>OX579676.1:116731065-118008898 GCA_951230905.1 Cheilosia variabilis | reverse complement strand
CAAAATAACTATACAAATTTGGCATCACTTTGTTTTTTCAACACATAGTTTTGTTGTCAATGTCAGTTGGCATTTTTTGCACAGAAAATTAAGTTAGCCTTGATATAAACCTAATATTATAAATGCGAAAGTAAGATTTTTATGAATTTTGGTATAGGAGTAGATGAGACCTCTGAGAATGACATTGGCTGCTTTTTGTCGTGAAAACAACACGTGAAGGCGATGAAGTTGGGGATGCAAATTTAAATGAGGAACCAATTATTTCTCAAGTTAAGGATAATAAAATTCATCATAGGTATCTATAATTTTGGTAAGAAATAAATACATTTGCCGCGTATTCTATCAATGAATTTAAATGTGTGGGTCTGATCGGTTGGCTTGAAAGTTAGGATAGATTTGGACGAAGTCGCGGGTACCTGCTAGTTTATTATATTCAGTTCCTTCTCCAGCCAAACTAGCGCCCTGTGCACGATTTGCAGGAAGCGCCCTTTTTTCATATTTGCACACATGCATAACTCTTTTCCACATCACCCAGGAGGTAGACTTTTAATGCGTTTTTTTTATTGCGGTATTTTTGGTTTTGAGATCTTTGAACTGGATTCTCTCGTAAAATGTAAGTGGATGTGCAAGGAATATACCTACACGAACAGGGTGGAATATTTTGAGATTATGTGGGTAAGAACTGAACTTGAATAGGTCTAGTGGGATTTTTTATTTTGCGATATTTTGGTGGTGTTATGAATGTTGCTATTTTGGGCGTATTTGAACAAGATTTCTGTTTAAAATGCAAATGGCATTTTAAACAGAAAGATAAAATTAATGTTTCTTTCCTAGCAATGCGCCCCCAGAAGTTGGCGCCCTGTGCATTTGCACATCTTGCACATATGGTTGGTCCGGTCCTGCTGACATGAGTGTGCAAATTAATATCTCATGATCACATAAAGAGAAAATTATCCACATTCAAACATCACATAAAATGATAAAAATTTTATTTCTGATTTCAATATCCTGAGAAGTAAATGGAAACGAACAATTCAGACACAACTCGAGCAAGAGAAACTCATCTGAGCGCTCTTATTTTAATAATTTTGCCTCGATATTATACAAACCTATTTTCTAACGAAATTCTTGCAACCATCCGGCTTGTACATTGCCATCAGCACCCCACCCTCTCGCTGTTGAGCAATTTTTCCAACAATCACAAGCAAATGTCACAATCCGTTGACATTTGCTAGTAATTTTTCCATCCTCCTCCTGCCTGCGGAGAGGATGTTCATATTTTTTCCAAGCATCAACCCAACTGTGACCCGAACGAATTTTGTTCACGCCAGAAGATGCTGTATAGCTTTTCGACATCCGCACCCATTCAAGTGGAAATACATTTGAATACAGTTCAACATGATATTAGTGGTTGAGAGCTGTTATTGTGCGCCCGTTGTTAATCAGTTTGGCCTAAGGCGGGCGTTTTTTGTTTCCTCTTTGAACGAGAACAAAAGGACACAAGCCACAACGGTTGGCCGCAACAAAAAAAAACCTCATCAATCGCGGTCCATTGTCATCATTACTGAGGGGGTGGGACTAAAAAAAAAGCGAGACACAAGTGCTGCTAAGGACTCTCAAAAGTAGATAACCATCTTAGCACCTTATCTTTGGCAACAGTAAAATAATATTCAAATATAACTGAATACTCTCTCCAACGCGTTGTGTTGGGTGGGTGATAATTACTGTCACCACTTAACTTAATGACCAGAATGCCACCCGAACAGATGTGTGCACTGTGCACTGACTTTGCCGCCAACGAATAACCAATTAGTTCAACAAGGACTAAGAGTTGCTTGCTCCTATAAACCAACCGAAACCTCATCCCCCAAAGCTGCACATTACGTTCCCGTACACAGCTTGGTAGTTGGTACTCTCGGTAGCTCAAGTCATGTAAAATGATTTAATGTCCTTTTTTCCGCATACCACGCGCTTGCTGTTGTGCGTTTTTGTTTCGACTTTAGCCGACTTGAGTATCGCCTGACGAAGATGATGATGAAGATTAACTAACTGTGTGTATATATCCTTTATGACATGGACGCAGTAAAAAAAGAGAACAGTAACTTAAGGGCAGCCATAACTCCAGATAACTCTAGTTTCGCTATGCTTTATGGACATCTAACGAGATGGGTGTTGAAATTTATGTTTGCTCCCCGGGGAGGATGTTGGTGTTGGAGTTATTGTTTCACCATAAACACTTCCTTTTATCTTAATGCTTCGATAGTGTAATTTATTTGCAACAAAAAAAGAACCACAAAGAGAGACAGAGAGAGAAATTTATAAAAAATTGACCAATAAATCTTTAAGAAGCCTGCGGTCAGAAGGGGATCCCCTCTTTATGCACGATCTGAAGGATAGTCCATTAATCACTTGTCGTCTTTGGGATATTTCAATTATTATTCGATCCTGTGGGTGGGACAATTTATTCAATTTTTAATCAAAACAATTTACATGCGAAGGATACGGGTATGGACAGTCTATTGTTTGGCAAGAATTCTGTGCAAAGTGAAAACAAAGTTTGGGAACACAAATATCTGAGAATTTCTATACCCAATATATTTTCAATGGCTACAGCTATAGTTAGTGTAAATACAGATATGAAGTTTCTAAATAGTTTCGGGTCACATTTACGAATGAAACGAGTGGAATTTGTACACACTCTGAATGCGATTGGAAGCAAAATGCATGTGGAACTTAAGAGTGGGTGTCTAGGTTGGAAAATCAGTTTCGAACTTAGTTTGGCTGTGGTTGTGTTCAATATTGGGGTGTCTATAGATTTTACTTAGAAGGGCCTCACTTCTGAAGAAGACGACTTTCTGTGTCAGACAGAATGAACAACCAACTTCGACTATGTAAGCCAACCAGGTACATAGGTTTAGTGCTAGAGATTCATAGTAAGCTGGGGTGCTAGCATTAGTGGACTTAATGGAGACTTATTTTAAGTAAGAGGTTTTTCTAGTGAAAGCAGCTTAAATATGTTCTTCATCCACTCACTTTTGAAGCTACACAACAACGCTATCCTGGCGACTCACAGAGTGGCCGATAACCCATAAAGTTGGCAAAAATAGGTAAATTTAAATTAAATGATGCAGTGCTATGGTAGATCGATAGAGGTATTAATTAGATATACAAAACAGGTTTTGAAAATATGATAGGTGCAGGGGGGGCTAGTTGCAACAGTTAAAACTTCGAACATTGAACCTATAAATCGTCATTGACAATTTAGCAGAGCGACTGACTGGTTCAGGTGTTAATAATTTTGTGAAAACAGTGTGTACAAATAACAAATTTTTATGGCGTCATGATGAAAAATCAGGTGGGCTTTATTTTAAGACAAATAAATATACTATCTTGAAGTGTTTTGTTTACGTGAAAAAAATGTTTCAAAAACATGTTTATCTAACCACTTAGTTGTTCTGTTATTAATGTAAAGTGGCAAAGTTTTAGTTCACTTGTTGTTGTTAATGCTGTAGTGCTTCGTGAACAAAAAAAAAAGTTCAATCTTTTATGTAATCAGCCGTTGATGTGACCATATTTAAGCCGTAATAAGCGATATGTTTTTTTATTTTTTTTAGGATCAGGCACCTCTGAAATTTGTTTGTCAACAATTTTTTTATTTGAAAAAATGAATGAGCCAGATGCACCAAAGCTGAGTGACCGGGTTTTTTTTTTGAGGAATTATTTAAAAAAAACTCACAAGTTGCCCTAAATGCAAAAGTTATGAGCTTAATGAAAAAATATCTCATTTTGTATCTGATTTTAAAAAAAGGTGGTCGAGCTCTAACAGAATGAAAGACAGATTTTTGGCCACGAAAATTCTACTTGGCTAGATACCTCAATAGGATTTCCAAATTATGAAAAAAATTAGGAAGAAGCGTTATTAATGTTTGTAGATGCACAACTTACAATGCACCAATACAATATTATTAGGAGTAAAGATAAGGCGCGATTTCCGTCGTACAAACTGATTCAACGTGCTAAAGGCGATTGCTACCCTGATAAGACATCTGCCTTATCGGCAGAGATTAAACTTCAAGCACTGCTTGATCATACAACTGTTCGTCTGATTCGCCTGATGCAGGTTCAACATGAAGTTATTCAAAGTCGAATAAGTTTACAAAAATTTGTTTTATTAACTAAATGGGGTTTCGATGGCTCGTCTGGCCAGTCAGAATTGAAGCAGAGGTTTGCCAGTGAAGCGTCTAGTGATGCAAGTATTGTTTTGTGTTCATTAGTTCCTTTGAGACTAATAAATGGTGACCCTGAAGGACCAAAGCAACAACAAGTTGTACTTTGGAGCAATAAAAGAACATCATCAACAAGATATTGTCGTCCAGGAGCGAAAGGGATTACATTATAAGTCAGATATTTAATTTAGCGCCAACACGGTATGAAATTGAAGGCCGAAGTATTGAAATCCAGCATAAGTTGTTATTAACAATGGCCGATGGCAAGGTATGTAATTCCTTGACTGATACATCTTCAACTTTGAAATATTTTATATGCGGCTTAACATCAAAACACTTCAATAATATTGATATGTGTATAAAAGCTAATATAGTATTCGAGTCTACATTGGAATTTGGCATGTCAATACTTCGTGCTTGGATACGATTTTTTGAATGCTTATTAAATTTGGCTAACAAATTGCCTTTAAAAAAATGGCAAGCGCGTGGTGCAAACGAAAAACTGATAGTTGAATCTTCGAAAAAAACCACGATAAATTTAATTAGCAGCTTGGTTTGATTGTGGGCAATCCTAAGCCAGGCTTTGGGAATAGTAACGATGGAAATACAGCTAGACGGTTTTTTGAGAATGCTGAAATATCAAGCAGTAGATTTAGAGCTCATCAAACGATTTGGAACTATTTTTAAAACAATGGCCAGCGGACACACCATAAACTTGGCACTATTTGAAGGTTACGCTTTGGAAACGGCTCATTTTTTTGTCAAAAAATATTTTTGCTACCCAATGCCTCCTACTGTACATAAAGTTTGAATTCATGGGCCCATAATTATAAAGAAAGCATTGCTTCCGATAGGGCAGTTAAGTGAGGAAGCACAAGAGGCCAACAATAAAATGTTCAAAATTACAGGGAGCATTTTTCACGGAAATTTTCGCGTGAACAAACTAACGAGGATATACTCCATCGACTTCTAATTTCTTCAGATCCTCTCATCAAAAGTATGCATAAACCAAAAATACAAAAATCCAATTTTGACTCAAATGTTTTGCAATTATTGGAAACCCTGACACTAATGTTGCACATTTATCATTGTCACTTGTAGAACTCGATTCCCACACTGATGATGGTGAGTTTATTTAGTTTTGAATTAATTTGTTTATATTTATTAAATTCATTTGGGTTTTCTTATTTGTTTATTTAGTTATCTCTATATGGAGGTTTTTTTTTATTATTTTGTATTAAACATGTTGCTAAAAGGAATACATATGTACACTAGAATTAATGAATTGAATTAATAAAACGATATATTTTTTTTTCAAAACAAGGAATATATGAAATTCTTTAAAAAGTAGATAAATAAATTTGTTCTGCCTTTATTTTCAATAGGATATTTGTGTATTGATTAAAATATTTTTTTCGCATTTTTAATTAGTAAAAAAATTAAATATTAAAACGAGAAATGTGACAAAAAAAAAAATATGTCCGAAAACATATATATATATATACATATATATAATAACTTGATAGACTTTTCGTTTGTCTCTATTAAGGTTTCATTTCCATAAAAAAAAAATTATATAATATAATTGGCACTCTGTGGACTCCACAAAAACAAAACAACGAGTGGGTGCCGTGACATAAGGCCAAGCGTCATAAGCCCAAATCTCGAAATTTGGCCTTACATCGCTTTGCTAAAGTGATATAAAGCCAAATGGTACTCAAATCACACTGTCCATTGTATTTCGCTAGAAAAAATAACTGTTTAAATTGTTATTTATTTGTTATAAGTGCTTTTGCCTTAAGAGCATGAAGAATATTTGTTCAATGGCTGCAGCAAACCGACCCGCTTTTCAATCGTATTACATCGTTTAAAGCCTGATCAGAGCTTCGAGTTTTGTGAGGTAATTACTCTATATTCCCGAAATAAAGCAACTATATCAGTTCAAAAGTAATTCGAAATTGTCTAAGCGATATATTTGTTACATTAAAACATGCAGTGCCAGTGCAGTTGTCGATTTTGAGAACCAAACATTAGCAAGAATTCCGGAAAAAAGTGCCGTACATAATCATGGAACAAATGAAACAATTAGAGCAAAAATGAAATTGATAAGTGAAGTGAAAAATGAATGCGCAAAAGCTTCTCTAAAAAGCAGTGGCGTTCGGAAAGTTTTCGACGAAGTATGTGCAAAGGACAATGCAAGTGCTGTTACGGATGTTCACAAAAACCACAAAAAAAAAAAAAAATTATAGAGAAAATAACTTATTTGTCACCCTATATAACATACGGAATTCGAAAGTTCTATTTTCGAAAATTATATCCTTTTTGTAATCGAAGCCAGTATTTTTGTTCTCTTCGTTTTATTACTGCCTAATTTCCTACCAACTCAAAAAAAAAAAAAAAATCGTTTGTAGATGCACAACTTACAATGCACCAATACAATATTATTAGGAGTAAAGATAAGGCGCGATTTCCGTCGTACAAACTGATTCAACGTGCTAAAGGCGATTGCTACCCTGATAAGACATCTGCCTTATCGGCAGAGATTAAACTTCAAGCACTGCTTGATCATACAACTGTTCGTCTGATTCGCCTGATGCAGGTTCAACATGAAGTTATTCAAAGTCGAATAAGTTTACAAAAATTTGTTTTAATAAGTAAAAAATCCCATTTTTCTTTCTAAACAAACAAAATTATTACTTCGTATGGCAACCGTCTGTGAATTTATATTTTTAAGCATATTTTACCAATAATTCCGGGGGTTAAAAATCTTCCCCGTTCCCCAGAAGTTTCTTGGCAGCTAAGATCATCTTTAATTTAATTTTACTTTTTATTTGTTGTAGGAACCAAGAATTTATGCTTTTTCAAATTCTATAGCTCTTGATAATATTTAAAAATTAAAAGTTAGTGAGGTAAACGCATCAATATAAAAAAGAACAATAGAAAAAACGCCATAGATTCAACTCATCACTAAACACAAAAAGTTAAGACATAGCAAAACACCCTCACACAAATCCAGTCAAATAATGAAATATTAGCGCCGTAAATGGTGTACTGGACTGGAAGTTTTTGCTGATGCAATTCCCAGAGAAAAATACTGATAGCTGGGTCTGTATGGGTAAAAGTAAGGTGAATAAGTATATGTACAATTTTCAATTTAATGCAATGATGGAAAACAAATATTATTACCGAATACCGATGAGTAAAAGCTGGTAGATTTCGAGTTCAGGTTGGTAGAATTTCCGAAAGTTTAAAAAGTGGTAGAAATACCACCTAAGTGGTAGAAGTCCCATCACAGCTTCAAACTTACTCTCGTACACATTCGACTTTTAAAGACAGCCGCAGGCTACGATATAAAACTTCATCTCGAACGAAAATTAAAACCAGCGTATCTAAAATCAAATCTGTCGATTCTTGTAACTACTTGAAAAGTGAACTTTCATTAAAGTTACAATACAAATGCTTTCCGATTTTTGTGGGAGGCGGGAGGCTCGATGAGTCCTTGGACGGTTCAAAAATGCCAGCTAGTTTTGCGAAGGATTCGGTGGACAATATCTCAGTCCCCCTTGGATATACAACAATTGAACCTTGTCCAGAGAATGCTTTAGACGAGATTTCATAGGGTCAAATAAATAGCAGCATATTTTCCGACATTCAAGCGATTGTAAAAACTTATATAAATTTAAAACCAGGCTCACCTGGAACTGTTGGAACGACAAAGTCACTCTTTCATGGGCCTCGAGTTATTTAAAGGCCCAATAAGTCCTTGAGTAAACCCAGACCTATTTTGTGATGTGAAAAACTAGCAACACCAAGGAAGAGGTGAGTTCTTGGGAGATCCAAATTAGGATATCCAAAAAGCTTGCTAATTAGAAACAACCCCTTCAACTATTCCCAATGAACAAAAGTGATAAGAAAATCGTAACCATTTTCATTCCTCTCTCAACTATCATCTCAACATGTTAATGCCCAGCAATTGTTCAAAGAATGCTACAACACTTCAAACAGAGGCTTATTACAGCCTCAAGACATTAAGAACTTATCAGTGACGAAAAAAGTAAGTTACGTGCGCAGCGCTAATTTGAATGCAAGACCAAATCAATCACTAGTCACAGAAATTCTGAGAGGGTCGAAAGAGGTTAACTCGAGTGACAGTTCCACGTTATTTTAATTGTCAATAATACCTTCGAAACTTAAAGAATAAGAAGATACTAGCAATCTATTAAGAAAATGTCAGAACGATACTTGATCCTACCAAGCGATTCGGCTTTCCAAAATAAGTCGACTAGGTCACAATGGGAAGTGATAAGCATTTCAATTCCAGATATGTTGCAGAGAGTTATTTCATTTGGAAGGGTTTTGGGGGTTGAAACATATACAATCGTCGCTTGAAAAGCAAACTGTCATAAGTCAAAATTCATCAATTTTCAGAAAAGCTATTTGAAGTTTTTCATTAAATTAATTTTAGCTTTGAATTTCAATGAATACCAACAAGTTGTGGAGTAAAAAAGTATTTTTTTTCCTCTTTCAAGTGGTATATCAAAATTAGTAAAAACAACCGTTTTTAAAAACAAGTTTTAGGCTTATGTCATTTTGCATGAAAATAACTACTAATATTTAAAAACAAAAATGAGAAATTGTTTGAAAAAGTGTCGTCTTACTTAGAAATAATGTTCAAAATGTTTATTTTCCAAAAATTATATTGTTTTATTTATATTTTGAAATAAGTTATATTTTATTCAAAAAATAACAAGAAACATAGAGGTTATGTTAAACTTAAGCATTTGTTCAGCAGTCTTCTTTTTTAAAAATTAATTTTGTGTTTTACAAACAAAAGATATTATATTTCTTATTAAAACAAAGAAACTTAGTTTATTATTTAACTAATTAAAAAAACAAAAAAGGATTATTAAACAAAGCTAATACTGTTCGTCAGTCTTTTTTATATATTGCAGGAACAACCCACTATTGTTAGTACCAATTTAGTAATAATTAAAAATAAATATAGGAACTTTGAGGTATAAGGATCATGGTAACAATAAGGTATTTCGTTATTAAAAATATCGAAAATTAAATTCAAAAGCTGGAATCTGATTTTTTTGGACTAGTTTCAAAAGACCTTCTTTCTTTTTAAAGGGTATACCATTATTAGAGTTTTGCAATGGTTCTAAAACGATATTGATAATTGGTTCGTCAGACCTGGTGCTTAATCTGATTTGAATGCGGTGGTATTCTTTTTCAGCGTATGACATTTTTACGTAAAAAATAAAATATCCATATTGTAGTTTGGTCCAATTCTCAAAGATAAGGCTTTTAAGTCAAAGAATGATGTTTCGTCTAGCTCATTAACGCAGTATGGCTTTCCAGTTTTTTTAGCTGTGCGAAACGTATTGGTCAGGAGTGTAAATCGATCCAGATTTCAAAGTTTATTTTACGCTCAATGACAGAATGAACTGAGTCACCCTCGTTTTGGGTATGTCCTTTGATCAAAAATTTATGGCTTATACTGTTCAAATTAGGAAATATTTGAACGGCATAAGTATACAAAGCAATCAAAAACTTGTTTATTTGTTGCCCACAACAATTGTCTGAGTAAAATACTACATCAAAAGATTGAGTTGACTTTCTCTGAAGGCTTATCAGGTACCTGAAAACACAAGAACCGATTTCGTTTGCTCCCCTACCGGCGTCGCCCTCGTGCCATACAAAGCAGTTGACTTCTTTATTCTTCAGCTAACAGATGGTAAAGTTGAAAAAATTAGGCTTGGATACATAGTAAAAATTGATAGACTCTCCTTTGGGACACTGGAGAACAGGCTGGAGGTCATAAACAGCGACGATTTTGGTCGCATTGGCGGATTCTTTGTCCTTTTCTTTTTTTCCCTAGAAAGTATTTTTTCTGCCAAGTGTTGATCATACTTTTCTTGAAGAGTGTCTTTATTTTCACTGTTGTCAAAGGCAATGCAGTCCTCACATTGGTCTTTTTTAGGATGATGGAAAGCTATATTGTAGTTATTCACGAACACTTTGTGGAATACTTTATATTTTGCACAAGGAACTCCTTTAACAATACACTGTTTAACGTAGTTTCTGCAAATCTCTGCAATACTCATACCTCCATCGATGTATTCGTTATTTGATTTTGCTCTGCAATAATGGCTTTGAATGCGTGGTATTTCGTCAATATGATGCTTAATTCCTTTAAGGACATTGGCATCAGTTTTATTCGTATTGGTCTCTCTTATCTAGAACGGTTCTAACAGGCCTGTCGTTGATTCCCAGAGTTGATTTGAAAAAAGTTTTTGCAGACTCTGATTCTTGAATTTTCAACGGTGAAATAAAATGCATTATTGCTTTGTCGAGGCTTTCTGATATTGGAAGTAGACCCTTCTTCAACTGCTACTCGAGTATATCTATATTTAGGTTTTATTTCCATCATTGAAGCTGCAATGAAGTTACGTTGCTTTTCTGTACATCCAAAGTGCCAGTATTTGCTGAATATTTTTAACCTATTCTCTTCAATAATTTTCGATGAGCACCCGAGCCTACATTGACAAACAGGACCTATATTTCTTTCTTCAATTATTCTCTTAGTTTTGGAAGTAGAAAGATACGATTTTCTAAGGCTCCTCGCAATCTTTGCCTTTTTACGATTCTTTCTTTTTCTGGAGCTGATTTTTTCATGGATTCTATTTCGACTGGTTTCAACGACAATGTTTTCGATGATCTACTAACACAGTAATCTGGGTCTACGAAGCTGTCATCTGAAGTTGAGTCTGAAAATAAGTCACTTTGAGAATTTGAGGATTAAGATTTCCAGTATTGTGCTCCATAGTTGTTCCAGGTGGTTCTGTAGATAAGTCACAGTCGCAGGCGACAGAAGGTAAAACGGAAGCATTTGTTTGAAGGTTAGGTGAGACAAGTTTATTTAAAGATGAATCTATGTTCTGAAAGCAATTTTCAGATTTTACAGTATTTTCGACTGTTATGGCAAGATTTTGGGGGACATTTTGGTGTGATGGGTTTTCATGGTAAGAAATTTCCATTCTTGTGAATTGTTTTTCTTACTTCGTGCCAACTTAACCAGTATTTGCGATCGATTAGTAGGGAATCTACAATAAGATGATAGTCTATGAGGTTAAATAATACCTAGGTTGTTGGTAAAGTGACACTTCTTAAAGTAATCAAAAGAACTTCACGATTTATAAAATAGTTTCCTTGCAAGGTAAAATGACTTAACGCAAATTAAAACGTTTTACCACAAAAACAATTTGCTACAATTTGGCGGTAAAATGACACAAAACGAACAGTGTCACTTTTCCAGTAAATTATTTATCACGATCTCATATTTTTTTTAAAGCAAAGTGTTACATATAAGAAGTGTCGAAAATAAAAGAGAAAATTTACCGGTTTTTTTCGGTGAAGTCTGCCATTTTTGTTTTATGACGTTTCTCCGAGGACAAACACAACCGTTCACAGCGACGACCGACACGAAACTAGAAAAAAGTTATTTTACCGGTAAAGGGATTATGCATGTTACCTTAAATGCGAAACAACACTTACGCTCTCTCGCTGTCAGTAAGGAGTTATAGTTATGACGGTTTGGCAGAAAAAATGTATTTTGTTCTGCGATTCGTTCTGTATACTTAACTTAAAATCGCTAAATTTTGACTTATGTCAGTTTGCTTTTCAAGCGACGAGTCATGTCCATTGTCTTTCATTAAGCTTTCGGGAATGCTGACAAACATCTAAGAAGGTATAACCGCCATGCGACTGCTTGAATTGAAAAGTGTTTCGGATTCGGAAGAACTGTAGGTCACCATTCGAAAAACTAACTTATGCCCATAAATGGTTGCAGGAAGCTATACCAAAGGTCCTTATTGTGAATGGACCTCTAGCGCAAAATACCTACTTTTAATTTAATGACTGCTTAAGTGATAGCTGATGAATCACAAGACCCCTATCTGTCAAGAGCGCGACATCACAGTCCGCACTTACTGAAACAAGTTCTTAGATTCTATAACCGTCACGTGGTATTTTCGGATAAACAATAGACTTCAAGTTGTAACGGTAAATTGTATCCCCCGATTTCGTTATCATCGCATTTTGTGTTATACTTTCAGCCCAAGAGCAAATTTATAGGCAAGTTAGAGGGAAGCCGTAGCAGAGGAAAAAATCGTCACATGAACTTCAGAGTAGTTATGCACTTCAGCAATTAGAAGGTTTGAGTCCCTGGAACTGAACCCAATTGGTGAGGACTTCTAAGGACTAAAACCTTCTATCAAATGCAATGGATACCCATCAGTAAGAAGGCAAACTCGACGTCAAAATGCCTACACAAACTACAGCCGAATTTGTTGTACGCCTGGAATCCAATAATCCTCTGCAACGCTGTTTGCACAACTCATTTTACCATCCAGATAATATAAGTGGTTACTTCTTGCTACGCACTCAAGTTAAGTTGTGGTAGAGGTATCATCAAAAGGGGTGCGAATGTCTGCACTCTCTCAAAGTCTTATCTAATCTTAATCCTTATTTGTTTATTCGTTTTTTTCTTTCGTTTCCTCCCTCTGCAACTGCAGAGAAACTTCTTCACTACGCCGCAGCCGAATATTTAAATGGCTGTTGCGGGTGGAACAACCAACAACGAGCATAGAACTTAGTGTGAAAATGTCGTTATGTCCTTCTTTGCAACAACACAATGGTCTTAGCGCCTGATAAGATTGTAATATTTTTTTAAAAGGTTTCACAATTACTCTTGTTGTATTTACTTTTTTTGTTGGGTCCCTTTCAAATGTAAATCCTCTTTAAATGGGATACACAAACAAGGCGAGCGTTTTAAAACGATAACATCCCGCAAATGATAGAGCTATAGTGTTATACTGATGTACGGCAACGGCGCAAAGGGGAATGATATCCTTGTTGTACTTTATGGTAGGATTTAAAGTTAAAGTTGCTTGCTTGAAAGTGGGGTTGAAAGTGTGGTGGTTGACTTTAAGTCGAATTGAGCAGAACATAATGATTTCCTAATTTTATTTGCGTGTTTTTTTTTAAAAAACATTTTCGAAGAGGGTACGGTAGGTACATTTATCGACATTTTTTATTATTTCCCAAATTGCATGGCGATAAATCAAACAGCAATTCGTTCGGGTTGACCATTTTATATTTATGAAAAATGGAAAAAAATCCGAAATGTGGTAGGGGGCTGGTTGACCTTCAATTCAGATGAAGGTAATATGTGTGGAGTGCAGATGTCATCGAAGTTGATGTATGGTTTGTTGGTTGAGTTTAAAAAGTTCGATTATTGTTAACGTTATTGATTCGATGGAATTTCGTGATTTATTGTGAGGAATTAGTTCGAATTAAAGACTTGAAGAGGAAGTTCTGGATTTTATTATATCCACCCCTATCGAGGTATCCACTTGGGAAAAATTCCGATACGAAAGTCAAATCTGATCGGAACTCAAAACGCGTTCATTTGACATTTAATCAGCTGTTTTAGTTCAATTACAGTGTAAAAGCGATTGCGATAAATTGAAAAGTTTTATAAAGAAATTTATAGTGTGGCTTAAATTTTGGAAACAAACCGTATAAGTGAAAGGACAAGGCATAAAAACAAAAGGAGAATTTTTAGAAATAGTTCTAATATAAATCAAGTAACAGTGTGGCGACAAACAATAAGAAAACAACTAAAACTAAGAACCTGAACCGAGCTGCGGCGGTTGACTGAACGCGACGAACGAGACACTCGGTGGGAAATAATTTAAAGAAAAGAAGTCAGAAGTCATATCGTTCTGCACTCTAGAATCGGCGACACGTGGTTTAATTATATTATTATATATGGTGTAATTATATTTGATTGTGTTCATAGTTCATCGTTATATATAAATAATTAAAATTGTACAATCTCATAGTTAAAAATGTTTATTTTTACATGGTTACCATAACCCCATAACAGCAATACAAAAAGAAATTACCTAATGTTGCATTTTTATTCCAACATATTATTTAGGTTTACAAAAAAACGTTCGTCTAAATAAAGCAGCATTTGCCTATGTGTGGCAGGAGTTTAAAGATAAATTTCCAAGCAATGCTCGTTCCGATAGCGTATCCTCAGAGCAAAAACTTGCAGCTTGCTTAAGGTTCCTCGCTGAAGGAAACTTTCAGCATGGTGTGTGAAAAGATTACCACATTGCGATGGGACAATCGACCTTTTCAAATTGTCTGAAGGAAGTTTTAAACATTTTAGAGGAAGCCTTATGCCTAGGGTTGCCAGATTTTTTCCGAAGCTTAGCGGAACAATTGACAAAAATATTGAAAAACCCCGAGATTTCAAAATTTTATCCGGGACAAATTAAAAACTCAATAAATCAAAAAACTGCATATTATTTCATTAACAAGTAAATAGTTAGTTGTTTTTTTAATCAGTTCATATAATGACATTGTCATAACAAGCTTTTTTTAATGTTTATAAAAACAAGTATAGGTACATGTGTAGGTATAAATACTTTATTTTAAAAAAAAAAAACAGACAGTCTATTCGTGACAAAATTAATGTAACTATTAAATAAATAATAATATCTAACATTTTAAATATAAAAATGAGAAAACAAAAACAGTCTTTCTGTGACTAAGTCTATGAACAATGAAATAAGAAAATGGACAGTCTTTTCGTAACTTCGTGTATCAAAAATCTTGTTTTTGATATTAAAATCATTTTGTATATTTAGTGGAACTCTTGGCTAATTTAATTAAGTCAGAATTATTTGCGAAAAATCTCTCTCTGAAAAACAATTAGAACTTGCAATACTAAGGATAAATGAAATTAATTTGAAAATATTGGGTATTTCCTCAATTGAGATACTTCCCAATATCTCATTCCATTTAGTTAAGAACTTCTTATCATTTAAATTGATAATTACTTCTAAAGGCTAACGAATTTTTTGGTATTCTTCATAGAGAGAATCAAGTTCTCTTACATTTCTTTAGAGCAAGTCTACAGCATTTTCAAAATGCTCAAATCCTAAATGGAAGCTTAAATTTAAAAAGGAAAGTTTAGATAAAATATTGCTATCCGAAAAATCATAACGTTTTTCTATATAATCAGTAAAATTCGAATACAATTTTAATAAATCAGCTTGTGTATGATCTTTGCCTTCAGCCGTCAAATACATACTTTAGTCTTTCCTTAAAATTATTATAAATGCCATGCATTTTTAAATGCATTTCAACTACACTGAGTGAATCTGATTAAATTTTTTTCATCGTTGTTTCGACTGAAAACATCACATTATGAATAAAAGGTAAATAAGTAAGAGTTCTGTTTTCCTCATATTCTGTTTCAATTGCTCTTTCAATAAGACGAGGACATTCGTTATTAGATTCTTGAAAGTGAGATTTGAGAGCAGGCCATATTTTAAGTATTCTTTTGACAGCTGGACCTAGGGATAAAAATCTCGTAGTAACGTGTTTTATAATTTCTTTCCACTTCATTTGATAAGTTTCAAAGTGTTGTTGCAAATTGTCTCTTCTCTTAGCAGAACGGCTAAAGTAACTGCATATTTTAAGCAACAGACTTTCTACATCATATTCTAATTTATCGGTAGCATATTTTGCAGCATTGTGTAGTACGTGAACTGGACAGCCTGACTTTATAATTTTCTCATTTTTCGATTTAAGGATAGTGTAAATAGAGTGGTTTTTGCCGAAATTCACATTTGTGTTGTCTGCAGGAAATGCAGATACTTTAGCTAGAGAAAGACCGTTTTTTTCTAAACTTTCCTCTAAAATCTTCGATACCTGATTTGCAGATTCATCGTTATTTTCAACAAAATCAAGGAGCCTATTCTCTACACCTGTATCAGAGAAATATCGAATACAAATTGGAAACATTTTCCGGTACTTCCTGTTGCTAGCGTCGGTAGCGATTGAGAAGTATAAATTCTGGTCTTTAATTTTTTTTAAAATGATCTTAACAGATTCTTTAGCAATCACTTGTTTCACTAATATTTCAGCTTTGGTTCTGCCACATTTTAGTTTTTGGGCAATTTTTGAGTCATTTAAAATATATGGCAATAATTTGTGTTCACAATCCATACTGTTGTAACTTAAACAATGCTTATTAGTGTGAAATACAGATGTTAATTCAGCAACAATAACCTTGTCTTCCAAATCAGCCGTTGACTTATCCGGTTTCAAAAGATAATTCAATAGAGTTGAAGATGCTAAGTTCTTTACAACTTCGAGGTGGGATTTTGTGGACGCATGTGTTTTCAAATCATTTTGCCCTCCGTGACCACAGGAGAAATCTTTTTTGCACAAACGACAAAATACCTTGTAATGGTTTTCCCTTACTTCTCTGGACCAGGTAAATTTGTTTTCCCACTGGCTGTTATAAAGGGTAAGCCGTTTTTTCTTTGCTTTAGGCACACTACCGCTCGAACCAGCAGGAGAACAAAACTCACTTTCGCTTGATGATAAATCACTCATTTTGGCTACAATTACCTGCATATTAACCCTGGATGGTTACCCTTATTCTACACACTCTAAGGTTATGCTTCGTCGAATCGACGAAGTCCACTTTAAAACCTACATACTCCGAACTTTACTCCGAACTTTGTCTTGCCTTTAACTTGAAATTGTTCAATAAGACTCTTAGGCATATTTAAACTAGATTTATATTATTTATCCGCATTTTTTCTCATTTTAAATGTAAATTTAAATATATCACTTAATTTTGATACATTGACAGTCATTGATTTAAAAAAAAAAAAAACAACAATAAAATAATAGCACCTCCAAAATAAACAGACAAATAAGAAGTAGAAGTCCATATCAACTAAATCAATAAACAAAAAAATTAAAAAAAAAGTTTTATATACAAAAAGTAACAAACACTTACGAACATACCTTACAAAAAACAGAAAAAACTAATATTTCTGATGATAGCAGGAGAGCATACGTTCGCTCACTGGTAGAAACCAGAGACAATACTGAGACCACCAACTCCGGCCGATTTCCCGTTACTTAGCCTACAAGCTATATTTTTTATGGAGTGTACACATCTGGTGCGCTAGTATTGTTACATAGAAAATCGTATTGACAAATGTCACGAAACTTCAAAAATTCCGGCTCACCAACACACTCCCAGCAGATATGAGACACTTCCGCTGTGGGCAAAGTTGCTGGCAGAGTTCATAGAGTTTTATCCGTTAAATTTGAAATTGTTCGTTACGTTTGGATAATATTTTTTTTTAGGAATAAGTGCACATTTGCTTAAAATGTTCATGAAAAATTAACAATGTAGATTGGTGGAGGGAAAATGAAAACATTTTGAGCAAATTTTCTTCATTATTTAAGAAAAATTTGCACACGAAATCGAAGTTAATTATATCCAAAAGCGGAAAATACACAACCATGTTTGTCCTAATATGTTTCTAGTATATAGAACATCAACTTTAGATAGTTTTACCAACCAAACAAATCAAATTATTCGCCTTTTAACAATTTATAATAACTAACCAATGGCGTTCAGTAATGAAAAAATGTGGAATTCCCGAACTCTTTCACATTTCCCCACGGTTGCCGAGGTTGGCAGCATTTATTTTTGCATTTTTTGTATGTTTTTGCATGTCACACGGATTCTTTTTTGACATAACACCGATAGGAAAACAAAATGGCGAATTTGAAAAAAAAACTGAGAGGGCCAGCGGCAAGAGGATTGTCAGTTGGGGGTCTCAGTATGGTTTGTCTATGGTAGAAACCACAGCCAACTGATGTTGTAAGAAAGAAGAATAGAATAGGACGAATAGTTAAAGAGAAATCATAAAAAATAAAAGAGGTGTTCGTCGACACGACGAAGGGTAACCATCCAGGGTTAAAAAGTTTTCTAGGTGTAAGCACGCAGAGTTAAAAGAGAACCCTTACCCACCTATCTACTTCCAAAGTCCAATGTCACGGCTCTAAGAAAACAAATTTGTAATTGATTAGTTGTTATTTTGATAATATTATGCGAATTTAATGACAGCTGTCAGGTTGACAACGTTCAACAAAATAAGTTGCGTTTGATTAAAATTTCAATGAAAACTCGTTAAGGTTAAACCACAATGCAGTAGTTGTTTTGCGAATACTAAAGAAATGTTTTCACTGAATATCTTTCTCTGAGTTTCGTTGAAAAACCGGGAAATAAGCGGTCCCGGCGGGACAGTTGAATTTATGTCTGGAATCCGGGACGTCTGGCAACGCTACTTATGCCTAAAATGGATATCTCTTCGATTGACGAACGAGGAAAAGCAGCTATCAAAAATGCACTTCTTCGAAAAGACAGGCTTTCCTGGAATAATTTCGTGCCTAGATGGAACCCACATAAAAATGATTGCTCCTAAAGAGAACAAGCATCTCTTTCTCAATCGCAAAGGATACCTACTATAGCTTGAACGTTTTGATTGTAAGTAAGAATGTGTAAAAAAATGTTTCACGTATCACTCATTTCATTGTATTTTCCAGATTTGCGACTTTAAAATGCGGATAAGAGGAGTAAATGCAAATTTTCAAGGAGCTAATCATGATTCTCACGTATGGAATATGAGTATGCAAAGACAACATTTTGAAGAGGACTATCAGAGCGGAATAAGAGATAGTTGGCTACTAGGTTTGTACATAAATGTTTGCTAAGATCGATTGTTTCTATTTCTTTATCTCCTTAGGTGATTCGGGATTTGCATTAGAACCATGGGTTATGACTCCGTTTAGAATGCCCACAGCAAATAGCTCTGAAAGCCGCTATAACAAATCGCACAGCAAAGCCCGGAATATAGTCGAAAGAGCCATAGGTTTGCTTAAAAGTAGATTTCGTTGTAAAGGGTGATTTTTTAAGAGGTTTAGAACTTTTTTTAACGAAAAAACACAAAAAATTCGAAAAAATGAATGAAATATTTATTTGAATCGATAGTTTGAACCTTGCAATTTAATGTTTAAAGATAATTTCATGCAAATGTTGGCTGCGTCTCAGGTAGCCCATCCGCTGAGTCCAATTTTGGCATACTCTTTCACACATATCGGCCGGTATCTCACGAATGAATGCATGGATGTTGGCTTCCAGTGCGTCAATCGAAGCGGGCTTGTCCCTATACACATTAGCCTTGGCATACCCCCACAAAAAATAATCTAATGGTGTCAAATCGCACGATCTAGGCGGCCAATTGACCGGCCCGAAACGTGAAATTAACTGTTCATCAAACTCGCCTCGCAATTGCGCCATTGTTTCGCGTGCTGTGTGGCATGTGGCACCGTCTTGTTGAAACCACATATCATGCAAGTCAAGAACTTCCATTTCGGGCAAAAAAAAGTTTGTTATCATCGCTCGGTAGCGTTCACCATTGACAGTAACGCTGCGATTCGCATCATCTTTGAAGAAATATGGCCCAATAATGCCGCCGGCCCATAAACCGCACCAAACAGTGGCTTTTTCGGGATGCATTGGTAGCTGTTGCAATGCTTCTGGCTGATCTTCACTCCAAATGCGGCAATTTTGCTTATTTACGTACCCATTCAACCAAAAATGAGCCTCATCGCTGAACACAATTTTTCGATAAAAAAGCGAAAAAGAACATTTCGAACCGAGCACGAATTTTGATAGTAAAATTCAATAATTTGCAAGCGTTGTTCATTTGTAAGACGATCCATGGTTAAATTGCAAACCAAACTGAAGCTGTTTGACAGTGACACAAGGTACTAAACACACGTCAGCTGTCAAAACCAGTGTTGCCAAAACCAAACCAGCTAAAAAATCACCCTTTATATTGGGCACACGGCAACTACATTATGGTCCCAAAAAAGCGGCACAGATTGTCAACGTATGCAGTGCCTTACATAACATTTTTGTCATCATTTCTCTACAGAAGAGACTGCAGGGATGGACAATTTCGAAGAAATAGATATCATTTCAGAGGAATCTAATGAAATTCCAAGGTCTTCGTATCATAGTGAGGCGATTGCAACGAGAAATGAAATATTGATGCAATTTGAATAACGTATAGGTATAGGTATACACTTTATTTTAAGAAATAAATAATAAAAAGAGTAACAAAAACTTGCCTTCGTGGCATACATGAAAGTTGTATTTATCACTTAAAAACGAAAAAAAAAAAAGGATTAGCCTCAATGGCTTTGGAAAATAATCTTTTTACATTTGTACGTTTACAAATCACTTAATATTAATATCAAATAACAAATTAAAGAATTATTCACCGTTTAGTAGGTACTGCAAGGTGGGCCAAAAGAAGTCATCCGATGTGGTTTGGCTCTCATTTTTTTCTAAATGAAAAACTTCGATTCTGTTTTTGATTATGTTTATTTGAACCTTTAGAATTTTATTGGTCACGTCGAGAAGATGAAATCGGCCAAATGGGCGCAGTCACAATTGATTGCCATACGGGCTCGTTTTATGCCATTTTTCATCACTTCGGCGAGAACTTCGGGCGACAGATTCTCGCACTCGTGTCGAATGTTGTCCTTGAGGGCTTATAGGGTCTCGGGCTTGTTCACGTAAACACGGGACTTCAAAATAAAACCCACAAAAAAAGTCTGGAACGGTTAAATCGGGCTATCTTGCGGGCCAGTGCAAATCGCCAAAACGAGAGATGAAGCGACCCGGGAACGCCGCCTTCAGAATATCGGTTGTGGCTCGCGCAGTGTGTGCCGTATAGCTCCGCCCTGTTGGAACCACATGTGCTCCAGTCCTAATTCGTCCAATTGCGGCAGAAAAAACTCGGTTAGCATGGCCCTATAGCGCGCACCGTCCATCGTTGTCGTTTGACCAGCGGCGTTGTTGAAAAAAAATGACTCCTCCAGCGTGAACAGCGCACCATGCAGTAACTTTGAGCGGGTGTAATGGCTCCTCGTGCATTGCTCGTGGATTTTCGGTGCCCCAGAAGCGATAGTTTTGCTTGTTTACGTACCCGCTGAGGTGGAAATGTCCCTCATCGCTCATTATGATTTTGGTCGAAAAATCGTCCACTTCGTCCTCGAGATTGGAATGGCTTGGGCGTAGGTTTGTCGACCGCGTTTGGCGGTCGACACGCAGCAGCTGATGCACGGACTGGACTTTGTACGGGAACATGAGCATCACGGAAAGAATTTTAAGATCAAATCAAGAAAAATAAGCGCAGAATCACGAAAAGTTTGTCTAGTTTTAGAGCTTAGCTAAGGATTTAGTAATTCACGACTTTTTATTCGCAATTCGAGAAATTGTACGAAGTGAAGATATTGACCCTCAAAAGTCGTGAATCAACACTTTTCAGTATTGATAATGCGATCAAACGAGAAATAGATATTGCCATAACCGATCGCAATTTGACACAAATAGTTATCAATTTGATATTACATGGATTGTAAATTGCAAAAACAATTCGTAAATTACCACTTTTCTATTGTAAATTACGATTTCCCCCCTTAGCAAATTGCAACCATTTAGTCTTGAATTGCAACTCAATAGTGTTGATTTGCAAACTAACAGGGGAGATTAACTACTTCAGTGGTTGCAGTTTACAAATTCTAAGTCGTAAATTGAAACTTTTTTTTATCAATTTGCAATCAATATTTTGCAATTTACGTTTCTTGAGTAGTGATTTGAGGCATCGCCGTATAAAATTGAAAATGCTTTATCGTGAAATTAGAATAATTTATTATCAATTTATAACTTATATCTTGTAATTTACAAATCAGAATTCATAGTTGTATTATTTAGGTTATTTTCGTATTCCTCCTGATATCCAAGAAAATCATACGGCGCCATATCGTCCGGAGACAACGGGATTTTTCTGGGGTGATTTTTCGGTCTATGATGAAATTTAAAATACAAAAAAAATATTTAGATGAACTTTACATTGATACGAACCTTTACAATTCTTCTCGATTACATATTTTCGAATACATTCCAATTTATACTTCCTTCCTAATTGCGAGATGTAGGTACATTCTGAAAAATATACAGATCTATATGCACACTTCGGCGTTTTTGGAATTATTCAATAGGTACTTACAATATATATTCCAGAATGCTGTTTAATTAGAAGTACACAACCTATCAATATGAATTAGTTATACTTAAACAACTTTAACTCGACTGCTTTAAGCAAAGATTGAATACCGACTGTCTGTCTCTGCAACGACGCGCAACGTGCACAATGAAGATTTGGCTTCATGATAGCAGCTGTCTAGCAATACCACATACATATATTCATCCATAAAAAGAAAGGATTTAAAAGGATTTCGATAGGTACATGGACTACGAACTGTGCATAAAAAGATTCCACTCATCTGTTGATTCCATTTAAATTACAAAAAGTATTTTGCAATTTACGACTTCTCTACGTCAATATACGTTTTCAGTTTCATGTGTTAAATTATTACAAGATTTTATTGATTCATCATTCAGTGTTGGTAAATCACCAAATATTTTTCGCAATTTGAGATTGTGAAGTGGTGTTTGAGAAAATGACCTATTTGAGTGGCAAATTGCGACAAACAATCTCGCAAATCACTACAAATAAAAGAAGCTCTAATTGATACTTCTAATCGTAAATTTCAACAAACAGAATTTGGTATTCTCCGCCGTTTTCAATGTCAAATTACCAATTTCTTTATCAATCCATGAAAACTTCGTTGTGATTTGCGACAAATATATAAATCGTAAATTGCAACTCAAAATTTTGCATTTGGTGATTTTCAATTCTTTCCGTGCAAATCTTTGACCAAAATTCGCCTTAGGGACGACCGGCTGATGTCTATTTGCGAGGCACGGCGTCTGGCCGATGTTTCCGGCGACAGCTCGACATCCTCGTCAACAGCGGCGATATTCTCGGCACAACGCGCGCTCCGGGGCCGGCCACTCTTGGCAATGTCTCGTGTGGTCCCATTCTCTTCAAGGTTGGTGGCCAAACGGCGCAGTGTTTGCGCAGTCGGTGTAGGACGGCCGTGGAATCGGCGACGGAATTCGCGCTGCGCCAACACTACAGACGAATTGCTACGCAAAAAAATAGACACGATTATTCCGCGCTCTTGGGGAGTGTATCGCTCCATGGCTTGTTCACTTGTATTCTACATCTGTCTAGTCCACAAATGTCAAAACAGATTTGCATTGGCGGCCATTTGCAAAAATAATATTGGAAATAGGGTGATCTCTTTTGGCCCACCTTGTACTTGGTCAATCTTTAAAATTTAATATTTTAGAATTCGGACAATTCAATTCAAGTTTCCGATTCATCAACATTTTCGTATCTGCATTGTGCTCTCGTATTTCTATCAACTTTTTTTTTCCAACATCACACAAGTTATCAAGAGATGGGGTTACCCTTTTCAAATGGCAATTTTTTTTATGTACGTTTTTTAGTCACTCAAATTATAATTCTTTGTTATATCGCTTTAAGAGTTACATTATTTGTACCTTTTTCCAACCAATTAATTACATCTGTAACCGGTGGACCCAACAAATTTAATTCGGTTGCAATGCTTTGCCAAAAAGAAGCAACTTCCTCAGCTGGTCATTTCGTGAAATTACGCACTACATCTAGATAACATATGTACCAATCGCTCTTGTTGAGCCCTCGTCGTTGTTTTCTTTCAGAAATAAGGTATCACTGAAACAAATATATATTTTTAGTCTTATTACTACCAATTTTAATGGAGTTTCCATTTATTTACTAAAATATTCCGCAGCAATTAGTTGCCCGGGAGCTTCGGAAAAAATGTGCCGTGTAGCTGTCAGAAGTAAGTGACATAAACGCGGTACAACGCAATGCGACAAGGTGCGCTATATGCCTATATGTCATCTGAGAATTTTTCCGAAAGTTGTATCGGAACGGATATCCCGAATGGAATTTCTCCGATTTCATACAAATCGGAGAAAATTTCGTTCCGAACGGATACTTCGATAGGGGTGATTATGTGTCGACCAGCATGATTGAGTTATTTAAGTTAATACAGAAACTGATCACACTGCAAACATGAAAAGTGGATCTTGAGGAGCTCTCTACTGAAAGTTAGGTTATGTATTACTATCATCAGAACGCAAACCACTCAATCCCAAAGAAGGAGCCATATATAAGCCAATTATAGGAACTAAGTCAGGCAAGCCTGACATCCCCATAACACCCACTGCCTTGATATGGTTTTCATTCCACTCGTCGACAGAGGTTGTCAATTTTTCTTTGTTAAAATGGTCGATAATACTTGCCACTAGATATTTAAAGTCGACGTATCGTTGGACCGGAAAAAATTAAAGCAAATAGGAAAAAGAGTGCCATAAAGGGAGGTACAACAAGCCACCCGAAGAGTCAAAATTATGATCTTTTAAGTAACTCTTCAAGTTAGCGGACAACATTTCTGGTGTAACGCCTGTCAGCGCAAGCTCAACCTCGTTCAATTGAAGAACCCTTTCTTGCCAGCTCATCAGCTTTTTCATTACGGGGCACTCCTTTGTGTCCGGGGACCCAGCAGATTCTTACAATGTGCTGAGCGCCAAGAACCCTTAGCTCTTCGCGACAGCGGCTTACAAGCTTAGATTTTATTTCAGCGGCAGAGATAGCTTTTATTGCCGCTTGGCTGTCAATGAAGAAAGTGATATCTGCATGAGGTATCGCCATCATTGAAACTTGTTTTGCAGCTGCTGTCACTTCCAGAACCTCCGCTTGGAACACGCTGCTGTAGTCAGGAAGTCTGATTGAACTGGATAGACCAAGTACTTCAGGAACCATCTGCATAGATGTGTATAGTCGATTCAATAGGATTATTTTGTTGACCAATTATAATTTTGTGTATATCTTTTTTGGGCTTTTCGGTCGATTCTTCTAAAAATGCGAATATTAAAAAAAATTAATTTCGATTCATTTGAAAGCGGTTTTAGGTTTTGCCATTCCTCTTTACTGAGAAGTTAAGTGACAAATGGTCGTATGAAGTCTAGGCGGGGAGTTGTGTAGTCTGTGCAGTGCATACGTTGTTTCCCGCATACTTGTTGAGAATCTGTGCATGACCGGTTTGGCTGTATTATTATTGTCCATAGAATCGGGTCTCCATTCGAGTTAAGCTATTTATTTTACTTGAGTAAAATCATATTATTATTATATACTTAGTCGTCAACACAAGGAAACGGTTTGAGTATGAAATATTTAAAGTTTCTGTGGTAGAAATTTTTTGGGATCAGCTTTGAAACATTTTAACCAGGCGGCTTAAATGTGTAAATACTTTGCAGACATTCTGCTCCGAAAAGCGGCGTCAAACAAATGGATGATCTTATTAACAGTGTCTAACTTCGATCGCCAAATGGACAGATTCTGTGAAGTTTTGATGGTCTGGTAACCGTAATGTTCCTTTACTATAAATATTATATACATGCAATATTATGTTCAAGAGATCGTGTGCTAACTGTACTAAATACTATTACCGTGATATCGTCATGTGAGTTCTTATTTGTCCTACAGACCATTTTGTCCGAAAATGAGTTATAAATGTCATCTTATATTTTCTGCCATACTCTTTCGATTGCTGCAATCAGAATTGTCCTATGTCTTTTAGTTTTCTAGATAAAAAAATCGATTTTGTCCTACAGAACAATTTTTTTCGATGAATTTTATGCTTATATGTCCCATATCCATTTCTGTATGCAGTATGAATGAAATATGGATATAGGACAAAATGTATATGTCAATTTTAAGATTTGCACGTTAGTGCAAGTTTGAAATTAAACTTTGTAGAAATTAAGCATATACAGCCAAGCAAAACAAATTATCTACTGCTCCAGTAATCTTACAAACGTTAAATACAAGACTGATTATGGAGAATATGCTGACTCAATAACGGTCCCATATAAGCTCCTCATAGTAAGATGCGAAATATTCAAGAAGTTTCGAAATCCTTGCCAACAGTTTCGTTACTTAATGCTCATGGAACCATCTCTAATGAAAAGAAGAAGGACATCATCTCTAAGCTGCCGTATATGCATAACAACGAAGATGTCAGATTTTATAAGGCTGTTTTAAAAATAATTGACTAAGTTACGTTACACACACTATTAGTGATAAGAAATACGAACTGGAATTGTGTTTTTGTTATGTTTTTTTTTTTAAATTAATTTATTAAGCTTAGAGAAAACAGTTCCTTTTATTTATTTTTACTTTGTTAAGAAACTTTATAAACATTATAATATTTTCGTTTATTTTTTTGAACTCATAAATAATGAATTGAATATTGATTTCAATAAAAATATTTGATTTCCTTATTTTTGTATTCTACAGTGTGTCCTATATCCAATACAAATTCCACTGGAGATAATATCTGTAACTTTGGTTTTTAATGTGTCTGCAACTGTATGGACAGGTGTCCTATATCCACTTCAATACTTATTTTTTGAACTCAATAAAATTAATGTTCAAAAACCATAAAATGCAAATTGCTTTTTGGATGGTTGACCCAATACCCAATCATTCAAAAAATATAAAAATCTCTGTGATTATGCTCAAAAAAATAAGCAAACCACCACTTTTAAGTTTAAAAACGCTCTCCTGAAAAGTTACGTCAGAGGTCTATAGGAAAAATAAGAACTCATGTGACGATATGCCTTCGAGAAGACCCTATGATTTTCAAATAAAGCATTTTACTTTTCGTTTTTGAATTTGAATTTCAGACCCAAATACGTAGAAGATGATCATACAATTTGTCTGCCTTTCAGACTATAACCGCACTTGTAGGTTCAATTGAAAACTGAGACTAAAAAGCCATTTCCAACATGTTTTTTTTTTATCTTAGCGAAGAGAGTTTCAGTTGGACCTTAGACTTGCATTTCATATTTAAGTAATGGAACTCTTACCGATGCATGTTATCTACTGCCACTTTCACCTTTCCCCAGCTAGGACAAAGGACATAGAGCTAATGGTCACCAATTACTGAAGAGTCTTCGTTCCCAACTCGCAGGGCCCTCGCCTTACGGAACGCCCACAAGTGAAAGGAACCTCAAGAAACCTTAAGGGCGCAGCTGGGGGCAGGTAGCCAAAGCTCACCTATTGCTCAGGATATCGTGTTCTTAAGCACCTCTTTGACTTCTATTTCCCCCAACCATACCTAGCCGAATTCCGCTACAGCGTTGTTAAGTGCACAAGGATAATCTCCAAATTAAGTCATTCGTCATCAGGCCACCGTCTTCAACAAAGCTTACCTGAAGACTCCCAGTGGAATTGATGCATGCCTGACAATCGCTGGTCCCGTTTAAGTGCCAAATGCAAATAAGTACGTGCTAGAATAAAGTAAAAGGAAAAAAAAACCGAAAGAAATTTACATTTCCACTGAAGCACATTTTAGATAAATTGGCTAAACGTGTCCTCCTCACAGAGCACACCATATCAATGGCTGAAGGGGGGCTCCGCGCAGCACATAGGTTAAGTGCGAATTCCTTTTCTTTCAATCTCACTCCCTGGTGTTGACACTTTTTCCCTTTCACACTTCTTGTCAGTCTTTTTTTTTTTCGTGGGAATCTTAAGTGACAATCTTGACATTTAGACGTCAGTCAATTGCTCCTTTGGCGTTGAAATGAATGACGTTCTGATTTTGCCCATGGGATTGTCAATTTTTCGTTTTTCATTCTTTTTTCTCCCTCATTCTCAACATAATTTAAAAGACTTTTTTATGTCACTTGTTAGGGAATTCCTTTGTGAGCATCAGAGTCCTTTTTACTTGTGCAAAGGTGTAAAATCAACGTGACAAGTGAGAGTACTCTCAAACAGAGATTTCTATTTATCTAGGACACTTTATTTGCGTTGGTACTTCTTAGATCAGGCAACGAGGACATTGCAAGATTTCTATCAGCAAAATCGATTTGTGGTAAGTGCGAAAAGATTGCAGTATGGAATTTATTTGCCTGGATAATTCCTCACAAATACTACGAACAATTTATGGGTTGGATGGTGTAAACAAAAGGACAGCAGCGTCAACCCTTTCTTAACTGCGGTTCTATTTATTTCTTGTACTTTGTCCTCTTTATCGGAGTCAGGCAAACTCTTATGGGGTACTTTGTCGGATAAAAGGAAATAAATGTAGAATCAGTTAAGGCAGCCCAACGACTTGGGCAACTTAACGCGGTAATGAAGTTGATTGTGATGATTGTGAGAAGTTATTGGGCCGAGATTTTTAGTCTGGTTAAATAAATCGCTTACAATTTGCATTGGGGATCTTCAATGTAAATCTTTAAGGATTATCGCTGGGATTTATAGCACGTTGTGAGTGCTCCTTCGACGTCTGCGATATTATCTGGTGTCAGACTTTGGACGTATGAGATTGTGCTTTCTATGCAGTACCTTCTGTTTCATTTTGTGACGTCTTGAAAGGATATCAACAACTACTTGCCCTGAACTTTAATAAAACAAGATTCGCCCCCAAAATTCGCATACTGACCATCATCCGTCTCACATGGTCATACATCATAAATCTATAAAACAGGGAAAACCTACCAAGCACCATTAACTTGGCATTCCATTAGAAATGGTGGCCGATTGCCATTGCCATTGCCATTGCCATTGCATGAGCAAACTTCTCTTACTTGCTCTGCCACATGAGTGTTAACGATATGGGTTGTTATGATGTCCCTCCCTATAGAATTGTGACAGATATTTTTTTATGGCACTATAATGATATGACATTATTTTTTATGGCGATGAAAAATAATCGAACTTCCTTCTCCCTTGGGGTTTGAGGGTTTTTTTTTTTTGTTTGGTCTGCATCTTACTGTCAATTTTTATTTCGTAAGTCGTCAATAGAAGAAGTGTCCCGAGATAGAAGTCATAGGTCGATGATTGTGTGGTGGATTCCAGTTAGGGGTGTCGAAAAGTCTAGTCTGGCAATGCATAATCCACTTAAGTGGAATTGATGTAAGTGATAGTGACATATTTGCCTACTTATAGGCAGAAGTTATTTTCGTACAAGACAATCATTTTGGAGGGGGCCACAACAAAGAGTCGGTGACTTTTATGAATGACAATTTGATTGCACAGAGAGGCGTGAAGTTGACCACAGTTTTTGTGGGCTTTAATTTTATGTAATTTAGAGCGAAGTGGAGTCGGTGGCAATTGACTTTGTTGGGCAAAGGTTTTATATGGATAGGTAAGAGGTGCTTAGCTCTAACAATGTAGCTCACGTTTAGGTCGCCTTTGAACTTAAAATTCAGCACTTACTACAACGAATGCCTTTCTTTAAGTTAAAAGTAATAAATTGAATTTGGTTTTCACATTTCAATTGCAAAATATGGGGTAAATTTTATCGTTATCCGATGGCCAGGGATGGGCGCACGTACCTACATTATAAGCAGAGCGAATCTTGCGAATAACCTTATTTGAGGGCTATGTCGCATTTTGAGAACAGTCAACACGTTTTAAGTGGGTCTATATCTTAAGCTTCTTTATAACAAACCGGCAATTAAGAAAAAAAAAAAAAAAAAAGGCAATGCAACATAACACGCCGTCTGAAAGTTGCTTCATGAGAAAGTACATAATATGTGAATAATGGCGTTTTCGATTGAACATCCGAGAGAATTGCCCCAAAATACAGAATTGCTCTTTTCAATAGGCGTTTTTGTTTTTTAGTTCAGAGCGCAATCTGAGCTGTTATACAAAAATGTCGTGTTTCTTTTTTAGCTCAGATACACCAGAGCTCAGAATTCGTGTTTCTTTTTTCCTTCAGAGCACCATCAGAGTGCGCTCTACGAGCTCAGAATAAATTGACTGAGCATCCTGATTGAAAAGCTGATTACACACTTGCAGTCACATTTGACAGAAAAAAAAACAGGATAAACATAATAGTTGAAATGGCGGACGAACCTTGTTGTTCTGGGACTGAATATTAACCAATTTAATAAGTAACAATTAATAAATTTTCAATCTATACATATATTTACAACAAATGACAGCTATGTGCTCAAGTGTGTTTCATAAATACCTCAGAACAATCTGAACACGCTCGTTTCAGAGCTCGCTAATAATGCTCGACCTCAGTTCTAAAAGGGGCATTTTTTATCTCTCAGAACAAGAAAAAACAGTGTAAGTTTTTGTTTTTAACGTCGGCATGGGCAAAAAGGGCATTTTTGGGTATTTTTGACGTGAATCGTGGGCAATTCAGTCCGAAAAGTCTGGCATCACTGATCACATAGCGAAAAATTTGTTTCTTATAACACAACAAACACTTGAATCTGACATTTTGTTAGTATGTGTTGGTGAGTTCAGGGCAATTCTGTAAAAATATTCCGGACACTTCTGTCGTGTTAAGAATTGACCTGGAAGTGCAATTTTTTTTTTTCAATGAAACATAGAATACATCGAAAGAGCACTTCTAGATTTGATATTTTCATAGAAAGGGCAATTCTTTTCTTCAATCAAAAACGCCATAAATAAAGTCAAACAAAGCCGAAATGATATTGGGCACATTTAAGAATCTAGTTATCTTAAGTCGACTAGATTGGTCTGGATGAGATGTAACCTGAACGCAAAAACTAGATTGGTCGGGAACGTCACGTTTTCTACGTCAGCCACATATGAGAACTGTCAACTTAGTACTCAGTCACGAATTTCTCGTCTAGATTCGTCGGCTACCCCTCCATAAACGTCAACTGAAACATCTGCTCTCACGACCGATTTCCCCCAATCAGAGCCGAGTTTCATCTAGTGAGAGGGCTGTCAGACTTACTAAACTAGATACTTGAACGTCCCCATTGCCGCTATCCGCGTTCATCATGCGTCACTAAGAAAATAAAAGATTGGTAAGTGTAGAATTTTAAGAATTTTAAAAAGTTGTAAGTTAAAAGTTCTTGGTTCGAATATTATTTTTGTTAACAAGAACTCGTTTTTTAGTTTTCAAGAATCAGGTTTTTAGCGTAAGTCCATAAGTAAGTCTCCATAAGTATTTTATTACATCATTGCCAACAATTTCATTCTTAAATCAAACATTTTGATATTTGGGTTCATTTTAACCAACGAAAATAATTGTTGGCATTACAAATTTTTTTCTGAGTGCTCGAGTCTTCTCGCGCTGGTCCGGTGTTTTAAAAACTTGACATTCTTAAATTTGATATCAAAATGTATATTGTAGGGCACGTGGACTCGTGGAGCTAAAAAGGATTTTTCTGCTCTGTTGTATTAAATGGGGTTTTGGATGCTCCGCAAAACGTAGGTCAATTCGCTTAGTTTTTCTAATATACTCATTTTTAACCTTCAATTTAGATATATATTTTGTAGGTCAAAATATGCAATTTCGTACGGAAAATTTCGCCATTGTGAGTTTGAAAAATGTTGCTTGGCCTAGCTTCTCGCAACCATTCGTTTCGTGTGAGTTTTTCGTTTTTGGGACGAATGGAAGGGATCTACAATGGCTAATTGAGAAGCTCCTTCATGACAGTTATACTCTGGGATGTTTGTCAGACGTTTGTGAGAGGTGGAGCAGTGGGAAAAAACCATTAGTTGGAATTTGTGTTTTTTCGGGATTCGAACCTGGGACCCCTCGCTTAGTAGTCCAACACACTAACCACTAAGCCACTGCGCCTACAGTGGAATAGTAGTCTAAGTTTTTCTGCGTTTTGTTTCTGCTGCGAGATCGTTTTTTCTCGTCGGGTCCGAGAAAATGTTTGGCGATTCGAGATAGTTGAAATTCTTGTACTTTTGTTTAAACGTTTTTCTTCATATAAACTCAATCGTATTATTAAAACAGAGTCGGGAGCAAAGATAATGGAATACAGAGATATATATCTTTCCAGTGAAAAGGCGGCTGCCTACAAGCTGTTTTTCCGAAAATTATATGTGTTTTTATGTGTATTTATAGCTTTTGATAGTAGCAACTTTGAATATGTGTTTATATCCGTTAGAGTAATTTCATATGGATACAGACAGTTTACACAAGCGATGTAGCAGGGAGTGAAATGCAGCTGACTTATGAATGAGTTGAACGAGGCGAAAGGAGTGGCGACCATCATAAGATCGACAAATTTGCGAACATCTAGAATACTGGGTCCTGTTGGGACCTATATACGGTAGAGGCACTAGTACAAGCACAGTGTTTGTGTTCGGACACTATGTTGTTTCCTTAGAAAAAACAGCATAAAAAGTCTTAAATACTAATCAAAATAGACAGCCTTATTTATAAACGTATTATAAAGAGTGTATAAAGTTATTCACCTTTTAAAATGCCTCAATACGCATAAAACTTTTTTATACAAATTTTTCAACGTTGTATAGAGCTTGTATAAGCTAAACGCCCTTGGACGTTGTTTAGTGTATCGAAATGTCATTTCGACTTAAAAAATCTGTCACATTTTACAATAAATGAAATCAAAAATAAATTGGAAAGATTGTATCGACGTTTTTATGCTCAATTTTAAAGATTCTACAAGTAGAATTTTGAATTGTTTTAAAAATTAGTTTTAATGTGCATAAACTACCGTTTCATAGGAGTTCCAAATCTCCCAAATTTTTCTTTTTACTTTTCCATTTTTTTTTAATTCCTATTTGTAATTGAATTTGCATTTCTCACAAGCTGCTTAGTTTTTTTTATCTTTTCGGATAGATAAATGTAAGAGATCTCTCCTTTTCAGTACCTTTTTTGACGCAAGCCCTGTATAACTAGTATGCCTGGACAAATGTTTTATAAATAAGAATTTTTGGAAGGGTGTTTAAAGACTGTATAAATATTTATACACAAGGCAATTTTGTCGTTTTGGATAAATAAAAAAAATATTGCAGAGCATTTAAGAGAGGAAGTTATTTAAAGATTAGTTTTTAACTTATTTTAAAAACAATCAGCTTACATTGTTCAAAAACTAATTTTAATAATATATTTTTTTGACCTAATTTTTAGTGCATGGATACTAAAAAACATTTTCAGCATCCGGCCACACTGTCCAGATTCTACAAATTTGAGGGGAGAGACAAATTCGCTTTTGAATGCAGCTAAACGACATATTTTATGTATTTTCTTTGTGTTTTTTAAAAAGTAAATTTTGTCTTTTTTTTTCGCAGGATTTCAATATTCTGACAGCGCTTACTAATGAGAATATGTCTGACCGGGTACTGAAATATGTACATATTAGTTTCAGTTTCCGGACAATATTTTTTTTAATGCAATTTTCCGTTTTAGGTTCAATTTCCTTTTACATAGGCATGGTTTATGCAGCAAAAGATTTATCGGTGAAAAGCAAAACAGATTGTCTAGTGGTGGGCTGATATCTTCAAGTGCATATTTTTTTAATGGACGACCTGCTAATTCATTTAAATCATAAAAGAGCAAATCCCTTGATTGGTGTTTCTTTCAACGTAGACGAGCTTTCTAAAAAAGTTATGAATCTGATCGTCAGGTTGGTTTTGTATATGTAGCAGCACAAAAGGTACTGAATTACAGAACGTATAGTTTGGGTTACAGTGGGCTAGGGATCTCGTTTCCACAACGAACATCACAAAGGATCAGTATTGACATAAATGTACCACAGGATACTACTTGCCAGCACACAAGCCTTACCTAACCTTCTTCAAAAATAATAAGCTGATAGAGATATAGCTTGCTTAGACCCTTTTAGTCTTTTTTTCATTTTCTTTAAAAATGTTTGCCCACTGTCCCTCATTTCGCATGTCATTGTCAGGCTCACACTCAGTTTTATTTCATAGTCAAATTAAAGCTTGGAACATTTCGTTATTAAAAAAAGCTTGTTTGTATAATAAATCCAGGAAAACCCTCGAAAGCCTAACTTTTTATATTTCCATATCCCCTATAAAAGCAAAGCTATCTATACCTTACCTAAAATGAAAGCATTGTAAACTCAAACAACCCATGACTATAAAGAGACGCGCTAAAATTTCCAAGTCAAATAAAATTCACTTCAACTGCTTTAGCACTAGGTGTAGGTACCTTCCACTAAAACCCACAAAAAAAACAAAACTCTCTGTCAAGTATAAAGACCGACAAGATAGTTCTTTTCCGTTAAAGTCCCTCCAATACCCATTCCTAATACACTCCATTTGTGCAAAGAGATCATTTTCTTTGTTTCACTATTTTCTTTGGAAACTTTCTTAAAAGATGCCATGTCAAGTACCCAGTACCCAGTAGCAAGGATACAAGGATACAAGGATACATAATACAAAAAGAAAGGCAAAACATCTCCTCTTGTAAATGGGAGTGACTCTGAAGTGTTGTCGAGTTGAAAGCTCTCCAAGCTATGTACATAATAATTTTGTCAAGAGGAAAAGAGTTCTCCCAACACCCAACCACCTCTTCTCGCAGGATTTACGAGTATATAGACGAAAAGTTCACCCACTGAGGGCGTGCGATGTTAAGTCAGTGCACCACCTTGGAATAGAAACTTCTTCGACTCTGATGCTGTTGTAGCATGTGATCCCTACCAACCCCTACGAAAGAGTGCGCGGAGGTTGAATCTCGAGGTGGCATATGATGGTAACGATGCCATCGTCATCGTGCTCAAGCGCATGACCCGTTTGCCTGGTCACACTAACACCAACAGTATGACGAGCACAAGCAACAGTACCTACCTATAGTAGCTGCGGAGCTGAAGCTTTTGTGGCGCCCTCATGGATGCCATATCCATGAATATTAGCGAGGTTTATGGAACTTTCTCTCTGTGCGGATGCTCCGTGGTCCATGCCCTTTACTCCCTGGGGGGCAAATGTACGCCACCCATTGGATCGAAGTCCGGAACTGCTATTCCTTATTTTTTTTTGTTTTCAGCTCGTTGTGCTTCCCCCTCAAACGGTCGGTAGTCGATTGTTCATCGGGTGAAGGGTGGTGAGTGGTCGTCACTCATTTAGTAAGGGCGTGGGCTTTGACTGGGGCGAAGGAACTTTGTGTGTGCTGTGTATAGCTGTAAAAGGTGATGGGGAATGAATCGGGGATAGTATTCTAGATGGCGAGTTGGAAAGTGGTTGGCATGGTACTTGAGCGATGGGGGATACATTTTTCTTTTCAGCTTTTTTTTGTTTGTCCTTCATTGATGGATGTGTGTAGAAATGGAGAAGTCATTCCGCATTATATAGCTATGAGGTACAAGCATAGATAGGTACTTGTTGGGAAAAACAGATACAGAAAGCTACGAGTGCACGTAGAGGGAATTGTATAGTACTGTAGGGATTATGTTTATTAACTCCCAAAAATAGGAAAAAATTGACCCAAACAAGTCAGATACCTAACAAAAATGTTGACTTCACTATAGGTATATCATAGGGAAATCCGCTTCGCTGACAATTGGAAAAACATATTGGTTTTCTTTATCTAATACCTAAGAATAAAGGCTTACAATCGATGTTTTTCTAATCATCAACTGGTACGCCCTGCTTCTGCATAGCATACATTTTTTAAGGGCTCGCAGTTCATACGTTTTTGGCGGTGTCGCCAAAAGGTACAGATTTTATGGCTCGTCATTGAGTCGTCTTCTTTAAAACTCGTCAACGGGAACGTGATCGACTGTCTAATAGAAGTAGTAGAATTTTTCTCCCGAAACAACTCAAGATTTTGTTTGAAAGAACGTGCTTCAGACCCATAGAGCAGGACTGTGATTATAAAGCTTTTACAGGCAGGGTGTTGACGTTGACAGCGACGACGACGTCAATACGTATCAGTGGGTGGATGCATCCACTGACAGAAAATATCCCAGAGGATTTGTACATAAAGACGAAAACGTCAAATTTTTGTAAATAAAAGATATTAAATTTGTTTGCAAATAAAATTACTTCCTTTTATAACGTTAAACAAGATACATAGTTGGTTTTATTTCTTATTCTTAAAAATACGCTGATTTAACAGGAACTGCAGTTGCTGCCAAGAACAGAAATCTCAACCTTTAGCTTTTACTCTTGGTTCATATAGCCCGAACACAGAATATCCTATGTTTTTTGAAAGAGAGCCTCTTTTCAAAGCTGTCTTATGAGTATTATGCAATACTACCTATGGTAATAATCCTAAACTGAACTATTTTTTTCCAATACTTTTAAGCCAATCACAGTATTAAATAACTTAGTAACAACCGTAACTAAGAGCATTTTTGTCCTTACATTTATAGTTGAATTTATGAACGGTGGCCTACGGAAACCTATATTTCTAATCATAAGGTGATTTTTGTTGATAGTTGTAGTTCCATTCGATATAGAAAACAGGCCTTGTTTCAGAGAGGAACAGAGATCCAACTGTTGGTTGCTTCGGTGGTTATTATCATTGAAAAACCCAAGAAACTAAAAAACGTGGTCTTGGTTGACAGTGGCATTTGTCGATGTCGGAATAGTTTGACGATGATTTTAGAAAGCTCAGGAAACCACTGGTTTAGAGGAGACATTTTATCTTGTGAAGAATCCTCTACCTATTTAAGGTCATTTTGGTGCAGATTGCCTCCCTTAAAATGTGCTACAAAAATGTATCTTTATTCAACAGTTTTATGACTCGACTTTCTAATCGCTAGCAATTAATTCATTCCAAGCATCTCTAATAATCAACACAATTTTATTTGAACTTGAACTCCAACAAGGCCAAGTATTGAGATTTCGGTCAAACTATTATTTATTTATTTATTTATTTATTTATTTCCCATCAAATGAGAACATTCACTGCTCTCGCTAGATTACTTAAGTACTTAAATACTACCACCAAAGCCTAACGTTAAAATTAATTTATTCTTAAATGAGTCCCTACTGAGTTCAAACTCGAACAAACTACTATAATTATTCGATTCTTTTAGGCATCTGGTTCATTACAACCATAGTTAACTCTATGATAAGGAACATAAAATAAAAACCGATTTCTAAGCATTCTAGATGGAGCACAAAAACCAATTAATGATAAAAGAAAAGGGCAGTCGATATGGTTGTTTATCAAGTCATAATGAACGAGTCGAATGAACATAATTGAAAAATATTGCCTACGCTTAAAAAGAGGTAAGATACCAAATAATTTGCATCTTGTCTCATACGATGGCATTTCGATATTCCAACGTAATCTACAAACAGCAACTCTAGTAAAACGTTTTTGGATCTTTTCGATTCTCATGGAATGTACTTCATAAAATGGATTCCATACTATACTACAATATTCAAGATTAGACCTGACAAAAGCAAAGAATAGACATTTAAGAGTATGCGGATCATGAAAGTCTTTAGAGTTCCGCAATATAAAACCCAACATAAAATTACTCTTAGCAACCAGGAAGTCAATATGTTTACAGAAGTCGAGTTTTTTGTCAAATATGACTCCCAAGTCTTTTTTAGAGGAGATAATACACAGTGGGATATTATCGATCATGTACGTATATTATGATACTGGGGAGAGGTTACGACAAAATGACATGCTTTGACATTTAGAAACGTTAAGGCGAAGGTCATTATTATGACACCACAAAGAAAGTCTTTTAAGATCTTCCTGTAAAAGTATGCAGTCATGCTCAGACTGAATGTGCCGGAACACTTTTAAATCATCAGCAAACATCAGGCACTGTGAATTCAAAAACAGATCGGGTATGTCGTTAATAAATAAAAGGAAAAGCAAAGGGCCCAAGTGACTACCCTGAGGCACTCCGGAGGTGACATAAGCTGGTGATGAAAGTACATCCTTTATACGAACATACTGAATACGATCCGTGAGATAGGAGCGAATCGATTCTAGAAAGTTGGAATGAAATCCAAATCTTTTAAGTTTGCAAATTAACGCATGGTGATTAAAGCTGTCAAAAGTCAGTATAAACTACATCACATTGTAATCCTTTCTCCAGGTTATTCAGCACCGAGTTACAAAAGATTGCGAGATTTGTAGAGGTAGATCTACCAGCTACAAATCCATGTTGCACATGAGAGATAACTCCCTTTACGAGCGGTGTAAGTTTCTCATAAATAATTTTTTCAAATAGTTTGGGGATAGGTGAAATTTTACAAATTGGACGATAGTTGGTAATATCGTGTTTCGATCCAGATTTAAAAATTGGACTTATAAACGAGTTCTTCCAGACTTTCAAGAAATTTCCCGTCCGTAGAGACAAGTTAAACATTAAACAAAGAGGCACGGAAAACGTATAAGAACACTTTTGAAGTAAAATTGGCGGGATGCCATCGAAACCAGGATTTGCATCTACTTTCAACAAGCAAAGGGCATTTTGAACTTCTGGAATTGAACACTTTAGTCTAGGCTACCAAGACATTGAGGTTTCATTCAAAACACTAACCGGGGTAGTACTACTTAAATATACGGATTGAAAGTTGTTTGCGAACATATTACAAATGGTCACAAGGTCGGACGAGGATACATTTTTATGGCGCATACAGTTCGGAATACCATTAGATTGTTTTTTACTGTTGATGAAGCACCAAAAACGATTACTATTAGTCTTTAAATTCATTCATTTATTAAGAACATCAAATTCTTTTTGAAGCTTTCGATAAACTAACAAAAGTTCCGGATCATTTTTTTCTTTTTCGGAACTGCTTATAGGTCTTATTTTTTCCATTATTTAAGTTTACGATCCTTCTATTGAACCAAATAGGATGAGCGTGCGATACCATCCTTACTTTAGGCGTATACATATCGATTGCCACTTTAACAGTTTCTACAAATAAATTAAAGAATAGTTAAGATCTCCGTTATCAAAAATATTAAGCCAATTAATTCCTTCCAGATAGTTGGAAATATTGTTGTAAATAGTTTGCTTTAGCATAATTATACTTATAATTGGTGATACAGGGACTGGGTCGAAAATACTCGTAAAATTCAAATTGCAGTGATAAGGCTACATGGAAAATAGAGTTAGGAAAAAGTGGAATCATAGAATTACGGAAAAAGTCAACATTCTTCTTGATTAAAGGACCAAGATAAACTAGCTAAATTAAAGTCTCCTAGTAGGATGACATGTTGCTGGTTATCCAAATTATTTAAAATTAAGGAACAATTATGTACGTGAGCTTTATATAATAAATAAGAACTCCTTGGTGGTATATAACTTGCAATTACAATAACTTCAGTACCAGGATTACATTTAATTTTAACTGCAACTTGGTCCACATCGAGAGTTGTTGAAGGTATAAAAACTTCCTCGCTGCGTAATGATTTCCGTACCGAAACCAATACTCCTCCCCCCCTTTCACAGTCAGTAAGAACGGAACAACGGTTTTTGCGGTAAACTTCGTACTGCTCTTTGTTAAACATTTCCTCGTTATGATGGTCCGTAGTGAGCCAAGTCTCGGTAAAAACAATTACATCATATTGCCCAGATGATGAGAACAGCAAGACATCACGCAATTTCGTTCGAAGGCCACCAGTATGTTGGTAGTAAATGTTGAAGTTTAATGGAGAAACGTCGTTGGGTCTTAGTTTTTTGGCTGAGCCTTCTTGAAACTAGGCCTGCTCACAAATTCTTTTACAAGCATATCCTTCGGCCAAAAGCTTGGATTTACCAGTAGTTTCCCAGTTGGTTTAGGCGATAGCAGTTTAAAAGACGATGACAATCGATCTGGTAAGTTATCCGCTGTCAAGCTGTGGCACTTTATGTTTTTGGTATCGATGCCTTTGCTAGCAATATAGTTCAGAATATCACTACTCTTGGTACCATACTCCAGTCGAGACAAAAATACCGCAAAAGGTGGTGCTACTGTTTTAAGAGAGCATTTCGTAATAGGATCATCACTTAACGGTTGTACATCAATCGTAGGATTGTTATTATAGGATGAAGTGGATGGCCCGGACTGAGATTTCCACAGAAGGGACGACAACTGGCGAGGTTGCGTTTGACCTCAGTATTCTTTTTGGCTGAAGTGGCTGAATCTCTGAAATGGGTACCACTGAGTGATCACTGCTCAACTGCTGAAAATTACTACTATTATTGATAACGTTGTCTTCATTATTCTTTTCATTCGCAAAGGTTGTTGATGTTGACATAGTGGGCTCAGTAAGTTTATCATGAGGTACCGTAGTTACGTGCGTCTTTGCACCCCCAAACGCTTTGCGAGTTTGCCTTAAACTACATACAAACATTTTTAATGTCGGCCTTAAAATATCTTAAATTTAGGCATTTCCTCATCATATAGCAACTAGGTTAAAGAAATTACATTCGGTTATTTTTAATATTATGTAGGCAAAAAAAAAAAAACCCAAACATTTATACCTCAATTGAAGTAAGAATCAGCTAGCGTCTCCACTCTGAAAATTCGTTTACTGTATGACTTGGAGCCCGGACTTCCTTTTATCTGTCCAAAAAAATAGTAGTGAGAGATTTACTGGCTAACACGAAAAGAAAACGTGGGAACATTTTCGTGTGCACGAACGTTTTTCTTTACCTGCCATCGAAAACAGAGTCTTCAAACGAAAGAAGTAAATTATTGCACTGAATAATAGCTATTTGTCCTCATGGCTTTCGAATATAGCTACCAAATACCCCACATGTTGTAGATGTCTCATTAGTCAATTTATCAGCCAACTGCGCGTTACCTCAGAGAAACATTTGGAACATACCCAGATGTCCCTAACGTTAAGGTGAGAACATCAGTTCATAATGAGAGGCTAAATTTATAAAATGTTCTCCCAAATTGTTTTATGGCTGCTGAATGTGCTTTTGTTTAACCTGCTCGTGAAATTCAAATCAATAAACCTTGAACCAAATTATTCCTATTGCAGTCGACATGGATTGTGGTCCACAACACTTGTTGTAGCCAAATTACGAATGCGAATATTTTTGACACCAAAATAACGAAGAAACACTTCAACCTTCAACCTACAATAAGAACTCGTCTGAAGTCAGCACTGGAGACAAGTGACTTTGATGCTAAAAAGGCATCAGAAACGACGCAACTGATTCTGGACCAGATAATCTACCAGCAAAATAAATATAAAATAATACGTAAATTATCGTTGCCCTATCCACAAAAAAGGAGACTACACAAACTAAAGAACCACTTTAATATTATGCAGGAGTCAACACCGGTAATAGGATAAAGACCCATCGATTCCACAAAAGTCGAACTTGTATAATCGGGGCCCTGGAAACTATATATATAAAAAAAATGTTCAATACAGAACAAACATAACCAAATATATACTGTAATAAATACCTACATGCACGATTCGCTATATGTCGTGTCCAATATTTAAGCAGTTGCATTCACCTCGATTACCGTTGTCGTTTGTCGAAAACGACTCTTGTCCTTTCTTGAGTCGTGTCGTTTTTCAATCCGCATTACCTAACACAGACGACCCGCCAAATTTGTAGCAGATTTGTAGACGACTAGAATGTAGTAAAATCTTTTCTAAGGATTGGTACCACTTGTAAGAAAATGTTAAAAAGACTGTTTATTTTTCATTTTGAAAATAAATTGTTGTGGAAATGATTTTACTTCTTGGAAGATTTCATTTTTCGAAAGATTTATAAGTTGAGCATTGAAATGACTTACAATTCAGATAGTGAGGAAGCGAAATACTTGCTAGATGAAGTTGACATTCCCGACGCATTCCGGTCGTCATCAGTGCCGTCTGTGTTGAGGATACAAGCAACTTTAAGAATTCTTACGGAGGATACCAAAACGGTGCTGGAAATGACTTCAATTTAGGACTTGCTCAACCATTGGTAAGCAAATACTTTGCACAAATCATAGACATCATTGAAGCGCATATATGTCGTCAATGGATATGTGCCACACTATGACCGAAGAAGAAATTGGGGAGTCCAAATTATTCATCTTTTTTTGTGCGGGGGTATGTCCAGTTTGATGGTACAAGGAAGAGGATGGTGTTGGCGAGTTTACGAGGATCGATGGCTGACGTTTCAGGGAAATCACCCCATTGTGATGGGATTGGTGTGGAAACTGCCTGCGATGTCGACGGGTAATTTTTGTAACAATCAGGCAATTGTGCCAAACAGATTATATAAAATACACAAATTAGTACCTATTGCCAACTCTTTCCGTCTCTTGTCAGAGGGCCATAGCCATAGCTATTTATAGTTGTACCTAGCAATTTTATTAAAATTCCAAGAACGTTCAAAATCGACTTTATTTAAGCCCTTGTGCAATTTTTTTGCCAGATGAACATTCTTCTCCAAACAAGAACTTCCGATTGTTTTTTATTTGTTGTTTTTAATTTTCTTTCCATATTTTGTTTGTTCTCATTTGTTTTGAAAATGAAAATGAAAACGACTAATTTTGTGTGCGTACTTCCGTTAAAAGGAAATGAATTCTGTTTCAGAAAACCGAATACAAACGCTCTAACACAGCCTTATTGAACCAATAAAATTGAAACGACAAAAAAGGTCGTTTTCAGGTTATTAGTCGTGTCGCTTTTTCTTAGGTAATAAAATAACAGTCGTGCGCCGACTACAAAACTAGTACAAAAAGGCATTTTACATTTTCATCCGACATTTGTCGTGTAAAAACGACAAGCGTAATACAGATTTGGAAGAGTCGTGTATTTTGGAGTCGGAAACGACAACGGTAATCGAGGTGATTAGTTCGTAAAGAATACTCATTCTATATGCCGTAAATTTCGTTCTTGCATAATAATTTGACAAGCAGACATGACGTGCTTATTTTGGTATGTTTATATAATAATCTTGGTCGGACATATGGCTGGCATATGCATGCATGTTAAATCAGGACGGAATAAGTATGTGGAGTTACATAAAGCCAGATATCGTGGTATTGCGAATAGTTTTGCATCAAGTTTTCTTTCATAATTTTATTTTGAAGTCCAATAAAAACAACCCGGTCTTGATGATTACGACATTAACCACTTTATTTAAACAAACTATACCACCAATGCAATACAAAAAATATAAGCATAAATAATAACAAAAACTGTTATACCTACAACATCTAGATAGTTAATTAAGTTTAATTTGTGGACGGTGCAGCCCCATTATTAATCTACAATTCGGTTTTCGGTTCCTTAACTTCAGAAAAAGCCTTATAACGCTCCTCAACAAATTTAAAAACCTCTGTAATAGCTGAGTAGGATGTCCATTCGTGTTTTGTGTGTCCTGCAATTCAAACAATTTAATACAATTCTATGAACGGAAGTATTCGGTTATTTGCCCTACCAGCAGAAAATCGGGGAATATCATCTTTTGGTGTGGAAATTTCTTCACCCAGGGGCTCCAGACTTGTGACGAAATTTCGTGCAATGGGTCGAAGAGTTTTCACCGTAGCCTGTCCTCCACCGACATGTGCTGAGTCTGTGAGTGCGACAGCAAAGACCTTTTTTTTAAAGTATTGTGCAAACTGCTTGGCCTGTTAAAAGAATGAAAAATACGGTTAAATTGAATACGTACTTTTCGAATCGACTACCTTACCAAAGTCAGGGTAATAGAGCCTCCATAACTGTGGGCGACGATAGCAACGCTTTCAGGATTAGTTCCAATAACGTATTTATCCCAAACTGTAGTGGCGTGTGCAGTGGGCGAGTTGTGTCCAGGAATAGCTTTCATAGCGCCATCTACCGGACGGTAGTTGTCATTGGTGTTTGTGATCAAAATGTCATAGCCCAATTTCTTTGCCATTTTGATATAGGGTAGCATAGTGCCATGGTGGATGGAGTTGTTGATGACCAAACTGAATGGAAGGATTAATTTGCATTCCAAACCTTCGAATACTAGAACTCACCTTCGTGCCCATTGTCCAGCTCGTACATATCCACTTCCATGAATCAGTACCAGCAATTTCTTCGAATTTTTCAGCTCCCTCGGACTGGTGAAAATAAAAGTAGCCTGTTCTTTGGGAATGTTCTCTGGAGTATATGTGCGAAACATGCCACTCTCCTCCAACAGCTCATATACAACCTCGGGAATGTACTGTATAATTGTTTATGAAGAAATTCGTTTGTTTGTTTACTAATTTCTGAATAAAAAACGCCACTTACTTTCGCTAATTCTTCATAGTGTTTCTGGTTTTGTGAATATTCTGGATAAACATCGAATTCGAAGGGCTCACTGCCTGGATTTCCGGTCGCAGGGTTTATTTTCCGCAATTCTCCCTCTAAAGAAAAAGTGTACATACACAAATTTTTAATCGCATTCCTATTAATGTGTCCAAAGCAATTTTACCACTGTTGAAAGCATAGCCAAAATCGCGTAACTTCTTCTTAGCCTCACCAGACATTGCACTGTTGATAGCAAAACACTTTAAAAGAACACAGATAATTGCAAATAAATACATAAACATCAATTTGTTAATACTCAATATAATAAAAACCTTGTTACGAAGGAAATAATAATGGCATCAAACCGGCCACAACTTATTTTACCTTTTGACAACCTACATACATCAACATAAATTTCTTTGTGTCAGGCACACAAGTTTGGGAGCTATAGTATTTGAGTATGAATACAGTATTTGAACTATAGATGGAGCCCTAACGGGGAACGTTATTATTCAAATTCTGGGCATAAATTTACTTAAGAAAAATGAATTTAGCGTTTGTTTAATTATTCGAAAAGCGCCTGATTCTCGTCATAAAATAAACAATGACTGAGATTTCGTTATTTCAAAACAAATATGCCTGCCCATTAGCAATGAAGTAAATTTAAATTATTATTATTATTATAATTTATTAACAGGTAATTAAAATTACTTGTTAATACTTATTTTAACGAGCCTAGCTGCAGTGACTATTGGCTCTATTCTGTAGTGTGTTTGGTTAAATGACAATATTAGCTTTTGTAAGGAAATTATACATTTTTTCAATATTTGTGGGACTGGGGTTGCTGAGTATTTCGTACATGGATTTATTTGTGAAAAGATTATTGGTAATCGGTTTAAAGACGGAGCAATTTTCTAGAATATGTGTTATATCCAGGGTGGTTTTGCAGGTGTCGCAAGCTGGTGGGCTATTGGTAAGAAGGTATTGGTGAGAAGCTGAGGTGTGACCAAGTCGTAGTCGTATGAAGTTGGTTATTTTTTGTTTAGGAATGGTTGTGGGGTAAACGGGATTGCGTTTCTCCGGGTTAACTTTTTTGTAGTGATGGTGGTATAGGCTCCAATCGTTTTTTATACGAGTTTTTGAGGGACTTTGGACAAGTTTTATCAAATCTAGTTTTGTGTAGACGTTGAAACTATATACCGGAGCATTTTTGGCCGAGATAGCTGCAGTATCAGCGTTTTCATTGCCTTGGATCCCGACATGCCCAGGTGTCCACATCAGCTTGACATTCCTTGGTGATTTTATAAGTTGATATCGGATTTTTGATATAAGTTCTGTGTTGTTGTTTGGATTTTTTATGGCGTTAAGGACAGATAGTTAGAGGTAGTTCTAGCTCGGTTGCTTTATCGAGGGAAATAGCGATGGCGGATGGAATTCTCTTACAATTTTTTTGGCGCATTGCTCTCTTTACGTCGTGATCAATTATTGAATTTTTTGAAAATACCAGTTTCACGGCTATTTTTAAAGAGGCGACATCTGTTCGTTCCTCGATGGTTGGTAGTCCTGTTTCTGCTAGGATATTTTTGATGGGAGTAGTAGGGAAAGCGTTAATGCTTCTTCTAGCTGCTTGGTGGTATATGGGTTTTATTATTTTAATATGGATGCTGGACAGTGCCATAAATAACCATAGTCGATTTTACTTAGAACTAACATTTTGGTGATGGTTGTGAGTGTGTTAACATGGACGTTGCTTTTTTTACAGGCTAAATATCTTACGATGTTAGTTCTTGCAGCTAGGGATTTCTTAAGTTCTAGACAGTGTTGTTTCCATGAGTACTTATTATTAAAAACTAATCCTAAAATTTTCAAATTGTTGACATTTTTGATTGATACATTGTTTACGTTGACGTTAAACGGTGGACAAATATGAAGTAGTTTACATTTTTGGACTGACAATTTGGCCCCTGATTTTTTTGACCACTTTAATATGTCTTCGATGGCGAGTTCAAACGCGAGCTTGTTTCTATTTACATCATTTGCTTTACATAAAATATAGATGTCGTCAGCATAAATGCAGTGGTCAAGTAGTTTGTGCTTCAATTAATCTAGTGTTTATGCAATCAAAAGCAATTATAAATAAGACAACCGAAAGCGGTGATCCCTGTGGGATTCCGTTGTGCAGTGGATAGTTTCGAGAGAAAGTGTTAGATTTTATGCAGAATTTTCTGTTAGTAAGGAATGCTTTAACGTAGCTATACATTTTTTTCCCAACACCCCATTTTGTCAGTTTTTGAAGAACTACATGGAGTGCTATCCTGTCGAAAGCTTTTTCGAAGTCAAGTGTAAGGATTGAGACGTGGTTTTTAGCTGAAAGTGCTCTCGAAGTGAAACAGTATGGAGTAGTGCATCGACGCATCCTCTGTTGGCTTTAAATGCTACCTGATTAGGGCTGATAAGCTTGTTTGTTTCCGCGAACCATAGTAGGCGCTCAGCAATGATCTTTTCTAAGATTTTGGACAGACATGGTATGAGCGATATTGGGCGGTATCCTTCTATTGAAGTCTTGTCTTTGTTTGGTTTAGGGATAGGGATTATTGTAGCTGTTTTCCAGGTTTGAGGAATAATCGCTTTATTAAGAATGTTGTTGTAAAGGGGAATGCTTAGTTTCTTCGGAAAGGTTTTTCAGCATAGGGTAGGATATTCTATCTCTACTTGGCGTCCTGCCCTTCACTGAATTTAGTGAAGCTTCAAATTCAGATAAAGAGATTGTTTGTTCGAAGCGTCGAGCGGTAGGGTTAGTTGCATTCAAGGGTGTGCTGTTTAGTATTTTGGCTTTTTCATTGATAAATTTGTTGGAAAAGTTCGTATTTTCCGAAATAGTAGACCAGGTTTGTGCTATGAAATCGGATATTTCTGGTGGGTTTGTAATAATACCATTAGTGGATTTAATGCTATTTATGGTGAGTGAGGTAGAATCTCCAGTTGGGCGGCGAATGTTATTCCATATTTTAGCGGTAGGGGAGTTGGGGTTTATGGTTGAGGTAAGTTCATCGAAACTTTTTGCCTTGCAGTCTTTAAGCAATCGGCGAAATTTCGCGTTTGACTTTTTGTAATTTATTAAGTTTTGAGTGATGGGGTTATATTGGAATTTCTTTAGAAGAGTCATTTTTTCTTTCCTTAGTGATGCTAGTTCGGGGTTCCACCAAGGAACTACCTGTTTGCGTTTTATGGGTGCATGAGGGATGGCAATGTTAGCAGCAGTTCTGATAGCTTTTTGTAAAAGCGCAGCTTCTTTATTATTGCATGTGGATGCAGCTTTGTCAGACAGGTACTCAGTGGATTTATTATTAAATAATCTCCAATTGGCAAGGTCTGTTTTGAATTTAGGGATGGGTGTCTTCGATTTGGCAATACGTCCGATATTTACTGCCGTAAGTACTGGGTTGTGGTCACTATTGTGAAGGTCCTCCACAGTCTTCCAGGTTGTTTTAGGTACTAATTCAGGAGAGCAACATGTTATGTCGACATGAGTAAGTGTATTATGCGTCGACAGGTGGGTAGGCGATCCATCGTTTAGGATGACAAGTTTGGCGCTCAGAAGAAAGTTTTCAATTACGTAACCTCTTTTGTTGGTGATAGTTGAGCCCCATTAGGTACTCCATGCATTAATGTCGCCACCAAATATAATAGGGGGACTGATTTGGTTAATGATATCAATCAAGTCATTCTTATTGATTGTAATTTTTGGAGGGAGGGATATGTTTATGTATGTGAACTTTGTATTTAGTTGAAGCTCGACAGCCAGCACTTGTAGGCTAGAATTTAGGGGTATGATTTTGTGAGGTATGTTTTTTTTAATTAATAGTGCTTAAAATGCCTTGCTTATGCGTGCTATTAATTGGTAAGTTGTGGAAATAGGGTCCAAAGGCTCTTGGGTATTGTGGGGTGTAATTGAATGGACAGTGTGTTTCCTGTAAAGCTATGATGATTGGGTTGATTTGCTTACTTATTATATTGAGTTCATCCAGGTTATTCGTAAATCCATTCATAATCGATTGCAAAATATTGAGGGTTACATCTGGGTTGCGATGGTTCCACGATCTTGTTTTACCTGACGCAAAAGAAGTGTGGGTTACATCGATTTGGTTTTCTTTTTGGTTTGGTTCGTTTGTTTTATTAGTGTTATGATTGGATAGTGAGGCTTTTGGTTTTGTTGGGTTTCGGTAATTAGCTTGTTGACTTCGCAGCCCAGATGTTGAACAGCCCAGGCTCGTTGTCGAGCCCGGTCTGCTCTATTCCCGGGCTGCAGAGTCAGAGTTGGTGGCGTATTTAGACATCATCTGCATCGGGTTCAATGGTGTGAATGTCGTATTCTTTATCATTGATGTGTGATTGTGTGAAGTATTTGTTGTTATTTATTAGAGATTGAGTGATGGCTGAGATTGGTGATTGTGGGGTATTATTGTGAGTGGGTGTGTTTGGTATTAATGCGTGTTGTTTGAGTGGAATAGACTTTGTTGAGTTGGAAATTTGTATGTGTGTTCTGTGAGAGCCGGTCGGAGAGGGGGGGGGGGGGGGGGGGGGGGGGGGGGGGGGGTATGTGTGTGGTGTGGTGAAGAGGTAATTTTTTTTATTGTGTTCGAGGAGCATGTGTTTAGGTGTGATGGTTTTTTCTTGATTAATGGTTGCGGACCTTGTGGTTGACAAAGGAGCAAGAGGGAGCGGAATTGGCGTGGAAGAGCCATTTACCAGATAAGCAACAGTTGCTTTATGGGTTTTGGAATTACAGTCAACTCTCGATTATCCGGCATTCTATTAACCGGCAACTCTATTAACCGGGACATTTTTTTCAAAAATTTATTAATTTAGAAATCGATTTTCCGGGATTCACTCTATTATCCGTGATCATTTTTTATAAATACTACGTATTTTTTCTATGTGTGTAGAAACGTATCTGTAGGTGTTGTCTTTCTTATTATGTTTTTTAGTTTGTTGACTGTTTCAAAGTACAAAATCTTATTACAAATAAATGGAAAAATATTGTAAAAAGTTGGTTTATTCGTTAATAATATAATTTTCGATTATCCGGGAATTTCGATTTTCCGGTACGAGCTCGGTCCCGAGCACCCCGGTTAATCGAGAGTTGACTGTACTTGCGATTTCGGAGTAGGATGCTGGGAGGGGATTGATGGGGTTTTGTTCTTTATAAATTAGTTTGGCTTCGGCCATGCTACATTTTCGTACAGTCTTTATTTTAAGAGTCTCTTTTGCTTGTTGGTAACGTGGGCACGATTTAGATGAGGCGGGGTGATCATCATTGCAGTTGGCACATGAAATGCGTGTATATTTTTCGGGGGTGTGGGGTGGAAGATTACAGTTGGTGCATGAGGGATTGCCCTTGCAACGTTTGGTGGTATGGCCCAGGAGTTGGCAGTTTTGGCAGCGCATGGGGTTGGGGAAATATTCAGTTACTTGGAAATTGTACCATCCTATATTTACAGTGCTTGGTGGTCGGAAAAGGTCAAAAGTGAAGAGAACCAGCCCTGTTGCGCGAGGATTCCCGTCTTCCATCTTTTTAAATTTAAAAACGTCTGTGACATGATTTCATTTCATCAATGATCTCGGTTTCGGGGACATTGGTAAGGTATGATGCGTTTAATTGAGAGTGTAGGGCTACTGAGATCGGGCATAGGTTGGAGAGTACTTTCCTGGATAAGAATAGGTCAGCTATTTTTTTGGTTTTAACCAGAATAAGTAGACTGCCGTCGCGTAGTTGTGTTATTTGTTCGTAGGCACTACTAATACCATCAATTGCTTGCTTAAGCCAGAAAACACTAAATGATGTCAGCGGCTTTTCGGGATTCGTCGAGGAAATCACTATAATTTTTGGGTTGTCCAGAGGAGAGTGGGTTGCGAATAGATTTGTTGGGTCGAAAGGTGAAGAATTTTGTTTTTTGCGCTTTTTATTTTTATAATCAGGGGGAGGGTCTGGTGTCAGATCACTAAAGCGATTGCCCGAAAGCACGCGTGGCCCTTCGGCCATAGTAAATCGGATTTTATCACCGGATTGAATGTGCACTTATTTGTTTCACTGGCGTATTGAAGAAAGAAAATGAGAATCAACCGTTTGTCTGGTGTAATGAAACCGTTTATGCACACAAGAGGAAGGATATCAGAGAGTAACACAATTAGCAGAACGATGTTGCCGGGTCGAGTGTTAGTCGGTGACTGTAAATTTAAAAATACATTGCTGACTCTTGTTTTTTTTTTTTCATAAATGGGTTATAATAATTGAAACGACAGTAGGTATGTATTTAGAGATACAAACAAATTTCAGCGCAAAGAAGGTAGTTAAGCTTGTGGGTTATGGCTTTTACTAATAATTGACCAGAAGTAAGTATAGTGTCAAATGGTTGACATTTTTTAATTCAAACATTGTCCAAGACCCGACCCTTAAAATTTTTCTTAGGGTCATTTACAACTAATAAGAATAACCAACAAACTTTTGGCAAACAGTCGATAATAGAACAGTACTTATGAAGTCATTCGGATACGCGATATCTTAGTTTACTTTAGTTTTTTTTTTTCATGTTAAGATAATACATAACAAAAAATGATTGAGGAACTATTGTGATGTTATTTGTGCTCCCAAAATACCTACTGTCTGCTGGAGTTCGTATTTGTCTGTCTATGAACTCGAAAATTAATAATCTTTGAAAAGCTCGTCTGTTTATTATTTAACTAAATTAACTTTCGTGTAGATTCCCATGAGTAGACGATGTATAATAAAATATATATTTGCATTATATATAGGGCTGCCAGTTCTCCTGATATTCCGGGAGTATGCTGGTTTTTTTTTAATAATCTCCCGGTCTCCCGAAGATTCTATAAAATCTCCCGAATTCCCAATATTTAATTTTCTGATAAAATCCATCCATCATCCACAAAAGCGAACTTTAATTTTTCTTGTCAAGAATTTGTTGAGTTTCTTAAATCCAAAGAGGGCAGGAAAGTTAATTAATGTTTTAATCTTTTTTTGTATTTTTGTATACTATTTATTTGTTAATTCAATGTTTTTGTTATTGTTGTTTTGCAGAAAACCCTGAAATAAAACTATAAATTTGTAGTGTATTATGAAGTAGGTAACAAGGTTGATTTAAGGTCTTGCGAGGTAGTAAAGTTACTACTCATTCGGATTGATTTTTATTTCACATTTTACAGACATTAAAGGTACCGTCATACCATATCCATTTAAGGAAAGTGACTGCGGCAAACGTACAAGCGACTTTTTAGTTGCGAGGAAGCCAACTTGCTACTCAAAATAAAATTAGAAATCCAAACTAAAATCAATTTAAATGGAGTTTAAAATGAATAAATAGTTGAAGCAACAGGTCCCGTAAGGCCTAGCTTTCGTGTTGTATGAGATTTTCATTTTTAAGACGAAATGGATCTGCAATTTTATGCCGAGTCCAAATGGCTAACTGAGAAACTCTTTTATCATAGTCACGCTTCCGGATGTTTGTCAGACGTTCGCGAGAGGTGGCGCAGTGGAAAACACATTAAGACGTAATTTGTGTTCTTCCGGGGATAAAGTGTTTGGTTATTAGAAGATAAGGCCCAATGAAAGTTGCAAATGTTCATGGTGGTCGATAGTTAGATCTTGCAGAAATTTTCAATATAAAATTACCCATTCCCATTGCCACCTACACAATTATTTAGTGTTTTCAAGTTGGTAGCGCTGGCATTTGACACCTGTCAAAGTCAGCTATCATTTGAAGTGTCATAATGTTAGTTAAATGTTTGCCATTTGCGGTAATGGATAGCAGAGACAATACTGAGACCACCAACTTCGGCCGATTTCCCGTTACTTAGCCTACAAGCTATATTTTTTATGGAGTGTACACATCTGGTGCGCTAGTATTGTTACATAGAAAATCGTATTGACAAATGTCACGAAACTTCAAAAATTCCGGCTCACCAACACACTCCCAGCAGATATGAGACACTTCCGCTGTGGGCAAAGTTGCTGGCAAAGTTCATAGAGTTTTATCCGTTAAATTTGAAATTGTTCGTTACGTTTGGATAATATTTTTTTTTTGGGAATAAGTGCACATTTGCTTAAAATGTTCATGAAAAATTAACAATGTAGATTGGTTGAAGGAAAATGAAAACATTTTGAGCAAATTTTCTTCATTATTTAAGAAAAATGTACACACGAAATCGAAGTTAATGATATCCAAAAGCGGAAAATACACAACCATGTTTGTCCTAATATGTTTCTAGTATATAGAACATCAACTTTAGATAGTTTTACTAACCAAACAAATCAAATTATTCGCCTTTTAACAATTTATAATAACTAACCAATGGCGTTCAGTAATGAAAAAATGTGGTATTCCCGAACTCTTTCACATTTCCCCACGGCTGCCGAGGTTGGCAGAATTTATTTTTGCATTTTTTGTATGTTTTTGCATGTCACACGGATTCTTTTTTGACATAACACCGATAGGGAAACAAAATGGCGAATTTGAAAAAAAAAACTGAGGGGGCCAGCGGCAAGAGTTGGGGGTCTCAGTATGGTTTGTCTATGATGGATAGTTTAACAATCGAAGAACGCGTTAAAATTATTAAAACTTTCAACAAGACGAGCAACAAACCACACAACACGACCAATTATGGCTTCATTGCGTGAGAAGTTTCCTGGTCGCGTAATTTCGCGTTTTGGCGACGTCAATTGGCCACCAATATCATGCGATTTGACATCGTTCGATTTTTTTTCCTGGGGCTACGCAAAAGACCGTGCTTACTCGAATAATCCCCGAACTCTAAACACATTAAAAACCAACATTACTCAAGTTATGGCCGAGATACCGCCCGAAATGTGCGAAAAAGTGGTTCAAAATAACCTCAAAAGAATCGCATGCTGCGAATCAGAGAAAATACAGAGACAGTATGGTTGGTCTCTGCTGGGAATCTTCCCGAGGCAGCCATTTGAATGATATTGTATTTCACACTTAATGGCAAAGTTCCAACTTTATATTAAAATAAAATTTTCATCAAAAATGTATCGCTGTGTGTGTCTCATTTAACTTTACTTTCGAAACCGACAAATTAATGGCCCTTTACTAGGGAAGCGGCATCGATTCCATGAAGCCATTAGATACGTCGCCAACTGATGCTTGACCAGACAGTCTACCGGCAGAATTATTTAAGGAAGCGGAGGCTTACAACAACCCGGAGAGTTGATCTATAGGAGGATTGCCTACAAATCGAACCGTAACAGCTCTTCAAGAAAGGAGACCACACAAACAACTTTAGATCTGCCGTGCCCTCATTTAATGAATAGTTCTGTCTTTATTTGTTAGCCATATAGTTCTGTTCTTGCAAAGATGGTGGAAAATATATTGAAGAGTTTGGATGCAATTTAAGAAGGGACCTTTTTGAATAAATTTTTACCAATTAAAAACAGAACAAATAGCTAATATTAAAGACACTAGCATTAAACGAAAAATTTATAAATAAAACATTTGCACATATGTCAAGCTCACGGTACATTAGGTTGTTTTTGGAAATCGCGCCGTGACCTATCAGTTCCAGCGTTGCCACTAAAATCTTTAGCAAATATACAGGGTGTCCGCCGGAAAGGTATACTACTTTGTTTTGCCGCCATTTTGGTAAACATTAGTCTTGACAGTTCATATTTGGCAGTCGTGAAGTAGACGCGTGGCAAATTTATTATGGAAAAATATTCGATAAACCAACGTGTTTTAATCGTTAAAACATTTTATCAAAATCAATCATCGATTACTGTGACGATGACAAAGTTACGTGAAATTTTTGGGAGAACACATTTTCATTTGAATGGATATGTGAATAAACAGAATAGTCGGTTCTGGGCAATGGAAAACCCTCAAATTATTCATCAGTCACCTTTGCATCCATTAAAAGTTACAGTCTGGTGTGCAATTTGGTCAGGAGGAATCATTGGACCTTACTTCTTTGATAACGAAAACGGCGTAACGTTGCTGTTTTTATTTGTTATGTTTCTAAAACATTCGGGCACACTTGGAGTTTTTTTGCACTATTAAATTGGAAATGTGTATGGGTAAGACTTCATGTCTAACTAGCAAAGTCGTATTGCAAACAAATGACTTCTGACAAGCGTGACAAAAGGGTTTGTCAGACCTACATTCGACCCACGAAAATTGGTTTTCCCATTCCTTGCGATATCTTTGTGTGCGAGCTGAAGATTTGCACTTACTTTAGAGTGAAGCCAAGTTTTTAAATCTATTTATTTAGTAATAAAAGCAAAAGGGGCAAAATTCGAAATGTTGTTCGTAAAAAAGTAAAATGGTTAGACGGATCTTAAGAAATGTAGTACTTTAGGGTAACGATGTAGTATGTAGTACGGCGTTAAAAAATCCAGCAAATATGTAGCACAGTACGACATATATAGTACAAGTCAACTTGGTATGCTCACATGTCTGGGACATATGGCTGACATTCGTACCTATGACAGTGTAACAAATATGCCGAGTACATGACACGCAATTTTTTTAATAGCCAGATTGGTATATATGTAGCTAATGCATAGCTTTAATGTTGTGGTATACATACATTTACACATCCTTCGAAAACCAAAACCGAACGCAGAACGTAGATATCACTTATTCTTTCGTTATCAACAATAATAATAATTAGCACTTTGTATGCTCAATACATCAAGCCATAATTAATTCACTTAGCCAAAAAAATTGCAATGATAAAATTCATATAACGAATCACTCGTATGGACTAGAGTTATAATTGGGGCCCATTTGCTTATCTTTGGACTTCCTAAATTGAAAAAAAAAAGTAGATTTCCTTCACAGACGACAAAACAAAAGAATACACAATAGCCTATGTATTTACCTAAGCGTCCAACAATTTCCTTTTAAGCACTACTAAGATACACAGTTCAAGTCTTTTCTGCAACCATAACCGACAGCCAGCAAGGTTACCCAGTGGCCAGTGCACCTCTAAGCAGTTTAACCAACTGCACGGTACTCCATACTCATGTCTGCAAAAACTACCTATACCAAACTACCTACTATGTATTTACTGTTAGTAATTAGAAATCATTGCACGCCACTGCAGCACCACTCCCTGACCGATAAAATTACATTGGGCCTCAAGTCGCATGTTATGCAACACAATATAGCCAAAACATTGAATGACATCAAGAGCGTCCCTCGAACAGCAGAGTGTGCTTGCGAATTTGTCTTACCCCAAACATGCGACAGCGACACCCATGCCACCATATTCGTCGTCCAGAATAAACTCATACACGAGTAGATGAATAAACTTAACACTCCATGTTGGTATCTAATACTCCAAGCTGACCATGAATGGCGTAAACAAAACTACGTCCATCCGATAAGTTTTCATTAAAATCGACCACTCGGTTCGTCATCACCGATGTCATCAACATTCTGGGCAGCTACCTTAAACTCCAACAAACCAAAACCAAAGCCATTAGCTAGATGTATTGACTATATGCCCAAAGTGACGTCCCGCATTTCAATTGTAAAATTATTAAAAGTGAAATTGCCCAGCAAACAAGGCAGCCATCGTCAAGTCCAGCAGTATAGTTTGGTCTAGTGGTTTTAGCCGGTCGATCAGTAATCAGTTTGAACGACGGAATTTTGGCTGGCGAGAGCTAACGCGCTCTAAAAAAAGAGGAACTTGCAAAGAAAAAAGTTTCCAAAACTAGTTTTAAATATTTCCGCAAATATTTCGATCCTGTAAGGATATAAAAAATAAAAATGTCTCCTGCAATGAATAACTGTGCATGGTTGGCCATTTGTTTGGCTTCGATCTTTGTGAGTGTATATAAATATTGTTTAAGTTGTTATAGTCCCTTATTTATGTTTCCATAAGTTGGTCTTTGAACGCGTTTGTTGTCAACTACAGTCAAACAGAAATAACGAAAAACTGACGGGAAATATGTTTAGCCAAAACACAATAAGAAATATGCACTTGCGGTGCCAAAAGAAACTGCAAACAGCTGGTTGGTATAATGCATCGTTTATATCTTTTTTACCCGACTGGACACAGGGAGCGTTATGTGTTTCGCGCGTATCCTATGTACGTTCCTACGCCTTGTAGCCTAAACGGCTTGACCGATTTTGAAGAGTGAGGTATCATAATATTCGTATTCTTCCCCGGAGTGTCATAGGCTAAAAAGATAAAAATAAAATAAAACATTAATTTAAAAAACCAAAAAACCCGACTGACTGTAAAAAAAAAAAGAATTAAAAATAAATGAACAAGACGCATTTAAGTATTCCTAATATTTTGATTAGCGTTCACAATGGGGTAAAAATTATCAATTGATACGCGTAAAAAACGAAATTGTCGAAAATTTGATAGATGTTATCGAGTATCAAAAAATTGATATTTGATAAGCATAATAGGGCTGTTATAGTGAATGGATTTTTTTTAGTTTTCACTGTCTTTGGGCGAAGAGTATCACAATACGGACAGTCCGAGAATTCCGATCCGATTATTGTTTTCTATCTCATGTTCCACTGCAAATTTTCTGCGTCTATTTCATTTATTTATGGTAGGCCAAGGCAGCATCATATAATTAAAACTCGTTGATGAGAAATCACAAAACGTGTATAACCTCTCTGCGAATACCCACGAATACGTTGCGGTTCTTTTAAGGAACAAGGCTCCTCTTATACCAAAGATACATATTTTTGAAGTACAAAACCGAAGAAGCCCTCCAAAATTGTATAATAAGCCCAAAAAGTCTCGCAAGGTTTTACTTTCATCCAGAACTAATTATTATTCTTTTGTTGGTTTGTAATTTGTAAACTAGAATAGGCGCGTTTATGCATTTTCCGATGGCGTAGTTATCAGATTTCTTGGCCTTGGTGCTAGAAGAGTCAAGATGGTCAAGTACGGTTTCCTGAGCGTGTTGACTTCGTCTTAACAATGTTTATCGCTTATTATAGCTGATCTGTGTCCATGTTATGTAACTCATGCGATAACTTCTCGCATCGGAAACTTAGGAACAAAACATACCGCTGTTTATCGCATCTGGAAAATATTGGAGTTCTCTAACTCTATGCGAAATGTATTCTGTAGTAACTTTTAATTTCATGGGAATTTTGGAAAGATTTCCCAAAGCTGTCACAATACTGCAAAACAAAACAATAAAAATTGAAAATTATTTCACAGGGATTTTCAGTAAAGTTTTTTTTTAAAAAATGTTTAGCTTTTCACTAATTTTGCTCGAAGAATACGATAGGCGTAATATGTTACGGACTCAAAGGCATGTACTAAGAGATAGCACAAACCCTTTTAAAATGCCGGAAGCAAGATTTCGGGAGTTGTATCGTTTTCCCGTGGTTCAGCTCGGATACTTATTGACGAGCTAAGTCCACATTTGTGCTAAGGGCAAAGGGATACATTGATTCCAACACCGATTCGGGTCTGTGCTGCATTTTTTTGCAACTGGGTCCTTTCAAAGAGATGTGGGTCTTTATTTTTCTGCGGCTTTGGTAGGACTATGGTTTCTCGAGTGGTTTTGGAAGTGGCTGAAGTTTTGCAAAACAAAATGATGTCCAAATACATTAAGTTTCCAACCCCTCAGGAATACAATGAAATAAACCAAAAGTTAGTACACGGCTTACATCTTTTATCAATCAATTGTTCACGAAATTCAATTAGATTTAATGAAATGACTCGATTCGCAGGGATTATTGGAGCAGTAGATTGTACCCACGTTCGGATTAAGAGACCTAAGCAAGACTTAGAAAATTGCTACTTTAAACCCTTCAAAGAATGTACAATTGGTAATTGTAATGTGACATTTCCGATAATTTAACAATGAAAATTATGGTCGTACCCACATTTCAGATATGTGATTACAATCTGAAGATTTTAGGAGGATTTGCAAGGTTTTGTGGACCTGCTCATGATGCATACGTGGGGAAAGCATCACAAATAAACGCACTATTACAACAGCGCTGTGAAATGAATTTTTTTTTTTAATACTTTATAACCGCAAGCTTTGAGTCTCGTGATAAAATTCGACAGAAAGTGAATATTTTATCGCTCTTGATAGTTACGGAACCTGAATATATCATATCGTTTCATATCGAAATGTTGCATGTATCACATGTTTTCGATTCACACAGTTACAGAACGCGTCATGTGATATTATAGCATTTTGTTTCAATTCATATCGTTTTAGTCCTAGATATATCGACGCGATAATTACAGAACATAGGCACAGATCTACTTGAAATTTTAAGCATAGCTGCATAGTTCGTACTGTGATGATCGTCGCTCCGCTGCTGGATGTAAGGAAGGTAAAGTTGTTGACTACGGTCCTGATAGTTTTTTGATGTGATTTCATTATCCAAAGTGATATCATTAATCCTAATAGCAATGCATTAGTTTATCGGTCCACTGAATTTTCGGGCAGCATGGTTTCTAAGGTTCCATATCACGGTTGTCTTTTATTTATGGTTTGTATACAGCTATAACCAACCAAAGTTTTGTACGACTCAGTGCGATGGTAGTAGTCCTATTCAGTGTCTAGATTTTACGAACTAACATTTTACGCGTATGCCATATAGGACAACAAATTTTAAATCATCTGTTAATTGTCAGGTGACTGACAGCTTTGCCAATTCTAACACCAGGTCTGTTCCTTTACTTTTAAATCTTACGAATTTGTACTCAATGCTGTTCCTAAACTCGAAAAATCCGTAAAAGAGAGCGTCATCGAGAGAGCAAGATATTACCCCTCCACTGAGAATCGTACGAATTTTTACTCAGCAAATTCCTTGGTGTAAGAATTGAAAAAGCTGTCAGTCACCTTACAGCTAACAGCTGATTTGAAATTTGTTGTCCTATTTGACATTATATGAGTGCACTTGTTTTGATTTATTGCGTATTAAAATGGTATCGACAGGCAGAAAAATAAAATTGAATATTCTCCTTAGATTCTTTTAGAAAGTGGCGATGAAATTCTTCCTCGCTGTAAGGTGTAAGAAAGGACAATCTCCTCCACGTAAATTTTAATACGGTGTCATTTTTTCCTCTCCTCGAATGCTTGTAGTTCAATCAGTACAAACTCTTCCATATACTCGGATTCATGAAGAAGAAGTTCGACTGATTCCGAATCACTTTCATCGCTAGGTAGATAAATCAACCAATGTTGTTCGTAAATGAAATTCTTCGAGTTTATCAGATATTTTAACGACTTTTCGTACCACTTTTTTGAATTTTTGAATTATAATATCTGCCGTTTTTTATAGATTACTACAAAAGCGTTCCCTAACTTTTTCGCAAGTGTCTCTGTCTGTGAGAGAATTTATCCCCACCACTGCCATTTTGACAGTCTTTTCCATTCTTACCACAAAAGTAAAGGAACAGACCTAATAAAATACAAATAGTTCAAATTTCAATAAATCTATGATTTATAGCGATTTGAGAGCGATATGATAAACAATGTTTTTCGATTTGTTTTCCGGCGCAAAAACAAACAACGAAGAAGCTGTACAGCGAACAGGCAACGTACAGCTGACCGTGCGAAAAACAGAACAATTCGTGATTAATCCCACAGACTTTCAACGATTGGCCTTGCGATTTATTGATTGTCATCGCAAAAGCCAATCGAACGGGGAACTGAATCCACTTGAATTGGAATAATCGGAATTCTTAGTATAAGGACTTTACCTCCTTCTCATCAGTTTCTTGACGGACAACCGCGTACCGCTGCACAATTTTGGATGATTGAGATGATCATAACATGATTATGATCGATCCCACCTTCAGCTGTAAATTATTCGGCGGGTTTCTTGGTACATCAAGCGAGTTAAAAAATTCGGTCGGATAGTTGGTCGCTTCATCCTCGTCGGTCACGCTGCCAACGGATTTGTACGAATGCAGTTCTCCGACGATTTTATTTTGAATAATGAAATTCAAGCTACTGAAGTCCTTATTCCTCGCTGCTAGTATTGCCCATTGACTAATCTAATGGAGACTTAATTTAATAATTTTGTGCAATGGAACACTTTGGTGAAAATTTCCTCCTTCGACGAACTCGCAAACATTTGCCGGGAACGATATGAATCTAGTCGAAACATCAACAGAAATTTGGTCATTGCCAATAGTTACCGAGGTTTTTGTTACTTTATAATTATTTTAGTCCAAAAATTTAAAAAAAAAAATTTCACAGATTCCTCTCTTCTACGAAAGAGATTTTCATTAGGTCCATTTTTTGTAAAATTCGGTTCTGAAAACATCGAAACCGGTACAACAGACAATTAAATAGCCTGATAATATGGAGATGATAATCTATCAAGGGATATGGGAAACTTCTCTTTAGATATGGTCAATGGAACGCTGGCTATTTGTTACCTTTTAAATGCAATCAAGGTAAACGTGCTCAATATGCATTCATAGTTTTAGGCCTATTTATCTATCGTCCACCATAATGTTACGGGTTTTTTGACCCGCTTCAACCTAAAAACAGGCTTTAAACATTTGGGACACCACTTCGACCTTTTAAAACTATTCCAATGTAATAATTTAAGTTTGATAAGATGTGCGTAAGGTAAACTGAGAGAAATAATTAACCAATATTGGCCCAGGAACTTCGGGAACAGATATATTGACGCTCTGAATAGAAATAAGAGCATTTTCATCGCAGTTGGTTGGAGCATTAAAAAAAAACTAAAAACATTGCAACGTCCTTAGGGTTGCATCTTTCAAAGCGATTATCCATTCATTTTTTTGTATAAGAAAATACGCTTCACTTCTTTAACTATTTTACTAATGATAGATATTTTTCTAGGCAATAATTGCTTTGCTGTTTTCTCTTACTATTTTCTATTAAAAAACAAACTCCCTGCCATTGTTTTTTTTTACAGATTTGTTTAAAAACTGAAGCTTCACCACTGGCAGCCATTGCGAAGCCATTGCCTGTTGAAAGTTCCCAACAGGATGATCCGTTCAAAAATCTCAATATCGAGGACGAAAAAGACATAATCCCCATTCCAAAGAATATCGTTGCACGGTCAGCAGATGCTGATGACAACTCTGTTGATGACGAGGACAAAGACAAGGATGACAAAACTGAAAAACCAAATTCAGAGGAAATCTTCCCCGATGATAATAAAAATCATCATCATAACCATCATGCGCACGGATCACATGGTGCTTTGGGACCGGTCAAACATCTTCTGAACACCGTTCGGGATCGCGCCAACGGAGGCGGCGGCGTTCTCGGTGGCTTAGGCAATATTTTAGGCGCTCATCATGCCAATGCTGACCATGTATCTCCGATCGAAACCGAAGAGGATCGCACTATGATCAACTCGAGCACCGGCTTACATGTCCTAGAAGTGTTGGGAACCCTTTTCGGTCTACTGTGGGGATTCCTATCAAATATACCAGCGCTGTTTGGGAGTAGCAGTAGCGGCTTAAGTGGAGGACAGTGATTTCGCTGTTTATGTTTATGTATTACTATGAAACGTCTTCTAACAAATAAGTTAATAGATAATGGTAGCTAGAAATTTTCTTATTTCAATTTTGGACACTGGGACTTTAGATAGAGTTCAGATTAAATAAAATTGAAACTAAGAAAATTTCTATTTATAAGGAAATAATATTTGGGAAATAATTTGTGGGTAAAAATTTAAAAAAACAAAAAAAAAATGGAGCCGAATTAAATGTCGGAAAAGTCAGCCGTGCTATTTTGTGTACAAGTGTTGTTGACATTTTAGAAACGAACATGTCTAATTGGCATGTAATGCAAAGTCAACATATCGTAGGTTGTTTTTGCACTTTTTCTTAATTAGGCGTGTTTGTTTGAAGAATAGTATCTATCGATGTTGGCATAAACAAAAAATACCGGCTGCGATGAGAACTAAAAGCGAATTGTTGTCGCAAGTGTTTAAGTCACTAACCCTTAAGATTACATTTTGTAAATGGCAATGTAAAGTGGTATCGAATAAAAAATTAATAAATAAAAGCGATTCATTTATTAAAATATGACAGAGAGACAATAGACCACGTTTTTACAATCTGGAAATGTTCTTTAACGACTTGTAAATGACGAGTCCCTTCCAACATTTAAATTCGTAAAAGATAACATTTTAAGTTAGTTATAGTACCCGTATACAGAGCTGTTAGAACCTCTTTAGAGAGATTTGAACCCCAAGTGGGAGGCTAACATAGCCTATAGTTACGGTGACCATATTTTTCAAAGCAAAATAAAGGACAAAAAATATTATTATTTTTGTATTTATTAGAACCCAAAACTCTCAGCACCATTCTACAAACGTATCCAAATTCCAACGCCAACCTAACGAGCGATGAAAAGTAGTGTGTAAGACAATCATTTCCATAAAAACTGGAAAGTTGCTTTACCTCTTCCATTGGCTTCCATTTAGTAGTTGACTGTGTTTCTATAAGCTTGAGCATAAACTTAGGGTGTAAACACATTTTCAAGTATTTTACATTGGTATTTTTTGCCTTTTTGTACGTACATTATGAGTTATACGTAAATTGTTTTGTTGCTCAAAAATGAATGCTCGATGCATGCATGTTTTTGTCATTGTTTTAAAGGACAGTCTCAAAAATAAAGGACAAAAACCGTCCTTTAATAAAAAGCAAAAAATACAGGGCAAAGGTGAAAAGAAAGTACTGTCCTCTTAAATACAGGACGGATGGTCACCGTACCTATAGTCAAAGTGCTGTAGAACATAGATATCCAAAGAAAGAGACTACCTTGGTGGACATAAAAACCATAGACAAACCATACTGAGACCCCCAACTCACAATCCTCTTGCCGCTGGCCCCCTCAGTTTTTTTTTTCAAATTCGCCATTTTGTTTTCCTATCGGTGTTATGTCACAAAAGAATCCGTGTGACATGCAAAAACATACAAAAAATGCAAAAATAAATGCTGCCAACCTCGGCAACCGTGGGGAAATGTGAAAGAGTTCGGGAATACCACATTTTTTCATTACTGAACGACATTGGTTAGTTATTATAAATTGTTAAAAGGCGAATAATTTGATTTGTTTGGTTAGTAAAACTATCTTAAATTGATGTTCTATATACTAGAAACATATTAGGACAAACATGGCTGTGTATTTTCCGCTTTTGGATATCATTAACTTCGATTTCGTGTGTACATTTTTCTTAAATAATGAAGAAAATTTGCTCAAAATGTTTTCATTTTCCCTCAACCAATCTACATTGTTAATTTTTCATGAACATTTTAAGCAAATGTGCACTTATTCCTAAAAAACAATATTAGCCACACGTAAGAATACTAGCGCACCAAACGTGAATACTCCATAAAAATATAGCTTGTAGGCTAAGTAACGGGAAATCGGCCGGAGTTGGTGGTCTCAGTATTGTCTCTGATAAAAACTACGACTAGGTAACACATGAAAATGGGGAGTTGTAAACAAGCCTAGCAGGCTTACCGAGTTACTGGACTTAAGTGTACTATGTTAATACCCATTCATACATATTCCATTAACAACATCAGCATCTTCAAAGGCTATGGTAACGCTATCTAAAATATAACCTCGATTTTTATATGGCATCGAAGATATGGTTAAGCTTGCCAAGTCTTGAGTATAGCAAACAAATTTTCAGGTTTGGGAACCATTCTTTTAAATTTAATTTTCTCAGTGAATGTCATTTTCCGTTGGGACAAAAAATCAATCTTTTTTTTTATCTAAATCACTCTTCATGTTCCATTGGGCAAAAAAATCAATCTTTTTTTCGATTCGGATCACTTTTTGCAGATCTCGATATTTTTTCAGATTTACACATACTACCACAAATACCAATATGCTTTGCACAACTGTTTTACGTCATCTTAAGAAGTTTGCTTTCAAAACAAATGCGCAAAGTTTCGTGAAAAATAAAATAAAGATAAAGATAAATAGCAATGGATATAACTTTGGAGGAATTATTATCTTCATAGTCTTCCTCATCATCTGAAGACAACGAATCACCGAAACTACTCAATTTGTATCTACAACAGGGAAACATTTTTCAAGTCGATATCCATAGTTGATTTTTCCAAAATCGAATGCAATTTGAACAGCTGATATTGCTGTCAAATAACGCACTAATCCATTTACAAAAGCAGATCAATTTCGTTGCATGTTCCATGAGCCGTGTTAAATCTGAGATCTGAAAAAGATTTTTGCTGGTCCCAATGGAAAACGACATAAAAAATATATTCGATTTAATTTCCAATTGTTTGATAAGGAAGGCGGAACAAGCGGAACTAAATGATCATCAATGGATAGTTTCGAATAAAAGGCTGCAGAGAGTTCATAAAGCAAAGTACTAAAAGCTTGCCAAACTAATATGAGCCAATTTAGTGCTAATTCAATACTAAGAAAAGGTCATGTTTCAATAGCCGTGTTTTTTTGAGCTTCGATCTCAGCAAAGCAAAGTAAAGTAGGATTTTCATCATGCAATTACAACAACTACGCTCCACTTGACACTTCGAGACTCGGTTGTAGTTGTTGTTATCGCGTGCTGAAAATCCTACTTTACTTTGCTTTGCTGAGATCGAAGCTCAAAAAAACACGCCTAATGTATAAGTTTTCAAAATGGAGCAGCTGCCATTTTTGAAGAGTAGAAGTCGAGAAGGGAATTATCTAGAGACTTCTGAGAAAAAATTAACGTCAATAAAACCGTCAGTATATTGGAAAACTACCCACCGAAAAATGACTCCCCAATTTAAAGGCATGGCTCCAGAACTAGCATGAGGTTTGGCTCAAGCCTTCTTGTCAGCATCATAGAGTGACCGAAATCTTTGACATTCTCCTTGGCATGTGGTGTGTTGCAAAGAAAGGGAAATATACTACGACTGTTATAAAAGCCAAGATGCACTTTTAAAAGTTTAAAGTTAAAGGTCTAAGAAATCTAAGACCAAGACTATATATTTTAAAATTTATTTAGGTCCCTAGTCAGAATGATGTATCTATGGATATAGATTCGGCCGAAGAACTTGAAAGGTAAGACTCACAAGATATTTCCGGACTCTCCAAACCTACGTTTATCGTGAGATTAAACGAACAGTGCGTAAATCGATTGTTGGATATACATTATATGACCATGTAAGGGGGTCACCGCATCACTTCCCCGGACAACTCAACCCCTGCAGCTAGCGACATCTACATTTCACCTCTGCAACTGGACACTTACTTTCTCAGTACTCACCCTTATGGTTTGGGTTGTAGTCTATGCTGTTTAATGTCAAAAATAAGTGTTACCATATTACAAGACAATTTGTGTTCGAAGTTGATGGAGCTTATGTTTTTGGAAACCTTTTATGAAATAGAGTAGGAGATGCAAAGGCAGGTTATATTCACTTATAAATACGTACACAGATGAATAGATGAATATCTTTGGCGAAATTTGTCTTTTTATTCTCTAGAGTTAAAACAAAAAGTTTTTTGAGAAAATGAGTTGACTTTTAGCTTCAGAGAATTTGAATTTCGCGCGAGTTTTTTACTTTTATTTTCTCAAATTCTCTGGAGCTAAAAGTCAATTCATTTCCTGAAAAAACTTGTTGTTTCAGCTTCAGATTTAAAAAAATGTACAGTCTTGAATCTTATAAATACATTCAGGTACAACAAACATAAAGCATTCCCCAACCTTATATCTTCCTCCTAGCATTACATAAATTTGGTACCTACCTCCTTCCTTTCCCCATAGAATATTCCAAATTCCACTAATCTAGGCTGCGCCTGATTTTTGATTTATCGATTAAAAATGTATTGTCTTTCAGTTCCTTCCCAACTGTTCACTTAAAAATTGTAAAATATTTAGACTTTAGACAAACTTAACCTAACACTCAACATAATACTAGCCTGAGGGTAACACTATCCACTAAGGCTGAGCAATGCGATTATTGGCAGTCAGTTGCGGAGTTAAGATGTAGATGGCGCTAGCTGCGAAATTTGGCTGGGGATGAGTTGTCCGGGGATGAAATGCTCCCGACCCCATGTAAGATGTAACTCAAAATCAATAGTCTATACTTTGGAGACCTTCAACATAGGTAATATCTTTCCACTGTCGAGATTGGGTAATAAATTTGGTTTGTAATTTGTTGGCAATTGTCAAGAGTATAGATAAGGACAGAGAAGATTTAGATCTTCTTTTTTTAAATCCTAAGCCAGCAACAGAGCAGCAGCCATGCTCTTTACTTGACTAATCAGAATCCAATTGGACGTCTTCTCAACGTGTTTGGTGTTATCCCTCGGTAAATCAAAGCTTACCTGCATGAAACTTTGTTTATGGAAATATTGTATAAAGATATCCCACAGTACAACTTCAACCTGGCGGGCTCCATCAACAAGTTTAACAGACCTCTTGGACATGCTATCGAAATCTATAAAGTCAAAAAACGCCCCGTGCCAGAAAGCTCTCCCGCTTCATACTTTACAGTTCAGCTTCAACTTCACGTGTAAACGCCATAGTTGCACGTTGAATGACTTTCTGGATTGCTCCCAACTACCTAATGCTCAAACTCAACCTTTCTAAACAAATCGCTTTCCTATTTTTCTATGAGTTTTATCTCAAAACTATTAAAATAGTTTAAATTTTCATTTTTCATTTTTGGGCCAGCTAAATTTGTTGTTAAATTAAAAAGCAAAAAAAAAGAAGTAAAATGCGATTCCTTGCCCCACTACGACAAGCATACAAGGTAAAGACAACCCACCACATCCTCGTAACCTCTAACATCTCTAATCTCATGTTTTCCAGGTAACTAGCCTTACTTACCCGGGGAGAAACTTCCTAAATTACGCCCCCGCTGCTGTTAGTTGGGACCAGACATACGCGCGTTGCTACGGATCCAAGTCTTCAGGTAACTCAAAATTTTTCAAAAACAGAAAAACCCCAACAAAATCCAAACGCGACTTAAGCAATTATAAACACGGGTCTACGTTCAAACGGAGGTTCAGCAGATCGTCTTCAAATATAACCCCAGTGGCTGTGATAACTAACGCTGACCACTCGCAGAAGGTAGCTCTAATCCCAATTAATTTATTCGAAGGCAAACGCAACGACGAAGAGGCTTTTGAAAAAGCCCTTGCTATAATGTCCCTGCTGAGGGACCATGGTCGTCAAGTGGAATTGTTCGCTGACAATTGTACAAAACTGAAAAGTGGTGTTCGGCGATTGCAGTCTAATAAGACATTTGACAAGATTATGCCACAGCCTAGTGGAAAGACTCCAATTTTAACAGAGTTCGAGGGGCATGATGAAGCGACTTTTCTGACCAAACAGAACAAGTCCGCAGAGGAAGTGGTAACTGACTATATACCTCAGATTCCGGCGGTTTCGTTTACCGCCGAAAATGACGATTTGCCGGCAAACATTGCGAGTCAATTAAGAGAGATCCCTGTCTCGGGTATGCAATTGAATTTCGAGATGAACATGACTAATGTGAAGGACGCTCTACTGAATCCGAGTAATTTGCCCCCACTCCCGTCGAGGCCAAGGAACCTAGAAAACTCTACTCTCGCACTGTCGACAAATGTACGCTTGGACTCTGCGGACACAAAAACTGTTCCACTTCACTTTAATGCTTTGATCCAGGGAATTGTGGAAGTCAATCCGAAGGAATTCTCCAACGATAAGCTTACGATGTTAAAGGTTCCACAGTTCAACGAATATGTGACTGCAATAGCGGCAAATATTTGCAGCACAGCATTGCAAAGAGGCTTTCCAACAGATGTCAGTAGAAAATTCTACTCAACGAACAAGACAACTTCTGACAATGACGTGACGGTGAAAAATATGCTTGAAAGGTATGACCAATTTAGAAATGAGCGTAATGCGAGAAAAGCGCAAATGTCGACGAAGGCCAGTGATGGCAAAAGATTTAATGAATGTCATCAAGGTAACGACGAGGTGGAAATTTATTCAAAATTTACAACTGCTCCAGGGTTGCTCGATTGTAGTCTATACCAGAAATCTTTGGAGGTAGCCGCACGCAAACGGAAAGAAGCACCGAACAGTGCCCACTTAGCACTTAAATCTCAAAAACGGGTTACTCCACCAAAAGGAGAGTCTGGGCCAAAGAAAGCCCTGCCCAAATTACACTCTAATGATGGTCTATCGAGTCAAGAACCGAAGTCAACAAGTCGTGAAGAAAAAACGATACCCAAGCACACGTCAGCGACCGTCTCTGATTTTGAATCTAAAGGCACCAGTGCATGTAAAAAGACATCTGCACCTTCAATATCAGATTCAAAGAATGAAGTAGGTCCCAGATCTGAAGGTTCCAGATCTTCCTCACAATCAAGATCAAATGGCCCATGTAAGAAGGCATCTTCAGCTTCAATACCAGTTTCCAGAAAAGAAGCAAAAGGTCCGTGTAAAAAGGTGTCTTCGGATTCTGTAAGAAAGAGTCCATGTAGGCCATGTAGAGAGGCGTCATTAGCTTCAAAATCAAGCCCCAGGTCTACAGCAAAAAGTCCTTGTAAGAAAGCATCTGCTTTAAAACCCCAAGGTGAGAGTCCATGTAAGAATGCATCGTCTTCTACAATTACTGGCTCGAAGTCTGAAAGAGCGAGCCCATGCAAGACCACGTCATCCGCTTCAAAGTCTGAAGCAACGAGCCCTTGTAAGATGCCATCTCCTTCAAAATCGGGAGGTGAGGGTCCATGTAAAAGAGCATCTGCATCAAAATCCCAAGGTAAAAGTCCGTGTAAAAAGGTATCTTCTGCTTCAATATCTGGGTCGAAGTCGGAAGGAACGAGCCTATGCAAGACCACGTCATCCGCTTCAAAGTCTGAAGCAACGAGCCCTTGTAAGATGCCATCTCCTTCAAAATCGGGAGGTGAGGGTCCATGTAAAAGAGCATCTGCGTCAAAATCTCAAGGTAAAAGTCCATGTAAAAAGGCATCATCTGCTTCAATATCTGGGCCGAAGTCGGAAGGAACCAGCCCATGCAAGACCACGTCATCCGCTTCAAAGTCTAAAGCGACGAGCCCTTGTAAGAAGGCATCTCCTTCAAAATTGCGAGCTAACAGTCCGTGTAAGAAAGTACCATCTGCTTTGAAGGCCGAGGAAACAAGCCCTTGTAAAAAAGCATCTTCTGCTATAAAGGTTGAAGCGTCGAGCCCTTGTAAGAAGGCATCTTCGGCTTCAATATCTGGCTCGAAGTCGGAAGGAACAAGCCCTTGCAAGAAAGCATCTCCTTCAAAATTGCGAGACGAGAGTCCATGTAAGAAATCATCTTCTCCTTCAATACCTGGCACAAAACCAAAATTAAATAAATGCAAAAAGGCATCAAAAACAGATCCTCGTAAAAAAACATCTTCAGCCTCATTATGTGGCTCAAGATCAAAGACATCTCCAGATTCCAAGTCTGGGACAAAATCACAAATGAAATGTGGAAGACCTTCAGTTGGTGATACTAGCCCAAAATGTAAAAAAGCGTCCCCAATTTCAAAGTGTGGATCCATGAAGACAGGTTTAAAAGATCCTTGTAAAACGTCTTCTGCCGCTTCAAAGTGTGGCTCCAAGAAAGACGCACCTTCGGCATCACCTGATTCCAGTAAGGCTTGCAAAAGGGCAGCAAAGGCAAAGTGTGGATCCCAGAAGAATCTTGCAACAGATGCATCGTCTTCAACTGGCACACTTCAAACAAAGGATAAGCGTTCACATGGTTGCACAAAACCGAAGTGCTCCGACTATAGATGCCCATCATGCTCTACAACGAGAGATGTTCACACACTGACGACACTGTTGGCACCTTTCGCCGTACAGATAGATCCGTCAAGCCGAAACTATTCGCGCAAATGTCCCGATGATCCCAAAAATATAAATAAACCCAACTCTGAAAAATCAAATGAATATCGTAGAGAAACTTGTGGGAAGCTATTATGGAAAGACACAAAGCATAAAAAAGAGCACCGCAATAAACCGAAAAATTGTTATCCAGAGGAGACTCGAGAGTTCTGCCCAGATACGGCTTGTTATAAGGCCTCGAAGTACTCGAAAAAGGGTAATAAGAAGCACAAAGGTAAGTCAACCGCAATGTAAAGCTTTTGCTTGTAAAGCTGTTTCTTACAATTCTAAGGCAGAAAATGAAATGGGAAACTATAAAGTGCTTTGCTCGGCAGCCAAACACAAGTTTGCACTTCTAATGTCTGCCATCCAGCGTTGTCACCAATCGACGAACGCTAGAATAAATCAAGAAGCAATAATCGAGGCACCATACAAAATTGGCATGCAAAACCATTCAATACCTCGATTATTCGATAATGGTAAGTTGGTTAAATTTATATTGAGACACAAGGCGACTGATAACAATGATTCGGATAATGCTAATGATAATACCAGCTGTCTTAGCTCTTCTGGTCCTCTTGAAACTTGGAGCTCTTCACCGAAATTTCTGCTCTGTTAGAGAACTGCAAAAGAATTCATTTGATTCGCATTCGAAGCTTGGTATTTATTACTGTTCACCTTTTCTGTTTATCTGGGATTGTATGGTCTTAAGATTAAGAGCAATTCCGAATTCCTCCATCCCTACTGATCCAACACTGAGGTTTGCCGGTTTGATCTCTTAAAGTGTCTGCCGCCATTCCGGTTTCATCACTATGCCACGGGGCCAATGCAAAGCTAGTGGGGTTGCATTTGTGTTTTCCATTTAAAGAATCTTGATTGATACTCCATTTGGCTCCATTTGGCTCACCAAAGAATGAGCGATGCACTAAGGGTCTGCTATTTTCCACGAAAGCAAGAACTGCAATAAATAGCAAAATAAACTAGAAACACTTCATAAATTTTGACTGCAAACTCTTCGGTAACTCTTGGAACACTTTAAAATACTGTTTCAACTTGTGGACAAATTTGTCGCTTTCCAAATGAAATTTGCCTTGTCTATTGTTGTTAAACTATAGTGAACGAATCCCCTGACCGTATCTCTCCCTGTTCACGTTTCTTTAACGCTTTTGGTTAAGTAGGGTCAAATCACCAATGACGCCAATTGTTTGGACGATATAATTTTCAAAACATTAACGACATAACAAGCTCCCTAAATGATTTCGTTTCGGATATTGAAAGATGTCATTACACTTTGACTCAATTTTATGCCTCTTCCAATTTTACGTTGATCGTGTTAAGGGCGTTTCTCATATCAGCATGCTCATCACTTGAATTTAATTCGTTTTCCATTGGGACCACCAAAAATCTTTTTCAGATCTCAGATTTAACGCGGCTCATGGAACATGCAACGAAATTGATCTGCTTTCGTAAATGGATTAGTGCGTTATTTGACAGCAATATCAGCTGTTCTAATTGCATTCGTTTTTGGAAAAATTAACTATGGATATCGACTTAAAAATATTTTCCCTGTTGTAGATACAAATGGAGTAGTTTCGGTGATTCGTAGTTTCCAGATGATGAGGAAGGCAATGAAGATAATAATTCCTACAAAATTATATCCATGGCAATTTATATTTTTCTTTATTTTGGTTTTCCCGAAAATTTGCGCATTCGGTTTAAAACAAAATTCTTGAAATGACGTAAAACAGCTGTGCATTTAAATTGGCATTTGTGGTAGTATGTGTAAATCTGCAAAAATATCGAGACTGCAAAAAATGCTCCGAATCAAAAAAAAGATTGATTTGTTTGCCCAATGGAACATGAAAAGTGATTTAGATCAAAAAAAAGATTGATTTTTTGTCCCAATGGAAAACGACATAAGAGGCTGTACTTGTATTCGATCTGTTCGGTTAAAAAATGTTGAAACTGTACTGTTAGAATACAACCTAATACGCAGAATCAAATAATCGATGGCCTTGTTACAGATGTCCTTGTTGCGGTAGATTCAGTGGCCCTCTCCGATTCGGATATTTATATGTTCGAAACAGGAGCGAAGCACTATCAAGAAGTGACACTTGGCAACGAAGCTGCTGGAGTCGTTCAAAAGGTAATTACTCCCTTATATCCCATATTGAGCATTTAGCATACGCAATTAAGGAAAGGAACATGTAGAAAATCAGACCACTCGGATGTGAATAAAACCTACCATAGTTGGGTACTGATTAACAAACTTTGTGAATTTTGCGAACGCTTTCTTTATGTTGCAACGTTAGCAACTTGTTCAAGTCCAATCTAAAGTGGCCCGACGATTTAAGAACATTTAAATTGGGGAGTATCCCTCGCAATTTCTGTTGGAAAGGAGTACAGAGATCAAATTTTAAAACTGCATAATACCATTCCTACAATCAATTTAGTTCTCACACTTCCTCTCCATTTAGATCGGTAGAAATGTCCACCACTTAAAAATCGGCGACCATGTTGCCATCGAATCTGCTATACCCTGTCGCAGATGTGATCTGTGCAAGAACGGCCACTACAACCTGTGCAACCGGATGACTTTCAACGGTTGCCTTAGTAAATACTGCATTCATCCGGGTGCGTTCTGTTACAAAATAAGTAAAGAAATCCCTATGGAACGCGCAGCGATGGCCTACCAACTGGCACTGGGCTGTAATGTTTCCCATCAGGCTAGAATCAAGCCGAATTCAAATGTTGCAATAATAGGATCATGTGCGATGACGGTGTGTGCGGCAATTTGTGCGCACTCAATGGGAGCGTCAAATATATGCGTTATGTGCGGATCGGCAAATACCGGGAACATAATCGAAAAGTTTGTTACAGAAAAGGTCGGCTGCTTCGACGGCAAAGTAAATGAAAGTGCACTTGTCGAGAAGATTTTGGATTCACTTGGAACTCCCCCAGATATTGTCATCAATTGTTCGAGTTGTACAAAGACAATGAATGCCGCCATTATGGCGCTGAAGCCTACGGGTACTTGTGTCATAGCTGGTTTCCATTCGGAGTGTGCTTCTTTCAATATAATGGATGCACTAATGAAGGAAATCCGGATAATTCCAAGCTATAGGTCGAAGAATATGTTAGTTCTACCGAATTATGTTTTCTGAAACTGTGATAATGTGAAACTTGTCTATTCACAGGTTTCCGTTGGCAATTAATCTTCTGGAGTCCGGTCGCGCACCAATCGACGGTTTAATTTCAAATTGTTGTAGATGGGACGAATTGGAGGCTGCCTTTCGAGTTGCTCTTTCGGAGGGCAACAGTGGTCCGCGGAAAGTAGTAGTTCAATGTCAGGTAGGCGATGGAAAAATAAAAACGGTTTAGTTTTTAGAAACGGAAAATTCGTATGTACGATCTGTTGAGATGTGAAATTGAAAAATATAATGAAGTATTGCGTAGAGTGCTTAAGAAACCTATGAAATGTACTTACGACGCGACAGCTTAATGATTGTAATGGCCGAGGTAACTGTCGCCAGACGTTTTTAATACTTCTACTCCTGGTTACTTTCTTTACTTAGCAAAACTCTCTGCTTGAAACCATGCCAACCTTCTTGTTAATCAGCTCAAGGGATCTGACTTGGATTCAATGACTTGGTCCTTAAAACGTAGTTTCATTCTTCCTTGTTAACTGATTCCTTTGTATAAAAATTCCTATAGTAGCGCCAATCCAGTAGTACCAGTATCCTAATAGGTGTGGCTACTTATACCAAATCGAGAATTCATTTACTGAGAGCATTTGATAATTTTATTCCTTATAAAAGAGCTTACGTTGAGATTTTTTTTCCTTCATTCATTCGATAATTGTCCGTCGTTCGGTTTTTGTTTATTATAAATGTCCAGCATTATACAAACATATCGTCGGCATACTAGCAAAACTGACTAACTGCAAAAACGTAGTTCGTGGGAAAACACAAAACAAGTTTTTTTGTTTCCCGAATTTCTTGTGCATGAAGGCAGATAGTCAAAAAACAATTTTAAATGCTTTTGATATTTCTAGGAAAAATATCAGATAGTCAGTTTTGCCAGAATTTTTTTTACGTGCTTTTCCATTATACTTGCCATCAATAATACAAAATAGAATTTGTGTCAGTTAGTCAGTTTTGCTTGTAAGGCGACGATATGCTTGACGTTAACTTCTACTTGCCGAGCATCAGGACAATTCAACGTAGGCATTCTGAAATAAATGTAACCACTGGTTTTTCGAAACAAGTGCCTGATACTCTCTCACTTAGGTGTGAAAGCTTTTCTGACTTGGACAAAAAATGTGTTATATTATTCGATGAAATGAAAATTACCCCGGAGCTGGAGTATCATCTAGGCGAAGATCACATATACGGACTTAATGACCTTGGTGAACTTGCTAGAGTGAATAAAGTTAGTACGCATGCATTGGTGTTTACATTACGGGGACTAAATTCTAATTGGTGAACAAATTGCAGAATTAGTCAAACTTAATGTAAGCAAAGTATATGAACTCGGCTTTAACTGTGTAGCTACCAGAGTTGTAAAAGAATGCAATCATTTTGGATTGCATTCATTGAAGTCAGAAAAACCATAGACAAACCATACTGAGACCCCCAACTCACAATCCTCTTGCCGCTGGCCCCCTCAGTTTTTTTTCAAATTCGCCATTTTGTTTTCCTATCGGTGTTATGTCAAAAAATAATCCGTGTGACATGCAAAAACATAAAAAAAATGCAAAAATAAATTCTGCCAACCTCGCAACCGTGGGGAAATGTGAAAGAGTTCGGGAATACCACATTTTTTCATTACTGAATGCCATTGGTTAGTTATTATAAATTGTTAAAAGGCGAATAATTTGATTTGTTTGGTTAGAAAAACTATCTAAAGTTGCTGTTCTATATACTACAAACATATTAGGACAAACATGGTTGGGTATTTTCCGCTTTTGGATATCATTAACTTCGATGTCGTGTGTAAATTTTTCTTAAATAATGAAGAAAATTTGCTCAAAATGTTTTTATATTTCCTCAACTAATCTACATTGTTTATTTTTCATGAATATTTTAAGCAAATGTACACTTATTCCTGAAAAAAATATTATTCACACGTAACGAACAATTTCAAATTAAACGGATAAAATTCTATGAACTCTGCCAGCAACTTTGCCCACAGCGGAAGTGTCTCATACCTCCTGGGAGTGTGTTGGTGAGCCGCATTCGTGACATTTGTCAATACGATTTTCTATGTAAGAATACTAGCGCACCTAACGTGAACACTCCATAAAAATATAGCTTGTAGGCTAAGTAACGGGAAATCGGCCGAAGTTGGTGGTCTCAGAATTGTCTCTGAGAAAAACTTCTTAATATTGACTTAAATCAAATGACTTCAATTTAATACTTCAACTTCAAAATATTAAATCACCATTCATTTGGAAGTCAGTGATTGAGAATTCATTTTGGTGAAGTTATAGAAGTCTTTTTAAAGTCATTGCAGTCATTTGGAAATCTTTTACATTCTATTGAATTGATTTCAAATAAAAACCGTGTATTAAAGCTTTAAGTTTATTATACTTTTTTTCAAAAATGTAAGTATCACATAATAAAATAAAGTAATTAAAAAAACCTTGGCGTATCTACCGTAAGAAAAACTATTTAATTTTCATTTATAAAGCAAATAAACAAAATAAATCATTTTCTTCATAATAAATATACATAGACAACAAATTATTCCGATTCGCTTTCAATGTATCCCAGATCGCTTTGAAATTTAAACAAAATAAGGTAGGTATACAAAATTAATCAACGGATATAACTTACTGTATGACATTCATTATATCAAATTCATTGTCAGTATCGTAATCGTCTTTATATTCTTCAAATATAGAGACAATTCGTTTGCACTCTGAAGTTAAGCGGTCACATGTAGCTAATTGTAAAGCAATTAATCGGTTCACATTGAATTGAAAATCTTCATATTTTGCGAATGATGAATTACTACATAATAACTATAGTCCAGATATAAACCTTCATCTAAATCTGTTCATCTTTGGTTTGAGCTGTAGTCTCGTATACACACTACACATAGCCAGACAGATAGTCAACTTTTGCGTAATGAAGTCAAATTCATCAAAACCCTAAGGCATATGTATTTAGTAGGTTCAAGTATGAAGAGTACATTGTAAGGTTTTACTTCATTAAGTCCAGGATTTATCCAAATGCGTATGATCAACAAAGTATGAATGATAAAAAACTCGTTTTCATTAGCTAAACAGTACTGATTTTCATCGCAAAAGAAGTGGAGTCTTGGTTCAGTGTTGCTTTTGCCCATCAAAATTGCAAGGTTCAATGCAAGTGACAAATAACTTCATTCGACATTTAAAAATAAAACATCCTGCAGAGTTTCAAAAATTCGAAATAATGAAGTCTGCAAAGCATCGGCCGACCAAATCAAAACAAGACAAATTTCAAGAGCTAATCATTCGATTCATTGCAAATAATATGCTTCCAATATCGATTGTAGAGAACGAATCATTTAGAAATCTTATACGTTTTGCGAATCCTACTCTGCAAGTCATGAGCAGACCAACAGCCATGAAAGTATTAGATGAACCGTATCTAACAATGACCGAACATCTGAGAAACGTAATTGCCGAAAACAAATACTTTTGTACTACTGCCGACGTGTGGCCAACAAAACATAAAAGTTTTTTTGGGTACACTTGTCATTGGCTGGATGAATCGTTCGGAAGGAATTCAATGGTTTTGGCATGAAAACGTTTTTCAGGATCACATACATATGATCGTATAAGTGATTTTATCCTACAGGTTCATGCCAAATTCGGATTGAATTGCAAAAATGTTGGTGCAACTGTTACCGATAATGGCTCCAATTTTATAAAGGCATTTAGAGAATTTGGGATCACCAAATCATATGTGTGTGGCAATATTGAGGACAGTGAGACTGCTGACAGTGATGAAATCGATGAGATTGAGTTCAATAATGAACGTTTTGAAAATTCTTTGCCGAAGCATATAAAATGTGCAACGCATACACTGAATTTGCTGTCATCAACCGATTTCAACCGCATACTGCAGCAGAACAATTCAAATTTAAAAAAAACATAAACATGTAAGTATTTATGTTCTGTTTGATACTCCTAGACTTGTAATAATTTCAATTAATTTGTAAAAAGATTATGCAAAAATGCTCACATCTGTGAAGCAAGATAAACAGGCCGAAGACTTCTGAGCAAATTGTCACAACTTTGGGGTCGCAATTAAAATACCCAGTAGTAACAAGATGGAACTCTCTTTATGATTCTGTTACGGGCATTTTTAAACATAAGGGGAAAATTAATGAAGTATGCAGGTTGTTGCAGATGCAAACATTTCTCCAAACTGATTTTGACTATTTGGATGATTTTTTACTGTTGCTAAAACCTATAGCAGAAGCATTGGATTTTCTTCAACGCGAGAGAGGAATGATATATGGTTATCTTCTTCCCACCTTAGCAACGATTAGGACGAAGTACAGGAAAATGATATTAAAAAGTCCTCTAAAAGTTTCCATGTTAGAGGAATCTCTTGTGAAACGATTCCCACATCACTTCAATTTAACAAGAGAAGTCAATGATGCGATTGTCGCATCCGTTCTTCGTCCTTCGGTTAAGCTTAGTTGGATCTCAGCGCTTAATCCCTCACCAGAAAAAAATTGTCAGAAAAAACGTCATGAAACCTCATATTTCGATTTTTCTATTGAAGGTATTTTATTGTACTGTAACTACATACATATTCCATAATTTCTAATGCATTTCAAACATATTTTCAAATCGTATGTCAGATGAGCCATTAGAAGCATCTAATGCTGCAAACACATTTGGAGAAAGCGAATACTATGCATACCTTGCGAATACCTCCCCGGTATTGGAAATGTTGGATCAATTTCCAACAATTAAAAAGATATCCTTGAGGTATAATACACCTCTACCCTCATCCGCAGCAGTGGAGCGCCTTTTTTCATTCGCTGGGTTAATAACCGTCCCTCGACATGGAGCATTATCAGACACCAATTTTGAGAAATTGCTGCTTCTAAAGGCTAATAACTTTTACTATGTAAAAAAAGAGGAATTCTGAGTGAGTTTTACATAATATGAGATGATTAGTATTGCACGTTATTTCTTTCAAACTTCGCAGGGATCTGGGGCACCGTTGCAGGCAAACTGGAGATTTATTTTGTTTATTTGCTTTATAAATGAAAATTAAATAGTTTTTCTTACGGTAGATACGCCAAGGTTTTTTTAATTACTTTTTTTTATTATGTGATACTTACATTTTTGAAAAAAAGTATAATAAACTTAAAGCGTTAATACACGGTTTTTATTTTAAATCAATTCAATAGAATGTAAAAGATTTCCAAATGACTGCAATGACTTTAAAAAGACTTCAATGACTTCACCGCAATCACAGAAGATTGGATTCAACTGAATGTAATCTATAACTTCACCAAAATGAATTCTCAATCACTGACCTCCAAATGAATGGGTATTTAATATTTTGAAGTTGAAATCTTTAAGTGAATTCATGAGTTAAGCATTTTTGAAGATAAATCAAATAAATTAAATTCTTAAATGATTTAATTCCTTTACAACTCTGGTAGCTACAACTTGCGACCAGGGTAGCAACAACAGAAAAGCATATAGGTTATTGGTTGCATCGGAAATACGTCCTTTTACGCTAATAAATGAGCGGAAAGTGTTTTTACTGTAGGATGTTCCACACCTATTTAAAAGCGTCAGGTATACACTGCTTAAGGCTGATATAAAAATCAATGAGAAAATAGTTTCATGGCAAATATTTAGTGAATTATTTAAAGCAGAAGCATGTCAAATATTTCAGTGTTTTCATAAATTAAAAAAATTGTCATCTTGCCCCTAATCCGTTCCAAAAATTAAGTGTTAAGCTAGCAACGAAAATTTTTAGTGGAAATATTTCATCGATTATTTATGCAGCAATTTCACTTAATTGTTTTGAAAAAAATAGGGATGTAGCTACTTCAACAACAGATTTTATTTCAAGAATGAATTGTTTTAAAACTTAGACACAAGATTTTAATTTTCACGTATACCTAGTCGACTCTCTCTTAGTCGAAGCCCTCCTCAAATCGGACTTTGCGGCATGATTGTGGAGTAACTTTCCGTAGAAAATTCCCTCCATCTCTCTGCTCCAACACCCATGCAAAGAAAGAAATGCACGTGATCTTTGGTATCCACCAAAGACTAAAGTCATCGTAAATTAGTTGGAAAAACAAACACAAGCACAATTTAGTGTTTTCAGTTAAATACGAAACATAATATAGGAGTATAGCGTCTGCATCTTGCAATTGAATATCTACCTATATGATTATGATTGTTTTATGCACCTATACAGTAGGCTCCTTTAAGATAAGAAGCCGCAGTGCCAGAGCCCCTCGAAGGCTCTCCGCTTCATAATCTACCTACTTATATAGCAGCTGAAAATACTGCATTGCTATGTCGACTGTTTAGACATTTGGTAACAAATCTTAGATAGTGATCGGGGAGGAAAAATTAAATATGGCAACCAGTCCAAAATACAAATTATTTTCTTTGACAACATCCCCAATAAATAGCAGATATGCCAAAAAGTCTAGACTTTCGTTTTCGCTGGTCGGACCAAACAGCAAAAATATTACTGTTGTTTTGTTTATCACATCAATTACTTTCGTTTAAATAATAGCATTTGTTTTGACGAAACACCGATAAAAACTTAAAGCTCCGTCTAAATCAATTAAGGGCAAAACCAGTTTTCATTATTGAGCGATTGAAGCGGAAAAGCTTCTGTGGGATACTGGTACAACATATTTATTAGATTTCTTGGCGCTACTATAGGAATATATATACAAAGCTGATACCCATACTTATCTAGTCACCCAACTCAAGTACGACTTTATGGAATAGGATCCTACATAACTGTAACGCACAGACATGCCCGACATTCGTGATCTCAATTTAGACATCCCGTTGTGCAGATATATATAGACAAAAGTTGCGTCTGTAAGATAAGTAGCGGTATCGATTCCAGACTTAATACGGTCGAGTGTTTTGGTGGTTTCTATAATGTGATCGCTTTACTGTGGGACCATGTTTGAGTACCTGACTCATGACTACAACAAAATTGACCATTTTGTCATCAATCACCTTAAATCCTGAAACTGATGAGGAGTTGCTTTGGGGATGACATAATTTCATCTTGATATAGAACTGCTCACTACTGCTTATCGAACGTGAAAGATACAGAGATAAAGCCAGAATGCTAGACGGACTAGGGGTTTACCTCGGAGTGACAACAGTTAAGGGACCATCTTCTTCAAAAGCAACAATTGACAGCTTACTTCTCGCCACATTTCAAAGCTATTGTTGTGTAGGTAATATTCGTTTAACATAATAAAAGTATTGGCAGTCGGTCGCGGCGGAGACACACAGTGTGTGTCACTCTAACGAGATCTAGATGAGTGGATTGTATTATGAGGCAATACGAAGCGGAATCATGACCCCACTGTGAAAGCGCAAGGGAACTAGCCTTCCTACAGCCACGTAAAACTCGAATGTGCTGAAAATTGTGGTGGTTTCGAAAACAAATGGTTTTTGCAATTTTGTATTTATATTTTAATTTACCCTCCTTACTTCTATAGCTAATTTTAAAAATCCCACCCAGCGTATTCCTTGACGACATCCTTGTTCTCTTTTCTATGCCGGTGTGTGGCATTCGCTTCTCCCTTCGCTACACATTTCTTTCGCATCTCACGCTTCTCCTTGACGTCCATGTTCCTCTTGATTCGGTCTGTGATGACACTCGGGGCGATAGTACTCGCTGTCGTTGAGTACGACCGCTGACTTCTCGCATCCGAAAGGAGTTTCTCTACCATTTTTAAGCGATACTTACGCGAGTTGGTATCGACATTAGCTAATTCTGGTAACTGATCTGCTTCTAGATCATTGGAGCTCATGGTGCCAGCATCAGACGCCCCATCATCAACGGCCTTTGCTGATATATCAGTTGGCTTGGTGAATTTTTCTGATATTACTGGCTCTATGGGAACAAGTTGAGGTTCACCCTCAGCGTCACGAAATTCGTCTTCAGTTGGGAGTGCGGGAGATACATCATTTAGGGTCGTATTTCCCAGATACTGTGTACATGATTCAATATAGCGACGTATGCTGTCACTAGTCTTTGTGGCTTTGCTTTCCGAAAAGTTAACTTCGTTCTCGAGCTGATTACGATACTCATCTAGCTGACGTTCTGAGGTTTGGCTTTCTGCATCAGATGCGTGACAAGTCTCGTCATCGTCATCTTCATCATCTTCTTCAATCATACCGTATTCCTGCAGCAGATCCTTTTCCATTTCTCTAGTGAATCCATAGCCACTGCAATGGACTTCATGATCAAGGTCATCTTCGCGAACTAAATCGGAGAACTTTGGGTAATCTTCGCTCTCGTAGGCGAACTTACGACGAAACATCTCTCGTACACAGGTCACATCACGATCAAAATAACTGTTTAAAGAAACAACACTATTGAGTGGCTCAATCAAAGGATATTATTACTAACAACTCAGCATTCAGATGCGATGTAGACATCATTTGAGGAAAATCTATGAGAATTGGCTTGCCATCGTCCGAGATCATCAAGTTGAATTCATTGAAATCGCCATGAATTACTCCGGAATTGCCAAGGCGAACGATAAGATTCATTAGCTCATCGTATACACCTTCGGGATCAACTAGTTCATGCACTTGCGTCCTAAAAGAGAAGTGGTCTTTAAGAAAACCTAACGAAATTGGTTCTTCTTTAACTTACATTGGATATCCATTGACCAGCTCCATCAGCACACAATGTCGGTTGAAGTCAATGGGCTTTGGTACCGGAAAGCCCCTCTCATACAAAGCAGTCATGTAAGCGAACTCCCTTGTTGCCGATATCCTTGACAAGTACAGCCACGATGCCTTATGCCTACGACCGTGGTAACCTCTCTTCGCCTTTATATTACGAAAGCAGGTGCGTCCTAATCGATGGAGTTTCAAACAGATGGGATTCCCCTCCTCATCAGCCACAACATAGATATTGGATTCCTTGCCAACGCCAATTTGGTTGCCAAATGAAGAGACTGACCCACGGAGGGTCAACGATTTAAGAGCCAAATAGTCGTATCCAGTGTTTGTGAGACGATAACCATCATCTGAAACTTGTAATTAGCAACAGAAAATAATGTTAATTTTTTACTCACATTTCTTTCCACGTTCGTAAGACACCAGTTTATGCTTGCACAGTTCTCGCAGTAGTTTATGTACTCCACCGGTCTTCAAATTAGCAATTCCAGCGGTAAGTGGTCCTGGCACTAGCTCGTGATTCTTCATGCCCATTTCAATCTAGAGGTGAGAAAAACGCCAATGAAAACATTTGCAGTTTAAGTATGAGTTTTGGCATTTTACCGCCGTTAACACACGAAAGTCTTCTCTGGTGAGGTACCGAAGAATTGTTACGTTCAATTTTCCCATTTTTACTACAGTTTTGTGGGTAAATGATTGGAAATTCTTAAATATTTCACAAATAAACACGTGTGGCCCTAAAAAATTTTGACGGAAAGGAAAAGTATCAGTTTGAGTGTTGACACTCTTGACATTGCATAAGAAATGGTCGCTACTTCGCTCTGCTGTTTGGCTCGCCATCTATTTTTGAAAAGAAAATATAATCGAATTTGAATTGAACGAGTCGAATTAACGGGTGGGTTCAGTGAATTCTAATAATAAGGAACGCATTTTAGCTAGGTATCTACATGCGGTACATGTTTTACCAATGAAATGAATAATAATTGTCTGCGTCTCGGGCACGACAAAACTATACATTTTTTGATGGAGAAGCCACAATAGGCACATATTAAAGGCATAGTGGACGTTCAAGTATCTAGTTAAGTAGGTCTGACAGCTATCTCGGCTTTGATTGGTTGAAATCAGCCATATGAGGAGATGTTTCAGTTGACGTTTATGGAGGGGTAGCCGACGAATCTAGTCAAGAAATTCGTGACTGGCCGCATTCAAGAATCTAGTCATCTTAAGTCGACTAGATTGGTCTGGATGAGATGTAACCTGAACGCAAAAACTAGATTGGTCGGGAACGTCACGTTTTCTACGTCAGCCACATATGAGAACTGTCAACTTAGTACTGAGTTGAGTTTCGCACAATTTTCCCAAGAATGATGTTGAAAAAGTCGCATGACAGCGCGTTTCTGATCGCTTCTTGGCATCGATGCCACTGGTCTTCTGCACATGAAGCTGGCTCCACAGGACTTCTGGAGAGGTTGAGGGAAGTCATTGTCCTTTTTCCGGTCGTCAACAGTAAATCCGTCCTTATCCGAGGCTCTTGGTTGATTCGTAACCAGAACTTTTTCCGTGGTTGGGTAGTTAACCCCACGCACAACCCCCAACCTGGAGGGCCAGACCATTTGCTGGGCCCCTTGGACAAAAGGGTCCGGATATTCCGGAGTCAATAACCCTCTTCGATGATGTGAGGGCTGCCGTTTGGCCCATAAAGGGTTCATCCGCCACCATCTCTATTTCAGCACCCTGACTAGTGCTGAAAACTCATCACTGACCTCAGCTCCAAATATGTCGGAGTAGCTCAAGTGAGGTACCAAGTTGACTGTTAATAACACCGTTGATTCAATCTTTTGAATTCGTCCTTAATGTCCTCTTTCTGAGGGGCTCATGTAAGACCTCTGGGACTCGACCAGTCAGTCATTCCCATAGAGAATTATAGTGTTGCTATTCTCTTCGTGTTCAACACTCGCGCTTATAAGTTTAGCAAGTCAGGCCCGGAAGGACATGACCAGTACCCGGAGGCTACCACGCGGAGGTAAAATAAGCACATTGATGTGTATGAAACAGTTTCAACAGCTGGACATCGCCAAGTTGATGCCAATCAGTGCCTACCCTATTCATACAACACCCAACCACCAAACAAAAAGCTTGTAGGCGCAATTAATTGCAAATGGGCCGAAGTTGGGGGTCTCAGTTTGGTTTTTCTATGATGGTGGTCGGTGTGTGAAGCCTTATTTTAAATAGGACTTGGTGACTGGTGAATGTCGATGGAAGATTCGCCGGCGATTCGCCTAGCCCCAAACGGAAAACGGGAATTCTTACAATATTCTCTGGAGAACGATTTACGGTGGTGGATTTTGGCGAACTCACAGAAGGCAATGTGCAATTGCATTGTCGGGGGTGTTACCATATTTGAACAAATTTGCATCATTTTTCTTTTCAAATATATTTTTGTGAAACAAACTTAGTATTTTATGTTCAAATATGCAACGCATGATCAATATTTTGCTGCTAGCACTTGAGTTTATCTTGGCATATTAAGGTGTGTCCAGACCAGCGAAACAGTTCAGACATGTTTATGAAATGTTTCTGAAGGAAATCGGACACATCATTTCATAAGCACTTATAAATTATTTCTGAAATTTATTTATCAAATGCATATGAAATGTTTCAATTTTATCCCTTTCTGGACTAGAAGAAAATAATGTGGTAGGATTGTTAGCAGCGAGTAAAGTTTTTATTTTTGTACAAGGTGGCGCAAAAGTAATCCTCCTATCAGAAAATGCTATAAATTTTGCGATTGGCCCCTAATGTCAGTTCTGTTTTGACATTTGTGTAGTAAACACATGCGAAATATTCGTTAATAAACAATGTTACGCTACACTGCTCCAGAACGCGGAATATTGGTGACTATTTATTTGAGCAATAATCGGTCGGTGACTTTGGCACAACGTGAATTTCGTGATGAGGCCCATTTCCATCTTAGCGGGTACGTAAATAAGCAAAATTTACGCTTCTGGGGCACTGAAAATCCGCTTGTAACCCACGAAGAGCCATTACATTTGTAAAACAAAAATTATTTCCCATCACGATAGGGTAACTGTGATACATACATTTCATAAATGTTTTTTTGGTGTCCAGATCCAAACCAGCAAAACATTTCATAAAAATTGTTTTGTTTACCTAATAAATGTTTTAGAAATATTTATGGAATATAATTATTTATCAAAAAATGTCTTGCTTGGGTGGACATACCTACCTTCATAGAACGAGAAAAAATAAAATAACTCGGAATACGGTCGGGCAGTTCTTTCGAATGCGAAAAAATCAATTGATTTTTTGTGTTCCATTTTTTAGTCTGGCAACGTGATTGTGTGGCTATCGTTTGCAGGCAACATTTAAAAATAAAACAAGCCATTTAGTGGGAAATAGTGGAAATAGTTTTCAGATCATGTTTCGTGATCTCGATGAGAAGCAGGATCATGTGCTATTGTTGTAAATGCATGTAAATCGATGATCTATATGGATCATAGCTGATAATAAAAAACAGCTAATATTCTCAAAGTTAGAGTTAGCCACAGCAGTAGGAAGTCAGTAATATTCCATCCCATCCCAGCGAAACTCAATTTTCCGAGGTAGTCCTTGAGTGCTACCTACAATCTTTGTTTTAGAAGAATGACGTTTTGACCGGATTATTTGGTCATGGTTCTGTTTGATCTACAACCTGGCTCTATTAGTGTCGTTTATTATTCGTTTAGATGATTATGGTTTTATAACCGTTACACGAAGTAAAATCACTGTCGAGACGACCTCGAATGATCGTTATTAAGGTGAGGCCGAAAGCCCAAGACATTCAACAACAGAATAAAGCTCAATTGACTTAAATTTATTTGAAATCTTATTTAAAAATGTTCCGAGTTTCTCTATTACACCGAAAGCTAACTTTATGATATTTTCCCAAACGCAGCAGCGCTAGAGAGATCACTTGAATTATACATAAATATCACGTCTTTCCAGGACAGAATTCTCTCAATCAGTATCGTCCAGCAATCCCTTCCGATCAAACATGGGCAGCAATCTCTTCAGATTCTTTTGAACTTTCTCATTCTTATAAAGCGTGTTCTTAAAATTTAGAGCCCGTTCATCCTCACCCATTAGAGAATGAAAGTCGGCATCTTCAGTTTGTTCATTAACCATCACCGCTTGCACAAGACACGCTGATGTGAATGCTGAAAAGTGACTCAAAATTCTAGATTCCATGCTTCAGAAATACGTTTTTCTTAGAAATGCTTACCATAAAAACTCTTCTCGTTCATGTGAATGAGAAACGTATGCAGACTTGGAATCTTGGCTCGGAACCGCAGAGCCTTGAGTGTTCCCGTGAAGACGCTATAGTAATACTGGAAAAGTTCATCTTGCTGATGCAACCGCATCTCCTCTCGCAGGGATGTGTTGAAGAAGTAATGCAAATCAATGGCCGGCGACCCCCACGCACTGTATTGGAAATCGATTAGAATCACGTCCTTCGGTTGTTCCCGTTCTCCATAGGAAAACATGACATTGTTTGTCCAGAAATCACCGTGAGCTAGAACATTCACATGGCCATCGATGGGATCGAAAACTCGCGCTCCGTACTCCATTAGCTTGGGCTTCAAAGCGAACAATTTTCTGCCGTATTCCTTAAAATCATCCCATTGGCTGACTTTCTGTGCACATGCATCCAGGACTCCTACAAAGAACGGGGTGAAGGAGTTCGTGTGCCTATTGAACATTCCGCGATCGTAGGTTTTAAATGTACCCGGCTCGCGTTCATTCAGGACCGCCGATGTTGCATGCATCTTAGCAAGTTTTCTTACGCACATTTTTGTGTGGTCCATGTCCAGCCCCTTGGTTCGATCACACATGACGTATTTCCGCTCAGCGAGGTCCTCAAATATAATTGCGGACCGTTCGTAGTCCACAGCAACTGTTTCGGGAAACATTTTATCGGTATCACCGATCTCCTCCAGCAGAGAGTTCAGCTTGGGAATGATCTTCTGGTAGATGTCCATTTCCCTGTTGTAGATATCATATGGTTGCAGCTTTTCATTAGCGAAATCATCCCCCTCGAAGGAACTTTTCACAATAAATGACTTCAACGTTGGCTCGCTATCATCGCTTTTTTTTAACTGAACTGACACACGCGTCATTACACTAGCGTAGTTCTCTCCCTTCCCAGTGGCCAAGCAAGCTTCAAGCGATGTCACATCCAGGCGGGAATCATTGTAGAAAATCCTTAATTTTTCTGACATATAGTCCTTGGTCAACCATTCTGGCGCCTGCTGACCTTCATCGATATCGGGCACACTTATCGACTTCTGACACTCTGGCATGGCTGGCAAAATATCAAGTGAGACTGGCACGAACGGGTTGTGCTTAATTGAGTCGCCTTGAACATCCGTCAGCTCTTTTATAGTGTCGGCGCAGCAGCGCTAGCGCGTGCAGTGTTATTTATGACCCGTAAATGTTTACATTTGTTCCATTACGAGATGACTGAATTTTTCAGGGGGTGTGTAGTCAATTAACTGCTACAGTAAGATCAATTGCAATGAGTTCTAGTGCAAATTGCATCTAGCAAGTGTCGGTGTCGAGAAGATAAATAATGAAAATCTAGGCAAAAGTCACATGCACAACACCATTGCTGCCGGTTACAGATTTAGATAAGAAGATTTGATATACAGCAAGCTTTAAGTGGAGCGTCGTGTTCTATTCACTCGGAAATGTGCAAATTGACCATGAATTCGGTTGTGGTTAGATTAGTTAAGGTCATATACCTTTTGAATGTTTGTTATTAGTCTGTGGGAGGGTAGAATGTATATGCAATTAAGCTTTAGTTGGGGAGTTCTTTGTCCTGAGCACTTGGGCCAGCAACGTTGTCAAACAATGGGTGGCATGAATAAACTGTATCTATAGCAATTACTACGAAAATCCAAGTTAATTTAGCTGACTCGGACCTTTTGCGAACAATTTTGTATGATCATTTTTAACATAAAACAATAAAGCATAGTGAACTTTTGATGTTTTGTTTATAAATAGTTAAGTTGATTTCTGTTTGTACGGGAAAGCTAACAAAATACTATAATAAAAAAAAAACAGAAATTGTTAATCATTCCTAAGGCGTCGGAGGTACTGCTTTTTGTCTATGTTGTCTATGCGTTTTATTAAGACAATAAGTGCACTTCCAAGTCAGTTTCGAACACGACAGAAGAGTCCGAAAAAAGTAGAAATATCTGATTGTTTAGTTTTTGTTGATATGACCTTTTTTCAATTGCTTTTTCCATCAATACAATATTTTCTGTAAAATTGTTGCCACCAAGATCATTAAATAAACAGAATGTACTTAAAGTTCGTACAGAATTTAGCGCTTCCTCGATTGTTGGCTGAACAAATCCTATTTCTGAAAAAAAAATGTTTTGTTGCAATTTGACCGAGAACATATTAAAACCAGCTACCTTCTTCTTCGTCGCTTTCTTGTGTTGCGTCATTTTGCACTATATCAACGATTTCTTCATCTGTTAAAGTCGCGGCCGTTAAAAGGTGTTCGTCAACTTCCAGTAGCTCATCGAACGAACATGGGAGTACATTTTCCACAGCTGAAGCACTTTGAATCCACTGATTTAAGGGCCATTCATCCTCTTCCTCAAAATCTTCTCTTGTTTGAGCATGTTTCAATCCTGAATGTATGTAACAGTTTGCAATAGTTGAACTAGTGACCCTTTCCCAAGCTTTTGAGATCAGTAAAATCGCTTCCAGCAAATTTATGTCTCGTCGATGTTCAATATTCTTTATAAGTTCTAGCACTTGAAGCTTTCTATAATGGGCTTTGAGGGATCTTATGATTCCTTGGTCCATTGGTTGGAGCACCGAGGTAGTGTTTGGTGGCAGGAATTCAAGCCGTATGGCTCGCAAGCCTTCCACTGCTGGATGTGCAGGACAATTGTCAACGAGTAATAATATCTTTTTATTCTCCTTTTTTAGTCGACGGTCCCAGTTTCGGAGGTATTTTTCAAAAATTGAAGAAATCATCCAGGCTTTCTTATTGCTCTCATATTCAACTGGAAGCTTTTTCACATTCTTAAAGCATCTTGGATTTCTTGATTTGCCCACAACAAGAAGCTTCTCCTTAAATGTACCAGTCATATTTGCTCCTACCAGTACAGTAATTCGATCCTTAGCCATTTTGCCTCCAATACATTTTTCACCTTTAAATTTTAGAGTGGTGGTTGGTGTCATTTTAAAAAATAGACCGGTTTCATCAATATTGAAGATGTTTTCATCTGTATAGTTGGACCGAAGTTGGGGCCAAACAACCTGCAACCAATTGTCTACTGCACCCTTAGCAACACTTTTGGCCTCTCCTATTATTTTGCCACTAACAATTCCATGACGTTGACGAAAACGTTGTATCCATGCTGATGAACACGCGAAGTCGTTCTTACCCATCTCCTTGCCAAAGTCATTTGCTTTAGCTTGCAAAATGGGTCCACTGATGCGTACACCGGAACTTCTCTGTGTCTTAAACCATATTAGCAGAGCCTTCTCAACCTCAGTGTGCAATGAACTCTTTACTTTTTTTACGGTAAGTTTTGCTTCCTCAAATGGTTTTTTTAATTTTTTCCTTATACTTTAAAATTGTTGATGTAGTGGAGTGTGAAACGGAATACTCTTTAGCAAGGTCTTTATTTTGCTCTCCATCTTCCAATCTAAAAATGATACCTGCTTTCTCTTCAATTGTAAAGATTTTTCGTTTCTGACTCATTTTCCAATTAACTTTATGCAAACCGAATAACATCAAAACTCTTCGACCACTCGTCACACAGAAAAATTTACACTAATTAATTTCCCCACCTATTATTGAACAAACTCAAAACCAATAATAAGCGCAAAACATAAAGAATAATAATATCTCAACAAACGGTGAGCTGTGACATGTGTCTAGACAGATACATCGCATGTACAGACCCATAAATAGTTTACCGTTTCAGAAAAAATGCAGTCGCACCAACAGCTGCGTCGATCTTAGTCGTTATAACCAATATTTTATTTCAAAACAAGGAAAAAATCGGTCGTTGTAAGCGATGTCGTTGTAAACGATTTGTTATTCAATGGGTTTATAATGGAGCTCAGCCGGGACCTACGAATTTGGTCGTTATAACCGATGTCGTTGTAAGCGATTTTGACTGTATTTATAAAACATTTTTTCTTCATTGGATAAATTTAAAGGTAGGCAGTAAGTAATTAATTTTAAAAGCATTTTAAAAGCTACACACCACAGTAGTTTAAGTTACATATTAATCAGTCTCACTTTTCGTATTTTTGAGACAAGTGAATAGATTTCGAAACAAATTCATTTTTATTAAGAAAATATCTGAATTCTAATCAGGTTAGTTTAGTTATAAGAAAAGCTTTAACAGTATTTGAATTTATTTGTGATTTGTTACTGCCCCAAACGTTTTCATAATTGAAAATACTCTTTCAGTTGGTGCATTAGAAATTTGTAATTTGTACAAGCAATATTTTTGGAATTAAAGTGAACAAAGACTTTTCTCAATACTCGGCCACTCCGGTGTTTCCAGAAGTAAGACTCAATCAAGGACTTCTGCTAACAAAAATGAAGAATTCTTTTGGCAAATATATTGTTGACATGTAAAATTTATAGATTGTGTTCCGATACTTCGTAAAGTCAATATCATTTGACTTTTCTGTATTTAAACATATATTTCTTAAAGCTAACGGAATAGAATTACAAAAAATTGTTTCCATTATTTTAAAAAGCAGTTCCTTGATAACCATTTATACTTCCGGCATTGAAACATGTTGAGACTTAATATGTGTAATGCAACGTGAAACATTGTGGTCTGACTATGTTTGCAAAATAACAAAAGCGTCAGCAAATGGATCAGTAAAAAAATTAAATAAAACTGATGGACTAAATGTCCAAAAAATATGCCTTAAGTGACCTAAACAGTTTTATTATTATTTCTAGTGACGGAATTAAAGTCTACCACCTTGTTGTACTGAAACCCATCGACTTGTGATAGTCGAGCTGAGCATCCACTGAAGCACTGAGGTAGTAAACACATTTTCAAGTAATTTACAGGGGTATTTTTTTTTTGTACGAGAGATGGGATGTGATATGTATATGTATACGTATACGTATACTGTCGCATAGTATTTTCATTTGTCCTAAATGCAAACATTTTTTTTTGTCAGCGTTTCAAAACAAAGGACAAAATCCGTCATTTATTTAAAAGAAAAAAAAGTATAGGACAGGGGTGAAAAAGAAAGGACTGTCCTTTTAAAATAAAGGACGCATGGTCAGCGTAGGTATGATGTGCATGCTATCTACCACTATTGAGACTTTAGTAGGAAATGCATATAAAAATCGGCTCTATGCAATTGCTCCTAACGTACATATTAACCAATGAAACAGTTCGTAATGAAAACATTCCTAGCACTAAATGCAATATTTTCTAACTCTTAAGATGAAATAAGTTCTAACTTTGATGTAAATAAATATATTATATTTAGGAAGTCATTCATGTGTCTAACTTTGGTTGTAAAATTTTAAGTTCTATATTTAATATTTTTTGTTAGGAGTAATTGCATAGAGCCATAAAAGTCTTGTTTGACGTTTGACTTGACTAAAGTAGTTCGGCGTAACACCGTCACTGGAAATCCGTGTTCGAGGCTACACTAACTGAGATTTTGGATAGTACCATTTAGACCAGAATCTGACTTTGGATCCAATGATCTCAAAACTACCTTACTAGTTCATGTCAATAAAGATCTTAGGGCATTTTGTATAACAAATTAATTTTACACGACAACTTTTATAAATTCAACTTTATTTTTTAAACAAATTTAATATTTTAATTGTTGACGGTTGACCTGTCTGTTGTCGGCTGAGGGTTGAACTGGCTCCCTGGTGATTGTGTTGTCTATTTATATGTTTGAGTGGTGTATGATTGTGTTGTCTATTTATATGTTTGAGTGGTGTATGTTTTGGGGTTGTTATTTGGTTGCGCTGGTGACGCTGTCAAGTGGGTGATCGTAAATTATCTAGAACAGATTATTTATCGTCACATTCGTTCTGCGTACGAGTGGCTTGGATCGGATTTCGTCCTATCGTTATGCGCACATGTGGTTTGGTTCGGGTGTCTTCTGTGGGTAACTTTAAGGCGTCGATCGTGGGAATTGATTTGTAAACTGACCGTGGGAATCGATCTTGGAAGTCGATCGTGTTAACTTAACATCTCTAACCGTATTGAGGTGTTTCCCTGAACGAAGCGATAGCAACGACACCATGCAAGTGCTTTGCAACCTCCCCTTTCTCGTGTATGCGGTGTGCGCCCTCACCCAGCCGCTGTAGGGAAAGTCATTGGTCTTTAAATAATTTGACGAATGATGCACACTTAACATGCTAAGATGCTGCAATGGAAATCAAAGGCATCAAGATATGTATCAAAATTGTCCTTCCAAAGGATTGGAAGGTTTTATAAGAAAGACGAAATAGCTGGCTCTTAGGCTGAAAGGCTGGCCATTAGAAATAACAAACAACTAAAGTTCTACGACAGCGGTTTAGCTCTAAAAGGGCTTGAGAACAATGAGGCAGCTTGCTCTAAAAATATAGCCATATTTGGCGAGGTCGTATTCTCAAAACAATCAATTTAGTATGCGAGACCGAAAGCATGTCCAAGGACTGAACTATCAGTTCCACATATCCCATGACATGTAAAAACTATCGGAGGAAACCTCCGCTTCTAATTCGAAGCTCACCAAGCACCGCCCTATATCTTCCATACCGCATATGAGGACAATATCCCTTATCAGGAGTCTGTAGTACATATATATAGCGATAGGAGACCTGAAGAAGCTGCGAAATAGGCGGGACAATGTACAATTGAAAAGTAGCTCTTCCGAACTATTCCAAATATGCAAAAGACTTCGGCAAGTACATATATTCTGAAATGGCAACAAAAAAATTCAATACCGTACAGCTTACAGGACAAAACTAAATATTCTATCAACAACGACTGTCCACCATGCAGGACAATTATTATTACTGATAGCAGCAACTTCGAGCTATTGTTAAGAATTCCAGACGATCAACAGCTGTGACTCTAACAATACACAAGGGTATAGGACAAACGCTCAGAAAAAAAGGTTGTCAAGCGAAAAATGATAAAAGAATTTTCTTTAACTAATATTTTTGATAATAATAGGCCTTTTTTATTATGCTCAAATGATCTATATAGATCATGGATTTCCATGGTTTACAATAACAGTTGGATCACGTACTGTTGTTGTAAACCGTGGAAATCAATAATCTATATGGATCATTTGAGCATAATAAAAAACGCCAATAACTCGTTCTTAAGTTTTCAAGAATCAAGCGTTAGAATAAAATACTCCCCATAACTATTTCCTTACATGATTGCCACCAATTTCATTCCTAAGTCAAAAGTTTTGATATTTGTGTTCATTTTAACCAACGAAAATTGTTGGAATTACAAAACTTTTTGCTGAGTGACTCAACTTCGGCAGACCCCGCCTAGCCGACAGTCCGCGTTGCCCAAATTAAAGCCGGCAGAGGTCGCTACTTTCGACATTGGGTCGTATGAATAAAAACTAGCATTTGGTTTGAGTAAAAGGTTTTAGCAAAGTAAAAGCCCTTAGCAAATGCTTTGAATCGGTATGAATAAAAACCTAGTTTGCTAAAGTAAGTTCGAAAATTCATAGCATTTACTTCGCTGTACATGTCCTTGCCTTGCAATTTCTGTCAAACTTGACAAGTGACAGCTGTCCGGTGGCTTGCTTAATTTTAATTTATTTTCAAATTTTTATGGGAAAATTATCAAAAGCAATCTGTAGCTCCAATCGCACCTGGAAACATAAATTTTATTTGCCAAATCGCTTGGTGATGTTTGATTTCTTCCTCAGTTGTCGGAAAATGTATCCCATTGGCTTGTTGAACTATTTTTTGACACACATACCAATTAGTTAACGAAACGGTTGACTGGCGCACACCAAGATCTTCTCCAACATCAACCTAAACACATAAATTTTTCACTTGTTAAGCCATGAATTTTGAAATGTTAACCTGAAAGCCCGGATCTCCTAAATACCTTAGGAAAGATTTAATTTTCTGGATATTTGAAAGAGCACCACCACGCGTCTCAAAATTATCATTTAAAAAAGTATTGGCCAAAATGTCCACATTTTCACGCGTGAAACGAATCAATTGCTTGAAGTTATTATCGTCACCAATTCTTCTTTGTTTATACTGTTTTTTATTAACACGAACGTTAAAAACAAGAGGTAAAAGAGGTATATGATATGAAAACTTATCTCATCCATGTTTTGTTTGGTTTTCCTGCACAAACAAAACTTGATTTAACTATTTATAAACAAAACATCGAAAATTCACAATGCTTAGATTGTTTTATGTAAAAAAGGTGCGTACAAAATACTTAGCAAAAGGTCTGAGTCAACTAAATAGCAGACTCAGAATTTGCATAGCATTTGCTTTGTCTGATAAGTTTTATTCATACCGATCTGAGTAAAAGGTCTCTGCCGCCGATTTTCGAACATGTCAAAAGTTGGAACTAACTCAAATTGATTTTTATTCATACGAAATGTAGCAAATGCTTCGATTTTGACATTTCTCTTGAGTAAAAGCAATTGCTACATTTTATTCATACGACCCATTATAACATTTTTAACTTTTACAGTTCGAGTTGGATCTGTAGTAAATGGTAATATTCAGACCATTTTATTAAACGTTGGCTCCAAAACCCAGTGGGTGTATAACTTTGACATTCATATCGCCAAAGAAATACCAATGTGCTTATCGCTGTCATGAATCCCGAAAAAGTCGAACAAGTAGCTGTGGTAATTTCGTAATTTGTTATGTTAAAAAACGCTAACTTGTAAGGATAAAAGTTAGTCTCTTTAGAGTAAAGAAATTTACAGTTTTGGGGCGTTACTTTGTTTATGTAATTTAGCGTAACCTGCATACTGTCGTTTTCGCCTTATCTGAGACCCGGATGTCTGATCAACACGCTAGTGAATGCTACTTTGAATTCTTAACTTAAAGTAGCGGTATAGCTTTAATCTAATATTAGTCAGTTACACCTTAGGTGGTATGGCTTCCAAATATCTACCACTGTTACCTTTAACAAGTTGGCAGTTAGTAGACATTTTTAATGGCTTATGACTCCGTAAAGTTTGTATAAATATTCAAATATTGTCACGTTTCAATAAATTCCCTAAACGCCAACTAAAGAGCTACTTTGTACCAAAAGTCACGTAGACTTGTTTAAAGAACCGTAGGTATATTTAAACTCAAGATTTATGTAAGTACACATTGCATATTGATTTTATTTGACCGGACAAGTACACAAAAATTTTACATCTTCATTCTTTAAACTACAGATCTAAAAATCCGCTCAGTTCAAATTCTTTGAGTGTTCTCTGTAAATACGCTCGATACTTCAAATTCTCTACATTTTCACGGCGCATCTTATCGCCTTCATCGGTTCGGCTGGTCAAGCTTTCCAAATTATCGAAACCTTCAGATTCCATTAGAATCAACGGCGTTAGACAAGTCGTCGCAATAACACCTGTAAATATATAATGAATTGGTAAATATGGTGGGTATTAAAGTGCATTTCTGTAAAGCCACTGTGTAAATATTTGACTAAGAAACGAAAGATTACCATGTGTGTAGGCGCACATAACTGTATTATTCTATTTACTTGTCATAAAGGATTTTGGAAAGTTTTCTGTTTTAATTTCGGTTCAGATGAGCATCATACAAATTGTAATTCCTGAGGTGAAGACGGTCCCTAGACTCTTAAACGAGTTTGTCTTGCTATAAAAAAATTAATATCCCACTGATTTGAACTTTGAATGCGATAAGGGCAGTTAATAGACCTCTTAGTACTGCGCCATCTAAATACATTGACACAACCAGTGTTGCCGGAGAGAAATATTATAAGGTACTACTATAGCCAAAAATGGGGAGTATCTTGTAAGAAATAGTAGTACAGACATTTTTTAGTCTGCAAAAATAAATGTGGGACAAAATTTAGGTTTTTAGCTCTATTTAAAATAAAAAAATCGGTTGAAAGAAAAACAAAACATAAATAATTAAATTATGAATTCTAATAGGTAACAAAAACAAGCAAATATTCTCTTCAATTATAAAAAAATCTGTCTTATGGCAAATAGCTTTTTGATTTTTCATGTCTTTCTATATGGTGTTTTTTGTTTTGTAAGTTTCATATTACAAGACGAACAGAATGGCTTTTTGTCGATTTTCTTAAGAAATGCAGAATTACTCAATCAAATTTGCATTAAATTTGAAGTGAATTAAACTTGTTAAGGTTAAAATTACACTTTGCTGCAAGTGTAAGATATTTTAGGTGTTTAAAAAAAATAGGAGTACGAAAGTGAAAGGAGGGAGTACGCAGTTGTTGAAAGTAGTACAATACTCCTATGGGAGTACTTTCGGCAGCACTGGACACAACCATATCGGAATCATATTTCGAGGTGCTTCAATCGATTTAGGCGCCTGCAAAGTTACATCGCAGTTTTATTAATGCCACTTATCCACCACAAAAGGGGTTCTCTACATAAATGTCGCCTTTTACAGATTATTATATCAATATCATCAAAAAATTCCCATATTTGTAGGTGAGTGATTCAAATATCGGACTTGATTCCAATATTTCATATTAGGTCTTTATCTGATAAAGTGTGGCCGCATTGAGCCAACACATGAATATATATTTAAACCACTTCATACTTTTTATTTATAGAAAGCTGAAAAAAATTATGAAAAACACTCAAGCATTAACTGTAGGCAGACTACACCTTCGCCCAGTTTCAATTCAATAAGAATTTCAAAACCTTAATGCCATCCTGGAATAATTGGGAGAGTAATGTGGTGACTCGCGGGGATCCGGCTGCTCTTATACAGTCGGGTACAGAACCGAAACAAGGGCGGGTGGGAGTGCTTTTTCGCAAAATTTAAATAACAAAATCCATTTCCGCCTTCCTAATCACTGTAGCATCTTCCAGGCGGAAATCATGGCTAGGAAGTCTTGTCGTGGCTAAGGTATAGGTAATATAATATCTAAAAGTGATACCAACATTTTTACCGATATTCAAGCCGCGAAAATAAATAAATAAATAAATGTCTGGATTTTGTCTGCAAGTGCATAACTGTTTTTTTAACTCAATTGCCGAGATGACGAAAAAATTTAAATTCACTTGGACGATGGGGACATTTCAGTTAGTTGCATGGCTGAGGAACTCGCTCGACAAGGAATTACTATGCCGATTTTACCGGAGAAGGAGAATCTCTACATGCCTCCCGCTAAATAAATACTACTAATCGCAGGTGATCGAACTGCACAGCGTGCTACACCTCGAAACAGTTCTGACTTATGCTGGAACTCAAACGCTCTAACAATCTTATAACACTAAATAGAACAATTCGTCGCTACAATGCAGAACTAGTCTAAGTCAAAAATTTCGAAATTTACGAGTCTTACATAAGAAAAAAAAGCGGCCAAGTGGGAGTAGGACTCGCCCATGAAGGGTTCCGTACCAGCAAGTAACATAATATAAAAGTTCTTATAGTTCGTTGTAACTTTGATCGATGTTTTAATAATAGTGTATTTTTTTTAAATCAAGTTATTGATAAGTAAACATTATAATCAGGTACCTAAATGATGAGATTAAGATCTAACTATATGCGAGCCCATATAGGCTGCTACGGAACCCTTCATGGGCGAGTCCGAATCGCACTTGGCCGCTTTTTACCCGACTGGACATAGGGAGGGTTATGTGTTTCGCGCGTATCCTATGTACGTTCCTACGGGAGTCCCTGTAGCCTAAACAGCTTGACCGATTTTTAAGAGTGAGGTGTCATAATATTCGTATTCTTCCCCGGAGTGTCATAGGCTAAAAAATTTAAAAATAAAAAAAAAATAATTAAAAAAACCAAAAAACCCGACTGACTGTAAAAAAAAGAATTAAAAAGATAAAGATATTTTTAGTTTCTTTCAGTCGGTTTTTTTGTTTTTTTAAATAATTTTTTTGGTCGAAGCGATTCGCTCAGTTATGGCAACATTTTTGATCATGGTTAGCTCTCACAATTTTATTTGAATTTCAATTATACGAGGTAAATTGAATTAAATTTAGAGCTGAAAAAAGGATTTTTTGGATAAACTGCAAAAAGATAGATTAGTGTAAATATTGTGCCATACATGGGGAACCTAGGAGCGAGCGAGATGACTATATATACTTGCTTATGATAGGCTGACATTTTAATCGCGGCAAAGACAGATTTTGATTTGAGCACTGGAAGAGTTTGGACGTGGCGCGTGGTGTGGGGTTTTTTTTTTATTTAACTTGCTGACGGTACACGACATGTGGTTTCTCTAAGGCGTGTGCGAAATTTCTACCGCGATTCTACGAGCTCGCAAAGAAAAAAAAAATCAACGACAAAATAAATGTTGCCAAAGCCGAAGCAGTGAAAAAGATATTGTCAAAGAAAACGATCCTTTTATTACGTATTCGTGAAAATTTCTGCCCAAGTCACCCAAAGAACACTTAGTGTTTAAACCACGTGACCTTTCCGCCTCATCGCACCACACCGCGCCCGTCTAAATCGAACGCCAAAATTCCACCAAGAATATTAGGAATTGTACGACCATTCGGCTATACACTCGCGCGGGTCTGCATCTCTTAGAGGAAACGGTGCCCTGCTAAACGGGCTATCCCTGGCTTCACCTTCCTCCCCCATTGGTGCAAAACACAAGCATATACGAGTTGCTTCAGTGCAGGACGGAAAGGGGGCAACCTTGTTGACCTCGCCTTCCAATCTCTGCCCGATCAGATAACCGCAACGTCGACAATCTCGTCTTATCGACACCGCCTAGACAGATTACACCAGCAACATCCACACAACATACTGCAGGAGCGTGAAACACTTGATCCCGCAATATTTTCATTGGCCTTGGCGGCTTCAAAAGCTTACCAACTTAATTTCGGAGTAGTATGTATTATATCCACATCCAGCAGTCAGCAGAATATCAAACCAACATCGTTAATTGAACGGTTTATTTGTCAATAGATGGCGTTGTTCCCAGTACTAAACAGCTAAGTTTTTTTTTTGCTTTTTTTTGGTCAAATTCGAATTTTGTAAGTCATTTATGTTCAAATTATATTTTTATCGTTCAGTGAATATAGCTATACGGCGTATGTCAACCCGAATTTATAACGGGCATACTCAAGTCAAGGAAGGAATGCGGTGCACCTCGTCCCACTACCTTGGACAGCGTCTTGATTAAAAGTAACCCAATAAAATAAAGTGGGGTAAGTGATTTAAAATATTATTTGAACAGTGATAAAGTGATTTGACCTAAGCGTAAAGTAAAGTAATTAGAAGAGAATAGAACACTTAACGTAACGTAACATACCTACGAGAAATTTCAAGTTCGTACAGACCATAAACGACCTATTAACCGATGTTGTGTTTATAATTAAGAAAGAGAAAGAAAGTAAAGGAAAATAATTGAAAGAAAGCTATAACTAACTAATACAGAGTAATTGTTGGAATTTTAACGTATTGAACGCCTTGTAGAAAGTTGATAGGTGATAAGAAATCGAGTTTGTTTCAAATAGAAGTACTTAATAAGAACTTAACTTACTCTTGTACAGTAGGTCTTAATTATGAATTAGAATTTCATTGCGTGGATTTAAGATATAAATAAATGATTTATAATTGGAGGTTGAAAATGATAATATGTTATTTTTGTTTGCCCAAATTCGACGATTTTACGCAGTATTCGGTTGCCATATTTTGTTCCAGATTGAAAGAACGATAAATATGTGTATGGGGTAAGTTTTAGGAGAGGATGTGTTGGACACCGTAAAGGACGGATAAAGTAGAGACGATGTAGAGGCATAGAATCAGAGGAATTTAGCCCTTTTAAGAGGTTTAAATTCCTGGTCGTTAGGGGCCGTCGTAAAATGAGCGTGTCGACGGCCATGGTTACTGAACTTCGGTTTAGTTAGGGGTGGGCCAGCTCATGGAGAGTTAATACACCTTCATTTCTCTCCCTTCCTTCCGCTTTGGAACAAAAAAAAAACACATTGAATTATACAAAACTCGGGCCTCACAATTAATATTGTTAGGGAAGTAGATGGTTACGTGACGTGTATAAAACCTTTTTTTTTTTTTGCGATTAAGCTGGAGATATTCAGGCATGTAAAAATATAATGTAACCCCAGTCTAGGGCCTGTGGCAAGATCCCCGCCCACCGACGAGCTAGCGCGTGGAGGAGCTTTCATGCCTGAGCCACAGGAGGCCTGGACAAGTGGACACCCCTTATACTACTCTGCCCGGACTGCCTCAAGGGTCCTGTGACCTTGGGTCATAAGGGTGGATAAGGTTAGTGGAAGGGTTTGGCGGCAGATACTTGTGCCCGAACCTATCATATCACCTAGGACTAGGCTTTTACCAGCATGGGTGATAGTACTGGCTAAGCCGAGTCCGATCTGACCGAAGGTTGTCTGGCTCATTTATGCATTTTTGCTTGCATGCGTATGCATATGCACATTTATTGCGGTGAGGGCCCAGGAATTATGCAGACCGTTCGTTACAACATATCCCCACACGTATGGGTTTGATGAACAAAAAAAAATTGGAGTTTCAGTTCTAAGTATGGGGATTTCCAACATTTTTTGTTTTTTTTCTATTTGTGTGTGAAAATCTTAATGCGGTTCACAGAATACATCTAGGGTTTCCCAATAAGAGGTGTTATTGTGAATGACCCGCTATTTTGGTAGATGTCACTTTTGAAGCTTTTATTCTTTGACATTTGACAAGTAGAAACTACGCCATTACTAAAAATGGAACGATACACGCTTCAACAACGCATAGAAACTATTAAAATTCACTACAAAAATGGTGAAAATCTTGCAGTCACAGTTCGCAAAACTAAAGCATATTTTGGTCATCGTGAAGCACCTTGTCGGACCGCAATACAGAAATTGGTGGAAAAATTCGAGCTGTTGGGACAAGTTATTGATGTGAAGAATAAAACCCGTGCACGTCGCTCAAGAACAACTGAGAATATTGCTGCTGTAGCCCAAAGTGTTGAAGAAAACCCAGGTTTGTCCATTCCTCGTCGTTCTTTGGAATTGGGCATTCCACAAACGTCATTACACCGTATTTTGCATAAAGACTTGGGTCTAAAGGCTTATAAAGTTTAGTTAACAACTTTATAAGAACTCAAGCCGGCCGATCATCAACAAACGAAACCATTGATCTTTTACGGGAAAAGTTTCCGGACCGTGTTATCTCTCGAAGAGGTGATCACAATTGGCCACCGAGATCTTGTGATTTAACACCTTGCGACTTCTTCCTTTGGGGCCACGAGAAAGATAAGGTCCACACCAACAGCCCAGCGTCGATTCAAGATCTCAAAGATAAAATTCGTGATGCTATCGAGGACATAGGGCAGCCACTTTGTGATTTGGTTATGGAAAATTTCATGAAAAGGATATGATCCTGTATGCGTGCTCGTGGTTGTCTTTTGGCTAATGTTGTTTTTTATTAATGGCATACCTTCCTCTTTATTATGAAATAAACATCCGATCATTTATCGCAAAAAATGACATTTTTCTTTGAATACCAAAATAACACCTCTTATTGGAAAACCCTTACTTACCAAGTCTCAACCGTAAAGTTCTTACAGTTTCGGATAAAAGTGGCTGTGACATACGGACGGACAGACAGACAGACATGACGAATCTATAAGTGTTCCGTTTTTTGCCATTTGGCTGCGGAACCCTAAAAACCATTTGCATTCTGCGCGTGGCTGTTTGATGACCGTATTCGTACACCCAATAGTTTTTACACAGTCCTAATCATACAAAAGGTTTTTCATAAAATAGTCTAGGAGTAAATACATTTTCAAATTTAGAAATCGCTCTACTCAATTTTGTTTAAGGTATGACTTAGTCTAGTTCTGCATTGTAGCGATGAATTATAAGCGCAAAAGTAGGTGTGATTACGAAACACTGCATCATTGGGAGGCATGTATTTTGTATTGAAGCTGTATGGATGAGAAAGAGAAGGGGACTATTGTTCACCTTCTATGCACGAGCCCAGCCCTCTCAACCCGCAGAAAACTACATCTCAGAGAATATTTCTTCGAAAATCTCGGAGAACGCTAATAAAATCATCAAAAATCTCCAACGCTTTATTCTTAGCTCCAGTTGGTTCAACGGATACTTTTTGAGATCATTGATCCTGTGGTATGAAAATGGGACTATTCTGGCCTTGTGTGGGCTGCAAGGCCGAACCTTATCTAGCTATAGCCAAATTTTTAAAAAGTATTTGCACTCACTCATATACAACGTTGACATTAAATGACTGCTTTGATGACTTAAGTCTTCAAAAATCAATTACAACAACTCCACTCAACATGACACTCCTAAGAAACACTCTAGTCTAGAGTATATTTCTCCCTACTAAAGGGTGATTTTTTAGCTGGTTTGGTTTTGGCAACACTGGTTTTGACAGCTGACGTGTGTTTAGTACCTTGTGTCACTGTCAAACAGCTTCAGTTTGGTTTGCAATTTAACCATGGATCGCCTTACAAATGAACAACGCTTGCAAATTATTGAATTTTACTATCAAAATTCGTGCTCGGTTCGAAATATTCTTTTTCGCTTTTTTATCGAAAAATTGTGTTCAGCGATGAGGCTCATTTTTGGTTGAATGGGTACGTAAATAAGCAAAATTGCCGCATTTGGAGTGAAGATCAGCCAGAAGCATTGCAACAGCTACCAATGCATCCCGAAAAAGCCACTGTTTGGTGCGGTTTATGGGCCGGCGGCATTATTGGGCCATATTTCTTCAAAGATGATGCGAATCGCAGCGTTACTGTCAATGGTGAACGCTACCGAGCGATGATAACAAACTTTTTTTTGCCCGAAATGGAAGTTCTTGACTTGCATGATATGTGGTTTCAACAAGACGGTGCCACATGCCACACAGCACGCGAAACAATGGCGCAATTGCGAGGCGAGTTTGGTGAACAGTTAATTTCACGTTTCGGGCCGGTCAATTGGCCGCCTAGATCGTGCGATTTGACACCATTAGATTATTTTTTGTGGGGGTATGCCAAGGCTAATGTGTATAGGGACAAGCCCGCTTCGATTGACGCGCTGGAAGCCAACATCCATGCATTCATTCGTGAGATACCGGCCGATATGTGTGAAAGAGTATTCCAAAATTGGACTCAGCGGATGGGCTACCTGAGACGCAGCCGCGGTCAACATTTGCATGAAATTATCTTTAAACATTAAATTGCAAGGTTCAAACTATCGATTCAAATAAATATTTCATTCATTTTTTCGAATTTTTTGTGTTTTTTCGTTAAAAAAAGTTCTAAACCTCTTAAAAAATCACCCTTTAGTAGTGACTTCGAAGTCGACAACTAATAGATAGTTAATGTTGACACCTTTCCGGTGGACTTGTTTATTACACTCCCACTGGGTGAAACAAAATATATTGCCTCTAGAATGGACATCGAATTTCTGTGGCTATATGTTCCATAAAAAGAGAGCGTGCTAACCTATACGATGAACTCTAGCAATCACATAAAATGTGAGCCTCGCGTTGAAAATCAGCGAAACCTGACGTTATAAAAACGCATTTTTTCAGCTATTATGTTACTAGCGCAATTTTTAAGCTATGCGTTATTTTTTAAAAATGAAACTTTGCGTCAAAAATAATTTTGATAGGTTTGATTTCATTGGGATTTTATTTCATTATGAAATTAAGCAGAGGAAAAACTTAAATAAAGCCCCAAAAAGTGCGATTGTACGACAAATTTATAAATATTTTTTTGTTTTGGTTTGTATGTGCAATTTTGGGGTCTTATTTCCTTTTTACTTTGGGTTCTTATTGCCTTTTTTGCGGAGCCATTTTTAATTGAAAGACCTAAGTATGTTTTAACATTTATTTAAAAAAAATTGTACAGTGTGATATAAAAATTTATTATAATATAATATCTACAGTTGCTTCGACAACAAAAATGAAGGTAAACTCTAAACTATGCAAAGCATTTCATATTAAATTTACAACTAACCAATGTTTAACGTTATAATTTGAATAATAACTTTACGGTAGAATATTAAGCAAAGAGAATTTAAAAAAATTCAGAAATACAACTACATTCCAATTGGATTTTGAATAGAGTTAGGTACTCTATCGGCTCTGCTACTTGGAAATAAACTCGAAATCGAAACAAGTAGATCGAGAACTTTAAAAGTTCAGACAAATAATTTCAAAAATGATTATTGTCCACATTATTTGTGGATTAGCAATCGTTCGTCTTCGCTTGCACTTTTGACGTTATTTCAACTCGTCGATTTGCAACACTAAACCAAAAATCAATCGAAGCCATAAGCAGTTATTATTGAGTCGATTTCTAATCGAGAAAACCTTGAGAGTAATTATAATTTATGTGATTTGACGTTCAGTTTTAGTTTGAAAATATTATTTCTTGATCTGTTTTCGAGTCCCAGTTAGCAGTAGCGTATGCATGATTTCGTTTTTAGGGGGACTAGGATTTGATTTTGATCCAATTTTTTCAATAATTGCAACTGGGTTTAAGTGAGTAACCTTAGACAAAAAGCAAAAATTAAACCTACTTTATCCGTTGCATCCTAGTGTGAGAATTTTTTTTTAATTAACAGATTGATTGTCCGGTTTTGAAAAAGTGATCTAGTCAAAAATTGCACATCAGTCGTTTAAAAGGAAGGTGGCCTCAACGAAAATTGGAGAGAGTTGGGCTAAGCTAATTGAATAGGTTTATGGATCGAAGAGCAGATCTACCAAGGTCTGTAGCGTAACCTAAATAAATAGTTGCAAGGAAATTAAATTTTCATTTATTCAAAGAAAACTACATATTCTTTTATAAACAAGTTTAATTAATATTGTTTTCGATTGGGTATTTCAGATTTTGATTAGAGATTTCAGATCGAACATTGAAATCAAATGTTTGTGGGTTTTTGTGTGTTTGCGTTGGCAGTGAAAAATATATTATTTCACTTGTAAGCTAATCTAAATATAAAACAAATGCTAACTCCTTTTTTTAGTATCCATGAAAGTACCCACGTTGATCTTTAAAACTATCAAAATTTTTAAAATGTACATAAAGTAGGTAGATTTTATTTTTTTTTTGCAATCGAAAACTAGGTTCTTTCCTAAGGCGTTTGAGTAATTTTCGGATTTAAAGTTTGTCCCAAAGTTCACACAAGCTATTCATTTTGTGCTATTTCTTTGGTAAAAACACTGATACAGCTTACAGTTGAGGGTTATAAAAAATGGAGCGCCACACGGTTTTTTTATTTTGAACAACATTTTAAAAATAACGAAGCTTTGGTAATAGAAGTTGGCGAATTTCGTACGACGTGGCTCCGATTGAGCTCTCTGGGTACATATAAATGAAATTCAGTCACACTATGCAAAACGGTCATGAAAAGTTTCCAGGAAAAGAGTCCGTGGGGCCATTAAACCGATATGCTATACTCGATAAACCCAAACTCTATGAGTCGATAAAAATGTACAAATTTGATAAAAACAAAATTTCCATCTAAATTTCTATCCGTGAGTTATGAGACAGATTTTTAAGGTTCCGTACCCAAAGGAAAAAAAACGAATCTTATTAGTTTCGCTTTTGTCTGTCCGAACCCACTAGACCAATTTTGTTCCTAGTTCTATCTCAGAAACTAATTGACTTAGAAGGCTGAAAACACAACATCCGGTATAACCTCTAGTTAAACGAAAAGTACCAATGGTAGCGATACATCGACTGGTTTTAGAGTTATTAGTTATTTGGTGAAAAAAATATTTTCATTCACATGTAAAGCTGTTTATTTCTGGATGACAACAAAATGGATATATACCTTTTTTGTAGATCATGCTCGTAGCTATATATGTGCCTAAGACTGATTTGCGGAAAAGTTAATATTTCAAAAGATATTCACAAGAAACTGTCAATCAGTATATAAAGTACGCTCCTTTTAAACATTTTTCATTCGTTTTTTTTCTCTTAATCGATTGGAATTTGAATTTTTAATGCATACTGAACTCTACTCATACTCATTCACACACCGACACCACAGTCACAGATCACACTCCACGCTAGTTTGTGCTCCCCCTCCCGGTCATCTCCATTCTCCAATTCTCCATTCCTTAAATCGTATTCTCTTAATCGTTTTCCAATGAATACTCTTCCTCATGCACACATGAGACATGGATGTATTTTTAACTGGGAGAGGAGCTACGGTGCCATGAGAAATGTGGAAATGATTCTGGCCTTCTGACTTCTGAGTTATATGTTTCATTTAAGTATTCGTTGGCTGTTAATGAAAACTTTACAAATTTTTTATTTAGTTATCATGATCCCATATTTCCAAGTAAAAAAAGGAAACACACATCATAAGATATGTGTTGGCTAACATCCGCCAATTAAGGAATGTTTAACACAATGGTTCCGCCGGAAAATGGGAATGGAGGCAGAGGTGGTAGCGGATTAAAGTTCCACACACAGGCTTTCGATGCTCCCCACCTTCTTACAAAAAGAAAAGAATCTTCGCAATTTCCAACTCTATCGAAGTACGGAACCTTCGGTGCGCGAGTGACACTCGCACTTGGCCGGTTTTTTTAATCCAAACCGGTTTTCGATTGAAGAAAAGAATTGCCATTTCTAAGAAAAATCATATCTGGAAGTGCTCTTGCTCTTTCGATGTATTCTATGTTTCATTGAAAAAAAAAAGTGCACTTCCAGGTAAATTCTTAGCATGACAGAAGTGTCTGGAATATTTTTAGAGAATTGCCTTGAACTCAGCAGCACATACTAACAAAATGTCAGATTGAAGTGTTTGTTGTGTTATTAGAGACAAATTTTTCGCTATGTGATCCGAAATATATATATATAATATATATACTTTTCAAATGTAAACTTAAATTGAAATATATTGATTTGGCTGTATTTATTATTAAAGAAAACAAAAAAAGTAGCTACAGAAAACCAAATCTATCATATGGTGTCTACCACTATTACAAAAGTGCTCCAACGAATTTCAATTCTGAATTTCGGGGCAATTCTCTCGGATCTTCAATCGAAAACGCCATTAGCCCGCTGCGTACGCCACTGGCAGTTAGAATCATAGACAAACCATACTGAGACCCCCAACTCACAATCCTCTTGCCGCTGGGCCCCTCAATTTTTTTTCAAATTCGCCATTTTGTATTCCTATCGGTGTTATGTCAAAAAAGAATCAGTGTGACATGCAAAAACACACAAAAACTACAAAAATAAATGCTGCCAACCGCGGCAACCGTGGGGAAATGTGACAGAATTCGGGAATTTAACATTTTTACATAATGAATGCCATTGGTTAGTTATTATTAATTGTTAAAAGGCGAATAATTTGATTTGTTTGGTAAGTAAAACTATCTAAAGTTGATGTTCTATATACTAGAAACATATTAGGATAAACATGGTTGTGTATTTTCCGCGTTTGGATATCATTAACTTCGATTTCGTGTGTAAATTTTTCTTAAATAATGAAGAAAATTTGCTCAAAATGTTTTCATTTTCCCTCAACCAATCTACATTGTTAATTTTTCATGAACATTTTAAGCAAATGTGCACTTATTCCCAAAAAAAAAAATGTTATCCACACGTAACGAACAATTTCAAATTTAACGGATAAAACTCTATGAACTCTGCCAGCAACTTTGCCCACTGCGGAAGTGTCTCATATCTGCTGGGAGTGTGTTGGTGAGCCGGAATTTTTGAAGTTTCGTGACATTTGTCAATACGATTTTCTATGTAACAATACTAGCGCACCAGATGTGTACACTCCATAAAAAATATAGCTTGTGGGCTAAGTAACGGGAAATCGGCCGGAGTTGGTGGTCTCAGTATTGTCTCTGGTTAGAATTATTCAATTTGAGTAAACTGTATTAAAACTAATTTCACTATTTTCAATGGGTCTCTGAACGATGTTAACAACCAATAACTTTAAGCAGTAAAATGTGTCTATTCATTTTGCTTTGCAATCTGAAGCTGAAATAAATCGTGATTTGTAATATTCTTATTTACCTACCCCATATGACAAGCTTCGTAAAAACAAAACTAACGATCGTGTAAGTAAATTACGTGAAAGGCACAAGCAAAACAAAGACAGCCGAGTATGAATTATTTGGGAAGCGATTTAGTTAAACAATAACCTAGCGACTGTGAGAAATGTCCCATATTAAATACGACTCACCAATTAAACTATTCTTGATAACTTCGATGTGGATCTCCTTAAGTGTCGGAATTTGTCCGCTATAATTCAACTTATCTAAGGTGTCCTTCAAATGACGATGGTACTCCCTGACGATGAACTTAAAGTGCACTTTTCGAACATTTTCATTCACCGATCCAAACAGAAAGTAGGTAAGGTCGGTAGCCGGCGATCCATAGTACGACAACTGATAGTCCAACTTGAAAAGAAAGTCATATTCATTAATTATTGCTTGCTCAAAGGACTTTCATTGCTCACCATAACCACATTCTTTGGTTCCAAATTCTCATCCAATTGGAACATCAAATTATTAATCCACAAATCAGCAATATTGAACACACGGAAGCCCTTCGCATGACTCTCATACAACGCAACTGCACCCTGCAGGACATTCTCGGCTAATTTGAACAGTTTTTCTGTTATCTCTTCGAAGCCCTTCCAATGGGCTACCTCCTCAGCAACACACCGGATATTGACGGGGAAAAATCCGAGGAAATCTTTCCTCTCCGGATTTCGAGAAATAGGTGCCTCCTCAAAGAACTCCATAAGCTTCGGATCTTGTGATGCCAACACTGCTGAGCACGCATGCAGTTTTGCTAGTTTTTCAACGGTCGGGAGAATGTAATCCAAATTGAGTAGTCGTTGCTTTTCGAACATTCCAAAGCCGCTGACCGTCATGTCTTCAAGAATTAAAAAGGGCTCCGGTGACTCGGTTGTATAGTAGCACGCTGGAGATATCTTTGTGCTATCCCCAATAGTGGCTAAAAGTTCTTCAATTCTGGGCAGTACGTCTTTGTAGCTAAGTATCTCACGGTGGAAAAGCTTGCTCTTCTGTGCAACCATACCTGTGAAGCCCTTCGGGTGATCCTAATAATGCAGCACACGCAATTAAATCTATAAAAACTCTCTTCAGATACACACCTTAATGATCACTGAGAACTTTCCTGGTTCGTCGTTCCTCACCAAATTGAATGTCGCTCTGTGCAGTTCGCTAGCGAAACCTTGGCCCTTAGCGGAGCATGCACTTCGCACGACCATTTCTTTTACTTGGATGGTGTCATCTTTGAAGTATTCCTTGAGGACGTCCTGTAGGAACTCTGCTGTCAGCCATTCTGGTGGTTGGTATGTATTTGATCCTGTCCCCATTGCTTTGAGAAAAATAGTGCAATCACTCTTTCTGCTGATCGAAGAAAACTGCTTATGTAGTCACCTGATTAAATTATTGGAGTAAATGTTCTCGCTTTTTTTTCCAGTGTTATGAATGAGTCTCACGTGGTTCTTGTACTCTCTTTGTAGCTTTTGCAGTGTTATCTTAATCGCTCTTGCTTATGGGAGAAGCAAAGCTGAACTTGCTAATCAACTTGATATGGCTATGGGAGAAACGAGTAGCCGACAGCTGATTGTCATAATAGTTTGCCAGCTTTACGGGGACGATCATCATGTATGCTTTGAGCGAAAAACTGGGAGAGTGAGCTTTTATCGCTGCCAAGCGATTATACCAAATATTTATCTCAGCTGTTTGTTTGTTTTTATTAGATTGCTTGAAAAATGCTGTGTCTTCCATGACATAGGGTGAAGTAACTTGATGTTACTTGTATGCGTTGTTAGAATAATTTTTTCACCTGATGTTTATACTTAAGCTATTATTTGAAAAAGCAAGCAAGGTAATATAGAGATTGGTCGATGTGGGTATTTTATTCTCCACGAATGGGGTTCTAAACAAGGGTGAAAGTTATATAGATTTTTTTTCGACAAGTAACCGTTGCCTTGCTTACGGTAAGAATTTGTATAATTATTTTATTTAAGATGTGTTCAGTAGGGGGAGATGGGGTACATTGATACCTGGGGCACATATCACGGAAAGAATTTTAGGATCAAATCAAGAAAAATAAGCGCAGAATCACGAAAAGTTTGTCTAGTTTTAGAGCTTAGCTAAGGATTTACTAATTCACGACTTTTTATTCGCAATTCGAGAAATTGTACGAATTGAAGATATTGACCCTCAAAAGTCGTGAATCAACACTTTTCATTATCAATAACGCGTTCAATCGAGAAATACATATTGCCATAACCGATCGCAAATTGACACAAATAGTTATCAATTTGATATTATTTTGGATTGTAAATTGCAAACACAATTCGTAAATTACCACTTTTCTGTTGTAAATTACGATTTCCTCCCTTAGCAAATTACAACCATTTAGTCTTGATTTGCAACTCAATAGTGTTGATTTGCGAACCAACAGGAGTAGATTTACTATTTCAGTAGTTGCAATTTGCAAATTCTTAATCGTAAATTGAAACGTCTTTTTATCAATTTGCAATTCATATTTTGCAATTTACGATTCCCGAGTGGTGATTTGAGGCATCACCGTATTAAATTGAAAATGTTTGGTCGTGAAATTACAAAACTTTATACTCAATCTGCAACTTATATCTTGTAATTTATAAATCAGAATTTAAAGTTGTATTATTTAGGTTATTTTCGAATAAATAATATTTATAGTCGTATTCCTCCTGATATCCAAGAAAATCATACGGCGCCATAAAGTCCGGAGACAACGGGATTAGTCTGGGATGGTTTTTTGGTCTATGCTGAAATTTAAAATGCAAACAAAATATTTAGATGAACTTGACATTGATACGAACCTTTACAATTCTTCTCGATTACATATTTTAGAATCCATTCCAATTTATACTTCCTTCCTAATTGCGAGATGTACATTCTGAAAAAAATACAGATCTATATGCATACTTCGGCGTTTTTGGAATTATTCAATAGGTACTTACAATATATATTCCAGTGCCCATGTTCTGTAACTCATGCCATAACTTTTCGCATCGAAAACTTAGGAACAAAACATTCCGCTGTTTATCGCATCTGGAAAATATTGGAGTTCTCTAACTCTATTCGAAAAGTATTCTGTAGTAACTTTTAATTTCATGGTAATTTTGGAAAGATTTCCCAAAGCTGTCAAAAGACTGCAAAACAAAACAATAAAAATTGAAAATTATTTCACAGGGATCTTCGGTAACGTTGTTTTTAAAAATATTTAGCTTTTCACTAATTTTGGGTGAAGAATACGATAGGCGTAACATGTTACGGACTCAAATGCATGTACTAAGAGATAGCATAAACCCTTTTGGAATGCCGGAAGCAAGATTTCGGGAGTTGTATCGTTTTCCCGTGGTTCAGCTCGGATACTTATTGACGAGCTAAGTCCACATTTGTGCTAAGGGCAAAGGAATACATTGATTCCAACACCGATTCGGGTCTGTGCTGCATTTTTTTGCAACTGGGTCTTTTCAAAGAGATGTGGGTCTTTATTTTTCTGCGGCTTTGGTAGGACTATGGTTTCTCGAGTGGTTTCGGAAGTGGCTGAAGTTTTGCAAAACAAAATGATGTCCAAATACATTAAGTTTCCAACCCCTCAGGAATACAATGAAATAAACCAAAAGTTAGTACACGGCTTACATCTTTTATCAATCAATTGTTCACGAAATTCAATTAGATTTAATGAAATGACTCGATTCGCAGGGATTATTGGAGCAGTAGATTGTACCCACGTTCGGATTAAGAGACCTAAGCAAGACTTAGAAAATTGCTACTTTAAACCCTTCAAAGAATGTACAATTGGTAATTGTAATGTGACATTTCCGATAATTTAACAATGAAAATTATGGTCGTACCCACATTTCAGATATGTGATTACAATCTAAAGACTTTAGGAGGATTTGCAAGGTTTGGTGAAGCTGCAAATGATGCATAGGTGTGGGAAGCATCACAAATAAACGAACTATTAGAACAGCGCTTGAAATGAATTATTTGTTTTAATACTTTATAACCGCAAGCTTTGAGTTTCGTGATAAAACTCGACAGTTGAAGTGAATATTTTATCGCTCTGATAGTTACGGAACCTGAATATATCACATACTTCCAGGCGTTTCATATCGAAATGTTCCATGTGATATAGTTTTCGATTCACACAGTTACAGAACGCGTCATGTGATATTATGGCATTTTGTTTCAATTCATATCGTTTTAGTGATAGATATAGCGATGCGATAATTACAGAACACAGGCACAGAATGCTGTATAATTAGAAGTACACAACATATCAATACGAATTAGTTATACTTAAACAACTTTAACTCGACTGCTTTAAGCAAAGATTGAATACCGACTGCCTGTCTTTGCACCGCCACGCAATGTGCACAATGAAGATTTGGCTTCATTATTGCAGCTGTCAAGCAATACCACATACATACATATCCATAAAAAGAAAGGATTTAAAAGGATTTCGATAGGTACATGGACTATGGACTGAATTTCCATGGAAATTACAAAAAATATTTTGCGACTTCTCTACGTCAATATACGTTTTCAGTTTGAAGTGGTAAATTGCAACTCAAAATTTTGCAATTGGTGATTTTCAATTCTTTCCGTGTAGATACAATCGACATTATTTGAAAGCACACAGCGCAACATGTCTATCAACGCAATATTTGTATTTTTTTCAAAGGAAAATGGTGCGAACGTACAAACGAATAACGGATAGGTTAGGTTAGGTCAGGTTAGAGTGGCAGGCCGCCTCAAGTGCAGCCTCACTTAGGCCAAAGTAGGCCCCTTTGTGATACCACAGGATCGGTGTTCTCATAAACTACCCGTTGAACCAGCCGGAGCTTAGAATGAAGCGTTGGAGTAGGATAGAACTTACATCGATGAAGTTGCAGTGGCTTCTGCGATATCCTGACATGTATCAATGTACCCCGTGAGTGGGGCAACGAAATCAAATCAAGATAATCAGTGTCAGATTAAACCTATCCGTTGACGAAAGTCTGTTAAGCTCGGAAATTCGTAATCCAACTACAAAAATCTTACTTTGAGTATTTTTTTGGATTAACCTTTTATTCTTATTTTTAGATTGTTCTATAACAATATTAAGAACCAAAGTCATTTCATTCGAAGAATGTAACATCTTCATTTTAAATCGCTGTAAACTTAAATTAAGCTTATGTATTATTAAACATATTTTTCATCTACTTATCAGAAGTAAGAATAAAGCTCCCTAAAACTCAGAATAATAACTCTTGAAATAAACTTACAACAATTTAAATAAGAACAAGAATGTCATATCCCAATTAAAGATTGCACAGTTTTATTTCTCGAATTTATTATCAACTCCGTCACTTTCCTGTTTAAGAAAATAAAACAATTAATTTTTTTAAAAATCCTATTTAGGTACCTATTTATTAAAACAAAAATGCTTGAATTGACTTAAATCTAAAATATGTAGGTACTTCCATTATTTAATGGATACAAATGCAAGGGTGGACTATTAAAATCAGATATATTTTTTATTACAATTGTGTTTATATTAAATTAATATTATTAATTCCATCATTTTAGTTATCACATGCTCTTTATTAGAATTGTCCACTGTTTGATTTTTTCAAATAGCACTTAACTACGGAAACACGTAAACTGTACGAGATATCAATCGGAATGAATGAACTTTTTTATCCATCATGCAAGTTTTTCATGATTGCAGAATATAAAATGGTATATTCTGATCGTTTAGATCCAATTGGTATGCACATTAACCTATCATGCAAGTTTGGGCTTGATTGGAGAGTATAATTCTTGTTCGATCCTGTATTTGTGTGCAAAAAAAATTGTTCATGTAATATGGCTTGATTTAATAATAAAAAGCTTGATTTAAGATTTTTGTTATTTTTATTTTCAGATTGAATTGAAATTTATATTTGATTGAGTAAGAATAAATAAAATTAAGAATAAACCTGATCGGACTAGAACTTAGCTTTGCGATATTTTTCTGAGTGTAGGCACTCATTGGCACTTAAAATCAATAAATTTGGCACTCAAAAATTAAAAAAAATTATTCAAACATTGAAACATTTGTTCCTCTTATTTGTAAACCCCTTATTTTGCAAGTGACATTCGCATTGTGTTTGATGGTTAAAACAAGAAGTCAATTTGCTTTTTATGTCAAATTTAAAGTAGACATCTGTTAGCTTCCATGATTTATCGCGTCAATAATAGGTTCGTTCGTGTACTTTTAGCATAGAAAAATGAAAAATGTCAAATATCAAAAATCGAGAGGGAAATCTCTCAATTTCAAGAGAAGTACGTGACCGGTTTTCTTACGAAAAGTTTAAGAAATGTCATTTTAACATTATCGTAAAATGCAGCATCTCCAAAATAAGTTGCAATTGAAGTTTTTATAAGCTAAATACCTATTAAACTTACCGTTTTGAATGCGCTGATATGTTCTAGGAGAACATTCAATTACAACTTCTTCCTCCGACATCGTTGAAGACGAAAATAAATAGAGTTTTACTTGTCAAACTTTTGAGCTGTCACTTAGTTGTCAGATTTCATTTTTCATTTTTCAGTAAGTCGAAATTCGGCGAGTAGAAAATAACGAAAAAATGAAAAGAGGGGAAATGGATTTCTCTCTCATTTTTTCAATTTTCTCAGTACGTGTTCGCATTCGCACAGTTTCTTAGCAAATTTTTAATAATTTCACGTTTGCAAAAAAGTACCCGAACGAACCTAATATCAAAAAAGTTTCCGGTTTGATTTCTACGTAGGTATATTTATTAATAAAATAACAAAGTAGCGACCCCAGCTTATTGAAATTCTATAATCAATTTTCAGCACCAGTATTCTCTTTTCATGACCTCCTTTTTACTACCACTGATTTTGCTCTAGAGAATAAAAACGAGCAGAGTAGATTTCAATATCGGGTCTTTCGAAACATTGATATTCGAAATTTATTTCTTGAATGTGATAACTTTACTCTACTTAACACCTAAGCAACTGAAAATAGTGAAATCAATTTTTTTCTAATGCTTTCTATTAGAAGCTTCTTATGGAAGAAAAAAAGTGATCTTTTATTAATTTTATGAATAGATTTATTCAAAATATAAGAAAATGGTTGAAATCGATATTTCAAATGCTGGACAACTACAAACGACAAAAGTTATTTGGTTGTTAGAAAGCAACCGAAAAGGTACAAAGCCATGGGATGAAATTTTCTCTTTTCAACAGTTTTCCACCTAACCAATGTAATAAAACACAAATTGTATCCAGCAGCCTAACGGTTTATGATTTATATGGAATTTGAACGAAATTGCAGCTTAATTTTTTTTTGGGAAGATAGCCCGCAGTTTTTCTAGAATGAAAAACCGGGCTTGCAGTTCGATAGGCATTCGTCTGTAGTGATTTTTTTTTTCGTTTTTAGTTTAACCGTTAAAATGTTAGAACCATTTGAAAACAAAATTTGCAATCCCTTAAAACCGTGTTATTTCCGAAACCGTACCGAACAGAGTGATCAAATTTTCTATTTTCGAAATTGTTCCAATTCAAATTGTGTTAATCGGCGGTTCATGATTTATTTGAAATTTATGCAACATTTTAGCTCCCAACTTAAGGTCGCCATAACTCAAAAACTGTTGAACTACTCCTTCTAACCTCTGATATAAAATAGAAGACGCATTACTGACAACTTTTTATTCGCAATTTAAGGGGAAGCCTGAAAGGAAAGCGTGCTGTACCGTTCAGCATGTTGTCTGCTTGGGCCGAGTATAGCCCATCAAGGGTCTAAAGATTGACCAGTTTGGACGGTGATATTTATGTCTACCCTTAGAGCCGCACGGAGAGGTTTTCACTTCTTTCATTTGCCTGAGTTTATCTTTATGTGGTATGTAGTGTGATTACACCACCCTGAATAGAATAAGTCGTGATAGCCATAAAAAAGCTGTGAATTGACAAGGGCTATAATTGCTTTTGAAATGTTTCGGAATATTTGAAATGTGCACCATTTTTAACAAAGATTAAAGTGTGTCATTTTTCAACTGACAGCTTACCTAGGTAAAACATTTTATTTGTACGTTCAAGGATAATACAAAATAGGTACAAGCCATTTTTTCATTGCAAGCATTTTACCGCTCACACATCTATTTGAAAAACGCCACGATTTTTCCACCACGGAAGCAGCTGTTTCATAGCTTTCACATATCGAGGATTCATTAGACTCCCCTTGAGAAAATCAGGATCATTCATAAACGTGTCTATGTTAGCGTCTTCAGATGGATCCAGTAGAAATGCTGCCATTACGCTTGTGGCTGTGAAAAAGCCTAAAATTCAAAAACCCAGTTATAATCAATATCAACGGTTTTTTTTTTTTAACTCACTCCATGGTGCATAGTTCATCATAAGGCAGTGCATGTCCTTTAGGGAAGGAATTGGTTTGCTAAACTTCAGCAGCTTCAAGTACTCAGCTAAATTCTCGTGATATATGCTAATGAATTTATCGAATTCTCTTACACGAATATCATACCCAGCTGACGAGGTTATCAAGTAATGCAGGTCCTGTGTCGGTGATCCCCATTTGCACAGCTGAAAGTCCACAAAGTACGTTTCATCTATGCTACCGTCTTCATTGTACTGGAACATGATGTTGTTGGACCAGCAATCGCCGTGATTGAGAACTAGAAGTTCATTTGGACCTCCTGCTTGGTTTTTAATAAACCAAGTAAGGAAATCCTCCGGATTGGGCTGTGTTGGTGGTAGAGGGAATATTTAAGATTTAGTTTACATTTCTGCGTACAACATATACCCATAAATCAATGTATTCCTCACAGTCGCCCCACTTGGTCAACAAGTCCAGATACAGTTTGCGTTTTTGCTCAGCCCTGCTTACGTAGAATTCTCGGGTATCCTCACTGAAGAAGGATTGACTGAAGTACTCCGGATACGGTCCAGAGCGTTCGTAATGTACTGCCGATGCGGCATGAAATTGCGCCAACTTCTTGAGCACCTCTTCCATATGTGCAATATTGAAACCGTTGCGTCGATCGATATTTTGGAACCGCCTTAGCTTTAGGTCTTCCATGATAATAGTAATCCTTTCGGGAGTTTCCTCGACGAACTTACATTGCGGTCCAAAATGTACAGTCTTCCCAGCTGCTGCGTATAGCTTCTCAAATTGTGGCAATATCGTGTGATACACCTCTCGCTCTTTGGGAAACATGTTCATATTGCTTAGGAGCGCAATAGTTTCTGAGCCTTCGATCATGGTTTTGAGGATGTACGACGCATTGGTCATGGTGGTGTCTGTTGAAAATGGTTATGTTTATATAAACATTTAAAGAACTGATCGGCTGCTCACCTTCCAACTCGATGTCGATGCTGACTCGTACCATAATGGAGGTGTAGTTTTCCCCGGGACCTGTGGCCGCACGGGGAGTAAAATTTATTATTCTTTTGAAGCTGGAGTAGTCATTCTGGAGGATTTCTCTGAAGTAGTCCGCATTTACAAATGTGGGGATCTTTAGATTTATGTTGGTATTCTTCACTAGAATGTGAGATTTCTTGTTCCGAGAGCTCTTTGGTTTGTTTAGGGCCCTGAAATGGAACAGGATTTTTTTGTTAGTAGCTAAAAAAGATACTTGACTTCTTCCTAAATGAAACAAATACATCAGTGGTAGATTTTTGTAATTTTTACAGTTGCCAGAATCTGTAACCTAATCGGCCACCCAATGTCGAAGTGCACCATAAATCTGCGATAAGTTTTGATCGTTTCCTTTGAACCTATAGATGTAGGAGTGGATGTAAGTGGATACAGTGCTGAAACTTTTGTTAATGTTTTACTCAACCAGACTTGACTTGGTTAACGGGAAATGATGAAAATAGGATTAGTAAATCGCTTAGTAGAAGACGACAGACCGTATACGAGTCACGTAGTAGTCTAACTTGATTTTCTCACAAGAAGGGGCAGTCAGCATATCCACGTATGAGCTACTTCTGACCGGATCCATATGTCCAGACTAGAGTCAATGCAACTTATGTCGATGTGGTAGGTTTCACCTGTGCGGTATCTAAACATTCTTGGGTTGATGAAGAATGCCAAATTTTGGTATGCCCTTCAAAGTCGTAAAATAAAGCTCAATCTGGAGGTCTTATTTTTGACTACTAATGCCAAAATGGCAAAAAAAAAATTTTTCTAAATTAGTTGTCATCTAAAAAAGATTATCGCTTGGAAAAGTGTTGAAACCTCTAGAAAAATCCCATGTACCTACTGGAATTGACATGATTGACAGAACACAGCGAACTTTTACACGTTTCAAAGGCCGACCGCGAAGATGCCACTTTTCCAAAACACCATTGGCTTCAGGACAGCCAAACTTTGATACTCGCTCTGACTCAACAAATTGACGTCTCTTGCGACACTGTGACCGAAATGATTCTCCAAGTCAATATAGAGCCCCTGTTTGGAGCAGCACAACGATTTTCCCTACCCGTCATTATCCTTTTAACGGCCAACCTATAACCATTATTCAATCTCTTTGTCGACTAACCGAACTATAGACGGTACATTTGTCTACAAGCTGCCTGTCCTGCATAGGATTTCTTAAGTATTCATGCCTGTACAAATCAAAGTAGCGCGAGCGCCATTGCTGCCGCACGCATACCCACGGGCGACCATTTTCTAGTGGGGGCGACGGTTTTTATACCCTCCACAGGAAGGTATATTCAGTTTGTCATTACAGGAATTGACATAGGCGAATGAAATTTGGTGAAGACTTCTTTTTATCGTCGTCAGGTTGGTATTAAAAATGGGATATGTCGGTAAAGTAATCTGGTACCTCCCATACAAAACGAATATTAGAAAACACATGATGAAAGTACGATAGCGTCGAAAAGAATCTACCTAGGCAAGTGAAATTTTGTGAGAGGACTTATTTTTATTGTCGTCAAGTCAGTATTAAAAATGGACTATATTGGTGAAGTAGTTCTGGTACCTCCCATACAAAGTCAATATTAGACCCATGTGCCTCTCTGTCTGTTGAAAATACGATAGTGTCCAAAGGAATCAACATAGGCGAATCAAGTTTGGTGAAAGGACTTATTTTTATTGCCGTTATGTTGGTATTAAAAATGGGATATGTCGGTCAAGTAGTTCTGGTACTTCTCCAAAGACGTTTAAACCACTTTCATATTAGTATGTCACACCTATACTATTTTTACAATAGAAGCACTTTCTAGAAATTTCCCTTGAACAGGTACAACAGGTAGAATTGTTAAGAGAGATTTTGTAACTTTTAAAAAAAATACACTTTTTTCGATGATGCTTCGAATTTCGAATTCATATTTAAACAAAATATTTTAACACCGTTTAGGGAAAACTGTAATCTGCAATTAGTACGTAAAATGCATACTTGCACAATAATAAACTTTTCCGGAAACTTTTCCCGTAAAAGATCAATGGTTTCGTTGCTTGTGTGGCACGTAGCGCCGTCTTGTTGAAAATAAACGTTGTCCAGATCAATACCATCCAACTACGACCATAAAAAATCATTAATCATCGACGACCAAAAAATATGCTTTAGTTTTGCGAACTGTGACTGCAAGATTTTCACCATTTTTGTAGTGAATTTTAATAATTTTAATGCGTTGTTGAAGCGTGTATCGTTCCATTTTTAGTAATGGCGTAGTTTCTACTTGTCAAATGTCAAACGATAAAAGCTTCAAAAGTGACATCTACCGAAATAGCGGGTCATTCACAATAACACCTCTTATTGGAAAACCCTTTATATGCAAGTATGCATTTGTTAAATTCAAAAAATGAATTCGATATTTTTTATTGTTTATACTATTGCTCTCAAATTTGTATGGGCTTGGCTTTTTCTGGTAAATGCCATAATACAAAAATTCTTGCAGATCGGACTGTATTTATGCGAAATACTTGGAACAGTAAAAAAATGTTTTGATCGTTTTTTTTTTGTATTCCAAAAACACAAAGAGTTCGATTGTTTTTTTTTAATAAGTAATTTGGAGAGGTTTATAAAAAAATCAGAGCACATTTCAAAATACATTATTATAAAATTTGTAAAAGAAAAAAAATTTGCATAGAAAACGAAACATATCATGCGAATGCGAACAATTAACAAAACAATTTGGATTCTTACGTTCGATTGAATAGCTGAAATATGAAATCAAATAGCAGAATCCACTTCAATACCACTTTATATTGTCTTCTTGTTTGGAGTTTAATCACATTTTTTACGAATTTGCTATCCGATATTAGTAGATTTTTTTTTTAAAATATTTGCATTTGCATTTTTACTGTTGCTAAGTAACATTATTAACACTGTTTCATTGTTATTATGCCAAATTCACAATGTCGCGTTGACAGGTTATGTAGAAACAAAGTGTTCCTATGCTGGCACACAAAATACAACTTTAGGCGTTGAATAGACTTTAGATCGTAAATATCGTAAAGTTCAACGCGACGCCTGAGTAGACCTACTCTCTACTCCCACGCGCGTTTGACAACTTTAGAATTTTAAATTGTTTGATTTGATGTCATGGGTTGTGCCGTTCGTAGTTGGAGTGGCACAGAATCACTAATGTTTATCACACACAATTTTTAAAAACCAATATGATATTTTTTTAAGGCAAATTAATTAATTTAGTTAGTGAAAATGACGAATACCTTTTTTTGTGGGGCTAATACTTATTTCTTCAGATTTTCTTGGATAAAAAAAAATATTAAACATTGGTTTTGAATCTTTGTTAAGGTTGTTCCTCACATTATTCTTATGAATGATTTTTTTTATTGATTTTGGAGAATCCTTTTTTAATTCTTGCACAAAAACTACAGCTACAGACAAAAAGAGAGTTGACTTGAAATTTGAATTCTGATCTCTATTTGTGTACATTAGTTAAAACCAAACCGAACTTTTAATCTGTCATGCTCTACTATCATGTCATGCTCTACTATCGTTTTACAAAAGTTTTGTTCGCGTGCCGACGCACGCATGCGTTCAACGCGACATTGTGAATTCGGCATTAAACTACAAAACTTCCAATCATATTTCGATTTTTTTTACAAATATGGTGTTATATAAACGAAGTCTAATACGGCGTCGCGTCGAACATTACGATATTTACGATCCTAAGTCGATCCAACGTCTGAAGTTGTATATTAGGGGTATTCACGATTCGGTGTACCAGGGGGTCAATTCTGGTTCTGTGAAAGAGGGAATCGAATAATTCGTTTTCACATTCGCTTTCATTTTTTCGATTCACTCCGTTCTAAAAAGCGATTCTCGTTCAATAAGTGAAAATATCGTGGTGAATTTAATATCGCTCACTGCTTTGTACGACATTATGTTCTCAATCTTCAATCTCTCACTAAAAAAATTAATTTGAAAATGAGTACGTGAAAAAAAATTATTCATATGAACATTTTTGATGTTTGGTTTCACATTTACGTAGAACGAGAATCGAAATTGCGGTGAAAGAGTGAAAACATTTTCGTTTCACTTTTTCACAGAACGAGAATTGACCCCCAGGTCCAGCAAAATTGCGAAATTTTATTTTATTTTATCAGATCGTGAACACTTTTCAAATTTTGGAAATTCTCTAACTCTCTTCGACCGTCGACTCTCTTTCGTGGCGTCGTTTGTTTGCTACGGCGCTACGGGCATGATGAAAAAGTATTGCCCTGAATCATAGTTGTACACAACTGAAATTTAATGTAGTAAAATTCAATAATTTAAAAAAATTTAATATTGCAAAAATAAGCACCCTGAAAATCTATTTTTTTTTGACACTTCATTTGTTAAGATTGGTTGAGCGTGTGAACCGGAAGAGGTAAATATACTACTACAGTAACTACAGAAATAATATAGTGGATATTAACACTACCATACGCCCATCATCGGAAGTCGTCAGCCATCTACGCATTTCTTCAAAAAAACATTGTCGCTGTTGATTACATCCCCATACACCTCGCATACTTCTCTTTTCGTTTTACTTAACGGAGAAAACTTCACGCAGGTTTTGTTGAAATGTATGTGCTTGTGCGATGTGCGCCAGCCAACCACTCCAAAGCAGAACAACGATCAGGAACAACGGTTGCTGATAATTTTCGATCTGAGAAAATAAATTTAGTTTTTTCATGTTCGATTTTGGCTTGTAGCTCAGCTTCTAGATGACGCACAAAGCTGATTGATGGCTTACAAAAATTATGGAAGTGTTGGCTCTGATACCTATTTTTGTTTGCATTGATTAAGAATTGTTTGAGTAATGGCGATTAAAAGGCAGTAAAGTCAGAAAAAAACACATTTTGGTCAAAAACGCTTCCAAAAAAAGGCACGGCAATGAAAGGAATAGCCTATGTCGTTCTGGGGTTCTTAAGGGACATTTCAAAAAAAGTTTCATCGAAATCTGTGCAGTAGTTTTCACGCCAACCGTTAACACATGAAACGGTTTTATTATATGTATAGATAATGCATTCTGTTTCTTACACATCGATCTGGAAAAGTCCACGACTTTCCCACCAGGGTAATAGCTGTTTCATTGCTTTGATATATCTCGGAGTCATCAGGCAAATCTTCAGGAATTCACCAGCATTTAGTAAATCATCCATGTTCACGTTTTCAACTGGATCCGCTAAGACTACTGGCATAACTGTTGTCGCTGTAAAGAAACCTGAAATTGCAAAAAAAAAAAAGAAATAGCAACTCCTTAAACTTGAAACCGCTTCATTCACTCACTCCACAATGAATACTCGATCATAAGGATGTGCATATCCTTTAACGACGGAATGGGTTTTCCATACTTTAGCACTTTCAAGTTCTCAGCTAGGTTCTCCTGGTATATCCTTATGAACATGTCGAACTCTTTCACGCGTATATCATATCCCGCCGAGTTGGTTATCAAGTAATATAGGTCCTGCGTGGGCGATCCCCAACAACAAAGTTGATAATCAACAAAGTATGTCTCGTTTATGTCACCACCATCGTGATAATTAAACATAATATTGTTTGACCATAAGTCGCCATGATTCAAGACCAACAGCTCATTTGGATGGCCGCTTCCATTCTCCACGCACCAAGCGACGAATTTTTCCTGATTTGGCTGAAAAGGTCAATTGTTCAAACAAACATTTCGGTTGTGGTCCTTGAAACATACCCATAAATCAATATATTTGTCACAGCCGCCCCACTTGGCCAACATGTCCAAAAACACCTGTTGTTTTTGTTTGCCGATATTTTCGCATAATTCTACATTTTTCTCATTGAAGAATGACTTACTGAAAAGCTCGGAGTAGGGCCCATTGCGTTCAAAAAGTACTGCGGAGGCCGCATGGAACTGCGCCAATTTCTTTAGAACCTGTTTCATATGTGTTAGATCAAAACCGTTATGACGATTAATATTTTTGAATTGCCTCGGCTTTAGGTCCTCCATGACAATTGTTATTCTTTCTGGAGGTTCTTCAACGCATTTGCATTGAGGCCCAAATTTCACAGACTGGCCAACTTCGGCGTACAGCTTCTCGAACTGTGGTATGATCAAGGTGTACACTTCTTTCTCTTTGGGGAAAGCTTCCATATTACTTAAGAATCCACCTACTTCGGAGGACTCAAGCATTGTCTTGAGAATGTAAGAGACCTGTAATCTGGTCAAGTCTGCAAGGAAGATGCATTAGCATAATTTAGTCATGTAGCGGAGGGTTACTTATTCGACTCACCTCTTAGCTCGATTTCGATCCACACCCGTACAATGATCGATAAGTAGTTTTCACCGGGACCTGTGGCGGCCTTGGGGGCGAATTTTATTATTCTTTGAAACTCGGGGTAGTCTTTTTCGAGAATCCGGTGGAAATAGTTCTCATTAACCCAATCGGGAATCACAAGGTTCTCATTAGGATTCTCCGCGAAGATTTGTGGTGTGTTGTTGGGCGTCATTTTACCTTCGAGTTTCTGAAAAAGAAAAGTGCTTTTAAGTTTTGTCCAAATTTATATGAAACATATTTTGAGTTAGTTCACCGTCTTCATCGGCGTCTGGCACGCCTAATGTCTAAACGTGGCTAAAATGATATTTGCAATCAGGTCAATTGATATTTAGCAGGGAGTTGGTCACATATTAAGGACCTGATGGCTCGCTGATATGATTTAAAAGGCAGTTAATATTTTCTTACGAATTATATTGACACAACACATTTTTCGCACATCGATTAATAGCACAACCCATTTAAAACCACACGAAAAATATTATAAAACGAGGAAGTTATTTTAAGAATATCTTGTATACTTTCTTTCGTCTTTTTACCTTATATGTAATATGGGAATTTATGCCGGTTTCCATTGCTTTAGTTGCTTTTATTACTTTATAGCGGCTGAAAGACCGGTCACCCATTATACAAGGTGGGCGAAAAGCGATCACCCTATTGGAAGATGCTCCTATTTATGCAAATGGCCGCCAATGTCAAATCTGTTTTGACATTTTTGGACAAGACAGGTGTATAATACAAGCTCCATGGCTTCATGGAGCGATGCACTCCCCAAAAACGCGGAATAATCGTGTCTATTTTTTTGCCAAACAATTCGTCTGTAGTGTTGGCGCAGCGCGAATTCCGTCGCTGATCCCACGGCCGTCCGACATCGACTGCGCAAACACTGCGTAGTTTGGCCACCAACCTTGAAGAGTATGGGACCACACGAGACGTTGCCAAGCCAAGTTGCCGGCCCCGGAGCGCCCATTGTGCCGAGAATATCGCCGCTGTTGACGAGGATGTCGAGCTGTCGCCGGAAACATCGACCAGACGCCGTGCCTCGCAATTAGCCATCAGCCGGTCGTCCCTAAGTCGAATTTTGGTCAAAGACTTGCGCATGTTCCCGTACAAAGTCCAGTCCGTGCATCAGCTGCTACCTGTCGACCGCCAAACGCGTGTAACCTACGCCCAAGCCATCCTCAATCTCGAGGACGAAGTTGATGATTTTTGACCAAAATCATAATGAGCGATGAGTCTCGTTTCCACCTCAGCGGGTACGTGAAGAAGCAAAACTATCGCTTCTGGGGCACCGAAAATCCACGAGTAATGCACGAGAGCCATTACACCCGCTCAAAGTTACTGCATGGTGCGCTGTTCACGCTGGAGGAGTCATCGGGCCATTTTTTTTCGAGAACGCCGCTGGTAAACGACAGCGGTGGACGGTGCGCGCTATAGGGCCATGTTAACCGAGTTTTTTCTTCCGCAATTGGACGAATTAGGATTGGAGGACATGTGGTTCCAACAATACGGAGCTACGGCACACAATGCGCGAGCCACAACCGATATTCTGCAGGCGTCATTCCCGGGTCGCCTCATCTCTCGTTTTGGCGATTTGCACGGGCCCGCAAGATCGCCCGATATAACCGTTCCAGACTTTTTTTTGTGAAGTCCCGTGTTTACGTGAACAAGCCGAGACCCTAGAAGCCCTCAAGGACAACATTCGACGCTAGTGCGAAAATCTGTCGCCCGAAGCCCGAAGTATGGCAATCAATTGTGACGGCTCCCATTTGGCCGATATCATCTTCTCGGCTTGACCAATAAAATTCTAAAGGTTCACATAAACATAATCAAAAAACAGAATCGAAATTTTTCATTTAGAAAAAAAATGAGAGCCAAACAACATCGGATGACTTCTTTTGGCCCACCTTGTATATCTACGTTATGAAGACTCGGCTATCATGTTCGTTTATTAAAAAGGAACTTATAGAATCGCGGTAGACGATAGGATAAGTTGAAATTTTTCTAAAATAGGAGCGTAACGAAAAGTGAAACCCGACTGAGAGCCGCCATTCTACTTCCTGTACTCAAGTAGTGGGTGAGTTAAGTATGCTTCTTTACATTGGGATTTCTTTTGGAGGCTATCGCGAACCCGGGAGCTTATCTCATTTTTTGAGATAAGAAACATGACGCTATACATAGGTACTTCAAATACTCGTAGAAAATAAAATTTATGTTTAGAAGATAAAAAAACGAAAAGTGCGAAAAAGACCCCTTCAATTCCGTGCCTCTCAATAGATGAATTTAAATCGTTTGCTGAATCACTTGCTAAAAAAGGTAATTTATCTAATTTGCCATAAAATGGTCGAAAATCGCTTTTTTTTTGAAATGACAAAAGTCGAGGCAACTTTGTTAATGATTTATATTAAAAAAGCTTAAAAAACAATAAACAAAATGACTCCTTTGGTTTTAAAAGTACAAAAGTCTAGAGTACAAAAAATATTTTTTTTTAAATTATATAGGTACTAGCGGACCCTCCCCTGCTTTGCTTAAATAAATGTTGATGGTATTCGATACGGGTTTCTTATTCAAAAACAAACCATTTTCATCTTTGTGATCACACGTATGTTGTAACAAACCAAATCCCAAGTTGTCAATGGTTGTTGATCAATGAAGTGAATATTGAGACTCTCGCTTTTGGAGGAAAAAAACAATAGCACATTCATAGTTGTGATTTTCTGAAAAAGCAATTTCCCGTATATACGGTGTATACCAAAAATTGAGAGTAGCTTGTGACCACACACCAGAAGTGAAACCTCTCTCTCTAAATAAATAATGTTAAGCTTAATTGTGGGGTTGGGGTCAAAATTCTGGATGGGTCGAAATTCTTTTTACAAAATTTTCCGTTTTTGGAGGCGTTTTTTCGGGGTTGGGGTCAAAATAAGTTTTACAAAATTCTGTTTTCAAAATTCTGCAAACTTTCGTATTTCTATAATAAAAATAAAATCATATTTTTTAAAAATACCCACGACATTTTTTATTTTCTTCCCAGGAGGAAATAAAAGGCTACAAATAAAAAAAAAAAGAGGAGTTAAAATTAGAAAAAAAATGTTCTCTCCATCTATGCTTTACAAAATTCTGCAGACAAAAAAAAAGGTTTGGAGAATGTTAGAAAGGGCGCGCTTCTTAACATTTTCTAAACCTTTTTTTATTGTTTGCAGAATTCTGACGGATTTTAAGACATAATTTAGATTAATTTTCTTATTACACACTCAATAAAAGATAAAAAAAAAAAACAAATATGGTCCAATAAACCAGGTAAAAGGAAATACTAATCTTTAATCCCAATCAAAAAAGATCGTTCGAAATTGGTAATTTAAGATCTGAACTTTTTAGGAAATAGGCTTTAGAAAATAGGTTGATTTTATTAGAAATATTGATAATAACATTTTGAATTTATCGATTCACTATTAGGATCAGCTTTATTTTGAAACACCTTGTAATAAGTTCATGAAATTCTTTACAAGATGTGCAATATTTCCGACTGTTTCAGCAACAAATTCTGTTATTCTTTCAGCCAAAGATTCTACAACGTCATGTAAAGCAGGTTTTACAGAATTTACTGTTTGTATAGCCCTCGGGATTACCTTTCACTGCGCTGTCACCAACAAATGACAACGTCTAAAGAAAAAGTGACAGAGATCTTACATGTTTAAATGGTCTAGATCTGATGAACTGATCTCTCGAATCTCGAGAAAACTCTATTTCATGTTAAATACGGAAAGACGCTCGTCGTGACGTAAAGCTAAAATGAAAGTTACATAATGTAAAAATAACCGAAGAATTTATAAATTAATGCATGCCAGTGCTTCGTGTGCCCGACTGTTGACCAAGGGGTCTCAGGTTCGATACTCGGAAACACATTGTTAACATCTTTAGGTTTTTTTTTTCAAATGCGAAACTTCTCGTGAGCCTCGGACAAACATACGAGGGTAAAACTGTATTGAAAGAACATCTCAATTCAAGCGTTCGGGCTCGAATTGTTTCACAAACAATTGGTTGTGAGAAGCTAGTCCTATTTTAGGGTACCTACCTATAATGTGGGCCTGTTGCGCACTCAATTTTTTTTATTTTATTTATTTATTTATAAAGGGTGATTTTTTAAGAGGTTTAGAACTTTTTTAAAAAAAAAAACACAAAAAATTCGAAAAAATTAATGAAATATTTATTTGAATCGATAGTTTGAGCCTTGCAATTTAATGTTTAAAGATAATTTCATGCAAATGTTGACCGCGGCTGCGTCTCAGGTAGCCCATCCGCTGAGTCCAATTTTGGCATACTCTTTCACACATATCGGCCGGTATCTCACGAATGAATGCATGGATGTTGGCTTCCAGTGCGTCAATCGAAGCGGGCTTGTCCCTATACACATTAGCCTTGGCATACCCCCACAAAAAATAATCTAATGGTGTCAAATCGCACGATCTAGGCGGCCAATTGACCGGCCGAAACGTGAAATTAACTGTTCACCAAACTCGCCTCGCAATTGCGCCATTGTTTCGCGTGCTGTGTGGCATGTGGCACCGTCTTGTTGAAACCACATATCATGCAAGTCAAGAACTTCCATTTCGGGCAAAAAAAAGTTTGTTATCATCGCTCGGTAGCGTTCACCATTGACAGTAACGCTGCGATTCGCATCATCTTTGAAGAAATATGGCCCAATAATGCCGCCGGCCCATAAACCGCACCAAACAGTGGCTTTTTCGGGATGCATTGGTAGTTGTTGCAATGCTTCTGGCTGATCTTCACTCCAAATGCGGCAATTTTGCTTATCGCTGAACACAATTTTTCGATAAAAAAGCGGATCCTCGGCCAGCTTTCCAAGAGCCCATTCACCAAAAATTCGGCGTTGTGGTAGGTCGGCTGGCTTTAGTTCTTGCACCAGCTGTATCTTAAAAGGCTTTACGCCCAAATCCTTCCGCAAAATTTTCCACGTAGTGCTGTAACAAAGGCCTAACTGCTGGGAACGGCGCCGAATCGACATTTCGCGGTCTTCTGTCACACTAGCTGATACGGCCGCAATATTTTCTTCACTACGCACAGTACGTAAACGTGTTGGTGGTTTAATATCCAACAAAGTAAATTTGGTGCGAAATTTGGTCACAATCTTCCGAATAGACTGCTCAGAAGGTCGAGAATGCCGATCATAAAATGGAAGCAGCGCGCGATGAACATTTCGAACCGAGCACGAATTTTGATAGTAAAATTCAATAATTTGCAAGCGTTGTTCATTTGTAAGACGATCCATGGTTAAATTGCAAACCAAACTGAAGCTGTTTGACAGTGACACAAGGTACTAAACACACGTCAGCTGTCAAAACCAGTGTTGCCAAAACCAAACCAGCTAAAAAATCACCCTTTAGGTAGCTTTATTGGTTACTTTGAACGACTCAATCTCGAAAATAAGGTTTTATATTTTTGTACGGCATGTTTTGGACAGGTATAGCATTGCCAAGAACTGGCACAATTTATGTACGGCATTTGATATTCCGCATACATTTTCTCCGACTATCCATAATTGCCTTAGTTCTAAGGTAAATATGTAACATCTAAGATGATATATCCTCCAAAAAATTTTTGCGCTTGTTGCATGCAGAGTGTTTTACTGGCCTTTGTAATTTGTGGAAGTGCTTTATAAACGAAAAATAATCAGTGACATAAGTTCAATAAGTTCGTGAAGTATAAAAACAATAAAAACAGTACAGTGTGGAATCTTTAAGTTAAAAGCAAAAAATAAAAACCAAATATTAGACAAAAAGTTTGCCGAAGAAGAAGTTTGAGGTAAGTGCGGTGAAATATCCCTTTTGTTTTATGTATGTGTTTGTTAAGACACATTGTTTTCGAATCAAATTAAAGCCATTTTTTTTAAAAGTTTTCTAAAAGATCTTACAACAAAATGGGCATCGGTTCGGAAACGATGTTCACAAAGAAAATTTTGTATACTAAGTCAAATGTATGTTTTCTATTTCTATATATTTATAACTCATAATAATAATATAAAAAATATCATATAAACCTTTTTATATTATATAAATATTAAATATCGCACCTATTGTAAAAAAAACAATTAGCAGAAAAAAAAAATAAAGATAAAAATTACTTAACATAAAAACATTTCTCTAATTTTTATTACATTTCTGATAGCATCAGACATCTACAAAAATTGGTAAAATTTTCTTTGGCTACCTTAGTTTCTAGGCTAACTAAGCATATTAGCCTAGGTAAAATATTAGGCTTAATTCAGCCTAGGTTTAAGGTAAAACTCCTTAGACAGTCTGGCATACCGTTACCAAAAACCAGGTTGATCTTACACATGTTTCAAAAGGTTCGGTTACCTAAGAAATAAGTTACCTTAGAACTTACCAAGTTCAAAATTGCCTTAGGACTAAGTTGAGTTGTACCGCGATTTAGGCAAAGTTTACACAGGCTTTTCTCTGGGTGATACTAACTATTCAAAAAAATAAATCATCCGTCTGTTCACCGTGCAACATCAGGACTCAGAAATGAAAATCCTTACAAAGATATTGCAAATTGATATTTGCACCAAGCATACACATTTTTACTAGAACACGTTCTATGATAGTCCTCATAATATCGTCTTTTTGACGATTTTAACTTGCACCCAGTCACTTTAAAATCGAATGACAGGTCACACATTGAAGGCGTTCATATCAATTTTCAAATACGAGCTAAATTTTAATTCAAAGTCTTGTAACAAAACGAAATCCCGCACACATTTTTTAATTGACTCTATAAACTGTAGCTCTCGTTAGAATAAAATTAGTTTCGACCTACAGGTCTTTGAAATTGAATCGCGCTTTAACTTGATATAGAACTTTATTACTTAAGCACTCACTTTATGTAACTGAACAGTTTAATTAATTTGAATTGATTGAAAGTGATCAACGCAAACTACTACACAGCCGTGCCCTTCATCAGAACCGGCTATCCATTTCCATTAGTTCGCGAGAAACTTATTTTCTTGTGAGATAGATATTCTTTAATGCGATGCATGGCAAACACATTCATGGAAAAAACAAAACAAATAATAATAAACCTCAATTACTCGTACTTACCAAACAAAACAAGCTAATCTTAATTAACTCTGTTACTTTTTTCAGCTTATTTTATAGTTTTACGCGAAACGATGTTGAAAGCTACGCGGTTAGACATAAAATGAGAATACTGCTGACAGACAAGCCCACGATCATTCAGATGAGCTAGGGCTATAGATCGCTTTAGGTGCGGTAAAGAGAAATTAATTTGGTCAGACGTTCATACGTACGTATATTTTTTTGTTTAGGTTGTTTATCAGTACAGTGACTTGCACATATGTGAAGTTGGCCCGCACTTTTTCTAGAATGAAAAACGTGAATTGCAGTTCGATAGACATTCGTTTGTAGTGGATTTTTATTTTTGTTCGTAGTTTAACCGACAAACGAAAAAAACGAGTTATTTGTTAGAAATTATGTTGTAATAATATAAAACAAAGTGAATATTTTTTTGAAGGCCAGAGTAATAACTAGACCGGAAATGGTAGTGGGTACGTTGTTGCTGCCTAATACTTATGGCAGCTCCTGTGCTTCGTCGAGGGAAACGGGGTGGTTTATCCTTGGATCGGGGGAAGGGTGCCGATACAGTCTATCCCTTGCCCGTGAACCTCGGACGACCCTGATTGGACGATATGTCTTCGAATATACGAGGGGTGACCGAAACAGTGTACCCTTCGTTTATGATCCTCCGACATCTCGCCCGAAGTGAGGTATACCGGTTGTGTCAGTATCTGTGATTAGTAGAACTGCCCTTTCTTTGCGAGGCCTTACTAGACGTTTGGTAAGGTTGGTCAAGGAGGAGGTGACCGGTCGACACTTAGCCTTCGGATAGGCGGGTGGTAACCGTAACGGTTGGACCCTCGCCTGTATCCTCTGGTGACTTATCGGATAGGGCAGATAAAGCGAGGCGTAGTAATAGTGGTGGTTGGATCAATCGTTCTGATTACTGCGCAAATTGTGAGGTGTCTCAAATTGGTCAAAGGGTGGGTCTGACCGAGTGACGGGTTGTTTCGGATAAAAACGAAAGGGTAACCGAAGTAGTTTCCCCTCTATTGCATTCCATAAACAATCCGTGTAAATAGTAGCTGATGGGACCAGCTGCTGATACTGAAAATATGAGTGATCATTGCAGCCATTTGGTCTTGGTAATATATTTGCTGACGCAGCGTGTGTCTGTGAGAGACAAGTCACTGAGGTCTACGAAGAAGTATTTTCCTAAGTATGTTTTGCGCAAATTTGCGAGACCTGGGCAGGTGCACAGAAGATGGAGAATGGTTTCCTCTCCCTCCTCATCCATGCAGCTTCTGCAGAAATTGTTGTAGGGTGCTCCTAGTCTGCGAGTGTGTCTACCTATCAAACTTACTTACTTACTTAGGTGGCGCTACAGTCCGGGGTGGACCTGGGCCTCAACGAATACGCCTCTCCAGTTAGCGCGATCTTTAGCTAACTGCCTCCAGTTGCGCACTCCAAGTTGGTTGAGGTCCCCTTCCACTTGCGCGAGCCACCTAAGGCGAGGCCTTCCTCTACTGCGTTGTCCCTCCGGGTTGGAATCGGAGACTCTTAGGGCCGGAGCATTGGTGTCCAGCCATCTTAGACGACTTATACGTCGTTCGCTGTTAAATCTCCTCCTCCAGAGCCCGTCAACACAAACGGGACCAAAAATCACACGAAGAATTTTGCGTTCGAAACGACCAAGGAGCTCTTCATCCGACTTTGATAGGGTCCATGCTTCTGCACCATAAAGCAGGACTGGGATGATGAGGGTCTTATATAGAGTCTCCTTAGTATTTCTCGACAAGGCCTTAACAATCAATTGCCTTCTTAGACCAAAGACCAACAGCGGTTGGCAAGTGTGATTCTTCGCTTGATTTCTGAGGTGATGTCATTTTCAGAGTTAATAGCGGAGCCGAGGTAGACAAAGTCCTGAACTACCTCAAAGTTAAAGCTGTCTATCGTGACGTGCTCTCCGATTCGTCGATGTTGTGTGTCCCTTCTTGTTGACAGCATATATTTTGTTTTGCCCTCATTCACCACTAAACCCATTTTTGCCGCTTCTGTACTGATACTTGCAAACGCACCAGTGACAGCTCGCTGGGTTCTGCCAATGATGTCGATGTCGTCAGCGTATGCAAGTAGTTGGTGTTGGCTTGTGAGTTTCGCACAATATTCTCAAGAATTATATTGAAAAAGTCACATGACAGTGCGTCGCCTTGTCTAAATCCTTTTTTGACACCAAAGGTCTTGGTGAGATTGATTCCGACCTTTATGGAGCAGCGAGCGTTCTCCATCGTCATTCTGCACAATCTGACAAGTTTGGCAGGGATGTCAAAACTAGACATGGCTCTATGCGGCCTATGTCATATGCGGCCTTAAAATCGATAAACAGGCATACTTTCCTCTAACCAAATCTTGGAGACGAGTTGGTGTATGCCCTCTACCAAATCATCTCCCTCTGCCTTGAAAATCTCAGCAGGTAAGCCGTCTGGTCCGGCAGCTTTGTTGGGCTTCAGCTTGGATATTGCTATAAATGAAATACGCTACAGTGGTCTGGAAGACGTAAGGCAATACTAATTACGGGTGATGGAGAATAGACTCCCGCTCCCGTGCCTGTTGCCATTTTGGATCCATCTGTATAAACTTCGGAACGTTCTGGGATTAATGCTTTGTATTTAATTTTAAGGTCCTCAAAAGGTATGGAGCAATCCGTTATATCTGGGATTGTATCAGAGAGGTTGCTCGTATGGCCTATTTGATAGTTGGTCCATTTCTGAGATTCTCTAAGTCTTAAGGCTGAAATAGACGCGACTAGTTTCCCGTAGATATCGACAGGAAGAAGGTATAGTATTGTGTCTAAAGCTGCCGAAGATCGGAGTGCACCTGTGATGCATACAGGGTTGCCAGATTAAAAAATACGAAAAGGGGGACATCGTGAGTTTTCTAGGGGGGACAAGTGTTCAAAAAGGGGGACAACATATTATTTTTTTTTTAACACCAGAGTCAAAAAAATGTGAAACAAAAATAAGTTTCATTAGATACACATATTAAGGTACTAGTTATTTCATTTCTACAAGGAAAAAGCATCAAAATTATTTATCTACAAACTTTATTTAAGAGAAACAGAAAAAAATAAAAAGTAAATAAATAAGTATTCAACTAAAGAAAATAAATAAAATAAAAATAAAGTATTTTCAAAATTTCCAATTGATTGATTTCTTTTATTGCATTTTGACTTAATAAGGGGGACAGTGGCTTGTATTAGGGGGACAAACAGCATTTTTGTATGAAAAAGAAGGACTGTCCCCACTAAAGGGGGACGTATGGCAACCCTAGATGCATATGCTGGCTGCTCTTTGTACCCGTTCCATAGAACTGGTATTGTGCGGGCCACCAAACCAGGGTCGGCATTATGTAAGGCGAAACGATCAAAGGTTTCGTGCGCACGAAGAAATTTGCTTGTGGGACATAGGGCAAATCATTCGTTTGAACGTTTCGCCTTACAGGATGCCGACCCAGGATTCCGTAAAACAGAATTGGTCTGACTACCGCAGTATAGAGCCAGTTTGTTACCCTAGGCTGGAGGCCCCATTTTGGGCCTAAGACCTTCCTGCATCTATCGATAGCAACCGCGGCTTTCCTTGTGCGGTCCTGAATATTAAGCTTCCAGTTTAGCTTACTGTCCAAAATTAGACCTAGATATTTGGCATGATTGCTAAATTGTAGCTCCTTATTTTTGAGATTTGGAGGAGTTAAATTGGGAATTTTGTATCTGTTTGTGAACAAGATTAGCCCTGTTTTGGTTGGATTAACATCAAGTCCGACTGTAAATGTCCATTTAACTAACTTATGCAGGGCGGATTCCATATGGTCTCTTATTGTATAAGGAAATTTGCTAGTTATAGCAATAGCGATATTTTTTCATATAAATACTCGGAATCGGAACTGGACCCACTGGAGTCGAATGGATGAACATAACTTGGGGATTTTTATGTTCAATTTGAGAAAGTCTATTCATTCCAAGTTGAAACGCTTAAGTTTAGATATTCCAAAGTTGAGAAAACACAAAGTTGGTCAACTTCGGATTTGCTTTGCGGTAAGCAATTTCAACCTAGTTTGTTGAAACGAGTGTCGAAAGCAATTCTTGTCAAATTTTCACTCCAATGGATACTCCACAAATAGACAAAGCAAGAAAAGTGTACAACGTATATGCTTTGCCTATGACGAAAATGACCCTCGAAACACAAGTCTAAAGTTGAACCTGATATATTTTGTTTCATGTGTCACAAATATCATAGGATTATTTTATAATCTGCCACTAGGAAAACTTTTTATTTTCAACTGTGGAGTTGAGAAATAACGTAGGGAATAAAAGTAATTTTCAACTTCCCGTTTGACTCTCCCTTCAAATTAAAAAGAAGCTGCACAGGGGCTTTGTTTTGAAAAAGAGGTAAAAAACCGCTGGTACACATTTTTCGTACTTACTCTAACTTAGGTATGTCTATGCTGTAGGTTCATCTCTTACGGCTTCTATTTGGGCCTTGTTTCCCCATGTGGGAATTTTAATATAAAAATTCCGGAAATATCCGGAAGGTTACCAAAGATCGTCCTGCCTGCTCCCTGCCTGAGTTTAGTAAGGGTTGCGTATAACCTCAAAGAAATTGAAATACTGTGTTAATTAATTACTGTGTTGTGTAATTACGTCCGCGCACAGCCCCGGCAGTGCGTATTGCGAGCAAGGCCAATCTTGACTACATGCGTCACGGAAAGAATTTTAAGATCAAATCAAGAAAAATAAGCGAAGAATCACGAAAAGTTCGTCTAGTTTCAGAGCTTAGCTAAGGATTTACTAATTCACGACTTTTTATTCGCAATTCTAGAAATTAAGCGAAGTGAAGATATTGACCCTCAAAAGTCGTGAATCAACACTTTTCATTATCATAATAACCGATCGCAATTTAACACACAAAATTATCAATTTTTCTCGATTACATATTTTAGAATCCATTCCAATTTATACTGCCTTCCTAATTGCAAAAAAAAGTAAAGATCTATATGCATATACTTCGTCGTTTTTGAAATTAGTCAATAGGTACTTACAAAATATATTCCAGAATGCTTTATAATTAGAAGTACACAACCTATCAATACGAATTAATTACAACTGTAACTCGACTGCGTTAAGGAAAGATTGAATACCGACTGCATGTCCCTGTAACGACGCGCAACGTGCACCATAGACAAACCATACTGAGACCCCCAACTCACAATTCTCTTGCCGCTGGCCCCCTCAGTTTTTTTTCAAACTCGCCATTTTGTTTTCCTATCGGTGTTATGTCAAAAAAGAATCCGTGTCACATGCAAAAACATACAAAAAATGCGAAAATAAATGCTGCCAACCTCGGCAACCGTGGGGAAATGTGAAAGAGTTCGGGAATTCCACATTTTTATATTACTGAATGCCATTGGTTAGTTATTATAAATTGTTAAAAGGCGAATTATTTGATTTGTTTGGTTAGTAAAACTATCTAAAGTTGATGTTCTATGTACTAGAAACATATTAGGACAAACATGGTTGTGTATTTTCCGCTTTTGGATATCATTAACTTCGATTTCGTGTGTACATTTTTCTTAAATAATAAAGAAAATTTGCTCAAAATGTTTTCATTTTCGCTCAACCAATCTGCATTGTTAATTTTTCATGAACATTTTAAGCAAATGTGCACTTATTCCTAAAAAAAAATATTATCCACACGTAACGAACAATTTCAAATTAAACGGATAAAATTCTATGAACTCTGCCAGCAACTTTGCCCACAGCGGAAGTGTCTCATATCTCCTGGGAGTGTGTTGGTAAGCAGAATTAATTTTTGAATTTTCTTGACATTTGTCAATACGATTTTCTATGTAAGAATACTAGCGCACCAAACGTGAACACTCCATAAAAATATAGCTTGTAGGCTAAGTAACGGGAAATCGGCCGGAGTTGGTGGTCTCAGTATTGTCTCTGACGTGCACAATGAAGATTTGGCTTCATGATAGCAGCTGTCTACACCACATACATCAATTCATCCATAAAAAAAAGGATTTAAAAGGATTTCGATAGGTACATGGACTATGGACTGCATAACAAAATTCCACACATTAGGTAGTTGATTTCATGGAAATTACAAAAAATATTTTGCAATTTACGACTTCTCTACGTCACTATACGTTTTTAGTTTCATGTGTTAAATTATTACAAGATTTTATTGATTCATCGTTCAGTGTTGGTAAATCAGCAAATATTCTTTGCAATTTCAGATTGTGAAGTGGTGTTTAAGAAATTGACCTATTACAGTGGTAAATTGCGCCAAACAATCTCGCAAATCACTACAAATATTTATAAGAAGCTCGAATTGATACTTCGAATCGTAAATTTCAACAAACAGAACTTGGTATTCTCCGCCGTTTTTAATGTCAAATTACGAATTTTTGTATCAATCCATAAAAAATCGGTGTGATTTGCGAGAAATATATATAATTCGTAAATTGCAACTCAAAATTTTGCAATTGGTGATTTTCAATTCTTTCCGTGTGGCCTATGAGTCGTAGGGCCCTTTTCCATCCATCGACGTTTAAATGTTTTTAGGATTACGATTACGATTTTTAGTTCCAGCTCTTTTTTAAGATTCGTCAGATTCCCCAACCGACTGCAAGAAGATTTCTTTCGTCAAGTAGCCTAACCGCAGATGCCACACAACGAGCGAATTCACACCTGGCCAATTCGTTAGCGCTCTTATTTCTCTCTTCTTTGATATGGGCGGGACCGCGGGACAAATGGATTACTTGAATTAAGAGGCAGATTTATATAGGAGCAGCTTACACGTTGGAAATTCTAAGTAGAAGACGCATGAGTTGGGCATCCTAATGTTCTGTCCATTTATGATATGATATTGCTGTTTCTTTCAATTTCCTTGCAGTATACGATCCAATGATCTGTATATCGTTAGAAACTATTGAAAGCCCTTCGAATGGACTTGGCGAGGCTCAAATTCATGCTGTTCTTTATAAGCTCTGCTAATTTTAGTGGTAGGCTATGCATAAGGAAGGGTACCTTCAAAACAAACAAACAAACGAATTGAAAGCAAATGGGGAATCCTAAGTTCGCTGATTATATACAAACAACGTATTTATTCAAAAAGAAACAGTACATAAAGGTGAACTTAATTAAACTCCAATAGGCCCCTGTTGTCAAGCCATGGCATAATGGCTTCCATCGCCCTTATATAGTTAAGATTTCTATACATGGCGCCGGGATCACTGGCATCATTGCTATTGAACGATTTCACGTCCAACATTACCACGGGGAGGACCTTCGCCACCACCGAATAAGCTGCAAAAAGACAAAAAGACACGGATTCGTACATATCGTGCCGCAAAGCGAACCTCAAACTCAAAACCTACCTGACAGTCCATTCTTCAGCAATGCCATGTGCAAGTTCCTCAACTTTGGCAATGGTCTTTGGTACTGCAACAGCTTTAAGTTTTCAATCAGCTTGTCGTGATAGAACTTCACCATATAGTCGAACTGCGACAACTTAATATCCAATTGAGCTGAAGTTAGGATCAGATAGTACAGATCGTAAGCGGGACTGCCATACTTTCCAATTTGGAAGTCAATGAAGTACGTATCCTTTATTTTGCCAAACGCGTCGTACTGAAACATGATGTTGTTGCTCCACAAATCTCCATGGTTTAGGACATTAAACTCGCTGGCATTGAACTTTGCCGCTTGTATAATTCGGTCCACTAGATAGGTGTCAATATCGGCCTGCAAGTAAAAGACGATACTAGGCGAAGGACTGCCAGCGCATTAATGAGTGTACCTACCAACTTATCGGCGTATTGCTCGCAGTTCTTCCACTTCCGGAGGTGCGACAAGAACACATCAGACTTATTCAGTGTCCCAAGGATCACTCGATTTTTCTCGGTAAAGATGGAGTTCGTAAACTTGTCCGAATAGCTGCCGTTGTGCTCGTGGAAACATGCAGAGGCGGCATGGAATTCCGCCAACTTGGTGAGCACATGCTTCATATGCACCAGGTCCAGACCGACGAGTCGATTGGCACTACGGAAACCCTTCCGGCAGACATCTTCTAGCAGGACATAGTCCACTGGGGGGACTTTAGCAAACTTGAACGTCTTTGGGGCAAATGTGACTGTATTTCCAGCTTCTTTCAGCAGAGATTCGAAACTGGGAATAATGGATTCGTACATAATTTGCTCCTTGGGGAAAAGCATTAGCAAGTCGAGGAAATCGGCCGTGGTGCGGTTGGCGTGGTTTGTCTTCAGAATGTAGGAGACGGTTTTGATCGGACTGCCTTCTACGGAAGAAAAGTAAAGGAATATTCTGTGAAACCGTCTGTAAGAGGCAATGTTTGCTTACCGGCAACTTCGACTTCTAAGGTTACACGCAGCAATACCGAGAGGAAGTTCTCTCCAGGTGTCAATGCCGGCCCAGCAGTGAAGCTTACGATTTTTACATATTCTCCAATGTCAAGCTTTAGCACGCTCTCGAATATGTCTTGCGTTACCCAATCGGACACAGTAACGAAAACATTGTCTACGGGCTCTGGCTGCGCTGGGGTCAGAGTGCCGTTCGCACCATTTGTAACGTTGGTTCCATTAGTTCCATTTGCTGGTGTGGACATTTTTCTGAAATTCATTGCAAGGATTGTAATCAGTTCATGATCGCAAACTATTTTAGTTCGTTGAGTTTACATTTTGTTCGATGATAAATGTAGTTCAAAATTATTCTATAAGGTTCATAGCTCTCAGATGGTGAATGCCACAAACTTGACAAGAGGTTTGCGGTTGCTAAAAGTTTTTTTTTAAATGTTTTTAAATCTTAATCCAAAGGGCAGAAGAAAAAGCACATCAAATATTGCAAAAAGGAACGCCGAAGCTAGAGATTGGTCAAAAACCCCTCGACACCATGGGCCACTAAGAGCAGTGGAGAGAATAGATCCTATATCAAATAATATAGATTCTTCTTGTCAGTAAAATTCATTAAATTCAGAAAAAAAGTAGCCCCTGCCGTGGATTTCATCCTCCAAAATTGTTGTGAAGGTATAATCCTTCAAATTACTGGACGTTTGTAGAGTAATATACCCATAGAATCTTCCAATAAAACTTCTGTTGCTACAAATTGAATTTGCGTTTTTATACTCTCCACAGGAAGGTACAGGGTGTCCGCCGGGAAGGTATACTACTTTGTTTATAATTTTTGATTAAATGAAAGAGAATGGATCTTATATTGATAAATGTTTTATTTAATGTCGGCAATTATGTATGGAATACAATATCAGGTACCTAAATGTCAGCCTCTGTTAGTCTCAAAAATGCGAGCCCTTTTGAGCACATTTTTCATTACATTCTCACACATTTCACGCGGTATTTCATTAATTTCATCACGAATATTTTGTTTGAGTTGCTCAAGCGTTTCTGGTTTGTTTCCATAAACCTTGCTTTTCAGATATCCCCACAACAATAAGTCCGGAGCAGTCAAATCAAGCGACCGTGGAGGCCAATCAACAACATTTCTTGGTCTCGCAGTAATTCCATTGTAATCCTGGCTGTATGCGATGTGGCACCGTCTTGTTGATACCACATGTTAATCAAGTCCAAAGCATGAAGTTGTGGCGTTCAATCAAAAGTGTTCAATCATATCACGATGTCGGTCCCCATTCACAGTTACCGTTACGCCGTTTTCATTTTCAAAGAAGTAAGGTCCAATGATTCCTCCTGCACACCAGACTGTAACTTTTAATGGATTCAAAGGTGACTGATGAATAATTTGAGGGTTTTCCATTGCCCAGAACCGAATATTCTGTTTATTCACATATCCATTCAAATGAAAATGTGTTCTCCCAAAAATTTCACGTAACTTTGTCATCGTCACAGTAATCGATGATTGATTTTGATGAAATGTTTTAACGATTAAAACACGTTGGTTTATCGAATATTTTTCCATAATAAATTTGCCATGTGTCTTTTTCACGACTGCCAAATATGAACTGTCAAGACTAATGTTTACCAAAATGGCGGCAAAACAAAGTAGTATACCTTCCCGGCGGACACCCTGTATATTCACTACGTCATTACATTTCTAACGCCAAGAATGAGTTACCGGAGACCTCATAAAGTGTATATATTCTGAATCAGGATCACATTCTGAATCGATTTAGCCATGTCCGTCTGTCTATCTGAAAGCACGATAGCGCCCAAAGGAATTGACATAGGCGAATGAAATTTGGTGAAAGGACTTTTTTTTATCGTCGTCAGGTTGGTATTGAAAATGGGCTATGTCGGTCAAGTAGTTCTGGTACCTCCCATAAAAAAAACCAATATTAGAAAACACATGTTGAAAGTACGATAGCGCCGAAAATAATCTACCTAGGCAAGTGAAATTTTGTGAGAGGACTTAGTTTTACTGTCGTCAGGTTGGTATTCAAAATGGGCTATTTCGGTCAAGTAGTTCTGGTACCTCCCATACAAAATCAATATTAGGCCCATGTGTATCTCCGTCTGCTGTTCAATGTAATTACGTACTACCTCACAAGCCTAAAACTTTGCATGAGTTGTATGCAGTGGAGGGTATCAAAGCATCGGCCAGGCCGATGATAACACTTTTACTTGTTTTTGTAATACTCTGCTAGCTTGTTGTATTTAACTTGGCTTATGTAATCTCTTTATAAAAAAAAAAAGAGTGTGCTTTAGACCACACGACTGAAGTAAAACTTCTTTAGCTCCATCCATAATTCTATATGATTGTATGCAGTGTTTTATATCGTGGGATTTATCCCTTTTTGTGGTAATTTCGATGTCCGAAAAGCCTTCCGTGGGATAAAGGAAAAAAGCACAAAAAAAACCGCTCTTGTAAATCGTCTTTTATTAAAATTTTCTAGTACCAAAAAATAATCATAGCAGTAGGCCTTTTTTATTATGCTCAAATGATCTATATAGATCATGGATTTCCATGGTTTACAACAACAGTTGGATCACGAACTATTGTTGTAAACCGTGGAAATCAATGATCTAAAATAAGAAACGCCTAGTGATACAATCTGCGGTTGTCGGTGCCGCTAACACTGATTGTATGTACCATCAAACGAAATACTGACTGAGATATTATATACACTGGCTATGAGAGGAAGAGAAAAAGAAAATGTGTGCGCGCACTGCTGTCTCTTGCTCCTCCAGTGTGAAACAGACAATAGGCCACAAAAAAAAAAACTCAAATTATTTTTTTTAATTTTTTAAATAATTGCTTGCTTAAAAAAAAAACTTTTATAAAACACAAGACTTTTCAATTCAATAAGGAATGTAGTAGGAACTTTGTCATTCTTTAAACAATTAAACAACGTCAACAACGTTCTGCACAAAATTACCAGCTGCTAGAAGGCATGGGATCATCTACCATTTTCGATCCTTTTTTCTTTTAACAAAACCGAAACTCAAAAAGCAAAAAAAAACATTACCAAATTTGGATAAAAAAAAATACAAAAGTGGCAACCGTGTAAAGGCGTGACCTGTGTCTATATATACGAAAAATAACTGGTTATGAAAGAAAGAGAGAAAGAAAATGCGTGCGGTGCGCAGTGGCAGCTCCAGCCAAACTAGCGGCCTGTGCAAGAATTACAGAAAGCGCCCTTTTTTCATATTTGCACACATGAATAAGTCTTTTCCACATCAACCAGGAGGTACACTTTCAATGGGGTTTTTTTTATTGAGGTATTTTTTATTTTGAGATTTTTGAACTAGATTCTTTTGTTAAATGTAAGTGGATGTGCAAGGAATGTACCTACGTGAACAGGGTGGAATATTTTGAGATTTTGAGATTATGTAGGTAAGAAGTGAACTTGCATATGTCTAGTGGGTTTTTTTATTTTGCGATATTTTGAGTTAGATTCTACTTGAAGTTGCAACATTGCAAGTGATGTGAGTTAATGTGCAAGCAATAATTCAGCACAGGTGTGATGGATGTTGTTATTTTGGGCTTATTTGATTAAGCTTTTTCTTTAAAATGCAAATGGCAGTATTTGTTCACGCAAGATAAAATTAATTTTTCTTTTCTAGCAATGCGCCCCCAGAACTTGGCGCCCTGTGCATTTGCACATCTTGCACATATGGTTGGTCGGGCCCTGGCGGTGCGAGGTGAGGTGTGGTGGTGCGACTCTCTTGCTCCTACAGTGTAATACAGACAATAGGCATGCACTGCAGCGATACCAGACTTTAGAGGCACGTTATCCCACGGTTATACCCAAAAAATCCCTTAATACAAAAATAGAAATTTAGGAACATCTTACACATTTTTAAAACGCTACAAAAAGGAACATAAAATTGCATTCGGCATTAAAATGAAAATAATATTCAACATAAAATAAATATCTTATGAATTATTTGAAGTCTTATTATTCTTGATTTTTCATACAAAAATGACACAGAAATTTGATTTGAGAATGAGGAAAGGCTTTTTTGCATACATTCCAATGCTTACAAAATAAATAAATTTATTATTTTAAGAAATACTCGTGAATTGATTGACAGATATGTCATTTTAGAAACAGTTTAGGGAAATAAAAAATAGAAAATGAAAGCATTCATTGACTAATTTTTTTTATTCTTAATGAAATGAGCAATTAGGAACAAAATTTTATCAAAAAGTAATATCCCTTTCTTTTTGTACTATGAGGTTTGAAAAAGTCTTTGTCCCTTTTAGCTTATTATAAGTGAGAATATCCCGCTAAATGGGATAAATCCCCCGATCTTGTATCACTGCTGCACTGTGGGCTGTGGCTCAGATATACGAAACTCTCTCTCTTTCTATCTTCACTAACTTATATCTGCCTCTCAACTCCCGTTTGCAATTTCCGAAACGTTTTCGTGACGTATTCACCAGCTTACCCCCGAAGTCAAGCGCGCCTAAAGAAGTTATACTTCAAAAATATTGTATGCATTTTTAAAAAAAATTGCGTGTGAACATTTATTTATTCTATTTAATTTGTTTACTTCTGATGCTGATGCCTGAGATTCGACCAATTAACTGTGGGTTTAATTAGACACTCGATTCACATTTATTCCCATCTTTATTGTTGACTTGTATAAAAGTCCGTCAAGTATGAATCGATTCTTCAGACCTCTCAGACACCCCACATCCGATTTATCAATTTATATAATAACTGAAGAAGGCTGTAACTCTCACCTTTTCAATTTCGTCTTTTCCGAATGAATCTGAAGATATTTCTGAACTGACGTTGGTTCTATCGCCAGCAGTTGGCCAATTAAAGTTGTTTAAACCAAATATTTTCTTTGCTTGTTTGTTGGGTAACCAAAAATGTTTATAAGCAATTTATTAATATACCATGAGGAAGGCGTTTGGTCACGCGATTTGCGAATCATTGCTGGGAACTCATGCGATTAATCTACTCATGTTGTGTTCCAAATGATGTCAAGCATGAAATAACTTTAAACGATCTAAACACTTGTACGTTTTATTTCAATCACTCTTGACTGGGTTCTGGTGTTTCTTATACAATAAGTATGCATTAAACATAGAACTAGTCAGTATTATTACTCTTTATGGGCCCAACAATATTTTTATATGACCTGCAAGCGGAACAGTGATAGGAGGACGGCCGCCGCAGTCGTAATCAAGAACGGTATTAGCCACGATGAAGAATCTCTATATTTAAAAAGCAAATTTGTACAATAACAATAATATTTGGTCTGTCTGCAAGCATAGTATTAGCTACATTTCGGGCAGAAGTCGGTGATTATTGAAAATATACTACTTAAATTTCACCATAGCAATTTGATCGCATGCTTAGTATTTTAAAGAACATGGGCTTAAATACCAATAAAAATTATAAGTTTCGTCTCTAAATTTTAGTAGTTCACATTGGCTATATTTTCCATACAAATTTCGCTATTGTGAGCTTCCGTAAATTTAAAGTCGAACAAACACCTAAAGCGTAAAGAACGATGCGCTGAGAACTTTCCTTTAGTTTTTGTTTATTAATTAATTTAATTGTTTACCCTGATGATGATGTTCGCGCTGCTGGGATATTCTTCAAAGTGAACAAGAATATGCCAGCAGTTAGCACACTTTTCGCTTAGGGAAAATGGGCACCGTAAGGAAATTGGTAAAACACCCAAAAATTAGTTACCAGTGCAAACAAATACGTAACCATTATGCAAGTGAGGTTTATCATGATAATTGGAGCACAATGCAAAACAATTAAATGCATAATCATCATTATAAAGGTTTTTTTTTGTAGAGGTATAAAACTTTCAGTTGGCAGCACTATTTTAACTGGTGGCCATTTTGTCAGCTGTCAAGTGATTTATTTTTAGTTTGGTTTGGCATTTCAACATGAATAGACTGACGCCTGAACAACGCTTCCCAATTGTGCAAATTTATTTTGAAAATCATGGTTCTGTTCGAAATACGTATCGCGCACTACGTCCATCGTCCATTTTACGGTCGACCTAATGAAAATCACTTTTGGTTGAATGGATACGTGAATAAACAAAACTGCCGTATTTGGAGTGATGATAATCCTCAAGTGTATGTTGAGACACCGTTACATCCACAAAAACTGACTGTTTGGTGGTCTATGGTCTTTATGGTTTCACGTTGCGACCCGTGAATTGGTCTCCAAGATCGTGCGATTTAACGCCGCTTGACTATTTTCTGTGGGGATATGTGAAGTCTCTAGTCTACGCCGATAAGCCGGAAACGATTGACCACTTGGGGGACAACATTCGCCGCGTTATTGCCGATATACGCCCACAAATGTTGGAAAAAGTCATCGAAAATTGGACCTCCAGATTAGACTACGTCCGAGCCAGCCTTGGCGGTCATATGCCAGAAATCATATTTAAATTATAATGCCAGAAGATTATCTTTCGAATAAAGTAAATTTCATGTCAATTTAAAAAAATCATCTTTGTTTTATTCCATTTCAAAGTTCTATACCTCTAAAAATAACACCCTTTATTAATACGTGAACATCCAAAATTTCCGTACATCTTTTTTTGTATTTATTACCAAAATCATTCGAAAAGTACTGTGTCATAGATGTGCACAAACAAAAAATCGTGGGTGGTTATCACCATTAAGATTGGTAAAATTAAGTTCACAATTCCCAATACTAAATGCTTATCAGTTAACTGCAAGCATTTTGGTGATATTAAATTTGTCGTCGCCATTTTCCCATAGTAACGTTGTCAAATATATTTATATCATCGTAGATTAGAACCTATTTTTGAAGTAAGTAAATACCTACCCCCAAAGGAAGCAACTGTATGGTATACCTAATTTTAATTCAGGGGCATATGGGTGCGAGGTGCCGGTTGCTTTTAATGATATTACCATAGATTAACCAAACTAGAGGGCCAACTGAGAGCAGAAACGGTATATTTGCCTACAAGCTGTCTGCCAAACATTATATTGCATAAGTATTCGTGCCTGTACAAATCAAAGGAGCGGCATTGCTGCCGCACGAATACTTATACAATATAATGTATGGCACTTCATGACATCGGGCGGCCATTTTCTGGTGGGATTTCAAGTGGGGGCGACTGTGTTCGGCATATTTTGTGCCCATTAGTTACACGGCGTTCACATCACAGTTGAATTTAATGTTTGACTTTAGTATTTGACTTTTCAGATTTTGATCTGAGATTTCAGATTTTTGGAGACAAATCGAACATTAAATTCGAATTTTATTGGTTTTTGTGTGTATTGAGTTGGCCGCAAAAATATTTTTTTTCACTTGCACTGTAAATCCATTCCAATTGGTTTTTACACATTTACATTCGAAATAATTTAATATAAAAAATCGTTTCCATACTCGAAAAATGAATAATTCAGTTAAAAAAGCAATCCTTTCAACGATAAACAATTCGTAACCGACAGCTGTGTGTCATATACATTGGGATTAGTGAAATCTGAGAAAAAATCGAGATTTTTCAGAGTGTTAGATTTTTGTCAAATCGAACATAAAAAGCAATCTCGATCAAAAAAAATTAATCTTTTTGCTAAATCGAAAACGACATAAAAGTTTATAAAGTTTATGAACTTTATAAAATGAACTAACACGGTTTTTTTTTACTTTTGTTAAAAGAGATTTTGTAACTTGAAGCTTTTTTTTTTGTATATTTTAAAGAAAATACACTTTTTCTAGTTGCTTTAAGTTTCGAAATCATACTGAAACAAAATGTTTTAACGCCGTTTAGGGAAAACATTTTTTTTTGTGGTTCCAACAGGACGGTGCAACGGCACACACTGCACGTGCCACAACCGATATGCTGAAGGATGCATTTCCCGGGCGCCTAATCTCCCGTTTTGGCGATTTGCACTGGCCAGCAAGATCGCCTGATTTGACCGCTCCAGACTTCTTTTTGTGGGGCTTTTTGAAGTCGCGGGTTTATGTCAACAAGCCTCAGACTCTTGCAGCTCTTAAAGACAATATCCGTCAAGAATGTGAGGACCTATCGCCGGAAGTTTTGGCCAAAGTGATGGAAAAATGCAATAAAAAGGGCTCAAATGACAATCAACTGTGGCGGCGGCCATTTACATGACATCATATTCTCGACTTGATGTAAAAAAAATTAAAAGACCAAATAAAAATAATCCACAAGAAGAATCAAAGTTTTTCATTTTTTTTTTTAATTACAGCCAAAAAACATTGGAAGGTTATTTTTGCGCCACCTTGTATTTATGTGAAATACTCGGAGTAATAAAAAAATGTTTTGATCACTTTTTGTATCCCAAAAGCATAATGTATCCCAAAAGCATAGTGCACTTGTTTTTGTCAATTAATAATTTATATTGTCTTTTTCTTAGGAGTTTAATCACTTTTTTTTTGCTTTCCGATACTAATATTTTTTTTTAAATATGAATAGCATTTGCATTTTTACTGTTCCTAAGTAATATTATTCAATACTCAGTGTAATTAAACGAAAGAATTTCCAATCATATATTGATTTTGTACAAATATGGTGTTAAATAAACGAATTTGGGAACATTCACCAAGCCTAATAGAAATTTATCCAATGTTCATGATAATAATATATAATTCACTTATGCCCTAGTGGAAGCTGGGTTTAACTTGTATGTTGCTAACTCATTTTTGGAACAACCCCCCACGGATTTCATTTATGCAGCTGCATGAACTTTGCTGTCAAAAATAGAATTCATACAAATAAAACTAAAAAACAACTGAAATGTGAATGGATGAATAGTTTCTGGTGCCGAATATGAATAGAGAACAAGTTATGTTATCTAAAAAACTATAATCAACATTTACTTTTTGTACATTTATTGTTATAAATCCATTTACAAATTGTTTGTAATTGAGAAATAGTGCCACTCGGCGACTAATTATACACGTATTCACAGACAGGAAAAAAAGAGCGCGCGAGAGAGGGCTGTCATTCAAAATTTGCGGGGAAGATCGGGTAGGTGCACGGGAAGTTGACTCTCTAATTTGGTTACTCTATGGATATTACTATGCATAGACAAACCATACTGAGACCCCCAACTCACAATATTCTTGCCGCTGGCCCCCTCAGTTTTTTTTTTTTCAAATTCGCCATTTTGTTTTCCTATCGGTGTTATGTCAAAAAAGAATCCGTGTGACATGCAAAAACATACAAAAAATGCAAAAATAAATTCTGCCAACCTCGGCAACCGTGGGGAAATGTGAAAGAGTTCGGGAATACCACATTTTTTCATTACTGAACGCCATTGGTTAGTTATTATAAATTGTTAAAAAGCGAATAATTTGATTTGTTTGGTTAGTAAAACTATCTAAAGTTGATGTTCTATATACTAGAAACATATTAGGACAAACATGGTTGTGTATTTTCCGCTTTTGGATATCATTAACTTCGATTTCTTGTGTAAATTTTTCTTAAATAATGAAGAAAATTTGCTCAAAATGTTTTCATTTTCGCTCAACCAATCTGCATTGTTAATTTTTCATGAACATTTTAAGCAAATGTGCACTTATTCCTAAAAAAAAATGTTATCCACACGTAACGAACAATTTCAAATTAAACGGATAAAATTCTATGAACTCTGCCAGCAACTTTGCCCACAGCGGAAGTGTCTCATATCTCCTGGGAGTGTGTTGGTGAGCAGAATTTTTGAAGTTTCGTGACATTTGTCAATACGATTTTCTATGTAAGAATACTAGCGCACCAAACGTGAACACTCCATAAAAATATAGCTTGTAGGCTAAGCAACGGGAAATCGGCCGGAGTTGGTGGTCTCAGTATTGTCTCTGTTACTATGGAAACAAAAATTTGTTGGCACACATTTTTTGCTCTACATTTTCATAGGGAAGTATTAAAAGGTTGATCAATCATGAATCATGAGTAAAACTTATTTTCAAAGGTGCATATTCTTATTAAAAAAAAAACAACATAAATATCGAAAACTGTAGTACGTTTTTTTTAGTATTATATACTTACGTAATAAAAGGTAGGGTCGATTTTCGACCAGAAGCGAAACTAGTTTGAATAAACACATGTCATAGCAAATACAGTGAGTAACAGAAATGAGTAAAGAAAATAAATATATGAACAATTGTCATTGAAAGAGCTGATTTTAAAGCTAATTTGGGGATTTTTCGTACATGGAAAGAGAAAGATATTGTATTCGTACAAAATTTCGAACTCGAGATGTTAATCAATTCTGACATTACGATAGGCGAACTCAAAAAAGTGGGTCGCAAAAGTCTGTCCGTCTGTCTGTATGTCTGCCTGTATGTCCCGAGGCCTACAGCTTAAGTGGCTGAACGGATTTCGTTCAAACTTCGGATTTAAAGTTTGGGGGTTTACAGTTCGTGGCCGTTTTTTTTTTTTTTGCATGGTAACCTCAATATTAATGGTACTTGCCGTACAAAATGTTCATACCAGTTTGATTTGTTCGAAAACGGCTCCAACGACTTCAACAAAAATTGATATTTAAGCTTAAGTATGTGAGGTAAATTCAAAACTCAGTTTTTCTCTGTATTATCGTAACATGGAATTTTGAAAAATATAGTTTTCCCTAGTTTACCTCAAAACGGCATGATTTTGACCAAAATGCACACGTAGAGTAAAATTGATGTTTTCAAAATTATTGCTTCCTTAATTTTCAATTCTCACTTTAACAACTGCTCATATCTCGAAAACCCCATTTTCGATTTCGATAAAACCCTAAAAACCAAGTAATGTTTACATTCCGAACAATAACTTGTACTCGGTTTTCAGCTAAATAGTTAAGCAATACCTAGTATTTTTCAAACTAAACATTGCAATATTTGGTACTATTTTGTCTGCGAAGTTTTACAAAAACCGCTCTAACGATTTTGATCAAAATAGTTTAGTTTAGTTTAGTTTAGTTTATTTCATCAAACAAAGTTACAATTATACTTCAGTGATTACTTGATACAATATTAAATATAAACAAAATATTAAACATCACCACCATTAAAGTTACTTAAAATTAATAATAAATTTGTTTTAAATATATACCTACTATGACTGAAATCTATCATATCGCAAACAGTATTTGTTTCTCGTAAACACCTGGATATTGGTTCGTTGGCGGCATAAACAGTTCTATGATACGGAATATTAAAAAACAATCGGTTTCTAAGCATTCTCGCAGGAACATTTAACCCAATTAGAGATAAGATAGAGGGGCAATCAATTTGATCCTCTAATATGTCCCTAATGAACATAACCGCGGAATATTTCCTTTGAATGTGTAGAGGCAAAATTCCAAGTAATTTACACCTCGTTTCATAAGAAGGCATAACTATGTTCCAGCGGAGTCTTTTCATTACAACTCTAGTAAATCGTTTTTGGATTTTCTCTAATCTAAAAGAGTGAATTGCATGAGAAGGATTCCATATCGTGCTGCAGTACTCTAAGGTAGACCTAACAAACGCACAAAATAAACATTTCAGGTGTGAGGATCCGAAAAGTCTTTGGAATTACGCAAGATAAAACCTAGCATTGAATTGCCTTTAGCGACTAAAGAATCGATATGCTTCAAAAAGTTTAGTTTTTGGTCAAAAATGACGCCAAGATCTTTTTTAAAGGTTATGACGGATAATGCCTTATGGTTAATTTTATATATAAAATTAACTGATGAACGTTTGCGACAAGAAGTTAAACTTTGACATTTGGAAATATTCAGATGTAAGGAATTAATCCTACACCAATTTGATAATCTATCAAGATCTTCTTGCAATAGAATGCAATCCTGCTCAGAGTTTATGCAACGAAAAACTTTTAAGTCGTCAGCATACATCAAACATTTAGAATTTAAAATTATGTCGGGAATGTCGTTGACAAATAATAGAAAGAGTAGTGGACCTAGATGGCTACCCTGAGGGACCCCCGATGTAACATATACTGGCGAAGAAAGATTATTATTGATACGTACGTACTGTATACGATCCCGTAAGTATGCTTTTAGCCACTTTAGGAAATTTGAATGAAAACCTATTTTAGCTAGCTTCATTAATAAAACTTCGTGATTGACTCGGTCAAATGCTTTGGAGAAGTCAGTGTACACAACATCATATTGCGACCCCTTCTCAAGCCCATTTAAAACAGAGTTACAAAAAATAGTTAGGTTAGTGCTAGTAGATCTACCAGCTACAAAACCATGTTGATAGGGAAAAATAATTCCTTTTAGAGCGGGAGCTAATTTATCATATACCATTTTTTCAAATAGTTTAGGAATGGTAGAAAGTTTACAAATTGGACGCTAATTAGAAACCTCTTGCTTGCTTCCCGATTTGTAAATTGGTGTGATTGTTGAACACTTCCATGTATTAAGAAATTCGCCAAATTCCAATGAACGATTAAAAATCAGATGTAAAGATGCAGTGAATGCTTTCGCACACATTTGTAAAATAATAGGGGGAATTCCATAGTAGAGCATCTCTTTCCCCAAGTACCAACTACTATGTGCAATATCGTGAGAGAAGTCAGAAGTCAGTACAGATGACATTCCACTAATCACCCAGGAGGAGCTGCTCGAGGCATGCAGCAAGATTGGCGACAACAAGGCCCCCGGACCCGACGGCATCCCAAACAAGGCAATAAAAGCGGCTATAAAAAAGAGGCCAGACATGTTTATGATGACGATGCAGAAGTGCCTCGAAGAAGGAACGTTTCCCGAAAAGTGGAAAATGCAACACTTGGTCCTGCTACCAAAAGGAAAGAAGCCTCCAGGAGAACCATCGTCCTATCGCCCAATATGCCTATTGGACACCATGGGAAAGATCCTCGAGAAGATAATCTACAATAGATTACTCGCAGTGGCAGACGAAAAAGGGGCCCTTTCAGATTACCAATTTGGTTTTAGAAAAAGGAGATCCACTGTTGATGCCATACGAGCAGTAGTTGATATTGCAAAAGGCGCCATCGAAGGGGAAAGATGGCTCTATGGGACAAAGGAGTACTGTGCAGTAGTAACATTGGACGTTAAAAATGCTTTTAACTCCGCGAACTGGTCTTTCATTAGAAGATCCCTCGCTAGGATGGATACACCGTACTACTTGCTACGTATAATGACGAGCTACTTCAACAACAGGAAGTTAAGATATAATACAGATGAAGGTGAAAAATACTACAAAGTCACTGCCGGAGTTCCACAGGGATCGGTCTTGGGGCCGTTATTGTGGAACATCATGTACGACGGAGTATTACGGTTGGTGCTGCCTGAGGGAGTGACGATAATTGGATTCGCCGATGACATCGCCGTTGTGACAGTAGGTAAACAGATTCGTACCATTGAATCCGTTATAAACGAAGCAATTGCCCGGGTAAAGGAGTGGCTATCAACCGCCAGCCTGGAACTAGCTGATCATAAAACAGAAGCTGTCCGCATAACCAGCCGAAAAACTGTAGAGTTTGCCAACTTCCAGGTTGGTAACCAAATAATCAAGTCCAAAGAAGCGGTTAAATACCGACAGCTCACCATCTTGCCCCGAATGCGTAAACAAAGATGAAGACACGGAGCACGCAGTATTTTATTGCCCACGCTTCATGGCATGGAGAAATACTTTGCCCAGCCCGTCACTAATCATCGACCATATGTTGCAGTCTCAAGAGAATTGGGCGGAATTATGCAATTTTATAACCATCCTACAAAATGAGCTACGGAGAATAGAAAGGCTAAGAAAAGCGACAGCAGAAGCCTCAGAGACCGCAGAAACACCAGAAGCAGGTGACACAACACGAATAGCTTGAAGGCTAACCAACCCCGCGAAGTAATACCTAACGGCAGTCCCGCGGGGAGAGTGGTTGAAGTGTGTGGGGTGTGGATTAGTACGTAGGCGTATTCCCGGCATCGATTATTCGGGTTTGCGAATCGTGCATGTTGGTAGCACGGGCTACCGCATCTTTAGAAGATTACCACATCCGTTGGCGCATCCAAAAAAAAAAAAAAAAAAGGGGGAATTCAATCGTTATCTGGTCGTTTATCTGCCTTAAGCTTAGACAAAGCTAATTCTATCTCTGCGTTAGATAGGCTTAAACTTCCAATATTCAAAAGATTAAATGGAGAATTTTTGTCAGCAGCTTGAGGTATAATAAAACTACAATTTAAGTAAACGGACTGGAAATGTTTAGCAAATAAATTACATATAACTGCCAGATCAGAAGATGTAATGCCATCAAGATGCATACGATTTGGAATGCCATTCGATTGCTTCTTACTATTTATAAATTTCCAAAAACACTTACTATTTGCCTTTAAGTTACACTCAACAGAAAACACATATTGATTATAAAGAAATTTATTTAATGTATCAAATTGTCTTTGTAACACTCGATACTGTTTATAGAGCTCATCATCATTATTGGATTTGCGAAATTGCTTGTAAACCTTGTTTTTTATGTTATTTAGATTAATAATTCTTTTATTAAACCACACAGGCTTCGAACCACCAATTGATTTTACTTTGGGAGTATACAAATCAATCGCCGTTAAAACAACTTCGAAGAATGAGACATAGAACCCTTTTAAATTAGAGCAATCAAATAAAGCCTGCCAATTAGTAGCATTCAGAAAATCTGAAATTGAGTTGAAATTCGATTTTGCAAAATTATAAATAACATTGGAGTCTGAGGTCGGAGTTGAAGGTGAAAAAAAGTTATAAAATTCTAAATGCAAACTGAATGCAACATGATGAGATGTGTTGGGGAAAAGAGGAATAATTGAGTTGCTGATATCAACATTCAATTCAGCATCAACGAAAACTAAATCAAGCACATTATTAAAGGAATTCTGAAAAAAAATAATTTGTCTTAAGTCAAATTGTGCAAAAGTATCAACAACTTCACAGTCATGATTAAATACTACATTAAAAGGAACTAATATTTTCTCATCGGGATCATATATCCATTTAACATTAGGCAAATTAAAATCACCTATAACAATTACTCGTTGGTTATCTTTCAGATTTTTAAGTATTGAACTACAATTATCAACATGAGCTTTATACAATTCAAAAGAGCTACTTGGTGGAATGTATGAAAGAATAAGAAAAACTTCATTAATATTACAATCAAATTTTATGTGCAGCACTAATTGATCGACTACGGGAGCGAGAGCGCCAGCCAGTGATGATAATTTAACCTGAGTGCAACGAAGTGATGTACGCACAGCTGCTAGCACTCCACCTCCTCTTTCATATATTAAATATAATAAAGGGTGATTTTTTAGCTGGTTTGGTTTTGACGACACTGGTTTTGACAGCTGACGTGTGTTTAGTACCCTGTGTCACTGTCAAACAGCTTCAGTTTGGTTTGCAATTTAACCATGGATCGTCTTACAAATGAACAACGCTTGCAAATTATTGAATCTTACTATCAAAATTCGTGCTCGGTTCGAAATGTTCATCGCGCGCTGCTTCCATTTTATGATCGGCATTCTCGACCTTCTGAGCAGTCTATTCGGAAGATTGTGACCAAATTTCGCACCAAATTTACTTTGTTGGACATTAAACCACCAACACGTTTACGTACTGTGCGTAGTGAAGAAAATATTGCGGCCGTATCAGCTAGTGTGACAGAAGACCGCGAAATGTCGATTCGGCGCCGTTCCCAGCAGTTAGGCCTTTGTTACAGCACTACGTGGAAAATTTTGCGGAAGGATTTGGGCGTAAAGCCTTTTAAGATACAGCTGGTGCAAGAACTAAAGCCAGCCGATCTACCACAACGCCGAATTTTTGGTGAATGGGCTCTTGGAAAGCTGGCCGAGGATCCGCTTTTTTATGGAAAAATTGTGTTCAGCGATGAGGCTCATTTTTGGTTGAATGGGTACGTAAATAAGCAAAATTGCCGCATTTGGAGTGAAGATCAGCCAGAAGCATTGCAACAGCTACCAATGCATCCCGAAAAAGCCACTGTTTGGTGCGGTTTATGGGCCGGCGGCATTATTGGGCCATATTTCTTCAAAGATGATGCGAATCGCAGCGTTACTGTCAATGGTGAACGCTACCGAGCGATGATAACAAACTTTTTTTTGCCCGAAATGGAAGTTCTTGACTTGCATGATATGTGGTTTCAACAAGACGGTGCCACATGCCACACAGCACGCGAAACAATGGCGCAATTGCGAGGCGAGTTTGGTGAACAGTTAATTTCACGTTTCGGGCCGGTCAATTGGCCGCCTAGATCGTGCGATTTGACACCATTAGATTATTTTTTGTGGGGGTATGCCAAGGCTAATGTGTATAGGGACAAGCCCGCTTCGATTGACGCACTGGAAGCCAACATCCATGCATTCATTCGTGAGATACCGGCCGATATGTGTGAAAGAGTATGCCAAAATTGGACTCAGCGGATGGGCTACCTGAGACGCAGCCGCGGTCAACATTTGCATGAAATTATCTTTAAACATTAAATTGCAAGGTTCAAACTATCGATTCAAATAAATATTTCATTCATTTTTTCGAATTTTTTGTGTTTTTTTTTTAAAAAAAGTTCTAAACCTCTTAAAAAATCACCCTTTATAAGTATTCTCAATAAGATTCCGTAGTTAGGCTTTCTCCAAAAATTCAAACAAATCAGTTTCTTAAATATTTCTCAAAAATTACTTCCCAAATTCCGTTCTGTATTCACTTCACATATTTTCGGTAAAATTTTGAAATAATAACAATGCTCCAATTTCCAATGAAAATCCAATAACAGATACGTCAAACTTATTTTTAGCAAATATTACCAACTTCTAATTTTTTTCAACAATATTGAATATGCACCCTTAAAATATTTCCAACAATTTGGAACTTTATCTTCAGTGATACAGCGTAAGGCCTACTTTTTCCTTTAATAACTTTTATGTGTGCCTTTTTGGCCCAAACATATTCATATAATATGGAAGTACCTATGTGCCAACTGACAATGTTAAGTAGCGGTTCTATGTAACAAACAAACAAACAAACAAACAAATAAGTATTATTTTTTCATGCTCTTAGGTATAGCTAACAAAATTTGTGAGCTCAAGCGTAGTCGAACATGCTGATCTGTAAAGGCATGTTATTGTTTTTGAATGGAATATGTTGGTGATGTTGGTTTTAGGTACTATCTATGGTCTATTATGGAAGAAATGGGGCTTGCAAGTGGGAGTTATTTGGTAAGAAAATGCTTTAAATCGTTGTTATTGCATGTTTTACTCCGAGTTTTCATTTAAATTAAAGAAAACTTAATTTAAAAAAAAATGCCTATAATTAAACAATTTTTTGTATACGATAATTAGTGAAAAACTGAGTTTTGCTATCAAGTCAGAGATAGTTTCATAAGAAACCTTATCATAATACACTGCAGCTATTTAGGATGCAGGTCTCAGGAGCTTGTGGATAGATGGACGGAAGTGCGAGAACCACTTTTTGGAGTTTCTCTATCATAATTATGTCAGGATTGATTATTTTTATTATTTCTCTTACTATACGTATACGAGTAAGATAAAACACGCACAGAGCTGAAATTTTACTTAGAGGCATTAACCGATTTCAGGAAGAGGACTTTAATCCAAAAAGATGCACACTTTATCTGCTCTAGATGCACTGATACTTGATGTGATTGAGCACTTGTAATTTTGCTACGAAAAATCGACAGTACATAATGTAGGTATATGTTGAACATTTTTTTCATTTGGCGTTGGGGTTTGTTAGACGATAATGCTTATTAATAAATTGAATGCTTAAAAGAAGTTTTTGTCAAAACGGCAGGGGTAGATTGTAATCAAATAGTTGATTTTGTTTAAACACTCACTCAGTCATTCTATGTTTTGTTACCTTTTTTTTATTTCTGCACATGTTTTGTTGTTATTAAAAAAATAAAAATAATAAATTGCTTTCAAGCTAATTTTACAAAATAATTGAGTTCAATAAAAAATAATTTTTAAAAATACAGATACAAGAAAGTCAATACAGACTGGTTTTTTAAGATGCCGTTTTAAGTAATAATAGCTACAGTCCATTTGTTTAATGGAAAAGGCTATTGTTAACAATTACTGCAGGGATCCAGACGCGGTCTAGCGTTTCACCTGTGAGTCTAGTCTTTCCAATGCTCTTCGTTAATTTTAAAATTACGAATGGAAAATCATTCCTTGATCTTTCACATAGATTGGTTATCGAAGTGAATAAACACGTAATTCAAGCAAGAAACTGCTTTCTGGTGAAAATAAAATACTAAAATAAATAGTTGGCGAAACAGGTCTGTAGGGACCCTAGGCCTAGCTTCTCACAACCATTCGTTTCGTGTGAGTTTTTAATTTTTGGAACGAATGGAAGGGATCTACAATTTTATGCCGGGTTCAAACGGCTAATTGAGAAGCTCCTTCATGACAGTTATACTCTCGGATGTTTGTCAGACGTTCGCGAGAGGTGGCACAGCGGAACAAAACCATAAGCTGGAATTTGGGCTTTTCCGGGATTCGAACCTGGGACCCCTCGCTTAGTAGTACAACACACTAACCACTAAGCCACTGCGCCTACGAAATAAAATACTGCCGGCATTAAATCCGGTCAAAATCACGCTAAATTAACCTTTAGTATAAAAACCGCAGTTTGTAACACTGCTATGATTATTTTTTGGTACTAGAAAATTTTGATAAAAGACGATTCACATGAGCTGTTTTTTATGGACATTCAGTGTGTTGATAATGATGGTGAAATACGGGTGTTTTGATAGAATTTCACCAAAAATGTATAGTTTGAATGTCTTTTTGTTGGATTTCTGAAATTCCCCCAATTTGGTGCTTTACCCTTTATCCCACGAAATAATAACACTGCGGTGAAGGGTGCCCATTGTTTTATGATTTACAGTGACCATATTTTTAAATTTTAAATAAAGAGACACATTTTAATACATTTTTTTATTATTCAATTCTTTATTCTATCAAGTAAATGAAAAAAATTAATATAAAGGTACATTACAAAAAAAAAAAACGAGTGTGCTTTAGACCACACGACTGAAGTAAAACTTCTTTAGCGCAATCCATAATTCTATATGATTGTATGCAGTGTTGTTATATCGTGGGATTTATCCCTTTTTTTGGTATTTTCGATGTCTGAAAAGCCTTCCGTGGGATAAAGGGAAAAAGCACAAAAAACAAACCGCTCTTGTAGATAAATCGTCTTTTATTAAAATTTGTTAGTACCAAACATTTTTTTTTTTTAATTTTTAAAATAATTGCTTGCTTAAAAAAAAAACTTTTACAAAACACAAGACTTTTCAATTCAATGAGGAACGTAGTAGGAACTTTGTCAGTCTTTAAACAACTAAACAACGTTCTGCACAAAATTACCAGCTGCTAGAAGGCATGGGATCATCTACCATTTTCGATCCTTTTTTCTTTTAACAAGACTTTAACAAATTAGAGTCTTGTGTCTGTATATAAATAATATGATTAATTAACCTATCCATATCTCAAAGAAGTTATAAACAGAAACAGAAAATATTTCGAAGTTTGCCATCTGTCAAAAGAAGAAAATGAGTGCATTCGGTAAATTCTTGCATAATGAATAAAACAGGTTTATATGGATGGTGATGACGCATATGCAAATAATGCAATACGTTCACTGACAAACAGTAAGGTAGCATTTAAATGAGTTGTTATCGAGTTCGCATTCTTAACATCTGCTCAAAAAGTTACCATAACCAGATACAAATACCGAATCTCAAAAAACAAAAAGAAAAAATTACCAAATTTGGATAAGAAAATTCCAAAGTGGCAACCTTGCAATAGGCGTGACCTGTGTCTATATATACGAAAAATAACTGGTTATAAAAGCCAAACTAGCGGCCTGTGCAAGATTTACAGAAAGCGCCCTTTTTTCATATTTGCACACATGAATAAGTCTTCTCCACATCACCCTGGAGGTACACTTTCAATGGGGTTTTTTTTATTGAGGTATTTTTTTATTTTGAGATTTTTGAACTAGATTCTTTTGTTTAATGTAAGTGGATGTGCAAGGAATGTACCTACGTGAACAGGGTGGAATATTTTGAGATTTTGAGATTATGTAGGTAAGAAGTGAACTTGCATATGTCTAGTGGGTTTTTTTATTTTGCGATATTTTGAGTTAGATTCTACTTGAAGTTGCAACATTGCAAGTGATGTGAGTTAATGTGCAAGAAATAATTCAGCACAGGTGTAATGGATGTTGTTATTTTGGGCTTATTTGATTAAGCTTTTTCTTTAAAATGCAAATGGCAGTATTTTTTCACGCAAGATAAAATTAATTTTTCTTTTCTAGCAATGCGCCCCCAGAACTTGGCGCCCTGTGCATTTGCACATCTTGCACATATGGTTGGTCGGGCCCTGGCGGTGCGAGGTGAGGTGAGGTGCGAATCTCTTGCTCCTACAGTGTAATACAGACAATAGGCATGCACTGCAGTGATACCAGACTTTAGAGGCAGGTTATCCCACGGTTATACCCAAAAAATCCCTTAATACAAAAATAGAAATTTAGGTACATCTTACACATTTTTAAAACGCTACAAAAAGGAACATAAAATTGCATTCGGCATTAAAATGAAAATAATATTCAACATCAAATAAATATCTTATGAAATATTTGAAACTTTATCTCGGTTTCAAGTCTCATTATTCTTGATTTTTCATACAAAAATGACACAGAAATTTGATTTGAGAATGAGGAAAGGCTTTTTTGCATACATTCCAATGCCTACAAAATAAATAAATATATTATTTTAAGAAATACTCGTGAATTCATTGACAGATTTGTCATTTTAGAAACAGTTTAGGGAAATAAAAAAAAGAAAATGAAAGCATTCAGATATTTTGAATGACAATTTTCTAAACATGAAAATATTTAATTTGACCGTAGGTTGACAAATTGTTTTATTCTTAATGAAATGGGGAATTAGGAACAAAAATTGACCAAAAAGTAAAATCCTTTTCTTTTTGTACTATGAGGTCTGAAAAATCCCTTCGTACCTTTTAACTTATTATAAGTGAGAAAATCCCGCAAAAAGGCATAAATCCCCCGAATTGGTATCACTGCTGCACTGTGGGCTGTGGCTTAGATATACGAAACGAAACGTAACTCCATCTCTTTCTATCTTCACTACCTTATATCTGCCTCTCAACTTCCGTTCGCGATTTCCGTAACGTTTTTGTGACGCATTCACCAGCTTACCCCCGAAGTCGAGTGTGCCTAAAGAAGTTATACTTCAAAAAATCAATAGAGCACATTTTTTTAGTAATCACATGTAGATATATTCATTCAGAAAAGTTAGCCTTATCACTTTGATTGAATTTTGGTTTTCTTAATGTAGGTAATTGTTTTTTTAGAATTTAAATTAGATACAGAACATATCTAACATTTCTAAAACACAGAGCATTTATATGTATTTGTGAACAAAATAATTCATAATGAACGTCGTATTCATAGCTTCAATATTTCATGCAAAAGTACAGTAATTCACCAATTTTTCCGAAAGCGTTGCAGCTGGCATTATGTACAAAAATATGGTACCTTATTTGTAGATAGATAAAAGCCAGTAGAATTCAATTTGCGTCCACAAACCATAAAAGGAAATCGGATAGGCTACCACAAGTAGGTATTTATTGCATTTATAACAAGCCAAATGTATGAATGCAGTTCAGTCAAACCAATCGTTCAATTAAGTGTGGTTATAAATGCAGTGAGTTAATTTTATCATGCAATAAATGCAATATATTGTAGAAACAAACACATATTACCGGACTACATAATACTCGTACTTGTATGCAGTAGCAGTGACAGACTGACAGTGGCTGTGATAATTCGAAACCCCCTCTCATATAAAAAATTAACAGAAGCACTTCACGCAATGAATAACATTGCACAATTAAATGTTTCCAAATGAAATAGATTTTGAGTCATTTTTTTTTTTTTTAATGCACCTTGCAGACGTTTAAAACGAATGCATATCGTTTAAGTCTTCTTAATGCCTCCACTGTGTATACCACACCGCGAATATTATATTTGACATAAGTTGCTTAGTGTGTAGGTAACTGTTTTATAAATGTCATGCCTTGAGCATGTGGATTGATCGTGCTCATCATATCGAAGAATGGGCTTACTTTTATTGGAATAAAACGCACGACTGAGTCGAACGAAACTTTCTCGGTGATCAACACTTTGGTTGTTTGTTTTATTATTTTTTTAGATAGTTAAAGTAAGGATCTCAAAAGCAATGCTAGATAAAAGAAACTGTTCATAAATGTATATAGGAATAGTGGTAAATAAAATTCACTTTAAGGTTATTCATCTGATTTGGCAGTATATAATCAAATAACAAATAACGAGTTTTTATAAGTTTTAGCTCTCAGTAATAGACAATTATCGCAAGTTCTGGTTATAGGGTGATAAGCGCCTACTGTACTATTTTATAAGCTCTAACAGTTTACAAGATTTTTGAGTACGATGACAAGCGAAGTAGGAGCTTCTGTCTTTGATCTGTTCAGATATGTTTTAAGTTATGACGGGAATAGATTAATAAAGCTGGATTTTGTTGTCAATGATAGGAAGTATTGTTCGTGATAGATCGTTATCGATTTACGGATTTGTTTTTGAATTTACATTAGCAGTTATAAACTGAATATGCAGATGGACGTGTGTGGGTGCAAGTAAAGTGGGAGTTTCTGTTTGTGTGAGCTTCCAAGTGGTTGCAATTATTTTAAGGTGCACATTCAATTTGGTTGAAAAAAGAAGAGATAGGTAATATTTTCTAAAAAGTAGTTTTGCGTAGCTGTTTTTGCGTTTTTACGAAGTGGGACATCGATATTATTTAAAAAAAATTCCGTTGACTATGTAAAAGTACCAATAATATTTTCTTTTTTTTCTTTTTATTTCTTTATTTCATTAATAACTTAAAGTTATACAAAAGTTTAAAACAAATTCAAAGATAGATTTAAAAGATAGAAGAGCATTTAAGTTATAAACTGAAATATTGAGGTTACCATGTAAAAAAAAAAACGGCCCCGAACTACTACAAATCCGGTTTTTGAACCGAATCAGGGCAGCCGTATAGGCTGTAGGCGTCAGGAGCATACGGACAGACGGGCAGACAGACAGAATTTGGCGTTCCTCTATCATCGCAATGACAGAATTGATTAAAATCTCGATTCCGACATTTTGTATGAATGCAATACAAACAAGATTGTTATTTTTTTTTGGAACCGAATTGACACTCCCGAAATCTTTTTGATCGCCACAGATAAACGTAAATATAAATCAAACAATTGTTTTTGTTGTAGTAATGCCTTTCTGAAAGGTGCTGTCTGTTAGTAACTTAAGATATAGCTCTATCAAAGCAATTTATTTTTTCTTTAAAACAATTAATATGTATTATAATTAGAACGGAAAACTACGATAAGGTTTTATTTGCCAGTCAACGGGATATTCGGAACGATTGAAGAATTTTATTCATTAGCAAATATGCAAACAAATCAGATTGCTAATTGTCTTGTCGAAGAAATAAATTCACAACTTCGATAATTAGATTACCAGCTAGGTAACAATAATTTGTCCATAGAAAATTGGGCCATTATATTTGCAATCACAATAGATTGTGCGATCATTATCATTTATTAATCGGGGACTACGACTTCGTTGGTATAGGTACCTCTATCAGCGCAGCACCAAGCATGTACTGTATGATAGTACAATTCATTCTCTTCTAAACATAATATTTATTAATGAAGGTGTGCTGAAATTATCACCTTTTTCTAAAAAAAAAAGTACCTTAGCAAAGAAAATTGGTATGGTCGGTTGGGGTAAATGTAAACATGAGGTAAATGTAAACGGCCGTTATTTTCACATTTTAAATATAGTTCTCGGAACTCAGATATAAAAAAAATCTGAATTTGGAGTGTTGCGACACCGGTAATATGCATATGTGGGGTAAATGTAAACATTATGGTAATCTGTTTTTCAATCAAATAAATTAACAGAAATTCATGTCTGTTTACTTTTACCCCATAGGCGAGCTCCTAGCTCTAAGAGAACAGAAATTTGTTGTCCCCATTTACCCCAGTATTTTTATAAACTAAATGTAAACACGGAAGGGGTAAGTATAAACACTGCCCTATGTCTTTTTTGGGTTCTTATAACTTGATTAAGTCATCATATGTGCAACATCTTGTATCTTATAATATAATATCCGTTTTCAAAAGTTAAAAAAAAATTAAATTTAATATTTTATATATTTCTGAAAAAAATGTTTCTTTGAAAAATGCAAAAATCGTCCCCATTTACCCCAACCGACTATATATAGCAATTACTCTGTATCTGCAAACATTCGGTGATGTTAATCGTATATAATCAGAGAACAGTGACAGCAACTTCGCACATGACTATTAAATTCATTTGAACACATATTTTTTTCATCTGATAGCAAGAGAAAACTTGATATTTATTTTTAACATTGGCAAGATAATATATTTAGACCAAGAAATGGGGCATTTTTGTCTACAAGCTGCCGGGTGCATACGATTTTTTTATGATTTGTGCTTGTGCTTGTACCCGTATAACAATGAGCGGGTTGGGGTCAAAATTCTGGATGGGTCAAGATTCTTTTTACAAAATTCTGCATTTAAAATTCTCTTTTCAGAATTCTGCTTTTCAAAACTCTGCTTTACAAAAGTCTGCAAACAATAAAAAAAGGTTCAGAAAAAGCGCGAGTTTTGTAAAGCAGAGATGGAAAGAATTTTGATTTTCCTAATTTTAACTCCTCTTTCCTTAATCTACAAATCCTTTCATTATAAATTAAATATAATAAATACAAGTTGTTATTCCTGACGGCTTCATATCTTTTTTTAATTAAATTTCGCACTATTTTTTTTTTTAATAGATATTGTTTCTTTTATTCAAATTTGTTGTCAATATTTAATCTATTTTTTCTTGTTTCTTTTTAATTTTATTTTTATTCAAAAATTAAAAGTAAATCATTTTTAATGTTTTATAAATTTAAAATTGTTTTTTTATATCTGATTTTTTTTCTCGTCGTTCACATTTGTTAGTTGGAAAAAAGCAGAATAATCTGAATTGTATTGCTTTAAATTTAAAGATCTGAATCTTTAAAGCAGACTTTAAAAAAACAGAATTTCATTAAGCAGCATTTTTGTGTGAGAAGACCGAATTTTGCAAAGCAGAATTTTGAAAGCAGACCGGATTCCAAAATGCATTTGGTCACATGAATACTGGAAAATTCGATGCACCAATACTATCTATAAGTGGCAACTGTTGGAGCTGACATCGTGGGTTAGAGCTGTATAAAACAAGGGACGCATCACTTTCTACTAATTTAGTTGATACAGACACCTATTACAGCCTTTAATTGCATAAGAAAATTAATTTATTTGCTTTCAACTGCTTGCATATTATGCTGAAGATATTCGGCCTTACCAATAATCAACTTTAGTCTGGCAGCTTACGCAAAGAATCAACACTTTCCAAAATAAACAAATATGTATAGTTGCCAAAATATCGCTAACTGTAGGGTGAAATGTTAATGTTGAGAAAGCCTTATTTATCTCGGGGACTAGTTATGTGGTATTTGATTGTGCTTCTAATATAAAGAAAAACGTAAATTTTAACTTTCCTTATAATCTAAAACTAAACTAAAGTAAAAACCTAATCGATGAAAATCAAACAGTAAATGCATTGTAATCTGTATGCATACAAAATTGTCCATAAGTGATGTATACTAACCTAAGAATATTGAAGGAAGAGTTTAATCGTTAGTATCCCCTACTTAAACTACGTATTAATTGATTAAGTCAATGAATATTTATTATTGTGAGCCTAGGAAGTTAATGTGCACATCAACATCGAGGAGAATTAGAAAAATTTAAATTTGTTGGTGTAGTAAGAAAAAGGGAATACTGATTGCATAATTGCATAGACAGAGTGTCGTAACTCTGATTACGTGTAAATGAACACTATTTAATGATATTGACTGCATCAAAATGAATTCATTGACAGTAAACAGATACATTGTGGTGAAGGGAAGTTAATGACATGCGGTGTGACACTGATAGGGGTGGCATATGTGGAGGGTTTCCCCATGTGGTAGACACAATATCTACGCCATCATAAAGAGAGAGGATGTAGTTCTTGATCATGATATTAGGTAATACATATTCGTTTGTTTTGTTTTTACAGCATCTTGTTCAAATCCATCTAACCTAATATGTAATTCTGTTCAGGAGTATTTCAGTTTTAATTTTTTTTGTCCATTTTTCGCTGCTACGTATACTTTTGTTTACATTAGCTGTTTTTTATTATCAGCGTGATCTGATCCGGATCAGATCACGAAAATAAAACAAAACGGATCATTGAAAAGTTTAATTTTGGAATTGTGGCAACAGTTGCCTTCAAAAACAAAACATATAGTACAGGGTATTATAAACCTCATACTGCCACCAGCCATATTGCAAATATTCTGCTCAACGTGACGTCACACAAGGCACATGTCATCTCACTTGCAATGTCGGGGGTGTTACCGTATTCGAATCAAATTTGCATAATTTTTCTTTTCCAATATTTTTGTGAAACAAATTTTATGTTCAAATATCCAATATTTTGCTGCTACCACTTTCGTTTATCTTGGCATTTTAAGGTGTGTCCCGATCACCGAAACATTTCGGAAATGTTTATGAAATATTTCTGAAGCAAATCGGACAGATTTTATAAACATTTATAAAAGATTACTGAAATTTATTTATTAACCCCCGTATTAATAGACACTGCGTAAAAGTTATCAACTCGTTACTCAGCAGTTACGTAAAATTTTTGTATGCTATCTGACGTCTACTAGCTAACTTACATTTGCATATTTGTTTATTAATACCCCGTATTGAAGTGTTTGTGAATTGTTTCAACTTTATCCTGTTTTGGACTAGAAGAAAATCATGTGGAAGGATTATTAGCAGCGACTGAAGTTTTTATTTTTGTAATTTTGTTCTCGGCAATCACGCGACACGCGATTTAATTCAAATAATCGTATTAAATGGATCACTTTCTCATTAGGTATTCAAAGCTTTTCTGGACATTTTTATTTCATTTAAAAAAAAAATAATAATCGAAAAACAGCGCTCACTTTCTGCAGGGAAACTTGAAAAACAAAAATTAGTTCCCATCACGATTGGGTAACGAAACATTTCATAAATATTTTTTTGGTGTCCAGATCCAAGCCAGTAAAACATTTCTAAACATTTCATTAAAATTGTTTTGCTTAATAAGTGTTTTAGAAATAAATATGGAACATGTAGGTATTTAATTGTTTATCAAATGTTTGGCTGGTCTGGACAAACCTTTATAGAACGAGAATACGGACAGGGAGTTTATTCGACTGCAAAAAAAAAACAATTGATTGGATTGTGTGGCTATCGTTTATAGGCACACCAACATTTAAAAATAAAACAAGCCACCTAGTCGGAAATAGTAGAAATAATTTTCAGATCATGGTCCGTGATCTCGATGAGAAGCAGGATCATGTGCTGTTGTTGTAGGTGCATATAAATCGATGATCTAAATATATGGATCATAGCTGATAATAAAAAACAGCTATTGGCACGAACTAATGACAAAAATTTGTTTTGTGTGAGAGATGATAGCAGCAAGTTCCCCGACCAATACGGCGAGCTAAGCCGAGCGAATGCCAGCGTTTCAACCAGCTGCAGAACCTTAAGGATTCCTTACATTGCTATGCTTAAGCATAGCCAGTCCAGGCTCTCCTCACAAACTCCATTTCACTTCGGCACTGAGATCAAGCGAGGAATCGCTTGGGCACCTTAGAGGCCCTCTCATAGATCCAAGGGAGATATTATATAAGACCCTAGTCATCGCTAGCCTAGGGCACAAACAGGTCCTGTCAAAAGCGGATAAACGCCTCCTGGAATTATTTAAGAGAAAGATTCTGGGGGTGATATTTGGTCCTATTCTTATCGATGGAATGTGAAGAAGAAAATAAAACTCCACCCCGAACTGTTAAAGTAGAGCAAGTTGTTTTGCACTAATGAATACATCTAAGGCCTAATGGCAGGTTGCCTCCATTCCAACCACGATGATCAATCGTGGAAGTGAATTTAAAATTTCAAGTCTTTATTTGACTTGTATTGTAGTAACCCGAATATCCATTATTATTATTGTTGTATCTACAAGTCGGAGCTTTTTACCTCAAGTAGTCTTTGAACGCACCCATACTGCGAACGTCAGAAGTGAGTAAACACAACAATCTTTTAATTTTATCCTGAATGTAAAGGGTGGATTTTAGTAAAAAGCAATTTTTTCAAAATGAGAAAATTAACTTTTATTTGTTTATCGTATTTTATGTGTCAAAAGTAAGTTAACACATGCTTTCTTTAATTATTAGATATTGAACAGCTTAATTAACCGCTACAATTTGTCTTGTGCATCTTCAAAACGCGTTCAAGGTCTCACTTGCGTCACAGGAAGAAGTACTCCCGATACCTTAACAGTGATAACAAGTGACAATGATAGCACATTCGTTTAAAAAATGAGAAAATAAATTTCTTTGGAAACACAAAAAATAATACTGCATTTACGAAAAGAAGGAAATTCTCTACGACAAATTGCAAAGACTGTTCAAAGAAAAGACGTTTCAGTTAAGAGAATAATAAATTGATATGTTCGAGCGCTGCAAACAAAATATATAATTTCAAACGTACTGGGCGACCTAAACGGCTTTACGAAAGAGAAAGAAAGCAAATCGTGAATGTATTAAGAAAGAATCCTGTCTCCAGTGCTGTACAAATTGCGAATAACCTTTCCTTAACATCTGGTCAATCGGTTAGCGCGAACACTATTCGGCGAACTCTACACAATACGGGAAAAACCCATTCATATCTAAAGTGAACAAAACAAAACGTTTAAAATTTGCAAAAAAATATGAAAACAAGGACTTCACTTTTTGGAAAAATATTTTTTTTAGTGAACAAAAAAATTTGGAGGGGAAACAAATTCAGTGAACAAAATATAAGAACCACAGTTACACATGGGGAGGGTCGGTGAAGGTGTGGGGGTGTATGGCAGCATCTGGGGTGGGGAATCTTGTCTTCATTGATGACACAATGAATAAACAAGGTTATATAAACATTTAAGAGAAAATTTGCAGCCGAGCGTGGACAAATTAGTTTTGGATAGGAATTGGATCCTTCAGCAAGACAATGATACTAAGCATACCCCTTACCTTGTCAAGGAATGGTTGCTGTACAGGACGCCGAAGCTGCCACAATCACCAGACCTTAATCCCATCCAGCATTTATGGGAGCACTTGGATCGTAAAATCCGACAAAGAGAGATCAGGAGTAAAGAAATACTAAGGCAGGATTTCCCCAAATGTGACAAAGTAGCTTGTGGAATCCATGCCACACAGACTAAACCACGTTAAAAAATCAAAAGGAGGAAAAACAAAATATTAAATGTCACTTATTTTGGTATAAAATACTTATAATACCAAGAATTCCATAAGTATTAACTTACTTTTGACGCATAAATTACGATGTATGCCCAAACTCTGTATAATAAAATTTTTTTCTGTGCGAATCTTTTTACATTATTTTATAAACGAATAAATATTAATTTTATCATTTTTAAAAATATTTTTTTATTAAAATCCGCCTTTCAAATTCTAGGATAAAATTAAAAGATGGTCGTGTTTACTCACTTCTGACGTTAAAAATAAGTTATTCAATTTTATAAAGTAAAATAAATTTGAACCCTGGCAATTGTGTAAATTATTATCTAAAGAAAAAAACAAAGAAATTGATGAGGTTAATTTGGGTGATTTTAGCGCTACCATATTTGAAGTCTACTAAATTTAATGACGCCCAAGCAACAAAATTATCAAAATGATAGTGGCAATAAATTAGAATTGACTTTTTGACACTTATTTATTAATTTATTATAATGTTTGGTTAATAGTCATGGTAGATAGAATAAGAGGTGGTATTCAAATCGTTTCGTTAATTTTTTGAATGTATACTTATGAGTAGGTGAGTTCATTTAGTTTCTCGAAAAAAGCTATGAGATACTGAAACAATTTTGGTTAAATCAAAGCTAATGAGTTTTTGTTATCAAAATTACATTTTTTCGATGTGAAGTTGATCAATCACTCAGAAAATTTAAACGGTCGAAATAGGTAGGTACTTGCTCTGTATTTTTGTATAATATTCATATCACGAGACTTTATTGATTAAAGCTCGTATGTCTCCATATAAGTAGGTGTATATCATGTGGAGGTGATTAAATCGAAAAATACATTCATATCATGTAAAAAAATCTTTTAAAATACCTATGTATCTGCATTTACTTTAGCAAAGCCTGCCAGAAGTGAAGTTCTACACCACCAACTTCTTGAGAACACAAAGGAACTCCACTTTTCGTTGGAACTCAAAGTATTTGAGATTTCAGAACCCGTACTGCTGTTGTCCAATATTCTTCTCTTATGGTTAAAAAGAAAATGGTTCAGCAGGAAGTAATCCTTTCTTATTTTTGATTGAGTCTCACATTCAAATTTTGGCAAAGGTAAAAAATCTTTCTAACGTAAAATATTTATGCAGTGATTTTATCATAACAAATACAAATTTTATTGAAATTTCCAATCAATCATATCTCCCTATTTCACATGCCTATCATCCAAAAACACTTATCACATAATTAGCGATAGCTGAACTATGACCGTGCGAATGCACAATAATCACTTTCGTTTAAAGAACAGACAAAAACAAGACTCACTTTCAAAACTGGAATTGCTGAACTCTTTGTTCTGTAGACCAAACCCGGTGTCACTTTCAATTTAACTGAACAACTAGATTCTTCCGATAAAAAGGTTTGACGATTTGAGCTTATAAAACTTTTCCAAACTTTCTGTGTATATCTGCCTCGAGGGTTGATACTATCGGCATTATTGGAAATTGAGTCCTACCATAAAAAGGCATGTGATTCAAAATTTGCTGCCATAGATATAGCCGCAGTAGTTTCTATCGTATTGAAGAGCTGATAGAGCGCTTCGATGCACCAGTCTATCAAGCTTTATGATAAGAGTCAGACGTTTTTACTTGGAAAAGTTTCTAAACATTTAGTGTTGATGTTGATACGATTTGTGTATAGTTGATACGGATTGTCATTGTAATTGTGTTTTTATTTGTGAAAATATAATGAGTCACTATGGGGGTAATACATTTTCGGTAGTTCAACATTGTTTTGGTCGATTATCGTATTGCAGCTTTTCAGGCTTTAGATTACATAGAGAAAAGTGCTGTGTAAAATTGCCTTGATCGCTTTAGGTAAAGCTATTTGCTATGGATTTTTAGTCAAGCATATTCCTCCTTGGAACTAAGCAAGTTTATGCACGTAATAGCATACAAGTTAACTAATTGCCTTAAATAGGAGTTTTAACCAAGGAATGTTTTTTTAAGGGTAAGCTTAGAAACGTTGCTTCAAACTTAAATAAAGTGCACGACGGGGTCGAACGTAACTAAATGAATTGGGAGTTGCCTGATTGTATTAATTTCAAGTTGTTGGAATTATTTTTAGGGTGCCTATTCAATACTATTAAATATTAGCTAAAAATAAGTTTTTCGTAGCTTTTATTTTACTTTCATTGCAAGTGGGCCATTGTAATTATTTCAAAAATATACCGTAGAAACGTGAACACAGATCGAGATTTGGGTACCTACTCATTTTTGAAAAATATTTCAATATAAAGAATTTTTTGGGAAAAAACTAAGTACAGGATCTTATTAAGAATACTTACATTATCTTTAATATGTATTGTGATCAAAATCGTTAGAGCGGTTTTGTAAAATTTGGCAGACAAAACACTACCAAATATTGCAATGTTTAGTTTGAAAAAAACTATTGCTTAACTATTTAGCTGAAAGCCGAGTACAAGTTAATGTTTGGGATGTTAGCATTACTTGGTTTTTAAAGTTTTATCGAAGTCGAAAATGGGATTTTCGAGATATGAGCAGTTTTTTTTAGCGTTTTTTGTGATTCGAATTGAAATTAAAGGACGCAATAACTTTGAAAACATTAATTTCACTCTAAGTTTGCATTTTGGTCAAAATCGTTTCTGCCGTTTTCAAGTAAACTAACGAAAACTAAATTTTTAAAGAATTATTTTTTCCAAAAAACATTTTACGATAATACGGAGAAATACTGAGTTTGCCATTAAGTTAGAAATGACCATATTACCTTAGAAATGAATTTTTGTTATAATCGTATCGACTGTTTTCGAGATATGTCCAAATTTCAAAAGTACCGTTACTCGATTTTTTAGCGGAAAACTGAGTAAGCAGATATGTTTACCTCACCTACTTAAGCTTAAATATAAATTTTTGTTGAAATCGTTAGAGCCGTTTTCGAACAAATCAAACTGGTATGAACATTTTGTACGATAAGTACCATTAATATTGAGGTTACCATGCAAAAAAAAAAAACTGTAAGCCCCCAAACTTTAAATCCGAAGTTTGAACGAAATCCGTTCAGCCGCTTAGGCTGTAGGCCTCGGGACATACAGGCAGACAGACAGACAGACGGACAGACTTTTGCGACCCACTTTTTTGAGTTCGCCTATCGTAATGTCAGAACTGATTAACATCTCGAGTTCGAAATTTTGTACGAATACAATATCTTTCTCTTACTACGTACTGGAGAAAGTTAAAAATTAGCATGTATCAAATTGTTAGCATTTTTGATTTTAAGGCAAACTATGAACTTTCGACTGACAAGTTTTTAAATAAATAAAGTAAATGTGTTATCATCGGCCTGGCCGATGCTTTGACCCTCCACTGCATACAAGTCATGCAAAATTTTAGGCATGTGAGAAAGTACGTAATTACATTGAACAGGTATAGGTACAGGTCAACAATTAATAAAAATCAGCTTTTGAGTAATCTAATTACAATTCTCTAGTGCCAGGTAGAAAGGGGTTAAGTCAGAATTAGTAGTTTTCCGCAAAATGAGATTGAAGATTGAAATTTTTTTGTAAATCCAGATATTCTTTTTGCGTAAAATGAATGATGCAAAACAATCATCAAAACACTCGTCTATAATAAGATTATAGGCTGTTGACCAACAAATAAGTGCTTACCAGATTTTTTGATGACTTATCTCCTTAGAGCCATTTGTCTCTGTGTTACCTGTTAAAATTAAGTTTTTTCTAAGGACTTAAGTCGAGAAAACAAATCTTTGTTTACATTAATAATTGAGTTTAATTCATTAAGGAAATTTGGAAACATTAAATTGATTCAAATAAATAATAAAGTAAAGTATTAGGTATCTTATTCAATTTTTATATGTGGTCATTTTCTCCTTCCAACAAATCGGGGTCGCCAAATTTTTATAAAAGTTATGAAAAAGAGGTGGAATTAAGGTAAGTAGTGAGCACAAATCCCGTTTTTTCTCAGCGGATATTGGATTCAACTGGTTGTATTTCCTTTTCAGCGAATCTTTCAGATTTTTAGATTTTCCCCGACTGAGAAAGCTTAAAACCTTAAACTCGTCAAATTCGTTTAACGAATTTTTGTATTTGACTAAACCTTTCTCCTTATACTGCAGCCATTGAACATTGTGCCAGGAGAACTGTTCCCCAGCCTCATTTTTTTTCGGGACAGTAAAGATGTCTTAAGTAAAGCGGCAAAATCTAAAAATTCGGCCTGGTGCATTTCATGCACCTTGAATTGTTGTTTTTTCCCTGTGCTCCGTACTAATTGGTACCAATCATGCGGGTGATATACCGGTGTTTGCATTTTCTTTTTTTGCTTCTCAATCATGGAGTGATCTATGTCTACGGTGACCATATTTTAGAATTCCAAATAATGAACAATAGAAAAAGACAATAATTCTTTTTCATTTTCATAGAAAATAGGTTCCTTTATAAAAAAATAAAAAAATTAAATACAACAAATTTTTTAGTACTACATTACTTGTTCACAAGTTATAGTACTTTAGTACATATATGATTTTGTTCATTGAATCTTGGGTTTCTTAATATTTAAGTTATTGGGGACGTTCAACTATCAAGTTCATTAGTCTGAACAGCTGTTTAACTAGATGTATCTCGGTTTTGATTGGCTGAAATCGGTCATATGAGCAGCTGTTTCAGTTGACGTTTATGGAGTGGTAGCCGTTGAGTCTAGTCGAGAAATTCGTGCCTGAGTACTAAGTTGACAGTTCGCATATGTTTAGACGTAGAAAAAGTAGTTTTTGCATTCAGGTTACATCCAGATCAATCTAGTCGACTAAAATAACTAGATTCTTGAATGTGCCCATTGTTTTTTTTAAATCTAAACAAAATACAGAACAAATAATGAACAACTTTTAAAATACAGAACATTTAAATGTGTTTCTATACAAAATAATTCATAATGAACATCGTCTTCAAATACAGAACTGTTCATTATAATAATGAACGGATGGTCACCGTATCTATGTCACACTCCATGTGAGTGTGTCCTGGAACTAAAAATTTGTGGTTTATTACCAAATGTGGGAATTCTGTTTGGGCTTGTATAAACATTGCAGCAACATGACTATTCTTATTCTGTCCCCCACATGTGTCGGAGTAGAACGTGACTTCAGATACAGTGTCTGGTAGGCTTTTCAGATGCTGGTATAAACATGAAGCAATTTCATTGCCTCCTCTGGCAGCTTGACCTTCATGCCACATGTAGTTCATCGATTCTCCGCTAGCATTGTCGTGAACAGTCAAGTTGTAAGTCCACAACTGTCTTTTGTAGAATGCTACCGAAGAACCTATGAACGGTGTTGGCAAACATTGCTGCAAGTCGAAGCTGAAGCATTTGGCCGACAGATTGTTTTGAGCCTCTTGCTTGTCAATTCTCTTTGCGTCATATGCTGCATTTGCTTGCTCCTGATGAATTTTAAGGTCATTTTCTGCACTTTGTTTTTCTTTCTGATCACCTGTATTTGTAGCAACTTGCAGCCTCATTTGGAGTGTATCACATTTGAAGCAGGTGTCTATGTGCGGTTTTTTAAAAGCAAGTTTTAGCTCGTGGAATTCTCGTTCATAAAGAGTCCGGCCCACTGGATTGTCTCGTCCTTCTTTATAAAATTCGTACATTATACGCAAATTCAAATGAGATGGAAGATATTTCTTATCATTTGTTCGTCTTGTGTAGTGACTTTCGTAAGAGGCGAACGATTTTATGTCAGCTCGGACTTGATTTATGTCCTCCTCACTTCTTTTGTTAGCGGTTGCATTCTTACCTTCTCTTTCATCATCTAAAGTTATTCCAGAAGTATTAAGGTCTTAATTTTTATTTTGAGGCTGCAATAAATTTTGGATTTTCGTCCAAAGTCTTACGAAAACAATCTTTGCACACAGAAACTCTCTTTCCATTAAATTCCAAAAAATACTCATGTGTTACCTCTCTATTTTTTAAACTATCAGGTTTTCTTTTTCGAGTAACCAATTCTTCTTTTGAATTGATGAGATTTGCAATAAATGTAACCCTTTTGTTGTGAGATCCCAGTGACCAGCACTCATCAAATATTTTTTTTCGTAGATCTGTCCTTTTCTTTCTTACAGCCCTAGCCCATTTTTTCACGTTATTTTCTGCCAAATTACCTTGAATTTCTGTGGTTTTAATTCCGGTATCTTCGTTGACTGTCACCGATCCCATTATGTGTCCGTCACTGCTAACTTCTCCTGCATCTGGAACGAAATCTTTATCTTTGACGTTGTCATCGGAACTGAAGTCCTTTTCCGTGGAGCTATCATCAGAATCAAAAATACTTTGCATATCCGGAGGCAAAGATGGAGCTGGCGAAGACTGACGTGAACAAATCCTTCCTATTGCAGGAATAGGTTGTGTCGTTTCTATAAAATTATCATTACAAATTGTAAGATAAGTATGCAAAATGAATAGGTACTTACCACTGACGACATGGTTTCTAGAACGCGCTAAAGCAAGTTGCAGTATATATTTACTTCTTGTACTCATTTTTACAAACAAATCGCAGTTGTTTCAATGAGAACTTTTTTTATAATGAACTGAATTCACGCAACGAATGAAAAAATAAAGCGCGAAAACATGCGGTTAAGGTACCGTTAAATGTAGTTGAAAGAGAGAGTAAAAACTATTTTCAAACATAATATTTGCTATCGCAACTATTTTGTTTTCACAATTACAATGTGTCACAGAAGCTAATATAAAGTGTATACTTTTTTTTGCGATAGAATGCATTTTTTTTTCATTGCAATAAATTCTGAAATGTCTAAAAAACTACCTGTGTATGAAAGAGAGAGTAAGCTTCAAATGTGAATTTTTAAAGTTTTAGTGTTTAAAAATAATTCTTATGCTTGGGTAAACATAAATTCACATGCATCTCAACCCAATTTGATTTACATAGTAGCACTGAGAGATTTATGTCTCTCTCTTTTGACAACATTTTTCCAATTCTGTTTGGTACGAAAGGCATAAAATGACTTAAGCCCTTAGGAGCATATTAATTATTTCAAAATATAAAATTGGAATAAATACAAAGAACTTAAGTCCACTTACACCCTAAATACCAATACCACTATCTCGTTGTTCCCTCCAACCGTTCGGACGTGTTTTTCTTTTGCTCCCGCTTCGCGTGTTTTAAATAAATTTAATTCCAATTTATTTATTTGCATATCTGCAATTTTTTTTTCCCTGTTGCCTTTTTGATCGCGAAACATTAAGTGACCCAATAACTAGAACCCAATAACGCAAGAACTATGTCAAAGCAGTGCGGTAATACCGATTGTGTGCTAACATCGCAAGACTTTAGTGCTGATTGGGTAAATTGTAATGGGTTATGCGGAAAAACAGATTCGATTTGATCAAAAAGTTACCGGCTGAGTTTAAGTCGATCCCTGTGAGTTTAAAAAGTGATCTGAAGTCTGATATATACTCAATCCTGAACCCACATATATCAACGATAAACGACCATTTCAACTACTTTCGCACCTACCTGGATACCAACCAACAAAACACTTCAAAACCAAGTCCCCCATCCCATCAACTCGTCGATCCACTACTGCTTGAGATTATAAACAAAATCAATGAAGTTAGCAATGATGTCGCAGCTTTCCGATTAGTTATCGGCGATGTTGATGAAAACCTTAGACTGGCATCAAGCAAAATTGATTTCATCCCAGAACTCATTCAGCCACAACCAAGCCCAATCTTCAACACGTCAATACTTACCGAATTCCTGGAATCAGCAGACTATTCAATCCAACCACAAACAACGAAGACTTCAACAACTCCAACAATGACTACAATACCGACACCCACCCCAACAACAACATCAACTACTACTACAACCACAACATCAACAACTACAACTTCATCAATGCCCACACCCACCCCAATCTCAACATCAACTGAAACAGGCTCTCTGCCTACAACTTCTTCGATGCCCTTAAACCGATATGGCACGCTTTGGACACCCACCGACTGGAGTAAAAGGCTCGAAAAACTACACAGCACTGCGTACGAGTATAATTCCTTCTTAATAAATAGAGCTCCTCCACATGCAGACGTCTCTTGGATGATTAACTTTTTCCTGCAGAAATATGGCATATCCATCCGTAACTGCCAGATAATCTCTCCAACTAACGCCAAGAGCATTCGATTTAAGCTCGACTTGCCTTCAAAATACTCCTGGCTCTTTTCGAACCCCTCAACCGATGTCCTCAGCTTAGGAAAGATGACCATCAGCAAGGTGAACAATTCAGCAGAGCCGAAGCTTAGTCTGACTAATAAACCTAGTATTAAACGTAAGTCTAAGAATAATAGCTCTAGGTCTAGTCCTAACCCTGACCCTAACTGGAGCTTTAAAGTTGGAACATTCCCTCTATTTTCCAATCCCACTCTCCAGACACTTACCTCTATCACACCCTCAATCACAAACTCTTCTCGATCAACCTCTCCTCACGTTACAAACTCTTCTCAACCATCTACTTCTCCTCATACGAGACTTACCTTAGCACCTCCTCAAGGTCCCCCTCTTCACCCCAAGGTAATCTCAAAGTTACCAAAGCCTCAACGTAATCGAGTATCATTCAACTTAAATCCACATCCTAGTCTCCCCTCTGATTCCCTAGCCCCTATTAACTCTCCATCGAATTCCAATTACCCGAACTTCATACACTCCCATGTTCTCAACCCTGTCCCCTCAACCTCTGATTCTGTTCTTCCCGCTATTACACCCACCCCAACCTCTAAAGCTTCTGCAATTTTCGATCCTCTTCTCCCCCCAGCAGTCAAACTCACATCCACGTTTGTAAACCATAATATGTCCTCCCCCAACGACTTCGATGGCCGATATATTATGTCACGGCTGAGAGACCACAGGCTTTTTGAAAATGTTCGACTTTACCTTGCCTACTTATTTGACAAACCCGAATCTATCTGCGTTGACGGTAAAACCAAAACAAACGTTCAGATATATATTCAAAAGGAAGGCCTCCCTATTGATCCGGCTGCTCTGAGAGAAATCTACAACCGTTTTCACGATGGCTTTAACATTTCGCCGGCCACAGTTGACAAGGACCTATCTGCCTTTGCTTCTCATATCAGCTCTAAACGTATCTCACACCTTCAACGGAGCCGTGCTGACCACAATAATTTTTTTCGTCCCTAACTCAATACCAGGACCTCAGCCCTCCCCCCATCATAGCATTCCGCTTACCTTTTACTATCAGAACGTAAGGGGCCTGCGATCTAAAACCCAAGCTGTTCTGCGTCAATCTCATGCTCTCCCATTTGATATCTATGCGATAACTGAAACCAATCTGATCCCCGATATAAAGAACCCGGAACTATTCCCACCCACATTTAACGTCTTTCGAGACGACATCAGCCGCCCAACGTATGACCCCCCCTGTCGAGGTGTTCTCCTTGCCATTCACAACGACCTGGACTCTTCTCAGATTGCTTCTTCTTCATCTCGTAAACTTGACTTTGTTGCAATCAAAATAACACTCCCCCACAAGTCCCTATACGTAATGTGTTTTTACATCCTTCCTGCCCAACCTTTAGAATCCAACCAACTTGTTGTCAATGCGATCGACGAAGTAATAGAGTTATCTGACTCTTCTGACGACATCATCATTTCCGGCGATTTCAACCTGCCTCAACTGCATTGGGTCTTATCTGAAGATGAATCATTTTTCATTGCGTCAAATCCCAACTCAATCAAAGAATGTTTCTTCATTGATCGACTAACCGACTCAAATCTATGCCAAGTTAGCGGCATCCCTAACTTTATGGATAGACAGTTAGACCTAATCTTCACCACTGATCCGATCAACTCCTCTGTCTCGCTTTCTCCCCTTCTTCTTTCGACTATTGATAACCTTCACCCTCCACTTCTTCTTTCTTTTTTTCACGACCACCCACTTCAGTCAACTCCGCCCGCAAGCCTCCCCTCTTTTGATTTCCATAAAGCCAATTTCCGCAAAATAAATGAACACCTCAGCAAAGTTTCATTTAAGTTTGCCAATCTCTCTGTAAATGATGCCCTCTCCTTCTTCTACAGAGAATTATTTATTTCTATCTCCCTTATTGTTCCTATATCTCGTCCAAAACCCTTCTCTACATCCCCCCCATGGTATAATCGAAGCCTCCGATCGTTACGCAACAAGAGAAACAAGTTATGGTCAGCTTTCCTTCGAACCAAGTCTTTTTCTGACTATTCCAACTATCTCGGCTCCTACCTGCAATTCACTCAGGCCTTTAACTCCCTCTATCAACGATATTTAAACGATGCGCAAGCGAATCTAATAAGCGACCCCAAATCTTTTTTCCGATTCGTTAACTACAAAAAAAATTCCGACGGATACCCTCCATCCCTCTCTTACGAAAATATAACTTCAAGTGATCCACACACCATTGCTAATTTTTTCGCGAGCTTTTTTAAACAGTCTTTTGCCGACAACTCCTTTGTTCCTGATCCTCTTTATTTCAATTACCTTCTCAACTACTCCATCGGCCCCTATCTCTCTCAAACTTTTGATCCTACTGTAATTGAAAATAGATTACAAAAACTTAACGACGAGTACTCACCTGGCCCTGACGGTATTCCCGCTATATTTCTCAAGAAGTGTTCCCTCGTTCTCTCCCAACCCCTTTCGCACCTCTTCCAGCTCTCGCTTTCCCAAGGCGACTTTCCTCAGATATGGAAGTTCTCCTTCATTACACCGATTCATAAAAAGGGATCAAAGAGCGAAGTAACCAATTACCGCCCGATAGCCAAACTCTCGCACATACCCAAACTCCTGGAAAGTATCCTGTACGAATCCTTAAGCTTTCAATGCAAGTCCTTAATTTCCCCTCACCAACACGGCTTTCTTAAAGGTAGATCCACTACAACTAACCTCGTTGAATTCGTGTCCTCTGCACTGTCGGCCTTAGAAAGTGGTAAAGAAGTTGATGTTATTGCAACCGATTTTAGTAAAGCTTTTGATAAGATATCACACAAATTAATTCTTTTCAAATTGTCTGTCCTCGGCTTTGAACCAATACTGCTGAAATGGATATCATCTTATTTGGAAAACCGTTTTTATAGTGTTCGCTTCAGGTCCGTCCTATCCACCTCATTCCTGGCAACCTCTGGTGTACCACAAGGCAGTCACCTAGGTCCCCTACTCTTCATCTTAACCATAAACGATCTTGAAAGGGTCATTAAACACTCCGCTATCTCTCTATATGCCGACGATACCAAATTCTTCAAACACATATCTTCATCACAAGACTCCTGCTTACTGCAAAAAGATTTAGATAATTTTTCTATCTGGTGTCTTAAAAATTGCCTAGAGCTCAATATTTCTAAATGCCAATCTATCACCTTATCCCGTAAGATCAACAAATCTTCTCCCCGTCTTTACCTACTCAACGACCAACCTATACCCATAGTACAGTCTCTTCGTGACCTTGGAATATTATACGACCAGGAGCTTAATTTCCGTTCGCATATAGATGAAAAAATTCGCAATGCCAATTCATCCCTTGGATTCATTAAACGATGGTCAAAGGAATTCTCCGACCCCTATGTGACTAGATCTCTCTACGCCACTTTTGTACGCCCCCTTCTCGAATACGCCAGCCAAACGTGGTCACCCTTTCAGCAAGTTCATATAAGCAGAATCGAAAACGTACAAAGACGTTTTCTTCGGTTTGCTCTCCGCGGTCTTTCTTGGAACGATCCCTTAATTCTTCCCCCATATCTCGACCGCCTCAAACTCATTAACTTGAATAGCCTTGAGGATCGTAGGGATGCCGCAGACATTATTTTCATTCATCGACTCCTATCAGGCTCTATCGATTGCCCGTCTCTTTTCAACTCCATCTCCTTGAATACAAACCCTCGTAATATACGAAACCCCCGCCTCTTCTACCTTCCTACCCACCGCACGTCCTACGGATCCAACGAACCAATTTCCCGTATGCTACGGCAGGTAAACTCTAACATTTCCATTTTTGACTTCAACCGCAGCTCTTACTCCGTTAAACTCAGCCTCCGTCACTCTAAACCCTAGCTATAGTTATTAGTTATAAGTCTAAGTGTTTAGTAAACCTAAGTCTTAGTTTAATTTTAATAGCTTGTATTAAGCCAAATAAATGGGTCTTTTTGCCCCCACCAAATTAAATCAAATTAAACAATTTTAAAAACTTCCTGACTTATACCCTTTGTATAAAATAATTTCTATAGGAATATGTTACGCTAGACTTATGCTGATATGACCAAACGAAAGAGAAAAAAAAATTGACTTAAGTCCAACAAATATCCGAAAACGGGATTTTTTGACTTAACCCCTTACTACCTGACACCAGAGAATTCTACCTGTTGTTACCTGTTCAAGGTAACATAATAGCTTTTTAGGAATTTCTTTTTGGTTTTCTTAATTTTTTTTATTATTTATTGACTGTTATAACCCTTCCGTAAATTTTGTAAGTTTTCTAAAACTTTATGATCCGTACCTACAGGTAATCATTTATATTGCGCACAATTCTGGACAGTACTAAGTTTAAAATTGACCTGAAATGATTTTTAAGTTTTTGCGATAAGGCCGAATTCATAGAAAAAAAGTGAAACACGTTTTTGGACTACCCATTTTCAATACCAACCTGACGACGAAAAAATAAGTCCTTTCACCAAATTTCATTCGCCTATGTCAATTCTGACAGACGGACAGACGGACAGACAGACGGACATGGCTAAATCGATTCAGAATGTGATCCTGATTCAGAATATATATATATACTTTATGAGGTTTCCGGTGACTCCTTCATGGCGTTACAAATGTAGTGACAAAGTGGATATACCTACCTTCCTACGTGGATGGTACACAAAGGGCTTTATAAAGAAAGTTTGCGCTGCACAGTTCTAAACTTATTACAATTACAATATAAAAGTGAGTTGAAACAATACATAGTTAAGGTACATAACGTTTATTTATAAGATAGAACTTATCTTGCGAATATAGTCTGAAAATCTCCCAATATCTCTACACTTTTACACTGCTTTCGATTGCTCGTGTCTACGAAAGCATCTGTTTATAGGAGATCTGTTTCATCCTCTGGGTATCAACCGAACCCAAGTGACATTCAAAGATCTTCGTCAGTTGTTCTGTCATATTGAAGAAAATGGTTCTGGTCCCAGCAGCTTTTCAATTGACCCCTGTTTTGCAAGGGAGTCCGTTCGTGTTTTTCAAGCGTCTGATCACTGCCTGACTGATGTAGCGTCCAAAATATGACGTTAAAGTCGTCTCTCGTGATTTTAACCGCAAGATATATAAGAATTTGCGACATATGCGAACACGTCTGAAAATGAACTTAAGCTAATAGACGTTGTTATAAGTGTTATGCTGCCAGCATGCGGTCCGAGGCTGAGGCCCAGAGGAGAGCGACGAAATAAAAAGAAAGGAAGGCGCGATGTTTACAAAGTGATACCAAAGGACAGAAAAGACTCGAACAAAGAGCTTTTACAATAATTTAGTAGTAACGTCGCCATTGAAAGTAATAAAGAACTTCCTCTGTAGAATGGTAAGTACAGTCAAGCCAGCTTAAGTGAAAAGACAAAAAACATTAACTTCAGTTTCAATTAACCGGCTTTTTCAGTTAAGCGAGCCCCGGATAACTGAAAACAAATTTTAGTTAAGCGGACCTCGGATAACTGAAAAATAGTTTCAGTAAAGCGGACCCTGGACAAATTTTTCATCAAAATCCATTTATTTATAAACAAAACCACAACAAAAAATATTGAAAATAATCACATTTCAGTATTTATTAACAAAATTTGAAGTCTAAAAATTTCTGGGAAGCTGAACTTAAAAGTAAAGGGTGATTTTTTAGCTGGTTTGGTTTTGGCAACACTGGTTTTGACAGCTGACGTGTGTTTAGTACCTTGTGTCACTGTCAAACAGCTTCAGTTTGGTTTGCAATTTAACCATGGATTGTCTTACAAATGAACAACGCTTGCAAATTATTGAATTTTACTATCAAAATTCGTGCTCGGTTCGAAATGTTCTTTTTCGCTTTTTTATCGAAAAATTGTGTTCAGCGATGAGGCTCATTTTTGGTTGAATGGGTACGTAAATAAGCAAAATTGCCGCATTTGGAGTGAAGATCAGCCAGAAGCATTGCAACAGCTACCAATGCATCCCGAAAAAGCCACTGTTTGGTGCGGTTTATGGGCCGGCGGCATTATTGGGCCATATTTCTTCAAAGATGATGCGAATCGCAGCGTTACTGTCAATGGTGAACGCTACCGAGCGATGATAACAAACTTTTTTTTGCCCGAAATGGAAGTTCTTGACTTGCATATGTGGTTTCAACAAGACGGTGCCACATGCCACACAGCACGCGAAACAATGGCGCAATTGCGAGGCGAGTTTGGTGAACAGTTAATTTCACGTTTCGGGCCGGTCAATTGGCCGCCTAGATCGTGCGATTTGACACCATTAGATTATTTTTTGTGGGGGTATGCCAAGGCTAATGTGTATAGGGACAAGCCCGCTTCGATTGACGCACTGGAAGCCAACATCCATGCATTCATTCGTGAGATACCGGCCGATATGTGTGAAAGAGTATGCCAAAATTGGACTCAGCGGATGGGCTACCTGAGACGCAGCCGCGGTCAACATTTGCATGAAATTATCTTTAAACATTAAATTGCAAGGTTCAAACTATCGATTCAAATAAATATTTCATTCATTTTTTCGAATTTTTTGTGTTTTTTTTTTAAAAGAAGTTCTAAACCTCTTAAAAAATCACCCTTTAGTAAAACAAACCTATTCAAATAAACAAAAAAATATTATGCATATATCGCCAGAATTTACATCTGTCATTGTCAGAGGTAAAGTGGAATGTGGAAGGTGAATAATGCAAAAAATGGATGCATTCAACTCCTGCTCGTTACTCTTTCCCTTTTCAAGGTTCCGTACCCAAAGGTAAAAAGCGGAACCTTTTTAGTTTCGCTATTGTCCGTCCGAACCCACTAGACCAAGTATGCGTGTCTTTTGATTAACATGGCACATATGCATGAATTAGAACTGGGCTACATTCAATGTCAAATTAAGCTTGCAATCAATCCCTCCTTTTTGGCTAAAGCTGTCAGTCAATTTAATACTTAGTTTATGGCAGTTCCCTCGAATGAAAAATTGAAAGAATGAGCAAGAAACTAAAACGACAGCGAGTACTCGAATTCATATTTTGTTCAGTGTTTTGGGCAGTGAGTACAATTTCATGTAGAGAAATGTATGTACACCTGTGAGGAGTATACCAAGATGTAGCATTAAAAATATGTTTGTTGTTAAGGGTGTGCCACGACATTTGTCCGAAAATGTTCGTATACTATTTTATATGTTGATAGAGAATAGAAAATAATTGCCGAATTGGTTTATTTTTGGAGCAAGCTGTAATACAGGGTGTCCGCCGGGAAGGTATACTACTTTGTTTTGCCGCCTCTTTGGTAAACATAAGTCTTGACAGTTCATATTTGGCAGTCGTGAAGTAAACACGTGGCAAATTTATTATGGAAAAATATTCGATAAACCAACGTGTTTTAATCGTTAAAACATTTTATCAAAATCAATCATCGATTACTGTGACGATGACAAAGTTACGTGAAATTTTTGGGAGAACACATTTTCATTTGAATGGATATGTGAATAAACAGAATAGTCGGTTCTGGGCAATGGAAAACCCTCAAATTATTCATCAGTCACCTTTGCATCCATTAAAAGTTACAGTCTGGTGTGCAATTTGGTCAGGAGGAATCATTGGACCTTACTTCTTTGAAAATGAAAATGGCGTGACGGTAACTGTGAATGTGGACCGACATCGTGATATGATTGAACACATTTTAACGCCACAACTTCATGCTTTGGACTTGATTAACATGTGGTATCAACAAGACGGTGCCACATCGCATACAGCCAGGATTACAATGGAATTACTGCGAGACGGTGAGACCTCTTTCCACAACAAGTTATTTCAAGAAATGGTGATGTTGATTGGCCTCCATGGTCGCCTGATTTGACTGCTCCGGACTTCTCTTTGTGGGGATATCTGAAAAGCAAGGTTTATGCAAACAAACCAGAAACGCTTGAGCAACTCAAACAAAATATTCGTGATGAAATTAATGAAATACCGCGTGAAATGTGTGAGAATGTAATGAAAAATGTGCTCAAAAGGGCTCGCATTTGTGAGACTAACAGAGGCGGACATTTACTTGATATTGTATTCCATACATAATTGCCGACATTAAATAAAATATTTATCAATATAAGATCCATTCTCTTTCATTTAATCAAAAATTAAAAACAAATAAAGTAGTATACCTTCCCGGCGGGCACCCTGTATAATCATTTGGATGGGAAATATCAAATTAACTAACTTTAAACTCAATAACAGGGTTATTCCTCATTTTATATATATTTCATTTCCACTATTTTAAGAGCACCTTTTTCATAATTTCGAAATAAAAAAAATATAAAAACTTTTCTTCAGGGAAGACATCCAACAAAAAAATTGTGCAATAGAAGCCGGGAACGACTGCTAGCCGTTTTATTATGAGATGAACAATTTCGTGATTGGCAGCAGGTACCTACATGGGATAAAATCTGAACGCTAAAAAAGATTACTAATACCGCGAACTGTTTTATTTTAAAAAGTTACACAATTTTTATTCAAAATAGGAACAACACAAAGACTGTAGTTACCAGCTGAGGTAGAACACTTAAACTCGTTTAATTTTAGAACGTTTGACCACGATTAGATTTCTTATCCCAAATGACGCACACAAGGTACATCGCCTATATTCAATTGCGAGTGTTGTTTATATTTACCTAGCTTTATAATCTTAAAGATGACCATATAAATGTATTGAAATTTATAACAAGACTAGCTTTTTTTTTCTGTTTGTTGAAAAATGATATTTGTGAATTAAAAAGGGTGTTAGACTTCGCCTCTTTAGTTAGACTGGCCGTTAACAAAGCGCCTTTAGTTGCGTGCGATCTACTGCGTGCTGCGTGCGTTGATGTGTATAAAAAAGGATTGGCAATGTTAAGATTAAGAGCTTCCAGGTGTTATTTTTGCATCAATTCTTGGTTTGACTGGTACCAACATAGATACAGCAGCGAGTTTTATTCGGTCGTCATCTCACACAGTTATACGAGTTTCAAAGGGATGTGAAGGCTATAGAAAAAGCTAAAAAGGTGCTGTATACCTAGGGTGACCATTCCTCCCCTTTTTGAGAGGACAGTCCTCTTTTTCGCTACTATGTCCTATATGAGTTTTGTTTACTAAAAGAAAAAAAACATTTTCCTCTTTTATCTAAACTGGACCTCTAAATGTCCTCCTTTTGTCCTAAATACCATCTTTCTACGATAAGAAATATGACTGTGAGTACTTTCTCAATACTTATAAAGCTGGAGTTAGATGACAGTCTTGAATATTTATTTTAAGGCCTTACTTATAATCATTTTTAACCTTCATACTGTATATTTTGTAAGTCACAATGGTTAATTTCATTTGGACAATTTTGCCTTGGTGAGTTCGTTAATTATTGCCTGGACACTAAATGATTAGTATTGTGCCAACTCAGTCCTTTAATCAAACCTATCAATTTTGATAGTACTGATGGTATTTAAACATTTTTACTTAAGTAGTGTCCCCTTTTATTTAATGGTTACCGTATAGCATGCCCTAAGAAAACGTGTAACGCTCTGCAGCCCTGCTAGTTCTTATCCCATTGTTTTTTCGTTTTTATGACGTGAATGAAAGTTTTTCTGCTGTTGTCTAAATTGAATAAAGAGTTCTACCGAACAGAGATATGCTGATATTCGTAGCTGTTATAAAGGGTGATTTTTTAGCTGGTTTGGTTTTGGCAACACTGGTTTTGACAGCTGACGTGTGTTTAGTACCTTGTGTCACTGTCAAACAGCTTCAGTTTGGTTTGCAATTTAACCATGGATCGTCTTACAAATAAACAACGCTTGCAAATTATTGAATTTTACTATCAAAATTCGTGCTCGGTTCGAAATGTTCATCGCGCGCTGCTTCCATTTTATGATCGGCATTCTCGACCTTCTGAGCAGTCTATTCGGAAGATTGTGACCAAATTTCGCACCAAATTTACTTTGTTGGACATTAAACCACCAACACGTCAGCTAGTGTGACAGAAGACCGCGAAATGTCGATTCGGCGCCGTTCCCAGCAGTTAGGCCTTTGTTACAGCACTACGTGGAAAATTTTGCGGAAGGATTTGGGCGTAAAGCCTTTTAAGATACAGCTGGTGCAAGAACTAAAGCCAGCCGACCTACCACAACGCCGAATTTTTGGTGAATGGGCTCTTGGAAAGCTGGCCGAGGATCCGCTTTTTTATCGAAAAATTGTGTTCAGCGATGAGGCTCATTTTTGGTTGAATGGGTACGTAAATAAGCAAAATTGCCGCATTTGGAGTGAAGATCAGCCAGAAGCATTGCAACAGCTACCAATGCATCCCGAAAAAGCCACTGTTTGGTGCGGTTTATGGGCCGGCGGCATTATTGGGCCATATTTCTTCAAAGATGATGCGAATCGCAGCGTTACTGTCAATGGTGAACGCTACCGAGCGATGATAACAAACTTTTTTTTGCCCGAAATGGAAGTTCTTGACTTGCATGATATGTGGTTTCAACAAGACGGTGCCACATGCCACACAGCACGCGAAACAATGGCGCAATTGCGAGGCGAGTTTGGTGAACAGTTAATTTCACGTTTCGGGCCGGTCAATTGGCCGCCTAGATCGTGCGATTTGACACCATTAGATTATTTTTTGTGGGGGTATGCCAAGGCTAATGTGTATAGGGACAAGCCCGCTTCGATTGACGCACTGGAAGCCAACATCCATGCATTCATTCGTGAGATATTATAGAGATATTATAGAGATGTTATAGTGCGCGTACTAATAACAAATTTAATATCGACTCTAAATTTACGAAAGCTCACAACTGCGAAATTTGTATGGAAAATAAAAACACTGTGAACTACTCATACTTAAATTTAGAGTCGAAAATAAAAATGTTTATTGGTAAGGCCCTATATTTTCATGAAGATTCCGTTTAGCATTGGAAAACGAAAAAAAAAATGGAATTTATTAGAAAATTTGAAACAGTATTGACATAATTAATGAAATTACTTTTGAAATCAATTGCGTCAACCGAGAATATGAATAATGTTCATTTATAATAAAAAAAAAACAATCAACGAAAATTTATTTTCTTTAAGATGTTGATTATTTGTTCATTGATTCACGACTCAAGAAACATAAAACATTTTCACAATCCACCTATTTCTTTTGTACGTCGCCATCGCTACTCCACGCCGTCGCCTGATGGATTAATTTTTTTATTTTTGTTCTGCCTGTTATGCACCTCAGCACAAGCTTATCGAAAACCACAATGTTGTAAGAGGTTGTACAAGGTGGCGCAAAAGTAATCCTCCTATCAGAAAATGCTATAAATTTTGCGATTGGCCCCTAATGTCAGTTCTGTTTTGACATTTGTGTAGTAAACACATGCGAAATACACGTTAATAAACAATGTTATGCTACACTGCTCCAGAACGCTCAAGCTCAGGCCATCCTTAATCACCACCAAGAGGAAGATGATTTTTCATCAAAAATAATCATGAGTGATGGGCCCATTTCCATCTTAGCGGGTACCTACGTAAATAAGCAAAATTTTCGCTTCTGGGGCACTGAAAATCCGCGTGCAACCCACGAAGAGCCATTACACCCGCTCAAAGTCACTGTATGGTGTGCTGTTTTCGCTTGAGGAGTCATCGGACCTTTTTTCTTCGAAGACGTCGCGGGCCAAACGGTTACTGTGAATGGTGAGCGCTGCAGAGCAATGATCAACGAGTTCTTTTTGCCGCAACTTGATGAATTGGGATTGGAAAACATGTGGTTCCAACAGGACGGTGCAACGGCACACACTGCACGTGCCACAACCGATATGCTGAAGGATGCATTTCCCGGGCTTCTAATCTCCCGTTTTGGCGATTTGCACTGGCCAGCAAGATCGCCTGATTTGACCGCTCCAGACTTCTTTTTGTGGGGCTTTTTGAAATCGCGGGTTTTTGTCAACAAGCCTCAGACTCTTGCAGCTCTTAAAGACAATATCCGTCAAGAATGTGAGGACCTATCGCCGGAAGTTTTGGCCAAAGTGATGGAAAATGCCATAAAAAGGGCTCAAATGACAATCAACTGTGGCGGCGGCCATTTACATGACATCATATTCTCGACTTGATGTTAAAAAAAATTAAAAGACCAAATAAAAATAATCCACAAGAAGAATCAAAGTTTTTAATTTTTTTTTTAAATTACAGCCAAAAAACATCGGAAGGTTATTTTTGCGCCACCTTGTACATGTACATATCAGTATGATAACATTACATACATCCATCAAGATCATTGTCTCGTTATAGGTATATCTAATGCGCAAGATTAACATAAAGTGTTAAGGTTAAAATAAGTTTTTCTCTACCTGTACCTGTGTTCGAGTTCGAATTCTGAGCCTAAATCGAATGTCCAACTAACCCAATAACTCAAAATATCCAAGTGTTGGAAATATTACAAAATCTAATCTACAAAAAACTATAATACATTAAGGCCCGGTTTGTTCAATCTTGGTTATATTTAATCGTCGATTATTCCAGAACCATCGAATGTGTTTGTTCAGGTAAATATTAACCAGAGAATCAGTGGTTTGGTTAGTTAGCCCGAGAAAACGATAACCGGCCGATTTTGCGCGGTTAATGAGATTTAACCAATGATTTTCTGGAATTTCGGTTGTTTAAGTATGTATTAATTTGAACGTATCTGCTATACACAACAACATTTTGTACAATACACAAATAATATACAATAAACGTAGGTATATATAACTTACTTACTTTACTTTTGATGGCGCTACAGTCCGGGGTGGACCAGGGCCTCAACCAACATTCCTCTCCAGCCAGCTCGATCCCTAGCTGGCTGCCGCCAGTTTCGTACGCCAAGTTGGTCGAGGTTCCAACTGCGCACGCCACCGTAGGTATGGCCTTCCTCTACCGCGTTGTCCCTCTGGTGTCGATTCGAATGTTTTCCGGGCGCTGGTGTCCATATCTATATGACCCAGCCATCTAAGCCGACGGACTCGTGCTTTTTTGACTAGGTCTTTATCGCTGTACAGCTCGTACAGCTCATCGTTAAACCTTCTCCTCCATACACCTTCGGCACAAACGGGACCGAAGATCACACAAAGAACCTTTCGCTCAAAGCAACCAAGAGAGTATTCATCCGCTCTGGAAAGAGTCCATGCTTCCGCACCATATAGCAGGACTGGGATGATGAGGCTCTTATATAACGTCTCCTTAGTTGCTCGTGAGAGGGCTTTGCTTCTCAATTGCCTCCCAAGCCCAAAGAAACAGTGATTGGCAAGGGAAATTCTTCGTTTGATCTCCGAGCTGATGTCGTTCTAGTCAAAACTAGACTTGGCTCTATATAGCTCTTCTCTATACACGCTATCGTATGCAACTTTAAAATCGATGAACAGGTGGTGGGTATCGATTTGGAATTCCTGGGTCTTTTCCAAGATCTGCCATAATGTGAATATTTGGTCAATGGTGAACTTTCCAGGCCTAAAACCGCACTGATAAGGACCTATCAGGTTGTTGACGATCGGCTTAAGGCGTTCACATAGAACGGCAGATAAGATTTTGTAAGCGACTATATTCCCCTGATCGTCTTTGCAGGCTTCGGTTCGGGCTTTATAACCTTGACATGCTTTTTTTACCTTTTGGTAAAATGTTCGAACCTCCGACGTTGAACATTCTCACAGTATTTTCATGGCGCTGGACCGTTCTCGCTATCCGGAGTCGTACCTTGGCTGCAACCAGGTAATGGTCCGAATCAATGCTAGCGCCCCGGAATGTGCGGACGTCTAAGATACCGGAAATATGTCTTCCGTCGATCGCAATGTGATCAACTTGGTTTTTCCTTGTATGATCAGGAGACGAGTGCTAGCTACGACGATATTTCGCCCAGTTGCGAAGTCGATTAGCCTATATCCGTTACCGGATGTGTTGTCGTGTAGGCTATGCATGCCGACAGTGCTGCCAAAGTGTTTTCCTTTCATATTCTAGCATTAAAGTCACCAAGTACGACTTTGATATCGTATACTTAGGACATTGCGCATAGGTCCTCTCTAGGAGATCGTAGAAACTATCTTTAGCAGCGTCGTCCTTTTCCTCTGTTGGCGAATTTAGCCTCAATGCGGATTGTCACTAGGCGTTCGCTCACATGCCTGAAGCTCAAAACTTCTTGCCTAAGTCTGCTTCCAATGACAAATCCACACCCAAATAAGCGTTGCTTCTGTTCGCGGTAGCAGTCACCGTAGTAGATGTCGCAGTTTTTCATCCTCTTTTTGCCCAGCCCATTCCATCGCATTTCTTGGATGGCGGCAATGTCCGATTTGTTGGCCTCTAGTGTCTCGGTTAGTTGCTCCGCAGCACGTGGCCTATTTAGGGTCAAAACATTTCACGTGCATATCCGAAGGTCGTTGTCCTTATTTCGTTTGCTGGGGTCGTCAACAGTAAAATCATCCATATCCGAGGCTGTTGTCGTTTTTTTGTCTTTCGCAAAGGGTTGTCAGCCCTATGGCGACTTAAAAAAAAGGATCAGTGTCGGCGTCTTTTTTGCTCCCGACACGTATAGCTATTGGATATTTAGTGGCGCCAATTTCTCGTCATGTCGCTTTAAGGATCATAGGCAACTCAGAATTTAATGAGAAAACGGTGCAACCCGTTGACCCTCTGAGACTCTCCCCTCAAAGCCGCTGATTGTCCGCGACTGCTTATTTAATTCGCAGCAACCCTACATATCTGCAGGGCGTTCCACTATCCGCAACCTGTGGACGCGTCCCGTATAGGTATATATAACGCAAGATGGATAAAATCGGTCACGATACTTAAATATCGATGTATAAACATGCCTATGGATTTTTGGATTATGTTTCCGTAGTAAAAATATATCTACATACACAAAAAAAAACAGTAAAACTGTGCACTAGTCGGATTTCATTTAAACTACCTACTCATCGTCACTGGTATAAATAAATAAAAACAAACAACTATTTTGCAAGTAGAGTTTTCTTAGTTCATTGGCTTTCCTTTCGACAATAGATTTTACCGAGGTGCCTATTTCGGTGATATCATCTACATATTCGTGTTATCAAAATAGCCGACTGAAATTTTTTACAATCACTTTTTAATAGACGATAAGTAGGTATGCCGTATGCGTCCGGAACCTCTAATAAATGTCCCCCCAATACAGCACTGTATTCAAGTTCATGATTAGTATTGATGTTTGTTCGCAGTGATATACAAATTCTAGTTGTCGTTGGCTTGTCGCACAAGAAAGAATAATTTTAGTTCAAATTTATAAGCAAGTGTGAGCAGTTCAGATCGCTGGTAGAGCAAAGTTTTTGTTTTAACTTTCGAAGCGCGTTTAAAATTCTAATATAATCTTCCAATAACTAGTTTAGATAGAGGATACGGATCTAAACAGAGGTAGGTTCAAGCTACTTATTACAAGATAGGTAGATTCTCTGTAGGAATAAACTAAAGCAGTAGGTACGTTTAGGAAATTCTATACTTTTGCGTTTATTTGGTGAATTTTCTTGGAACAAGTAAATGTATTAAGAGTGGTCAGTTGTTTCTTTCTTTCTTATATTTTTTTCGGCGAAGCAGTGTTGCCAGAATTTGAAAAAGGAAAATGCTAGACTGCAAAAAAAATATGCTCGAATGTATGAAGCCAAAACAAAAACGATAAACTAAACAAAATTCGTTTTCATCAGCTTTAAACAAAAAAAAATAGTATTGTTTTGTCTTCAGAAAAAACAAAACAAAACAAAACAATATCAACAGTAACTATGTACATATGTGTGAAATATTTACGATAGGAATCTAACTACAGTGGGTGTACTTTTCTGACGTTTAATGTCCATCATAGATAAGATAAAAATGCTTCTCCGTATATCTGTATTAGCCCATGTTCCTATGTATCTATGTACTTATCTCCACGTACACAATAGACTGGAATCACATTCCAGCTGGTGCGTGGGAAAGTGTTGGGAATCATCTAAACTTCGATGCACTGTATACCAGCTTAATGTACACGAATGACTTTTGGTCATTCCAGAGCAAACGTCAAAAAATACAAAAATTCCAAAAAATTAAGAATGCTAAAAAAGCATTCGTCATTTTCCTTTTTTAAAAATAGTGCTTTCAGATCACGAAAATAAAACAAGACAGATCATTGAAAAGTTTAATTTTTGAATTGTGGCAACAGTTGCTTTCAAAAACAAAACAGATAATACAGGGTATTACAAACCTCATATTGCCACACGCCATATATTGCAAATATTCTGCTCAACGTGACGTCACACAAGGCACATGTCATCTCACTTGCAATGTCGCTGGTGTTACCATATTTGAATAAAATTTGCATAATTTTTCTTTTCGAATATTTTTGTGAAACAAATTTAGTATTTTATGTTCAAATATGCAACACATGAACAATATTTTGCTGCTAGCACTAGAGTTTGTCTTGGCATATTAAGGTGTGTCCAGACCAGCAAAACATTTCAGAAATGTTTATTTAATGTGTCTGAAGCATTCGGTCAGATTTCATAAACATTTATAAAATGAAATTTATTTATTAACCCTCGTATTAATAAACACTGCGTAAAAGTTATCAATTCGTTACTCAGCAGTTACGTCAAATTTTTGTATGCTATCTGACGTCTACTAGCTAACTTATGTCGTTTTCGATTTGGCTATTCAGATTTTGATCTGAGATTTCAGATTTCTGCTGCCAAATCGAACATAAAATCCGAATTTTATTGGTTCTTGCACTTGCACTGGAAATCCTTTTCAATTGATTTTTACACATTTATAACAACGCATTTCAAAATAATTTAATATAAAGAATCGTTTCCATACTCGAAAAATTAATAATTCAGTAAAAAAGCAACCCTTTCAACGATCAACAATTCGTAACCGCCAACTGTGTGTGTCATACACATTGGAATTAGTGAAAGTTGTGTGAAATCTGAAAAAAAAATCGAGATTTCTCTAAAGAGAGTGAGATCGAAAAAAAGATTGATTTTTGCCAAATCGAATGAATGAATTTACTTTTTCTCAAAAAATGTATCTTTTTGCCAAATCGAAAACGACATTACATTTGCATATTTGTTTATTAATACGGGGGTAAATGTTTATGAGATGTTTCAACTTTATCCTGTTTTGGACTAGAAGAAAATAATGTGGTGGGATTATTAGCAGCGGGTAAAGTTTTTATTTTTGTAATTTTGGTCTTGGCAATCACGCGACACGTGATTTAATTCAAATAATCGTTTAAATGAATCACTTTCTCATTAGGAATTCAAAGCTTTTCTGGACATATTTATAACAGCGCTCACTTTCTGCAGGGATACTTATAAAACAAAAATTATTTCCCATCACGATTGGGTAACTGTGAAACATTTCATAAATGTTTTTTTGGTGTCCAGATCCAAACCAGCAAAACATTTCTAAACATTTCATAAAAATTGTTTTGTTTAATAAGTGTTTTAGAAATAAATATGGAACATGTAGGTATTTAATTGTTTATCAAATGTTTGGCTGGTCTGGACATACATAAATCGATGATCTATATGGATCATAGCTGATAATAAAAAACAGCTAATGCGAACATTTTTGATGAGCAAAGCTTCACAAACCCAAATTAATATATCTGGAGGCAAAAATGGCCACATAAGTCTGACGTTTGTATTATGTGCGTGTGAATTGTAGCTGCATGGTAGGATCTTATCAGGAGGATTCTACGTTATTAATGTATTTGAGAGAAAGCTTAATGAGTTCTTATCAAGCGGCAATGTTTTCTCTTATATTTTCAGTACAAAACAATGGCAGCAGCTAAGCCGGAAACAAACGGAACTAAGTTCCCAGTCAGTTCAACCGTACCAGCTGTCCCCTCGTGGGTAAATGAGGAACGCTTCCTGGATGTCATTCAGAAACAAGTTCCTGGATTTAAGAAAATTGTAAAATTCAATGCTGGCTTATTCGGTGGTGCTGGAGAGAACTATTCATCGATCATGGTTAAGGTGAAAGCTACAGTGGAGTTAGAAGGTAAACATTCATCGGTATTACAGTGAAATGAGTAACAAAGCGCTCATTAGACAATTCATATTAAATATTATCAACATCGCATTTTCAGGTGGCTCTTCGCAAGATCTGGTTTACATGATCAAGACCATTCCGCAAGATGGAACTGGTGCGAACTTGGCCACAATGCTGGGTTTCTTCCCCAAGGAGCTAGCGATGTACCGTAAATGCATTCCTGAATTCGAGCAAATGTTTTGTCACGTAGGCAAGCCTGTGTCGTTCGGCCCGAGGTCATACACACTTGAGAAAAACCCTGAAGTTAATTACGTCCTCTTGGAAGACCTGTCTTTACTCGGCTTTAAAAACGTGGATCGCCATGAAGGGCTCGATAGAGAACACACAGAATCTGTACTAAGACTTCTAGCTCAGCTGCATGCCGCATCTGCGGTGAAATTTGCAACGAAAAACGACTACGATTCCGCTTTTATGAAAGGCACTTTAACCGAGGCTAACAAAGCAGCATTCTCCGGAATTTTGACGAAACAACAGGATACATTTATGAAATGTTTGCTAATGACTGAGTTTGGCCACAAATATGAGGAGCAAGTGGTAGATATATTCAGAAGATAGTGTAAGTTTTGTAGAGAAACAATTCTTTTTTGCATTCAATTACAGAAAGAATATCACAGTGGTGTGATTGAAAACAAAATAAAACTTGGCACCCCCGATTTGAGTGACTTCAATGTAATCAATCATGGTGACTTGTGGTCAAATAACATCATGTTCCGGTACAATGACGAAGGCAAGCTGGATCAAACGATTTTTGTCGATTTTCAAATGTCAAGTTTCGGATCACCAGCCATCGACCTGTATTACTTCCTGTTGTCGTCCACCAACTTGGACTTGAAGGTGTCACACTTTGATTTGTTTGTAAAGTATTATCACTATCACTTGGAAGAAAGTCTTAAGCTATTGAATTATACGAAGAAAATACCGTCGATGAAACAATTACACATTGATCTGCTGAAGTATAGTTACTGCGGTAAGAAAAGAGTCTCAGGGCAATTGCTCGAATTTGTTGAAACGTTCTGCAATTTCAGCCATGTCAACTGTGACCGGGGTGCTGGCATCGGTGCTTATGGACCCAACGAACGAGGCAAATTTTGAAAACGTTCTGGGAGAAGGCGATGCAGGAATGCAGTTTAAAGTCCGAATGTTTCTTAATCCTAGATATGTCAGGCACATGGAAGTCATTTTAGAGTGGTTAGATACAAGAGGTCTACTACCTTAGTTATATATATAATTTTCAGAAAGAGTGTGGTTTGTAAATAAAGAATTTTATCCAAAGACCTCTAGGTGAACTGTTCAAGAGATAGCTTAGAAGTGTTTCTAGCAAATCACACATCGGGAAATAAGAAGCCTGTTAAACGGGGTGCTTGCTTTAGATAGGCGCACTTAGTTGTTAGTGTGTTGGGCTACTAAGCGATAGGGGTCCCACTTTCGAGTCCCGAAAAAAAATCCCACCTTATTTCAACTTAAGGTCTTTTTTCCACTGCTACTCCTCTCGCGAACGTCTGACAAATATCCGAGAGTATAACTGTCATGAAAGAGCTTCTCAATTAGCCGTTTGGAGTAGGTATAAAATTGTTCATCCCTTCCATTCGTGCCAAAAATGAAAAAACTACACAAAGAGATGTTGCGCCAACTAATTATTTGTTATGCTTTAGATAACTTTGCGAAAAAATACCAGTAATGACGAAGAAGACGTAACAGTCATCGAGTATTACTCGTATATAGAGAAAGCTATTAACCTCCAGTCATAATGGTGCGGCTGAAATATACCTATGATAAGACATTGCAAACGATTCAAGTGAGCCGTGACCGTCATGTGGAACAGTGGGTGACTTTTCAATACCACCTAGAATCTTTATCTCACCTTATTTGTGTAGGCAGTGGGTATACATAATCGACAAGTCATGTTAGTTTATTCACTTTTTGTAATTTGGTTTCTGTTAGGATTATTAGGAAATTGCGTTGAGAACGATAGCAATATAATTTGATAGGCTAAAACACGCAGAAGTTCGAGCGCGAAATCTGCATTTTGTATTAAGACAACCTAGCATTTTATGTATATCATGTAAAAAATATATATACGAAAAACTTTTTTTTTTACATCTTCCTTTATTCGTTCAGATGTACATTTAAATAATTACAGCCTTATTTATTAGAAATTGCTAAAGGCGCCTAAGCACCTGTATAGGAATGCAGTGTATAAGTATTTATAAAGTCTTTATACTTACACACTTCCAAAAATTCTTATTTATAAAACATTTTTCCATGCATACTACTTAGTTATACAGGGCTTGCGTCAAATAAAGTACTGAAAAGGAGAAATCTATTACATTAATCTGTCCGAAAAGATTAAAAAAACTTAACAGCTTGTGAGAAATGCAAATTCAAATACAAATAGGAATTAAAATATGGAAATGTAAAAAGAAAAACTTTGGAGATTTGGGACTCCTATGAAACGGTCTTATGCAAATTAAATCGAATATTTAAAACAATTTGAAATATCTCATTTCTGCACATATTTCTTATCGAGGACACTTGTAGAATCTTGAAAAATGAAAATAAAAATGTCCATACGATCTATCCAATTTATTTTTGATTTCATTTAAAATAAAATGTGACAGATTTTTTAAGTCAAAATGGCATTTCGATACTATTCCAACTCTATACAAGCTCTAACGTCCAAGCGAGTTTAGCTTATACAAGCTCTATACAACGGCGAACAAATTTTATAAATAAGGTTTATGCGTTTAGGGTAGTGTTGCCAGATGGTTTTTAATGAAAGTAGTACATAGGGTTCCAAATCCTGGACTTTCTTGGACAAATGACGATCAGAAAAAGAGTACAAAACTAGGACAAAAGAAAACAAAATAGTTTTAATCCAAATTTGTTTACTTTCACATTAAAAACATTTGCTTTAAGAGAGCGCAAATCCAACACAATTGTTTTGACGTCTCAAAAGTTCTGTTCGTTTCGAATTTGCATTTCTGAATTATTATTTCTGTTCGTTTACTTGATTTTAGTGATCTCCGACTGATTTTTCGATGTAATTATAAATTTAGACAAGCTGCCAAGTAGATAAGTGAAAATATAATACCGGACAATCCCGGACATTTTATTAAAACAATACCGGACGCTCCCCGCAGAGGCAAAAAAGAGTACATGTCCGGGAAAACCCGGACGGATGGCAAGGCTACTCTAACCGGTGCGTATGTCACGATACTACGTTGACGTACAGTTGGTACCTCGACTCACGCACACATACAAAAGCAAAGACCGTACGTTGTTTCGTTCAAGTTTTATTTTGACAGTATGAATGTGCCCCGCATACGAAGGATAACGATCTTCCCCTAATTTTTATACCTTTGATAAGTAACGTAATAGATTTTTTTTGTGAGAAAAAAAGCAAAATGCTCTATACTTGAAATTCTCATGAGAATTGCTAAGTTACCCTACTTTTTTTATAAAATGTGCAAATTATCATACATTTTGCGTATGATACCTAATGGGTTGTTATCATACATCATACAAGACCTGAAATCATCATACATGTAGCGCTGGCGAAGAGATTCATTTCATTTACGTTATTTTAGTTTTGCAATGTGGTGAAGCAAAACTTTAAAATAAATACATTTTAAATACCAAGTCTTAACACTAAATACCTACAGTCAAGCTTCGATAAGCCTAACTTCGATTACTCGAATAATTAATAACTCGAATAAAACTGGTTGCCAATAGCGCCAAGACTAAAATTTACATGTAATTTGTGTTTGATGACTCAAACTTCTATTACTCGAATTTCTTGATAACTCCAAGAGATTATTTGGCGTCACCCTCGATAAGTCGAATTCTGAGGGGGAATTCCCAAATTCTGCGTGTTTTTACAAGTTCGTTTTATAATGCCTCGCTTTAGGGGCACTGTGTTTGTATATTCCTATGACCTAGTATCCATACCGTGTAAAAAATCGTGATTTTCGTATGTGTGAGTAAGAATTGTCAAATTTCTTGTTAGTAGGGGTTGGAACACATAATTAACTAGGTGGGTATATTGGTTTGAATTTTTGAAAAATAAGAGGAAGGCAAAATAAAACACAGAGTTGAAGATCCGTATGAACAGTGGAGTATGTAGATTTTGTTAGTTGTTTAGTGAAACGTCGATTACATATTTGTTAACGTTGATATGTCGGTAAAGCCTACGTTAAAAACATTATCTCTTGAATAACAATTTAAATTTATAAAAGAGGTGGAAAGTGGGTCGAAAAAGAAAGATGTGGCTGTGTATGGTGTTCCGGTAAGTACAGTGTCTTCCACTTTAAAAAATAAAGAAAGTATTGTCACTGCAATCGAAAATGGTGCTGTAAGTGTAAGTTCCAAGGGACTTAAAAAACCAACATACGAAAATGTGGACAAAGCCGTTTTGGAATGGTTTAAATTGAAAAGGAGGCAAAACTTACCTATATCTGGAGGGTTAACTAAAGAAAAAAGCGTTGGATTTTAGACAAAAACTGGGAATTCAAAATTTTAAGGCAAGCACGGTCGGTATTTGTGGTTTTCTAGAATATCACATTCAAGTACATGTTGATCAAGTTCGATATCTAAATCTAGACTTCTTAAATAACTTAATACCGTTATTAATAACGTTATACGTATACATATTATTGCACTTTAACTTTTTATGCACTTCCAATATTGCAATCGCCTTTTGTGTAGAGTTGCATATTTTTATTGTGTCCTTATGCAGATATCTGAGATATCCTCTAGGCTTCAAAGTAATTAGGTCAGCTTTGCATGCAGTTAAGAAATGTTTGCACTTAGTACAAGATGATGTGCGAATAATTTTATATTCAACGAAGCCACAGATATAAATAATTATTTCTTCGTAAGGCGAGTGTAATATGTTGTTACTGGAAATATTATTAAAAAGTATAAAATCATCTTTTACATTTTCTTTTATGTTATAATATTCTTCTTTTTCACCAGAATGTTGTTGGTGTCACTTCAGCAGACGATCGAACTTCACTATGAATAAGAATACGTTTGTAAGCTGAGGCAAACTGTTCAGTATTTGGGTTATTATTGAACCCTCCTCTTGATCGTATACTTCACAAAAATAACTCTTAGTGGTTTTGTGATAGCTTATATGGTAAAATATAGGTAGCTGACTTTTCAAACACAATTCTCTTACATATGTACATTTTAAGTTATTCATATTAATTGTAAAACCTATGAATCCTACCTTATTTCTAGAGTTTACCATTTTTTTCATTTTGGAGCATTAAACCTGAAAGTTATTTTATTGAATCGTTGAATAACTCTAACCCTTGGTTTTCTTTACAGAGTCAATTTTTAAATTGCCGCCCAAACCTTGATTTCGTATTGAGACATCCAAAAATGTTGTTTATTTTTCTTATCAATTCATTAACCCCCTTATTCAAAAGAAATAGTAGGGAGTTAGCGCTACTTTCACTCAATGTTGGGGCGGCAAGTTTAAAATGCATGGTTTTGGAACGCCAGTTTATGTGTATTAATTAATTTATTTGCAAAATTTAGGCCCAACATTTCGTGATACTTCATTAATTCTTCAATATATTGCGACCTTATTGGCTGCCCATTATCATTATAAATCGTCCGTTTTGCTCCCCACGTATCTCGAATTACATAGTTGTGGCCACTTTTCTCATTTTTGAAAAAAGGAGAAAAGTCATCCATGGTCCCACCTAAATGCTTGATCATGCACAAGTTTCCTGGATGGCTATCGAATATCAATCCAGCTATTTCCACATTTGATTTCTTTTTATCACCATCCCACTGAATGTGCCTTCTTATAGCCATTACATCCATCATGACATCATGAGACATGCGACTAGTTTGCTATTTCTTATTTCTAATGATGTAGTTTTGAGATCTAATTCAATAACTTTTTGAGTAAATCCGTCAACTCAGTTTTGGAGTCATTGTAGGCTCGTGGGCTGCAAAGATGCAATGTCAATGCAAATGATCTCAGCTCCACAGGATATTTTCCAACAATTTTGCCACTGCTTACTTTTTTCAGCAAGCCGTTATCATTCGTCTGAAATTTTATTTTATGACTGCTTATTTCTAAGGTAATAAAATAAATAAATATTTGACGCAGCAGGTTTATGTAGGTAGTAGGTACCTTAGGTATAGCCTTATGCCGAGTCCGAACGGCTGAATTGGGAAGCTCTACCAGGACCTCGAACCTTCATGCCCATGTAAGAATTATTTTTTGTGATTTCCCACGCCTTTGCCTTACCTGTTGTGCAGTCTATAGTCGTTTTTTTCCACTCACTCAAAATCTACTGCGTTTTCCGAAATATCATGATTTTGCTGCAATTTTGTTATAAAAGAATTCAAGGTTTTGATTTTTTTTTCCAATTCTGCAACAGTTGCCGTCTTAATTTTTTAACTAATCTTCTTAAGACTAGTGTTCCACGGAGCAGTCTCCACTAAGACTTTTTGTGGACATTCCTTAACCGTGATCGGTACCACACCGTGTAGATGATGTTCGTCTTTTGCTGACAACCTAAATAATATAAGCCCCACAAAATAATCTGCACAAGAAAGTAAGATCTACTTTTTGTCACTGTTTACATCAAGGGAAGTTTCCAAATCAGATGAAAGGAATTCAATGTTTTCACTGAGAGAGTGTCAGTAGTTTTTTAATCAGCCCTATGTAGGTATAGGTATGTTTAAAATCTGACTACTTACAATCCTTCTCCAATCATTTTGAGAAAGATAGTTGGTACAGCACCACAGGACAAGTGCACCTTTCCACAAATAACCGTAAGCAGATTTGGTTCAAAATGTTTGCCACAAATTACTGCCTTTTTGCAATGGTCCTCATCATCTTCCTGGTCATTAAAACCTCTTCAGACCCAGACGAGTAAAAGAAGCGAAATGATAGATTTTTGTTGATTTTTAATATTATGTAAGATCAAATAAGAGATTTGCATTTAAAAAAAAAAATATTTTTATTAACTTCATGGTGAAAATCCTGGCGCACATATGTGTACCTCAGGTCTATCATAGCATAAAACATCCTAAATAAACTTTATTAAAACGTGATACAGTTAAAAAAAGTTTTTTTTTTTAAATGCACAGATAAACCTGGCACTTTGTGCAGATGGTACGGTTAAGAAATTTGCATCCAGGAAACCTGCATTTCGATGAAAATTTATCATTAAATAAATAGAACAAGTATATAGTCCTGAAGTACACATATGTGTAATTCCAAAGCATACAGCTCAGTTTCGGTAGAAAAAACATGAAAAAATATACCTTCGAACTTACAAACAAAAATTCAACTCAGTAGCACATCACTACAATAAAAATAATACTGCGAAACAACAATTTAACATTTTTACCTGAATAATTAATTTTTCACTCTGCGGAAACCTGAAAACCAATGAAACTGGCCAACTATATAATTCAAATATTGACAATTACTGAACGCCTAGCGCCATCTAAAAATTTTTTCTGCGTAAGGATTATATACACTTGATATTTAACTGCAGCTATTTGCCAAAAGATGGATGTAGTGTGACAAAGAAATTTTTAAACAAGGGTGCACATATGTGCACCTACGGTCTGAAGAGGTTATATGCTTTTAAAGCAAGAATCCAATATTTAATAAGATTTCCTTCCCGAAATATTCTGAAATATATAGGAATAAACATAATATTTTCATATTGCATAAACCGACCAATACTTACATGTGAAATGAGACTATTTCTTTTGATGTGCCTAGTTGCCTGTAATGAGAATCACAACGCAACACTTAATTTTAAAATATTTTAATGTGTTTTTTTTTTTTAATTTTTAAACCACTGAATATTTGCAAACACTATCAAATGTCGAATAATTTCAGAATGACAGTTAACTTGGTCTTTGTTTTCCGATGTAAAACAGTAGCGCTTTGGTACTTTCGGAACATGCGTGAAGTTGGCTACTAGAAGTCCATATATCTGCGGTCACAAGGAAAAACCGCTAAAGTCTGTTTTACTCATTTTTCAGGAGAGCAGTTTAAAGTTTTTGACAGACGCGTGAAATTCCAAGTGACTCTATTGACTTTAGTGACTTAAGCTGTTAGGTTTTTTTTGAAATTGTGGCCACTTTTTTAAAGATATAAAGCTGAAAAAAATATGGTTGTGGTTTGTGGCCATATATTATAATAAGTCAATGATTCAAGCCCTCTGTCAATCGTAGAATGTCATGACACGATTTAAAAAAAAAACGCTTTCTTTTCTTAATACAAACATGAACCGCAGACATTATCTGTCAACATGTTAGTTGAAAACCAGTCTCCGATGCGAGTGATTCGTTTATTTTTACGTTTTCCGATTTTAGGATTATTTGTGAATTGTGAATTTATTGAAAAAAAATAATAATATTAATATTTATTGTATCATACATGCTTACACAGTACAAATTCACTTACAAGTATGTGAATGATAAACTGTTTTTAATTTAGTTTCCATATATGGTTTGAAAGCTAAGTTAGTCAATTTTTAAATTGCCGCCCAAACCTTGATTTCGTATTGAGACATCCAAAAATGTTGTTTATTTTTCTTATCAATTCACCCTTATTCAAAAGAAATAGTAGGGAGTTAGCGCTACTTTCACTCAATGTTGGGGCGGCAAGTTTAAAATGCATGGTTTTGGAATGCCAGTTTATGTGTATTAATTAATTTATTTGCAAAATTTAGGCCCAACATTTCGTGATACTTCATTAATTCTTCAACATATTGCCACCTAATTGGCTGCCCATTATCATTACAAATCGTCCGTTCTGCTCCCCACGTATCTCGAATTACATAGTTGTGGCATGCGTCTACAAACATTGAAATCTCTCTGCCACTTTTCTCATTTTTGAAAAATGGAGAAAAGTCATCCATGGTCCGACCTAAATGCTTGATCATGCACAAGTTTCCTGGATGGCTATCGAATATCAATCCAGCTATTTCCACATTTGATTTCTTTTTATCATCATTCCACTCCTGACATCATGAGACATGCGACTAGTTTCCTATTTCTTATTTCTAATGATGTAGTTTTGAGATCTAATACAATAACTTTTTGAGTAAATCCGTCACCTCAGTTTTGGAGTCATTGTAGGCTCGTGGGCTGCAAAGATGCAATGTCAATGCAAATGATCTCAGCTCCACAGGATATTTGCCAACAATTTTGCCACTGCTTACTGTTTTCAGCAAGCCGTTATCATTCGTCTGAAATTTTATTTTATAACTGCTTATTTCTAAGGTAATCAAATAAATAAATATTTGACGCAGCAGGTTTATGTAGGTAGTAGGTACCTTAGGTATAGCCTTATGCCGAGTCCGAACGGCTGAATTGGGAAGCTCTACCAGGACCTCGAACCTTCATGCCCATGTAAGAATTATTTTTTGTGATTTCCCACGCCTTTGCCTTACCTGTTGTGCAGTCTATAGTCGTTTTTTTCCACTCACTCAAAATCTACTGCGTTTTCCGAAATATCATGATTTTGCTGCAATTTTGTTATAAAAGAATTCAAGGTTTTGATTTTTTTTGCCAATTCTGCAACAGTTGCCGTCTTAATTTTTTAACTAATCTTCTTAAGACTAGTGTTCCACGGAGCAGTCTCCACTAAGACTTTTTGTGGACATTCCTTAACCGTGATCGGTACCACACCGTGTAGATGATGTTCGTCTTTTGCTGACAACCTAAATAATATAAGCCCCACAAAATAATCTGCACAAGAAAGTAAGATCTACTTTTTGTCACTGTTTACATCAAGGGAAGTTTCCAAATCAGATGAAAGGAATTCAATGTTTTCACTGAGAGAGTGTCAGTAGTTTTTTAATCAGCCCTATGTAGGTATAGGTATGTTTAAAATCTGACTACTTACAATCCTTCTCCAATCATTTTGAGAAAGATAGTTGGTACAGCACCACAGGACAAGTGCACCTTTCCACAAATAACCGTAAGCAGATTTGGTTCAAAATGTTTGCCACAAATTACTGCCTTTTTGCAATGGTCCTCATCATCTTCCTGGTCATTAAAACCTCTTCAGACCCAGACGAGTAAAAGAAGCGAAATGATAGATTTTTGTTGATTTTTAATATTATGTAAGATCAAATAAGAGATTTGCATTTAAAAAAAAAATATTTTTATTAACTTCATGGTGAAAATCCTGGCGCACATATGTGTACCTCAGGTCTATCATAGCATAAAACATCCTAAATAAACTTTATTAAAACGTGATACAGTTAAACAAATTTTTTTTTTTAAATGCACAGATAAACCTGGCACTTTGTGCAGATGGTACGGTTAAGAAATTTTCATCCAGGAAACCTGCATTTCGATGAAAATTTATCATTAAATAAATAGAACAAGTATATAGTCCTGAAGTACACATATGTGTAATTCCAAAGCATACAGCTCAGTTTCGGTAGAAAAAACATGAAAAAATATACCTTCGAACTTACAAACAAAAATTCAACTCAGTAGCACATCACTACAATAAAAATAATACTGCGAAACAACAATTTAACATTTTTACCTGAATAATTCATTTTTCACTCTGCGGAAACCTGAAAACCAATGAAACTGGCCAACTATAAAATTCAAATATTGACAGTTACTGAACGCCTAGCGCCATCTAAAATTTTTTTCTGCGTAAGGATTATATACACTTGATATTTAACTGCAGCTATTTGCCAAAAGATGGATGTAGTGTGACAAAGAAATTTTTAAACAAGGGTGCACATATGTGCACCTACGGTCTGAAGAGGTTATATGCTTTTAAAGCAAGAATCCAATATTTAATAAGATTTCCTTCCCGAAATATTCTGAAATATATAGGAATAAACATAATATTTTCATATTGCATAAACCGACCAATACTTACATGTGAAATGAGACTATTTCTTTTGATGTGCCTAGTTGCCTGTAATGAGAATCACAACGCAACACTTAATTTTAAAATATTTTAATGTGTTTTTTTTTTTTAATTTTTAAACCACTGAATATTTGCAAACACTATCAAATGTCGAATAATTTCAGAATGACAGTTAACTTGGTCTTTGTTTTCCGATGTAAAACAGTAGCGCTTTGGTACTTTCGGAACATGCGTGAAGTTGGCTACTAGAAGTCCATATATCTGCGGTCACAAGGAAAAACCGCTAAAGTCTGTTTTACTCATTTTTCAGGAGAGCAGTTTAAAGTTTTTGACAGACGCGTGAAATTCCAAGTGACTCTATTGACTTTAGTGACTTAAGCTGTTAGGTTTTTTTTGAAATTGTGGCCACTTTTTTAAAGATATAAAGCTGAAAAAAATATGGTTGTGGTTTGTGGCCATATATTATAATAAGTCAATGATTCAAGCCCTCTGTCAATCGTAGAATGTCATGACACGATTTAAAAAAAAACGCTTTCTCTTCTTAATACAAACATGAACCGCAGACATTATCTGTCAACATGTTAGTTGAAAACCAGTCTCCGATGCGAGTGATTCGTTTATTTTTACGTTTTCCGATTTTAGGATTATTTGTGAATTGTGAATTTATTGAAAAAAAATAATAATATTAATATTTATTGTATCATACATGCTTACACAGTACAAATTCACTTACAAGTATGTGAATGATAAACTGTTTTTAATTTAGTTTCCATATATGGTTTGAAAGCTAAGTTAGACTGCTTTTATATTAACAAGGTCTTCTTATATTTATTTTAGATTAGTTTAAAATTAATTTTATTTGAAGTTGAAATTGCTTGAAGAGGGATAGGGATGGGAAGAAAGTTAATTGCTTTAGTTTCTAAGAACATTTTTCAGCTCGTTTTTAAACCGTCGTGCATTAGTTAGCTCTCGCAAGTTACGTGGGAGTGATTTCCAAAGGCGGATATAGCAGCAACAAAAAACTGTCTTTCGGATGTTAGACATGAAAAATGCGGAAGTACCAGACAAGAAGATGCCGGAAACTGGATTGTTTCATAACGATATGAAGGCTGTCTACTTAAGAGTATGTTGAAAAGAAATATAACTGTTCGAAATTTGATATAGTTACAAAAGGACATGTTGACTACGTGTTTTGCAAGATATGAAACGTGGTTATGTCTTTTTAAACAGTACACATATCGAATAGTAGTGTTGAAAGCCACTTGAAGCAGCTTTCTACTCTCGGCATCACAACCATACAAAATTTCGCAACCGTAGATAAGTACAGGAATAACTAACATTTTAGTAAGTAGCAGTCTCGTTTCAAGAGGGGTAAACTTTTAAGCAGTCCATAGGGTTCGAATAATACCGTAAGTTTTCCCTAAAATGTGTGTAAACAGAAAATAGCTGTTTACTGCGCTTGAGATGCGTAGCTTGCTGTATATAAACCCGTTTTTTTTAGTAAGACTCCCTTACATATATATGTTGTTGTTGTTTTCTGCTTTGATGTCCACATTTAGGAGGCATAGTTCCCTGTGATTTTGGAACAAAGGGTAACGGAGTTTCTTTCGCGAAGAGTGTTAAATTTGACTACGATGGGAGAATCAGTTTTGTATATCTTTTTGAATGTGCTCTTCGAATATGCCTTTCAATGGCGGGGGCATACAGTCGATGCTGTGGCAAGGATGGTCAAAAACTGCAGTTTAAATTTTCATTTGGTAGCTGGGGTACACCAAAAATTATACCATCAGCTGCAATTTCCCGTCGGTCGAAAGCTTCAAATCTTTTTTGGAGATCAGTCACTTCCTCTTCCAATGTGTCAACTATTCGTGATTTTATCTCTTCTTCTTGCGTATGTAGAGACTGGAAGGACTTCTCGACTGTCAATATGAATCTCGACGTTCTCTTGCCGTTCTTTTAGGTTCTTACAGCCAAAAGAATTTCGATGGAAATACGATTTTGCAGTTTCATCAAGTACCTTAGCTATATAGTTACTATAGTTACTAGTAGAATCCATTTATATCTTCTCACAGAAATAAATGATACCTGTTGTGTCAATTCTTAAAAACTAATATCCAATCAACAAATTTTTGCATTTCAACAAAAATTTAGTAATACATATTGTCAAAGAGCTTCACAAAATATTTTGTCGTTCAGACAAATGTGACAAAAAAGCTCCTTCCGTCTAACGTATAGCAAATGAACAATAAATATAGATAAAGAACTTATTGTAAGTTTACTAACATGAATACTAAATGTTTTTTAAATGATTAAGGTTAAAAGAACCATATGTCAGTTTGGCAAATTAACAGTTGGCTTTTGGATTTGAATAATATATGTAGCGATTTATAACGTGGTTAAGAACGACGTTTCTTTTCATTTTCACTGTATTCACTATTTTACACAGTTGCAACGTTAAACGAAGAAGGAACTCGAGATTGTAAAAAAGGAAGCAGTTCAATTTCACGGAAAATTTAAGGACTCAACACAACTAGATGAATCCATGCGCCTAGGGATAACATAAAATGTACAAATATGAATTAAGAGACTTTTGCTTGAACCAAATATTACTTATTACAACAAATAAAATGTACCTAAACTAAAATCAAAACGTTTTTTTCACTTCATATGCAAAAATGTCCCGCCAGCTAATTTTTCGGATTTGGCATCCCTTGACTTGAAGAGGAACTTATAGAAATAGATATATCTTGAACCAAGAAGCTTGAAAGATCGTTAAAGTTGCAAGTACAAAACATTTTTAAGTAAACATTTATTAACTCTAGACCTAAATTTATTCCGGTGTCAACAAATTAGAAGAACTTTTCTCTCTGACTGAGGTTAAATTCATATGCTTTAAACAAAGCCCGAACCTCAGCGCCATATAAAGGATAATAAGGGTCTTATACAGAATTTACTTCGGGTCAATAGTCTTTTAAGACCAAGGAAACACCGATTGGCAAGGGTTATTCTTCGTTTAATTTCTGGTGGGATGTCCTGTTATCAGAATTTTTGGAAGTTTCGAGGTTCCTTCCTATAGCTGATCATGATCTGTCCGATTCGTCGGCGTTGACTGTCCCTTCTAGTTGACAGCGGATATCAACTTGGTTTTACCCGCGATAACCACTACAATCATTTTAGCAGATAATACTAACCAGTAAGAGTTCGCAGTGTAGATACCAATTATTTCAATGTTATCTGCGTTAGCAGTCGGTAATTGTACCGACAATCGACTTGTTAAAAATTGTATCGCTGAACTTACATCACATTCAAACTTGTTTAATTCTATATCAACCACAAGTTTGAGCAATGTGAATCCAAAGATTTAGTCCTTCGAGCCGGATACAGATGAAGATGCCATCACTTGATTCACATTTTAACACGTCGATAACTATCCTATTTCTGAGTAGATATGAGGGAGTATGTGATGACGCTTCCTGCAGTAGTTGTCCAGATAAGAAAAACGTTTGCCTACCTGTGAGGTATGATAAGGAGGCTCTATGCAATAGCTCCTAAGGTATTAACTCCTAACAAAAAAAATGAAATAAAACCTAAAATTTTACATACAAAGTTAGTAGTTATTACACATGAAAGAACTCCTAAACGTTAGATTTATTTTCATCGAAGTTAGGACTTATTGCATGTTAAAGTGTTAGGAATTATTTCATCATGAAATAAATCCTAAAATCTAATTAGGAGTTGTTACACTCAATGTTCTTAGGAGTTATTTCATCAATGTTAGGAGTTACTTCATTTTCCTTAAAATCATATTTCTTAAGTTAATTTTTGTTTCTCAAACTGCATTTGCACTTTAGGACTTTTTTTCATTTTGTACTGCTAGGAATTGTTTCATTGTGAAAGAACTCCTAAATGTTAGGATTTATTTCATGTTTAGGTTAGAAGATATTTCATAGGGACTTAGGAATTATTTCATTTTAAAAATTAGGAATTGTTGCGTTTGTTGTTAGAATTTGTTCCATTAGGAACTATTTCATTAGGAGTTAATACGTTAGGAGCTATTGCATAGAGCCGATAAGGGCTCTATGCAATAGCTCCTAAGGTATTAACTCCTAACAAAAAAAATGAAATAAAACCTAAAATTTTACATACAAAGTTAGTAGTTATTACACATGAAAGAACTCCTAAACGTTAGATTTATTTTCATCGAAGTTAGGACTTATTGCATGTTAAAGTGTTAGGAATTATTTCATCATGAAATAAATCCTAAAATCTAATTAGGAGTTGTTACACTCAATGTTCTTAGGAGTTATTTCATCAATGTTAGGAGTTACTTCATTTTCCTTAAAATCATATTTCTTAAGTTAATTTTTGTTTCTCAAACTGCATTTGCACTTTAGGACTTTTTTTCATTTTGTACTGCTAGGAATTGTTTCATTGTGAAAGAACTCCTAAATGTTAGGATTTATTTCATGTTTAGGTTAGAAGATATTTCATAGGGACTTAGGAATTATTTCATTTTAAAAATTAGGAATTGTTGCGTTTGTTGTTAGAATTTGTTCCATTAGGAACTATTTCATTAGGAGTTAATACGTTAGGAGCTATTGCATAGAGCCGATAAGGGCTCTATGCAATAGCTCCTAAGGTATTAACTCCTAACAAAAAAAATGAAATAAAACCTAAAATTTTACATACAAAGTTAGTAGTTATTACACATGAAAGAACTCCTAAACGTTAGATTTATTTTCATCGAAGTTAGGACTTATTGCATGTTAAAGTGTTAGGAATTATTTCATCATGAAATAAATCCTAAAATCTAATTAGGAGTTGTTACACTCAATGTTCTTAGGAGTTATTTCATCAATGTTAGGAGTTACTTCATTTTCCTTAAAATCATATTTCTTAAGTTAATTTTTGTTTCTCAAACTGCATTTGCACTTTAGGACTTTTTTTCATTTTGTACTGCTAGGAATTGTTTCATTGTGAAAGAACTCCTAAATGTTAGGATTTATTTCATGTTTAGGTTAGAAGATATTTCATAGGGACTTAGGAATTATTTCATTTTAAAAATTAGGAATTGTTGCGTTTGTTGTTAGAATTTGTTCCATTAGGAACTATTTCATTAGGAGTTAATACGTTAGGAGCTATTGCATAGAGCCGATAAGGGCTCTATGCAATAGCTCCTAAGGTATTAACTCCTAACAAAAAAAATGAAATAAAACGTAAAATTTTACATACAAAGTTAGTAGTTATTACACATGAAAGAACTCCTAAACGTTAGATTTATTTTCATCGAAGTTAGGACTTATTGCATGTTAAAGTGTTAGGAATTATTTCATCATGAAATAAATCCTAAAATCTAATTAGGAGTTGTTACACTCAATGTTCTTAGGAGTTATTTCATCAATGTTAGGAGTTACTTCATTTTCCTTAAAATCATATTTCTTAAGTTAATTTTTGTTTCTCAAACTGCATTTGCACTTTAGGACTTTTTTTCATTTTGTACTGCTAGGAATTGTTTCATTGTGAAAGAACTCCTAAATGTTAGGATTTATTTCATGTTTAGGTTAGAAGATATTTCATAGGGACTTAGGAATTATTTCATTTTAAAAATTAGGAATTGTTGCGTTTGTTGTTAGAATTTGTTCCATTAGGAACTATTTCATTAGGAGTTAATACGTTAGGAGCTATTGCATAGAGCCGATAAGGGCTCTATGCAATAGCTCCTAAGGTATTAACTCCTAACAAAAAAAATGAAATAAAACCTAAAATTTTACATACAAAGTTAGTAGTTATTACACATGAAAGAACTCCTAAACGTTAGATTTATTTTCATCGAAGTTAGGACTTATTGCATGTTAAAGTGTTAGGAATTATTTCATCATGAAATAAATCCTAAAATCTAATTAGGAGTTGTTACACTCAATGTTCTTAGGAGTTATTTCATCAATGTTAGGAGTTACTTCATTTTCCTTAAAATCATATTTCTTAAGTTAATTTTTGTTTCTCAAACTGCATTTGCACTTTAGGACTTTTTTTCATTTTGTACTGCTAGGAATTGTTTCATTGTGAAAGAACTCCTAAATGTTAGGATTTATTTCATGTTTAGGTTAGAAGATATTTCATAGGGACTTAGGAATTATTTCATTTTAAAAATTAGGAATTGTTGCGTTTGTTGTTAGAATTTGTTCCATTAGGAACTATTTCATTAGGAGTTAATACGTTAGGAGCTATTGCATAGAGCCGATAAGGAGACAGGCAGTTAAAACACGAGAATTGAAAATCGGTGACGTAAAAAAAACGAAATAAGTCCCAATTACCAAAAATGCAGGCTAATGATCTTTTCAAAATATAGAAATGGAAATGGTTATGGTTTGGACCATGTTTGGAAGATGAAACGGCGGGTCAGATTCTGTCAGGGGAAACGTTGAGAAGTTTTCGTGCGCACGAAAGATTTGTTCTAAGTTGCAGAAGTGAAGAAGAAGTGAATTACAGAATGCCGACCCGGCCATTCTTGGCAAAAAGATACCAAAGAACACATTCGTCGCAAGAACGCAAAAAAATGCTTGTGGGATTAAAGTAAGCACCAAACAACACGTCACGAATACAACCGTTAGTTATTCGTTGCTACGTTAAAGACCAATTATATAAAGCGATCATTCCAATACCGTCATTGATGTTTATTGATGTTTGGAAGAAGCTTACCATAGTGGATTGCATTAATCATGCCAAATTAGCTTTCTCAGAAGTAAGACCATCCACTTCAAATATAAATGCGTCTTGAAATTTGGAAAGCGTTTTGGCCAGAATGTCTGAAATGTAAAGATCTTCTCCCCTCAAACACGAACGTGTTTTGCATCATCATAACGGAGAAAAATTTGACGATTTGTCATTTGCAGATATCTACGAGCTCCTGATGGACAAAGCTGAAAATTGAACAAGGTCTTGAGGCCCGTAATTTTTTTAAAAATTAAAAGAAGTGCATCTACACAAAGAGTAAATGCAAATATGTAAACTTGTCCCGAAAGAATGGCCACGATAGAGAGTGCATTTTTTTGAGGAATATTAGAAATGATGCATGATGCAAGAACTGCCAGTTTTTCACTAAAAATTTGTCTGCTTTTAATTCAGCATGCCGCAGTTTAATTGCGTTAATGTAAGCAATGCTGCTGGCTTGATAGTTAATATTGGACGAAAAATTATAATCTTTCGGCTGAGTAGAACTGTCTTTCCCACTTCACTACATGAAACGCTACACCACTTGATTATGTTAACGTACCCACACACAATATTTATTGGAACTAAATGTATTCATTTGGAAAAAACATTAATCTAACAGTCCCCTTACATCCAACCATGGGACAACTATTTCCAAGTGCTTCATATATCTTGGATTTCGATAAAGTTGCATTTTAAAAAGCTTTTCCGCGTCGCCTTCCTTAAAGAAGTTTTCTAAATTTGCATCACTGGTTGGGTCCAAAAGTGCCCCAGCCATAGTTGTAGTAACAGTTGACATTGCTGAAAAAAATACAACTTTACACTTATGAGCAGTGACATTAATTAATTAGCCAAACCCCAAAAATTATATTTCAGCAGATCCATATGCAGTTCTTTCAACGTCGGCAATTTCTTGGGATAATTAAGCAGCTTCAGATTTTCCACCAAATGGTCGTGGTAATATTTTACGAAGTTGTCAAAGTGTGACACCTTCAAGTCCAAGGCAGTGGATGACAGAATGAAGTAGTACAAGTCAGTCGTAGGAGATCCGTATCGCGAGGCTTGGAAATCAATGAGAATGGTTTCCTCCAGTTTGCCTTCATCATTGTGCCGGAACATGATGTTATTTGCCCACAAGTCGCCATGGTTAAGGACATTGAAGTCATTTAGATCGGGGCTACCTTGTTTGATGAAGATGTCAGCTGTATTATTTAAAATTCTTTTCTGAAATAATTGAAAGGTTTAAAAAAACTGTTTAACGTCTTTACAAAAAACAATTTTGTTCTTACCGCTTTCTCGACGTATTGAGCGCAGACGTCAGACATTGACAAGCATTCCAAAAAAATATCCTGCATGCCTTTGAACATCGTAGATATAACTTCTCTGTTATTCTCTGTGAACACGCCCTTCATAAGAGCACCGTTGTAGTCGTTTTTGGTTTCATATTTCACCGCGGATGCGGCGTGAAATTGAGCTAGAATTCTTAGCACTGACTCGGTGTGTTCCTTGTCGAGTCCTTCGCGACGGTTTAGGTTTTTAAAACCAAGTAAGCTAATGTCTTCTAAGAGGACATATGGAGCTTCTGGGTTTTTCTCTAGGGTATAGAAGTTCGGAGCAAATCTGACTTGCTTGCCGGCAACACTGTACATTTGTTCGAACTCAGGAATGTATTGCTGATACATTGATATCTCTTTGGGGAAATGACCCATCATACTAATCATTGTGGCACTAGCTTCATTCCTGGGCATTATTTTGATCATGTAAGCTACGTCTCTCTTGGAACCATCTAGAGAAGGAACACTGTTATTCAAAGAGAGCTTATTTGAGCGATACGCACAAAGGCTGAACATCAGATTAGACATCATTTCATTGACACTTTATTCTTTTGAAATTGTTTTGCATGACTTACCTTTTAGCTCAACCTCAGCATTAACCCTTATGATCTGCGATGAAAAGTTTTCACCAGCACCGCCGCAAAAGCCGGCACTGTATCCTAAAACCTTTTTGAAGCCAGAAACTTGTTTCTGGATAACATTAATTAAATGATCCTCACCCACCCAAGTTGGTAAACCTGATTTTTCACTATTTTCTGTTGGAGGTTTTGATTCATCAGTTTTAGGTTTGGTTGCCATTGCCTAAAAATATAAACAGCAACAATATAACAGTAATTCTAAACATCAGACTGAAAACATAGAGGAAGGAGCAAAAATAATCGTTCGCGCACATTATGCCCCTTAGTAGTTGCAGTAGTCGGCCACGCAAGTTTCCAGTAGTCAGCCCCAATTACCATTTCTACATCTTCATCGTTTTAACAACAAGGAACATTAAGTTAAGAAACCTTTCCATATTTAATAACAAAGCCATAAATAAAATAGTAAAAAAAAATCAAAAGGAACATTTATTTCAGTCGTATGGGTATTGGGTGCTGGTTTATTTGCCTCAAAATTGCATCATTTGAGTTGGTATTTTTTTTTTTTTTTAACTTTCTAAGTAACAAAAAAATAATGTGCACGACTGGGTCGAACGTAACTTTCTCGTTCATCAAAAGTATTAATGTAAATGAAGTGGGAGTATTGTGTAAGCTCCGAGTTGTTGGACATACCTATATTTTTAGGGTGCATATTCAATATGGTTGAAAAAAAAAACTGGGGAAATCTATATTTTTCAAAAATTACTTTTTCCAAGAATCCACTTTACGGTAATACAGAGAAAAACTGAGTTTTCCATTAAGTTAGAAATGACCATATTACCTTAGAAATTAATTTTTGTTACAATTGTATGGACCGTTTTCGAGATATGTCCAAATTTCAAAAGTACCGTTACTCGATTTTTTTTTTTTAGCGGAAAACTGAGTATGCAGTTATGTTTACCTCACCTACTTAAGCTTAAATATAAATTTTTGTTGAAATCGTTAGAGCCGTTTTCGAACAAATCAAACTGGTATGAACATTTTGTATGGGAAGTACCATTAATATTGAGGTTACCATGCAAAAAAAAAAAAACGGCCCCGAATAGTAAGCCCCAAACTTTAAATCCGAAGTTTGAACGAAATCCGTTCAGCCGCTTAGGCTGTAGGCCTCGGGACATACAGACAGACAGACAGACGGACAGAATTTTGCGACCCACTTTTTTGAGTTCGCCTATAATCATAATGTCAGAATTAATTAACATCTCGATATCGAAATTTTGTACGAATACAATATCTTTCTTTTACTACGTAATGGAGAAAGTTAAAAATCTGATTTTGGAGATTGTTCTTTTGGTCTGTCTTGCCCTTCAGGTCAGTTTCTGGTTTTCTGCTTCTCCCCCTCAGCTCCCAAAGTAAAAAAAAAGGTTTGTATTTGTATTTAACCCCTATCCATAAATCCGTCGCCTAAGTTATCATACTTTCCCTGAACTTTACATCTGATGACCTTGATCTCCGTTTCATTTGTGAATTTTTTTGTCATGTTCGACTTCCTCAGTTAAATCTTCGTATCACGTGATAGCAATCATTAATAAAGTGTGATTTTTTAGCTGGTTTGGTTTTGGCAACACTGGTTTTGACAGCTGACGTGTGTTTAGTACCTTGTGTCACTGTCAAACAGCTTCAGTTTGGTTTGCAATTTAACCATGGATCGTCTTACAAATGAACAACGCTTGGAAATTATTGAATTTTAATTACGTGGAAAATTTTGCGGAAGGATTTGGGCGTAAAGCCTTTTAAGATACAGCTGGTGCAAGAACTAAAGCCAGCCGACCTACCACAACGCCGAATTTTTGGTGAATGGGCTCTTGGAAAGCTGGCCGAGGATCCGCTTTTTTATCGAAAAATTGTGTTCAGCGATGAGGCTCATTTTTGGTTGAATGGGTACGTAAATAAGCAAAATTGCCGCATTTGGAGTGAAGATCAGCCAGAAGCATTGCAACAGCTACCAATGCATCCCGAAAAAGCCACTGTTTGGTGCGGTTTATGGGCCGGCGGCATTATTGGGCCATATTTCTTCAAAGATGATGCGAATCGCAGCGTTACTGTCAATGGTGAACGCTACCGAGCGATGATAACAAACTTTTTTTTGCCCGAAATGGAAGTTCTTGACTTGCATGATATGTGGTTTCAACAAGACGGTGCCACATGCCACACAGCACGCGAAACAATGGCGCAATTGCGAGGCGAGTTTGGTGAACAGTTAATTTCACGTTTCGGCCGGTCAATTGGCCGCCTAGATCGTGCGATTTGACACCATTAGATTATTTTTTGTGGGGGTATGCCAAGGCTAATGTGTATAGGGACAAGCCCGCTTCGATTGACGCACTGGAAGCCAACATCCATGCATTCATTCGTGAGATACCGGCCGATATGTGTGAAAGAGTATGCCAAAATTGGACTCAGCGGATGGGCTACCTGAGACGCAGCCGCGGTCAACATTTGCATGAAATTATCTTTAAACATTAAATTGCAAGGTTCAAACCAGAGACAATACTGAGACCACCAACTCCGGCCGATTTCCCGTTACTTAGCCTACAAGCTATATTTTTTATGGAGTGTACACATCTGGTGCGCTAGTATTGTTACATAGAAAATCGTATTGACAAATGTCACGAAACTTCAAAAATTCCGGCTCACCAACACACTCCCAGCAGATATGAGACACTTCCGCTGTGGGCAAAGTTGCTGGCAGAGTTCATAGAGTTTTATCCGTTAAATTTGAAATTGTTCGTTACGTGTGGATAACATTTTTTTTTTAGGAATAAGTGCACATTTGCTTAAAATGTTCATGAAAAATTAACAATGTAGATTGGTGGAGGGAAAATGAAAACATTTTGGGCAAATTTTCTTCATTATTTAAGAAAAATTTACACACGAAATCGAAGTTACTGATATCCAAAAGCGGAAAATACACAACCATGTTTGTCCCAATATGTTTCTAGTATATAGAACATCAACTTTAGATAGTTTTACTAACCAAACAAATCAAATTATTCGCCTTTTAACAATTTATAATAACTAACCAATGGCGTTCAGTAATGAAAAAATGTGGTATTCCCGAACTCTTTCACATTTCCCCACGGTTGCCGAAGTTGGCAGCATTTATTTTAGCATTTTTTGTATGTTTTTGCATGTCACACGGATTCTTTTTTGACATAACACCGATGAGAAAACAAAATGGCGAATTTGAAAAAAAACTGAGGGGGCCAGCGGCAAGAGGATTGTGAGTTGGGGGTCTCAGTATGGTTTGTCTATGGTTCAAACTATCGATTCAAGTAAATATTTCATTCATTTTTTCGAATTTTTTGTGTTTTTTTTTTAAATAAAGTTCTAAACCTCTTAAAAAATCACCCTTTATTATGTACATGTTACCTTAGCACGAAAAATTTGACAACTTTGATCAGAGCTTTCTTAGCATACAAAGCACGCAAGTTTTCCTTCTGCTTCAAAGTTGCACAACCACAGTAGGTACCAAATGTTTTTTGCTGTTTTTTTTTTCCAGCACACATCCGCACGTCGGTCGTTTTCGTTCGAGTCTGAAAGAGGCACTTCACGTCGTCCAATGTAATTCGCATGACACATAATTCGGCCTGCGTTCTCCAGTCTCTTTTTGTTCATTATCATCATTCCGTTTTCTTTTTAAACTTCTGTCATAATCTGGGTCGTCTTCTCAAGTGCACTGATTTTTTGGTGCATAAGATAATGACTTTAGAGTGTTATCAATTTTTTTTTTTTTCAAGAAAGTTTTGGTCAATGGCCTCCAAAGTTATTTACAAATTTCTAGAATAGATACAACAGTGGCTGGTAGTTTAGGGTGCTCAAACAATACTTTGCTGTAATAGCAGTAACTGCACTTTTTGCAAAAAATAAATCTACTGCCACTAAATCCAATCTACTGCACTTTTTTTGTTTGATAAACACTCTCTTAAACAGCTGTACAAAAACCATGCATAAAAATAACCCCTGTAAAGAACCTCTGAACGAAGCAACTTATTGTATAAAGAAACATTAAAGTGACGATTAATAAAGTTTTAAGCATTTGTTCTTTGTTTAATTTGTATAACAAAAAATCTACTGCGGAAAGATCGAATCTACTGCATTTTTTTTAATGATCTACTGCACTCCTCTTTTATTGAAGTGGCAACGCTGGTCAGTGTGACTTCATTCGCTAAAGTATCTGCCATGCAGAAGAATACATTTCATGCAAGTCACTCAAACGATTTTTTTTTTCTAAAAAAAAACAAACTTCTCAACAAATCGCAAAACTTCCATGCTCATATTATTGAATAATATAATCGAATGAGTACAATAAATGAACGAAAATGCTTTACGAGTAGATAGATACCTACTTCCTCCAACAGTGTTTTTTTATAATCGTATAGCTAGATAGTTAATAAAATAGAAACACAAACACAATGCAAGATAAAATACACTTTGAGCTAAACAACATTTCTTGTATTGTAACACATCCCAAGGTACTGACTTAATAATTCTTAATAGGGTTATTTAATAACTGTATTAATATTAAAAAGTGATCACTTATAAACGATAAATAGCACGTAAATTACAGATATAAACATACAAAACTGCTTCTCTCTATTAACGTCTGCACTCGATAGCCTTTAAATTTAAACTGATTGCAGTCGATTTCGCTGTGTTGAAAATTAAGAACTGCATTCGCAAATAATATTTTTTATCTATCAAGAGACTTAATCTATAAAACAACAACATTTATATAAGATGCTTAAGCGGCATATACACTCGTCAAAAACACTTCAAGCATGTGTGAGTGTATTAGTAGATTCTATTTGCCGTTGCATATACACATATCTTGCATGAGGCTTCAATCATTCAGTTGTTAGCTTTTGACGCATTTGGAGAAGAGCGGCAAATTATTTTATGGATTGGGTGGATAGCTAATGAGCACCCGCATAGTAGGATTCGACTTTTAAGTATTCAACATTTTTATTTTTGTATTTTTAGCTTACTTTTTTGGTCTTAAAATAAACTTTTTACTTTTTACAACATTTAGAGAAGAACAAATATATGAGCTGATAGGTAATGAAAAGACGCTTTTGGTCTATATGGCTTTGTTAAATTGTAACGGAATCTATTTGTTTTAATTTTTCAAAGTGTTTGTTTATGGTTGTGTTAGGTAACATATTCGGTGCAACGATAACCGCACCTAGTGACCCACTCAGTCACTAATAGTAAATAAACCACCGTCAGCATACCAGAAGTTACAATCGCTGGTTACGCTGACGGTTCATAGCATTAAGCAATTTAGGTTATTATAGCATTAAGAACTATGTTGTTTACGTTAGCACTTTGTAAATAATTATAAGTATAAAAGAGGCATTCGGCCCAATAATAAAGCATTATTGATACATCAACCTCAAGGTGTTTGATTAATCATTCCGTGACCAAGTTTAAGTGCTTGTTCACAACCTCATCATAGTATCAAGTTTATGTGCTTGATGCCCATATTGGTCAAACGCGTCTAAACAGGTGGTTCTATCTTACCGTTTTTGGCCCACGTAGAGAAGAGCGACAAAATATTTATTTACAAATATACGCTTCTTTTAAGATATGTAGCATAGTAAAATTCGAAAGGGTTATTTTTTTATTAATTTTTTAATAATCTATTTGCTTTTCCTTGAAAAACAAAAGAGGTTTATAGCGCACTGACCGTTACAAAAAACGTGAATTTGAAATTGGGGGCGAACGGCTTGTCCGATTTGAAAAATTTGTACATTTCCCCAGAGCGATTAAATCGGTAATTGGTATGCGCAAAAATAATCCTTCAAAAGTCAATGTGGCGGACTTTACCGACAAGCTAGGTCCGCCACAAAATCTCCCACTTCCCGAAGAGCGACAGAATCAAGAATTGAGCAATTTAATAGCAATTAAATCCCATGTTTGTTCGGCGACATTCCAATGTGGCGGTCCCAGATTTACCCACGTGTGGATTGATGATTGACTGTTTGATGATGTAATGCTCATTTTCGAGTGGACTACGAGGAAGCAACATCAGCGGAATTTTTTTAATCTGTTTCTTTTTTTTTGTGTTAGGAGGACAAAATGCTTTGTTTTGGAATTCATAGAACTTTACCGTTCTTTACATGTGTTATGGGACGTAATCAGAGGAATATAGCAACCGAAATTTAAAAAAATGAGGAGTACGAAACGCTTTCTTCCGAATCTTTTTATCAAATTTTAAAAAATCAAATAGAATTTACTAATACACTCACACATGCCTGAAGAGTTTTTAACGAGTGTATATGCCGCTTAGCGAATTTTTTTTTTTTAACACAGTGTGCCCCTTATGCTTACTAAATTTTCGAGAAATTGTACAAAATTAATGCATTAAGACTGTTTAAAAATATTTATATTACAATTACTTGAAAATATTTGAGGTAGATGCGAAAAACAACATAAGATGAAATTAAAATTTTTCTAATAAAAAACTATAGAGGGCGCAGTAGTTCATCACACTTTCCATTGAGCTTCTGTGCCCACATGCAAAAAAATAAATATATATATATTGTCATAAACCCATTGTTTCGAATAAGTTGATTCTACTTCCAATTCCTCGTTGGTCTGTAATTAATTCTTAAGCTTGCCTTTATTGTTTTCTCTTATTTTAATAAACCTTTATACGTAACTAACTTTTTTTTCGACTAAAATGTGTCAACGGTTTCCAATGTTTCATTGCAAAAGGTTGCAAATATATGATAAGAAAAATATATTTTATTTGTATCTGCTGTCTAGAGCTGATATTTAGCGAGCCAATACCTTCGAGCAGAAAGAAAATAACTGTGGCAGTTTATTATCGGTGGCTTCAACAAGTAATTCGCAAGTTTCATCATAACGCCGACCTATGTAAGTTGTTTTTTTGTTTAAATTCGAACAGTTCCTATAATTTTTTTTTTATCTATTTTGTAGAAAAAAATATTGAATTCTCATGCAAAATTCTCGTCAACGACGTTGGCTTTTAAATTTGAATGCCTATAGCAGAATTTTATTTGGGGAACCGGATTAGATGTTACCGAATCGACAATCGACATTGAAAATTTACTGTATTACAATAGCAAGTAATTTTCATATGGAAATTATCAAATTTCTTGTTTAAGGCATAATGTCGCCCACGACCTGGAGAGAAACACCCTGTAAAATGAGCAATTTCCTATCTTGGCGCAACTAATAACCCAATTGAAGCTATAAACCGTTTGCAGGTTATATATTATCCGACCAGATTAGTATCAATATGCAGTTGAAAACAATTCAGTTGATACTTCTACCTATCAAGCGTTGCTTATCTTTACCCTTAAGCAGGAGGGTTGCAGAGATATTCCACATATCGCGCGAATTTTCACGAGAATTTTTTAGACAAAAGCGCGTTGGTCTTAAAAATACCCACACATCTACATTATTTGAAAAATATGAATTGTATTTGGTCTTATGTCTCAAAACAATTTGCTATTACGACGCATTGTAAGTACCGTAAGTACTGAAATTTGGCCTTATGACGCTTTTCCAAGGAGTCAAAAGACCAAATTTGAACATCTGACGGAAAAAGTTCTGTCTAGTTATAAAGAATAAGAAAATGACTTTGCCAAACCCAATGAGATTTGATAGATTCGTTCGTTTCAGAACTTCTCAAAGGGGCTAATAAATAAATGCGATTGTCAACCGAGTTTAATCTCATTAACTGCCATTCACATTAAAGTACCGAGTTTCAGTTTATTTGAAGGGATTCCCAGCTTTTCAGGCAGTTCCAAGTACTAAGATCTTGTGCTAGATAGATTTGTAGCTGAGTCCAAACATTAATACAATGAAATCTATTCGAACTCAAGTCATCCGTTTATTTGCCAGTCTTCAAGGCTTTATTTTTATCCGTACAAAAACCGTAACACGACATAGGAAATTCCTCTTTTAAACATCTAACAGTCCTCGAGTCTCCATCCATGGAATAATAGCTTCTACATGCTTGGTATATCTAGCATTGCCATACATCAACCTTCTAAATTGTTTACCATCCTCTCCCTCTTGCACAAAACTTTCCATATTCGCATCAGTGGATGGTTCCAGAAGTGTCGGTGCCATTATTCCGGCTACAGTTGCGAAGCCTGAAATTTAAGTACCTACGTCACAAACAGACAGCCTATTTTGAAAAATATGCCTCTTACCCATGATGTTATATTTCAATAGTTGCATGTGCAGATATTTCAACGAAGGAATCTCCTTTGGATACTTTAAAAGTTTCAGACTTTCCACCAAGTGGTCATGGTAATATTTTAAAAAGTAGTCAAAGTGCGACAGCTTCAAATCCAGATTGGTGGACGAAAACAGGAAATAGTACAAGTCCACGGCAGGCGGACCATATCGGCAGGTTTGTAGATCCACAAAAATGGTCTCCTGCAGCTTACCTTCGTGATTGTGGCGGAACATTATGTTGTTGGCCCACAAGTCCCCATGATTGAGTACATTAAAGTCATTTGGATCAGCTGTACCGGTTTGGATCATCAAGTCTAACAATTCTTCTGTAATTATATTCTGTAAATTTGATTAAAATATGAATAATTAGTGGAAACGAATTCAAATTGAATTCAAGCTTACCACTTTGTCCAGACACTTGTCGGAAATGTTTATATTTGAGAAACATTCCAAAATAACTTGCTTAGACGAATTGAAGAAGGTCTCCATAAGCTCTCGGTTTTTTTCGCTGAATATACCCGATGCGAAGATTTCTTCGTACTGGCCTTTGAGTAAATACCGTACCGCAGATACAGCATGCAGATCAGCTAACAGCCTCAATGTTGATTCGGTGTGCTCTTTGTCCAGTCCTTCGAGTCGATTAACGTTTTTGAAATCTCGCGGACGTAGGTCTTCCAAGAGAATATATTCTGCTCCAGGATTTTTCTTCAGTGTGTAGAATTTCGGACCGAAGGTAACATTTTTGCCCACATTACGATACATTTGCTCGAATTCTGGTAAGTATGTGCTGTACATTTTTGTCTCCTTAGGAAACAGACACAAGGTATTGACCAGTTCGGCGCCATGTTCCCCTTGGGGGATAGTTTTGATCACATATGCTACATCTTTGAGAGAACCGTCTGCGAAATAAATGAGATAAGTGTCGAAAAATGATTTCGAATACTGTTTTAATGGGCTCCTATGGTATTTAACATCCAAAAAATTAAATTAAATTATGGACACAAATGTAGATATTGGTATCGGTTTGCTAAGCAATGGTTCCCGGTTAAACTCCTGAAAAAAAATCCACACACCAGAAATTCTCTTCCACTGTTCCAACTCTTGCGAACGTCTAATAGACTTTTAACAATCTAATTAACTAAGCGATGAATATTGCATTAAAATTGAAAAAAACTTAGCTATATGAACAGTTTTGTAAAGCAATTCCTAAACACGAGATGTGAGTGAGAGACCAACAGCTTCATTTATGCTTTGTTCACCGTTCAGCGATTAGAATTGTATTGTAGATACATATTTAATTTCTATCTGAAGACAAGTGTTGGTCGATCTGCGAATTCTTAAGCCGTGTATCTACCCCAAGTTTACTAGACTTACACACACTGCCCGCTGCCATGAGGCTATTTCCCCTCTGCCTATTTGACGTCACCCGACACAAAACACCTATGACCATGATCAAGATAACTTTCTTACTACATACCTAAAGTGACCAGATTTATTTGAAGTAAAAGCGGGACACATTTTTAAAACTTCGCAGGGAGTAGAAATTATGATTTTTTTTAGTAAAACATAAAAAAGTACGCAAAACAAACGACAAATAACACATTTATTTAAAAAATAAAAATAAAAAATCAGACTTCATAACAATACAGAGATTGTTTCCGATTTAAAAATGACAGATTAGGATTAGACACTAGAAGCAAAACTGACAATTCATTAACAGAGAATATACATGGGCTTATTTTCTTTCTTTAACAGCTCTTACGTTTGTTTTATATGCGCCAATTTGTATGCACAGCGATGTAAAATAGTACATATTTAGATAATTGCTTCATTTTGAGAATTTCAGAGACCTACAGACACACATTTGAACAAACGTAGGAAAAACGGGACATTTAGCGGGACAGTTATGGCCGCGGGACAGAGACCTCAAAAACGGGACGTATGGTCACTTTATACATACCTGCTAATTCCACCTCCGCTTTGATCCTCAACATTATTGAAGCATAATTCTCTCCAGCACCACCGGTTATTTCTCGTGTGAATGTTCTGACTTTTTTAAATCCAGGGAAAGTATCACGAAGAACGTCAATAAAATGTTCTTCATCAATCCAAATTGGTATCGTTGGGGTTGTACCATTAGCTGCTGACTTTGCCTCAGGGGCTCCGCTTGCTTCGACGTTATTTGGTGGCATCACAAGAAGCTAAAAATAAGCCCTAAATGATAAAATCATGAACTCAATTGCTACTTGAAGGAACTGCAATAAAACGCTCGTTAAACTTCTGAAAATAAGTAAATAGGAAAAAGCATTGGACCAAGGGGACTTTCCTGCGGTACATCACAAAACAGTTGTGCGATTCGATTGCGATTGATGTAATGAATTGTGAGTCCTATATAAATATATAAACTTAAGTTGATATTTTGTTCGTTTTTGTCGAAAGTCTTGAAGGCTCTTATCAATGTTGAGGTATGTGTACAAATACGTGACTAAAGGCAGTAATATGGCGGTGTTCGAGATTCAGGCCCATGATAGATATGATGAGGTGACTTGCAATTAATTAGGCAGGTATGTTAACTGCAACGAGGCTGTGTGGCGGATTTGTTCGTTTCCTATCCGCGAGCGGCACCCAACTGTCGTCCGTTTGGTGGTTCACTTGGATAATGGTCAACGCGTCTATTTCACGGGAGCTAATGCAGCATTAAAAACAATTTTCGACACTTGCCAAGGAGTGCAATTCGCTCAAAAACTTCTTTATTCCGAAATGCCGCGCTCATCACCAATGTTTTCCCAAATATCGCTCATCATTTAGTTGACTATAATTGGGTTAGTGCACGAGCAATTTTGGCTGAGAAAAGCAAGGATGTCGATCATTTTATTTTCTTCATTCAAAATCATTCTTACATGATTTTATGAATTCTTTAGATGTTCCGGGCAATTTGAAATTCAAAGTCGACTTAGTTATAATTTTGCTGCGCAACCTCAATGCACTGAAACCTTGAAACGGAACGCGTTTGACATTTGAATCTCAAATGAAATGTCATTCAAGCAACGATTTTGAGAGGAAAATTCAAAGGCGAAGATGTTATCATTCCGCGGATTCCACTTCCACTTATTAAAAACGATTAGCCAATCGTATTTAAACGTCTTCAATTTCCCGTATGTCTTGCCTTCACTATGACAATTAATAAATCACAAGGACCAATGACTTTGGTATGTGAAAACTTTTAAATAAAGAATTTAAATTGACGTATGGACCTGATAGGTGGTGCTGTTGTCGAGATCAACGCGCCAGCATTTTTAAATGGGATACAAAGAATGTTGTTCGTCAAATTTAGGCAAAAAGTGACAATGAAAAAATGTCCGTTTTTTTGCATGTTTATAGCTAGTTGACAACCGGAAATTTTCAATATGACAAAAGGGACCAACCTTGGCCACAAACAATAAAAACGCAAGTAATTAATTAAAAAATCAAATAAATAGTTTAAACGATTACCTCTATCAGAATCTGTTAAGTTTTTGTTTTTTTAAATGTCAGTTTTTTTCCAAACTTAAAATTTAGTTTCTAAGCATTTTTCCAATAATTTTACTATCGGACGACTGAGTTGATAACATCTTTCAGGACAGTTATAGTCATGGATATTTGTCAGACGTGACAGGTGATGCTGAATAAAAACCTTGAGGTGTTATTTGTGCTTTTTCCGAGGATCGAACATCGCACACCCACCGAGCCATTGCTATAGAGAAAATGTATTGAATACAGAAAGAACTAAATCAATTAAGAGTTCTCAGTTCTCAGTGATCTTTTATCATTTAAGAATGAAAAATTTACATTTGTTTCAATAACTCTTTCTTCTTCACAGCAGTTGAAAACGAAAGCTTATATTTAATATAACGAATTCATAATATGACGCCCACTATCTGGACTAGAGCATTATTTTGTGAGCATTTAATTTGAGAGCGCGAAAGTACACAGCAAAAGTGACCCCATACGTTTTTATTTTGTTGTGTATTTTATTTAACAGCGACACCATTTTCTTTTGCCGTTTAGCCCTGTATCGATTCCGGGCAGTCTTTTCTTCTATTCGACAATTTACATTAGATCCATTAGTTTGATAAATTCACACTATCACAACATAACAGAAGTACAACTTTTCACTACGGTTAAAACCTACTGCTAATAATGCCCCTACAGAGTAGGTTATGTTTTCACAAAAAAAGGGGTATTTACTTTTAAACAACGCAAAGTGTAAATAACAATTCGCAGCGATGTGTCCATTGGACTATAATTACAATGATACTTAGGCCGAACCACGTCCACAAAAAATATGAAATATTTCGCGCAGTTTCTTATCTACGGCAGACCCACATCCGAAAGTATAATGCAATTAACATTAATAATGTTATGTAACACAGGCACTCGAGAATGATTGCGTTTTTGTACATACGTACTTGTAAAACTTTGTTGTATTTGAATGTTGTTGCAAACCTTCGAAATTTTTAGCTGTTTTTGCAAGGCCGATTAATTAAGAAACTCGTCGCGATGAAACTGTCGAAATGAATGATCTGCGACCTGAGCTCAAACAATAAATACACAAAGATCAGACAGAATAACGTGCTTTAAACACTGAGACTCTATCCCTCCCGGTCTCGCATGATTGTTCAAAATGACTCGTATGCTTTGTACTTATCTTATCATCGTTTAATTTAGGTTCGGAAGAAATCTCGTATATTTGTGTCTTAAATTGGTTACGCATGTCGAATAAGTACTGCCATTCTTTTCATTGTTGATAAAAATGTCGTCGGTATCAATGTTTGTTTTGCGTTCCTATACAATCTAATCAATGTATAATCTCTGTATGTTGTATTCCTACATAGATAAAGAGATAGATTATGTTGAAGGCTGCTATTTTAATTTGTGATTACATGATATAATTAAATTCTGCCAGCCATTATAGTGATTTGGTAATGAGCGGCTTTTGTAAGTGGTTGTCAGTCAATTTCGTCACGCTTAATAATTGCAATAAAATAAACAAAGTCTGAAATGGCAATTATTTTTAACAAATATAGTAAATCGTTTGAATGTTTGGTACCTAGTGGCGTGCGACACCAAAATATAGACATCGTGGGCTTGTGCCCCGGGCCTCTTACTCTTAGAGTGCTTTTATAAATTTATGGGAATTTTACCATTGACTAATGTTTATATACAATGCTCTAACACACGACGGTATAGATGAAATTCTAAACAAGTTTGTTATTGAATAATTTATTTTTGAATATTCGTTGGTTTACAAGCCGAAAGCACTAAATCAAAAAACATAGTTATGAGTAGGGTTCGGATTTTCATGCACTAAAGATTTCAAAATATGCGCTTAAAAATGTAAAATATGCATTTAAAATATGCACTTAAAATTAGTTAAACTTAATTTCGGTTCAATTTAAAAACACATTTTCTTCAGTCTATCAGAATACGTTAAATTTTTTATTTTTATTATTTAATAAAATAATAACTTAAAACGAGATCAACAATTAATAAAAAAAACAAAAACACAGTTAACGTAAACATAAACATCTTCCTTTGTTTAATAAAAATAAATAATTCAAAATAAATTCCTTAATTCCTTAATTCATATTGAAAAGTTTTATTTGCATAGATCATGAAATTTTTTTTTAAATTTTCAAATTCAAAACGTCGGCGATTCGGTCTTAAGAATGCCTTACACAACGAAAAAGATCTCTCGACGTCAACTGAAGTTACTGGAGCATTTTTGAAAGAACAAATCTCATCGACGGTAAAGTTTTTTTGTGTAATTTTCGTCTTTGCTGAAGTTTTTTTTTAATGACTGGCCCCGTTAGTCCTTCAACCGCATTTATCTTTGCAACAAAATCTTCAATTAAATCAATTTGATTTTTAAAGGTGGTCCTGCCTTTTAGCTTTGTTATGGTGTCACATAGGAAACTGAAATTCGAAGTTATAAATATTATTTCGCTTTTTAACAATGGCTGGTTCATGACTTCTTTTGTATTTTTTATTGCAACTGCATCGGAGTCATCGAACCCATTGACAAATGCTTCATAATTTTAATAGTAGTTTATAGTTTTAAGCTTAGTTTGCACTGACATAAAGGGGATATATTTTTACTGTCTAGTTAAATTTTTGAACAATATGCTCCAAAAATATGAATTAATATTATAAAAAATATGCAAATATAGTAAAATATGCACAAAAATTGCAAAATTTATGCATTTATAGTAAAATATGCAAAAATATGCACTAACGGTTAGATTCCATTTTAAAGGAAATTCCATGATACGTATACATAATAAGTTGCCTTGCATCCAAGGTGTTCATAAAAAAACATGCATTTGCATGGAAATCCGATCCCTAGTTATGAGTAATCAATTATTTAAGATTAATTTTCTTGTGAAAATTCAATAATAACTTTTATTTGTCAATGAATCCCATTAAATACAAAATTGACATTATGACATTTATTTTCAATATTTCTTTTCGTTTTTGACAAACCAATAAGATAATTATTGGAGCAAAAGCAAAAAATAAAATTAGATTCGTATTTAATACTTTTTTGAAACAAAAATAAATGGAAACAACATGATTATAGCTCAAAAGTGAACACAAAAGCTTTATTAGGAAAATAACAAACGTGAAAGAATAAAAAAAAATAGTAAAAGAAGTGTTTAATAATAATAAACAAAAACAGATATTATTCAATATCACTTTCATTCAAAACATCTGGTTCTGGTAGGTAATCTTTTGCGTTAGAATGTGATGGTAATGAATAATGATGAAAACCCAAGAGTGACAAATTTCAGGAACTACTCCTTTTTTACACATTTCCTTCTTGGCTTTGCTTATTTTAGAGGTTCGGTGTAAAGTTGTGACCATTATTTTACCGGGAGATAATTAGGAACAGAGTTTCTTCCTCTTCAAAAACTCTTAACAACGTTCAAATTGCGAAAATGTTCTCCATATTCGTATTTAAATTATTGAAGTATTCCCGGTTTATTTTTTTCGTATCGAAAACATTTGTAGGCGCAGTGGCTTAGTGGTTAGTGTGTTGGACTACTTCGAATACCGAAAAAACCAAAATTTCCAACTTATGGTTTTTTTTTTCGGCTGCGCCACCTCTCGCGAACGTCTGACAAACATCCGAGAGTATAACTGTCATGAAGGAGCTTCTCAATTAGCCGTTTGGACCCGGGATAAAACTGTAGATCCCTTCCATTCGTCCCAAAAATGAAAAACTCACAAGAAACGAATGGTTGTGAGAAGCTAGGCCTAGGGTCCCTACAGACCTGTTTCGCCAACTATTTACTTATTTTTTATCGAAAACATTTAGTTTTAAGCCAATTAACTCTTTGGCCTTCGATGTCCCCTGTCTTATTTTTTATTAAGTTTTCGGCTAGTAACTTTAAGTAATAAAAATGTTCAAACTTCATTTCCAGAGTTTCATAAGGAAGTTTTTTGGTCACAGGAACTCTTGCCGCACGGAATATATTCAGCCAGTCATTGATGCAATAAATTGACATGAAATTTTTTTGTTTTTCTATGGCACTATGCATAATATCAACTTCCATGTAAGGAATGACCGCTTTCTAAAAAAAAATGTTCAACGTGTAAATTAAATGTTTGCACTAAATTTAAAAAAAAGTGTCTCGCGTTCCTGTTTTGGCCAGCACAAGTATCCGAAAATATTGAAAGCTCTTTTACGTGTTCGATGTACATCAGAATACAAGAACCCACTTCGCAGCTCTCACCTTTGCCATTTACCTCTGACCAAGCAAAACAAAAAGCATTATCTGGCAAACCCGATTCATTTTATTGTAAAGCTGTGTAGTAAAGGGTGATTTTTTAAGAGGTTTAGAACTTTTTTTAAAAAAAAAACACAAAAAATTCGAAAAAATGAATGAAATATTTATTTGAATCGATAGTTTGAACCTTGCAATTTAATGTTTAAAGATAATTTCATGCAAATGTTGACCGCGGCTGCGTCTCAGGTAGCCCATCCGCTGAGTCCAATTTTGGCATACTCTTTCACACATATCGGCCGGTATCTCACGAATGAATGCATGGATGTTGGCTTCCAGTGCGTCAATCGAAGCGGGCTTGTCCCTGTACACATTAGCCTTGGCATACCCCCACAAAAAATAATCTAATGGTTTCAAATCGCACGATCTAGGCGGCCAATTGACCGGCCCGAAACGTGAAATTAACTGTTCACCAAACTCGCCTCGCAATTGCGCCATTGTTTCGCGTGCTGTGTGGCATGTGGCACCGTCTTGTTGAAACCACATATCATGCAAGTCAAGAACTTCCCTTTCGGGCAAAAAAAAGTTTGTTATCATCGCTCGGTAGCGTTCACCATTGACAGTAACGCTGCGATTCGCATCATCTTTGAAGAAATATGGCCCAATAATGCCGTCGGCCCATAAACCGCACCAAACAGTGGCTTTTTCGGGATGCATTGGTAGCTGTTGCAATGCTTCTGGCTGATCTTCACTCCAAATGCGGCAATTTTGCTTATTTACGTACCCATTCAACCAAAAATGAGCCTCATCGCTGAACACAATTTTTCGATAAAAAAGCGGATCCTCGGCCAGCTTTCCAAGAGCCCATTCACCAAAAATTCGGCGTTGTGGTAGGTCGGCTGGCTTTAGTTCTTGCACCAGCTGTATCTTAAAAGGCTTTACGCCCAAATCCTTCCGCAAAATTTTCCACGTAGTGCTGTAACAAAGGCCTAACTGCTGGGAACGGCGCCGAATCGACATTTCGCGGTCTTCTGTCACACTAGCTGATACGGCCGCAATATTTTCTTCACTACGCACAGTACGTAAACGTGTTGGTGGTTTAATGTCCAACAAAGTAAATTTGGTCACAATCTTCCGAATAGACTGCTCAGAAGGTCGAGAATGCCGATCATAAAATGGAAGCAGCGCGCGATGAACATTTCGAACCGAGCACGAATTTTGATAGTAAAATTCAATAATTTGCAAGCGTTGTTCATTTGTAAGACGATCCATGGTTAAATTGCAAACCAAACTGAAGCTGTTTGACAGTGACACAAGGTACTAAACACACGTCAGCTGTCAAAACCAGTGTTGCCAAAACCAAACCAGCTAAAAAATCACCCTTTATAAGCTTCCTCTTATTGGATGTAAAAGCAACAGAAAGTCATTTAATTTGTTTTGCGTTACTGGTAAATCGCACTTAGTCAACTTAGTGCGTTCTTCCTGTATTAAGTATGTTTTTCTGACTTCGTGCAAAGTGAAACCTTAAATAATTCATTATGGGTGTCTAATATGACTTAGTGTGTTATTCCAGTACATAGCTATCATCGTTCTGAACCGTTTCGCCTTTAAATCTAAAACTCTTAAAAATATGACTTAGTGCCTTTGGCTTGTAAACCAAAGCCTCATGCTATGATCTCTTTGGTATTTCTGTCGATGCGTACATATTATCTACCGTTACTTCAAACTAGATTCAAACGTCGAAGACTGGGATTATATGCATTGGTTGGACTTAGCGGATCCATCGTTTAAGTCTAATTCAGTCGATATTTTGTTGGGTTCGGACAAAACTTGGGAGATTTTAGTTGAAAGCGCAGTTTACAGTAAACAGGTTTATCCAATAGCGCAGAAAAAAATGTTCGGTTTTGTAATGGCTAGACAATTGCCATCCGTCGATAGGGATAATACTGTGTCTCACTATAACACCCTAGATGTTGACTCAATCCTGCAAGCATTTTGGACCATGGAAGTTGATTCCAGTAATATCAGGAAATTGAAGATTATTTCCTCCGTACCTACTCATAGCCGTGATTCAAGGGGAAAGAACAAAGTCGGCGGAGGGACATAAGTTCCCGAATTGATTTTTCGGGACTAATGTCCCAATAGAGGGAGACATATTTTAGTAAATATACACCTAGAGCGAAACTGAGAAGACCTCCCCAACTGCTACACCAAATAGTCAAACCGGTTTCGTTATCTCGATTTCGTTTTTAGGTACCTATTACTTTAAAAATAATGTTAGCTAGGTACGAGCAGTTGGGGAAAATGCAAGTCATGCAATTTTGTTTTCTTTGTCAGGCGAGCTTTTTATTGTTTATTTGATTAAATTTATTTTTTATTTGATCAAATTCTCAAAAAGTTTTCTCAGTTCTCCTATGTCTTCTTCTGAAATCGAACATTCTGGAATCTGAACATCGAAACAAAGCTGAACTCTTTGGCTCTTGTTAGGATCCCAGAGGTCACGCTGGGTTGGAGGGAAATGAGATGCCCGATGAGATTGCTATGCAAGGCTATGATTTAATTCTCAAAAACATCGATTAAATACCTTTTCTCAGTTCTTATGTCTAGTCTACTTCTGCTTTTGTGTCCTTTCTGTCGGGAAGTTATAAAAAGCACTTGTTTTATTTTACAAGTAAATAAATAACCAAGTTTTGACGGTTTGTTTATTTTGTATTGATTTGTTAAAGTTTATCTTATCAACAAATGAAGATTAATAAAATATAAAATATTTCCAATTGTTTATTTTCTTTCGGGACTTGCGTCCCATTTTCAACGATAAAAATTCGGGACTAATGTCCCATTTTAGTGAGATATTAGTCCCGAACTCAATTCGGGGCTTAATTCCCACTAAAGTTGGACATATGTCCAACCAATATTTGGGAATTTTTATTTAGTCTCCGTGAACGGTTCTTGTGCTCCATATTTGTCGGTTCGGGAATTGGAACAGCTTGCCAATGACTCAATCTAAAGAAGAATTTCCAATCGCATTGGTAATAGTGCTGAACGAACTCTATGTTAACAACGTAGTTTCGGGAGCGGACACATTAAGCGAAGCGTTACTTAACCGAAATTCTTAAGTCGAACTTTTTTAAAATGCGGTTTTCAAAATCGGAATGTATTGTAAAGAGCTCCCACCAAACAAAACAAAAAACGGTGATTCTAATATTTCTCTACACACCAACTCGAATTCGTGGATCAAAGTGGTCGGACTTTTTTTGGAATATTTTTAGTTTTCGTTTAAATAAAACCCCCAATGACCATCACAATACGCCAAATCCTTCGCGATGTTGTTCGTATCTTCGACTAAACTGGTTTCCTTGCCCTTTGGTCGTCTTTTTCAAAATTCTATTTCAAAAACTGTGTCATAAGAAGGTTGGGATGAGGAAATCCTAGGTGTAATCTCGACTAAGTGCGCTGCTGTTATAGGAGTGAAGTCTCGATCCTGACCAAAATTAAAATACCGCGAACAATTGACGTCGCGACCAACATAGTAGCCTCCAAATATCGTCTGGACCATTGAAAATGCTCAGCATTATACGATTAGAGATTTTTGCAGCATAGCTTCAAACGGCGTTGAATATCATCTTTTCGGACGTATATGCCTGCTCTTAATCTGCGGTCGTGAAAATTTCACGTTGCGTCAGAGTGCAACCCAGCCGACTGTGCACCGCGTGGAATCCCACCATCCCAGCTGCTAGGACACCCTCTTTGGTACACAGGTCATCTCCTTCTGTAAATCTAACATTTCTAAAGGATAATATTCTCGTCTCTATGCCCCGTTCAAAAACTCTGGAAAAAACTCAAAGTATGGAGATAGGATGGTTATTATTTAATCATGTAATCACCATTTTTGTGAAGAGGAACAGTTACCGCTGTTTTCAGCGACTCAGGGAATATTCTCCTTCTAACACAGAAATTGAAGATAAAGCCCAAAACATAAGAAATTTGAAAAGAAGTCTGTCTTAGGGCAGAACTAGAAAATTGGTCAAACGATAATAAGATCCCGCAATTAGAAACTCACACTTAATTTGCACCTCCACACATGTCCATCGGCAAATTCAGTTTATAACTGCAAATGCAAATTCAAAAATAAATCTCTGAATTCTTACATATATATTATTCAAACGAAAATATGTTTGAAAAAGAAATAGAAAATTTTCTTCTTTCAAAATTTTTATTTTTTTAGGTAGTTCATAAAGTTTCAGATCCCTTGCCGTTGGTTGGTGGAAATCTTAGGCTAAGGCCACGCATTGAACGGCAAGCGGCAGAGCGACAAAAATCTGAGCGGCAAGTGGCCATTTATTAAGCGGCAATTCTTGAGCGGTTCGTTGTGAAAATGTTGAGTGCTGCTCGCCGCTCAGTGCGTGGCCTTAGCTATACGTCCTGACAGAATTCTTAGAACTAGCTCTAATGAGATCAAATTATCCCTTTTAATACCCTCCACAGGAAGGTATTTTATCTTTGTCATTACATTTGTAACGCCAAGAAGGAGACACCGGAGACCTCATAAAGTATATATATTCTGAATCAGGGTCACACACTTGTCCGTCTGTCTGTCTGTCGCTCTGTCTATCTGTTGAAAGCACGATAGCGCCCAAAGGAATTGACATAGGCGAATGAAATTTGATGATAGGACTTCTTTTTATCTTCGTTATGTTGGTATTGAAAATGGGCTATGTCGGTCAAGTAGTTCTGGTACCTCCCATACAAAACCATTATTAGAAAACACATGTTGAAAATCTACCTATGGTATTTCACAATCGCATCATTGTATTAATTTTCTTTTCTTTAATTGTATTTAATTGACTTTAGCCAATTGAATTTAAAATCGAGTGTTTGTGCACAAGTGTGCTCTAATATAACATATCTATGTAAAAACATCGGTCTATCACGAACTTAATACTTCCAATCATAGACACCTACAACCAGCGTTATACTAATCTATTCCAGTCAAAAATAAAAACAAGCCCTAATAAATCAGACAACAGAAACCCCTGCTTCGCTTCTACTCAAAAATCTTGTAAAGTGCAAGTGCTTACAGATAATACAGGCACTTATAAGTTATACCTGTTACTGAGAGGTTCAACTTTTAAAAAGTCACATTGTTATCTGCTGCAAAATCGTTTAGTTTAGTTCTTCAGCCTCTACGGCAGGGGCGTGTACCACAGATTAGACTTATGTTTTGGGTTGTAGCTTTGATGCGAATCACAGCCAGGCGATCAACCATCAGAATCCGTATCCCAATACATGTAATCTCTTATAACAGCTGTAATTATCGCAAGTTTTTCTTTTATCATACCTGATCCTATCTATGTCCTAGATTGCAGTGATATCTACGTTGTACCGCTTAAGGACAGGCTCAAGTTCTTGAGTAGTAACAAGAGTTTAAAGCGTTCGTACATTTCAGGTACATACGCCATGTCGTATTGGCGCTCTGAGTCTACTTGCTATATCCATCATCCGACACCTGAGGCTTGTTGCGTCTCACTTATAACTAAAATTTTATCAACGGTCGGCAGGTTACCCCGAAGGCACAACCCCCGACCTGGTGGGTCAAGCGCTTGTTTCGACTCGAGGGCAGCAGGCTGGATATTCCGATGGCAGTAACCCACTTCGGGATATGAGCGCTGCGGTTGACCCTTTAAGTGTTTATCCGCCACTAACTCTTTTCCAAAACCCTGGCTCCGTCAGTATGGGAGATCCCTACTGTCCTCGTATCCTCTGAACTGTTGACAACACCGTTGATTCCATCACGGTAACTCGTCCGCTGCTGCCTTAAAACTCAATTAAAGACAGACCATTAGGACAAATTTTAAAGACCATGAACTGAAAGATAGTTACCTACTTAATAAAATAAGAAAACAACCAACCAAACTTTTGATGAACGAGAAAGTTACGTTCGACCCAGTCGTGCACTTTATTTTTTTTTTTTTTATCTAAAAATTTTGCTTCGATTTGAAAGCAAAGCCAAACAAATAAACCGGCATTTTGTCCGAAAAGGATCGATTCCATGGTAACACGTAAACAAAAATGCGACATACTAGTCGCATCAGAGTACTCTATTGGCGAGATTAGTAATTGGTGCAAATTTCGGCATTGTTTCGACGATTTTATTTTTTTAATTTTATAGTTAAGACGAAAGTGTACATAAACTTAATGAATATGGCCAAAAAAGGCAGAAAAAAACAATATTGGTAAAAAAGGCAAAAAAAGGCAAGGTCAACAAAATCCGCTCCCTGGTAATATAGTAGTATTTGCACTTTTTTTCTAACTTTTAAGTGATCGGGCGCATGACAGTCAAGCTCTTCGAAGTAGGACAGTGCACTGCCTTCCATTACAATGACGAGTCCTTTATATATTTCTGAAAGTCAAACACTATTCAGCATCCAACAGTCCTCGAGTCTCCATCCATGGGAGGATAGCTTCCATATGCTTGGCATATCGCGCATTGCTATACATCATCTGTTTGAACTGCCTTCCGTCGTCTCCGTTTCCTATGAAGCTTTCTAAATTGGCATCACGGGATGAATCCAAAAGTACCAATGCCATCACTCCGATTATAGTCGAGAATCCTGAAATTCACCGACATAATAAACTTTCACTCACACATTCCAAAGAAAGGCCTTACCCCATACACTATTTTTCAATAGTTGGTTTTGCAGATATTTCAGCGAAGGAATTTGCTTCGGATACTTCAAGAGCTTCAGACTTTCCACCAAATGGTCGTGGTAATATTCCACAAAGTAATCGAAGTGCGACACTTTTAACTCCAGATTGGTGGACGACAACAGGAAATAGTACAAGTCCACGGCAGGTGAGGCATATCGGGAGATCTGCAGATCCACAAAAATGGTCTCCAGCAGCTTGCCTTCGTCATTGTGGCGGAACATGATATTGTTAGCCCACAAGTCACCATGATTGAGTACGTTGAAGTCGTCGGGATCAGCTTGCCCAAATTTTATCATCAAATCGATTGATTTCTCCAGCAGTGCTATCTATTTATTTTATAGGATAATATATAGTGTAACTACGTTTTTAGATTTATATAGATCCAATAGCTCTTACCACTTTTTGGCGGCACTGTTCGGAGACATTGTACTTTGCAAAGCACTCTAACATGCTATCTTTAATCCCAGCGAACACATGCCGGCTCTCCTCGGGAAAAAAATTCGATACAAAGATGTCCTCGTATTTGCCCTTCGTTTCATATCGTACCGCGGATACTGCATGCAAATCAGCTAACAGCCTCAAAACCGATTCGGTGTGCTCTTTGTCGAGTCCTTCAAGTCGATTGACATTTATAAAACCGCGTGGACTTAAATCTTCCAAGAGGAGATAATCAGCGCCGGGATTCTTCTTTAGTGTGTAGAACTTCGGGCCAAAGGTGACCCTTTTGCCAACATTGCGATACATTTGTTCGAATTCGGGTAAGTGTGTGCTGTACATAACCGTCTCCTTAGGGAATAGCCCCATAGCAGTGATCATGAAGGCGCTCTGTTCACCCTGAGGCATGGTTTTGATCACGTATGCCACATCTTTTTTCGATTTACCTGTAAAAATAGATGCACATGAAAATTTGTTCAACTGAATGTACGTGCTAAAAATGTTTTATCTTACCAGAGCAACAGACACAATTCTTTGAGCCCTCCAGTTCTAACTTCGCCTTGATGGTCAACAGTACCGATGCATAGTTCTCTCCAGCTCCGCCGATTGGTTTTATTTCGAATGCAATTATTTTCGTAAGTGTAGGACAGATTGCCCGAAAAACATCTATAAAGTTCTCTTCGTTGATCCAGGGGGGTATAGATGGACCGCCGCCATTTGCAACTGCTCCGTTTGTGTCCGCAGTATTTGTTGTCATACTTTAGAACTGCAACAAAAGTCTAAATGAGAAATTTTACTTCAAAAATATACAGGCGCCTTTATTACTTTTATGCTAGAAGGAGGACCAACGCTTATTTGAACCGCCCAAATGTTGGTAAATGTTGCAGCCAAGACTTAGGCTAAGACTGAAAAGTGTGTTCTCCAAATCGGCAATTTGTGAAATTGCCCCATTGAGCAGACTTCAAGTTCTTTATCTAATATAAACTTCAAAAAATTGATTATCGCTGAAAGCTATTGTTTTTATTGACATTAGGCGTCAGCGATTCGATCTACATAATAGAACTCAAGCAAATTGATACCAATACAGTAAAATTGTGTGTGGGGTATGTATTGATATGGTATGAAGTCAATTTGGATGCATGCGCCAATTGCTTGTGTTTCACTGAAAGGCAAACGGTTTCATCATACTTTTCCTATATCCTACTGGGAATGGTCGTTTGGTGGTTGTAAAATGTTTACAATCGCAATGATTTATTATGAACGATTGGTTAACTGTGCTAATACGTCAAAGGGGTAGGTGCTTAAAAATGAAACGGCTGTCGCAAGAGCCCGAAATTGCTGGTAAAGTGTGGCCAGCGGTTTTATTTTACGCGGAATTGGCAGTCAGCGTTACCACTTCAAATAAGTAAAGCGAAGTAGATTTGACCCAAAAAGTGAAGTAGATTCAAGAAAAGGGAAGTAGATTCAAGAAAAGGGAAGTAGATTTCAAAGTCATAATTCTAGTTATATATTTAATTCCATATTAGTTGTATATATACAACATGTCCAAAAAAAAACCTTTTAAAAACTACAAAAATGTTTTCTTTTTTCTCACTTCATATCATAAAATATTTTGAATGGGGCACAGCGATATGTTTATTAAATTATAATTTTGGGCACCAATCTTTATTCACATTCTTGATTACTTAAAAATATCTTTTCATCGCGTTTTTAATAATTCTTTCGCGTATTTGGCTAAACTTTTCGGAACAGACAGGGACCAAAACCTAACCAAACGTATCACATGTTTGACAAAAAATAAAAAGGAAAATAATAATAAACGTCAGAAAATTTAAATAAATTTTGTGTTTAAAGTGAAGTTTGTAGCAATTTATTCTTTCGAAATGCGAATCGGTGCAAATGAAAGAGTTTAAAGCATTTTTCAAATAATTTTTCTCTTTTTAAAATTGAAGCGGATTAAATGATGGATTTCTAAAGTGAAGTAGATATAAAGAATTTAACGATAGTGTAAAGTAGCAGATTTTATTTTTTTTTTTCCCAAAATTGAAGTAAAGTGGCATCGCTGAGTCGCAGTGAATCAATGGGAGTGCAGCACGCGTTCGTTGAGCAATATCTATAGGATAAGCGACGGGTTTTGTGGGGCTGTTCTTCTTAATAAATAAGTCAGCTTTGACTTATCCGTCGATGAGTGGATTTAGCTTGAACCGTTTTTTTCCTTTAATAAAGCACGCTTAATAAAAACACACCTAAAAAGGTACACAAAGGAGCATAGATATCTCTTGCACGTTTTCTGCCGATAGCAACATTTTGTTTGGTACTGCAACTTCCTGAAGTAAGCGCAGTGGCGCAGTGCTTACTGTGATGAACTACTGAGTGAGTGGTCTTAGGTTCGATTCCCGGATGAACAGAAATAACATCTCGAAAATTGTTTCTTAGCGCCACACGTCTGGCAAACATCAGAAAGCTTCTTAACTCATCCAATCGGACTCGGGATAAAATTGTAGGTCCAATCGTGCCTAAAAAAAAATTTCATATCAGCGAATGGTTGTAAATGGAATATTATGGACGTGTTGCGCTAACTATACACATTTATTTGCATTTGCCTACGGAAAGTTGAAACACAAACTAGGAAGAGAAAAAAGATAGTAGCCGTGTTTTTATGAGCTTCGATCTCAGCAAAGCAAAGTAAAGTAGGACTTTCATCACGCAATTACGCTCTACTTGACACTTCGAGACTCAGTTGTAGTTGTTGTAATCGCGTGCGTACTTTACTTTGCTTTGCTGAGATCGAAGTTCAAAAAAAAAACGCCTAGTGTAGAAATTGTGACCTTCATTATGAGGTTCCAGCTGGACCCCAGGGTCGTATACGGAATCGATGCGCTATTCTACTGGATACCTTTTATAATCCACTTATGTGTGCGATCACCTAAACAACCTGGCGAATACAGGACTGCTCTATTAGATATCGCAAGGCTTTTGCGTGTACCTGTCCTAGAGCCTACCTCTACATCTCTGCAAACGAATGCAAATAGATGTTTTCCTTGGCAGATCGAGTCAAATTGTAGTAGAATGGTGTATCATTGGATTGCTTTGCACATAGCTGCATGTATTATTTATAGGACAAATTGGGATAAACCTTTCGACATGCCTACAAGATGAACAAGTTAAACGGCTTTACAACGGATTACCGTAAAACATCGATACAAAGTAAATAAAGTGGACGACTGGGTCGCACGATACTTTCTAATTCATAACAACAGTTTGGTTGGTGGCTTTTTATTTTATTAGCTATGTGAATAAGACCCGTTTGCTGATACTACTCATAGCGATTTAATTTACACATAAATTACTAAGTGCTACTTATTGGTTTGCACCAAAATCAAAGTTTGTCATAAATGAGGCTAAGTGGAACTTATTGTATGAGGAAGAAAAAGTAAGCCATAAAGCGATAAAGTTGCACTTAGGCAATTTTAAAGGTTAGATATGTTTTATAATGACATTGGAGTGAATTGTAGCGCAAACAATAAAGTTATAGCTTTAAACAAATTAAAATAAAAAAATTTACTTTGAATTAACAGATTTGTTAGAAGACGATGTAGAAGTATTGGAACTCATTGAAGTCGGTATTCCTCGGCAGATTAACGATAGAAACAAGTATTTTTTTTAGCTTTGGTGAACTTGACTTCTACAAACGATTTCGCTTAACTAAAGACATGACTGTTCGTGTTCTAGAACAAATCGATGAAGCTAGATGAACATTTATTTTACATTTTTTGTACTACTACATGGTTGTTCTTCTGCTACAAGGAATAACTCATCCACTCCGTCACCATCAAGAATATTGTCAAAGCCTTTTATTGTCTTCGGATTCATAATTGACAATGCGAGGTCAAAATTGGGATCGGTCACTTGTTGCGCTTTGCCACCTCCAGTCGGAATCACAGATAATTTTTCGTCTGCGGCAATCTTTCTAACTTCTTTTTTGAACGCTTGGTAGAATTTCTTTACCGCTTCCATACTCCTGTGGCATCCAGAAGCCGATTGGGAATGAAAACTAGCGGTAATTCTTTCCCAAGCCGCTTCCTTTTCCTTCCATGTCACTCTATCTGTTTTTTTGTTTTCAATTATTAATTTTTCTTCATAAGCGCATTGAAGAAGCGTCCGTTTTTCATTTATGTAGAAATTAGGATTCCTCACTCTTTTTAAATTTTTGTTTTCTTTAATGAACTGAAACTTTATAAACTTTTCAATCTTTTCAATCTTTTCAATCTTTTCACGTTTGCGCGTTGAAATGAAACTCATTTGAAGTTTATTTGACATTACAGCAAAGTTTGCTGTGTTTCAAATTTTTTTTATCGTAACAAAGTTCAACTTAAATATTTTCTAACAACTGAAAATAAATTAAGTTGTACTTAGAAATTAAGGTAAACTTAGTTATGACACAGATTTATGAACAGTATCAGCAAACGGGCCTAAAACACCGAACCGACACTACATAGATAAAGTAGACCTTAATAATACTGAAAAATAAAAGTTTGCATTTTTGGCTTAAACATATTCATTTCAAATGGCAGTACATTAAGCTTTCAGTAAAAATCACATTGCAGAATTTTCTCATCTGTTATGGCAAGTTCTTGTTTTTGACGGGAGTAGATTGGTGATTATGGTTTTTGTGCCTATGGTTGGTGTATATCTCAAATAAGTGTCCAAACCAAAATAAGTGCTTGAGAAAATCAAAGAATGTCAATTGAAATTTTTCATTTTGGTCGAAATCGTTATGCGCGTTTTAAAGTAAACTAGGTATAAAAAACATGTTTTGCCTACATTTTTTTTTTTAAATGTCCTTTTCAAAATAATGAAGAGAAAAACTGACTGTGCTCTCAAACTAGAAATGACCATATTGCCTTAAAAATGAATTTTTTTTCTAACCATTCGAATTTTAAGTGAAAAACTGGGTATGCAAAAAAATATTTAAATATATCTATATCGCTTATTTATTCCGCTTCAACTTTAATAAGAAATCTATAAATCTACTTCCAAAAAAGCATCGATTCGCATTTCAAAAGAATAAATTGCTACAAACATCACTTTAAGCACAAAATTTATTTAAATTTTCTGACGTTTATTATTATTTTCCTTTTTATTTTTTGTCAAACATGTGATACGTTTGGTTAGGTTTTGGTCCCTGTCTGTTCCGAAAGTTTAGCCAAACACTCGAAGAATTATTACAAACGCGATGAAAAGATATTTTGAAATAATCAAGAATGTAAATAAATATTGGTGCACAAAATTGTAATTTAATAAACATATCCCTGTGCACCATTCAAAATATTTTTTTCTAAAAAATTTGCTAAAAACAGTAAAAATTAAGTGAGAAAAAAGAAAAATCTTTTGTAGATTTTAAAACGTTTTTTTTTTGACATGTTGTATATATACAACTAATATGGAATTAAATATATCTTTAGAACTATGACTTTGAAATCTACTTCCCTTTTCTTGACTCTACTTCACTTTGTGGGTCAAATCTACTTCGCTTTATTTTTTTGAAGTGGTAACGCTGGCGCTGATATAGTATAGATCACTAAGACTAAGATCATTGAGGAAGTAGTTTCCTAAGTGCGCCATCCTTAGGTTGGATAGGGCAGGGCAGCTACAGATGTGGTGGGTGACGGATTCGTCCACTTCCTCATCCATAGAGCTTCTGCAGGGATGAAGCTAAATGAAGCTAAGAAAAGCTGTGTTTGAAAATTGATAACAAAACCGCGGACCTGTGAAATTTGTATATCTTTTCAATAAAATGTTCTGTTATCTGAAAAAAATAATTGCTAGTGTAGACTTTATCTTAATTCATTGAGTTTCTTATTATCTTATCGATAAGTAGTTATAAAGCAGTTATTTGTTTATACAGGGCATTACGTATTCGTATTATCTATTTCGGTACAATTGAGGTCGCCTTGTGATATGAAATTTATCATTTTCAATAAAGTGATGAAATATTTGCGAAAAAATGTAATCCACTTATGTACCTATACACAATATGTCGAAAGTCTTTCGCTATGCGGTTTGAAACCGTGAGCTTTCAAAGGCTTTTATGCACGATCTACAAGCATCAGCTTCTTTAACACTGCATATTAAATCCTATCTGCTGTATTGTGTGTGTGATGAACTGAAATTAGAAGAAAAACCCAAGAAGTCCAGATCGGTATTCGCCACCTTTTTATCGGTTTTAAGGCCGCATCTGTAGCATTTATAGAGACTAGCTATACAGAGCCTTGTCTTGTTTTGGCAGCACTGTGCAGAACGGCATTGATAACGTTTACTGTTCCATACAAAATAGAAGCAACCGCACCGAGACCCTTGATTTTAAAATAGGATTTAGCATAGTTGATGCACTGTCATGTCACATATTTAACATAATATGTACGTACTTCAGAAATCATTGGCAGAACTCGGCGAGCTGTCACTGGTGCGTGAATGAGGGCAAAACATGAAGGGACGCACAAAATTAATGAATCGGATAGACAGCGCCGCTATTAGCTCTGAAAATGCCACCTGGTCGACCTGGTCAAAAAAGTAAAGCTGAATTCGTCACCAGTGATGAAAATCGACTTTTTTCGATTGGACTGCAAACTGGAAAAAAATAGTACTGAAACAGACAAAATAGTACTCAACTTTTTTAAATGCATAATATTTATAACAAACCGGAAACATCAAAAACAAATATTTTATTAAAAAAATTGGAAAATTTATTAAATTTACATTTTATTGATTAATATAAAGTAAAATAAGGTCTTATAGAACTTCAGCACACAAGTGCTTCTTCATAAGCTAAAGCTAATCCTTATATCACATTCAAATTCAAATAGAGGAACGTAAATAAATCACTTGAAAAAGAATAACTTTTAGAGTAAGATTGCGAATTCATCTTACTCTAAAAGTTCTTCTTTTTTAAGTGGATTGTTTGGTAAATAGTTCTTCAACATTGTTTTATTAACAATATAGCTGGTTTCTATTAGTGGGGAACATGTTTGCACCTGCATTCGATTTCTAAGCTTTGTTTTTATAATATTTTGATAAGTCGTTCGACGTTTGCAAAAAACATAAGCCATTTTTTATTTATTTATTTTTATTTAGATCTACGATACATAAACAATCAACAGATCAAGAAAAAAAAAAACAAAGAGAAAATAAATATAAATTACAAATAATAATTATCTTAATGCTAACAATGCGAGTTCCTTAAATCTAGTTCTGGGTAATGCAATATCGAGCTGATCATAAACAAGATTAAATAATCTACAAGAGAAAGTAACGGGCTCATTGGCCCCGTATAACGTGGAGTGATGAAATTCAAATAACAGTGGTCTGGCCCTAAGAACCCTGTGAGGGGCATAAATACAAATTAAGGAAAGTAAGTTATCACAATTAATGGAAGAACAGAGTAAATCTCTAACGAACATAACGCATTGCATTTTGCGGCGAACTTCGAGGGAATCAAAACCCAACAGCAAACATTTAGAACGGTAAGAATAGTGGACATTATCATTCAGAAAGAAACGGCGTAAAGCAAAGCGCAAGAAGTTTTTTTGAACTTTTTCAATTCTGTTAATGTTTTTCAACGAAAACGGGTTCCAAACAACACTACAATATTCCAGACAAGGACGAACCATGCTTATAAAAATGGCCTTAAGAGTATAGGGATCCCTGAAGTCCGATGAATTTCTTTTCAGAAATCCTAGAGCGGAATTAGCTTTTGACATTAATTTGTTGATATGGGGATCAAAAGTGAGTTTACTATCAAAAACAACACCCAGATCTTTAAATTCAGCTACAACATTAATTGTTTGGTCTCCGAGCCGATAAGCGGGAATTATAGTATTATGTGTTCTATTATACGTCATGGTGGCACATTTATCAATATTAAGATACAGATCGTTCAATTTACACCATTCCAAAAAATAATCCAAATCTCTCTGGAATAGATGACAGTCACCAAGATTAGAAATATTCACAAAAAATTTGATATCATCCGCATACAGAAGACAATTACAATAATTTAGAATTCTCGGCAAATCATTGATAAAAATGAGAAACAAGATTGGCCCAAGATGGCTTCCTTCCGGGACACCAGACACAACTTCAATTTCAACAGAAAATAAATGTCCGATAGAAACGAATTGTTTTCTACCAAAAAGATATGACTTAAACCATGAAAGTAATGGGCCAAAAAATCCGTAACATTCAAGCTTTTTTAGAAGAATATGCAAGTTAATTCTACTAAAGGCTTTCACAAAATCAGTATAAACTACATGCACTTGCTTGTGATTCTCAATGGAACATAAGCAATAATTGGTAAACTGAACAAGGTTGGAACAAGTCGAACGACCCTTCCAAAAACCATGCTGTGAATCACTTATATGGCTACTTAATATGAATACCATCCGTTCCTTAACAAGGCGGTCCAATAGTTTAGGTATAATCGACAATTTAGAAACTGGTCTATAATTTGAAATTTGGTCTTTTTTACCGTTCTTATAAATTGGAGTTATAAGTGAATATTTCCAATCATCAATAAATGTCCCACTAGCCAATGACTGATTGAAAATAGAAAGTAGGGGATAACTGAGAGAATCAGCACAAGATTTTAAAACAACCGGGTAGAAACCCAAGAAATCTGGATGTTTACTGTCCTTCAAATCCTGTAATGCCAACAATAATTCTGATCTAATAAGTACCAGAGAACTTGAAGCAGTAAAAGCTTGCAAGGAACGAAAATAATCCTCATTAAAAGAAGTAAGGCTGGAAGAATCATAAATACTTTGGAAAAACGACGCGAACATGTTCAAAATATCTTTTGGATTACTGGATGATTTGCCTTGAAAATTCATAGTTGACGGAAAACCGATACTAGCCCTTTTGGAATTTATGTACGCCCAAAAGCACCTTGGGTTGGATTTCAGATTCATTTCCAAGCGCTGAATATATTTGTTCGAGAGGAACTTAGAAAGAAATATAAATTCTTTTCTCAACCGAGCAAATAATTCGTAATCCGATAGAGATTTACTCCTCTTAAAATTGCTATGAGCTCTGTTTTTGGCATTTTTAAGATTAAGTAACCGTTGGTTATACCATGGTGGATGAGTGTTTACTCGTTTTCGCACTCTAGGAACCGACTTATTTAAAATAATGAAAAAGATCTTAGAGAAAGCGGTAAAGTTGTCAGCCACTGAGTTGTACCGAAGTTCATCACCCCAGTTCACTGACGCAAACTGATCACTCATTAATTTCAAGTTAGAACTATTAAACTTAAAAATGAAATTACTCGAATCACTAAACGACATTTGATTATTATAGACATAAGTATTGATTAAAATAATAATAGCATTATGAGACACAGAATTTCTTAACAAAGGTAAACAAGAATCAACAGAAACGTTCATATCATCAGATGCAAAAACAAGATCTAACAAATTATTAAAAGAATTACGAACATTGCTAAATTGACAGAGATCTAATGACTGGAGAAAATCCAGAGTAGTCTTTTCAACTTCCGAAGAAAAACGATACGGAAGCACTTTATTACCATCAGAAATCCAATCGAGTTCTCTAAAATTAAAATCCCCAAGAACACAAATGTTAATGGAACGTTGGTCTAAGTTATGGACTCATAATTCAAGCCAAACTCAAAACGAACAAACTCTCACATTAAATGATATCTACCAGCGGTGTCTATTTATGCTCTTCCTATTGTTATCACTGAGTTATCTCAAATCAAGGTCAACTCAGAGAAGCTCGCGCTTATGTAAAATTCAAGCGGGACTTTGTGGTTGAATGGTGAGAATTGTTAAGATGAAGCTAGTCTCTCTTGGACCGCGTCGTTGGCACATAGAACACAAATTCCTCATAGAGGAAAATAGAAAGTAGCGTGCGGAAAATAAACATTTAATCTAAACACAATAAAATTTATTCAAAAATAAATGTGTGTTTCATTACAAATAATTGGCGCCCAATTTGTGTTAACGTGATTAAAAAAAAAATGCTTAAATGTGCATAATATAAAAATTCGCGTTACTTAGAACTCACTGAAACTAACATTTTGGCCGGTGCTGTACCTTGTGCAAAGGTCTTTCAAATCATTTGTGAAATCTAAATTGCTACATTAATAAATTATAAAATGTGCATTAATCTAAAACGATACGTTTAGTTAACAAAAAAGTGGACAAAGAAAAAAAAACAGCTAAAAAATAAAAACATAGACATTGAAAAAATACGGAAACTGAATTTGATTTTCTCTTCATCATCTTTATGAGCCATCGTCAATTCTTGGAGGATAAATAAAAACCGTACGCGTGGAGAGCCGCACAATATACAGTATACACATATTTTGTTTGATTAAATAGCTAAGTATAAATGATATTTTGAATTGCTTATATTCGAACTTATATAATTTTGTAAATGAGCACAGTTTATTTTTTTTTTTCTCTTCTCATTATTTGTTAAAACTCTATTAAAAATTTCAAGTTCTAATTAATCTGATTGAACAAACTAAATATTAAAAGAAAAACATTTGAAATATAATTGCACACTTGTCAATTTTATAACTTATAACCTGATTTTTGTTAAGATAAGATTAAGTTCTGTTAGTTAGTTCGTATTTAATTAATTAGTATCAAACAAGTTATTAATCATTCATATTGAAAGGAGTATTGCAATTTATAACGAATTTTAAATAGTTAGATTTCTGAGTGAGTCATGGACGCAGGACAGATAAGCGCAATAATTACTGCTGCAGTTCAAGTTGCAACTGAGCAAACAAAACAATCATTCGAGAATACGATTGAAGAACTGACAACTCGACTTAGGGCACTAGAAACACCAACGTCTGTTGAGGAATATCGGCCGGTGACCATTGAGCCTGGAAAAATCTGCGATGAGTCACTAGATTTAGTGAAAACATTGCCTGAGTTTAGTGGCGAGCAGGTGCGTTACATTTCGTGGCGGCAAGCGGCCTTTGCCGCCTATAAATTATTCGAATCTCATGAGGGAAGTTCGAAACATTACCAGGCAGTGGCCATAATTAGAAATAAAGTCGTTGATTCTGCTGATCAGGTCTTGTCTTCGTTCAACACAGTTCTTAACTTTAGAGCAATAATAGCCAGGCTTGACTTTACATATTCCGATAAAAGGCCTATTTATCTTGTAGAACAAGAAATGTCTACGCTCCGTCAAGGCAGATTGTCAATTGTGGAGTTTTACGATGAAGTTGAAAAGAAATTGACACTGATAGTAAACAAAACAATAATGCTTCACGAAGGCAATAAAGGATTAATCGACTCTCTTTCTCAAAAGTATAGGCAAGATGCATTGAGGGTTTTCATCTCTGGGCTACAAAAACCTATGTGCGACATTTTATTTTCGTCCCGACCAACTGATATGCCATGCGCACTTGCACTTGCGCAGGAGCTTGAAGCGAACCAGGCTCGATATAATTTCGCAAACTCTTTTTTTAATAAAAGCGAACGCCAGACATCTAAACAGATTAGCAACCATAACCAGTTCAACCCATATAATTCACCCCATTACAAACCAGCTTCTGCGGACCAAATACGATTTAGGCCAACCCAAATGGAAATAGATCCATCCGTTTCTCAATTTAGAAATCCCACAAATTTCCGAAATTCGGAGCAGAATAATAATAAGGCTCACATACCCATAAGATCAAATTCTAACAATTTTCAGGGCCTGGCGCAACAAAACGATTGCGCAACAAACCTGTTCCAAAGACGCATGCAAAACTTTAATGATTACCAGGATCATTCGAACAACCTTACGCAACTCAAACGTCACCGTGAGTCTGATCGGCAAACACTTCCTAAAATGCAGAGAATTAACCAATTGAGTCAGATTCCATTAGATTCAGAAAACCAATACTATTCTTGGCCATATGATTATTATGATGCGAATCAGGTTTATAGAGATAGAGAAGAGCAATATGTTGAAGGTAAAAATAATGAAATCGAACGTAGGAAGACAAGCTTTAATGACATACCAGAGACCTTTGATGAGATTAATTTTTTAGAGGAAAGTCCCTCCTACCATATGTAAGTCGAAGTTGGGGAGGAAGGGAAATAAAACTTTTAGTGGACACTGGTGCCGCTAAAAATTATATAAAAAACCTATGTACACTTAAGGGCATCACACCTACGCGCCCATTTTCTGTCAAGTCAATAAACGGTGCAAACGTCATCACATCTAAGTGCATATTAAATATATTTAATAGAAACACTACATTTTTTTTACTTCCAAGCCTCGAAACGTTTGACGGAATTATTGGTTTTGATTTCTTAAAGGAAATAGATGCAACGTTAGATCTCAAAAAAGGAATTTTAATCTTTAATGGGGGTAACGAAAAATTATTCTATTTTTTTTGTAAAAATGTTAATACTATTTCTCTAGGAAACGAAGATATTTCGAATGTAGAAAAGCTGATTTTGTCGATAATGACACGCCACAGTAGAGTTTTTGCAGATCCCAACGAGGCACTTCCTTTTAATACGAAAGTTGTTGCAAACATTAGAACTACTGACAACGACCCAGTGTATTCTAAAGCTTATCCATACCCCATTTCAGCGACTGATTTCGTTAGCAATGAAATATCCAGTTTACTTAAAAACGGAATCATAAGACCTTCGCGATCTCCCTATAATAACCCTATTTGGATTGTTGACAAAAAAGGTGTTGATGATGAGGGAAAAAGGAAGTTACGTCTTGTCATAGATTTTCGAAAATTAAATCTCAAAACTATTAGTGACAAGTATCCCATTCCAGATACAAGTGTTATACTTGCTAATCTTGGGAAAGCTTCTGTTTTTACAACCTTAGATCTAAAATCTGGGTTTCATCAAATAAATTTGTCTGAGCGGGATAGGGAAAAAACGGCCTTTTCAATAAATAATGGAAAGTTCGAATTCTGTAGACTTCCATTTGGGTTGAAAAATGCCCCCAGCATTTTTCAACGGGCTTTAGATGATATCCTGAGAGAGGAGATAGGCAGATGCTGTTATGTCTACATTGATGATGTCATTATTTTTTCGGAAACAAATGAAAAGCATCTAGAAGACGTACAAAGAATATTGCAGCTGCTCTTTGAAGCTAACATGCGGGTTGAACCAGCAAAATCTACATTTTTTAAAGAAGAAGTGGAGTATTTAGGCTTTGTCGTGTCATGTAATGGAATAAGAACATGCCCAGATAAGGTAAAAGACATAGTGGGTTATGAGATGCCATTAACCCTACGCAGTTTGCGATCTTTCCTTGGTTTGTCTGGGTACTACAGACGGTTTGTTAAAGATTACGCTCAAATTGCAAAACCACTCACCAAGTATTTGCGTGGCGAAAACGGCCAAGTGCGGACGACATCATCTAAAAATATCAAAATAAATTTGGATGGTGAAGCAATTGAGGCTTTTAATAGAATTAAAAAAATTCTTGCATCAGAAGATGTTTTACTGCTTTATCCAGATTATCGAAAGCCCTTTGATCTCACAACAGATGCATCATCTCATGCACTTGGTGCTGTTCTTTCTCAAGAAGGCAGGCCAATTACAATGATTTCACGTACCTTGTCCCCTACTGAGGAAAATTACGCCACAAATGAGCGAGAACTATTGGCCATAGTGTGGGCATTGCAAAAGCTCAGAAACTACTTATATGGAGTCAATAGATTAAATATCTATACCGACCACCAACCTCTAACCTTCGCTATTTCAGACAAAAACGGTAACCCAAAAATTAAAAGATGGCGAGCTTTTGTAGAGGAATTTTCACCAAGATTCTTTTACAAGCCGGGCAAAGATAACTTTGTTGCTGATGCTTTGTCCAGGCAATACATTAATGCGATGGAACAATCCGTGGATTTAGACTCTATGACGGTTCATAGTGAGGTATCGTTAACAATGACAATACTTAGTGTTCAAAATCCATTGAACTGTTTTAGGAATCAGATTTATCTTACCCAGGGACTAGAGAATTTAAAAAAAACTAAGATACTTTTCATGAAGCAGGTGAGACACATGATTACTTTTGACGACATAAATAGGCTTTTCCTAGTTTTTAATGAAATTGTTAACCCCAATGTTGTTAACGCAATATATTGCGATCTTCCCCTGTTAGCACAAATTCAAAACAAACTCATCACCTTGTTTCCTTCGGTGAAGTTCTGTCACACAGAAAAATTTGTTACAGACATTTTTAACCCGAATGACCAGTTGGAGATACTTGTAACAGAGCATAATCGAGCTCATCGATCTGTTGGGGAAAACACACAACAAGTTTTAAAAGATTATTACTTCCCTAACATAAAAAAAAGATTAAAAGAAATCGTGTCAAACTGTAGGGTCTGTAATGAAGCCAAATATCAACGACATCCACCTAGAGCTGAGATTGGTGAAACACCCATACCATGTCATCCAGGTGAAATACTTCACATAGATATTTACTCAACGGCGGGTGCTCATTTCTTAACGTGTGTAGATAAGTTCTCCAAATTTGCAGTTGTAAAGCCGATCAAATCACGAGCGATTATTGATATAAAGGAACCACTTTTGGAACTCCTCAACCTTTTCAAAAACACCAGAACAGTGGTCTCTGATAACGAGAAATCTTTCGTTTCAGAAAGCATAAGGACATTACTCAGAGATAACTTCAATATTACCATGTTTACTACACCAGCCTTTCACAGTGTAACAAATGGACAGGTCGAAAGGTTCCATAGTACTCTCTCTGAGATAGCAAGGTGTATAAGACTTGAAAAAAACATCTCTGAAACTGCAGAACTCCTTTTACTTGCTACAGCCAAGTATAACAGGACGATTCACTCAGTTACTAACCATAGACCCATTGATGTTTTCCAATCGATTCCAACTGATTTGAGGGATGAAATCAAAATGAAGATTACCACCAACCAAAAAATGTTTCTAGAATATCATAACAGGAACAGGCAAACGCGGTTATTCGAGCCTGGTGAAAAAGTGTTTGTGAAAACAAATAAACGTATAGGCAATAAATTTAGGAAGTTATTTGTCGAAAAAATTGTGCAGAAAGATCTGGGATCAACGGTTCTTATTGACAATAAGAAAGTTCACAAAAACAACTTAAGATAAACTTGACTAGACGGACTCTCTTATTCTCGAACATTCTTTAAATAATTGATATATTAACTATCTATTAATCTGATCGTTGTCAATATTATTTACTCAGAAATTAATACAAAAAATAAGGAAAATACATTTTGTTTTTATGATGTTCCGAATTCAAATTACACTTCACTAAGTTTGAAGAAGGTTATTTGTTGATACTAAGAATATTGTACTATCTTTTTTTAATTCTAAGAAAAAATGTGAACTAAAAGTGCTTAACAAAACAATTGCCTACATATATATTAAGAAATAAGCGTACAAATTTACAAAACAAAAGAATTGACAAGATAAAAAAATGTAAAACGTAAATCTAGAACTAAAAAATAATAAAATGTTTTCATATGTATCTATAGGAACGAGGGAATATTTCTCTTAAAATATCCCAATATCCCAATTATGTAAAACTGAAGCCGGGACGACTTCACTTGAAGAGGGGAGTAGTTATGGACTCATAATTCAAGCCAAACTCAAAACGAACAAACTCTCACATTAAATGATATCTACCAGCGGTGTCTATTTATGCTCTTCCTATTGTTATCACTGAGTTATCTCAAATCAAGGTCAACTCAGAGAAGCTCGCGCTTATGTAAAATTCAAGCGGGACTTTGTGGTTGAATGGTGAGAATTGTTAAGATGAAGCTAGTCTCTCTTGGACCGCGTCGTTGGCACATAGAACACAAATTCCTCATAGAGGAAAATAGAAAGTAGCGTGCGGAAAATAAACATTTAATCTAAACACAATAAAATTTATTCAAAAATAAATGTGTGTTTCATTACAAATAATTTCTACAAAAGTTGAAATGACTATATCAATATTATGTAAGTGCTTATCATAAACAGATGCAATACTATTTGTAGGGAAATAACTAAGAAAAACTAGCAAATCAGGATCTCCGGCATTAGTAGCAGTCACTCGAACACAAACTTGTTCGATATGTAATACACCTTCCACCAACACAATATCGATGGGAATCTCAGAAGCAGTCAAGTTGCGACGAACAGCAATCAAAACGCCACCACCACGGATTTTGTTCAAATCAAACCGATCACAGCGGAACACAGCAAAAACATTCTCATCGAATATTTCATAAGTATGAATATCATTATACAGCCACGTCTCCGTTAAAGCAATGACGTCATAGTCGCACGCATCAATCGCTATAGACAGTTCTCTTAATTTCGAAGAGAAACCACTCATATTTTGGTAGTATACACTAAGTTCACGTGACGAAGAAGAAAATGTGGGAGACGGGGAATTTGTAACGTGGGTAAAGCTGGAACCGCCACATTCGAATTTTGCCAAACAAAGTACATGGGATTTAATTGCTATTTAATCGCTAATTAATTGCTCTATTCTTGATTTTTCCGCTCTTCGGGAAGTGGGAGATTTTGTGGCGGACCTAGCTTACCGGTAAAGCTGGAACCGCCACATTGACTTTTGAAGGATTTTTTTTGCGCATACCAATCACCGATTTAATCGCTCTGGGGAAATGTAAAAATTTTTCCAGCCGGGTAAGCCGTTCGCCCACAATTTCAAATTTGCGTTTTTTGTAACGGTCAGTTCGCTATAAAACTCTTTTAAATTTGAAGGAAAATCAAAAAGATTATTAAAAAATTCATAAAAAAATAACCCTTTCGAATATTAATATGCTACATATCTTAAAAGAAGCGTATAATTATAGGCTACTATCAGTTTAAATCAAATATTTTGTCGCTCTTCCTTAAATGGGCCAAAAACGGTAGGATAGATCCATCATAAACAAACACTTTGAAAAATTAAAAAAAATATATTCCGTTACAATTTAACAAAGTCATATACACCAAAAGAAGCGTCTATTCATTACCTATCAGCCCATAGAATAAAATAATTTGTCGCTCTTCTCTAAATGTTGCAAAAACTAAAAAGTTTATTTTAAGACCAAAAAAGTAAGCTAAAAATACAAAAATAAAAATGTTCAATACTAAAAATCCATATATCCCGTTCGAATCCTACTATGTGACATAGCTCATTAGAAGCGTGTATTCATTAGCTATCAGCCCAATTCATAAAATAATTTGTCGCTCTTCTCTAAATGTGTCAAAGGCTAACAAGTTAATTTTGCCAAAAAAACCCAAATATTCCCGTAGTACAAAAAAAAAATTGGAAAATTTGGAAAAATCCATATATCCCGTTCGAATCCTACTATGTGACATAGCTCATTAGAAGCGTGTATTCATTAGCTATCAGCCCAATTCATAAAATAATTTGTCGCTCTTCTCTAAATGTGTCAAAGGCTAACAAGTTCATTTTGCCAAAAAAACCCAAATATTCCCCTAGTACAAAAAAAAAAATTGGAAAATTTGGAAAAATCCATATATCCCGTTCGAATCCTACTATGTGACATAGCTCATTAGAAGCGTGTATTCATTAGCTATCAGCCCAATTCATAAAATAATTTGTCGCTCTTCTCTAAATGTGTCAAAGGCTAACAAGTTCATTTTGCCAAAAAAACCCAAATATTCCCCTAGTACAAAAAAAAAATTGGAAAATTTGGAAAAATCCATATATCCCGTTCGAATCCTACTATGTGACATAGCTCATTAGAAGCGTGTATTCATTAGCTATCAGCCCAATTCATAAAATAATTTGTCGCTCTTCTCTAAATGTGTCAAAGGCTAACAAGTTCATTTTGACAAAAAAAAAAAAGCAAATATACCCCTAGTACAAAATTTGGTAGCCCACAAAGTATGCATCAGATTTGGAGTGTTGTAAATCCTGCCTGACAATTTTTATAAATCCTGAAAGTATGCAATACCCCTACGATCAAATATCGCTAGCCCTGAACGTACGCATTGATTTTAACTTCGAAATTTCCATACATATACTGGCTGATTAAAAATGGATCGTGTACAAGTCAACCGCACTTAGCGCCATCTACCAAAAATTGCATTACTCAGCCTTAGTGGATAGTGCTACCGAGTATTGTTTTGAGTATTAAGGTTTCTCTAAAGTCTAACAGCCGAATTTATTACATTCCCTTACATCGCGTAACGATTTACGCAGCCTTTACGTGGCTTACCTGACATTTTTATTTATAAACATTTTTTCGCTGTAACCTTACCAAACGTGATTTGTGTTAAGTAAGGTAAAATTTCGATAAACTATTACAGGAAACACTGAAATCCATTACACAAAAAAAGTCAAATTATCTGCCGCAATTCCAAAATGCTTTCGAATGGACTTTTGCAATGTCAACCTGCAATAGGGTAGCTGCGACAACGTCAATATCAAATAAGAAGAACAAAAAGCCAAGTGACAGCTAAAAAACTTATACATGTGGAATTTGGAATAATATATAAGGGAAGAAAGGATGTAGGTACCAATTTTATGTAATGTTAGGTACAAGATATAAGGGTTGGAGATGCTTTATGTTTGTGGTACCTGAATGGAGTTATAAGATTTCAAGGCTGTAAATATTTAATTAATTTAAATCTGAAGCTAAAACAAAAAGGTTTTTGAGAAAATAAATTGACAGCTTTAGAAAATTTGAGAAAATAAAAGTAAAAAAATTGCGTTTGTTTTTAACTTTAGAGAACTTGAGGGAATAAAAGACAAAAATTCGCAAAAATATTCATCCGTTCATGGGTGTCCGTATACATAAGTGAATTTAACCTGGCTTGGTAGCAACTACTCCATTTGTCAAACTGGTTTTATAGTATGCTAACACTTATTTTCCACTTTAATGTGACATTCGTTTGGGCGTCTATAGATTCGCTCTAAAATTTCAGATTTCGTGTGGCAAATCGAACACAAAAAGTAATCTGATTTTTTGTTGGTGTTAGTGGGGTATCTGTCAAATTGTGCGTACATTTTTTTTTTCTTTTTATTTTCTTTTTAGGCGAAATGTCAAATCAGAAGTAGGTGTATTGGTAAATTGAAGCAACTCTGGGAAAAAACCCGGATTCGCAAAAGTGCTCTGAAATCTTAAAAAGATTGCTTTTTTTTGCACCAAACGAATATAAAAAGTGATCTGAGATCAAAAAAGTGCTCTGAGAGATCCCAATCGAATACCACATAAATACTACAGAATAGACTACAACCTGAACGATGAAGGTAAGTAGTGAGAAAATATGTGTCCAGTTGCAGATTTGCGATATAGATGCCGCTAGGTGCGAAACTTGGCTGGGGATGAAAATTCATTGAAAATGTATCAAATTACATTTTTCAGCTGCAGGCAGCTCTTTTTTGACATTTAAACATTATTTTTAAAATAAAATCCTTCGAAAATTTCTTATCGCTTTGCAAACAGTTGTTGCCATCCGTTTCGCAACACAATTTTTGTCTCTTTTACATATAATCATATAAGCCTTTAAAATTTTCTGAACATTTTCTCCTACAGGTTTAAATATTGCAACGATCTATATTGAAAAAATAATAAAAGAAAATGAAATAAATCTTGTTGAAAAATCAGCTGCTTGTAAAAGAAATTGTAAAATTGTATTGCGAAACGGATGGCAACAACTGTTTGCAAAGCGATAAGGAATTTTCGAAGGATTTTATTTAAAAAATAATGTTTAAATGTCAAAAAAGAGCTGCCTGCAGCTGAAAAATGTAATTTGATACATTTTCAATGAATTTTCATCCCCAGCCAAGTTTCGCACCTAGCGGCATCTATATCGCAAATCTGCAACTGGACACATATTTTCTCACTACTTACCTTCATCGTTCAGGTTGTAGTCTATTCTGTAGTATTTATGTGGTATTCGATTGGGATCTCTCAGAGCACTTTTTTGATCTCAGATCACTTTTTATATTCGTTTGGTGCAAAAAAAAGCAATCTTTTTAAGATTTCAGAGCACTTTTGCGAATCCGGGTTTTTTCCCAGAGTTGCTTCAATTTACCAATACACCTACTTCTGATTTGACATTTCGCCTACAAAGAAAATAAAAAGAAAAAAAAAATGTACGCACAATTTGACAGATACCCCACTAACACCAACAAAAAATCAGATTACTTTTTGTGTTCGATTTGCCACACGAAATCTGAAATTTTAGAGCGAATCTATAGACGCCCAAACGAATGTCACATTAAAGTGGAAAATAAGTGTTAGCATACTATAAAACCAGTTTGACAAATGGAGTAGTTGCTACCAAGCCAGGTTAAATTCACTTATGTATACGGACACCCATGAACGGATGAATATTTTTGCGAATTTTTGTCTTTTATTCCCTCAAGTTCTCTAAAGTTAAAAACAAACGCAATTTTTTTACTTTTATTTTCTCAAATTTTCTAAAGCTGTCAATTTATTTTCTCAAAGACCTTTTTGTTTTAGCTTCAGATTTAAATTAATTAAATATTTACAGCCTTGAAATCTTATAACTCCATTCAGGTACCACAAACATAAAGCATCTCCAACCCTTATATCTTGTACCTAACATTACATAAAATTGGTACCTACATCCTTTCTTCCCTTATATATTATTCCAAATTCCACATGTATAAGTTTTTTAGCTGTCACTTGGCTTTTTGTTCTTCTTATTTGATATTGACGTTGTCGCAGCTACCCTATTGCAGGTTGACATTGCAAAAGTCCATTCGAAAGCATTTTGGAATTGTGGCAGATAATTTGACTTTTTTTGTGTAATGGATTTCAGTGTTTCCTGTAATAGTTTATCGAAATTTTACCTTACTTAACACAAATCACGTTTGGTAAGGTTACAGCGAAAAAATGTTTATAAATAAAAATGTCAGGTAAGCCACGTAAAGGCTGCGTAAATCGTTACGCGATGTAAGGGAATGTAATAAATTCGGCTGTTAGACTTTAGAGAAACCTTAATACTCAAAACAATACTCGGTAGCACTATCCACTAAGGCTGAGTAATGCAATTTTTGGTAGATGGCGCTAAGTGCGGTTGACTTGTACACGATCCATTTTTAATCAGCCAGTATATGTATGGAAATTTCGAAGTTAAAATCAATGCGTACGTTCAGGGCTAGCGATATTTGATCGTAGGGGTATTGCATACTTTCAGGATTTATAAAAATTGTCAGGCAGGATTTACAACACTCCAAATCTGATGCATACTTTGTGGGCTACCAAATTTTGTACTAGGGGTATATTTGCTTTTTTTTTTTTGTCAAAATGAACTTGTTAGCCTTTGACACATTTAGAGAAGAGCGACAAATTATTTTATGAATTGGGCTGATAGCTAATGAATACACGCTTCTAATGAGCTATGTCACATAGTAGGATTCGAACGGGATATATGGATTTTTCCAAATTTTCCAATTTTTTTTTTTGTACTAGGGGAATATTTGGGTTTTTTTGGCAAAATGAACTTGTTAGCCTTTGACACATTTAGAGAAGAGCGACAAATTATTTTATGAATTGGGCTGATAGCTAATGAATACACGCATCTAATGAGCTATGTCACATAGTAGGATTCGAACAGGATATATGGATTTTTCCAAATTTTCCAATTTTTTTTTTGTACTAGGGGAATATTTGGGTTTTTTTGGCAAAATGAACTTGTTAGCCTTTGACACATTTAGAGAAGAGCGACAAATTATTTTATGAATTGGGCTGATAGCTAATGAATACACGCTTCTAATGAGCTATGTCACATAGTAGGATTCGAACGGGATATATGGATTTTTCCAAATTTTCCAATTTTTTTTTTGTACTAGGGGAATATTTGGGTTTTTTGGCAAAATGAACTTGTTAGCCTTTGACACATTTAGAGAAGAGCGACAAATTATTTTATGAATTGGGCTGATAGCTAATGAATACACGCATCTAATGAGCTATGTCACATAGTAGGATTCGAACAGGATATATGGATTTTTCCAAATTTTCCAATTTTTTTTTTGTACTAGGGGAATATTTGGGTTTTTTTGGCAAAATGAACTTGTTAGCCTTTGACACATTTAGAGAAGAGCGACAAATTATTTTATGAATTGGGCTGATAGCTAATGAATACACGCTTCTAATGAGCTATGTCACATAGTAGGATTCGAACGGGATATATGGATTTTTCCAAATTTTCCAATTTTTTTTTTGTACTAGGGGAATATTTGGGTTTTTTGGCAAAATGAACTTGTTAGCCTTTGACACATTTAGAGAAGAGCGACAAATTATTTTATGAATTGGGCTGATAGCTAATGAATACACGCTTCTAATGAGCTATGTCACATAGTAGGATTCGAACGGGATATATGGATTTTTCCAAATTTTCCAATTTTTTTTTTGTACTAGGGGAATATTTGGGTTTTTTTGGCAAAATGAACTTGTTAGCCTTTGACACATTTAGAGAAGAGCGACAAATTATTTTATGAATTGGGCTGATAGCTAATGAATACACGCTTCTAATGAGCTATGTCACATAGTAGGATTCGAACGGGATATATGGATTTTTCCAAATTTTCCAATTTTTTTTTTGTACTAGGGGAATATTTGGGTTTTTTTGGCAAAATGAACTTGTTAGCCTTTGACACATTTAGAGAAGAGCGACAAATTATTTTATGAATTGGGCTGATAGCTAATGAATACACGCATCTAATGAGCTATGTCACATAGTAGGATTCGAACGGGATATATGGATTTTTCCAAATTTTCCAATTTTTTTTTTGTACTAGGGGAATATTTGGGTTTTTTTGGCAAAATGAACTTGTTAGCCTTTGACACATTTAGAGAAGAGCGACAAATTATTTTATGAATTGGGCTGATAGCTAATGAATACACGCTTCTAATGAGCTATGTCACATAGTAGGATTCGAACGGGATATATGGATTTTTCCAAATTTTCCAATTTTTTTTTTGTACTAGGGGAATATTTGGGTTTTTTTGGCAAAATGAACTTGTTAGCCTTTGACACATTTAGAGAAGAGCGACAAATTATTTTATGAATTGGGCTGATAGCTAATGAATACACGCTTCTAATGAGCTATGTCACATAGTAGGATTCGAACGGGATATATGGATTTTTCCAAATTTTCCAATTTTTTTTTTGTACTAGGGGAATATTTGGGTTTTTTTGGCAAAATGAACTTGTTAGCCTTTGACACATTTAGAGAAGAGCGACAAATTATTTTATGAATTGGGCTGATAGCTAATGAATACACGCTTCTAATGAGCTATGTCACATAGTAGGATTCGAACGGGATATATGGATTTTTAGTATTGAACATTTTTATTTTTGTATTTTTAGCTTACTTTTTTGGTCTTAAAATAAACTTTTTAGTTTTTGCAACATTTAGAGAAGAGCGACAAATTATTTTATTCTATGGGCTGATAGGTAATGAATAGACGCTTCTTTTGGTGTATATGACTTTGTTAAATTGTAACGGAATATATTTTTTTTAATTTTTCAAAGTGTTTGTTTATGATGGATCTATCCTACCGTTTTTGGCCCATTTAAGGAAGAGCGACAAAATATTTGATTTAAACTGATAGTAGCCTATAATTATACGCTTCTTTTAAGATATGTAGCATATTAATATTCGAAAGGGTTATTTTTTTATGAATTTTTTAATAATCTTTTTGATTTTCCTTCAAATTTAAAAGAGTTTTATAGCGAACTGACCGTTACAAAAAACGCAAATTTGAAATTGTGGGCGAACGGCTTACCCGGCTGGAAAAATTTTTACATTTCCCCAGAGCGATTAAATCGGTGATTGGTATGCGCAAAAAAAATCCTTCAAAAGTCAATGTGGCGGTTCCAGCTTTACCGGTAAGCTAGGTCCGCCACAAAATCTCCCACTTCCCGAAGAGCGGAAAAATCAAGAATAGAGCAATTAATTAGCGATTAAATAGCAATTAAATCCCATGTACTTTGTTTGGCAAAATTCGAATGTGGCGGTTCCAGCTTTACCCACGTGAATTTGTACTAAGTACACCATCAGCAGCCTCGGTAATAACGTCAGCAGCATCTACAGCAACACCAACCGCACAAACAGCGATCGATTGATCAGTCACCGCAACAGCAGACGACACTTCATCAGCGACATCATCCAAGACTGACTCATGCGCCGAAAAAAATGAGCACGAATCAATTGAAATAGAGAGCGGCAGAGAGACATCCACCTCAGCAACAGCAACAGCAAGAGGAACAGAAAAATCAATTATTAAATTTGAGGGAGCTCGATTGGAGTGACCACCTCGTTTTTTGAGTTTGGTTTAAAAATCCGAATGCGTAGCCCACTCTTCCAAATATCGGAGTTAAGAAACGTTGAAAGCATATCTTCCGGCACACCAAGTTTAAAGTTTACGAATCTAAGTGTGTTTTCGTCTACGTCAACTTTAATCAGCTTATGACAGGATAAAATCGATGAATCCACTTTAAATGCCAATGACACATAGTCAATAATTGACTGGCATGTTGTATTTGGTTTAAAAGACGATAAATGGAGCCATTTAAAGTGCTTTATGACATCAACTTCCACACCCAAATTAGAGTTGGTATTCGTTCCAACAATAGTCTTGGCACGATTATTAGAACGACTATGTGTATTTAATTCATTTTTAAATGGTACAGCACTTGAAACCCTGGTCACACTAGAAATGGAAGCGGGAATTGCAGGAACAATTGATGGGTTTTCCACAATAACAGCTGAAGCAGAAATTTGCTCATCATTTTAACGAAGCATGTTAGCGAGATGGATAATGAATGCATTCAATCAAAAGCTCAAAACAAAGAAGCGCGCTTAGCCAGCCTATATATTCATTGGGTGTATTCGCAAATATGTAATTTTCTTATTATGAACGTGAACCGTGAATATGCATCTATTTGTTTGATTTGAAAGTTATGAATGAAAGAGTTAACTTTTTGAAAAATTAAAAAAAAATACAAATAGTACTGAAAATTGAGAAGTGGTGCTTGCGTACTTCGGCAAAGTGAATAGTACTGATTTCAGTACAATAGTAAGCCTTTTTTCATCATTGACTTTTGATGGATTTTTTTAGCGCATACCTATCACCGATTTAATCGATCTAGGGAAATGTACATCAGGCAAGCCATTCGCCAACAATTACAAAACTCTTTTGTTTTTCAAGGAAATTAAATATAAAGTACTGTATCGTATACGTAAGAAAAAGATATTCGTACAAAATTTCGAACTCGAGATATTAATCACTTCTGACATTAGAATATTAGAGAAACTCAAAAAGTGGGTCTCCCAATTATTTCCCTAAACGGCTGAGCATACAGTTCGGAACCACTTTTATTTGCATGTTCGCGCTTTTATTAACGGTAGGTACTTCCCGTTTAACGTTTTCAAACAAGCTTGATTTTTGGGAAAAGGATTCAACGATATCAATCAAAAATTACATTTGAGCCTATGTAACGAGAGTAAACGTCGCTCCATACCCAGTTTTTCGCTTTATTTAATAATGGTATTTTTAGGACTTATCTTGAAAAGGTCCATACGATCTTAATTCAATCAATCTTCTCTCAATTATCATTCATATAATTATATCACGAAATGAAAGACGTCCTTTTTTCTCGATGACTTTATTAGAACAAAACAATGAATTAGAACTAACTTACAACTAAGTAGTAACCTTGTGCGACCAAACTCTTATCCCACGAAGATGGAGACAGATCTCAGGTTTCGCTTACGAGATTCCATTGCACGCTTGACATTTGACGATCAAATAAGCAAGTGTGCAATGGAATTCGCTTTATGTTGACTTAACAGGTGGATGAGATCATTTACAGTATGATTACGATCAAAATACAAACGCCGAAACGGTAGTTTTAAAAACTGCTTATGTCTCTAAAACCCCAAGTTTGTATTTTGAGAACACCTTATATATATTATATTTGTAACTAGTTTTTCTGGCAAAATTTCCAAAAATTGCTCTAACGATTTTGATCGAAATACAAATTAAGGATAACAAAAGAATTCTAAATAAGATCCTGTAGGTACTGAAATTTTCTTAAAAAATGCAAATAAAGCCGTATTTTAAATATTCCTTCAAATTTCTACCCGCAGATGCCGATCTCTGTTCACAAACGCTAATTTTTCATTTATCTGAATCTGAATGCTTCCTAAGGTTTAATTTTAGCAACTATTATCCACTTTTTATGTTTTTCTAAACAACCATAAAATAAACAACAACCACCTTGATCTTACACTTAGGAACACTTCAATTGTACTCCCATAGAGTTTAACCGACCTGCTCGATATAACAGAAAAAATATTTTTTTTTACTTTTCTATCGGTTTAAAGATTTCGGTATATCATGAACCCTTTCCAACCAACCAACCGACGAAAACCAGCATCACCAATCTTTTTTAATCAAAAACAAGAACTTTTTCCTGAAACGCTTGTAAACAATACTTTTGATGCTTAAAACGTTTTAACCAGAACTTGCGAAAACGCTTTTTACTGAGGGCTTAAGCCTCAAATTGATATAATAAGTACTGCCATCTGAAATAAATATTTTTAAGCCAAAAGTGCACTTAATTTTAGTATATTCTTATGTTTTCTAGTATCGCTTGAGTTTCTTACCTACATACCTAATAAAATAAAAAGCAACCAACCAAACTGTTGATATGAACAAGGAAGTCTTGTGCGACCCAGTCGTGCACTTTATTTACTTTCTCATTTGCACGAGAGTTTAGGGGTTAGTAAAATATTGAATTTTTAAAAATAATTATGTCAACAAATTGGACAAATGAATTAAGCTACGAATATCGAAATAAAATTAGTCTTGAAAATCGTTACCACATATTCGCGGAGGTCCTTTTTATCAAAGTCTGAGATGTAGCTAAGTCGCTGATAGTTGAAGGGTCTTCCCAAAGAAAAACTTAAAATAAGTGGAAGTGGAACTTAACAATTGCTAGATCGCGTTAGCCATTCTTGGTTTGTCACGAACCTTAACAGTGAACGTGGTCTAAAAGTAGGAATACATGTATATCCTAACAGAAAGTGTATTCAAGTTGAGTTGGGGATTTGTCGAGCCTTGAGGTCAAAGTATCGCTCTTTCACTATGTTTTCGGTTAAAACATTTTCTCCTTTTCCTTTATCTAGACGGCGAATCCAACAACTAATTGTTGACGCAAAAAAGGATCCATTTCGTAGAGGACCCAATGGGTCATATGTATAAAACGTAGCAATTGCTTTTACTCAAGAGAAATGTCAAAATCAAAGCCTTTGCTACTTTTCGTATGAATAAAAACCAATTTGAGTTAGTTCCAACTTATGACATGTTCGAAAAGCGGCACTGACCTTTTACTCACATCGGTATGAATAAAACTTATCAGACAAAGCAAATGGTATGCAAATTTAGAGTCTGCTATTAAGTTGACTCAGACCTTTTGCTAAATATTGTGTACGCACCTTTTTTACATAAAGCAATCTGAGCATTGTGAATTTTCGATGTTTTGTTTATAAATAGTTAAATTAGGTTTTGTTCGTGCAGGAAAACCAAACAAAACATGGATGCGATAAGTTTTCACATTATACCCGTTTTACCTCTTCTTGTTAAAGTTCGTGCTTATAAAAAACAGAATAAACAAAGAAGAATTGGTGACGATAATAACTTCAAGCAATTGTTTCGTTTAACGCGTGAAAATGTGGACATTTTGGCCAATACTTTTGTAAATGATAATTTTGAGACGCGTGGTGGTGCTCTTTCAAATATCCCGAAAATTAAATCTTTCCTAAGGTATTTAGGAAATCCGGGCAGTCAGGTAAACATTTCAAAATTCGTGGCTTAACAAGTGAAAAATTATTGTGTTTAGGTTGGTGTTGGAGAAGATCTTGGTGTTCATCAGTCAACCGTTTCGTTAACTTATTGTTACTATGTGTGTCCAAACATAGTTCAACAAGCCGATGTTTGGATACATTTTGCGACAACTGAGGAAGAAATCAAACATCACCAACCGATTTGGCAAATAAAATGTATGTTTCCTTCCAGGTGCACTTAGAGCTGTAGATAGCTTTTGATAATTTTCCCACAAAAATTTGAAAATAAATTCAAAAAAAACGAACCGCCGGACAGTTGTCACTTGTTAATTTTGACAGAAATTGCAAGGCAAGGACATGTACAGCGAAGAAAATGCTATGTTCGAATTTTCGAACTTACTTTTATTCGTACCGATTCAAAGCATTTGTTAAGGGCTTTTACTTTGCTAAAACCTTTTACTCGAAGCAAATGATAGTTTTTATTCATACGACCCAATAACTATTTTAAGTAGTGTTTTTTTTTTCTTTTATTCCATTTTCAAAATACATTCAAATATGTTTATACGGCTCCCGGAAATTACGCCAGAATTCTTTTTTGAAAAAATGCCAGATAATTTTCCATACAAAAGTACTTTCGTATACTTTCCAGACAATCTTCTGGTGCTTTTTCCAATTTTGACTAAATATAAATTTTCTGGCGCTTTTTCAAAAAAATTCTGGCGTAATTTCCGGCAGCTGTTTATACATATATACATGTGGTAGGCCAACCGTCTACTTTAAGGGTAGCTAGTTTTTCTCAAGCCTTCACTTGTTTGACTTTTAAGGGACCTGAACTAAGCTGAACTAAGAAATTTAGTACTCAAGTCAGACATCCGCGAGAAGTGGCATCTGTTTTTTCGCTATACATGTCGAGCCGGTTGTCCACCTAAGATTTGTTCGATAGTATCCAGCTTTATTATGAGTTTACAAATAGCGATTGGAATACCTAAGGAATCCTTAACTGGGAGCATAGGTAGTGTAGTTCCGTGTTTGGAACTACACTACCTTCATCAGTCTTGAAGTTACCTGTGATGCCCCTGTGCCCCGGCACCCAACAGAGGTGAATATTTAGCTGCTCCGCCATCTAACTGAGAGACGTGTATTGGGTTGAAAACTTGTATAAAATTTATTTCTTTGTCTTGAACAAAAAAGAAATATGAAACGCTATCCTTTCGGTGTTGTTAAACGTTAATTTTTTATTCGGTTTCTTATGTTTTAAGTTAGCAAAAAATACATTATATATTACAAAAAACCTGTTTACTTTTCTTTTGGCATTTGGCAAAAGTGTGGAACATATTTTAATGGCATTGCCATACGAAACAAAATTATTAGTTGATTGAATTATTTAATTCTATGTTTTATATATATTTTTATATCGCCAACATTCTCCCCCGCCGTAAACACAGTTTTCAAACAATGATGTCATCAGTCCCTTGAATCGTGGAATTTCAAAATGTTGGTTGGTTGTCTCAAAGAGGAATTCCGATTGTAAAAACAGGAATATCATCCTCTGCTCCATTTGCGCTTATGATTATGATAGTGGGCATTGTTTACTCTGATCCTCTTACACTTTCTTTCGTGGTTTACGGTGCTGGTAATGGGAGTTGTAAATCTGGTTCATTGATAACCGATGGCTGCAGTGTAGTGATTTTAGTTTCGTTTTAAATTATTATATATATATTTTTTTTTTTTTGAAGTGTTGTGATGAAATGTGAGGTGAGTTATTTTATTATAATATATTTATAAATTATTTTATTAATTTCCGCAGTGTTGTATTGTGTTGTATTGTATTCATTCATAGTTCTCTTAGTTGTTGTTGTTGTTGTCTTTTAGTTGCATTTAGCTTTTGTTTTTTCGCGATCGCGTCGTGTGTAGTGTGTGTTTGTGTGCGTGCAAGTGCGATAATTAGCGTTTGCATATAGTGGACTGTGTTTTACTATTATTATAATAATTTTTTTTTGTGTGGGAAAGCGTTCGTTGCATTATGTAGCGTGCGAGTGTTGATGGATGCCATAGGCTTGTGCAGAGTTCGATAACTTGCCGGAAAATAATCGATACCGTCATTCTGCCGGAAAATTATCGATACATTTGTATATGATTTCAGTTCGCTAATTCATGCTGAAATTTTATTATTTGTTTATTTACATTACATGAGTGTTGTTATTTAGTTTATTTGAAATTAATTAGTATATTGTGTTGAATTTATTTGTGTTGGTGTTGGAATTAGATTTTTCTTGTATAATAAAGTGTTGAATTGTTTCGTAATTTGTAACGTTGAATGGGTTGGGTTGATTTAAATTTTATTCTGTGTTGAATGTTAGTTTTTTTTTTTTTTTTTTTTTTTTTTTTTTTGTGTTGTGTAGTGTTTAAGATTGTAATGTAGAATTTATATCTATTTCGGATATGTTGTTGGGTAGAGGGCATATTTTAGAGATCGGGCGTTTAAGTTCGGTGGTTTCAGTTTTTAGTGTAACCACTCGAATCAGATTGTCGTTTCCGGGATGTAATTTAGTAACACGGGCTAAACTCCATTTAAGTGGGGGGAGTCGTTCATCTTTGATGAGAACTAAATCCCCTTCCTTTATTTTTGAATGGATGATTTTTTTCCATTTTGGGCGTTGTTGAAGCCGGGCGAGATACTCGTTACTCCACTGCTTCCAAAACGATTGTGAGAGAGTCTGCACTCTCTTCCATCGCTCCAGGTGAGAAATTTTCTCCAGCTGATATTCTGGTTGTGGTGGTGAAATAAGAGGCTCTCCCACGAGAAAGTGACCTGGTGTTAAGACTCGTAGATCGTTGAAGTCATCTGACTGTGGACACAATGTTCTAGAGTTCAGACACGCTTCTACCTGGGTCAGAAGCGTAGTGAGCTCTTCAAAAGTCAGCATTTGGTTGCCAGCCACACGTTTGAGGTGAAATTTCACAGATTTCACTCCCGCTTCCCATAAACCTCCAAAGTGTGGGGAAGCTGGGGGAATGAAATTCCACTTGGTACCTTCGTTGGCTAGTACCTCTGCCACATTCCTCCAGTCTAACTGAGATTCTTTTAATTGTTTTTGAAGTTCGCCGTTACCGCCTATAAAATTCCTTCCGCAATCACTAAATAGTTCTCTGCAAAGCCCTCTTCTTGCAATTAACCTTCTATATGCTGCTAAAAATGCTTGTGTGGTCATGTCGCTGACCAGCTCTATGTGCACAGCCCTTGTAGCCATGCACACAAAAATCGCAAAGTATCCTTTCAGGGTTTTTGCGTTGCGACCTCTCCAGGTTTTCACATCGATGGGTCCTGCGTAGTCCACTCCGGTGTATGTGAATGGCCTCGAAATAGCCGTCCGAGCTGCAGGGAGATTGCCCATTAACTGCGCTAATGGTTTCGCTCTGAACCTGTAACAAATTTTGCAGTCGTGAATATGCCTTTTGACTGCATTTTTCAGATTGAAAATCCAGAAGCGTTGGCGAATGTAGGCAATCATCTTCTCATTACCCCCATGAAGCGTTTTTTCGTGAGCGTCGCTAATGATACGCTTGGATAAAAGATGATTCGCCTTTAGAATAATCGGATGTTTTTTACTAAAGGGAAGAGTAGAGTTGACTAATCTACCCCCAACTCGCCAAATACCCTCTCCATCCTTGAACGGTGTCAATGTTGTGTATCCCTTTGTGTTGTCTCGTTCTTCTTCCGTCGGAAACATCTCCTCCTGAGCCAGTCGTACTATTCGCGTAAGTGCCCTCTCAAGTTCCTGCGGTGTCAGTATGTCCGTGTACAGTTGAAAAGGCCTCGAATTGAATTTGATACGCAAACAGTATGCAACTACTCTTATGGTTTTTTGTAGTGTTGAACAGTTGTTTAGGATTTCGTGAATACTACTCATGCCTTGGTTTTCTCTACAGTGATGAACCCTAGTAACTCGGGCTTCTTGACGTGTCTCCAAACACGCTGGTTGTTCCGGAAATATGACATTCCATTGCTGCCTTAAGAACTCCGGTCCCTTCCACCACAGTTCATTGTCCACAATCGAAGACGGAAAGATACCACGGGACGCTACATCAGCTGGGTTCAACTCCGAAGGAACATGTTTCCAATTAGCATTACTGGTGAACTTCTGTATCTGGGATACCCGGTTGCAGATGAATGTTTTCCATTTTGACGGAGGAGCTCTAATCCAGCATAACGTGATGACTGAATCGGTCCACGCATAAACATCCACTGATTCCAACTTCAGGATTTTCGTCGTTTCATGAATTAACTTCGAGAGTAGTACAGCTCCACATAGTTCCAATCTAGGAAGAGTTATGGTTTCCAAGGGAGCAACCTTCGTCTTCGACATCAGCAGGTGTAGGTGAATCTGATCGTCTCCATCTAAGACGCGGAGATAAATCGCCGCAGCGTATGCCTTCTCCGAAGCATCGCTGAATCCATGGACTTCCAATTTCTTGATTTGTTTGTCAATATTAATCCAACGACGAATCTGGATCCTTTCGATTGCTGGCAAATCTTGACGAAAAGCTGTCCATTCTCGTTCCAGTTCTGGTGGTATGGGCTTGTCCCAATCCAGTCCTCTTCCCCATAACTTCTGCATCATTATTTTGGCCTTGATTGTGCAAGGTGAGATCCAACCCATTGGATCATACAGCTTGGCTATGGAGGACAAAATGGATCGCTTGGTAACTTTACCATCGCCGAACTCAACAACCTGGAACACGAAGACATCCGGAATTGGTAGCCACCTGATACCTAGCGTCTTGACATCGGTAGTTTCTTCAAATGGTACCGACAAATTACCGCCTCGTTCATTCAACGAAATGTGTTGCAATATTTTTTCTGAGTTGCTTACTAGCTTACGTAAATGAAAACCAGCACTTGCCAAAAGATCCTTTACATCCTTGAGTTTTTGTTGGGCTTCTTCAATCATATCAGCTCCACTGATGACGTCGTCGACATAAGTTTCCTCCTTGATGACAGTGGTGGCCAATGGGAACCTCGATGTTTCGTCGTCTGCTAGCTGCAAGAAAACTCGAATGGCTAAATACGGGGCTGATGCAGTACCAAAAGTCACCGTATCCAGACGATAGATCTTCAAATCTTGGCTCGGATTTTCTCTCCACAAAATCAGCTGGTAATTGGCATCTGCTTCATTGACACGGATCTGACGATACATCTTCTCCACATCGCCAATGAAGGTAAATTTGTGTCTACGCCATCTTAAAATAATGTCTATAACATTTGTGTGGATTTTAGGGCCAACCATCAACTTGTCATTCAAGGAAGAGCCAAAAAATGGTTTAAAAGTTGCGTCGAACACGACTCTCAACTTAGTGATGGTACTGGATTCCTTGAAGACGGCGTGATGGGGTATAAAACAATGAAAAGGTGACTTGAGAACCTCATTGGATTCCTCTACAAGAGTCATATGTCCGAGCTCGAGATACTCGGCCATGCTTTTGGCATACTCTTTTTTTAAAATTGTGTTGGCTTGGAGTCTCTTCTCCAGTTGTAGAAAACGCCTGACAGCAGCTTGTTGTGTTGGACCCTAACTCGGGTATTCTCCGCTTTTGAAAGGTAGACGGACTTGATAGCGGCCATCAGGTAAGCGCTTCGTATATTGCTTAAAATGTTCCTCACATCTCCTATCTTCCTCAGCCTCGTACTTCTCGAAAGGTTCTTCCTCAATCTCCCAGAACTTCTTTAAAGTCTTGTTGAGGTCGACTTGACTGAAGAAGGTTCGAACGGTGGTTGTTTCAGTCGATGGCACCTTACCCATGACTATCCATCCCAGAAGAGTCCTCTGTGCTATGGGGCCAACGCCCTCGCTGCTTCTTACAACATCTCCGAGAATGATTTCTGCATACATGTCACTTCCAAGTAACAGATCGACCTTTGCAGGAATGTTGAATGTCGGATCAGCTAACTCCAAACCCTCCAGGTAAGACCATTTATGAGAACTAGTATGTTGGGTCGGAAGGAGCCCAGTCAGTGATTTAAGCACTAAAGCTCGCATTCTACCTGCGTAGTTCGAAGTCCGTGATGCGATGTGCAAGTCGACGATCTTGTTTGTTGTTTCACTGCTGACCTCCCCCAACCCTCTTATGTTACTAAATGTCCACCTAGTCCGCAAGTTCAGTCGTTGCACAGCTGCTTCCGTTATAAATGAGGCCTCAGACCCAGTATCGATCAATGCCCTCAATGTTAAGTAACTGCCATTAGCAGCCTTCACGTTTACTAAAGCGGTTGACAGTAAAACATGTGAATTCGTGAAGGCATGGTGAACTCTGAAGTTTGTACTTGTTGACGGCAAACAATCTTCAGTTCGTTGTTGAACCTCGGGCTGGTTAGGGTTGTATATTTGACCTTGGGGAACGTTGTTACATTGCGTGCTGGTGTGAATGTGGTAGTTGTTGCTTGGTGTGCGTGTTTGGCCTTGGGTATGGTTGGTGTTGTTGGGAACGAATTGAGGTACATTAGGATTAAAAGCCACTTGCTGATGCTCACCGTTTGTATTGCAAGCTGGCACGGGATGTAGTAAGGAATTATGTCGCTGATTGCAGTGGTAGCAACACTTCGAGCTTGGACATTTGTTTTTAAAATGACTATAGGCCAGGCAGTTTTCACATACCTTAATGTCAAAGACAACTTGTTTTCGTTGGCCTACGTCCATCTCTAAAAATCGCCTACACTCTTTCAACCGATGTTGACCCTTTTGGCAAACCTTGCAGTTAAGTTGCCGTTTCTGCACCTGCCGAGAATGGTAAACTTGAGTTGCGGATTTAGATTTTATAATAGATTTTGTGGTTGACTGCTGTTCCACAGCTTCCAGCGTTCGAAAACGACATTTGAGAAAATTAAAAAAATCGTTTATATTGGGAAGGTCCTTACTACTACCTAACTTCTCTTCCCACTGTTGTTGGGTTGTGTGGCATAACTTTTGGAGGATGACAAAAATTAAAATTGCATCCCAATGAATTACTGGTACCCCTAAATTCGACAAAGAATGAATAATTTCCTGGGAGGTGTCTAGAATACGCTTTATATTATTAGATGTTTCGCTGCTCATGGAAGCCTGCCCAAAAAACAGCTTCAGTTGCGTGTTGACTAGCACCCTTTTATGGTCGTAACGCTCCTTCAGAATCTCCCACGCGCGTTCATAGTTTCCATTATCAATGGCCAGATGTTGAAGAAGTCTTTCCGCATCGCCGCTGATATTGCATTTCAGAAAATGCAGCTTTTGGATCTCCGAAAGTGTTGTGTTCGTATGCACTAATGACACGAACATATCGTGGAACGATCTCCATGACTCATAACCTCCAGAAAATGTTGGTAAAGTGATTGCGGGTAACTTCAACTCACTTGCTCTACCATCGCTGGAACTGCCTCCTGATATGGCTTCAGATTTGGCGGAAACCTTTGTTTCGTTGGACTTCAACTTATCCATGGCGTCTAGCACTTCCAACTTGTAATCTGCATACATTTCCCGGATCTCCTCGTACGCATCTTCCAAATCAGATAAAGTGTACCCCGCTTCCACATTACCCGTGCCTAAAATCTGCTGGTGATACTGCTGAGCTACTGACAACTGTTTGTCCATCATTTCGATTCTGGTTTTAAGATAATTTAATTTTCCTAACCTCACTTTGTCTGCTTTGCTGAAATTGTCTTTATCTTTCTTCATACTTTGAAGAATATTCATTTGCAATTTACCATACGACATTGTAATTATGAAGAGTAATTATATGATATATATATATATATGTATTTTTAGCAACCGAGATGGAACTGTGCAGCACTCACCTGCGGTTAAGTCTTAGCGGCAACAACAAAAATGAGTGGAGCAATGTACAGATGAGATGAACTTCTTCGATTGAATTATCTTCTTCAGGACGTGTTGATAATTTGTAGATTTAAAAAAAAAAAAACATGCAACACACACACTACACAATATCAGATAATGTAATTTATTTTAATTAAAAATGAATTTTGCTTTGCAAATGTTGGTTTACAAAACGCTCTTTGTTAACTTTCTTTCAGTGCTCGAATGGACCAAAAAATGTATTGGGTTGAAAACTTGTATAAAATTTATTTCTTTGTCTTGAACAAAAAAGAAATATGAAACGCTATCCTTTCGGTGTTGTTAAACGTTAATTTTTTATTCGGTTTCTTATGTTTTAAGTTAGCAAAAAATACATTATATATTACAAAAAACCTGTTTACTTTTCTTTTGACATTTGGCAAAAGTGTGGAACATATTTTAATGGCATTGCCATACGAAACAAAATTATTAGTTGATTGAATTATTTAATTCTATGTTTTATATATATTTTTATATCGCCAACAAGACGAATGACAGTCTTGGGCTGTTATAGAACTTGTAGGCACTGATTCCAGGCACTTGATATCAGCTTGGCTATCCGAGAAAATGGAGATATTTTTAACACATAACACGTTTTCTTTCAGCCAAGATAAGACTTCCTTTATCGCCATTATTTCCGCCTGAAAAACGCTACAGTGATCATGAAGGCGAAGTGAGGGAAGTGAGTCGGAGAAGACACCGCCACCAACACCGTCCACCATCTGGGAAGAAATGGATCGATTCATCATCCAGGAATGCTTCCTCCTCCCAGTTTGTAGTTCTGGTGTGGTGTAGTCGATGTTTCCTGGAAGGTTATTTAAGTTGTTCAGGATAGCGGAATGGCCAGTTGTTTTGCTGGTCCATTGTGAAGTAGATTTGAGGCGTACGGCTGCAGAAGCTACCGTATTAAGTATTAAGCTTCATTTGAGAATATCAAACTAGTGCCATTTATAGATGGAGAGTCAATGTTTGGAATCTTGCATTTCTTAGAGAGGAGTACAAGTTCAGAACATCTGTTCGCCCATTTTATTATCTTGTAATATAGTTCCAACTAAAGTTTTTTTTTCCACTGCGCCACCTTTCGCGTACGTCTGACATACATCCGAGAGTGTAATTGTTATGAAAGAGCTTCTCAATTATAGCCGTTTGGACTCGGCATAAAATTGTCGATCCCTTCCATTCGTCCCAAAAATGAAAAACTCACACAAAACGAATGGTTTTGAGAAGCTATTCCTAGGGTCCCAAAGGACCTATTTCGCCAACTATTTATTCACTTTTATAGAGTCATCCAAATTCTCTAAAACGATATCACCCAAACAATCATCGTCATGCGCATAGACACACCATACTGAGATGGTTCGGTCGATTTCCCGGTACTTGCCTATAAGCTATATTTTTATGGAGTGGTCACGATTTTCTGCGCTAGTATTGTTACATAGAAATTTGTATTGACAAATGTCTCGCAAAAAATATGAGCCACTTCCGCTGTGGGCTAAGTTGCTGGCAGGGGCAGCGTTCATAGAATTTTATCCGTTTAATTTGAAATTGTTCGTTACGTGTGGATATTATTTTGGGTGTAGAGAACCTAAGTATCAACTCATCTAAATCATTATTGTTGTCTGAAATTGAAATATTATCCTTACCCAATCCAAAATTACGAACTTCATTCCACAGAAACTTCGAAGAGCGATCTGAATTAAATCTATTACTGTAATAATTAAGCTTAGCGGATCTTATGAGTTTGGTAACGAGATTACGGGATGATTTAAAATTTCTTAGCATTTCTGCACAGCCCAAGCGTTTCCAAAGAAGATATGATACATCTCTCCTTCTAATGGCATTAAGAATGTCGTTTGAGAGCCAGGGACAGCTCTGTGATTTAATAAGACGTGTCTTTATAGGTACATGCTTGTTAAACAGGTAATCGATAGCAGAGGTCATGAATTCAGTTTGTTTATTAACGTCAGAAGTAAGAAAAATTTATTTCCAATCAATTGACGTACAATCACGGAAAAGACATTCCGACAACATTTATAATTAAATCTCCACAAAGAATAAATTTAGGTGCAAGATGACATATTTCTTCCAAAATTGGGGAAATGACAGTTGAATTTGCGATGTGTGGTGGCATATATAAAAAGCACCACCAACGATGCATTTATTTTCGCCATTGAGGATATCGATAAAATAATAATCACAAGACTGGGAGCCGTCCGAAAGCATAACCCGACTAGACCTGATAAAGTCCCTCCTAACATATATAGCAACGCCTCCTCCAATTGTGTGAGAACGATCAGCTCTGTAAGGCTTTTTAAATCCTCTTAGAGAAAATAATTTACTCTTTAAATTAGGGTGAAAGCAAGTCTCGGAAACGCATACAATATCAACTAAACTTTTCTCAAATATCATTCTGAACTCATCAAACTTATTCACAAGACTCTGAGCATTTATGTGACATATATTCAGACCATTACTGCTTTTACAAATGGTATTTAATAGAAATTAGTTTTTTTCATTTATGTTGTCGAAGCCAGCATCATTGCTGCTGGTCATGGTGAGAATATAAGCCTTCAGTGAAGCCAAAATAGAACGCATTTAAATATGTAGCATTTCTTTTACATGCTAAAAAGAAAAACGACAAAGAACATATAAAACCAATGTGAACTGAGATAACTTGAACATAGAATAAGGGGGTAAGTAAAAATAAAGAAAAAGAAAAAACTTGGTGCGGTAGAGAAACAAAATTTAAGCTTAAAGATGAAATAACAAAAAAGAAAACATAATCAGTTTTAATTTACATTAATAATCAGATCATTGTTAGCGTCAGGCAGCATTGCCAGACGGTTGAAATATTTCCCCCCAGACAAATCTCAAAAACCCCCAGATTTAGTTATTTTCTAAAAAAAACCCCTAAATATTTTTTTTCAAATTAAGTATGTAAATTTAAGATTAAATACAAAGTCACAAGCTTAAAGAATTTAAAAGATTTCTTAATGTATGTATACGTATTTAAAAAAAAAATAAAAAGTGAATTCAGATTTCAAGATTTAATAAGAAAAACTTTATAAATAAGTCCTAAAATATAGTTGTCTCGTTGTCTTCATCTTTGTTTTTGTACATCTGCTCATGAACATTTTGATCATTTGATCGGAAGGGGTAAAATTGATACATCCCGATCCAGGAACAATCGCAAATTGGTTTTGGCAAGAGACAAAATACAAAGAAAGTCTCGCTCTATTTATTGCTTCTCATATGATTGTGAACTGTTCGCAAATGCAATAGTGTGTGATGTATGTAGCTTTAGATAGGAGTTTATCAATGTCCTGGCACCAATGAATTTTGGAATGCGTTGGAATGGAATTGGCATAAATGTAACATGAATTTGTTTGGTTTGTTGGTGTTGCTTTATAGCTTTTAATGTTCACTTACGATACTTTTTAGTGAGAAGAAAAAAATAATTGAACGCAATTACAAAAAAATAAACCCCAGATTTCCCCCTAAATAATTTCTCCCCCCAGATTTCCCCCCGTCGGTCAAAAAAAAACCCTAGATTTGGGGGGAAAACCCCCAAACTGGCAACGACGCTCCGATTGCATTCCTCAAATCTCCAATGTTTTGGATGATAAACGAAGTCTGGCTATTTGCGGTGCGAATGTAAATTTGCCCTTTGAATGTATGCACTGAAGACAAAAGAGATTTTCTTTCAAGCCTTAATGCGTGCCGCTGCAGATGGTCATTTGTTTTCGTCAGGCTGTCATTGATGAAAAAGCTTTTCGGTGAATCAATGCCGACATCATAAAGTTTTAGGAGAGCTTTTTTATTTTTGCACAACCTCGTAACCGCCCGCATAAGAATTTGTTTACCACGCTTTTCGGCAAATTTCAGAATGATGCTGGCATCGGCAGGGGAACGATCGTTACGAGAATTCATTTCGGCGCGAAAGATGTTGTGTAGGCGAGGTGGCTAAATATTTACTGTAGCGCACACTTTGTTGTAGAAAGTCTCCAAATTTTCCCCAGAAGACTCAGGCACACCAACAACAATAGCATCACAGCTGATTTTCTCTCGCTCGGATTTATCGACGGCGAGCTCAAGCCTTTTGATGTCTTGAGACACTTTCTGCATTTGTTGTCCCAAAAACATTTTATTTTCTCTAACCTGTGCATTTATACGATCCTCTAGGGCAGAGAGTTTATCATCCAGCGACTTCATCCATTTATCCAGTTTCTCTTCAATGCGGATCCACAGTTTGTCAGCTAAGTCAGTTAGATTGTGTGCACCAGCACCAGTATCTCTCGGAGAGCTTACACTGGTGTGTTGTTGTAGACGGCAAAACCTCGATTATTAGCAGGCATTGCACGGAATAATATACGAGAAATTCACAAAATGCCGAAAAGAAAACAATTACACTAATTAAATAATGACGGTGGCTTAATGGTAAAGAAGCGAGCTGACAGATATGTTTTTGTGTGCACTTAAACCGTGATTTAATTTAAGGAAAAAAAGTTTAATCGGGAGACGAAATTAACACGTCTAGTTGCTTTGCATTTTAATCTAATAATCTTTTTCGTTCCGAAACGGCTGCACACACGAAATCAAAGTTTATGATATCCAAAAGCGCAAAATACACAGCCCTGTTTGTCCTAATATGTTTCTCGTACATAAAACATCTCTTTTAGATAGTTGTATTAACCAAATCAAATTGTTCGCCTTTAAAAAATATATAATAACTAACCCATGGCATTCAGTAATGTACAAATTTGGTATTCCCGAACTCTTTCGCATTTCCCCACGGTTGGCAGCATTTTTTTTTGTATGTTTTTTTCATGTCACACGGATTCTTAATTAACACCGATATGAAAACGAAATGGCGGAATTTGAAAAAAAAAAATTGAGGGGCCCAGCGGAAAGAGGATTCCGAGTTGGGGGTCTCAGTCTCAGTATGATTTAACTATTGATGGTCATGCGAAATTTTAAATACATTCATCTCCATGCACTCCTGTCTCTTACCACAACAAATGCAGACCTCATTTCAGATTCATTTTATTTAAAAGTTACTATCGTTATTGTCAATATTATATGATATCTAAATATCCTCTAGTATCCAGCCACGGCAGGATAGCTTCAATGTGCTTATAATATCTCGGATTGCTGTACATTTGCATTTTTAATTCTATTTCCTGTTCTCCATCCCCCACAAAGTTGTCGATATTTGCGTTTTCATTCGGCTCCAAAAGTATCGCCCCCAAGACGCCAGTTGCTGTTGAAAATGCTGAAATAGAAAGACACGCCATAAGAACCTATCCTCGGAAACCGAAAAAAATTACTGCATTACCCCAACCACTATGTTTCAGCATCTGCATTCGCAACTCCTTCAATGAGGGTATTTTCTTCGGATAGCTCAACAACTTCAAGTTCTGCACCAAGTGGTCGTGGTAATATTTTACAAAGTAATCAAATTGTGACAGCTTCAACTCCAGAGCGGTAGAGGACATCAGAAAGTAGAACAAATCTGCAGCCGGTGATCCATATCTGGACATTTGGAAATCCACGAATATGGTCTCCTCAAGCTTGCCCTCGTCATTGTACCGGAACATGATGTTATTGGCCCACAGATCACCATGGTTAAGGACATTAAAGTCGTTCGGATCTGCCGCAGCCAATTTGATCATTACATCTACCGAATTGTCCAGAATTGCTTCCTGTAAATTTAATTGAATTAGAAACCTCAACATCAACATCAACAATCTGGTCTTACCACTTTCTCTGTATATTTGGCACAGACCTCGGACTGGGCGAGGCATTTGAGTACGACTCCATGAATCGTTTTCAACATCCCTTCCATTGATGATTTATTTTCCTCTTGGAAAATGCCCTTTGTGAGGAGGGGGTCATACTCGCCTTCGGTTTCGTAGAGCACCGCAGAGGCAGCATGCAGTTTAGCTAAGTTCTGTAACACCGACTCGGTGTGAACTTTGTCGAGGCCCTCAAGTCGATTGACGTTCTTAAAACCGTGTAAGCTGAGGTCCTCCAACAGCACATACTCAGCACCGGGGTTGTTCTTTAATGTATAGAATTTCGGACCGAAGGTTACTTGCTTGCCAGCGTCGCGGTAAATTTGCGCGATTTTGGGCAAGTACTTGCCGTACATGGCTACTTCTTTGGGAAATAAGCCCAACATTTTGATCATCATGGCAGCCTGTTCACCCTGTGGGACTGTTTTGATCATGTATGCGACGTCTTCAGTGGAACCGCCTGATGAAAAATTGGAGGCTAATTATTTAGTACGGGGCAAGGTAAAGTTACACGAATAATGGATGTGCTGAGGTAAAATGATTGTGAGTTGATGCCCGGCTCCACTGATATCGCTTCGCCTATTTGGAGAGTGGAGATTCCTCTTTTCGACCACTAAGATCTGTCCACTGAAAAATGACATTATGGTTTGATGATGCGACACAAATCGATGGGTACGAGTACAATCAGTGATAAGGGCTTAAATTTTTCGAAACAGTAGATACCTTCCAGTTGCACCTTTACTTTGACCCTGAGCATTATCGAGGCGTAGTTTTCCCCAGCTCCTCCTGTTAGATTAGCCTCGAATTTAAGTATTTTCTTGAATCCGGTGACGTTTTCCTGTACAACACCAAGAAATTGATCTTGGGTCAGCCAAGTTGGTACAATTGAACCGCCGCCATTCGCTGTCGTCGGTTGGGATTTTGTGTCGTCGGTTCCTTTGGTTGGCGCCATAGTTTTGAACTGAGGAAGCTAAAATTCACATCAAGATTTTAAATAAATTTAAATCGTTTTCTATACAAGTGCAATTACAATTATTACAATTACAATTACAATAAAACTAATAGGAAAATAATTGTAGCACAGCGCCATTTTAACAAAACTATCAATAGAGTTGTAGAATACAATCTATTGGGTATTTTGATATCTAATCTGTGCTGCTGTAATGTAATGCCAATTGGGATCCCCGTTGCAATTGATTATGCGATGGAAATTAGTTGTTAATAATTGAATAAATAAAATACCCAAACAAATAGTTGGCGCAACAGGTACACTAGGACTTGCTTTTCGCAACCACCTGTTTGCGTGAGGCTTTCAGTTTTGGGACAGTTGAGCTAAAGCTTAACTAAAGCGTAAAGTGAACTATAACCTGCTTAGCACATAGCGGAATCCGGTCGAAATTCTGCTTTGCGAAATTCTGTATTCTCACACAAAAATTCTGCTTAACGAAATTCTGTTTTTATACCCTATACAGGAAGGTGTCACCGGAGACATCATAAAGTATATATATTCTGAATCAGGATCACATTCTGAATCGATTTAGCCATGTCCATCTGTCTGTCTGTCTGTCTGTCCATATGTCTGTTGCAAACCCGATAGCGTCCAAAGGAATCAACGTAGGCAAATAAAATTTGGTGAAAGGACTTTTTTTTATCGTCGTCAGGTTGGTATTGAAAATGGGCTATGTCGGTCAAGTAGTTCTGGTACCTCCCATACAAAAACAATATTTGAAAACACGATAGCGTCGAAAAGAATCTACCTAGACAAGTGAAATTTTGTGAGAGGACTTAGTTTTACTGTCGTCAAGTTGGTATTAAAAATGGGCTATGTCGGTCAAGTAGTTCTGGCACCTCCCATTCAAAATCAATATTAGGCCCATGTGTCTCTCTGTCTGTTGCTCAATGGAATTACGTTTTACCTCACATGCCTAAAATTTTGCATGACTTGTATGCAATGGAGGGTATCAAAGTATCGGCCAGGCCGATGATTACACTTTTACTTGTTTTTGTTATCAGGTGGTATATTTTGTTCCTATAGATACTTATTACAAAAACAGTAATCTCATAACTTAAGTGCTTGTTTGTCATTAATAAATATGTTATGTATATTAACCTTGTAAATTATTATGCAACCCACAGCACAAAAGGAAGCAATTTTGTAATTAATTTCATGGAGTAATTGCTATGGGCGGTGCAAGAATTTGTGTTTTGTTGTTAATTACATACGTACATTTTTAATAACCATAAATTACACAAGCTGCCCATCATTGTGCTCAACAGCATGTCGCAGCAGAACTATCTTGATTGAGCTATTCTCCCTTGGCATATGAGCAGTAATTTTAATGGGTTCACCTCAAGACAGTAGATGCTTGATATATATTTATAGGTTTAAATATATAGTATGTGAACATTTTTTATTATAAGATCTATAGAAATGTGAACGTTACTTATAACAATCTTTTTGTTCAATAAGTCACTGGGCCTTACTAATAATAATTCTTAATCATCACACTAAATATTTTGTAGGTCACAATGGGTAATATTGTATTTAAAATTTCGTGAGCCTAAATATAATTATTAGTATCGGTCACTGTGAATATAAATCATAAACGTGCATCGCATCGAAGGTCAGAGCCATGCGGTTTAAAAGTTTATGTTATTCAGAAACAAAATACTCAATTTTGAAGCCATATAAAGGGTTTTTCAACAGGGACGCTACAAAAGTAGAGCGACAGGGACAAACGACGCCGATTTTCTTGCCGCTCTTTTGACATTTCTCTTCAGTAAGGTTTGCCATTTCATAATGGAAGGATATACGAGCCAACAACGAGTCGAAATTATTAAAATTTACTACCGAAATTCGGAGTCAGTGGCCTCAACGTTAAGAGCGCTACGTACAATTTATGGTCGTCATAATCGTCCTAGCAGATCAACAATTGAGCGTCTAGTGGAAATATTTTAATCCACAGGCACAGTACAAAATGTTCCCGTGCCAGTGAGACAAGGAAATGTCCGTAGTGTCGAGAATATTGCTGCTCCCAAATGTGTCTCTCACACGTCGTTCTTAAGCGTTGGGCATCTCTGTGACGTCGTTGTGGCGAATTTTGCGAAAAGATCTTGGCCTACATCCTTACAAGATTAAATTGACGCAAGAACTGAAGCCGCTTGACCACCAGAAGCGTCGTATGTTCGTGAATTGGGCTGAGCAACAACTAGAAAATGATTCGGATTTTCATCGAAAAATCATCTTCAGCGATGAGGCTCATTTCTGGCTGAATGGCTTCGTCAATAAACAAAATATGCGGTATTGGTCAGGCAGCAATCGACACATACTCCATGAGTCATCATTGCATCCCGAAAAAATTACGGTTTGGTGTGGTTTATGGGCCGGCGGCGTCATTGGGCCGTACTTCTTCCGTGATGATCAAGACCGGCACGTTACTGTGAATGGGAATCGCTACCATTCAATGATAACCGAATATTTTTGGCCCCAATTGGATGATATGGACTTGGAGGACATGTGGTTCCAACAGGACGGCGCCACAAGCCACACAGCGAATGTCACAATCAATTTATTGGAAACCAAGTTTGGAGAACGTGTTATCTCACGAAATGGTCCAGTCGCTTGGCCGCCTCGGTCGTGCGATTTGACGCCGTTAGACTATTTCCTGTGGGGCTACGTCAAATCTATGGTCTATGCCAACAAGCCAGCGACGATTGATGAACTTCGTACGAATATCGAACGTGAAATTGCAGCAGTATCGGCCGATTTATGCTTGAAAGCCGTCGAAAATTGGGTTCAGCGTCTGGACTTGCAAGCGTGCCCGTGGTGGCCATGCAAAAGAAATCGAGTTCCATACATAATGGCATCGAACGTACTTTCACAGGAATAAAGAATTTCATTGATATCAAAAACTTTTGTAGCGCTCCTATTGAAAAACCCTTTATATGCTGCATTATCGTGAAAGAAAAAAAAAATGAAACGTACGAGCAACGAAAAATTTTAACGTCGCTTCCTTTTTTGACAGAGTAAGAGCAAATTATATGGACGGCTGTGTAGATCGCAACTTTCCCGTTCATTTTCAGGTATCTGGCAATCGTCTGAACATACAATTATTGTATCATTGTCAGACCATTGCAAGACGTTTAGGACAATTACAGACTCATTTGCTATTGTTAGATGTGATGTGCTTATAACGGCGGGCAGCAAATAATTTTCATAATTGAACGAACAAAACAACGTTTTGGTGCTATTATAATTAGCAATTGTTAAGACTTTTTTTTAGAAACAATCATAAAAAATTAACTTCCTGCCTATTTTTGCACCTAGATACCCTATAAAACCTTGTTAATAGGTTCGTAAACTAAACCTTCAGGTACCGCAAAAGTCTTACCATATCGGAAGATGCTATTACTGAAAAGTAGCTTCCTGCCTATTTTTGAACCTAGATACTCTATAAAACCTTGTTAATAGGTTCGTAAAATAAACCTTCAAGGTGGAGCAAATGTCTCACCATATCGGAAGATGCTATTACTGAATCAGTTCATCAAATTCAATCTAAGCTGTACCTAACCACATGAAAACAAAATGAAAACAAAAAAACTTTGGATTGGATTGCGTTATGAAAGCATTCAAATTATAATCATCATATAAATAAAATTGGTGTAGTTCTGTTCGACTAAGATTGAATTTGACTGCATGTCTTTAAATGCAAAAATCTTCGAAACTGCTGAATATATTCTGATGCATTTTTCTCAGTCCTATAGAGGATAAATAGGCCTGTACTATTTTCACCTGGGTGAGTGGATATGCATTTCATTCTCAAATCAAACACACTAACCGCGCAATATATTCACATCTCTTTTAACCTTATTTTATTTTTGTGGCGGAGAGGGAGACAGACAGAGGCAGTATGCTGTTTGGTTTGCAAAGAAAAAAAAAACCCATAAGAGAAATGTCAAATATGTAGGAAAAATATGTTTACCTCTGTTTTGCTTACAAAAAAAAAAACTCTATGAAAGAAATATCAGATAGGTATAGCTTTCAGTGATACCAGATCATGGGTAATTACCCATTTCGTTTTTTATAGAGTAGAGTTTTTAAATAGCGTTTTTAACAGCCCATGGCCTCAATGCTCATAAAATGGTATAAAAAGTTGGAGTTCCCATAACATAAGCAACATAATGCTTGACATGAGGCTTTAATTTTAACTGGGTGTGGTAAAGGAGATGCGGTATTCATTTCAGTTTAAACTGATTCGATTGCCTATTAATGTTTGTTTTGAAATGACAATCCATAAGTCACAGGATCAAACTTTAAGAAATGCGGGAGTTGATTTAAGCAAGAATTGCTTCAAGCACGGGCAGTTATATGTAAAGTGCTCCAGGGTAAGTAATGCAGCAAATATCACTATCTTAGTCGATAGAAACTAAACAGCCAAAAAAATGTGTCCCCAACAAGACAGCAAATTTCTTAATTTTGTTTCCATCAACTGTTCTGAAACCACATTTTACACGGGCGAAGCCGGGTGGGTACCTACAGCTAGTATTATATATATTTGGTTTTTAACTTAAATATCCTAATATGCCTAATCCAAGTGCTACGCAATTAAATTTAATATGCATTGGATATCTACCTGTCCACATAAAATATAACGAGAGAAATTTCATTTCTGGTGTGTGGTCACAAGCACACTCTCTTTTTTATTATACGTGAAATTGCTTTGTCACAAAATCACACTATAGGCGTTTTTCTTTTTTAGTTCAGAGCTGAGCTCTGAATAGAGCTTTTTGTTCTGAGGTATTTATGAAACACACTTGAGCACATAGCTGTCATTTGTTTCAAATATTATGTATAAATTGAATATTTATTGATTATAATTTATTAAATTGGTTAATATTCAGTTCCAAAACAACAAGGTTCCTCCGACATTTCAACTATTTCGTTTATCCTGTTTTTTTTAGTGTAATCAGCTTTTCACTCAAGATGCTCAGTCAATTTATCCTGAGCTCATGATCTGAGCTAAAAAAGAAACACGAACTTTTTGTATAACAGTTCAGGTTGTGCTCTGAACTAAAAAAGAAAAACGCCTTATATGAAGCTATTGTTTTTTTCCTCCGAAAGCGATAGTCTCAATATTCACTTCATTGATCAACATGCATTGACATTCAACAAATTTCAGGGATATGGTTAGGTACGTGATTTTTTTTAAATAAAAATTGCAAGTGATCACAAAAATGAAAATAGTTTATGGCTTTCAAGAAGGAATCCGTATCAAATACCATAAGCATTTATCGAAGCTCCTCGACTCACTGACGCAAAATGTTAAGTTTTAAATAATTAAGATTGTAACGCCTAACCCAGGCGGGGCCGCTAGTTTAATAAAAAACCTAAATTGTACTGAGCGCTGTTTACCATACAAGACTTTTTAAATTTTAAAACCTAAAGAGATTTTTGGAAGACAATGGTGTAAAAATGCTATTCTATGCAACTTCATTTGTTAGATTGGTTGAGTGTGAGAACCTTAAAACAAAGAGATCTTTCAACACTACAGAAATATATAATAAAGCTTTTAAAGAATAACAAATAAAGCATTTTAAATTTATTTTTATAATACAAACAACACGTTGTCTGAATGCACGCAAATTAAAAGCGAATAGTCACCACGATCGGAAGCATAGTATTTTTAACTGGGGGACGCACCCACCCGCTGTAATTATTAATAAAGCCAACCGTAACATAAACGATAAACTCGTTTTTGCCTTAACATAACCTTGGTCATTAACAAGAAAATTTTAGCAAAATAATAAAATAAACATATACAACCTTGAGAGCTTGAGAGAGACTTTCGTCAGTCTATTATTCGCTGGAATAGATTTGATCGAATCTGATTGCATAGATCATCTCACGGATGTGTTGTTATTAATAAAAAGAATTACGATTATTGGGGTAAATTTCAAAAAAAATTCTCAAAATGCATAGCAGAATTTTTGCACTGTATTACTCATAGTAACAACATCCCGATCCCTATTTTGCTATTCACTTGCAACTGAGATCTTTCACTGACACTGGTCAACACCACAAAAACAAGTTGTAAAATTAAAAATATTTGAACAAATAAAAACCCCGGTAGAGCTTACAACTTTTCAATCCGCTTTCGGTAGGTCTCTAACTTTACGCGAACGCAGCGAATGTCTAACTAGCTAGAAAGAGCTTCAGCGGTTAACTATATTTCGGCTATACACAATCCACACAAAACGAAACGCTGAAAAAAACAATTCGATCACTAATAATGAACAAACTACACACGCTCTATGCATGTGCTCGTGTTTATCTGGAAAATTGTGTGGTTTTAGTGCTGCTTTCACATAGTACATACTCGAACTGAGTTAACACTATACGCATACCAGCAGAAGACATAATGACATTCTCAATTGACAGATTCAACTATTGAAAGCTAACTGTAGTGTTTGTCTAGGATTGAGTCAACCCTTCGCGATGCAATTAAAAACCATGTATGGTAAGTCGCTTGCGACCGCGTAATAATTATACTTTTACACTTCACTTTGTTATCTAATTACTACGTCCATAGGTATCAATTACAAATAATTTTGGATCCCTTGGCGAAATTATTTGTAGGTATATTTTTGATTGCATGATGGAGCTAAATACATTGACATTTAAACATTGCCAAATAGAAAGCTATAGATAACGATTTGCTTATGAATTTCGTCAGTTAACCTCTATAGAACAGGGCGCAATGACTTGGGCAAGTAGCTATCTAAAGAGCTGTCTCTAGTTCTTTTACTTGTTAATAACAGCAAAATTACTATTTCTGTACATGCATACCTACCTCGAGAACAGGTTTTCTTCACATTTAAGATATGTTGTACAAAATTACAATCTGAAGTTCTACAGGTACAGATACCTGTCACCGGCGATGATCAAACTATACAAGTAACAAGTAAAAGTGTAATCATGTTTGTTTTGATGCCCTCCACTGCATACAAGTCATGCAAAGTTTTAGTCATGTGAGGTAGGACGTAATTACATTGAACAACAGACAGAGAGACACATGGGCCTGATATTGATTTTGTGTGGGAGGTACCAGAACTACTTGACCGACATAGCCCATTTTTAATAAAAACCTAACGAGGATAAAAATAAGTCCTTTCACCAAACTTCATTCGCCTATGTCAATTCCTTTGGGCACTATCGTGCTTTCAACAGACAGACGGACAGACCGACAGCCGGACATGGCTAAATCGATACAGAATGTGATCCTGATTCAGAATATACAAGGTGGCTCAAAAATAACCTTCCGATGTTTTTTGGCTGTAATTTAAAAAAAAAATGAAAAACTTTGATTCTTCTTGTGGATTATTTTTATTTGGTCTTTTAATTTTTTTACATCAAGTCGAGAATATGATGTTATGTAAATGGCCGCCGCCACAGTTGATTGTCATTTGAGCCCTTTTTATGGCATTTTCCATCACTTTGGCCAAAACTTCCGGCGATAGGTCCTCACATTCTTGACGGATATTGTCTTTAAGAGCTGCAAGAGTCTGAGGCTTGTTGACATAAACCCGCGACTTCAAAAAGCCCCACAAAAAGAAGTCTGGAGCGGTCAAATCAGGCGATCTTTCTGGCCAGTGCAAATCGCCAAAACGGGAGATTAGGCGCCCGGGAAATACATCCTTCAGCATATCGGTTGTGGCACGTGCAGTGTGTGCCGTTGCACCGTCCTGTTGGAACCACATGTTTTCCAATCCCAATTCATCAAGTTGCGGCAAAAAGAACTCGTTGATCATTGCTCTGTAGCGCTCACCATTCACAGTAACCGTTTGGCCCGGACGTCTTCGAAGAAAAAAGGTCCGATGACTCCTCCAGCGAAAACAGCACACCATACAGTGACTTTGAGCGGGTGTAATGGCTCTTCGTGGGTTACACGCGGATTTTCAGTGCCCCAAAAGCTAAACGTCGCAGTGTTTCACCAGTAGGCGTTGGACGGCTAGGAAGTCTGCGACGAAATTCACGTTGTGCCAAAGTCACCGACCGATTATTGCTCAAATAAATAGTCACCAATATTCCGCGTTCTGGAGCAGTGTAGCGTAACATTGTTTATTAACGTGTATTTCGCATGTGTTTACTACACAAATGTCAAAACAGAACTGACATTAGGGGCCAATCGCAAAATTTATAGCATTTTCTGATAGGAGGATTACTTTTGCGCCACCTTGTATATACTTTATGAGGTCTCCGGTGACTCCATCTTGGCGTTACAGATGTAATGACAAAGCGAATATACCTTTCTGTGGAGGGTATAAAAATGTCTCGCAAAAGATTAAATAGAAAAATTAAATTACCAAACTAGTACTTTTACATATAACAAAAAATATTATTTCTTTTTGGAAATGGAAAGTTGTTCACTCTTTATTTTACCAAAAGATATTTTTAGTTTGTTGTAACTAGCTGACCCGGCGAACTTCCTTCCGACCAAATTCGTTAATGTAATGAAAATAATAATTCTGAGGCTGAGTTCTATCTCGTCCAATGTCCATTTTTAAAATTTTTGAAGTTTTTCGATTTTTAAAGTTAAGGCTTAGAACTTTTATTCAATTAATCAGATTAATGTATCATCAAGTCACTTTTAAAAAAGTCAAGTTAAAGTCTTTTCTTTTATTATTCTTTTATTACAAAAAGTACAAACGTTCTTTTTAAGTATAATGCTTTTATCAGACAAACTTCAATTCAAGGCATTTATTTCTTTATAAGAAATTAGTTCAATCAAAGTAATGCCGCTGTCAGTCAGAATGAACCATTCAACCTGGACGATGAAGACCAACAATTCCGTCCACCCGACCTGGACGAAGTGAAGATAGCCAAATCTAAGCTTAAGTCCAACAAAGCCGCTGGAGCAGATGGCCTAGCCGCCGAGCTATTCAAAGCGGCAGGCGATGACTTGGTTAGGAGCATGCACCAACTCATCTGTAAAATATGGTCGGAAGAAAGTATGCCCGATGAATGGAACCTCAGCATTGTTTGCCCGATCCTCAAGAAAGGAGACCCTCTGAACTACGCCAACTACAGAGGTATAAGTCTTCTTAACATCGCCTACAAGATCTTATCTGCCGTGTTGTGTGAACGCCTGAAGCCTTTCGACAAGAACCTGATTGGTCCCTATCAGTGTGGCTTCAGGGCAGGAAAGTCTACCGTTGACCAAATATTCACACTGTGGCAGATCTTAGAGAAAACCCAGGAAGTCCAAATCGATACCCACCACCTTTTTATCGATTTTAAGGCCGCCTATGACAGCATTTATAGAGACGAGCTATACAGGGCAATGTCTAGTTTTGGCATCCCTGCCAAACTCGTCCGTCTGTGCAGGATGACAATGGAGAATGCACGCTGCTCCATTAAGGTCGGTAAAGAACTCACCGAGACCTTCGATGTCAAAAAAGGATTTAGACAAGGCGATGCGCTGTCATGTGACTTCTTTAACATCGTTCTTGAAAGAATAGTGCAAAACTCAAACGCTAACACCAGGGGCACTATCTTCCAAAAGTCCCTCCACCTACTCGCTTACGCCGACGACATCGACATAATCGGCAAGGCGCAACGTGATGTCACTGGCGCGTTCGTGAGCATTGAGACGGAAGCGGCAAAGATGGGTTTGGCGGTCAATGAGGGCAAGACAAAGTATATGCTGTCATCAAGAAAGGACACCGAACACCGACGTCTTGGACAAAATGTCACCATAGACAGATATAACTTTGAGGTGGTAAAGGACTTTGTCTACCTAGGCTCCGCTATGACTTTAGACAATGACACCAGCGCTGAGATTAAACGAAGAATAACTCTTGCCAATCGCTGTTTCTTTGGGCTTAGAAAGCAATTGAGTAGCAAAGCCCTCTCTCGAACAACTTAAGTGACCCTTTATAAGACCTTGATCATCCCAGTCCTACTTTATGGTGCAGAGGCATGGACTCTATCAAAAGCGGATGAGGCTACTCTTGGTTACTTCGAGAGAAAAATTCTTCGAGTAATTTTCGGTCCCGTCTGCATAGACGTTGAATGGAGGAGGAGATACAACGACGAACTGTACGGGCTGTACAGCGACATCGACCTAGCCAGAAGAGTGAAGGTCCAACGGCTGAGGTGACTGGGTCATGTAGAGCAAATGGACGTCAATGCTCCGGCCCGGAAGGTCTTCGAATCCACACCCGAGGGACGGCGCAGTAGAGGAAGACCGCGACTCAGGTGGCGCGCGCAAATGGAAAGGGACCTTAACCAACTTAGCGTGCGAAACTGGAGACAGCTGGCCAAAGATCGTGCTGGCTGGAGATGCTTGTTGGTTGAGGCCCAGGTCCACCCCGGACTGTAGCGCCACCTTAAGTAAGTAAAGTAATAAAAATAAAAAAAGTTTCAATTGTAAATAAAAATTAACAAAAACACTTAAGAGTCTTTATTAGTATAAATATAGTTAACTTTTCTCACAGTAGTTGCGCAACAGTCTTAATTTATTTCATTAGTAGATATAAAGTTATACTATATTAAACACAACTTCTTGCAATTCATTCAATGGGTTTTAATAACTTTTTCGTAAAAACGTTGATCTTGAATATTACATATACAAGGCGACCTTTCTTCATTTTCTTGTGACAACTTTTGGAAGCCCTGCTAGGGTAGAGTTTCTTATGTTTTTAATTTTTTTTTTTGTAATTCATTGAAAGAATGTCGCTCCTCTGATATTGAATCTGTCTACAATCTCTAAAAGGCACCAAATTAAGACCCAAGCTAGCCTTATTGAAGTTTAATGTATCTTCTTTTTTAAGCTGAGCTATCTTTAGTTTAACATTGTTATAGTTCATGCCATTGAGAATACGTAAAATGAAGCGAAACTGTAAACTTTTAAATCCTTTAAATATTTCTCAACTGCATCCACTTCTTGAACCTGGGAATGACCAGGGGTGTTATTCCCAAATGCGCGGCGGATCGTATCAAAAGCGATACCCTAATTTCGACAGTGTTCGCTTTTGCTCAAATGCGAACGGGACGAAAATGATCTTTCCCAGAGCGTTACAGTTATTTCTATTCTGACTTCCGATTTACCATTTACTTTTCCAAATATTTGACAGCTGTTTCCCGACATAAAATTTTTTTTTTTCCTGTTGTTGATAGTAAAAGTTTCAGATTTTGTTTTGAAAAGAAATTAAGGCCGATTTTATGGAGATTATTGGGGATTTTTATTTTTAAATTGAGAATTTGCTTTTATTCACTCATATGATTGCTCAACTTTAGATATTCCGGAGTTCAGAAAACCGAAAGTTGGTCAATTTTGGATTCGCTCAACTCCCTGTAATAAAAGAAGTTAGGAGTCTACTTCTGGTTTTATGTGAAAATTTTATATATTTTTTTCGTTTCGAATTCCGTTTTATTCACTATTGTTCAACTTCCCGATCACTCCGAGGTTGACCAACTTGGGAGTTGATTTGAAAGAGAGAGTTGAGCGGCAGGTTGAAAATTGCTTTTATTCTCTACCTTAATTCTCAACTCCTCAGTTGAAATTCAAAAGTTGGCTGACTTGCTGTTTCAGAAATATCCCTGGGATATTTGTGGCAGATGACATAAGATATGTCAGTTTCAACTTTGGATTTGGATTTCGCCTGTCATTTTCGTTACGGGCAAAACGTACTTTGATTATATTCTATTTTTTGTCAGTGGTTTTCGCTTTAAAGAGTAGAAATCCATATAAAAATTAAATTGGTTCGAGGGAATTTTGCTTTCGCGAAAAAGTTATGTGCTGTTTTGTTACTGGTTCTATCGAATTAGAATTACGAACTTAATAAAAAATACAATAAATTCCAACTCTTTCGCGATGCACAATACCTTCTCCAGATGCACGGCAACGAATTCATAATAATATGGAGCACCATCATTGTCGTCCGCTTTGAGAGACGGAAACTATAGATAAAGTCGTGGTCGCCCCATTTTTCAAGTCCGTTACCGTGGTATTATCTTGTATTGCCGTCTCTCACAGACCAAATTCTCCTCCTCTCCATCCGCTTCACAGCTCGAATCAGACTATGGCCAATTGTAATTAATAATAATTACTTTCGTCACTTGATTTGAAGAGCTATCAGTCAAAAACCCCAACAAAATCAATTTAAACATAAAATCCGAAGTTTGCTCTCCTAACTTCTACTATTTCGGGGAGTTGAGCGAATCCAAAGTTGACCAACTTTCGGTTTTCTCAACTCCGGAATATCGAAAGTTGAGCGAATCAAATTTGAGTGAATAAAAGCAAATTCTCAAGTTGCGAATAAAAATCCCCAAGTTGTGTTCAACTTTGAGTGAATAGAACCGGCCTAAGAATGCCCTTAGCTAGTCCACTATTATCTTTTAAAAATTCAGCATGTGCAGCAAATTGTTGTACGGATGTATGTTTTTGACTCCTTTATTTAAAAATAAATTCAATTAATAAGATATTTTTTGCTGCACAACGAATGTTTAAGCAATTTTAAACTTCTGGGTTTAATTGAATATTTACATTTTTATTAGGTTCGTAAACAATCCGCCAGCATTCCGTCACCCAAACACCTATCGCTTTCAATGCAATGATAAAATGACGATGGAAAGTGCTTTCGCTTTCAATATGGTCGAATAGAAAGCGAATCGCTTTTGGAAATACAAAAAAAAAATCAAATCCACCATGAAAACCGATTCGCCGCGCATTTGGGAATAGCCCCCCAGGTTCGGAATACTTGTAATTCGGATTAATATAATTCTATTAATTGAAGCAATATCGAACAAATCATTCTGTTTTTATATTGTGGAACACATGAATCTGACCACAAAACAATATTTTTGGTTCTTGGAAAGTCTTTTAACACGTTATTCAAAATAACGTTTAGACCTTATGCAATATCGGTGCCTGAGCGTCCACAAAGCGTTTCGTGCTACATTGCACATGTTACCTTATAATTAGGCAATATCCGGTAAAATTATAAACAGCGTATTTGCGCCTGTAAAAGAAATTTGAAATATTTGCTTTCTGAAGGGAGAATATAATACAAAAATTATGCTACTTCATGTAACTCGGTCAATTTAAATTCTTTATGAGCGATATTTGGGAAAACATTCGTGTTGAGCGCGGCATTTCGGACATTTCTGTCTGCATTGTTTCCGATCCATACATAAAAATACATAACAAACATTAGATAAAAAAATATTTACAAAAATTCGTTTAGTCTCTTGCATTAATTTAGTCAATTACAAATAGCAATGATTAATTTCTTTAACATTTATTACTAATCTGATTAGTCGCATGGATTCTGGGGAGGACCGTTTGTTGCTAAGGAACGAACCTTTTGGGCGAAGTAAAAGGATAAAGAGAACACCCGCATCCAAAAGAGAAGAAAATAACAATGAAGAAATATTCAGGGCTAAATATTTAGTGGCCTGCGAAGAAAGAGATGGGCTTAAGCAACTCAATGAGACACTACGACTACAGCATGGACATGCCAAACAAATTTACATAAAATGCAGTCTTCCGAAATAAAGTACTAAGGAACATAGTCAATGCACCTTGGTACATACGCAACGCTGATCTACATAGAGAAATTGAAAAAGCTGCTCAAATGCGCAGAGGTAGGCTTCTCAATCACGTTTGCTTAGAAATAACCAAATTATTAAATATAATTAGCTAAGCCAAAGAAATCTATATAAAGGGTCATTAATTTTTCGGTTTCGGAAGTAAAGCTAAATAAAACACACACATCGATACATTTATTATGAAAATTTTATTTCATTGTAAAGTTTGTACTATGCCATTAAGTGTGAAATACAATATCATTCAAATGGCCGCCTCGGGAAGATTTGCAGCATGCAATTCTTTTCAGGTAATTTTTACCCACTTTGTCGCACATTTCGGGCGGTATCTCGGTCATAACTTCAGTAATATTGGTTTTTAATGCGTCTAGAGTTCGGGGACAGAAAAAAATCGAACGGTGTCAAATCACATGATCTTGGTGGCCAATTGACGTCGTCAAAACGTGAAATATCGCGACCAGGAAATTTCTTACGCAATAAAGCCATAATTGGTCATGCTGTGTGGCTTTGTTGACCCCGTGTTGTTGGAACGACATATAGTAAAAAAAAGTTAATTTAAAAAACCAAAAAACCCGACTGACTGTAAAAAAATAGAATAATACCTAACAAATTGACAATCGGAGACTATATACCTTCACAGTGTAACAAATATTATGTATGAGTATTGAGTACTGGACTGCCAAATAGGCACTTAAATGCGTCTTGTTCATATATTTTTAATTCTTTTTTTTTACAGTCAGTCGGGTTTTTTTAAATTAACTTTTTTTATTTTTATCTTTTTAGCCTTTGACACTCCGGGGAAGAATATATCGGTCAAGTCTATTGGGCTACAGGGCGTCCCGTAGGAACGTATAGGATACGCGCGAAACACATAAACCTCCCTGTGTCCAGTCGGGTAAAAAGACATGATCTTCCAAAAAAAAATCGGTAATCATTCGAACACCGGGTAATCGATAAATTCGGATCATCAGCAACACTTCCACTTGCAGCAGCAATATTTTCGACTGAGTGTGCATTACGATGATGCACAGGCCTTGCGACATCAATAACGCTTCCACTCTCTTAAAATTTCTTCACAATTTTAACGATTGCTTGCGTAGTCGGTCGATTGTGACGACCATACGTAATGGGCGAAAAGTGGCTACGTTTGAATCACCACTCACAGATCCAAAGAATCTGGATTTTGATCCTTTTTGATTGCGTATATCAGAGGCAATCTTGTTGCAAATTATTTTACCTTAATATGATCGCGATCAAGCTACTAATTTATTAAGTTATTTGGCAAAACAAAACTAGAGAAAAAATTGCAGTCGCCACTGTCCGAGGAAAAGGGTCGAATAGTGCAAATGTCAATTGCCAAAGGGTACTAATAACGAGATCGCGAACTTTTGCAACCGCAGTCAGTGAAAGGGGGTTCGGCTTAGCTCAACGAAAGGGGGTGGGTTCGAAGTAATTTCTGCGTGAACTTTCTGAGTTCGTTCTTCGTCCGACAATTTAATTTTTAGAAATATTGTCAAGGGCGCCACGTATTTTTGGGATAAATTACGAAACCTGAAATCTAAACAAAACCAACAAAACAAATTAAATAAAATTATTTTATCACGTTATAAAAAGTCCGTTGGAGCGCGGTCTTTTATTAGAATGATTTCTCCTGAAAGGCAATTTTAATTATTGTAAAAAGCATCGTCTTAAATTAGACTTCAATTGTTTGGACCGTTGGAATGATCCGCTATCGCGTTGTCTCAAGAAGATAAAAACGGTGTGTATATATGGGTCGCGCGTCCCGCTTTTCCGGGAATATACCGGAATGAAAGCCTGCAGAAATCTTTTCGTTTTTCCTTTCAAATTCCTAACTACGATTTTCACTCTTACACGCACTCTACTAATTATTTTATTATAACACCTGTTGGATTCTTCGTCCTTCTTGTATTCGGTATCGCTGACACATTCTCCACCCTTTGTCCGGTTTCCTCTATCCTTCCTGTCTTTCGTAATTAACACCTCACTCGCTTTATGCTTTCAGACTTACTCTACTTTATTAAGTTTTCTAGAATTCTACCACGAATTACTTTCTTTTCAACCAAAAAACAAAAGCTGCCTTCTGCATCAACAAGATAAACATTTTTTCCAAAAAAAAAGAGCTTTGGTTTGGTTCGAAGTCGCTTGGCTTCCTCACGCATACTCTCTCATACATTCTCTGGTGCTAGACACCAATGCATGAAAAACCTGGCCAAAATTAATTTTCGTTACCTTTGTTACTTTTTCAACTTAAAATTAATATTTATTAAATAAAATACAGTTTCTAATTGATTGGTATTAATTTTGGCATAAATTTTTGAAAAAAGACAGCTTTTTCTCTATTTGATTTTGATGATGCCATGGATATAACTCGACATAAAGTCTGGCTGTATCCATTGCATAAACACCAAACTTTTCGCAGTCAATTTTGTAGCCACTTGAAATTGCTTCTAAAATGATTTTAAATCGAAAAATCAAGTTAAAATCAATCCCTGTGACTTCAGCGGCAATTTCAGGGTTATTAAAAAATCTTCGACTTGTATACCCATCATTTGTAATTATCGCAAACATAGCATTTCTGTGTTGATGTAGTTCAGTTATTGCATTGCATATTTTTCCATCGACCATGGTAAAAAGCAATGTATGCTTCACTTTAATAGTCGAACTTATTGTAGTCTCATTAAGTGAATCAATTTCTTACTGGATATAGTTGATTTCGCTTTTAGTTATGTCCGCGCTTTCTTTAACGAAGTTAATTCTTATTGGCCGGCAAAATCGGGGAGAAGATGGAGTTGGGTTTTGCCAGATGGTTTTTGAACCACTAACTAAACGCAACGGAACAAGCGAACTTTGAATTATAAACGCATCTGACTCGGAGCTGTTTTCGAATCTCTGTTTGTATTGCGTTTGCTGGGATCCGTCACAACCCCATTTTGTAATTAGCTCAAAAGATGCACATTCATTTTCAGTATGGCTGCTTACAACTTCCTGCATATACATTAGTAGTCGAGTTGCAGTGTGATCCAACAAATCCTGCAGATTTATTTCAGCCAATGTTTCCGTCACAGTATATGATTCTTCTATTGGATAGCAATCCTTTTTAGCTTTTTGAAGCATACTGTAACACGGAAAAAAATCTTTATTCGTTGCGGCCACAATTTCATATTGCTTTCGCGATAGTCCGGCTTCAATGAACATAGAAAGAGCCTTTTGTATAGACAATTTTTGTTTTTTATCCGTAAGGCTATTAGAATATGCTTCTTTGTACTTTTGCGCTCTTCCAGGAGATTTAAGGATTTCTGTAAATACTTTTGAAGCAACAGTGTTACCGGTTTCTCTTAACTTCATCTGAGTTGCAAAAGCTAGTTCCTCAGTTTGAACTGTTTCTCGAATATATTCAGTTCTTCTTCTTTGAGTCCTTTCACTCGATTCTTCAAATGGCTTTGTAGGTCGCCCTGCTTATCTGACACTCATAACTGGAAGTGTGAAAGTTCCTTCAAGCCAATTTTTGTTTCTCTCTACAAACAAATCCTTTCTTCTGCTAGAGGCTAACCATCTTTTCTTCAAATCGAAAACAATTTTAGAAACACTTGATTTATAAGTTCGTAGGTTTTCTTTTGAACAAGACATATCTAACAAAAACTGTTTTAAATAATTTAATTTTTGGTTCATATCGACCTCCATTTTCTTCCATAATATTAAATAAATATTTTTTAGTCACAACTCTCGAACCAGATGATCCTAAAAAATGCGATGTATTAAGAATTGAACTTAAAAATGCTTACTTTTACATACAACAAAAAAAAAAAACATTCACGATACGAACACAATAAAAGCATAAGTTGACCCCAGCCCCAAACCCTAACACACCATTTTTTGCTGCACTTAAAATATATCCCAGTGTATGTTTTTATTCCGAAAACAATAAAAAATGAAAACAGTATAGTAACATTGCAATAACTAATCACTAAAACCAGTGTTGGCGTATGAGTGTTTTTTTTTTCACACGTAATCGAAAAACTAAAACGTTCATAAAATATCGGGTAGCAGCTAGTTGCAGCCAAATCTTTTTGCATTAAAATGACAAATATTCAATATCACTTATTAAGTGCAAACAATCACAGAATAACACAGTATACTATACTAAAATTATTAAAACTTAAACAAATTTAAAGAAATACGACATCTTTTTGCTGTATAGCGTTTGAACCCGTATTGAAAAAAAAACAACTACACACGATTTCCAAAAATGCATTTAATATGTCAATACATACCCACAGTAGAACTCTCCATTAAAAAAATTAAGATTGATATCACAACAACTTGAAAGCACTTACAGAGGAAGACTAACGAAATTGCATGCATGCAAAGAAAAAATGCAAAAAATCCAAACCGTTAACTTTGAACTCAGTTTATCACAACACACGATGAAGAAGAAAAAAAAAGCTGCAGCGCGTTGACCCATGTATATTTAGGTTACGGTATAGCAAACTTTTACTTCTTTTAGTAAATTGAATTTTGACCAGCTTTTCGGTGCAAATACTCCTATGTGGCAACGGTGGGATCTTTAAGTTGGCATTCAGCAATGCCTCCCACGGCCATTAACCACCACATTCACACATACTAGCGGGTTGAATGGTCAAATTTTTTCGACGTAACCCGTTAGTCCTCTCGTACTTTCCAATCATTCCTCTCTCTATGTACCTACTGGAATTCGCCTTGGGAAGATCCTTCCAGTACATTTGGGATTAGCCAGCCGACTTCGGACTCTCTTCTCTTTTTATCAGAGTTAGCCTTCCTTTTACGTATCACCTCTGGTATTTAGCCAAAGATGATCAAATAATGTTAACAAATAGTTCGTGGAGGAATTGCAATCCGGCATTTTTCCGCACGAATTGTAATAAAAGAGCAATAAAATAACCAGAAAGAAAAACAAAAAATAAAACAAAATGGAGGTGACAACAATAAGTCCCGACCCAGATATGGCTATTTCCCTCAACGTGGGAAATCAAAACAACCCCCTACAAGTCAACAATGAATTCATCAGGTATGGTTTCTTTTCAAATTCTTTTCTAATCTACTTCTGTGGGCTTTCGCGCAGATTTTGGGGGATGAGATTCCTTACAATTTTTTTTTAAATCTATACGTTGGGCTCTCGGCCGTATTATTTATGACGTCTATGGTCGTTCTTTGGGTGATCTCAATTTTCGTTCGCTGTTGTGATTGCCTTCCCCTTTTGTGTATATCGGTTTTTGTTATTGTTTACTAATGTTCATTATCATCATGTTCTGTGTTGCATAGTTAAAGTTCACAATCTTTTGCGTTGGACGTGTTTTAACGATTATAGCTGTTTTTTATTATCAGCTATGATCCATATAGATCATCGATTTACATGCACCTACAACAACATCCTGCTTCCCATCGAGATCACGAATCATGATCTGAAAATTATTTCTACTATTTCCGACTAGGTGGCTTGTTTTATTTTTAAATGTTGGTGTGCCTGTAAACGATAGCCACACAATCACGTTGCCAGACTAAAAAATGGAACACAAAAAATCAATTGTTTTTTTTCGCATTCGAATAAACTCCTTGCGCGTATTCCGAGTTATTTTGTTTTTTCTCGTTCTATAAAGGTATGTCCAGACCAGCCAAACATTTGATAAACAATTAAATACCTACATGTTCCATATTTATTTCGGAAACACTTATTAAACAAAATATTTTTTATGAAATGCTTAGAAATATTTTGCTGGTTTGGATCTGGACACCAAAAAAACATTTATGAAATGTTTCACAGTTAACCAATCGTGATGGGAAATAATTTTTGTTTTACAAGTATCCCTGCAGAAAGTGAGCGCTGTTTTTAGATTATTATTTTTTTTAAATAAAATAAAAATGTCCAGAAAAGCTTGGAATACCTAATGAGAAAGTGATTCATTTAATACGATTATTTGAATTAAATCGCGTGTCGCGTGATTGCCGAGACCAAAATTACAAAAATAAAAACTTTACTCGTTGCTAATAATCCCACCACATTATTTTCTTCTAGTCCAAAACAGGATAAAGTTGAAACATTTCACAAACATTTCAATACGGGGTATTAATAAACAAATATGCAAATGTAAGTTAGCTAGTAAACGTCAGTCAGCATACAAAAATTGTACGTAACTGCTGAGTAACGAGTTGATAACTTTTACGCAGTGTTTATTAATACGGGGGTTAATAAATTAATTTCAGAAATCTTTTATAAATGTTTATTGCAAATTTTGCAATATGGCTGGTGGCAACATGAAGTTTGAAATACCCTGTGTTATCTGTTTTGTTTTTGAAAGCAACTGTTGCCACAATTCAAAAATTAAACTTTTCAATCATCCGTTCTGTTTTATTTTCGTGATCTGATTCGGATCAGATCACGCTGATAATAAAAAACAGCTTATGTTATCAGCGTGGGTTGTATTTGTGAGTGCGTGATTTTACTTGGCCGTCCGCCCTCTGCTGCTTCTTCGATGTTCCAACGGCGGGGTGATTTGTAAGAAAGGATCGTCGTTCCTTCACCCTTGACCCAAGAAAAAGAGGGACCATGGGCAGGGAGAGAGAGGAAAGAGAGCAGACCATGTTGCGGTAAAAATTGAACGCAACAATCTGTTGCAGATAAAGAAAGTTATATTGGTAGCAAATTGGTCAATTTCCGTTCTAAATCTAGAAAATCTCAGTGTTAGACAAAAGAAGTCAATGCAGGTCATATCTACTTGTGTTGGTATAACCACAACACCTTGAAAATAAGGTAGTACAGTGGTAGTATTTTCGTTGATTGAAACAAAGGAAGCGAAGGCTTCCAACTAATTTGAACATCATTGTTGCTGCCACCCTATTGTTCACTAAGCAAACCATAGCGACACCTATTCGCGAGCCGACTGGTATAAACGTCAAGATTTTCCATTTTTATAGTAAGTGTCAAAAACAAACCACATGTTAAATTCTTTTTGAATTCGGACATCTTTAATAAACCTTGTATTTTTTAAAGCATTCTGCTAATAAAAGGAGTTTTATTTTTTTGAGTTTGGCCTGGGAATACGCTGTTACACGCGCGGTAATAAGCATTAACCTCAGTATCTTCTTCTGAGTTACAATAACCGGTTGCAAGTTAGTTATAAATCTACTGTCCCAGCAAAAAATACCGTACCTACTCTAAACGTGAATCGAAACAGGCATAGTATTATGTTAATAAAAGATTAGGCGGTGCAAGCTTGCGTAAATGGTATAAATTATGGAAGCCTATGTAAATAGTTATCTTTAAAATTTCTATATGTGACAGTCTGATATCTAGGGTAACGCCTAGGTATATTTAAATTCAAAGACTGATTCTATAATTTTGCAGTTTTCCACGCAATTAGGATGATCAATACAATCCCATTAATTGAATAGTGATGTTTAAGACTAAAAGACATTACTTTTGGCTTCTTGCTAAGGACCATTTTATGATACCAGTCACTTAATAAAGAGAGGTTCTTGTAGATTTGTCATTGCCGCCTAATGGAAGCATAAGATAGAGCTAAGTCAGCAGTAAAGGCGACCATTTTACCATTTAAAGGTAGCTTAAAGATGTTATTTAGGTAAATAACAAAACAAAAATAGGAACCGATTCTTCAAAGCTCATCCAACAATATTCATAAGGTGAATCAAGCTAATGGAACTTCCGTATTGGTATCAGCCTATTATAATACATATTCAAAATATACCAGATGAACTACCAACCTACTATCAGTGCATCTCAAGTAACCGCTAGGTAGTCCGCTTCAATTTGTGAATCGATGAATCAGATGCGTACTGATACCGATCAACTAAAGGTTATTGCAAAGTGTCTTAATTATTCTGTATAAATCGTGGCGTTGGCTCGGATTTCAAAACAAACATTTCAATAAATGACGTAGCCTGGAACGCACCGATGTCAAATGAACAGCTACTGAACGCGGATCGAGCTTCTGTCACTTGCTAGTGAGCGTGAGGTTTTTTGGTTAAAATTGCAAATGAAGTCCCAACCACCGCTACGATCTGCTAAAAAGAGTAAGGAAAATTTTCGCATATAAGTATTATGTATATATTATATTAACTAGAAAAATGAATTTAGACAATAAACAAACAACAAAACACGGACAGGTTTGTTAATATTCAACGCAGTAGGGTCGGAACTCATTTGCAAAGTCCCCTGCCTGGACGCATTACGCCGCCTGCGTAACTCAAAGGGATTCAGTGAAGTGCTAAGTCAATCCTATCAAAAACAAGCAATGTTGAAAAATTAATATAATAACGGACCACTTGAAAAAAGCTGCTGAATCCATATCTAAAGGTTCCAATGAGGTGGTTCCGAAGGAACTGGCTGAAGAAGAAGATTTCTCTAATTTGGAATCGAAAGAAAAGTTGTAATCAACGCAAGACTTGGAAGAATTTGAGTAGCTATTGAGGGATAGATGTTACCAAGATCGGTTCATTCGCTTTCTGAGAACGAAGTTTAGGGTGAACTCGCATGAAAATTGTCAAACTTTTTTCAAAATAGTCATTAGGCTTTTAACTGAACCAACTCTATCTCTTCCATATTCCTGGAAAGGTTTGAATAGCAAAGACTATCAAAATATCAGCTTCGAAGGAATACATAATATATTTATCACATATATGTGTCGTATTGTACGTATGGCTGTCCAGGCTCCGCGAAATAAGACCCCAGGAAATAAGATACCATAAGTAAATGAAGGCCCATAATTTTATTAAATTTTCATAATGAAGTAATGCCTCATTTTTAAAATTTAAATTAGGCCCTAATGAAATGAAATAAGGCCTCAGAAATAAATGAAATAAGGCCCCAAAAATAAATGAAATAATGGTTTTCACGCTCGATTGTTTCGGTTATTCTCTCGCTTACATTAATGTTGTGTTCGCGACCTGTTTGTTCTGTTGTGAACGACATTTCTCTCCCTGTCAAATGTGATCAGCTGTCATCATCATTCAAGGGATAAAAAGGCTGTCTATTCAAGTTTTTCTCTGCATCATGGAACACTTGGATTCTTTTTACTGTTTTCCCATCATAAACTTTTATTGAACTTTTTTCCTTTAAATTATAATAAAGCATTTAATTATAATGTTCTCATTATCTTTTCGTTCAACATACATAGCAATTAATGTACCTAAAATGTTAGCCTTGAGTTCAAATGGATGTGGACCAAATGTTTGAGAATTTTATACGTTTGAAGAAAGTGAATAATGTTCGTCAAATTTCTCGAATAAAACATACAAGGAAACCGTCTTAACGAACCCGCCCAAAAATAATGCAATACAAATCTGCATCGACGAAGACGAAGGCGAAGAAAAAATTATTCTATTTTTCGCAAAACCTAAATTTATATTTACAATCAAAAATTGTTTTATTCTTGGCAGGTATGGCAACAAAACAGAAACAACAAAGAAAAGAAATATCCTACAATATTGAAAGTTGGACTAATGTGGACCTAATGTCAAAGTTGATAAAAATCTCACACTAAATCACGTAAAGTTCGGTGGATACGCCTTTCGTGATTTATTAATCACTTTGGCTAAATCACGTTGGTGGGAACATAGTGTAACGCAGTATTATTGTTATCAAAGTGTTCTATTTCACATTTAAACTCGAGGAGACTATTCAGAAATTCTAGAGCTACGTGAATTTAAGGTGTTTTTTCCAATTCGAAATATTCTTTTTATATAGGACAATTTCGATATTTTTTTTTCCAGTGCGCCACCTCTTGCGAGCGTCTGAAAAACATTCGAGAGTATGAAATAGCTTCCTAATAAGTTGGACTCGGCAAAAAATCGCCTCCATTTGTTTTCACAATCATTCGTTTTGTGTGAGTTTTTCATTAGCTTAGGCCTAGGGTCAGTTTTTCAAGCAGGTAATGTTAAAGATTATTATTCTATGCATAATTATATCTAATAATAATTGTATAACTGTAGTACTTTTGTGTATCAGCTCTGTTACATGTTTAAGAGTTCAACAATTTCAAAATTCCTTGAATGTTGAAATAAATTGTCACAAAAAAAGGCCGCTTTTTGGCGGTAAAAATGTCTTAATATATTACTAGTTACTATTAAAGCGATTGTTATAACATAAAGTGCGTTTTTATTTTCTTTAATCAAAAGGTGAATGATTGTGTAAGTTGATGCTGGTTCCCAACACAACATAGGTACAAACTACAAATTAACACCGAAACTATTTTTTTTGTGTTTATGAAAGGAATAGAGTAACTTCGGGTATTGTGGAATACCCATTTTACTTTTACATGCTACAGCCAGAGACCATGCTTAAAATTGGTGATTTTAATACGTTTTGCATATTGATCTATTAGCTAGTTAGTTTGCAATAGTCTGAGACAGCTATAGGGATATTTTTAATTTTTACTGATGCTACCTCGAAAATCTAGATTTTAAGAATTGGAGGGTAATTTGGAATAGTATTCCACATTACACGAACCATAGCATTCCACATTTCCCGTATCAAAATTATAGACTCAATTAAGAAAACCAAATATTTGTACTTCTTTATTTCAGTTTAAAAAAAATGAGATGCATATTACACCTTATTGATTTATGCGCAGGATTCGCAAATAAAAATGGCTTGACCACGTGGAAGGCAGTTGTCATGCGCCCAAATCATATCGCACTGCAAACATTGACTCCATTCCTTTACTGTCACGTCGTCCTTGCAGGAAACATAACAGAACATACACATTGTTTCTTTATTGAACGGGACATCTTTGCGCTCCTTAATTGCTTGGAGGCTTTGCTTTCGTTCATCCTTGTATGGTGACTTTGCAAGCACAGTCGGCTTTGACTTTCGTCCTCTGCGACTGGTTGTTTGCCGGTGAATTTTGGGTGGAGGTGAAATATCCCAGGGTGTTAAATGCTGGCTAGTACTATCTAATGGCTGCAACTTGTGGGTGGAGTGCGGTGGAAGTGAAATAATCACGACGCCATTATCACGGGCTAGTTCCAATAGCTCTATGTTCCTTGTATGGCTGTAGTGACCATCCAGAACTAATAAAATGGGTTTGTCTACGGTTGGCTTTGTGTATGTATTTTAAAAAATGTTGGAAGCAGTTTGTAAATATATCCACCTGTACCCAGCCAGAAATGTGGCAAGCCGAATCTGAGCCAGGAGGAGTGCCCAAGTAACAATTTTACTTCGGTAAGGTTCAAATTTGTAATTTCTGTAGGCAACAGCTTCGATAGAGCTTCTATAGTCATTGTTAAACGAAGTTGATCTATTTCGAAGCAATTGTTTCGATAATAACTTCAGTAAGACCTCTACGAAGCATATACACAGTCTTTATAGAGGGATATGAAATTAAGTTCCGATAAGAATTCTATTAGACTTCTGAAAATGTGTCTGGAGATGTGTGGAAAGTGAATTGCTTCGATAAAGCTTGTGGTTCGAAGCGCTTCCTAGAAGCTTCTGACCGAAGGCATTATAGAAGCAATGAACTGTCATGCAGTCAACCGCTTGCGATTGCAAGCTGTACAGAAGCACTTACTCGTACTTCCTCCTAACTTACATATGGAGGCTTTATAGAGGTAAAAATTAATTTCATATGAAATGAACCAAAGCTGTCTAAAGAAACTATAATTAATGAATCGGGGAAAAATGACAAACAATAAAACACTATGAGCACAGTGAAAAAAATGTCAGTAATGCGATTTTAAATAAACACTTTTCGCCCATGAATAAATAAGGGTAACACTAAATGTCTTGTTTACAACTTCGGTCGAGTAAGCTGCAAGTTTATTGCAAGTCTACACGAAACTCTAAAATGTATCAAGTAGTTCAGATTTACCACTGCTACAGCATTATGACGAATTAGCCTAGGGGTAGTGTATTGGACTACTACGCAGCAGGACCCGTGTTCGATTCTCAGTGCGGCGCAAGTAAGTAAAATGTAAATTATAACGAGTACGTAAATGTGAACTCCATGAAAATTGCAAAAAGTCTTTGAACATGTTTAAATAAGAAGATAAAAAAAATAAAAGAATAAGAAAATGGAAAATTGAAAAATGTAATAAAAAAAATAAATTTTTTTCTTGTTCATTTTGGAGCCTCTATAAAGCTTCCATAAAGTTTCGGTAAGGTCTATCCAAGCTGTTCAGGAAGTCTTAAACAAGTAAATACTTGCATTAAGTGCGCCAAATGCGTTTCCTTTAGACCTTATGCAGTTAATATTGCGGGAGGTGAAATAGCTTCGATAGCGCCTTACCGAAGTCAAATTGTTACTTGGGAGTGTTTCATCAGTTGGGGATTTTTATTTTTTCGGGGGAAAATGAAAAAAAGGTGGAACAAAAGATCCGCCTGCGCTCATGCAAGTGATGACGGTTATAAGTGAGCCTCGTTCGGCAGAAGTCATGGCTCCTATTTGCCTTTTTCCTTTCTTTCCTAAGATCTTTGGATGCTTGCTTTGAACGATCGAAAGCCCCGTTTCATCAACATTCCAAATTGCTGTTGCGGAAAAGTTGTGCTTTTCATATTCTCCATCTAGGAGGTTGAAAAAGGATTCTACATTTTCCTTTGTAAATCCTCTGGCTCTATCGAATGACGTTCCAGTTGGAGCACGAATTCTTAGTGTGTTCTTATGGCGTTTAAGAAACCCGTACAACCAATCTTTCCCAGCACATTTTTATAAAATAGAAAAGTGATTCGGAATGCAATTTTTTTTTGCTACTTGAAATGCAAGAGAACGAATGTCATTCCTGGTCAGACCCCAACACCGAGACTCCATCTTAAGAGCATAGAACACCAACTCACGTTCGATTACGTCACTGAGAACAGGCTTACGGCCTAGAGGCGTAGCAATTAGTTTATCAACATCCTCCTCACTTCGAGCCATCCTGTAAAGGGTTGTGTGTGGGACGCTGTATGTTTTCGAAGCCATTTGAATGCCCATTTCTCCATTCCTTACAGCTTTCACAGCTTTCCGCATCATATCTGCATCCCATCGCCTTATTTCACCTTTCTTAGGCATCCTCCAAAGCAATCTGAAACTAAAAAAGCGAAACAAATTATTAGCGGGTAATGTGGAATAGTATTCCACTATACCCTTCTCATGGTATTCCACATTAGCCGATTTGGAATCTATTGCAAACGTCGACTAATAACAAAAAATATATTTAAAAACTCACCAGTTTATAGTAAAATAATTGAATTTGACACGTGAGAACTTTGACTGACTCAGACACACCGGTTAATAATATCACTAAAGAAAAGAGCGTAACACTTTTTTTTTCTGTTTACATAATGAAAAAAATAAGAGAGCAGACAGACCAGCTGTATATTAAGAAATAAAGCCCAGTTCCACATTACCCGAATATCCCACAATACCCGAAGTTACTCTAATTTAATTGAGAAAGAAAAAAATGCACATTTGACATGGTTGCATTTGTCGTATTGCGCATATTTGGCTAGTCACTGAGCTATGGAAACAAATCTCAATTCAATGAGAAATACATAATCCCAGATGACTAGCACATAATATGCGCAATAAAGGAAAACATTCGCGTCAAAATGTTTACGGATTTTATTAAATTAAAACACCGCGAAAAGGACTACGACCGAACAAAAAACTAAACAAGTGCGAAATGTCAAATCTGCAGCAGAAAACTATGAAAATAGTCACAACAGTGCGTTTGTCTCCCTTCCTGACAAAACAATTTAAAGGGTGATTTTTTAGCTGGTTTGGTTTTGGCAACACTGGTTTTGACAGCTGACGTGTGTTTAGTACCTTGTGTCACTGTCAAACAGCTTCAGTTTGGTTTGCAATTTAACCATGGATCGTCTTACAAATGAACAACGCTTGCAAATTATTGAATTTTACTATCAAAATTCGTGCTCGGTTCGAAATGTTCATCGCGCGCTGCTTCCATTTTATGATCGGCATTCTCGACCTTCTGAGCAGTCTATTCGGAAGATTGTGACCAAATTTCGCACCAAATTTACTTTGTTGGACATTAAACCACCAACACGTTTACGTACTGTGCGTAGTGAAGAAAATATTGCGGCCGTATCAGCTAGTGTGACAGAAGACCGCGAAATGTCGATTCGGCGCCGTTCCCAGCAGTTAGGCCTTTGTTACAGCACTACGTGGAAAATTTTGCGGAAGGATTTGGGCGTAAAGCCTTTTAAGATACAGCTGGTGCAAGAACTAAAGCCAGCCGACCTACCACAACGCCGAATTTTTGGTGAATGGGCTCTTGGAAAGCTGGCCGAGGATCCGCTTTTTTATCGAAAAATTGTGTTCAGCGATGAGGCTCATTTTTGGTTGAATGGGTACGTAAATAAGCAAAATTGCCGTATTTGGAGTGAAGATCAGCCAGAAGCATTGCAACAGCTACCAATGCATCCCGAAAAAGCCACTGTTTGGTGCGGTTTATGGGCCGGCGGCATTATTGGGCCATATTTCTTCAAAGATGATGCGAATCGCAGCGTTACTGTCAATGGTGAACGCTACCGAGCGATGATAACAAACTTTTTTTTGCCCGAAATGGAAGTTCTTGACTTGCATGATATGTGGTTTCAACAAGACGGTGCCACATGCCACACAGCACGCGAAACAATGGCGCAATTGCGAGGCGAGTTTGGTGAACAGTTAATTTCACGTTTCGGGCCGGTCAATTGGCCGCCTAGATCGTGCGATTTGACACCATTAGATTATTTTTTGTGGGGGTATGCCAAGGCTAATGTGTATAGGGACAAGCCCGCTTCGATTGACGCACTGGAAGCCAACATCCATGCATTCATTCGTGAGATACCGGCCGATATGTGTGAAAGAGTATGCCAAAATTGGACTCAGCGGATGGGCTACCTGAGACGCAGCCGCGGTCAACATTTGCATGAAATTATCTTTAAACATTAAATTGCAAGGTTCAAACTATCGATTCAAATAAATATTTCATTCATTTTTTCGATTTTTTTGTGTTTTTTTTTTTTTAAAGTTCTAAACCTAAAAAATCACCCTTTATAACGTAAAAAAGGAGTGTTACTTTTCAAGTTATTTCTTAGTACCTACAGCTCAATTAAGAACAATAGAAATTATACAAGTAATGACGCGCTGGCGTATCGCATATAAAGCAACGAAATAAAACAGCAACATTCTTACCATTTACGGTGAGGCCCCTTTTTCATGAAATCGGCGTTTATTTTATATTTTCTAGTGCGTTTTCTAGCACATAGTGTCAAAACAAACCACTAAATCCATCTTTAACAATCACACATATACTTCTAGGTAGGTGTAGCCAAAACTGTTAAGCATTGAATCATTTGGCACTCTACTCTCTTAGCACTTGAATGATAAACTATCAACTTTCCTCAGTTTTCATCTCTATATGCAACGCCGGGAAACTGGTTTCGTCAAGTTCTGTTTCCCAGTTCTGTTTATCGCTTTCAATTTCACAGATTCGTAATTCTTTCCTGACAGGGTTTTAATTATTTTCTTCTGCTAAACTGAACACTGCTTTGATTTGAAATATTCTTTTCACAGTGTGTTTAATTGCAATGATCCAAGGGTTTGTTTCGTGAATTTACTATAGAAGGCAAGACCATTGATTTCACCAGTTCCCTCCGTTTTCTCCTTTCATTGCGGTTTTACTTTAATTTTTATTTTCCATAGCTTGTTATTTTTTTGCAAAAATTGAAAAAATTGTCTAATGGGCAGTGATTAACGATGACTGAAGCTAATAATTCCATATGACGTTAGCTGTCATATAATGCAACATATTTATTTAGAGTTTTAAAAAATCAATTAGAACATCTCTTCACACATTTTAATGTTTCCTTTGCAGCAAAATCCTAGACGATTTGTGACTATATGATTCATTGTAAAATCATATGAAAATCTTATCAATGTCTTTCCTTTTTAATAAGTTTCTTTATTTATAAAGGGTCTTTCATTAGCTACTTGACAACTTTAAACTTTCAGTGTGAACGCAATGAAATATACTACAGAAATTCCGAGTCGGAGGTCGCACTTTAAGAGGAAGCAAACGAAGAATTTCATCGCAATAAAATCATCTTCAGCAAAGAATCGCATTTTTGGTTAAACGGCTTGTTCAATATGCAAAATATGAGTTACTGAACACTGATATGCTTCATGAAACAGCACTTCATCCACATAAAGCCACTCTTTGCTGCGGTTTTTATGGCGGTGGCGTCATTGGGCCGTTTTTTTTCGTCGATGAAAATTACATTCGCGTTACGGTAAATGGTATTCGCTACAGATTTCTTTAGTCAATTGCATGTATTGGACATCAGTGATATGTGGTTCCAACAAGACGGTGCCACAAGCCACAGAGCGGATGCAACAATCGAGTTATTGAAGTGTTATCTCGAGATCGTGTGATATAACGCCTCTTTTTTTATGGGGCTACATTAAATCATTGGTCTATGCCAACAAGCCGGCGAAGTTAGAGGAGCTTAGAGGCAATACTGAACAAGAAATAGCGGCCGTATCGGTCGAAATGTGCGGCCGAATCATCGAAAACTGGGTTAAACGTATCGTCCGCTGCATACGTTCCCTCAAGTATCTCAAGTGGTTTGCATTTTTTTAAAAAAAGAAGTTGTCAACTCCTTATTGATAGAACCTTTAAAAAATTCTGTAATTGTTACCAAATATTAAAAACTTTACTACTTTTCATTGCAATTAAGCTTGTTCGTTATTGTTAATATTCTGCTATACAAAATTTTCAATGACTTTTGAGGTAGAAGTAACCAAAATACGAATTTACTGAACGTAACTGTAATTTATTACCAACATTTTTAAAACTCTAACTTAAGAACTTTTGTAAAACAATTTTTAGTCATTTCCCCTTTTTGTGAAAAAATCCAAAAACTCTTAAAAAAACGTATTTTCAACATTTCGAATGACAAAGTTACAAATAGTCCCCCGTGTACATGAATACAACTGATAAAAAACGGACTTTGTTACAAATTACTTCAATATAACAAAAATACAATCGAAATCTTGTTGCAAATCACAATCTGTGCTATTGAAGATGTGCAAAGTTTCCTTAAATCTAAGCGAAACATGCGGTTATAAAGTTAGGTCATTTGCATTTCAAGCATTGTATTCATTACTTTTAGCACATTCATATAATAATTATTATACTAGGCGCGTACATATCTTTTTCTAATCTAAAAAAACACATCTAGATATAAAAAATTAATAAATACGGTCAATCAAGTGTAGGTACCAGGATTGGACTTCATATAGGTACAAGGTTCAGTATAATCCAAGTTTCCTTTAATTAATTTTAATTACCACTCCCATGGTAAAAAATGCTTGTATCTTATCTAAATAATAATCAGTTATTAGTTTTCGCAGTCTATCTTATCTACCTAATTGGGGGAACAATATTTATATTGTCGGGCAAGGTGTCAACGCCGATTAGCGCTTTTAAAACGCATTTGGCGTTTTTTTTTTTTTTTTAAGATTTCACCAAAAAACAATCGGAATTTAACACCGGGATTCTGTCCTTAGCGCAGTTTAAATTGATTTAATTCGCCATATTAAAGAAAAGTGTATAAACTTAGAACATAGTGCCATTTATTATTTAATGTAGCACAAGGGTTAGTATGTGCTTCATGCTGGAGAGGACAAACAACTGACTGCAAGTATTATGAAATATATATAAGAACTGCTTATTGCTAAAAGCTTTTCTGAATAAGTTTAGGCTTAGTGCCACATATCACAGGACCAAAAACCACTCGCAGAATTTTCCTCTCGAAACAACCAAAAGCAACCTCATCCTGCGCCATAGAGCAGGACTGGGATGATTGGGGTCTTATTAAGTGTCACTTTAGTTGTTCGAGAGTGGGCTTTGGTACTATATTGCCTTCTTAGCCCAAAGAAACAGCGATTGGCAAGAGTTCTCCGTTTAATCTCAGCGCTGGTTTTCATTGTCTGAGTTCATAGCGGAGCCTAGTAAGACAAACCTCAAAGTTATATCTATCTATGGTGGCGTTCTGTCCGAGACGTCGGCGTCGGTGTTGGGTTTCCTTTTTGGTTGGCAGTATTATATACTTTGTCTTGGCCTCATTTACCGCCTCAGTCTCAATACTCACAAATGCGCCTTTCAAGAACGATGTTGATAGAGTTCAATGGGAACTACCGTTGTTTATCCTGATGTAAGAAATTTGTATCCGCTTAAAGATTGGGAAATCGGAAAGTAACCAATATGGGAACATTTAAATGTGCGGCTTTATTTTTGCTTCACTTGCTAGAAAGTACCTACGTGTTACGAACAACAGTTGAAAAAAATATAGATGAGACATTTTGCCAAGTTTTGAGACATTTTGACATACCTACATGTGTGTAGGTACAACTGGTTGAGACCGTAGACGAAGGTTTTTTTTTAGTGTGTGAAAAAATTACTAGGGCCGGCATAAATTGGCTCTGCCCGGGCGGCCCCAACCCACGCTACGCCAGTGCATTGTCAACTACTTATATTTATTTAAAGTCGAAAATAAAACTGTTTATTGGTGAGGACTATTCTTATGATTCTTCAAGTTATTCGTGTTTCGTCTACCAGTGCGGTATCGTTGGATTGTTCAGTCGTCAGCATAGTTTTTGTGCAAATTTAAGTGGCGTAGTGAAAAAAAAAATCAGTGTTGGGGAGACATTAAGCCACTGATCAGAAGATCAAACATTGGCTCACGCAGTCGCAGTTCACAATGACTGGCGGTTCGCCCTGCAAATCAAAACCATAAGTAATGCACCGAATGAATGAAAAGCTTCGAGCTTCGAGCACGCATGTACTTCGGAACGCATTTAAAGGAAACGAGAAGTATATACGCGCACCTGCCGATCAACTGAGACAGCAGCGCAATCATGATCTACATCGTCAAGCTAGACAAAGAAGCGTGAATGTCCAACAAAGATAATGGAATACAGATATATATAACTTTCCAGTGGAAAGGCGGCTGCCTACAAGCTGTTTTCCAGAAAAATTCTTGAAGCCACGCATAATGCTCATTTCTGTTCTAGTATATGTGAGTTCATGAATTGGACTTTAATGCAACGATTTTTTTTTTATTTTAATCGAAGCCTTAACTAAAAACCAAACAAGTTAAATACGAAACACGAAACCATTGAACAGCGTGATGCCCATAAAAGCAAAAGGAACGGTGGCCGGCCATTAGCAACATTCTTTTTTTTATGTATTCACAGACAGGGATTGAAATTACAAAAAAAACAATGTAAACAAATGGGTTTTGGGGTGATAGACGTACGAAAGATATCCATCTCTTTTATTCATTCATATCTGATGCCCACTTACTCGTACATCGTGCCCAAATTACCACCGTTGACTCATTTGCTTTGCTTTACGGCGATTTACCAGAATCAAGGTGTTTCATCATTGTTTCCGCCAGCGAATGACGAATACAAACTTCTTCAGATTTATTTATTTTACGATTAGCGGTGTTATATCTAATGTCAGATCATAGGAGAATTGCAAAAACTTCTTTACGAATACAACGCTTTGGTTCGATTATTCTAGACGGCATTGAAAGATATGCCTTTTGACGACTACAAAATCATTATCAGAGCTGATAAACGTCCCGCTGGACATCATGAACGTCAATTTAATGAACCCACAATTCATCTAGTTGGTTTAGTGTAAATTCAGAAACGCATAACTGGCATCACGATTCTTTGCAAAATGTTCATGAATGCAACTATTGGCATCACTTTCGACGTCAAGTGTTCATTATTGCAAAGTTGATCAAACTGATGCTCAGATACAACGGAAAAAAGGATTACAGAAATACCTGATTCGCCGGCAAAAAAGTAAGAAAAATGTCGGAAGAGAAGGAAAAGTAAGTAAATAAACATTTTTATCAATAACTACATAATAAGGCCGGAGTGAATTTAAACATTTTTATTATTATTTTTTTTAGTGCCTATAGTTCTAAAAGTTGAATGTGATTATTCCTTAACGCTACCACCGGTTTTTAGAAAAAAACAAAAAAGGTCCTGTGGTTCCTATATTCAAAAACAAAATATCCTTGTACATTTTTTTAAATTTTGTTTTATGTACTGGAAATAATGTATTATGTACCTACATAAGGAAACCAGATTTATAATAAAAAAGATTTAATTCATTTAGATATAGTAAATTTGTTAATATTAAAATATCAATATGTTGTGATAAAATAAATTTTGTGTTCGCCATCAAAATCAATTCCCTGAAAATTGAAGTTTATTAAAATCTTTTTTATGGTAGAAATTTGTATTTGTTTATTACATTATATCATTATATTCAAGCAAGCTCCATTTGTGGGTATTGGTTCATCAAGGACTACATTCTTATTCTAGAATTACCAATTTATCAAGTAACTAACTATTTTTTTTAATTATTTAAAATGACTGGCCATAGAAATTACGAAATGTTTAATTTTTTTGAGGGTCTTAGCGAATTCTTTCTTTGTTTCAAATTGTGGCAGCATATTTCGAGATGAGATTCTAGCTTTAATAAATAAATATTTTGATTCTCGGCCACACACTGAAGCAGAAACTTCTGTCACTTTAGCTTTACACATCTTTCGACTGCTAGAGTGTGACAGGGATATTTTGAAAGCTCTTTGTCTATAGCTGAATCCATATTTTCAGGGTTATTTTCAACCATGGCTCATAAGACCTCATCTATATATGAGGTTATGTCCGCCGTAGCCCATTTTATCAGATCAATATAATCACCAACTCCGAAATTTATTTTTGTGATAATAAAACGGCGGATTCCCTTCGTTTTCTTTTTTTCATATCCCCTCTGTATTTTAGAATCCTCCTCACACCTTATTCCCGAACATGGCTTCGGCTATCAGTAAACATCGCAATTAAAATGTTTTCTGGATGGCGCTCTATAACCGGATGAATTACTGTTTCAATTTTTTTTTGGTAGGTATTTGCCGGTTCTTATAATCTTTAAAATATGCTTTAGTTCATCCAAACAAGTGGGCTTAGCTTTAATTTAAAACCAGGCAAACGCATATACTTTTATTTTGTACGTAGTCAGAATCACTAATTCCGTTGAAGGTTTCGCTGTTGCTACATAAAGTCGTAAAATCCTGTTAGCTGTTGTAAGCCACCTTGAATGAGGCATTTTACCTGGCTGCCGATGTGCCTATAGCCGCTGTAAGCCGGGGTCGGCATTCTGTAAGGCGAAACGTTCAAACGTTTTCGTGTGCACGAAAAAATTTCCTTTTGTAACATAGGGCAAATCATTCGTTCGCACGAAAATGATTGATCGTTTCGCCTTACAGAATCTGACCCCTGTTCTCTTACAGGTGAAGCTAAATTTGTCAGCTTTATCCTTTATAAGTTCCTCCCGAATTTTGCGATCGATTCTTTTTTTAATCTTTTTTCGTTAATTCAGAGTCAACGTTATCAACCGCCATTCTCCTTAATTACTGTCTCTGGTCAAATAAAAAACTGCGTTTTGCATGTGGTACTCTTGTAACACAAGTGAAAACTGAAAAATCTTTACATTTGCAAGTTGATAAGTCAAAAAGTTGATTGCGATTTGAATAAATAAAGTTTTTGAATAAATGAGATTCGCTTTGATTTTATATTTTTTTATAGCTTTATGTTTTTCGTTGTACGTTTTAATTTTATGCAAAGTCTGCTGATCTGACACAATAGGGAGTGATCATTTTAACCACACACTTTTTAAGTCCATCACTAATTTTGAACAAGCTTCGGACACACTTGGATCATATCCTTTCATTTTGTCTTCAATGAAATTATAATAAACATAAACATTTTCATTACATCACAATAAGTTTGTAGATCATTGCTCTGAAGTTCGGAAGGCGCTCCAAAAACTTCACACTCGGTTTCACTACTCGTTTTTGTCATTTCCACAATCAAAGAACAGAGTAACACGCACTAATTATAATTATGTACCTAAAGAAATTTTACAGTGCGTTTCTATAATGACATGGATAGCCGCTAGGAAAGTTATTTTTTGAAATTCCATCCATAAGAGCACCAAGCGCGGTAAACACGGCTAGTTAAATTATACAAAAAACTAAAACTTCGACGTCATACAGGAACCTTAAGTTGACGTCACAAATGAACCAAATTTTTTACACATCTTTTGGGTTCCCAAATTCAACTTTTCCGCATATAGGCTTGGCTTAAGATTTAAAAAAATATATATTCGCTTCACCCTATAAAGTACATTCATCACTTCCGACATCAGTTCTATGTGGCATGTAATTTAATTTCAATAACTCGCCCTGGCTTCGAATACAGTTGAGATTACCTCTAAACATGAAAATATAGTTCTGCTCTCCAAGTTCGTGAATTAAAGCTTTATAAATGTTTCATGCTTGGCTTTGTTCGCTTAGCCTTTTAAATAACTCCCGCGTGGATCCTCCGATCTTAACAAAAAGTTCCTGCAGTGCTTTTCATAAGGTCTGTTTTGTTTTTGCGTGCACATCGTGTAGGAGTACAATATGCTCACGTCCCAGTCAAGTCCACTCGGAAAGGAAATATGGACTCATACTTTAAAGGGGCATAGCAATTTTAAAACTTGTGTGCAATTTTGTAATAACTGTAGTAGTTTTACAGTAGTGAGAGTGAGTGAGGGGTTTAGCAATAAGCGCAGAAAAATCACGAAAACGGCTCATGTGATTCAAGGTGAGTTTAAGTGAGTGAAAACTGGTACATACAACAGAGAAGTCACAACTGAGAACATTCTATTACACAATGACGTCATCGTGTTTTGGAGTGGCATCATTGCTATTCCTTGCAATGCATGTTATTGGATATTTATTTTTATTTATTTTTAATCATCTGTGTGTTGGCCCGAAGAGGGACATTTAGCTGTCCCCACTGAAGTTTGGGGACAGCGGGATACACACTCTAAAAGCGGAACTGTCCCGCTGAATGCGGGGCATCTGGTCACGTTAGCTTATAATTTTACAATCCGGATTGTTTATATCTCTCACTTCACGCAAATGCGTCAAATATCTAACTAACTTCAAAGAGCTTCCGACGATAACTATAACTATGGATATAGCTTGTCTATACACAATCCAAACAAAACGAAACAAAAACCAAAACAATTCAATCACTGTGATGACGAACAGATTATGTCACGCGCTCTATGTTTGTTGCTCATGTTATCTGACAGATTGTTTGGGGTTTAGCGCTATCCAATTCTGTCCTGCATTGTTTTCTGGCGCTGCGTGGTGCTGCACTGCTCACACAATAGAACTACCTACCATCAACACCAAAATGTTCTTAGTCACTCACGCCTCTCAGTGGGGTTTTCGCTGCTTTTAGAACAGGGCTACCAGTTTGCGGGTTTTCCCCCAGATTTAGTGTTTTTTTTTTGTCGACGGAAATCTGGGTTTTTTTTTAATTCGATTTTATTTGTATTTCGTTATTATATCCTTTTTGGATTCTGTCCACTAGCAAATGATTATTTGTTTATTTATTTAAGACTACCATTAATAATATATGTATATATAGTAAAAAAAAACTCTTCAAGTGAAGAGAAAAAAAATTAAGTTTAGAAATTTATCGAAAAGAATTAAGGAAAAAAAAAAAACTTCCACTTAGTGTGCAAGAAAAAATATAATCAATTACCCTAAGGGAAAAACTTGTGCTTTTAATAATTACATTCGTAAAGTTCTAAGCAAAAGTAAGAAAACCCTATGAGCAATTATAACAATTCATTTAATCTTTTTTTAAGTGCAATTCTGTTGATCGAAATATCAACACTGGAATCAACGGAGTTGCATATTGAATTAAAACTCCTAATGCACCTTGTTAAAGGCTCATTCATTCCATAGCTTGTCGAATGATTAGGTTCATAAAACAAGCCATGTTCACGTAACGGTAAACCCGGAACGTAAAAAGAGAGCTGGGACAGTAAGAACGTTGAGTTTATTCTTCCAGAAGCGATTCCAAACGATGTGTCCTGAATAAGTCTTCTCGTTTCCAGGGACTTTAAGTTTAGTATCCGACATCTTTCTTCTTAACTGGGCATTTCTACTGACCCAATAAAGTGACGAAGGCAATATCTTGAAAAAGACTTTTGTATACGTTCAATCCGATTTATATGCACCTGATATGCTGGTGACCAAATAATAGAACAGTATTCTAAAACAGATCTTACTAAAGAACAATGCAAGGTTTTAAGAGTTTGTATGTCTGAAAAATCCTTGCTGTTCCTTTTAATAAATCCAAGAAGAGAGTTAGCTCTGGATATTGTGCTGTCTATGTGTTTATTGAAATTTAATTTCGAATCAAACGTATCGCCCAAGTCTTTTATTTCCTCAGATCTAGTTATTAAGCGCCCAGCTATGGAGTAACCATAGAATATAGGCAACCTAATGTGAAAAAATGACGAAACCTTACATTTCCCTAAGCTCAGTTGCAAATTATTACAATTACACCAATCCGTAATTGCGTCTATGTCATCCTGAAGTTTATCACAATCGGCTACAGATTTGACTCTACACAAAAAAATTCCAGTCATCAGCAAATCCCAGACACTTACAGAAAGATACCCTTGAATCTATATCGTTCACAAATAATGCAAACAACAAAGGTCCCAAGTGACTTCCCTGTGGGACAGCAGACTTCAAACTGCCTCGAAAAAGTATTTCCTATTCTAATTAACTGATTTCTGTTACTCAGGTAGGATGCAATCCACTTCTTAAGTATTGAATGGATAGCAAGTGCTTCTAATTTTCTTGTAAGCAGTTTGTGGTCTACCCGATCAAATGCCTTAACAAAATCAGTATAGATTACATAAACCTGTGCACCTTCTTCTATTGCCGTTAAGGCAAAATTAGTAAATACAGTCAAATTCGTTACTGTGGACCTGCCTCTCATAAATCCATGTTGATTGGTGGATAAAGATTCCTTTACAAAAAAGTATATCTTCTCTTTCACTAAACTTTCAAACAATTTCGGAATCGTTGACATCTTCGAAATTGGACGATAGTTTGTCACCACATTCCTACTACCGGACTTATGAATAGGCGTAACAAAAGAATATTTCCAACAGTTTAGAAAATTGCCAGTCGAAAGGGATAAATTAAAAATCAATGTGAGCGGAATCGAGAGAGATGAACTACATTTTGAAATTAATATGGATGGTATACCATCAAATCCCGGATTTAAATTGGGTTCAAGTTTCAGTCCAGGAAATTATTCCCAAATCAGTGATAGGAGAAATATCATCGTATTGGTTTACAACAGAAGTAAAGGGTGATTTTTTAGCTGGTTTGGTTTTGGCAACACTGGTTTTGACAGCTGACGTGTGTTTAGTACCTTGTGTCACTGTCAAACAGCTTCAGTTTGGTTTGCAATTTAACCATGGATCGTCTTACAAATGAACAACGCTTGCAAATTATTGAATTTTACTATCAAAATTCGTGCTCGGTTCGAAATGTTCATCGCGGGCTGCTTCCATTTTATGATCGGCATTCTCGACCTTCTGAGCAGTCTATTCGGAAGATTGTGACCAAATTTCGCACCAAATTTACTTTGTTGGACATTAAACCACCAACACGTTTACGTACTGTGCGTAGTGAAGAAAATATTGCGGCCGTATCAGCTAGTGTGACAGAAGACCGCGAAATGTCGATTCGGCGCCGTTCCCAGCAGTTAGGCCTTTGTTACAGCACTACGTGGAAAATTTTGCGGAAGGATTTGGGCGTAAAGCCTTTTAAGATACAGCTGGTGCAAGAACTAAAGCCAGCCGACCTACCACAACGCCGAATTTTTGGTGAATGGGCTCTTGGAAAGCTGGCCGAGGATCCGCTTTTTTATCGAAAAATTGTGTTCAGCGATGAGGCTCATTTTTGGTTGAATGGGTACGTAAATAAGCAAAATTGCCGCATTTGGAGTGAAGATCAGCCAGAAGCATTGCAACAGCTACCAATGCATCCCGAAAAAGCCACTGTTTGGTGCGGTTTATGGGCCGGCGGCATTATTGGGCCATATTTCTTCAAAGATGATGCGAATCGCAGCGTTACTGTCAATGGTGAACGCTACCGAGCGATGATAACAAACTTTTTTTTGCCCGAAATGGAAGTTCTTGACTTGCATGATATGTGTTTTCAACAAGACGGTGCCACATGCCACACAGCATGCGAAACAATGGCGCAATTGCGAGGCGAGTTTGGTGAACAGTTAATTTCACGTTTCGGGCCGGTCAATTGGCCGCCTAGATCGTGCGATTTGACACCATTAGATTATTTTTTGTGGGGGTATGCCAAGGCTAATGTGTATAGGGACAAGCCCGCTTCGATTGACGCACTGGAAGCCAACATCCATGCATTCATTCGTGAGATACCGGCCGATATGTGTGAAAGAGTATGCCAAAATTGGACTCAGCGGATGGGCTACCTGAGACGCAGCCGCGGTCAACATTTGCATGAAATTATCTTTAAACATTAAATTGCAAGGTTCAAACTATCGATTCAAATAAATATTTCATTCATTTTTTCGAATTTTTTGTGTTTTTTTTTTAAAAAAAAGTTCTAAGCCTCTTAAAAAATCACCCTTTATAAACGTCATCCAAATAAACAGTCTGAAAATATGAGGCAAAAAGTTCGCAAGATGGTTGAACATCATCTGAGCGAACTCCCCCATATTCAATACCAATAGGAAATTCAGTAGTTTTGCGTTTTGAATTTATAAAAACTCAAAACGCTTTGCTGTTATTTTTTATTCTCGATTCCACTGAATATATATAAATTTTGTACAAAAATTTATTAAGGAACTCATATTCTCTACGAAAACGAGAAAACAATGAAAAATCTTCTGACATACCGGTCAGTTTATATTTTTTGAAAGCTTTGTTCTTGATGTTTTTCATTTTAGAAAGCTGCATATTGAACCATGGGTGCTTTCTATGGTCTTTTCGCTTTATTATAGGAACATGTAATTCGATTCCAGTCTTTAAAACTGAAATGAAAGTGCTGTACATGCTCGATAAATTTGAAACATCAAGGATATCATTCCATAAGATTGAATTTAAATACAAATTCAGATTATTATAATCTGCCTTTGCGAAATTATACTCATATTGAGCACTTTGAAGTGGCAAATAATTGTCAGTTGTAATAGTGGCGCAAAAATAACCTTCCGATGTTTTTTGGCTGTAATTTAAAAAAAAAATGAAAAACTTTGATTCTTCTTGTGGATTATTTTTATTTGGTCTTTTAATTTTTTTTACATCGAGTCGAGAATATGATGTCATGTAAATGGCCGCCGCCGCAGTTGATTGTCATTTGAGCCCTTTTTATGGCATTTTCCATCACTTTGGCCAAAACTTCCGGCGATAGGTCCTCACATTCTTGACGGATATTGTCTTTAAGAGCTGCAAGAGTCTAAGGCTTGTTGACATAAAAACGCGACTTCAAAAAGCCCCACAAAAAGAATTCTGGAGCGGTCAAATCAGGCGATCTTGCTGGCCAGTGCAAATCGCCAAAACGGGACATTAGGCGCCCGGGAAATGCATCCTTCAGCATATCGGTTGTGTCACGTGCAGTGTGTGCCGTTGCACCGTCCTGTTGGAACCACATGTTTTCCAATCCCAATTCATCAAGTTGCGGCAAAAAGAACTCGTTGATCATTGCTCTGTAGCGCTCACCATTCACAGTAACCGTTTGGCCCGCGACGTCTTCGAAGAAAAAAGTTCCGATGGCTACAACAGCAATATTCTCTGCAGAACGGCTACTCCGGGGTCTGCCACGCCTGGCAGCATCTCGTGTTGTGCCAGTCTCTTCGAGGCGAGCGGCCAAACGTCGCAGTGTTTCACCAGTAGGCGTTGGACGGCTAGGAAATCTGCGACGAAATTCACGTTGTGCCAAAGTCACCGACCGATTATTGCTCAAATAAATAGTCACCAATATTCCGCGTTCTGGAGCAGTGTAGCGTAACATTGTTTATTAACGTATATTTCGCATGTGCTTACTACACAAATGTCAAAACAGAACTGACATTAGGGGCCAATCGCAAAATTTATAGCATTTTCTGATAGGAGGATTACTTTTGCGCCACCTTGTACATAGTAACCTGACAGTTTGTTCAGTTTTTTTTTTATTTAATTACGACTCGGGCCATTCATTTTTTTTTTCTTGATGCTTCACATGGACTCACAGATAGGAAATTTAAGAGATAATTTTATTTTAAAAATTTGCGGTGGGAATCGAGTAGGTGCGCGGGAGCTGACGGTCTAGTTAATTCTTAGTTTATGATGGACGCCACTGTTAAACATAGCACTTTAGGAGGCATGGCACGATGTCCTAAACTTAGGCAAGTTCTCTCCGAAAGTTTATATAAAATCTCGGGGTCGTATCGTATTTTCAATTTATATACCCCTGTCAGAAACTATCTACTGCCTTGGCCAAGGTTGTCGATAACACTCGTAGTATAGGCACAGCTACTGAAGAAACAAATAAGATATTATAAGGCACGTTCATCCTGCTCCTGCAATGGACAAAATCATGGCGGATTCCTAGAACCATATTTACGTACATAGTACATACAAGCAAACAAAGAACTTGTCTAAATTTATCGGAAAGACTCTCGACGCAACTTGTAGAAAAAATGCGCAGAGCTTAAAAACAAATATAGAGAACTTTATTGGTCGGCCGGAAAATACGCTAAGCTTATAACTTCGACCCATTTAGAACTGAGTCTTCAACCTTAACCCAAGACACGCCTATATAGACTTTGGTTGCGAAAATGATCTGATTTCTAAATGAGATTAGTCGCACCCTACCATATCTACATCCCGACCTACACTTGTTCCGACTTAGCATCTGCTTCTGTCGTGCAAAATCCAATAATACACAAAACAATACGTCAATGTGTCAAGTTGATACTACAATATTCGGATTTATATTGTGATTTTTTTCCGGTAAAAGTTGCACATTTTACTAAAATTATTGAACAAAATCTGTGCCACCGATCCCTTTGATTTATCCAATAGGAATATAACAAGGGCCGTATCACTATAGCATAAAAGAAGGGTGCCAACAAATTAGTTCAACAAATTTGACATGGGATTGATTTAACGACGATCGGATTGCATAAAATTCAGTCGTTCAAAACTAGGGGTGGGTGTGCCGCCTACTTGATGATTTCATTATACCTAAGGGTTAGTGAATTGCTTGCTCGTTCATGAAATGGGATTAACTAGAAGTGAAATGCGATTAACCATCAGTTTGGTAAACATATTGCACCGTGCTAGTAATTTTTGGAGTGTCCACCAAACAGTTCATGTTCCCGGTATAAATTTTGATGCAAAAACAGAAGTTTTTAAATGCAGTCCAGAACACAAAACTTAAAACAAACTCAAATCAACAAATTGGTTGAGAAGATTGCATTTTAATAAAAATAAAACGAAAAACATTTGTCCTTTGTATGCAAATGACTCCATATAAAAGTAGAAATTAGCCATCGCAAATACCCACAAGTGTTCACTAATCAAAGGACATACCCACTCGCATCTGTGTGGGAACAAATTCACCTGCTTAGATACATTTCTTATTCTTTTGGGATGACACCCTAACAAGCCGGTGCATTCAAAACAAACCATAAAATTATTAATAAAGTCAAAATCGAACAATATGTAAAGCCAACCCCAGTCACTCCCTTGATAGCGACACGGTGCGCTGCAACCCTCGCAGTGAACAGAGAAAGAGATGTGTGATTATGCAAGGGGTGAGCAACGTAATTCACTTGATAAGGCAGGAGCTAAGTACTGAAGCGATCCGGTTATTAAAAACAGATAATGTCCGTGTCGAAATTCTCACAATTGTAACAGTTACAGTTTCATGCTTGAATTTCTGGGAAATATTAATTTTTACCGAAGACAAATTATGACACCGATTGAATTACCGATTGTCCAACCCCAAGTGTGTAACCCTTGTTAGGGAAAATAAATCCGAATCCGGTCGTTTTGGGGGGTTGAAATACTATCAATATGCTATGCGTGCTTTCACTCATCAGAGCCCTTAATTGGTTTTGTTATGACTTCTTGGTGTTGGACGGTGAATGCCTACTGCAAAGTCCTGTGCCTATCATATCAGTAGTTAACGACAGTCAAGAGGGTAAACAATTGCCTCACAAGTGCTGTGTGGACTCCAGCAGAGAGGCACACGTTTTTAACGAGTTAATTTTTAATTTCCGTTGCAAGAATTAAATGTCAAATCGAAACACTTTCAGCTCTCCAAGTAGCTACCTATACAATAGACCCGTGAGAGTGCGTAAAAACATCATCATAATATAGATTTCAAGTTAACCGTTTGAAAAAAGCTATAAATTTACGGAAAGTACTTGTACTTAAGAGAGATAAAGAAATCAGGATAGGTACCTAGCCTGCAGGAAAAATTTTGACAAAGGATCTATCCAGTAAAACTATACAATACGCCCCACTTTTTTAGAATCTTCAATAAAACAAAAAAAAAAAAAAACAAAGATGATAGTTCTTTTGCTAAATAGAAAATTAACAGTCTTTTTTCATAGGCTTGGCAATATCATTTGTAGAAAAATATGTTGGCATATAAAGGTGTTAAGAGGTGTTATTTTGGTATTCAAAGAAAAATGTCATTTTTTGAGATAAATGATCGGATGTTTATTTTATAATAAAGAGGAAGGTATGCCGTTAATAATGAAAAACAACATCAGCCAAATGGCCACCACGAGCACGCATACAGGACCATATACTTTTCATGAAATTTTCCATAACCAAATCGCAAAGTGGCTGCCCTATGTCCTCGATAGCCTCACGAATTTTATCTTTGAGGTCTTGAATCGACGCTGGGCTGTTGGCGTAGACCTTATCTTTCACGTGGCCCCAAAGGAAGAAGTCGCAAGGTGTTAAATCACAAGATCTCGGTGGCCGATTGTGATCACCTCTTCGAGAGATAACACGGTCCGGAAACTTTTCCCGTAAAAGATCAATGGTTTCGTTGCTTGTGTGGCACGTAGCGCCGACTTGTTGAAATTAAACGTTGTCCAGATCAATACCATCCAACTCCGACCATAAAAAAATCATTAATCATCTCTCGATAGCGCAATCCATTCACCGTAAGTGTTGATCCAACCTCATTTTCGAAAAAGTAAGGTCCAATGACCCCGCCGGACCATAAACCGCACCAAACAGTCACACGTTGAGGATGGAGAGGCTTTTCAACAATACAAGGTGCTTCACGACGACCGAAAAATGCTTTAGTTTTGCGAACTGTGACTGCAAGATTTTCACCATTTTTGTAGTGAATTTTAATATTTTCAATGCGTTGTTAAAGCGTGTATCGTTCCATTCTTAGTAATGGCGTAGTTTCTGCTTGTCGAATGTCAAAGAATAAAAGCTTCCGAAATAGCGGGTCATTCACAATAACACCTCTTATTGGAAAACCCTTTATTATATTTTTAAAAAAAAGTTTAAGTTGGGCGTTTTGTAACTTAATCGTTGGGTAAAAAGCCCCGCGTTAGTGACAAAAGGCCCCCAAAGAAAAAGTAGGAACAAATATTATAAAGTAATGAAAATTAAATTATTTGGTTTTGTAATATGGCCTGTCACTTCGCCTTGCGGCCGAAGCTGTTGCAATTGGGTATGTAGTACATAGTACAAAACTCGTGCAACCATCCCTGACAAGATATACACTGAATCCAGTGTTCAGTAGAAACGGTCTTGTGGCAATTCTAACTACTTTTCGTTTTCTTTATTTTTTTCTGTTCAACAATTTTTTTTTCGTTTTTGCATGTTTTCTGATGAGTGTTATATTTCAATACATCACTGGGGCGTTTTGTAAATTTCTGAGCGCAAAACGGCCCAGCAGAGTAAAGCAACCCAACCTGATTTAAAAAAAATAAACAAGCACGAACTAAAAAGCCAATTTGATATACTTTCTAAATAAAGGGTGATTTTTTAGCTGGTTTGGTTTTGGCAACACTGGTTTTGACAGCTGACGTGTGTTTAGTACCTTGTGTCACTGTCAAACAGCTTCAGTTTGGTTTGCAATTTAACCATGGATCGTCTTACAAATGAACAACGCTTGCAAATTATTGAATTTTACTATCAAAATTCGTGCTCGGTTCGAAATGTTCATCGCGGGCTGCTTCCATTTTATGATCGGCATTCTCGACCTTCTGAGCAGTCTATTCGGAAGATTGTGACCAAATTTCGCACCAAATTTACTTTGTTGGACATTAAACCACCAACACGTTTACGTACTGTGCGTAGTGAAGAAAATATTGCGGCCGTATCAGCTAGTGTGACAGAAGACCGCGAAATGTCGATTCGGCGCCGTTCCCAGCAGTTAGGCCTTTGTTACAGCACTACGTGGAAAATTTTGCGGAAGGATTTGGGCGTAAAGCCTTTTAAGATACAGCTGGTGCAAGAACTAAAGCCAGCCGACCTACCACAACGCCGAATTTTTGGTGAATGGGCTCTTGGAAAGCTGGCCGAGGATCCGCTTTTTTATCGAAAAATTGTGTTCAGCGATGAGGCTCATTTTTGGTTGAATGGGTACGTAAATAAGCAAAATTGCCGCATTTGGAGTGAAGATCAGCCAGAAGCATTGCAACAGCTACCAATGCATCCCGAAAAAGACACTGTTTGGTGCGGTTTATGGGCCGGCGGCATTATTGGGCCATATTTCTTCAAAGATGATGCGAATCGCAGCGTTACTGTCAATGGTGAACGCTACCGAGCGATGATAACAAACTTTTTTTTGCCCGAAATGGAAGTTCTTGACTTGCATGATATGTGGTTTCAACAAGACGGTGCCACATGCCACACAGCACGCGAAACAATGGCGCAATTGCGAGGCGAGTTTGGTGAACAGTTAATTTCACGTTTCGGGCCGGTCAATTGGCCTACCACTCAATTGGTGAACGATTGAAACTTGTTTGAACAATATAATTGTGGGGAGAGCCAAACACCAAGTAGCTAATAACTGCAATTTCGTTGAAACGCTCAGCTCTAGTTCGACGCTCCGAAGACCGACATCGTCGGTTGACAGGTAAAACTCACTACCTACACATTTCAGCTAAAATTACCTTTTATGAATTAGTACAATATTTCATCAACTTCGGTTTTTTAGGTTTTAACGGCAGGAAAAAATTAGGAAAACCTCATTATTTGCAGTTGGCTCTGAATGCACTTAGTGAGTTTTATCTGTCAACCGACGATGTGTACACCGAACCACGATGGAACTATGTACATTGGCAAAGTCACCACCGAACCAAGTGCAATATCGGCATTGCGATAAAATCACTGATCGGGCAAAAGCCCTAAAATGCCATACGGCATCACAACGATCCCTAGGATTAAGTCGCGGGGAAGTACTGCAAGGATAATTCTAAGTCGTGTAGGAGAATTGAAATGGGTATTGGATGAATCGCCACATTCAACAGCCGCAAACAGTACCAAATCCATGTCTATAAATGGACAAAACCTTAGAAATTACTGGTGAATTTTTCACGGGGATATAGAAGATACATAAGTCCAACTTCATTTTTTTTGCACTCGTTACCTGTCTAAGTTTCGTATTTTTTTTAATTTTCTCTATTGTTAGTAAGAGAAATGTTAATCAATCCTGACATTACTCTGATAGAGGAACTCAAAAAAGTGGGTCTCCCAATTCTGTTCGTCTAATGGTCGGCTCCTGAGGTCTACAGCCTAAGCTGTATTGATATTTGAGGCTATGTAGGTGGAGTTAACGTCTCTGTATACCCATTTTTTTTTTTAGCTAAAAAGTCGAATAACGGGGCTTTTGAAAATTGGACTTATCTCAAAAACTCTATGCTTTTTAAACCAAAAAAATGTTAAGATATTGTTTTCTATAGTTTTGCCTACGAAACCAAATGCAAATTTGGAGGAATTCATGCCTTCAAAATTCTTGCGTCCTTCATTTTCAATTCGAATCACTGAATCATTTTCGATTTGGATAAAACTTAAAAAACCAAGTAATACTAACATCCCGAGCAATACATACATAACATTCGGTTTTCAGATAAATAGATACACAATAGTTTAGTAAAATTTATGTTTTCAAAATTATTGCGCCCTTAATTTAAACGATAATTTAAAAAACTGCTCATATCTCGAAAACTCCATTTTCGATTTCGATAAAACTTTAAAAACCAGGGTGTTTACAACCCGAACAATAACTTGTACTCGGTTTTCAGCTAAATAGTTAAGCAATAGTATTTTTCAAACTAAACACTGCAATATTTGGTACCGTTTTGTCTGCAAAATTTTACAAAAACCATTCTAACGATATTAATAAAAACACATATTGTGTATAGATAAAATCAGTATTCGAAATAAGACCCCTTACTTAGTTTTTCTCAAAAATTTCGAAAAAATCCGTTTATTTTTTAATTATTTATATTTCCCGTATTTTTACATAACTATGCTATTTGTTATAATCTACCCACTTCCGATAAAACTGCAATAACAGCTACGCAAAACTTCATTTTAGCAAATATTTCCATTTTTTTTCCACCTTTTGAATATGCACCTCAAAATAATTGCAACCACTTCCTAAACAATCAGAAACTTCCACTTCATTTGCATCCCCACACGGGTCCATCGGCATATTCGCCTTATAAAGAGTGATTTTTTAAGAGGTTTAGAACTTTTTTTAAAAAAAAAAACCCAAAGAATTCGAAAAAATGAATGAAATATTTATTTGAATCGATAGTTTGAACCTTGCAATTTAATGTTTAAAGATAATTTCATGCAAATGTTGACCGCGGCTGCGTCTCAGGTAGCCCATCCGCTGAGTCCAATTTTGGCATACTCTTTCACACATATCGGCCGGTATCTCACGAATGAATGCATGGATGTTGGCTTCCAGTGCGTCAATCGAAGCGGGCTTGTCCCTATACACATTAGCCTTGGCATACCCCCACAAAAAATAATCTAATGGTGTCAAATCGCACGATCTAGGCGGCCAATTGACCGGCCCGAAACGTGAAATTAACTGTTCACCAAACTCGCCTCGCAATTGCGCCATTGTTTCGCATGCTGTGTGGCATGTGGCACCGTCTTGTTGAAAACACATATCATGCAAGTCAAGAACTTCCATTTCGGGCAAAAAAAAGTTTGTTATCATCGCTCGGTAGCGTTCACCATTGACAGTAACGCTGCGATTCGCATCATCTTTGAAGAAATATGGCCCAATAATGCCGCCGGCCCATAAACCGCACCAAACAGTGGCTTTTTCGGGATGCATTGGTAGCTGTTGCAATGCTTCTGGCTGATCTTCACTCCAAATGCGGCAATTTTGCTTATTTACGTACCCATTCAACCAAAAATGAGCCTCATCGCTGAACACAATTTTTCGATAAAAAAGCGGATCCTCGGCCAGCTTTCCAAGAGCCCATTCACAAAAAATTCGGCGTTGTGGTAGGTCGGCTGGCTTTAGTTCTTGCAACAGCTGTATCTTAAAAGGCTTTACGCCCAAATCCTTCCGCAAAATTTTCCACGTAGTGCTGTAACAAAGGCCTAACTGCTGGGAACGGCGCCGAATCGACATTTCGCGGTCTTCTGTCACACTAGCTGATACGGCCGCAATATTTTCTTCATTACGCACAGTACGTAAACGTGTTGGTGGTTTAATGTCCAACAAAGTAAATTTGGTGCGAAATTTGGTCACAATCTTCCGAATAGACTGCTCAGAAGGTCGAGAATGCCGATCATAAAATGGAAGCAGCGCGCGATGAACATTTCGAACCGAGCACGAATTTTGATAGTAAAATTCAATAATTTGCAAGCGTTGTTCATTTGTAAGACGATCCATGGTTAAATTGCAAACCAAACTGAAGCTGTTTGACAGTGACACAAGGTACTAAACACACGTCAGCTGTCAAAACCAGTGTTGCCAAAACCAAACCAGCTAAAAAATCACCCTTTAGCTGCTAATGCAAACTCAAAAACAAATCTGTGGAAACTTACATTCTAGCAAGCACCTAAGAAACGTATCACTTATTTTATTATTCCTATTAAACATAATAAAGAAACCAATAAAATGTATTACCCTTAAATTAAGCCCTTCTGGCAATACCCTATTTAATCAATATTTTAAATTTTGTAAGATCTGGCAGTGACGTAAAGAAAATAAATAAAGCTGTGAAAGATCACTCACAGCCAGTGTTCTTAGCACTCTCTCTTCATTTTTCCCACGAAGCGTGGTCGTTTTTCCCTTTTTTCGCTTTTCAGCGCACTCAAATTCATGAGCTGTTTTTTATGGGCATTCAGTGTGTTGATCATCATGGTGAAATACAGGTGTTTTGAAAGAATTTCACCAAACATTTATAGTTTGAATGTTTTTCTGTTAGATTTCTGAAATTCCCACGATTTGGCTCTTTTTCCCTTTATCCCACGGAAGGCTTTTCGGACATCGAAATTCCCACAAAAACGATAAATCCCACGACATAAAAACACTGCTCACAGCCGATCACAATAAACAAACAAAAGCTCTGTAAAAAAACTAGTATATAAGGAAAAGATAAATTCAGAATAATGTAGTTGAACATGAACTTGCGATGCGAAGTGAACGGTAGAGTACCTCAACCTCTGTTCCACCACCAAGAACGACTTTTGCATAATAAACAACCGAAGTTGTCAGCGTTTTATTTTCCCAATCAGACTCTGCGTAACCCACGACCAGGACCCGTCACCTCGTTGGCTTATTTTCTGTTTCGCTTGTCAATGCCTGCAATACGGTAGAGTGCCACAGCCTCTGCAGCGTGTAAGTAGGGAAGCGGAGTCGGAGTGGCGTATCAACGAAATTACCTCGTTCTCTCGTCAAACATCTGTTTACTACAACATAAATATCTGTGTAAAGTTATCGGTCTAACACGAACCCTACCTCCAATCATAGACACCCGTAAGCCAGCGTTACTAATATATTCCAGTCAAAAATAAAAATATGCATTTGCAAATCAGAAAACAGAAACCACTGCCACACTTTGCCTTATAAAATAGTACTGTAGACGCTTTTACCTCTTTAACCATAACTTGGGACAATTGCCTGTTACTGAGCGATTCACCTTATAAAAAGCAACATTGTTATTGATATTTATGTAAGTACTGCCTATCAGTTGAATAACCCAAAAGTGAATTTTATTTAAAACTACATATTCCTTTTCCTATATCCTATTCACCGTTTCTTTTATCTAGCATCGATTCACAGATCTTTACCTACCTACTTAATAAAATAACAAAACAACCAACCAAACTTTTGATGAACGAGAAAGTTTTGTTCGACCCAGTCGTGCACTTTATTTTTTCTTGCGTCTAGTTTTAAGTTAAAAAGAAAACTTATTATGTACGTAGGTAAATAAACACCCAATTTTGGCTTATTTATCTGTTATGACATATGATCGCTACATAACGATATCTTTATTATATACAAGGTGGCGCAAAAGTAATCCTCCTATCAGAAAATGCTATAAATTTTGCTATTGGCCCCTAATGTCAGTTCTGTTTTGACATTTGTGTAGTAAATACATGCGAAATACACGTTAATAAACAATATTACGCTACACTGCTCCAGAACGCGGAATATTGGTGACTATTTATTTGAGCAATAATCGGTCGGTGACTTTGGCACAACGTGAATTTCGTCGCAGATTTCCTAGCCGTTCAACGCCTACTGGTGAAACACTGCGACGTTTAGCTTTTGGGGCACTGAAAATCCGCGTGTAACCCACGAAGAGCCATTACACCCGCTCAAAGTCACTGTATGGTGTGCTGTTTTCGCTGGAGGAGTCATCGGACCTTTTTTCTTTGAAGACGTCGCGGGCCAAACGGTTACTGTGAATGGTGAGCGCTACAGAGCAATGATCAACGAGTTCTTTTTGCCGCAACTTGATGAATTGGGATCGGAAAACATGTGGTTCCAACAGGACGGTGCAACGGCACACACTGCACGTGCCGGGATGCATTTCCCGGGCGCCTAATCTCCCGTTTTGGCGATTTGCACTGGCCATCAAGATCGCCTGATTTGACCGCTCCAGACTTCTTTTTGTGGGGCTTTTTGAAGTCGCGGGTTTATGTCAACAAGCCTCAGACTCTTGCAGCTCTTAAAGACAATATCCGTCAAGAATGTGAGGACCTATCGCCGGAAGTTTTGGCCAAAGTGATGGAAAATGCCATAAAAAGGGCTCAAATGACAATCAACTGTGGCGGCGGCCATTTACATAACATCATATTTTCGACTTGATGTAAAAAAAATTAAAAGACCAAATAAAAATAATCCACAAGAAGAATCAAAGTTTTTCATTTTTTTTTTAATTACAGCCAAAAAGCATCGGAAGGTTATTTTTGCGACACCTTGTATACAATACATAATATGTAGTACATATATAGATAAAGGGTGATTTTTTAAGAGTTTTAGAACTTTTTTTAAAAAAAAAACACAAAGAATTCGAAAAAATGAATGAAATATTTATTTGAATCGATAGTTTGAACCTTGCAATTTAATGTTTAAAGATAATTTCATGCAAATGTTGACCGCGGCTGCGTCTCAGGTAGCCCATCCGCTGAGTCCAATTTTGGCATACTCTTTCACACATATCGGCCGGTATCTCACGAATGAATGCATGGATGTTGGCTTCCAGTGCGTCAATCGAAGCGGGCTTGTTCCTATACACATTAGCCTTGGCATACCCCCACAAAAATAATCTAATGGTGTCAAATCGCACGATCTAGGCGGCCAATTGACCGGCCCGAAACGTGAAATTAACTGTTCACCAAACTCGCCTCGCAATTGCGCCATTGTTTCGCGTGCTGTGTGGCATGTGGCACCGTCTTGTTGAAACCACATATCATGCAAGTCAGTCAAGAACTACCATTTCGGGCAAAAAAAAGTTTGTTATCATCGCTCGGTAGCGTTCACCATTGACAGTAACGCTGCGATTCGCATCATCTTTGAAGAAATATGGCCCAATAATGCCGCCGGCCCATAAACCGCACCAAACAGTGGCTTTTTCGGGATGCATTGGTAGCTGTTGCAATGCTTCTGGCTGATCTTCACTCCAAATGCGGCAATTTTGCTTATTTACGTACCCATTCAACCAAAAATGAGCCTCATCGCTGAACACAATTTTTCGATAAAAAAGCGGATCCTCGGCCAGCTTTCCAAGAGCCCATTCACCAAAAATTCGGCGTTGTGGTAGGTCGGCTGGCTTTAGTTCTTGCACCAGCTGTATCTTAAAAGGCTTTACGCCCAAATCCTTCCGCAAAATTTTCCACGTAGTGCTGTAACAAAGGCCTAACTGCTGGGAACGGCGCCGAATCGACATTTCGCGGTCTTCTGTCACACTAGCTGATACGGCCGCAATATTTTCTTCACTACGCACAGTACGTAAACGTGTTGGTGGTTTAATGTCCAACAAAGTAAATTTGGTGCGAAATTTGGTCACAATCTTCCGAATAGACTGCTCAGAAGGTCGAGAATGCCGATCATAAAATGGAAGCAGCGCGCGATGAACATTTCGAACCGAGCACGAATTTTGATAGTAAAATTCAATAATTTGCAAGCGTTGTTCATTTGTAAGACGATCCATGGTTAAATTGCAAACCAAACTGAAGCTGTTTGACAGTGACACAAGGTACTAAACACACGTCAGCTGTCAAAACCAGTGTTGCCAAAACCAAACCAGCTAAAAAATCACCCTTTATATAAGAGTGCAGGGATTTGTTTTTGAACTCGAATTCTGTGTTATAAACTGAATAGGTGTGGCGATGGAAGTGCGTGGGGGTGCACATGTAGTGGGAGTTTCTTATTGTGTAAGCTCCAAGTTCCTGGAACCTACCTAATCTGAACACAGATCGTGATTTGCGTAGTCATTTCTAAGAAATATTGTAATACGTTTTTTTTTTTGGATTTTCTGAGAAAAACTGACTACCTACGGGATTTTATTCACTATTGTTCAACTTCCCGATAACTCCGAGGTTGACCAACTTCAGAGTTGATTTGAAAGAGAGAGTTGAGCGGCAAGTTGAAAATTGCTTTTATTCACTACTTTTATTCTCAACTCCTCAGTTGAAATTCAAAAACCCCAACAAAATCAATTTAAACATAAAATCCCAAGTTTACTCTCCTAACTTCTACTATTTCGCGGAGTTGAGCGAATCCAAAGTTGAGCGAGTCAACTTTGAGTGAATAGAAGCAAATTCTCAAGTTGAAATTAAAAATCCCCAAGTTGTGTTCAACTTTGAGTGAATAAAACCGGCCTTAGAATTCTTTTATTTTCGTAAGTCTATTGTAATTCGATCAAAATCGTTAGAGCAATTATTATTAATTATTATTCGAAAATTATTATTGTTCGAAAATTACTATTTAACTGAAAACTGAGTACAAGGGGTTTTCGAGACATGAGAAATTTTTAAAAATCGTTTTCAGCGATTCGAATGCCAAATGAAGGATGCAATAATTTTGAAAATATCAATTTTACTCCAAGCTTGAATTTTGGTCATAATCTTCAGGGCCGTTTTTATGTTATTTAAAGAAAGCCAATTTTTTAAAAAAATGCCCTTTCTTAAAAATCGATTTTAGGATAACTTAGAGAAAAACTGGTTTGCTATCAAGTTCGGAATGACCTTGAGAATAATTTTTTGTTACATCTTAAGATCGTTTTTGAGGTAGATTTATGTCCAATTTTCAAAAGTACCAATTCCATTTATTTTAGCGGAAAACTGGATATGCCATGTTAACCTTACAAACATCTCAAATATCTATTTTGATTTGGCTTGAATCTGTTAATGGGAAGTATTAAGCAATATTTTCTTCACTACGCACAGTACGTAAACGTGTTGGTGGTTTAATGTCCAACAAAGTAAATTTGGTGCGAAATTTGGTCACAATCTTCCGAATAGACTGCTCAGAAGGTCGAGAATGCCGATCATAAAATGGAAGCAGCGCGCGATGAACATTTCGAACCGAGCACGAATTTTGATAGTAAAATTCAATAATTTGCAAGCGTTGTTCATTTGTAAGACGATCCATGGTTAAATTGCAAACCAAACTGAAGCTGTTTGACAGTGACACAAGGTACTAAACACACGTCAGCTGTCAAAACCAGTGTTGCCAAAACCAAACCAGCTAAAAAATCACCCTTTATATAAGAGTGCAGGGATTTGTTTTTGAACTCGAATTCTGTGTTATAAACTGAATAGGTGTGGCGATGGAAGTGCGTGGGGGTGCACATGTAGTGGGAGTTTCTTATTGTGTAAGCTCCAAGTTCCTGGAACCTACCTAATCTGAACACAGATCGTGATTTGCGTAGTCATTTCTAAGAAATATTGTAATACGTTTTTTTTTTTGGATTTTCTGAGAAAAACTGACTACCTACGGGATTTTATTCACTATTGTTCAACTTCCCGATAACTCCGAGGTTGACCAACTTCAGAGTTGATTTGAAAGAGAGAGTTGAGCGGCAAGTTGAAAATTGCTTTTATTCACTACTTTTATTCTCAACTCCTCAGTTGAAATTCAAAAGTTGGCTGACTTGCTGATGTTTGTGGCAGATGACACAAAATATGACACGATCTATCGAATTAGAATTACGAACTTAATAAAAAATACAATAAATTCCAACTCTTTCGCGATGCACAATACCTTCTCCAGATGCACGGCAACGAATTCATAATAATATGGAGCACCATCATTGTCGTCCGCTTTGAGAGACGGAAACTAGTCATGGACGTCCCATTTTTCAAGTCCGTTACCGTGGTATTATCTTGTATTGCCGTCTCTCACAGACCAGATTCTCCTCCTCTCCATCCGCTTCACAGCTCGAATCAGACTATGGCCAATTGTAATTAATAATAATTACTTTCGTCACTTTATTTGAAGAGCTATCAGTCAAAAACCCCAACAAAATCAATTTAAACATAAAATCCCAAGTTTACTCTCCTAACTTCTACTATTTCGCGGAGTTGAGCGAATCCAAAGTTGAGCGAGTCAACTTTGAGTGAATAAAAGCAAATTCTCAAGTTGAAATTAAAAATCCCCAAGTTGTGTTCAACTTTGAGTGAATAAAACCGGCCTTAGAATTCTTTTATTTTCGTAAGTCTATTGTAATTCGATCAAAATCGTTAGAGCAATTATTATTAATTATTATTCGAAAATTATTATTGTTCGAAAATTACTATTTAACTGAAAACTGAGTACAAGGGGTTTTCGAGACATGAGAAATTTTTAAAAATCGTTTTCAGCGATTCGAATGCCAAATGAAGGATGCAATAATTTTGAAAATATCAATTTTACTCCAAGCTTGAATTTTGGTCATAATCTTCAGGGCCGTTTTTATGTTATTTAAAGAAAGCCAATTTTTTAAAAAAATGCCCTTTCTTAAAAATCGATTTTAGGATAACTTAGAGAAAAACTGGTTTGCTATCAAGTTCGGAATGACCTTGAGAATAATTTTTTTTTACATCTTAAGATCGTTTTTGAGGTAGATTTATGTCCAATTTTCAAAAGTACCAATTCCATTTATTTTAGCGGAAAACTGGATATGCCATGTTAACCTTACAAACATCTCAAATATCTATTTTGATTTGGCTTGAATCTGTTAATGGGAAGTATTTTAGATCTGTGGAGCAGAGGGACAGACGGACAGAAATGCGATTATCATCGTAATTTCAGAATTGATTAAAATCTCCGAAATTTTTCTGAAAACTCTTTAACTTTCTGATAAAATTTACAGACGTGTTTTGGTTTGTTGGTTATTTGGTTTAGAAACAGATTTGTGCGCTAAAATGCAATAGTATTGAACTAGAACCCCACACACATTTCATACCTGGTTTTCTTCGCATCTAACTGTATGTCCTGGAACGTTACAAGAGACCACATAATTTATTTACATAAATTATCTGTTAGAATTTATTTCGCAAAACCTCAAGTAAACATACAAACAAAATTTTAAACACAAATTAACAACAATTATTAAAATTAATAAACCAAAGTGAACAATGATGCCTCCTAACTCTTAAGCTAGGCTATGACTGTAAGGTGACACAAAGTCCCGCTGAAACGATGGATGCAGATGATGCCCCGGATGGTGATGTCCGTTAATGCCTGAGTAGATTTCTGGTGATCGATTTTTATGAGAGTTCGATGGTGTACCAGTAAGCAGCTCGGTCATGAAGCCAATGTAAGTGATTGCGAGTCGAAGAGTCTCGATGCGGGAAAGACGTTTCTCATATGCGAATGTCGGAACCTTTTAACGAAAAGTTTTGTTAAAACAGTTTTTTGTATAAATTTTAGATCTCAGGAACTTACCTTTCTCCTCAACTTATCAAATGCTTCATTTAAATTGAACATTCGTCTTCGTTCGCGAATGTTTGCTGCACGTCGCTGTGCCAGTGAGGCAACGCGTCTTCGGGTTTTTTTCGACGACGAGTGCGAGGAGGCGGCAAGTCCACCGCGTGGCGATAGTCGCTGATTTACCAAACTGGACACTTGAGATCTCGGCCAAATTGCTGGAAATATATGAAATGTATTTACAAAAGTTAACTTTATGTTTAAATATGTAGGTATAACCGATGAGTTGCATTTATAAGAAGCGATATAAAAAAAGTGATTTTGCAGTGTGAAAAACAATTCTTACACAAATAACATAATTTTACTATCATTCCCTTGTATAAAACCAGTAAGAAGAAATTCGACATAGTTAATTACCATCACTCTTATTGAAAATTAGCTATTACACGAAATGGATATTGTTCAAGTATTTTCGATCACTGAATCGATGAATGTAATATTTTTGGTAATTCGGCAGCCAAACTTCTACCGCATTGAGTCGAAAGATGAAATGTTATTTGGTTTAGGGCGTTTCGCATAAAATCAGTAATTGAAGGCACATACTTGAAGGTAATAAAACTCACTGAATAATATTTTGCCAAATGAAAATATTTTGTGATCAGAACTCTCTTGTTTCATTCTATTTCACAAGGTGTAGTAAAAAGAAATCCATTATTTTTGTATGAAATTGAAGGGTTTATTTAGTATATATAGAATGATCCGATCTAAGTCAAATATGCGCCATTTTGTTCAATAGTCTGGTAATGTGATATACCAGCATATTCTCCGAAATAATCAATTCTCGGCAGGAATTTTCTTGTCCACATAACAATGATGGAAAAGGACATGTGCTGCAGGTTTAATAGCGCTCGCATTGACTGTGTGTGATGTCAATGTATCAGAATTGTTTCAGCGCTAAACTTGAAATATTTTTTGTGTGAGTTTTCTTTGATAGCTTAGCCAAAATTGGGGCAAAATTAAAAACTTAAGTATAAATGTTGTTTGTGTGTGAATAGAGCTAACAATATATTGAGTGAGTTCTTAATATGATGAAGTATATTTTAAAAAATCTCCTTATTGTTTCAAAAGCTAAATGCGGCTAATGTGATATGGTTATAATTGGGTAAGGTGATATACTATATCAATGTACTAACGACATCACCGCACACAAATTTTTTGGAAGAGAGTATAAAAAACTTTGAAAAACGCAAGAAAAAGCGGAAAAGACCCTCGAGCGCTTTAGGTGAAAGTCTGCATTTACCGAGCTCAGACGACGATCCTTGGGCCGAAAATCCAACTAAGAACGACAGTATGTGTCTTTTGTAACAAATGATGAATAAGGAGACCAAGACATGTGAGCTACAGACCTTTTTTATATTTTTTTTAAATAGCTGCAGATTGGATAGCTCTGCAGAAATCTAAAGTCGATATCTCATGCGCAATGCATCAAAGACCTATAATGAACAGTTCGGCAAGAGCTGAGTCATAAAAATTACAAGTAATTGTTAGAAAACAAATGCCTATATCACATTACCCGAAATGACTCTACTAACTTTCTGCCATTTTGAAGGTAATTTCATTATACCTCTCTCATAGAAACACTGGTCCTTGTGATCAAAAAACTGTAGCAACCGATTTTCGCAAACCTCGCTTGAAGCGAATTTTTCACCAGCAATATCGTTCAGCATAGACAGGAACAGGTGGTAATCACTTGGTGCTAAGTCCGGACTATGTGGTGGATGCATAAAAACCTCCCAACCAATCTCCCGGAGCTTCTGACGAGTAACTAACGACGTGTGTGACCTGGCGTTATCCAGAAGAAATACAAATCCTCTTCTATTGGCCAAAGCCGGCCTCTTCTTAGCGATTGCTTCCTTCAGACGGTCTAATTGTTCACAGTACTCGATCGAATTATGAGTTCGGCCGTAGGGGAGTATCTCGTAGTAGATGATTCCCTGCCGATCCCACCAAACACAGAGCAAAACCTTCCTGGCAGTCAATTCGACCAAAACCGGTGATTCATTTTTCATCACTAGTTATCATCCGCCTCAAAAATTTATCGATTTTGTTGTGATTCAGTAGCGATTCACAGATAGAAATTCGTTCCATGATATTTTTCTGTGTTAACTCGTCTGGCACCCATACATCGAGTTTTTTTTTTATCCGACCTAATTCATATGGTTCCAAACGGTTTTTTGTGCAAAGTTCAGCTCATGTGCAATCGAAACACTGCTTACATGACAGTCGGCTTTAACGATTTCAATAATTTTATCAACATTTTTGACAATTGGCCTTCCGGAGCGTGGCTCATTTTTAACCTCAAAATTACAGGAACGGAATCGACGAAACCAAAATTGCGCATGGTTGGCTGTTACAGTATCAGGACCATAAACACTATTCACATATTCAGCCGCCTGACTTGCATTTTTGCCTTTATCGAAGAACTGTAAAATGTAGCGTACTATTTTCTCTTTGCAAGGGTTCATTTTTGACACTTGCGCAAACGAAACTAAATCAATCAACTGCAAAGCTGTCAAAGAAGCCTTTTTAGTGCCAACTGTCATCTTTACATAACGACATTTGTTTTAAATCAATGGAACAAAAACTAAGCCAGATATAGAGTACCAAAGACATCTATTGAAAAAATAATGGATTACTTTTTAGCAGCAATAGAAGGTGTACTATTGCTGCTTATTGACCTGCGACTTCAGAAAACTCTACAAGAAAAAGTCTAGTGGGATCAAATCGCCGATCTTGATGCCGAATTCGAGTCATCTCTGCGTGAGATAACCGATACCTTCCAAATCGGTGTCCATCATGGCGTCTACAGAGTGCCACGCAGCCCCGTCCTGCTGGAATCACGTGTCGTCTACCTCCGTATCGTTCAAATTGGGCCAAAACAAATCGGTTAGCATCGTTCGGTAGCCTTCCCAACGTCAGATTCAAAAATGTACGGACCAATGTCGCCGCTGGGCGGGCCTAAAATCCACCAAGCTGTAACCCTTTGTGGATGCATTGGTGTGCATTGGTGGTTGACATAGCCATTCATCCAAAAATCCGCATTGTCGCTGAAGATAATTCTTCGGTCAAAGCTCGGGTCTTCTTCCAAACCGACGCCCAATCAGCGAACAAACGGTGTTGTTTATGGTCATCAACTTTGAGCTTCTGGGTCATCTTCGATCTTGTACGGGTCTAGGCCCAAGTCCCAAAGCAAAGTTAGTTAAAGTCTGCGAAAGGCCATATTCTTGTGCAGGGCAAGCAATTGACTGGAAAGGATTCTGAGAATAGCACACGAACTTACAATCGAGAAAAAATCGTTGGTTACACCTACTACCTACCAAAAGTACCCGACCTGACGGATAGATGGCGATCTTTGTTTGAAAAGAATGACTATGGTAGGATGTACCAACCCTATAAATCTCAAATTTGATGTGTGATGACGCGTAACTGTTTAGTGTGTGTTCGGCAGCCATCAGTAGTAAACGGTCTCAGTGAATTTTTAACTATGGAAAAGATTGGTCATCGTTATGTAATACAGTACTTTGAAAGTGAAGCTAGATTCTACTCCGGGGGAGTCTGCTCCTTCATTTGCAACAGTTAAGTATTGGGTAGCAGACCTTAAACGAGGACGTTTGAGCTGCCAGGACGAACCTCTCAGTGGTCGACCAAATAAGGTGACTACGTCAAAAATGTTAAAAAAATATCCACAAAATGATTTTGAATGACCGTCGACTGAAAGTGCTCGAGCTAGCAAACATCGTAGGCATTTCAAAAACTGCTGTACATCGCATATTGACTGAATATGGGTGCCGTTCACAACGGAACAAAAACAAAGTCGTAAGATCTTTCAATCGAGTGTTTAGCGAAGTTTTACAGGAATTAAACCGAGTTTTTGCATCGATTCATAGCCATGGATGAAACATGGGTCCACTACTTCAAACCCGAGACGAAGGAACAATCAGAACATTGGATTGAAAGACGAGAATAGGCTCCAAAGAAGGCGAAGACAGTTCCAAAGTCTTGGCGTCAGTTTTTTGGGATGCGCGTGGGATAATTTTCATTGATAATCTTCAGAAAGGAAGAACTGTCAACTGCTATTATCATGCGAACTTATTGCAACGTTTAAGTGGTGAAAACAAGAAAAAAGGGCAGCATTTGGCCAAAAAATGTAGGTTTCTGCTGTCAGTGAGCCTGAAATTTCCTGCTGCTGGTTTCGCTGCTTGTAAAACATTTTGGACTTTCATTTCCGTGTTCAGCAGACTTCTCTAGATTTAATTAAAAAAAATTGCGAGGCTACGTAAAAAACGCGCTGTCACTCGCTTCGGCTAGCCAGACTGTAATTTTCAATATACTCACATCTCAGGCTACACAGTAAAGCAAATATCTTTCGGTTACCTCTCAGCAATTCCTTATGTGACAAGAAAAACCATCCCAAAAGTTTCTGTCTTTACCACAAGTTTGTCTATTACATTCTCCCTTATCAACAATTTTTAATAATGTTCAAAGTTCAAATGAAAGTGAAACAGATTTTCACCCACTTAAGTGAAATCTTCATTGCCGACGGACAATTTTTATACATCCTCCACCTATCTAACATAAAAAATTGTTCTTTCGTATCTAACATAAAAAAGCTTAAAACGCCCAATATTTCCCTCTACCCGCCCAAAGTGAATAAGTGATATATCTAGGTCCGGCGAGACTGCTGTAACGAAAAGCTCATATTATTTTGCTATTAAATTCAACTGGCTGTGACCTGGAACAAACAAAGACTGCAAATCATTTTAATGATTTCGGACTATATTTTGGATGAAGAAAGGTATAGCAGCGTTTGTCCCTTCCAAAAAATGAGACGTCTTTTTACTGGGTCTACAAAGGCATCAATCTCGTCAATATCGCGTACAAGAGTCTTTCATACTGTTTAAATTCCTGATAGCATGTCAATGACCAAATGTTCACACTAGGACTGGCTGATATGGGCAGAATTCAGCGAAATGTCATGGAAAAGGCAGTGACGGCAAAAACCTGCTTCGTTATAATATTTATAAAGCTAGGAGCTAGGACAGCTTTACCTGGGTTTTGAGGAAATGCCATCGTCCGAACATCTATTCAAAATCTGCAATATTACCAGTCCTTGTTTATTTGCTACAAGGTTTTTTTAAAAAGTGAATAGGGATATTCCATGTCGTTTTGAGAGAACGATGCTTTGCCGCTTAAAAATAAATAAACTGTTGGCGCAACCGTTGGGTCCATTGAGTCTTTGAGCTTTTCACAACCATTCGTTTTATGTGAGTTTTTCATTTTTGGGACGAATGGGCGGAATCAACAATTTGATGCAGAGTCCAAATGGCTAATTGAGAAGATATATTTTGAAAGTAATGCTCTCGGATGTTTATCAGACGTTCGCGAGAGGTGGCGCAGTGTGAAAAAACCTTAACAGGCCATTTGCGATCACGATTAAACAACGAAGTACTCAAGCTGCAGAATGACTAGAGTTAATTGAAATAGGCCCTCAAGTCCGAAAAGTCCTCAACTCTAGCCTGGAGAGATCAGTAGAGGAAGTCCTTCATCTTTGAGCACTACCTAGTACCACCTAGGTCGAAAGAAATATATGCGACGCAGTGGAGCTCTTGGACACAAGTTTGACACTGAGCGTACCTATAGACCGATAATTATTCGGCTCAAAATCGTTGAGAAAAAATCACATCTATTGAAGAAGAAGTTGAAAGTGGTCGTGTGAAATGATAAAAACCGATGACCGGATTTTTCCGATAAAATCCGATGCAATACGCCTAATGCTTCAAACACGCAGTAAGCGAAGAGTGACTGAGAGATTGAGCAACAAACAAAAATTAAAAAAAAAAGTGATATCGTGTGGCGGTGGCGGTGGCCACGTGAGTCATGAGCGATAACGATTTAGTTAGAAGCTGCCGCTCAATCGCTCACCACTGCGTGCCCGCAGCCTTAAGCGACCTTGAAACATCAAGGTTCTAAGTGACAATTTTGAAAAAAAATCAATTATAATCAAATCTGGGTAAATTAGTTATACTCTTTCGATTCACGCTAATTATTTTGCTCTATCTCTTTCAGTTCTTAAGATATCCAGGGCTACGGATCTTCTGCATTATTTCCATTTAAGATTTAGTCACAAGGGTTCTAACTTCCACTTAGAACTTTGTTTAACAAATTCAAAAAAACAAAAAAATGAAGATAGGATTTTGGTGCACTTTGAAGTGCAGTTAGAACCATAATGCTCAGAATGTATTTATTATTTTTAAGTAGAATCAAGTAGGTTTTGAGATTTTATTTCATGTAAATTTGAATTTTTTGACAATCAATATGACAAAATACGTAGTTTGAATTTCAAGTGGAACAAGTGTTTTTAAGCAAGAAGACGATGCTTAATTTAATAGATTTAATTTAAAGATTAAATAAGTGTTTTTAACTAGTTATATTTAAGCATTGGTAAGTTAGTCTCCAACTTTTTCAGTTTATTATGGGGTACAGTAATAGTTTTCTTGTAATAGAAAAATTCGCGCCTAATAAAATTAATTTTGAAGAAATTATTACCACTTTATGCGAGGGTGATGTCATCGAGTTGGGCCCTTCAGTAATAATAGAAGAGGTCACAGTCGTCGAAAATGTTGGTCAAGACTCGACAACTACCTTAGGTTTGAGCAATGCCCCTTTGGTAGAGCCTGAAATTAATGGCATCGGAAATACTCGAAAAAATTGAGAAACCAAAAAAAAATGGAAAGGAAATGTTCGGAAAGCAAATCGTCAAGCAGGAGAGGCTTATGTGAGCGTCAGGGGAAAAACCGTTAGTACAAAATTAAATTAAAAACACAAAGGACTGTCTCTCAATGCGCAGATTTCATTGTCAAAACCTTGTTTCCAAAGTAGAACGCGAGGAAATGTTTAGGGGTTTTCATTCTTTGGATCAGGAAGAACAAAAACCGAAACAATTCGCAAAAAAAGTAAATCACAGCAGTCGCGTCGAAATTTTTCATTTGGCTATTTTATGGATTTATGGGAAAATAATAGGCTGCAAGTTTGTAAACCGTAAACCGTGGAACCTTTTGCATATCTCAAAAACCAGTCCACAATGCTCACAAATTTAAATATGATGTTACTGGTATTAAAGTGAAAGCTAAAAAAAGTGAAAGCGGCTTAAAATCAAATAAAAGGATACTAGAAAACAAGGTCTTAAAAGTCAAGGCTCATATAAATACTTTCCCAAAAGTTGAGTCTCATTACACTCGAGCCAAAACTTCAGAGTTGTACTTAGATTCTAACTTAAACATGACTAAAATGTATAATCTTTATAAGGACCAAACTGAGGATCCTGTAAAGGAGAGCTATTACCGAACAATTTTTAATACAAATTTCAACTTCCATCGACCAAAATCTGACAGACGTGGCAAGTGCGAAAGTTATCTTGTTGCGACGAAAGAAAATTAATTGACTGAGTGTATGAAATCAGAAATGGAAATCCATCTTAAACTTAAAGTCTGACATGAGAGAACAAAAGGCTTTGGACAAAAGTTCAAAAACCCCTATTCTTGCATTTGATCTCCAAAATGTTTTAACTTGTCCACGAGCAGAATTCGGTCCAATGTTCTACAATTCAAAACTCAATGTTTATAACCTAACCGCACATCTTTCAACAACAAAGGCAATTTATTGTACTTTATGGTCCGAACATACAGGTGGCAGAAGTGGGAACGACATTGCTTCGGCATTATTTAAAATTTTAGAAAAAGTTTTCGAAGAACACGATATTAAAGAGCTTATAGCTTGGAGTGATTCGTGCGTTCCGCAGAATAGAAATTCGATAATGACCTTTTTTAAAATCTCGTACTGAAACAATGAAGTATTCCCTGCCAGGACATTCAGCACTGCAAGAAGTTGACAATCAAATTGAGAAATATCTTTCTGTTAACGAACATTTTTCTCCGATTGGACTTATACGCCACTTGAAAAGCGTGAACGTTCGAAAGCCTTTTGTTGTTATTCAAATGCAACCAAATGATTTCAAGGATTTCGCCAAAAATGCAAAAATTTGCTTCGATTATTAAAAAATTCCATTTTCTACTCTTAAAATGTTAAGACTGTCGCAATCAGAATATGAAGTTCATTATTCACTGGACTATATTCAATTGAAAATATGAAGCTCGAAAAAGAAAATTTGGTTCAGACCTTGAGCTTAAACTCGAAGCTGTTACAAATTGTATTTCCGAAGATAAATCAAAACATTTGCAATCGATGTTGAAATACATGAGTGCAACCGACAAGGCTTACTATGTAAAGTCATACTAAAACTAGGTAAATGTAAAAAATTTAACATCTTTTCCTTAAATTTATTAATCATTATAACATTTTTTCGATTTGAATATCGGCTCGGACAACTGATTTTCACAACAAAATTTATTAATTTTTCAAATAACTCTTTTTTAATGAAGTTATTTTATTTATTATTTATTTGTTCAGCTTTCAATTTATTTTAACAACTTTAGGAATTTAATATTTTTGATATTAATTACCATCTACTATTTTAATTAAGTTCTTTTATCCATAAAATGTATCTTTATAATTTCACAACAGCAGCTATATACTTAAAACCACTCAAAATAGATTTTTTTTAACTAAAAATACTCTTTTCTATGTACCTTATTTGAATAATAAAAAATGTATTAATTGAAACTCGTAAAAAGGTTGCCAGATATTTTTATTCGAAATTGAATCTTATTATTATTGTGTCAATTTTTTAACCCTGAAATTTAAGGTCCCAAAGTTCTACGTAAAGGAAAAAGTATACGATTTTGTCTAAGTGGTACATAGAACCTTATTGTTCTAAATTATAGCGTCGTTTCGTTGAGCACCAAGGTTCTTCGCCGTTTTTTAAAGTCAGATTTGCTACGTCTAGTCTTTTGTTTTTAATAGGGTCAATGAATTGGACATAGTCGAAAGTTTTCTTTCTGTGAAGTCCAAGGCTGTAGGTTTTGATGAATTAATCATACTGTTTATATGACCGGCATTTTTCCCAGCGAATGGAAATAAGCACCTAAGAACTCTAAAGGTGAGGAATTCAGACCATCCTACCTTTTTTATCTAAAATATGTGAACGACTTATGCATAATCAGCTTAATTATTACGTTACTCAAAATAACTTGTTGCTCCAAGTACAGTCGGGTTTCAGAGCTAAACATAGCTGTACAACTGCTTTGTTGAACGTCATTGAAGATATAAGAGATAAATTAGATAGGGATAATGTTACTTTTCTGGTACTCTTAGACTTTTCCAAAGCTTTTGATTTGGTTAATCACTCGATTCTGCTCAGCAAATTAAGACGCTTTTTCTCAATTTCCCCCACTGCTGTTAAATTAATATCATCACTTAGCGAAAACAGGCCGTGTCACTAGATAGCAACCTTTCCGATTTTCTTCACTTAAGGCAAGGAGTTCCCCTAGGCTCTATTCTAGGGCCTCTATTGTTCTCCATATATATTAACGATATTGCTTCGCTCGTATTCAGTTCATCGAAGCATATTTATGCCGATGATATACAAATTTATCAAAGCTGTTCCTTGGGCTTAATTGAAAATTGCGTCAGTGTTTTAAATGAGGATCTGACACGAATTTCTAATTAGTCATCCAAATGCGGCCTGATACTTAGCCAAACGAAGTGTAAGTGTTTAGTTATTTCTAAAAAGAAATTAGATCTGTCTTATTTCCCTAATTTAATGCTAAACGACTCTGAAATTGTATTTGTTGGGTCGTCAAAAAATCTAGGTCTTGTCTTTAATAGAACCTTAACATGAAATAACCACATAAATACAATAGTAGGGAAAACTTACGGTATTCTACGAACCCTATGGACTGCTCAAAAGTTCACTCCTCTTGAAACAAGACTGCTAAAGGGTGATTTTTTAAGAGTTTTAGAACTTTTTTTAAAAAAAAAAACAAAAAATTCGAAAAAATGAATGAAATATTTATTTGAATCGATAGTTTGAACCTTGCAATTTAATGTTTAAAGATAATTTCATGCAAATGTTGACCGCGGCTGCGTCTCAGGTAGCCCATCCGCTGAGTCCAATTTTGGCATACTCTTTCACACATATCGGCCGGTATCTCACGAATGAATGCATGGATGTTGGCTTCCAGTGCGTCAATCGAAGCGGGCTTGTCCCTATACACATTAGCCTTGGCATACCCCCACAAAAAATAATCTAATGGTGTCAAATCGCACGATCTAGGCGGCCAATTGACCGTCCCGAAACGTGAAATTAACTGTTCACCAAACTCGCCTCGCAATTGCGCCATTGTTTCGCGTGCTGTGTGGCATGTGGCACCGTCTTGTTGAAACCACATATCATGCAAGTCAAGAACTTCCATTTCGGGCAAAAAAAAGTTTGTTATCATCGCTCGGTAGCGTTCACCATTGACAGTAACGCTGCGATTCGCATCATCTTTGAAGAAATATGGCCCAATATTGCCGCCGGCCCATAAACCGCACCAAACAGTGGCTTTTTCGGGATGCATTGGTAGCTGTTACAATGCTTCTGGCTGATCTTCACTCCAATTTATTTACGTACCCATTCAATCAAAAATGAGCCTCATCGCTGAACACAATTTTTCGATAAAAAAGCGGATCCTCGGCCAGCTTTCCAAGAGCCCATTCACCAAAAATTCGGCGTTGTGGTAGGTCGGCTGGCTTTAGTTCTTGCACCAGCTGTATCTTAAAAGGCTTTACGCCCAAATCCTTCCGCAAAATTTTCCACGTAGTGCTGTAACAAAGGCCTAACTGCTGGGAACGGCGCCGAATCGACATTTCGCGGTCTTCTGTCACACTAGCTGATACGGCCGCAATATTTTCTTCACTACGCACAGTACGTAAACGTGTTGGTGGTTTAATGTCCAACAAAGTAAATTTGGTGCGAAATTTGGTCACAATCTTCCGAATAGACTGCTCAGAAGGTCGAGAATGCCGATCATAAAATGGAAGCAGCGCGCGATGAACATTTCGAACCGAGCACGAATTTTGATAGTAAAATTCAATAATTTGCAAGCGTTGTTCATTTGTAAGACGATCCATGGTTAAATTGCAAACCAAACTGAAGCTGTTTGACAGTGACACAAGGTACTAAACACACGTCAGCTGTCAAAACCAGTGTTGCCAAAACCAAACCAGCTAAAAAATCACCCTTTATTTGCCAAAACGTTAGTTATTCCTGTACTTATCTACGGTTGCGAAATTTTGTATGGATGTGATGCCGAGAGTAGAAGGCGGCTTCAAGTGGCTTTCAACACTGCTATTCGATATGTGCATTGTTTAAAAAGATAGAGCCACGTTTCACATCTTGCAAAACACCTAGACCCCTATTGTGAGTGTCAAAAAATAAACGATAAACGATGCTTGTCAAACAATTGTAATCGTTGGTATTGTGATTGTCAATTATCAATGAATAATTGACTGTCATCAACTCGTGTTAAATTTCCATTTTGAATGAAGGCAATGTGGTATTGCGATTGTCAATTGTGATCAATTTTTTTGATAAATGTCAATTGTCTAGTCAGTTGGATTGTTGTGGACGACAAAATCAGACGCTCCAAAAGGAAAATGTATGTTTTTTGTAGCAATTGTAACATATGCCTTTATTGAAAGTGTTTGGTTTTAGGGCAAAGTTGTAAGCAATAACAAACATTGGTTCAACTAATGGTAGAAAATGAGAACATTGCAAAAGGGATTTGTTCAAAAACAATCTTGAAACAAAAATGGAAGCTTTTTTCATTAGAGTTGAACGGCTTAGGTCCTCCACGGCGCGAATGGCAAAAATGGCAATTTTCTCCTCAAAATTTCCAAATAAGCAGAGGATTGTTCATCATCGTCAAAAACAATTCTACGGAATTCGGTAAAATAACAAATACAATTGTTTGCTCTTGACAACTGTCAAATATCATGCCGCATTCACAACAGTCAATTTATTCACAATAACCATAAATTTTATCAAATGAGTTACACAATACCAAAAATTGTTTTGATTGACAAATTTGTCAATCGTCAATAGATTGATATTTGACACTCGCAATAGGGGTGCTAGTTAACATGTCCTTTTGTAACTATATCAAATTTAGAACAGTCATACTTCTGTTCAACATACTCTTAAGTAGACAGCCTTCATATCTTTATGAAAAAATCCAGTTTCCGGCATCTAACAGATCCTCTTGTCTGGTAGGTACTTCCGAAAGACAGTTTTTTGTTTCTGCTATCCGCCTTTGGAATTCACTCCCACGTAACTTGCGAGAGCTAACTAATGCACGACGATTTAAAAACGAACTTCAAAATTTTCTTAGAGACTAAAGCAACTCACTTTCTTCCCATCGCTATCCCTCTTCAAGCAATTTTAACTTTAACTGAAATTAATTTAAAACTAATTTAAAATAAATATAAGAAAAAACCTTTTTAATAAAGCAGTCTAACTTAACTTTCAAATCATTTATGGAAATTAAATTCTAAACAATTTATCTTTCACAGACTTATAAGTGAATTCTTACTGTGTAAGAATTTATGATACAATAAATATTATTATTATTATTATTATTATTATTTTAGGGTCAAAACATTAAATTTGATTAGGTTTTCAAATTAAAATCCTCCTAATCGAGTGTAAGCTCAACGAATTTTCCTCAAGACATTTTTAAAACACCAATCTAATTAAAGAGGTCAAAAACTCAGAAGCGTTTTTCTCAAAACGTCGCGGAAATCTCGAGGTGTAAATGTTAAATCGATTAATTTTTTAATGAACACTCTCTAAGTAAAGGTACCGATCAACGATGCCGACGGGTTATAAAAGCACAAAGCTCTAAAATCTTCAAATTTACGTCGAAGCCAAATAAGGCGGCTTCAAAGAGCTCTTAAAATCTAAGAAATATCTAAAACCGAAGAGAACTCTACATATTTTTTGTCTCGGCAAAGACAAGATGCATATGCAGTCAGGTGTTCTGTTCTGCACTCAAATTCATGTAAGGATTAAGCCCTTTGAAAGTGTGTCCCCCGATCTTACCTAAGTCAGAGCATGGAAACCCAGCAATTAATTCCTGATATGGAACAATGGGCGGCGGCGGCGGTGCCTCTTGACCCCACAGCGGGGTAAAAGGAACTTCTGGCATATATCCCGATTCCGAATGATGCTGCATAGTCATCAATGAATAAGGAGAAAATGTTGTGAAATCAATTTTCACAATTGTTTAACACTTTTAAGCACTTGATGTATTTTTCTCGCAAAGTTTTCTCCTATTAAGCAATTTAACTGAAACTAATATTTATCACAATATGGAATAGACAACCGTACGTTTCCCCAATAGATAAGGACATTAGGCGCCTTTGCGAAAATCATCCACAAACAAAAAAACAATATTTAATTAAATTCACTTTGGTTAGTGTATCTACGCGATTGGAAGACTACGATGAACTGAATGAGAAATTAATAAAATTGTAACATCCTGCGAAAATCCTCGTAGGATATACAGATCCAGCAACAGCATCCCCTAGAATGTGTATTGGAAGCCATTTTGCCTCAGCCATTTTTGCGGGGTTGGAAACAGTTTTCAGCACGCTGATTGGCTACAGTTGACCAATGTCAGGCGGAGCACTGCTGTATTTGATTACTGCCTTGGGTGTTGGTGTTTTTCGATAAGGGTGACTTGGAATATTTAGAGAATATTTCGGAAGTAAAGTTTTATACGAAATTTTATTAAATTTGAGAGGAAGCTCGCAGTGTACCAGTGTAGAGCATAGGTTATTCTTGCTGTCGATTGCTAAAGGGCTGAAATAGAATGTAGGACTATGTATGTAACTGATGTAGAACAATGGACGAACCTTAACTGCAACAGACATTACTGTGGGTAATGGCAACCCAGGAAATCTTTCAGTAATTAAATTTGCACTAAACGTTTCATTAATTTTTGAAGCATTTTGTCCGGAATAAATCGAAAAACTACTGAATAAAATTGGCAACAGTTTTCACAGATACATTGCAAAATATGATACCTCCTATAGGTCTCATAGGTGGCGCTACAATCCGGGGTGAACCTCGGCCTCAACCTATACGCCTCTCCAGTAAGTGCGATGTTTGGCTAACTGCCTCCAGTTGCGCCCTCCAAGGTGGTTTATAGGATATGCCTTATCGCTATCCGGTGCCCAGAAGCGGAGCTCTAGAATAATATCCAAGATGAGAGTATTATTATGTAGGTTTCCAGGTCCTAGCTTTAAAATTCTTGGCCGATGGGTTAAAGATTTCTTTTATTAGAAAAGTGAATTTCTGTAAAAAGATTTTGAGATGTAAATCATTTTCGGACGGTCAGCAAGAGCACAATAAAATGCGAATTTCCAGACAGCCTGCAGATCAATTCAAGAGCTTTCTTCAAATACAATGCCGGAAGATTGTCCCACAAATCGTTAAATAAGGAGCTCATGGATCATCAATTTCAAACTGGTGTTCCGTAGACGTTCTATTTTTTTTTTTTTTTTTTTCAATCAAATGACACAGTAGATGTAGGTACTGTTCTCGCTAGATTACTTAATACAAAAATATTCTTAAAAACGACCACCAAAGCAACAGAATTAATTTATTCCCAAATGAATCCCTAGATACTAAGATGAAAATCGAGTAAATTATTTACTATATTTATTGGATTCCCTAAGGCATTTAGAAATTGGTTCATTGTATCCATAATTAACTCTATGATAAGGTTCATAAAATAAAGACGATTTCTAAGAGCTCTCGAAGGAGCATAAAATCCAATTAATGATAAAAGGAAAGGGCAATCGATATGATCATTTATTAAATCTCGAATAAACATAATAGAAAAATATTGCATTTCTACGTCTACGAACAGCTACTCTAGTAAGACGCTTTTGGATCCTCTCTATTCTAATAGAGTTCTCTCCGAACTACCGTAGCAATATAACATGAGAATCTCAATTTGACAGCGAACTTATTCTATTAGTCAGTTTTGGCACCCAATAGATTGAGTTAGCTGTTAAAATTGACCAAGCTTGATCAATTCTAAACAATACTTTTTTGTCAAACTCCTCCACTGACATTCGCTGTCAGCGAATTAATACAAAACATGCCGTTTTGTCTTATACCTACCTGATGGGATTGCCCCATGAAGCCAACGATGTGTGAATCCCCTGATTTGCTGAAGCAATGCGCCATAATGCGATCCAATTGTTAATAGCTATGCAAAAAAGAACTGAATAATAATACAGTCGATAATGTCACATTGCTAAATAGCACAATCCTTTTAATATCGCACTAACGCGAAGCCAGATGTCTTTTTTTTTGAGCCACTGTTATCTTCCCACCTTTAAGATGATGTCCCCAGACGATCTATCCCATCGTATACGGTCGAATTGCAGAAGCGATTATTGCTTTGGTTGATTGAGAAAATCCGACCGGACCAAGCCGATTAAATTATTAGTACCGAAATCAGCAATCAAAAAGCCGACCCATAAATCCATGAAGGTGTACCAACTATGCCTATGCTATGAATTCACGTTTGAAAGAAAACAAAATCAGGATAAACAAAACAGCTGAAATGACGATCTGAACATTATCGGTTCAGAGCGCGTTCATAATGCTCGAGCTCAGTTCAGTGCTCAGCTGTGAACTGAAAAAGAAGAACGCAGATTATAATGCGGGTTCGATTATAATTGAGTAAATATTTGGAGTAACAGTTCCATATAGCGACTTACGATTTTTGCCGATGTTAATGACGCAATTGAGTAGATTTCTTATAACATTAATATTTTTGAAAGTTTGGCGGATGTTCGCGACCGGAACTGGAAACAGCCGTGATATAAATTTCGTGTGATATTGAACCTGACACCTGACAACCCTCGCTCAGTGATCTATCACTCCTGAGCCATGCCGACCTTACCTACCCCTCTCAATTTGGTTCATCAATTTAATTTCTTACATTTCGTTAAATTTATCGGTACTAATAATCATTTCTAGTATCCATGGCACTCATTTTGTAACTCTGAGAACGTTAATCGTCCGCGCGAAAATTCAATGGGCTCGTCTAATATTTATATGCATCACGTAGCTCTACCAGCTCTAGCACCATCCTGTCGTCCATCGATTATTGTACACAGCATGAGAACTTACGTATTACGGTATCTTTTACAAACTCACAAACTGTATAGTTGGAAAAGGCACATTTTTATTTTGTAAAATAATTTAATCGTAACGTCGAAACATTTTGTGAACATTAATTTTTAAAGTGACAGAAAACATTTAATTAAATTCCAGTTGCCCACATTGTGCTCACTAAGTAGCTCTCTAGCTCACCTATAAAATCTTGCTCAGTTATAAGAATACATGTAAAAGTAATATTGCCATGTAACAATAATATAAATTATTAGGTGTAGGTAGGTACAATAACCAATAACTAACGTTTTAAAAATTGTAACTAAAATATATAAATAAACGATATTTGGCTTATTTTCTCAACGGGTTGAGGTAAGTTTCATTCAAATGAACATAAATTTAATAGCAAGTATTTAAAAAAAAAACAAAGGTAAGTACTTATTTAAGTTTAGCAACAAAAAACAAAAGAAAAGCGGGAATAGACAGTATTAAAAACAAACAAAAACAGAAATTATAAATGTATAAAAGTCAACCTACTTTGCTAATTCAACAATAGCCCTGTTTTTTTGAGCTTCGAACTCAGCAAAGCAAAGCAAAGTAGGATTTTCAGCACGCAATTACAACAACTACGCTTTACTTGACACTTCGAAAACTCACACTAGGTATTCATTCCCAGCAAGAGCCACTTGGGAGTAAATGAGCACTTCTGAACAGCAGAGGGAGAACATTTTTTGTTGCCACCCTTGTATAAGATGGATCTGTTCGCAGGGTGTCTCTATTTACAGTACATACAAGGCGTTGGTTGTGATTGGCGGAAATGCATAAAGAAGTGCATAAGTAAACAAAATTTCAAAATAACAACTGAATGTTAGGGATAGTAATAAAAAATACATAAATTATTTTTTATTTAAGCTGCAAATGTTGTTTAAGACAAATTTACCAAATACTTGAAATCATAAAATATTAGTGTGTTTATCTTTGAGATCCATTTCTTTCACCAGAATGTCCTCAGAATTTATATTCTCCATTGTTTTTAAGCCCAAGAATATGAGGAAGGATGACTATTGTTTATGTGCACATTTTCTTACTTTGCTTTGCTTTGCTGAGATCAAAGCTCAAAAAAACAGGCCTAATATTAATACAAAAAGGCGAACAAAATGCGTTTACGATAAACGTGTGAAAACAAAGCAACAGTCGAGTTGCATGTTGTTTTGACAACGTTGTTATTTTAAAAAATTTCAGGCTTCTGCCAAGTCAAAACAGTACATGTGGAGTAGGTAATGTCATTTTGATCAAACACAATTTTTAAAATACATACTTGGAATCAGTGGTCCCAGATTGAGGGGCCAATTTTGGCGCTTTTCAATGAAAAAGGGGAAAACGAAGGGAAAGCTTAAAAAAGTTGGAAAAATCATAAATCTCTTTGAAACTTAAATTGCTTAAAAGTAATATTTAAGAGCATTTCCATTACAAATAAATTTCGAAGTTTACTTAGAATGAAATGTTCAGAATAAATATGAAAGAAAACAGCCCATCGAAAGTCCACGTAAGAATGTTTGTGTATCTGAATGCATTCACTCGATTTGACGTTTTACCTTATAGAAAAGAAAATCATTTCAAATTCAAATATTAAAATTAAGGGAAATAAAAGGGGAGCTTTTTTCGAATTTAGGGAAAAATTATTGCCTTTACTTTGGATTCGGTTTATTGAAACTTATGCTGTTAAGACCAAACGAAAATAGATTTTTTTCTGAATAGTTCTGCATACTCAACTCAATTTCGCAAAAACTGGATTTTAGAAAAAAAAAAATACGAATTCAATTGTCCGCCATAAAATTCGTTAATAAAATTTCAATTGTGTGCAAAATACACACATTAATGCAAGCTTACTGAGTGGTCAGGCTAAATTTTTCGAGCTCCTAACGCCGAAATTTTCCGTACAAAATTACGTGCTGTGACATACAAAAAAAAGGTCAATAGCCCCATATTTTCACATAATAAAAAAATGTTATTCAATTAATCCAATGATTGAAAACAAAATAAAGTGATAAACAAAGTTTATTTAACTTCGTACATGCCACTTTATTAATGTTATTATCTTCACGAAGTCTTTAGAAACTGTAATTGTAGGTTTTCGTCTAACGAATATTCGACTGAAAAGCATGTTTACAATAGTACCTACCTACTGTGTAATTTAAAATTGCAATAAGACACAAAACATGTTGAACAAATAGGCAACATTTTTTGTTGTCATTTGATAGATGATATCATGATTTTGTTCTTATGCTAACATTATACTTAACCAATATTTTGGACTCGTATTTCGCGCTTTTGAGCCGTATCTTATATTTAGTTCAAATCGTACAACTTTGGTTCATTCAATAACTCGATGGTTCCTTGTTCAGTATGGTATGTAGCACAATCCTTTTGAAATTAAATAACCTGCAGACCTTACGCACTTTTGGAAACAGAGAATCTTTGTACTGGGTGCCACTAACGGTTCAGTTTTGATTTTTGTCAGCCAATAAATCGCACCAAAACACATCTTAAATGCGACAGTTTTGTTTATTAAAAAGCAATCGAAGCAGAAGGGAACCTCATCGCTAAACAATATTTTACGGTAATAAAACGTGTATCGGATTTCAAAGCCAACTGTGCCCTCAGTATTGTATTCACAACGTAACACTAATTATAATTACCTACATAAATTACCTTAAGGGAAAATAGTTTTATCTCTTGTTTTATACGGCATCTGCGTATATTCCTAATATATTTAATCATTCTCGTAAATAGCACCCTATCAAAGTTATCGGAGACACAACCCAATAAAGTTAGGTTTCCTATAAAATGTATTATTGTACATACTGTTGCTACTATTCGATGGGTGGTGTCATTGAAAGTAGTTTCATACGTTGGTTGTTGTATTTGATATACATTCCATGCTATTCTAAGTGTTCACCACTAGATGTCCAAGGAATGCGGATGTAGGTCTAATTATCGTGAAGGTGGTAGGTACCTGTTCATTCCGATTTAAATTTGTTGTGTTGGGCGTTAAAAACAGTCAAACAATCAACTTGTCCGGGGTGCATTTTGTGTTTTCTTTCCATTACAATAATAGGTATAGACTGAATGTTATCACGCAATATTTGTGGAAAGCGTTACGAACTGGTAAAAGTATAAGTCATTTGTTTGATGTTTCTGGCTTATTTTGGGCTCAGAATCTGATTTTGTGAAATAAAAAAAAAAATGCTGAATGTTCAAGGACATTTTAAAGAGGTTTTGTCAAACGGTAAGAATTTGCGATTGGGTAGTAAAAAAAAACTTATGGAAACCACAATTTATTTATGTCAATTTCATTTAATTTTTGACAATAACGCATACATGTGGGATAGGGAACACACCCATTCAAGGCTGCCAACACAAAATACAAACAGGAAGAGGAGAAAAAGAGGAAAAGAAGATGACAGACGACGAGGACACAGCAAGCATAGACAAACCATACTGAGACCCCCAACTCACAATCCTCTTGCCGCTGGCCCCCTCAATTTTTTTTCAAATTCGCCATTTTGTTTTCCTATCGGTGTTATGTCAAAAAAGAATCCGTGTCACATGCAAAAACATACAAAAAATGCTAAAATAAATGCTGCCAACCTCGGCAACCGTGGGGAAATGTGAAAGAGTTCGGGAATACCACATTTTTTCATTACTGAGCGCCATTGGTTATTATAAATTGTTAAAAGGCGAATAATTTTTTTTTTAGTAAAACTATCTAAAGTTGGTGTTCTATATACTAGAAACATATTAGGACAAACATGGTTGTGTATTTTCCGCTTTTTGATATCATTAACTTCGATTTCGTGTGTAAATTTTTCTTAAATAATGAAGAAAATTTGCTCAAAATGTTTTCATTTTCCCTCAACCAATCTACATTGTTAATTTTTCATGAACATTTTAAGCAAATGTGCACTTATTCCTAAAAAAAAATATTATCCAAACGTAACGAACAATTTCAAATTTAACGGATAAAACTCTATGAACTCTGTCAGTAACTTTGCCCACAGCGGAAGTGTCTCATATCTGCTGGGAGTGTGTTGGTGAGCCGGAATTTTTGAAGTTTCGTGACATTTGTCAATACGATTTTCTATGTAACAATACTAGCGCACCAGATGTGTACACTCCATAAAAAATATAGCTTGTAGGCTAAGTAACGGGAAATCAGCCGGAGTTGGTGGTCTCAGTATTGTCTCTGACAGCAAGAAGAGAAGTGATCGGAGGAAGAAGACGGCAACGGAGTTTTTGGGTTTTTAACCATATTTGTTAAAACGGAAAATAAAAGTTAAATTTAAGCGGTTGTGTCCCTTCTTTTTTTTTTGCTCGAATTCGCCAGCCTCCGGCAAGGAAAACCTACATACATTTTATAAAAAAAAATACACAAAACAAAATAAATAAATAATTTAAGAAATAACTGCTATAGAAACTAACGTATACCAAAAAAAGGCTTCAAAATTGCAAGTCAATGCTTCGAATGAAACTGTTCAAAACAGTTTTTAGTTGCACTTGGAGTACAGAGATGAACATCACATTTTTTACATTTCAGTCTTGACATACCAGTGCAATTCAGTTCTTTGCACCTTCCTCTTATCACAGTATAAATTGGCTAGTGCTGAAATCCATCGTATCTTACGGATATTCCAGGTCGAATTATAAACGACTTCCTTTTTGGACTCGGAATGAGTTCTTCATCGCTTGCTATGTTGCGGGGGCGTCCTCGTTTACGTAAATGGATGGTTTCTGCTCAGAACAGCAGGCCTTCAACAACTTCTCCTCTAAAATCTAATAGATCCATGTATATTTGCTCCCCTTTCGTTAGCATGTCTCTGCGGTATTCTAGCCAGGCTTGTCAGCTTGTTAACCCTGGATGGTTACCCTTATTCTACACACTCTAAGGTTATGCTTCGTCGAATCGACGAAGTCCACTTTAAAACCTACATACTCCGAACTTTACTCCGAACTTTGTCTTGCCTTTAACTTGAAATTGTTCAATAAGACTCTTAGGCATATTTAAACTAGATTTATATTAGGTATCCGCATTTTTTCTCATTTTAAATGTAAATTTAAATATATCACTTAATTTTGATACATTGACAGTCATTGATTTAAGAAAAAAAAAACAACAATAAAATAATAGCACCTCCAAAATAAACACACAAATAAGAAGTAGAAGTCCATATCAACTAAATCAATAAACAAAAAAATTAAAAAAACAGTTTTATATACAAAAAGTAACAAACACTTACGAACATACCTTACAAAAAACAGAAAAAACTAATATTTCTGATGATAGCAGGAGAGCATACGTTCGCTCACTGGTAGAAACCACAGCCAACTGATGTTGTAAGAAAGAAGAATAGAATAGGACGAATAGTTAAAGAGAAATCATAAAAAATAAAAGAGGTGTTCGTCGACACGACGAAGGGTAACCATCCAGGGTTATAAGCCTATATCGGAACTTTTGGTTATTTTTTCGCAAAATTTACAAAAAAGATATCGCAAAAATCACAAAATGCTTAATAATAAAAATAATAACATATCAAACTTGATTTTCACTTGATTTTTAATATTTTTGATTAGGTAACAGAAAACAATAACAAAGAAAAAGGAACAAATTAGTATTATGTCGTTTTCGATTTGGCTTTTCAGATTTTGATCTGAGATTTCAGATTTCTGCTGCCAAATCGAACATAAAATCCGAGTATTATTGGTTCTTGTGTGTACTGAATTAGCCGCAAAGAATATTTTTTTTCACTTGCACTGGAAATCCATTTCAATTGATTTTTACACATTCATAATAACTCATTTCGAAATAATTTAATATAAAAAATCGTTTCCATACTCGAAAAATTAGTAATTCAGTTAAAAAAGCAACCATTCCAACGATAAACAATTCGGAAACACCAGCTGTGTGTCATACATATTGGTATTAGTGAAAGTATGTGTGAAAGCTGAGAAAAAATCTAGATTTCTCTAAAGAGAGTCAGATCAAAAAAAAAATATTTTTTTGCCAAATCGAACATGGAAAGCAATCTCAATCAAAAAAAAATTTGATTTTTTCTCAAAAAAATTGATCTTTTTGCCAAATCGAAAACGACATTAGTATTGCAGCAAGATAAAGTTATCTAACTCACCTTTTTTTAAAGCTGTCGATGTACGCGTTCACGTCTTCTTCATCTTCAATGGAATATTGTTTGTACATATTAGAGTTGAAGGCTTGAAGCATTTCTGGGGTTGGGTCAAAATTGTCGCAGCAAATGTTTTTTACATTTGAATGAATTCTAATGCGCATCAATGGCTTTTCGGCTTTTTGTATTAATTGCGTAAAAATATGGAGATCCTCCCATTCTTTTTGATACTTACAAAACTTTAACTTATTTGCACTCATGTTTCAAAATGCAAATACAGGGTGTCCGCCGGGAAGGTATACTACTTTGTTTTGCCGCCATTTTGGAAAGCATTAGTCTTGACAGTTCATATTTGGCAGTCGTGAAGTAGACACGTGGCAAATTTATTATGGAAAAATATTCGATAAGCCAACGTGTTTTAATCGTTAAAACATTTTATCAAAATCAATCATCGATTAATGTGACGATGACAAAGTTCCGTGAAATTTTTGGGAGAAACATTTCATTTGAATGGATATGTGAATAAACAGAATAGTCGGTTCTGGGCAATGGAAAACCCTCAAATTATTCATCAGTCACCTTTGCATCCATTAAAAGTTGCAGTCTGGTGTGCAATTTGGTCAGGAGGATTCATTGGACCTTACTTCTTTGAAAATGAAACGGCGGAACGGTAACTGTGAATGGGGAGCGATATCGTGATATGACTGAAAACTTTTTAACGCCACAACTTCATGCTTTGGGCTTGATTAACATGTGGTATCAACAAGACGGTTCCACATCGCATACAGCCAGGGTCACAATGGAATTACTGCGAGACCAAGAAATGGTGATGTTGATTGGCCTCCACGGTCGCCTGATTTGACTGCTCCGGACTTCTTTTTGTGGGGATATCTGAAAAGCAAGGTTTCTGCAAACAAACCAGAAACGCTTGAGCAACTCAAACAAAATATTCGTGATGAAATTAATGAAATACCGCGTGAAATGTGTGAGAATGTAATGAAAAATGTGCTCAAAAGGGCTCGCATTTGTGAGACTAACAGAGGCTGACATTTACCTGATATTGTATTCCATACATAATTGCCGACATTAAATAAAACATTTATCAATATAAGATCCATTCTCTTTCATTTAATCAAAAATTATAAACAAACAAAGTAGTATACCTTCCCGGCGGACACCCTGTAGAAAACACCGTAAGAAATCGTTAGAACAATGAACAAGCATAAACAGTTTTATTTTGCATTTGAACCAAATTGAACGGCAACGTCAAGATAGAAGACATATGAAAATGAGTGCGTTTAGCATATATTTTTGGTAAAGCAATAATGGTTGTATTCAGTGTTTTCAAATGGGAAGAATTTTATTGAATTAGCATTTAATTTTTTTTAATGATTAATAAAAAAAAATATCGCAAAAAATAACAGATATCGCAAATTCTAATTTTACACCGCGAAATAGAAAATAATACCGCGAGTTTTGCGATATATCGCACAATCTGGCAATCGACCATGTGGTAGAAAAGCTAAAGTCCACTTTTTAGACTTTATTTGTATTCTATAGAGTGATATTAAGAAATCCATTTTATCGATACCACCCATATGCTTATTATATTGATAAACAATTTCAGGCCGCCGAATGTCTATAAACTTTTTTTGCTGAACAAACGCTTCACATGTGAAAGCGGAAAGGAGCAAATGTTGTTGAAGCCAGAAGAACAACTCCACTATCCATCCAACGCTTCATTGGATTCAATCCTATGGTCGTAACTTCCTCTCCCACGTTTCATCAATTCTTTCTCACCTTGCATAGTCTTAGATGCACCAGCTGGTTCTATTGGCACCTTAGGTTCCTGTAGCATATATTCCTTGAGATTTCAATTGCTCCAACAAAGAAATACTACAGTAAAAAAGTTATCAAACATCATCTTAAGGCCGATATTCTTTGGAATGGATTCACTTAGTCGTACCTATAACTATGCTTGATGACAGACCCATATTGTAGTTCCCGATAATAGTAATCAATATTATATTTAATGCCAGTTGCCCTGATTGATTTCCCTTCTTTAATTTATTCAAGCGCATCTTCAATGATGTCTTTGCGAGTCACATTCCTTCTTGCCGCTCCCTTTTTCGGTTTGTATGCAAACGGCATTTTCAATAACTGAAAATAAAATTAAATACCTGGCTTTAAAACACTTACACGACATTTAATCAGAGCAATGGGAGATTTGAAAGACTGATCAACTCGCCCTTCAGAAACTGTGTCAAGTATTCCGTTCACATTATTTAACAAATTTATATTCATAGCCAGAATGGTTTCATGCTAATATTTACAATGTAGAATATCAAGAATATCAATTTTATTAGGTAATATCAAATTTATTTACTTACCACGTTACAGATCAATTTTATACAGAAAAAAGAAAAAGATTTTTTTTTCACTTTTGGCACTGCAAAACACCTTTTCTCTTCCACCAACCAGAGACGACTGTTAATTTAGAATTCTTTTTGTAAGTAACTCGTCACTGCTGCGTCGCTTACACTTACACTTATTGGATTTCAATGGAATTTAAGAAAATTTTTGCGAGTGTCTCAAGTCTCCCATTTGTTCAAGTCTCCCGCTTTCCCCCTACCTTTTCCCTGGTATACTTCACCAGTACTGCAGAGCACGAATATCTTCATTCCCCACTTGTTTCACTTCTTAGGCATATATTGCTTGAGTGCAGTTTTCCCTTTGAATGGAACCATCATTTCGTCTATACATATGCATTCCTGTTTAGAAATGACGAAACATTTTTGGCGAATGGTGTTCAATAGAGGACGTACTTTCCACAACTTATCTGTCGGGCTACTGAGATTTGAAAAGTTTAGATTATTCCTTATCAAATTAAATCTATGCCTTGACATTGTTTCGGAAATTACGGGGACCATGGTTGACTTTTTCCAATACATTTTAATACGTGGAAAATCCAAGGTTCCAATTGTAATTGCCATTGCGATCATTTGATATATTTCATTTGTGCTAACCCTATTTTGTACATTCTGCTAATTCCTTACAAAATTCAACGGGAAAATAGCTTAAGAAGTTCTGTGTTGGGGTCTTACTCGGTTCATTCTCATTGCTATAATTTCTTTGGTTTGATTCGCTAAACTGAACACGTGGAACATGAAACTCTACTTTTCGCCAAGTATACTCACGCTTAGAGGATTTAAGTGGATTGGCATCGTCTATCTCTTGCGCACTTTGTACTTTATTTTCTTGAGTCAATTCAGTAAACTGATCTACTCCGCCTTCTCGCGCTTCATTAAAAAGCAGCTGAGAAACACCGCCAAGAAGATCATCAATATCGTCCCCATCTTCGTCAAAGTCGCTGATGTCGGAAACGTCGAAATTGTCGAACACTTCCAGAATTGAACTTTGGGTTCTAAGAACCTTCTGTTGTTGGTGCTGAAAAATAATGTTGACCCACATCAAGAAGTCTCAAAATTGCACGAGTTTATTGAATGCTGCTATACGGCAACAATTATTTCCGCAAAGAAACGTAGCCCTTTTCACAGATTGTTGCCGTAAAGCTACACTAAATTTTAACATTTTTTTTTATTGTGTTCAAAGTAAGTACAGATAATTCAATTGATTGATTGGTATCATTTTAACACGTTATAACTATTTATAATCCACATTTTTATTTCAAACTAATAACATTATTACCACGTAGTTATTCATTAAAATGTTGACTTACCTGTCATTTGTTGCTTTCCTGCGACCTGGTCAGCTGTCCCTAAAATAATAATACGAAATTGGCACGCTCTTTGACAGAAAGGTTTAGGCATTGGGGACGTTCAAGTATCTAGTTTAGTAAGTCTGACAGCTCTCTCACTAGATGAAACTCGCTCTGATTGGGGGAAATTGACGTTTATGGAGGGGTAGCCGACGAATCCAGGCGAGAAATTCGTGACTGAGTACTAAGTTGACAGTTCTGATATGTGGCTGACGTAGAAAACGTGACGTTCCCGACCAATCTAGTTTTTGCGTTCAGGTGACATCTCATCCAGACCAATCTATTCGACTTAAGATAACTAGATTCTTGAATGTGCCCATTGACTTATTATTATTTGGACTGCTAGTGAAATGTCACTTCCAGACAATCTCTGCCCAGAATATGACGCCAACATAACTGGCGCTCGTGGTTCTATGAGAAAAATAAGTGAAACAAAATGACAACCATCTTGGATTTCTCCATAGAATGCTAGAGCCACCTATTGGGCGTGAGTGGATTTGCCAAGTGAAACGGTTGAAATTCAAATTGCTGCGGCATTATTTACAATAGATGTCACCTCGAAATTGTGCTCGTTTAAATAATTAATAATAGATGGAACCAACAAAATTTGCATAAAAATTGTTTTTCATTGTCCCATAAATTGCACAATTTTCGTATATTTATTGGGAACAAGTTTTTTTATGTTGTTTTTAATTATTAATTTTAGAAATATGATGTAACAACACTTTAACGTATATTTCAATCACATATCTGATCAATAAATACTTATGATTGTCAAGACTATCACTGTTCAAGTACATGAGCATTTAATTCATCATATAAATTTCTTACATCTATATTTCTTAAAGTAAATTCTTATAATTATCAGGCTATAAATCTTGCTGCACCCTAATTTATTTTGTAATTCATACAAAGACACAGTTTGCTGGATAGTTTTACAAATTTTGATTGCGTCCGTATGTGTGTTTCTCAGGAAACCTTTAGATTTTCTACAAGAAATAGGAAAAATTGTCGGCACTGAACCGGGAAACAATTGCGTTCCAAAGCCAATTTTTTTTGTAGCAATTTTCTTCGAAATGTTTGGAGCAAATTCTTGTCAATGTACTGTTCATTAAGACAACGTATCGCTTCAAGCCAATCCTCGTTAAATCCATTTTTTTTACGCAATCTAAATAAAACAAAATGCGTTTACTGCCTCATCTTACCTATGGAAACAGATTTACCCTTTTGAGAAACTTGAATCATATTGCAAATTGCAACCAATATACATACAACACTTAATTTTTTAATTTTAAATCTGAGTTTTATTATGTTCTATTAATATAGCTGCTCCTCCCACATTAAATTTATTAGGGGAAATTTCTTTATTTAATAGAATTATTTATTCAATTAATCGCAATAACACAGTGAGTTTCCAATTTATTCCGCTCCGAACCAGGAGAGCTAGCGCTTATGTTGGAACCAACGTGAAGTTGTCTACTAGCAGTCCATATACAGGGTGTCTATTTTTGGTATACTACTTTGTTCGTTTATAATTTTGATTACATTCTCACACATTTCACGCGGTATTTCGTTAATTTCATCACGAATATATCTCAAGCTCAAGCGTTTCTGGTTTGTTTGGAGAAACCTTGCTTTTCAGATATCCCCACAAAAAGAAGTCCGGAGCAGTCAAATCAGGCGACCATGGAGGCCAATCAACATCACCATTTCTTGAAAAAACTTGTTGTGGAAAGAGGTCTCACCGTCTCGCAGTAATTCCATTGTAATCCTGGCTGTATGCGATGTGGCACCGTCTTGTTGATACCACATGTTAATCAAGTCCAAAGCATGAAGTTGTGGCGTTAAAATGTGTTCAATCATATCACGATGTCGGTCCCCATTCACAGTTACCGTCACGCCGTTTTCATTTTCAAAGAAGTAAGGTCCAATGATTCCTCCTGACCAAATTGCACACCAGACTGTAACTTTTAATGGATGCAAAGGTGACTGATGAATAATTTGAGGGTTTTCCATTGCCCAGAACCGACTATTCTGTTTATTCACGTATCCATTCAAATGAAAATGTGTTCTCCCAAAAATTTCACGTAACTTTGTCATCGTCACAGTAATCGATGATTGATTTTGATGAAATGTTTTAACGATTAAAACACGTTGGTTTATCGAATATTTTTCCGTAATAAATTTGCCACGTGTCTACTTCACGACTACCAATTATGAACTGTCAAGACTAATGTTTACCAAAATGGCGGCAAAACAAAGTAGTATACCTTCCCGGCGGACACCCTGTATAATAAGTCAATGGGTTTAGGTTCTGTGAGAATAAAGTGCTGCCACTGTATCTTTATTACTATTTGTAATGAAATCAGTTAGTAGTTCATCGAAGAAGCGAATTTTTTGAATGTTGTCATAAGGCAACAACACCGAAATGGCAACGAACTCTACGAGTTGTACAGCGAAATCGACCTAGTCAGAAAATTACTCATCAGTCATCTAACATGGCTGGGACATGTAGAGCGAATGGAACCAACGCTCCGGGCCAAAGAGTCTTCGACTTCAACCCGGAGGGAAAACGCAGTAGTGGAAGACCTCGCTAACTGGAGATTTGTATTGGTTGAGGCCCAAATCTACCCCGGACTGTAAGTAAGTGGGTCTCAACGAAGATCTGCATTTTGATACTATTTCCAGGAAACAATTTGGTTCATCAGTTGTTGCTCTATCTCCATCTGTTGACACTTTGATGGTCCCCCTGTAAAAAAAAGTTTATCGATGGCGTAAGCCTAAGTTCTATAAAAGCTACCACCCAATCTCGACATAGCTCACTCCATTAGCCAACGTTTTGATGACTTAAAACTCTGACAACTTGCTGGATATTCATTTTGCTCCTTGAACCCTATTTTTGTTGTTAAGATTTAAACAATTCTGTGGCAACAAGGAAAAACTTCATAAGTCATTTTTAACCATTTTTCACAGCAACCATAAGAGATATTTGATTGAAAAAAAGTTGACATATAGAACAGGGTACTGTGCATCCCATTGTAACATTAACTCAATTTTGACCTAAGTCGACTTATGCTGTTTTTCCTTGTTGTCACAGAATTATTATTTCTAGAACTGAGCGTCTGAGCTGCCCAGTAATATTTCAAACTGTTGACTACCCTCAATAATTCAACAATTCTAATTTAAATTGTAAACCATTTACAGCCGCATGAGTATTGCCACATGATTAAACACCTAAATGGCTAACACATTCTAATTGCCAAATCAAGCCGCCAAGAGCTCACGTTCAGCTAATTTATATTTCAATTTATCTCACTGGGATAACACTGCGCACTTGATGTTGACAAAGTCCCGCGACTGTCATCCCCCAGGTACACCTACATATAAAAGATACTTTTTGAATTACCCAAACGTCTGTTCCAAATCATGTGCAATTTCTTTCCACCGATAAAGCTCTTAAAAATTTCAACAACAATAGCGTCCCGAAGTGATTATCCTCTTTGTTGAAATTCAAACTTGTGAGCCGGTGCCGAACAGAATGGCACACGTAAGCGAGTAAAAGCAACGAAACTGATTCCATCACACGGTCAGCAGAGCCAGCACGTCGCGCGTTGGACAGGTGAAAAATACGAATCGATTAATTCAGCACTACATCGTCGTCCTGATGCCGCCACCTTATAAACGAAAGACCGAACAAGCAGCAGGTAAAACACTCGCTTTCGCCTTAAATTCAATTTATTATCCGTAGCTATTTTGGGTGAAACTAATGCCAGTCAACTAGAAGCCACCTCAAAAGTCTTTCCTAACGGACTCGAATCCTCTTTCTTTTGCCTTCAGAGTCGGCACCACGCCGACCCCGCTTGTTGTCTGTGTCGAGTTAACCACTCTGAGACTTTACACCGTCCTATGAAAGGCTATGATGGTGCAAGCAGCTCAGGTGTGTTTAATTGAGTTCAAAGTGCCTGACCTGCCGAATGAAAGTCAGGAAAAAAAGAAAGAGAAAAGAGCTTATACAGTAAATTTTCTCCATTGTTGACTTTATCAAGCGTCGTTGGCTTTAATTAAACTTTAAGCGATGACATTGGGATAAGGATGTATAGGGTTGGAGCTGTGTACGGAGGCGCGCATGCTTCTCCATGGTGCGGGTGACTTGAATTAATGTAGGGTCGACATTAGGAGGGTTGAAACGAAATTGTGTGCCCTTTGATTTTGAGGAAATGATTTCAGCGATTTTGAACTTCTGGCTGGAGAAATTTGTTGATTTCGAGTGGCGATAATTTTTATTGCTTTTTGAGTGGTTGAATCGGGTTCAGATACTCTGATGGGGGATGATGTCAATTATGAAGTAATGAATAAAGTTTTGGTGATTTGATGAGGATTCGTGCATATTTGATGTGAAATACGAATACGATCGTTTGATGTAATAGTGCAGGGCGTTCCGGTGAGTGTTGACAGAAGTGGAAAGCGAAACAAACATGCGTTAGCTTGGGTTTATTTCTGCATCTGCTCATCATTTTTGTATAGGGTTTATTTGACCTGTTCCTTTTTTTAATTTGTTATGGCAAATACTAAAGGCTGGTACGCATCTGTTTCGGAACGAAAAATGACATACAAAAATGACACAACGAAATCATAACAATTTCGCTCTCCTTTTTGTTTTGCAGTACGCAGCTGCTGCGAATTGATGGCGGAAAAGTGGGTAATTGTAGTAGATTGCTTGGTACAATTCTCCACTCTCTTTTCGCACACGTTTATTGACGAATGGAGGCTAACCCCTGGCGGTAGATTTTCGCATCGGTAGGTTGCTATAGATTTTGTCAGCTGGTATGTATTTCTATGAAAAATCGAGAAGTTATTGTGAGAAATTGTGCACTAAATTCAAAATATACATTTAATATAAGAAAAAAACTCATTTTATAACTGAAAAATAATATCTTAAAAGTGAGTGCGATAAGTATTGATATAAAAGTGAATACTAAGTTTTTATTTTTGTATAGAAAATGCAGAAGGTAATTCATAACGTAAAGAGGGAAATACATTGTACCATCTTCCAAAAGAAGTTCGGAACTCTAAAGTTCTTTTCATTAAATGGGGTATTGTGCTTAGCATCGGGACAAAATTTCCCAATTTCCCGAATATACAGGATGGTTTTCAGTATAGAACCAAACTTGTTTAAGAAGCCTTTCCCAGCCTAAACCTTCCGAATTCAGCAATGAAAATTGCAGAAAATTTAATGAAATTGATGATGCAGCTACCACCAGCTTAGTAACTTTGTCTACGGATGGAAGTAGGGAGAGGCCAATCTTATGTATCCAGCCAGCTTTCACTATTTTTCGCCTTCCCGGATAGACTTTTTAACACCACTGAAATAGTCAATTACTTCACAGAGCGATATTGTGACAACCTTAGAAGCTTCTAAGCTGACTGGATCCTCCAACATCAAAGCAAGCTAATCTCTAAAAATCATAATTAACACTCTTTTTATAAGATAAAAAGCAACCAAAATATATAAACAAAAGCAAATTTATTATTTGTTTACATTACATTCAACACTACTTTGAACAGATTTTGTGCTAGTTTTACCAGATGAATTGACAAATTTCGGACAATTTACTTAGACTTGCAAATTAAGTTGGTGTTCAATTAGTTGGTTGACTTTGTAATAGATAAATAATTCATTTCCTCACAAGAAAACACACGTATTCCTTATCCAAGTCCTTTCCAAAACAAACAGACGTCAAAATTCTATAGGTCTCTACATATTCCTTTCTTATCCACCAGGCGTCGCAGGAAAACTTTTCCACTCGTCAATTGTTCGGGACATTATTTGCTTGCAAAAATTTTACATTTGTAGTGCAGTGTTAAAGATTATTAAGATCAAAAGTGCGCATTTTTCTTTGCTATTCTTTAGGGCTACTTATTATGATTACATTATTTTTAAAGACGACAATATTAAATTTAAAATAAAAGCAACACAACAGACAGCACATGCTCATAATTGAGAGACTTTTATAGTTTCCATTTTTCAATGCTAAAAATGTTGAAGAAAGGAACGCCTATGGAAACGAGTTTTTTTATTAAATTATTTCGAAATGGACCTCCAGTGCAAGTGAAAAAAATTCTTTGCGGCCAGCTCAATACAAGCAAGAACCCATAAAATTCGGACTTAATATTCGATTTGGCAGCAGAAATCCATTTGGAGACGAAGCATATACATAGGCTTTATAGAGGGATATGGAATTAAGCTTCGATAAAGCTTGTGGTTCGAAGCGCTTTCTTGAAGCTTCTTTAGAGCTTCAGAAGCAATGAACTGTCATGCAGTCAACCGCTTGCGATTGGAAGCTGTACAGCATAGACAAACCATACTGAGACCCCCAACTCACAATCCTCTTGCCGCTGGCCCCCTCAGTTTTTTTTTTCAAATTCGCCATTTTGTTTTCCTGTCGGTGTTATGGCAAAAGAGAATCCGTGTGACATGCAAAATCATACAAAAAATGCAAAAATAAATGCTGCCAACCTCGGCAACCGTAAGGAAATGTGAAAGAGTTCGGGAATACCACATTTTTTCATTACTGAACGCCATTGGTTAGTTATTATAAATTGTTAAAAGGCGCATAATTTGATTTGTTTGGTTAGTAAAACTATCTAAAGTTGATGTTCTATATACTAGAAACATATTAGGACAAACATGGTTGTGTATTTTCCGCTTTTGGATATCATTAACTTCGATTTGGTATTCAAATTTTTCTTAAATAATGAAAAAAATTTGCTCAATTTCCATCAACCACATTGTTAATTTTTCATGAACATTTTAAGCAAATGTGCACTTATTCCTAAAAAAAAATATTATCCACACGAACATTTTCAAATTAAACGGATAAAATTCTATGAACTCTGCCAGCAACTTTGCCCACAGCGGAAGTGTCTCATATCTCCTGGGAGTGTGTTGGTGAGCAGAATTTTTGAAGTTTCGTGACATTTGTCAATACGATTTTCTATGTAAGAATACTAGCGCACCAAACGTGAACACTCCATAAAAATATAGCTTGTAGGCTAAGTAACGGGAAATCGGCCGGAGTTGGTGGTCTCAGTGTTGTCTCTGCTGTACAGAAGCACTTACTCGTACTTCCTCCTAACTTACATTTATGGAGGCTTCATAGAGGTAAAAATTAATTTCAAATGAAATGAATCAAAGCTGTCTAAAGAATCGGGGAAAAATTATAAGAAATAAAATACTTCTAGCACATTGAAAAATATGTCAGTAATGTGATTTTAAATAAACACTTTTCGCCCATGAATAAATGAGGGTAACACTAAATGTCTTGCTTACAACTTACGGTCGAGTAAGCTGCAAGTTTATTGCAAATCTTAACCAAACTCTAAAATGTACCAAGTAGTTCAGATTTAGCACTGCTACAGCATTATGACGAATTAGCCTAGGGGGTAGTGTATTGGACTACTACGCAACAGGACCCATGTTCGATTCTCAGTGCGGCACATGTAAGTAAAATGTAAATTATAACGAGTAACGTAAATGTAAACTCCATGAAAATTGCAAAAAGTCTTTGAAAATGTTTATTTAAGAACATAAAAAAAATAAAAAAAAAAAAAAATAAATATTTTTCTTGCTCATTTTGGAGCCTCTATAAAGCTTCCATAAAGTTTCGGTAAGGTATATCCAAGCTGTTCAGGAAGTCTTAAATAAGTAAATACTTGCATTAAAGTGCGCCAAATGCGTTTCCTTTAGACCTTATGCAGTTAATATTGCGGGAGGTGAAATAGCTTCGATAGCGCCTTACCGAAGTCAAATTGTTACTTGGGTGTTCTTTTGTTTTCTCTTTTACAATGCATTCTACTTGCTTCAAGTGTCTTAATCTTTTAAAAGACTCCGATATCTTGTCATGTGATGTTTGTGGTCTCAGTATACATATAAATTGTTCTACTATTCCTAAATCGGACATCAAAATCATTGACGCTAATGCTAATATTTTCTTTAAATGTGATAACTGCATAAATAGTCCCATCTTGGTTTGCATTAAGAAAATTACCGACCTATCCTATTTCTTGCAAAATAATATCAGTGAAATTAATAAGATCTGTTTATCTGTTGAATCGATGAAACCTAAACAAAAAACTATGCCTTCTAATGTGATGACCTTGAATAGAAGCCGCGACATTCGTGATACCACTCGTGTTCAAAAAAAAAAGTTTTGTCAACTGAAATTCGCGCCGCTATTTCTTCATCTCCTCTGATCCGCTCTTCTTCTAAAGCCAGCAAGAGCAATTCATCGAATTCTCACTCTGGCTCAATCACCGCTACTGATCAACTAAAAATAAATAGAGAAGAAAAACTCAAATCGTCTTCTTCTCTTAATCCTAATCTCACTGTTGATGCTCTCAATGCATATGTGTCAACACCCACTATTTTGTCGCCGGCAAACAATTTAATTGTCAACGATGCGCTCACTTCATCTGCATCTTCGTCTACTGCTATTGCTGCTGAAAATGATGCAAATAGTGATTGAATTTAGTAGAACTGAAGAAATCAATGTACGATATAATATGGGTGATGCTGCTGCTACTGCTGATGCTATTGCTGTTGAACAAATGGATGTAATTTACGTAGAGGACGCTTCTGCTGATGTTGCTCCTACCGCTAGGAAATCAGATTTTTGTTTCGGTAACGCGAACGCTGTTCTAGCCGCTGGCGCTGACGTCGATTCAATTCATTCTCTCGCCGCTGATAGTGAGAATGGTGCATCTGCTACTATCACTGTATCAAATAAAAACCAGGATAGATTGGTTAAAAACAAACACAATGAAGTCGTGTTTGGGTCAAGCTTGGAGAATAGTAGTAGCTAGATGGAAGTCAACACACACCTAGATTTGTTAATTTTAAAATCGGTGTTCCATTTCAATGTGCTAAAATAGTATACGATGCGAACTCCTGGCCCAATGGAGTTAAGATTCGGCCTTTTATTCAAAATCCTACCGTTTCAAAAAACTGAACTCTGCTAATGCTAATAACGATAGACCTCAGCTGCAACATTTAAATATATTCTATCACAATGCTAGTGGATGCAGAACAAAAACTTCTGATTTGTTTGTGGGATCTTGTCACAGAGACTATCACATCATTGCAATTACGGAGACATGGCTGTATGGGAAAATAGCATCACCTGAATTATTTGATGATTCAATTTATGATGTTTTTCGAAATGATCGCTGCAAATCTGCGGAGGAGCGTGGTGGTGGTGTCCTATCTGCTGTTCAGTTGTCGCTTTCCTGCAAGCCAATTCAATTGCCTAACTTAAATGCTGACCAAACTTGCTTCTCTATTGACTTTGGTGCTACGAAGACAATTTTTATTGTGACATATATTCCATCAGGTAGCAAATTAGATGTATATGAAAATTGTATCGAAAACTTTGAATTCTTAGGTCACTTTTGTTCTGAAACTACCATTCTTTGTGCTCTTGGTGACTTTAATATTGGTGATGTTAACTGGAATTGGTCTGAAGAAGATAATATGCTTTTCCCTTACAATGGTAAAAAAGATTTTGAAATTGCTCTGATTGATTGTATGTTTTCACTTAACTTAAATCAAGTTTGTTTAATTGGTAATTCTTTAAATAGATTATTAGATCTTGTTTTTATAAGCGCCAATGAAATTAAAGTTAATGTTTGTGATGCACATTTTCCTCTTCTAAATAACTCGATTAATCATACACAAATATCGATTGAAATTGATTTGTATTCATATACTAAAAAAGAACTTTTAATTTTCTTAAATGTAATTTTGTCGCTTTAAATGAGTATCTCCAGTCTTTCAATTGGGATATGAAACTAGAAAATCGATGTCTCTACGATATGTACAAATATTTTTCTTCCATTATGAATAAAAGTTTTTCTTTGTTTGTTCCTTGCTTAGCACGAAAATCGAATTCTCATCCTCCTTGGTACAATAAACGTCTCTTGCAACTAAAAAAAATTTTGAAAAACAAAGCCCATACACAACAGATCTATTGGAAAACAAATTATTCACATTGTATCTCCGCACAATCTTCCCAACAAAAAAGTCAAGTCAAAGTGGTTCTTAACTATTTGCCTTCGGCTATTTATAAAGGGTGATTTTTTAGCTGGTTTGGTTTTGGCAACACTGGTTTTGACAGCTGACGTGTGTTTAGTACCTTGTGTCACTGTCAAACAGCTTCAGTTTGGTTTGCAATTTAACCATGGATCGTCTTACAAATGAACAACGCTTGCAAATTATTGAATTTTACTATCAAAATTCGTGCTCGGTTCGAAATGTTCATCGCGCGCTGCTTCCATTTTATGATCGGCATTCTCGACCTTCTGAGCAGTCTATTCGGAAGATTGTGACCAAATTTCGCACCAAATTTACTTTGTTGGACATTAAACCACCAACACGTTTACGTACTGTGCGTAGTGAAGAAAATATTGCGGCCGTATCAGCTAGTGTGACAGAAGACCGCGAAATGTCGATTCGGCGCCGTTCCCAGCAGTTAGGCCTTTGTTACAGCACTACGTGGAAAATTTTGCGAAAGGATTTGGGCGTAAAGCCTTTTAAGATACAGCTGGTGCAAGAACTAAAGCCAGCCGACCTACCACAACGCCGAATTTTTGGTGAATGGGCTCTTGGAAAGCTGGCCGAGGATCCGCTTTTTTATCGAAAAATTGTGTTCAGCGATGAGGCTCATTTTTGGTTGAATGGGTACGTAAATAAGCAAAATTGCCGCATTTGGAGTGAAGATCAGCCAGAAGCATTGCAACAGCTACCAATGCATCCCGAAAAAGCCACTGTTTGGTGCGGTTTATGGGCCGGCGGCATTATTGGGCCATATTTCTTCAAAGATGATGCGAATCGCAGCGTTACTGTCAATGGTGAACGCTACCGAGCGATGATAACAAACTTTTTTTTGCCCGAAATGGAAGTTCTTGACTTGCATGATATGTGGTTTCAACAAGACGGTGCCACATGCCACACAGCACGCGAAACAATGGCGCAATTGCGAGGCGAGTTTGGTGAACAGTTAATTTCACGTTTCGGGCCGGTCAATTGGCCGCCTAGATCGTGCGATTTGACACCATTAGATTATTTTTTGTGGGGGTATGCCAAGGCTAATGTGCCCCCGCGCGGCAGACACCTTGACGAATGACGTCACTTTGACGTCGGGTGCGGGGGCTTAAGCCAACTCACTTGAGCCTGTTGGCAGGATCAACACTACCAGCCATCGAAGTACTTCAGTGTATGCCGGTTACTGGTGGAGTTGGTTTGGCCGAAAGGTGATGAGGGTTGGTGAACTAAGTCTGCCACCCCTAATCCGAGAGAGTCATGCGACCCGTGCTTATCGGATACGGTTTGCAGTCAGGGGTAACCGACTGTATTATTACGGAGCCTCTCTGATACCGGGCCACCTCAGGGAGTAACTTTGGCCTTACCACGTTATACGGGGCTCTGGCGTGGCGGACGACCCTTTCCCGCGTTACTCGTGGGATATGAAACCAAACTCTAAAAAAAACAAACAAAAACAAAAAACCCAACTAAACAGATTGCGGGGTAACACCGCATCTGGATTAGTTACCGAAGTGGAGCAGAGGCTCTACGATGACTCAAGTTGTCAGCCTGGAACAAGCCGAGGAAGCAGTGTTCGGCAAGTGCAACCCAGCACCAGCCAAAACACCGCCAAATCAAAAATTCCGGTGCCGACACCTATGTTGGCTGAACGCCTTGAAGCTGCCAGACTGGGAAGCGGGAGCCAAGCTCTAGCATCTCAACCTTTGGCCAAGGCTGCAGTGGGAAGTAAGGGGATGGCAACGAGCCAAGCTCGTATACCTGAACCTAAACAACCTGCAGTAGCTACGGCTAAAAGGAAAGGACGGATATGCCCACCCATGCCACCACCGGGCCAGCCTGGTGGTAAGGACGACCCTCTTCGGAAGGGGCTGAGCGGTGCAGGCGTTAGATGGTACCTTCGCTACCTCGAAAAGGGCTTTGTACCTGAGGAGGCAAGGAAGAAGGCCGAAGAACATAAGGCTAAGCCTGTTCCTGGTCCGACACCAGCGGCAAAGAGGTGCAGTAGCACTATCTCACCTTCTGTAGGTAATACGCAGAAGAAGCCAAAGGTGAGTGAAAAACCTGACAGGTCGCGGACAAAGCCTGCTAGGTATGCTGCTGTCTCACACGGCAAAAGCTATGCAGCGGCTGCAAAAGCAGCTGCAGCTGGTGGAAGTCGTGCCATGACGGCGACGGCCGAGCAGGTGGCGGTTCTCCCTTGCGAATATCCAAGGGAGATGCTGAGTACCGACGAGCTCAAGGATCTAGAGAATGCTCTAGTGGATGAAATGGCCCGTGGATGGGAGCATAAGCTCAAATTCAATGGCATACATTTCAGGATGGGTATGCTATTGGTTGAATGCGAGACTCCACAGACTGTGGAATGGCTGAAGACAGTAGCACCCAAACTATGCAATTGGAAGGGAGTGGGCCTTACTGCGATGAGCGGGAAGGAAATACCACGTGCCCATTCGATAACAATCTACTTCCCACGAAGTGCTGATCAGGAGCACCAAACCACATTGGCACTCCTCGAAGCACAGAATGATGGCCTGAACATCAAAGCGTGGAAGGTTCTGAACGGGAGGAAAGAGGGAACCGGGCAAGTACTGGGCCTCGGTATCGACCAGCAGTCCTATGATACCATAAGGGCTCAAAACAATTCCCTCAGCTACAGGTTCGGCAGGGTTGCGGTGTCTGGACTCAAAAAGTCGGAGGAGAGTGTGGGGCAAATGACCCTCTCGACTCCAGCTTTACAGGGGACAGAGGCCGTAGTGGAGCATATTGATCCACAGCAGGCTGCCTCACCATCACCTCTTGTTGAGCAGGTAGCTGAAGGAGAGACACCAGAGGAGTACATGTCCCTCTCGGAGAGCTCGCTCTCTGATGAGGAACATGACATGACGGTTGTAGAAATGGATGAGGACATCCTACTTCGGGAGGAGGATGGGGCAACAGCCCCACAAAATCAATGAATCCCACACTAAAAATGGCCCAGGTGAACATCCACCATGCTATAGCGGCATCAGCTGTAATAGCACGGATGTTCACAACTAATAGACTGGGCATTGTACTCATTCAGGAGCCGTGGATCCTGAGAGGAGCAGTTAAAGGACTCGCATGTCAGAATGCAAAGGTAATTTGGGACACTCGTGTTCTCAACCCTAGGGCATGCATTCTTATTAACAAAAAACTAAGTTTTATTCTACTTTCAGAATATGCTACGCGAGACCTGGTGCCAATACAGGTAGCTCTGAAACTGGAAGGAGCATACCGCACCATCATCATCGCTTCAGCCTACTGCGCCGGGGACGAACCAGTCGTATCGGCGGCACTGCAAGGCCTTGTGGAGCATGCAAACAAGCTCCAACTGCCGTTGCTAATAGGATGTGATGCCAATGCTCACAATACCATCTGGGGGAGTACAGACACTAACATCAGAGGTGAGTCATTATTAGAATTCTTCTTAAGCTCTGCTCTTGATATATATAATGTAGGTAATACCCCCACCTTTGTAACTCGAGCTAGGCAAGAGGTACTAGACCTTACACTAGGCAGCCATAGCATGAGTAGATTTGTTAGGGACTGGAGAGTATCAAGTGAGCCATCTATGTCTGATCATAGAATCATTACCTTCGATCTAGACAACACTTGTATCACAAGTAACCCAATCAGAAACCCAAGAAATACGAATTGGGACCTCTTTGAATCAGCTCTTGAAAACAATCTCGAGCAGGTAAATACCAGGAGAGCCCCAGCTTATCATTTAGAACTGGAACACACAGTGGAGGGCATAACATCAGCCATCACAGATGCGTTCGAAACTAGCTGCCCAATAAGCAGAAGTGCAGAGAAGAATAAGGTTCCATGGTGGAGCAACAATCTGTCAAGACTTCGGTCGAAAACGCGTAAACTGTTTAATACAGCGAAACGTACTGGAGACTGGCAGAGCTACAGTATGGCACTGACTTCTTACAACAAAGAAATAAGGAAAGCAAAACGAGAAAGCTTTAGACAATTCTGTGAGACAATCATGGATACTCCTGTTGCTGCCAGAGTGCACAAAGCACTAGCAAAAACAGAAGGAACATCAACGTCTCTCAGAAAACCGGATGGCAGCTATACACAAAATGAGAAACAGAGGGCAAGACTTCTATTAGAAACTCATTTTCCTGGCAGTCATCCGACTACGGACAACAGGAGCATGACCAATAATCGAAGACCCCAAAGAGAGGATTGGAAAACAGCGACCGAAATCTTCTCCAGGGGGCGATTAGAATGGGCAATCTGTTCCTTTCAGCCTTTTAAATCACCAGGGGTGGATGGAATTACGCCAGCCCTACTACAAAAAGGACAACGTAAATTGCTTCCACATCTGGCAAATATTTTTAAAAGCAGCCTGGCACTGGGCTATATACCAAACCAGTGGATACGGGCAAAGGTAGTGTTCATTCCGAAAGTGGGAAAAAAGGACCCAAGTTTACCGAAGTCCTATAGACCAATCAGCCTTACTTCGTTTCTTCTCAAAACGATGGAAAAGGCCGTGGATAACTACCTACGAGAAGATGTACTTAGTATATCGCCTCTTCATTATCGCCAGCACGCCTACAGAGCGGGCAGATCTACGGAGACTGCTTTGTACCAGCTGACCGAAATTATTGAAAGCGCTCTTGAATCAAAAGAGATAGTACTGTGTGCTTTCTTGGACATCGAGGGAGCATTCGATAACACATCGCATGATGCAATTATACGAGCTCTAGGTAGAAAAGGAGTAAATAGCACAGTATCGAAGTGGATGTATGAACTTCTGAGCACTAGATCAGCAGAAACTCACACATCAGAAGGAATTATCAAGGTTAACACAGCAAGAGGCTGTCCGCAAGGAGGAGTTCTATCTCCCCTAATGTGGAGTCTTGTAGTGGACGAGCTACTTGAGAAATTGTCAAACCACGGCATAATCTGTCAAGCATATGCTGACGACATAGTTATTATCGCCAGGGGTAAATTTGAGGGAACCTTATGTGATATCATACAAGGGGGACTCGAAATAACTCGGGATTGGTGCGCGACGGCTGGGCTTAGCCTAAATCCGTCAAAAACAACAATAATACCATTCACGAGAAAAAGAAAACTCGAACGGCTGAGACCGATAAGGTTGTCGGGTACCACACTGGCATCAGTCAACGAAGTTAAATATCTGGGACTAACCCTAGACAGCAAACTCCTCTGGAAAAAACATACAGATGAGATAAACAGGAAGGCAACGCGGGCTCTAATGATTTGCCGGAGCCTAGCGGGCAAATCCTGGGGATGTAGCCCGATCATCCTTAGATGGATGTATATTGCCATTGTGAGACCAATGATCACATATGGAGCGATTGCATGGGTAAGAAGAACCAGTCTATCCACTACAAGGAAGATACTCAATAAAGTGCAAAGACTGGCATGCCTATGTATTACAGGGGCCATGAGAACTTGTCCAACTGCAGCTATGGAAGTGCTATTGGAACTGACCCCCTTGCACCTCGTGGTTGAGGAATGTGCAAATAAAACGATTCTAAGAATAGCCAAAGAAGGAATAGGACGAGGAAAGTGCATTACACTAAAACAGTTTGATGCACTAGTCAAAAAACACCCATTACTGGCCCTTCCTAGAGACGATACCATCAAAAAATTTGATTTCCAAAAGAACTTTGTTACAAAGCTCAGTAACAAGAAGAACTGGAGCAACGAATCCACAATTCACAAACTGAGCAATAACACAACAAAGTGGTACACAGATGGGTCAAGAACTGATGAGGGAACTGGAGTGGGAGTATGCGGGCCTAGAACCAAATATTCTGAGCCAATGGGCAAAAGTACCAGCATCTTTCAGGCCGAAATCTATGCCATAGATAGATGCGTCCAAATCAACCTCGACAGAAACATAACCAACTGTGATATAGCTATAATGTCAGACAGTCAGGCTGCAATTATGGCACTCAACTCCTACATCATCCAATCCAAACTTGTATGGGAATGCCTACAAAAATTAAATGAATTGGGTAGGAGAAACAAAATAACCCTCTGCTGGGTACCTGGCCACATGGGAATAGAGGGTAATGAAATGGCCGACTCCCTAGCAAGAAAGGGAGCATCTGAAGCTTTCATAGGTCCTGAACCATTCTGCGGAATAGGGGATCACACCCTCAAAGAAGAATTTAGGAAACTAGAGAAAGAAAACAGGGCAAGAACTTGGCACAACACTCAAGGCATGAGGCAGGCTAAAAAACTTCTGGGACAATACAACCGGAAAAGATTCCAAGCTTGCATCGGCATGAGTAAAAATAACCTTCGTATCCTAACGGGCTTTCTAACGGGGCATTGTAGACTCAAGGAACACCTTAGGAAACTGGGTATATCTGAAGAAGGTCTCTGCCGATTTTGCGATGAGTCCAGTGAAATCCCAGAACACGTGCTGGGATCGTGTGGGGCATTGACCCACAAAAGACTGAAATACTTGGGCAAGTACCAACTATCTGATGAGGAAATACGGTCACTGGAGCCAGCTCTCATCCTAAGATTCTTAAAGGAAACTGGACTAGAGAGAGTGCTATAGGACGGATTTCTTCCGCCAAGGAGAAACGAGAGTACAAGAACCTCTAAAATGATTCCGAAAGGAATTATAATGGGAGGGGAACTCGTATGAGGGCATATACCTCACTAAGGCGTTAGCAGGGGGTACAATAGACCAAAAGGTCGCAGTACAACAACCCCTCTCAAATAATAAATAAATAAGGCTAATGTGTATAGGGACAAGCCCGCTTCGATTGACGCACTGGAAGCCAACATCCATGCATTCATTCGTGAGATACCGGCCGATATGTGTGAAAGAGTATGCCAAAATTGGACTCAGCGGATGGGCTACCTGAGACGCAGCCGCGGTCAACATTTGCATGAAATTATCTTTAAACATTAAATTGCAAGGTTCAAACTATCGATTCAAATAAATATTTCATTCACTTTTTCGAATTTTTTGTGTTTTTTTTTAAAAAAAAGTTCTAAACCTCTTAAAAAATCACCCTTTATATAAGATTTTTTTATAAAGTACGATTAGCTGATCCGGCGAACTTCGTACCGCCTAAGGTTGATTAAATTATTAACATCCCTTCTGATAGTTGAATTTTGATATATTTAGGTGCAATAGAACAATAAATATCAGTAGTTGCGACTTGTGAACAAGGTGCTTCAGTGGTTAGTATCTTGGACTAGTTGAGCGTACGGCCTGCCTACGCACAGGCACACATATGCCACATGTGATGTCACATATTCTTAAATGCTTGCGATTTGCGCCCACCACCCGAAAGCAGAGCAAGAACGGAACTATCGGTTTAACCATACCCATCCACAAAATTTCACTGAAATTGGTTGAAAGGTTTTGGAGATCGACAACATTTAGAGAAGAGCGACAAATTATTTTTTTTTGGATTGGGTGGATAGCTAATGAATACTCGCTTCTAATGAGCTATGTGGCATAGTAGGATTCGAACGGGATATCTGAATTTTAAGTATTCAACATTTTAATTTTTGTGTTTTTAGCTTATTTTTTTGCTCTTAAAATAAACTTTTGAGTTTTTGCAACATTTAGAGAAGAGCGACAAAATATTTGATTGAAACTGATAGTAGCCTACAAATATACGCTTCTTTTAAGATATGTAGCATAGTAAAATTCGAAAGGGTTATTTTTTTATTAATTTTTTAATAATCTATTTGCTTTTCCTTGAAAATCAAAAGAGTTTTATAGCGAACTGACCGTTACAAAAAACGTAAATTTGAAATTGTGGGTGATCGGTAATAATAAAAATTCAATGCGGTGGACACAGCTTTACCGGTAAGCTAGGTCCGCTACAAAATCTCCCACTTCCCGAAGAGCGACAAAATCAAGAATAGAGCAATTAAATAGCGATTAAATAGCAATTAAATCCCATGTACTTTGTTTGGCGAGATTCCAATGTGGCGGTCCCAACTTTACCCACGTTATAAAATTGCGTGTTATAAAGCTATACCAAACCATGGTATAGCTTATAGCGAAGTTGTTAGATATAGGCCAGTGCAGCACTGATACGGTATGTAATTCATGATACAAGCATTTTAAGTAAGCTAGCCTCTCGTTTGAATCTCCGGTTGATTTTCAAAGGCGAATTAGATCTACAGACGGCAGACTATTAAGTTCAAACATACAATGACCAGGTCAAGTACAAAGACAAAACACGGAGACTGACTGCAGAAAATTTCAATCTCAACTTTCGTATACAAACATCTGCGAAAAAAGGAAGCCTCACATTGATAACACTAAAAAACTGTCACACAACTGATACCTGTACCTACACCAGAAGAAAATACTATCCTTGAAAGACCACAATTATTCAACTGATTCCCAAAAATAAGGAAATTATTTTGCTGTATTTATATTCTGCGGCTAAAACCGATGGAAAAGTTTTGTGATACAAAGATAAGGGGTCGTTTTTTTAGGTAATCAGACTGTTTTTGATGTGCTTTCCGACAGTACCGCCGAAGAAGACACCTTCTCTGACTGTCCTCTTTATATCGACAGCTAGGGTTTGAAAACACATTTTCTGACATCCCACAAACATATCTCTAAGGAGCTCTAGGTACCACTATATCGTTGCAATATTCAACTTTTATGATCACGAAAACAAACTTTCCTTACAAGCTTACCCAATCTACGACCGCCTGGCAGCCAATCGTGGTCCTCTCCAAAATTCGCACCGAGACCAATTGAAATTTGCCTTCCTCTCTCTGATACAATCAACTGCACCGGAAGCCAATATTGAATCTATTCTCGATACAATCCCATTAACCTATTATCGGGCTTAGCCCCTCAACTGCAAGCCAATAAATCATTGGCTATTGCAAATTGAAAATCACCCAGAAATACCCTTAATCCATTGCCATAGTACATAGACCGTGCCGCGTTGAACAGAAACCTCTTCAATCAACCACCACCCGACTGCGACTGTCCGTTTCAATAATCCTTCATCAGCCATCGAAACAAAAACCGTTGTCAAGTCAATGATTTAATGCATTTCGCAAAAAGCCGGAAAATGATAAAATTACAAAACATTTATAACTGTTTACGTGCGGTCTAGTCCAGTCTCCAGTCTGCAAAAAAAAAAAACATCCCACCCGCAATTGAAATAAAAACACCAGTGAGCATCGGAGTAACTCGCACAGCTTCCGCTTCTGTATTGCAATTGTGAAATTCAAATCAAATACGAAAATACCCGTGCGCGCTTCAATGAAAACACACTCGATATCCTGGACAAAATGCAATTACGTTTCATAATCTCCTGCCAATTTACATTTCACTGGACGCGATAATTAACGCTGCGGATCGCCGCTCATTGCATCAGGGAGAACTTTTTAGAGTTCACGTCAGATGCTCTCTCCGTGTGCGGGAGATTCTTGTGACCGCACATGCACGGCCACCGTAAACCGAAATATCATGAAACAAATACCAGAGACCCGCTGAGTGCTTCGTCCTTGTCGAACGTCTACTGGCGTCACGTTCGTTTTAAATTGCTCCAGCTAGGGACTATGGACATCGGCACTCTCAGTGACGCTGACCAGCATTGTCACTGTGAAATTATTCGAAAATTTACATTCGCAAAACGACGCTGCAGTTTGAAGTTGTTCGGATATCCGTGCTTTTTCTGGACGGATGTTCATGTGCCTGTATGTGGAATAATGGAATTGGCGTTCGGAATTTACATGCAAATCGATGCGGATGACTCGGCGTTTTGTTGGCCACTGGCAAGTTGGCGATACACTTCCAATGGAGTCGTGCGAAAAAATATATCAAGAAAAAAGGACATTGTTTACTGAATAATCGGAAATATAGCCAGTGAATTCGAAATCAGTTTAAACTGGGTCACACATTATTGGGAACTGCAAAACAAAGAATCAGTTACGAAAACTCTGTGAATGTAATGTTAAGTGGAAAAGGGTTTGTTGCTTTGCACATAAATTTATATTTATACAATTTAGAGAAATCCCAGCAAATTATGAAATTGCATTTCGGCCAGCGTTGCCAGTTTGGGGTTTTCCCCCCAGATTTAGGGGAGAAATTATTTCGGGCAAAATCTGGCTGTTTTTTTGGTAATTGAAGGTGCCAGCGTAAGAACCGGACAACTCTACTTTTCCTCAAAATATGTTTTTAAATGCAAAATATTGTTAATAAAAAAATTCCGCATCGTTTGGTGCAATAACAAGACATCTACGCTGATTCTACGTAAGGGTAATACACTTTTGGAGTTAGCGTATACCTTGATACGGAGCATGAATAAGACAACCATAGACAAATCATACTGAGACCCCCAACTCACAATCCTCTTGCCGCTGGCCACCTCAGTTTTTTTTTCAAATTCGCCATTTTGTTTTCCTATCGGTTATGTCAAAAAAGAATCCGTGTGACATGCAAAAACATACAAAAAATGCAAAAATAAATGCTGCCAACCTCGGCAGCCGTGGGGAAATGTGAAAGAGTTCGGGAATAACACATTTTTTCATTACTGAACGCCATTGGTTAGTTATTATAAATTGTTAAAAGGGGAATATTTTTTTTTTTTAGTAAAACTATCTAAAGTTGATGTTCTATATACTAGAAACATATTAGGACAAACATGGTTGTGTATTTTCCGCTTTTTGATATCATTAACTTCGATTTCGTGTGTAAATTTTTCTTAAATAATGAAGAAAATTTGCTCAAAATGTTTTCATTTTCCCTCAACCAATCTACATTGTTAATTTTTCATGAACATTTTAAGCAAATGTGCACTTATTCATAAAAAAAACTATTAACCACACGTAACGAACAATTTCAAATTAAACGGATAAAATTCTATGAACGCTGGCAGCAACTTTGCCCACAGCGGAAGTGTCTCATATCTCCTGGGAGTGTGTTGGTGAGCAGAATTTTTGAAGTTTCGTGACATTTGTCAATACGATTTTCTATGTAAGAATACTAGCCCACTAAACGTGAACACTCCATAAAAATATAGCTTGTAGGCTAAGTAACGGGAAATCGGCCGGAGTTGGTGGTCTCAGTATTGTCTCTGAAGACAACTCCCGGAGTTGTCCGGTGTTTGCTCCGTAAAAATTATCAAATTTGTCGGGGCATGCAAATGTTTTTGTTTTCTGAGTATGTGTGCCTAATGATTTTACTCATGCAGACACCTCTGTACATGGCAGAGTCGTAGAAAATATGGGCAAAAGCATTATTGAAGTGCGCACACTAAGACCTGTCCTGTACTGTCATGAAGGTAACGGTACATGTAATCGCACATTGGTATCTTTTGATGTTTTTAGGCTTAGTGTAAGTTGCTTTTTGCAAACGTATTATATTGCATTAAAAAGCAAGTGGAAAGTTAAGATAAACAGCGAAAATGAGTGGAAGTGACTCCGAGATAGATTTTTCTGCATCGGGTTCTGAATATGTGGACGAAATTTCCAGCGGAAATGATGGCACTACAAGTAGCGATACATTACCTGTTCAAAAAGCTGAAACAATATGAACTTTGGAAAAGTTACGGTGAGTCATTTTTATTTCTTTCGTTTTTAGGAAAGAAACGTGTGCGAAATGAGAGCCATTGAAAAAGAAACGAAGCTAAAAAGAAGAGGGCAGAAGGCAAAAAGTATACAGATTGTAGAGGAAATATCGCTGCCGCGAAAACAACGGGACAGTTGTTGCAGGAAAAAATGTTTTGAGGATGGACATCAAGACATACCTCCGTTTTCAAGGAGTTTAATGAGCTCGGAAATAAGGAAATGCAAGATGCATATCTATGTGGTCTAATACGCCAATGTGCAGTTCAACGGCGCCAATCTGTAAGTGGTAATGAAATAAGAAAATACCAAAATAAGTATTTTATAAGGGGAGAAGGTGTACCTGAAAAAGAAGTTTGCAAAAAGGCATTTATTTCCATTCATGGAATCAGCAAAAGTAGGATTGAAAGACTTTCCAATTTTTTCCTTAAAAAAATAACAGCTCCGTCGGACATGAGATGTCGGCATAATAACAGATCGAACAAGATTCCAGAGGATGTTATACTTAACATTAATACACACATTAAAAATTTTCCTAAGCGTTCATCGCATTATAGCCATAATAAAGAATCGAAATACTTGTCTTCTGAACTAAATGTTAAGAAAATGTACGATCATTATTTGGAAAAGTTTGAGCCTGAAAAAGCCGAAAGTTACCTATGACTTTTACAGGCAATATTTCATGCACAACTTTAAGCTTTCTTTTGGCTCACCTAGATCCGACACTTGTCAGACGTGCGATGGGTATGAAAAAAAAAATGTTAGCAGCAGATTCTGAGCAAGAAAGACGTGCAATCATTACCTACTAACAAAGAGTGACATGAAAAGAAAGCTAAAGCATTTTACGAATATATGCGCGAAAATAGCGCTTTGGCTTTGCAAGATTCATCTGTAGAGTGCATTACGTTTGACTTTCAACAAAATTTGCCCCTTCCTTTATACCATCCACTGACGTATTTTATAAGAGGCAGCTATGGGTATTTAATTTCTGACTATCGGAAAGAAGGGTCCAAATGAAGTAATTAGCTTTTTACAACACTTCATTGAAAACTTTTTAAGTAAAGCTGTTACAAAAATGTATTTATTTTCCGATAACTGCGGGGCCCAAAATAAAAACAACACTATCGTCCAATACCTCCATGCTCGTGTAAAACAGACAAATATAAACCTCATTGTACATCACTTGCCTGAACCGGGACACAGTTTTTTACCATGCGATAGATCTTTTGGTGTTATTGAAAAACAAAAACGAAGAGTGGAACGCATGTATTTACCAAAAGATTGGAGAAATTTAGTGGACAAGTGCTCCAGCAGATTTCACGTGGTGCCGGTGACTAATCAAGCGATATTTGACTTTAAGGGCAGCTTAGCTCCATTTTACAAAAAAAAAACTTTTACCAACAAAGATAAAGTTAAATGGACGATTTCCAAATACCGACGATTTAAGTATGAAAAAGAAGGAAACCTAGCAAAACTATCTGCAAAAATCTAGAAAAACGACAGATATATAATTCAAAAATTCAATTCAAAAAGTGGTGCGAAAAGTCGTTAAAATATCTGATAAACTCGAAGAATTTGCTAATTTACGAACCACATTAGTTTATTGATCTACCTAGCGATGAAAGCGATTCGAAATTAATCGAATTCGAGAAGAGAAAAAAGCGGCACAGCATTAAAAATTACGTGGAGAAGATTGTCCTTTCTTCGCCACCAAAATAAGGAGAACATTACATTTTTTCCGCCTGTTGATACCATTTTTATATACAAGAAATCCAAACAAATGTCAAATAGGACAACAAATTCCAAATCAGCTGTTAATTGACAGCTTTTTCAATTCATACACCAAGAAATTTGTTGAGTAAAAATTCGTAAGAAGTAAGATTCTCAGTGGAGGGGTAATATCTTGCTCTCTCGATGCCGCTCTCTTTTACGAATTTTTCGAGTTAAGGAACGGCATTGAGTAAAAATTCGTAAGAATTAGTAAAAATCCTTAAGATTTAAAAGTAAAGGAACAGACATAATAAGTGTATAAATTTGACAGCAATCTGACTGACTGAATGAGGCTATTATTCCAGAAAACATAAAAAAAAATCCACAAAATGGTTATGAACGATCGCAAATTGAAGATGCACGAGCTAGCTGGCATTGTAAAGATACCAGATGGTAGTGTTTTAACCATTTTACACGAACATTTGGGTATGCGAAAGCTCTGTGTAAAGTGGGTGCCGCGTGAGCTCACATTCGACCAAAAACAACAACGAATTGATGCTTCAGAGGAGTGTTTGGCGCTGTTAAACCGCAATAAAATCGAATTCTATCGTCGATATGTGACAATGGATGAAACATGGCTTCACTATTACACACCAGAATGCTTGCTGGAAAGAAATAAAAAAAGGTATACATATTCATAATAATAAAGATAAAAATAATGAAAAAATTGGAGAAAAATAATAAGAAATATAATTTGATAATAAAGGATAAGTTTGTAATTGCTGAAACGGAGGCCTATTTTAACGAGAAAGAGAAATCGTACCTACTATAAATGTGGTATCGAAAAGTTAGAAAATCGCTATACTCGTTGTATCGACCTCGAAGGCAACTATGTTGAATAATTGAATCGAGTTTTGTCAAAATTCTGTTTTTTTCTTACTTATCCACACCGCATTGGCGTCTCACCTGACCCTATATGTAGACTCTGTCTTGAGAGTGATGAAACCTCTCTTCACATACTCACAGAATGTCCGGCTCTATGTCGTCTCAGAAAAAGCATCCTTGGCGATGAAATTGTCAAATCAGTAACCCTTTCTGACATACACCCAGAGAAGATTCTTGTCTTCCTGACCGCCTCTGGAGGGCTCTAGGAATCTACCAGGGTAGGCACAATAGGCTCCTTTAAGAAGCCGCAGTGCCAGAGCCCTCCTTGAAGGTTCTCCCGCTCTACAATCTAATCTAATCTCATCTACTTATCCTACGGACTTATTGAATGACCTGTTAAATCTACATGCATCACACACTATTGCATTTGCGAAAAGTTCACAATCATATGGGTGAAAGGAAGCAATCAAAAGCGCGAGACTTTCTTTGTATATTGACTCTTGCCAGAACCAATTTGTGATTGTGATGGTTTCTGATCGGATGTATCAATTTTACCCCAAATGTTCAAACCCGAGCAGATGTACAAAAGCAAAAATTAAGTCACCGACAACTATGTTTTAGGACTTTTTTCTAAAAGTTGATTATTTTTACTTATTGGCGAAGTTTTTCTTGGTAAATCTTGAAATCTGAGTTCACTTACTTTTTTTTTTAAATACATAAATGTACATAAAAAAAATCTTTTTAGTTCTTGAAATTCGTACTCTTGTATTTAGTGTAAAATTTACTTTTTATAATTTGGAAACAAAATTTGTGGTATTTCTTTTTGGAATAAAGCTAAATCTGTTGGTTTTTCAGATTTGTCTAGCGGAGATATTTCAACCGTCTGGCAACGCTGATTTTTGCCCATACTCGTACTGATGGAAAATTTATTAAATCTTATTATCGTTGGTAAAAAATGGGTTCCACAATAAAATACTTACTTTAACTTAATTAATTCAAAGTTCGATATAGAACCAAATTTAAAAACAATCTAGAACAATATTGTAAAAAACAGGGTTCTAAACAACGGGATAGAGGAGGTCTTTAACAAAACAAAATTGGCTTCAAAAAATCATCTGCGAATGATGTTAGAGACCGCCTAGAAGAAAGTAAATGCTAACAAAGTTGATTAAAAAAAATACCTCAACCAACACCGTTTCAAGAAAAACATTTTATAAATCGTTTTCGAGTATAAGCTTCGACGTTTTTTTGAACATTTTTCAACGATTTTGAAGAAGCCTTTGGGAATCCGTTGGATGCGTTTGCGGACAATATTTCTTAGCAGAAGAAATACTTGTCATTGTGTGACTCCTAAAAATTGTGTTCAGAAATAAAAAAATCAATAAACTTTAACCTTCGCATAGATGGTATCTACCCCGGTAGATATTTAATTTTTTTGGTGAAATATCTCGCAAAGTCTGAAACTTATATTGAAACCCTACCTACTCAGTGACTGAATTATTGAAATGTATAGATACGCAAACAGTAGGGTTTACTTATTTTTTTATTTATTTTTATTTTTAAATTTTGAAGCTTTTTTTCTAAAAAAAAGGTCCAGGTAGGGACTCTAGGCCTAGCTCCTCACAACCATTCGTTTCGAGGGATCTACACTTTTATGCGGAGTCCAAACGGCCAATTGAGAAGCTCTTTCATTACAGTTATATTCTTAAATGTTTGTCAGACATTCGCGAGAGGTGGCGCAGTGCAAAAAAAACTTAAGTTGGAATTTGTGATTTTTCGGGACTCGAACCTGGGCCCCTCTAACCACTAAGCCACTGCGCCAACAGTTTTTAGTTTTAGTTTTTTATACGTAGATGAACAGTATCTGCCCTGGCATATATATTCATTTTCATACATTTTGTATGAAAAAATGTGAAAATCTCCTTCGTTGTAATAAAAATTTATAACAGCAAGCCTTGAACATCAACTGAAATTAAATTAGAAACAGCCAATCTTGGGTTATAGTTTATTTCAATAAATAAAAGAACAGTTAGGGATGAACAAAAAAAATGTAAGCCATGTAACAATTCTGACACATTTTTTGGGTTAGGCAGTGCTCTGCGCATACTGGTTTTCTGCATTTAACACCAGTGTTGCCGTTCTAGCGATTTTGTTTCTAGATCTAGTGGATTTTTAAGACTCCCGACGATTTTTAAGAAAATGTTGTCGCTAAAATAAAATTAAGTGAATTTTAGCGATTTTTTACCACCAAACCAAACATGTTCAAAGAAGTGGCAGCTTATAGTTGGTTGCACATGCCAATAACTGGTTGCTTAGTAGACGGCGCCGCGACGTTGTTTTTCATGGCACTTTTTTTTTTATGAACATCGTTAAGAACAAATTGCGAAACCAACTTTCAACGCTGACGTTATATTCAATAATTACAATATGAAATCAATTAAAAATGATGAACAAGAGCTGCTATAATTACGATCTACCAGACGACGTCATAAGTAAAAACAGAAAGTCAACAAAATAGCAATCTGATTCAAGGACTATAACCGCAGCCTCTCAAATGAAATAGATGAATCCATCTTTGAGTTGGAAATTAATTTGTAATTTTTAACTTTCTTCTTTTTCCAAAACGTTTTTTTTTCTTTACTTGAATTTGTTTTTTGTGATCTTGAATTGGTTGATTGCTTTGTTGTTTTTATTTATTTTATTCAATAATAATTCACTTTTAAATATTATGTATGTATTTTTTGAACTTATACTTTCAGCTTGATATTTTAGCGAATTCTAGCGATTTTTGCGATGCAAAAACTAACATTTCTAGCGGATTTTGTTTCCTCTTAGCGGCAACGTTATATATTTTGATTTTCCAAAATTGTTTCTCCACTTGGTTTCTCCACTTGGTTACTCGAGATGTTAATCAATTCTGATATTACGATGATAGGCGAACTCAAAAAGTGGGTCGCAAAATTCTGTCCATCTGTCCGTCTGTCTTTCTGTATGTCCCGAGGACTACAGCCTAAGCGGCCGAACGGATTTCGTTCAAACTTCGGATTTAAAGTTTAGGGGCTTACAGTTCGGGGCCGTTCTTTTTTTGCATGGTAACCTCAATATTAATGGTACTTCCCATACAACATTTTCATACCAGTTTGATTTGTTCGAAAAAGGCTCTAACGATTTCAACAAAAATTTATATTTAGCTTAACTGCATACTCAGTTTTCCGCTAAAAAATCGAGTAGGTAACGGTACTTTTGAAATTTGGACATATCTCGAAAACGGTCCATACGATTGTAACAAAAATGCATTTCTAAGGTAATATGGTAATTTCTAACTTCATGGCAAACTCAGTTTTTCTCCGTTTTATCGTAAAATGTTTTCTTTGGAAAAAATCATTTTTTTTAAATTTTTTAGTTTACTTGAAAACGGCAGTAACGATTTTGACCAAAATGAAAAATTAGAGTGAAATTAATGTTTTCAAAGTTATTGCGTCCTTAAATTTCAATTCGAATCACCGAAAACGCTAATTTTTAAAACTGCTCATATGTCGAAAATCCCATTTTCGACTTCGATAAAACTTTAAAAACCAAGTAATGCTAACATCCCAAACATTAATTTGTACTCGGCTTTCAGCTAAATAATTAAGCAATAGTTTTTTTCAAACTAAACATTGCAATATTTGGTACTGTTTTGTCTGCCAAATTTTACAAAAAAAAACAAAACAAAAAAATTCTAATATTTAAATATTTCTCAAAAATGAGTACACAATCTGTGTCCACATTTCTACAGTATATTTTTGAAATAATTACAATGGCCCACTTGCAATGAAAGTAAAATAAAAGCTCCGCAAAACTTATTTTTAGCTAATATTTAATAGTTTTGAATAGGCACCCCAAAAATAAATCCAACAACTTGAAATTAATACAATCAGGCAACTCCCAATACATTTGAACCGAAAATTTTGATGAACGAAAAAGTTACGTTCGACCCAGTCGTGCACTTTATTTTTTGTTCCTCTTTAGTGGAAGAATTGCATCCGAACTTTCGTTATTCTCAGTTTCTTGGGTTACAGGATCAATCTGAAGAAGGTTTTCTGAGTTACCAATAACTACCATAGCGTCATCGTTTTGATAGGGAACGGTTGAAATGGGTTTAACTTTAACCAAACTATCAAGTTCAAGATGCATGCTTAAGATTGAATGACTTTCAATATTTTGAACAAATTCGGTCAACTCTATCTTGTGAGAATCTTCTGGTATGTCGATGACATAACTCTCTGCTTCATAAATTCTGTTTTGATCTTCAATGATATTACTTGGAAGATGTTCTGATAATATTAATAGTTTTTGTAAGGCTAGCTTACGCATTTTCAATCCACATGACATGATTATTCTTTACAAAAAAGTTGAAAGTATTGACCTTAAAAAAATAAAGAGACATCATACTAAATATATAGGTATCTTAAAGCAATAACTTCATTAATTTATTAGTTATATTTTTAAAATAAACAAAAACAAAAATCTATGTCAAAGATCCACTTTTGATAATATAAATTAACATTAAGTTCCTCTAGTCCAGCCTGTCACTATCTGAGTTGGTGATTAACAATGTGAACCGTAACGAAATAGATTTTCTTCTCATCCACTGTTTATCGCCAAATTTACGTCGATGTGATAGTTACAGTGTTAAAACACGGGACTGAAGCCATTAAAAAAATCCCAACAAATCAAAAATATCTATATTAGAGAAAATAAGAAAAGCTTGTGAATCCATTTTTGATATACCTACATTGCTTAAAACCAACTATGTATATCCAGTATCCACTTGCTCATTAAAAAACATGTTTCACTCTAAGAATATTATATTTAATTTGATACATTTAAAAGATTTCAATTAATTTCACAATAAACACAACAATTTCAATAAAAACATTTTTTATACCGATAAATAAGCTTTTTAATTTCACTGTTCCTGCACAAACAACTTTCTCTACTAAAGCTGTGGATTTACGTGGTTTTCCCGTTTTAGGATAGCATACTTGGATTTAAGATGTTGTCTTTTTTATCTTTCTTTGCTATTTAATACAACAATAAAATTCACTTTTTTTAATCCAGATATAGATTTCAATACCTACTTGATATATTTTCAAATATCTAATTTATGGCAAAAGTGGATTTACGAGGTTTTTCCGTCCATAAAAGAAAGAATTTAAAGGGTTTTCGGTACATGGACTATGGATGGACAATCGACATGCTATTACGTGTCGTTACTACTGTTGGCTGCCTATATGCATAGTCATGTAGGTCAAGTATACGCACTTTTGACTTTGAAGCAGTATTGCAAGTGTAATATAATTTGCAAGTTTTAGTTACTAAATACCAAGTAAAAATTATCAATATAAACAAATAAGGTTGTCTTTTTATTAAAAAATCAAAACAAGTCCAACTGCGTACAATTTGGGGTGAGTGTACGCAGACTATGGGCTAAGTGTGCGTAGGCTCTGAAAATAAAAGTTTATACAGGATAAACGACCCTGTAGATTTTGTTTTTATCAAATAAGCAGATTTATTAATTTTTTACATTTTACATAAAATGATCTTTTTGAACAGTTTTAGCACCATTAACACGGCTATTCCTCGTTCATCTGATACAACCTGAACTAGTTTTTGATAGAGGGATTCCTGTTTTGTAAAAAAGAACAAATAGTATAGTAGTTTTTTATTGTCACACGAAACAGAATACAAAAACTATCCAGATCGCTTTCAAAGAGGGTCAGGCATCTATTTATTTCTGCATTTAAAAAAAATCATTATTTCCAAGCGGAAAATTACCCACAAAATTTGCACACGCTAGGTAAAAACATATTATGTAGTTTACGACTTCTCTGCGTCAATTTACATTTTAAATATACATGATGTGTTAAATTATATATGTTTTATGGATTCATCATTAGGTGTTAGCAAGTCACCAAATATTCTTTGTAATTTCAGATTGTGAAATGGTGTTTGATATATTTATGTATTTAAGTGGCGAATTGCGCCAAACAATATAGCAATTCACAACAAATAAAAGAAGCTCGAATTAATACTTCTAATCGTATAATACAACAAGCAGAATTTTTTATATTCCACCGTTTTCAATGTCAAATTTGGAATTTTTGTATCAATCTTAGTAAAAATAGTTGTGATTTGCGAAAAATATAAAATTCATAAATTGCAAATCAAAATTTTGCAATTGCTGATTTTAAATTCTTTCCGTGTAAGGGGAATGTGTAATCGACCATAGAGTAAAGTAACCCAAAAATTAAAAATTGGAAATCTTTAAAGATTTTTTGTGTTTTGCATTTGGGCGCTTTGACACAGTGCCCAACTTTGTTGATGCAAATTTAGTAACCATCACGTTCGGCTGTCAATCTAAATCCCTACTCTAAATTTTAAAATAAACTTAAGCTAGGTCAGTAAATGATGAACTTATATTAGGTTGCTGATTCCTTAAATGTTTGGAAGTGCAATAGATTGTAATCGGGTGCGGGTATGCTGCCAAGTGAATTGAAGTGCTGGGGTTAACTTGCGGTGTTAGTGGCTGATTGTTATGGGTTTAGATTTGACTTTGCTGAATTAACCTGCACTAAAAAATGCGATTATTATGTGATTCGCTTGATCGTTAAACTCACTCATTCTTAGGTCTTAGGTGTGTTTTATCAGCCCATTTTGGTCAGACTTTCAAAGAAGATAGTGAACACTATTTGAGTGTGCAATATTTTGATTTTATTGGCGGTTGCTGATAGTTTTGAAATAAGATCGCCTTAAAATATTTCTTGCTTCTATGTTTACCAAATTAGGTCAAAAACTGTCCGATATCACCTGCACGACATGAGCTTCTTCCGCACAGTGGAGGAATAATATTGTTCCTAGTACTGACTCTTACGATACACCAAACTCAACTTCGACCTTACAAGGTGTAGGCTGAGTTCTATCTTGTCCAATGTCCATTTTTATATTTTTTTAGGAAATCGATTTTTTAAGTTTATGTTCAAATCTTTTATTCAATTAACCATATTTCTTTTCTAAAGTAATTTTTTATGAAAGCTCAAACAATTTTATATTTAATAATTAAAATATTTTTGTATTTAAAGTTTCTAATTAAAAATGTATCACCATATCATTTTGGATATTGGACAATGATGTATGGGATGAGTAAAAGTTAGTTGAAATGTTGGATATTGAACAAAAAGAATTTAAATTTAACAAGATAGAAAATAAAGAAAGCGAAATTACGAAAAAAGTGTTGCTAATAGTAATATTGAACAATAAGTCTTCCATATTAACTTTTAAAAAAGTTGAGTTAAAGTCTTTCTTTTATTAATCTTTTATTACAAAAAGTACAAACATTCTTTTTAAGTACCTATAATGTTTTTATTAAATAATAGCCATTGAACTAGGATCTGCATCAGAACCATGGAATTCTGATGAAGGGTTTCGCCGTTTAGACTGTTTGCATTCTATTCGTTAAATAAATTCAAAACCATTGTTAAGTTAAGTTGAGTATTTTCTTATGTTTCTGCATTTTTTAACAAAACATTTCTGTGTATGGCTTCGAATGCCTCTTTTGAAATCCATTGAAAAAGAGTATATACAATTTTTCTGTTAAAATAAATGCCTGATGTATTGTAAAAAAAATATGTACAATTTTGGGCACACCGTTAACATTTTAAAGGGCAAAAAGTACTTCAATATTATGTATCTACCATTTTATATGGTTCCTTAGCTTGCGCAAATTTGTCCTCACATAAAGACGCAAAAAAACATGCAAGACACATTTCTATAACCTCTTAACCCACTTCCATTTTAGTCCTACCGAAAAAAAGCATCCATTAATTCCGCTACTCCTATCCCAATGGGAAGGATGATAAACGTCAGCCCTTGTATTGCCATCGATGGGGAAACTCACGACAACAATAAATTTTCCTAAAATTTTGGGCGACAAAGTTCCAACGCCTACCTTCCTGTCCAGCAATGACAACCAACAACCAAGTGCATCAGAGAGTGTCCCCTGTGTGTGTCAGTAGTCGTTATCCTTTTTATTATAGCCCTTCTGAAAATTTCTCGACCGCAAATCATACAAGTTTGTGTTGTCACAACAACTTGTCCAAGCGCACAAGCCAAGCGAAAATGTGCTACATCCCATTTTCTCTGGGCTTTTCACAGATAGTCTCCGAAAGACAAATGCGAGTCCTCGAGAGTGGCAATAAATCTCATGGGGGCATAGCGTGTATACGCATTTTCACATTGCCTCGAAGAGGAAGTGCTTTCATGGCGGGACTGACTTTGACTCCGCACTGCTTCTAGGTTCGGGGGGGGGTAATCAATTATCACATGTGAGAGTGCAGCTCTATATAGTCCATTTCCTATCCATTCACAGCAACATCGCTTGTTCAGTGTAGTCGCATACATTTGTGGATAATCCTCCCGTAACGCATATTCAATAAGAGGAGCGAGTGTATATACGATGAACACCAGGCAAAGGAGGACAGCAGCTACGATGGTAATGATAATGATGATGATGCTGAAACTGCTCGTACTCGGACCGATTTTATTGAATCCTCGAACGTGTTACAGAGTGCTGCCGGACAAGTGATATATGAGAATCTGCAGTAGTACACTAGAGCATGGTGTTGTAGTAGTAGCATTTGTAGTCCCAAATGGCTCTGAATGCGGCAATGTTTCACATTTTTAAGCCGATTTACGGTCCACAGCCATATATACGAGATGAGCATTCAAATGCAACATGCAGCCGAAGTGGTACACTGCGAGCTGGGTACGAACTACGAAGTCAAATTAATTAGCTTTCGGATGCGAATCGAAAGTAATTTTTCTATCAATCTGTCATAGGGATTTACGGATAATTGGGATTAAAAATAATGACAACAGATGTTGTATATAGTTGCAGTTATGTTATATATAGTTGCAATGAATTTGGGGAACTGTAAGAAATCATTTGATCTACCAGGTACCACCCTATGGGGACGATGAGATAATGCAGCACTCGTCAAGAAGTGAGAATAGTATAGTCGTCAAAATATACGCTTTGCGGTTTGCTGCTGTAGATTATTGCGAAGATATAAAGAGAAGTGTCAAATTTGTCAAACCCTCGTGAATCAAACGTGAATCAGCTGCAAGCTGCTCCGTACTGGATTATTTGAAAATATAGGTTCATTTAGTACGTATGAAGGCTAAAAGCATATTTGAAAGGTGAAGCGCTTTAAAAAACTGCGTCCAAAAACTCGTCAAAAAAACTTTGCCAAATCGAAAAACGTAAAAAAAATAATCCTCGAAAGCACTTCAAAAATACTTTAAAAAGGACCAAAAAGGGACCAAAAGCTTGCCAGAAGAGGGTACAAAAACCCATTGCACAACACTTCCAAAACCAAACAAAAGAATCGTCAAAAACTCGTCGAAAAGTGTTAAAAAAGCGTCAAATAACAATATAAGAAAATGAATCCAAGCCCGATAAAGAAAGTGGCCAAATAACGCGTAAAAAACGGATCACAAAATGGTCCAAATATGCTTTGTTGTTCGCTTTATTGCGCCGAAAAAAAATGTCCAAAAAAATCACAATACCGTCCGAAAATGCATCCAATATCACTTTAAAAATATATTAAAAAAGAGACCGGAAAGGTGTCAAAAAAGAACCAAAAGCTTGCCAGAAAATGTTCCAAAAATCCAAAAACACTTCCAACACCAGAAAAAAAATGGGGCCAAAAAAGTGTCAAATAATGATATGAAAGACCAATAAAGAAAGTGACCAAAAACGAGTCCCAAAAGAGTCCAAATATGCGTTAAAAAAGTGCAAAAAAAACGTAAATGCTGGAACGAACATATGCGACCTCGAAAGGGTGCACCTCCCAAGTAACAATTTTACTTCGGTAAGGTTCAAATTTGTAATTTCTGTTGGCAACAGCTTCGATAGAGCTTCTACAGCCTTTGTTAACCGAAGTTGATCAATTTCGAAGCAATTGTTTCGATAATAACTTCAGTAAGACCTTTACAAAGCATAAACACAGGCTATGCAGAGGGATATGAAATTAAGTTTCGATAAGATCTCTGAAAGTGAATTGCTTCGATAAGGCTTGTGGTTCGAAGCGCTTCCTAGAAGCTTGTTTAGAGCTTCTGACCGAAGGCATTATAGAAGCAATGAACTGTCATGCAGTCAACCGCTTGCGATTGGAAGCTGTACAGAAGCACTTACTCGTACTTCCTCCTAACTTACATATGGAGGCTTTATAGAGGTAAAAATTCATTTCATATGAAATGATTAAGCTGTCTACAGAAACATCAATTAATTGATTGGGGAAAAATGAAAAAAAAAAAAAAAAACACTTTCAGCAAAGTGAAAAATATGCCATGTAATGTAGGCGCAGTGGTTAGTGTGTTGGACTACTTAGCGAGGGGTCCCAGGTTCGAATCCCGAAAAAAACAAAATTCCAACTTATGGTTTTTTTCCGCTGCGCCACCTCTCGCGAAAGTCTGAAACGAATGGTTGTGAGAAGCTAGGCCTAGGATCCCTACAGACCTGTTGCGCCAACTATTTATTTTTTTTTTTAATGTGATTTTAAATAAACACTTCTCGCCCATAAATAAATTGGGTAACACTAAATGTCTTGCTTACAACTTCGGTCGAGTAAGCTGCAAGTTTATTGCAAATCTTGAGGAAGCTACAGCATTATGACGAATTAGCCTAGGCCCTAGTGGCAAGGCCGTAACTAGGGGGGATCACAGGGGTTTGATCTCCCCCCGAAATTCTTAGCAAGTGCACTTTTTTAAAACGAGAACAGAGCAAATCCAAGAAAATAACCTTTAAAATAAAAAGTTATTTTTTAAAGATCATATCCCCCCCAAATATTTTTCTGGCTACGGCCTTGCCTAGGGGGCAGTGTATTGGACTACTACGCAGCAGGACCCATGTTCGATTCTCAGTGCGGCGCATGTAATTAAAATGTAAGTTATAACTCCATGAAAATTGCGAAAAGTCTTTGAAAATATTTATTAATAAGATAATAAATAAAATAAGAAAATGGAAAATTCAAAAATGTAATAAAAAACATAAATATTTTTCCTGTTCATTTTTGAGCCTCTATAAAGTTTCCATAACGTTTCGGTAAGGCCCTACCAAAGTAATAAGCTACTGCTAATAAATGTGCTTCTTTAGCGAAGCAATAGCCTACCGTGTATGTTAATTGCCTTTGAGACGAAGAAGTTGTGTATTCAGTTAGGTCTTACCAAGCTGTTCAGAAAGCCTTAAACAAGTAAATACCTGCATTAAAGTGCGCCAAATGTGTTTCCATTAGGCCTTATGCAGTTGATATTGTGGGAGGTGAAATAGCTTGACTCAGATATCGCAAGCTAAATTCTAATCCGATCAGGCTTATTCTTAATTTTCTTCATTCTTACGTGCTCAATCTCAAAATAACCCGAATGATTCTTAAAAATATAACATAAATCTTAAATCAAGCTTTTTATTATTAAATCAAGCTTATTCAATATTAAAATCTGAATTATATCACTTGAAAAATTTTGTTTGCACACAAATACAGGGTCGAACAAGATACTCTCCAATCAAACCCGAATAATCTTAAACTTGCATGAGGATTAATGTGCATTGTGCATACCAATTAAGATCTAAACGATCATGATATACGAATTTGATGGATAAAAAAGTTAATTCATTCCGATTGATATTTCATACAGTTTGCGTGTTTCCGTATTTAAAGTGCATGTAATAACAAAAATGGTGGAATTAATAATTTTAATTAAATATAATATATAATTGTAATAATAGTCCACTCTAACATTTTATTTTCTTAAACAGGAAAGTGACGGAGTTGTTAATAAACTCTACAAATAGAACTGTGCAATCTTAAATTGCGATATGAAGCATTCCGAAAAATTAAATACAGGGTGTCCGCCGGGAAGGTATACTACTTTGTTTTGCCGCCATTTTGGTAAACATTAGTCTTGACAGTTCATATTTGGCAGTCGTGAAGTAGACACGTGGCAAATTTATTATGGAAAAATATTCGATAAACCAACGTGTTTTAATCGTTAAAACATTTTATCAAAATCGATGATTGATTTGTGACGATGACAAAGTTACGTGAAATTTTTGGGAGAAACATTTCATTTGAATGGATATGTGAATAAACAGAATAGTCGGTTCTGGGCAATGGAAAACCATCAAATTATTCATCAGTCACCTTTGCATCCATTAAAAGTTACAGTCTGGTGTGCAATTTGGTCAGGTGGAATCATTGGACATTACTTCTTTGAAAATGAAACGGCGTAACGGTAACTGTGAATGGGGAGCGATATCGTTATGATTGAAAACTTTTTAACGCCACAACACAAGTTATTTCAAGAAATGGTGATCTTGATTGGCCTCAACGGTCGCCTGATTTGACTGTTCCGTACTTCTTTTTGTGGCGATATCTAAAAAGCAAGGTTTATGCAAAAAAAAAACAGAAACGCTTGTGCAACTCAAACAAAATATTCGTGATGAAATTAATGAAATACCGCGTGAAATGTGTGAGAATGTAATGAAAAATGTGCTCAATAGGGCTCGCATTTGTGAGACTAACAGAGGCTGACATTTACCTGATATTGTATTCCATACATAATTGCCGACATTAAATAAAACATTTATGAATATAAGATCCATTCTCTTTCATTTAATCAAAAATTATAAACAAACAAAGTAGTATACCTTCCCGGCGGACACCCTGTATAGGGATAACTTGTTCTTATTAAAAATATTGTTAGTTTATTTCAAGAGTTATTATTCTGGGTTTTAGGGAGCTTTATTCTTACTTCTGATAATTAGGTGAAAAACACATTTTTCATTCCGTTATGTTTAAGAATACATAAGCTTAATTTAAGTTTACAGCGTTTAAAAATCAAGTTTTTACATTCTTCGAATGAAATGACTTTGGTCTTAATTTAAGCTTACACGTTCTTAATACTGTTATAGAACAATCTTAAAATAAGAATTAAAGGTTAGTCCAAAAACATACTCAAAGTAAGATTTTTGTAGTTTGATTAAGAATTTCTGAGCTTAACAGACTTAGGCTTAGCGGACCGCGTGTACCGATCCTGATGTGAAACGTTTCAATAGGTGGTGACTGGTAACTGTCTAGAAGAAAACCACGCGGTTTGCCGTCAAGCCTTTGTAGTTAAGACCAAGCCGACGAAAAATTTCCCTATAACACCTTTGATTAGAAGGGGAATACGAAGTCCCTCTCAGAAGAGAAAGGTCATACAATTAATATTCTCCTTCTGTTTGTAAACACACCTGTGATCCACTATGAATACTTTTCCTCAAAAGCCATATTTCGCGCCCTGCCAAATTTCACAAAAGCCTTATTCCAGTACCTACATCGACAATGCCTTCTCTCAAAAAAAAAACCTTTCAAAAGGTTATGGGAGCACCATCATCCTCAATCGCACCATCATCCTCAATCGGCAGTTCAGTGCTGCCAGGTCACTTTAACCACTCGGAGTTAAAAAAACTAAACAAAAAGCGCTAAAACGCGCTAGATTTTTTTTTCATGGAAAACTAAGAGCTAAATTTAGCGCTAGATCTGAAATTCTTATAAGGAGAGTAAAACCACAACATATTCATTTGTTTTTGTTAATTATTTTTAGAAGCCATCAAGTAGGTATTTATTTAATAACACAAAATAATTCAAAAATCTGAGTTTTCGTCTTCGCTCTCATCGTCCAACAAATATTCAACGGTTTCTTCAAAACGCATAGAAGTTGACGGTCCTGGTTCTGCTTCCATTTCATTTCGTTGTAGCTTTAACTTGTATTTTTCGTCCGTGCCTATCTTCATCAATACATCCGGTGGAAAGTCATAGTTAAAACATGTTATTCCTTTTGCCAATGAAATCATTCGTATACGTAATACTGCGTTTATTGTTTCCAAACACAACGAGTTCCTCAATTTATTTTTAACTATATTCATAGTACTGAATGTTCGCTCTACATCCGCATTTGAATGCGGCAAAGACATAATTTTCGTCGCAACTTCATACAATTTTTCGTAAGGGCAATTGCCGCTGGCGTCCTTCGATTGTCCAACCTCGTTCCAAAATTCAACCGTGTCGTGTGTACAACTCCATGTTTGCAAATTAATAGTTTGCCATTGTTGAACAACAATATCAATATCTTCTGTATACCCGAGTGCTTCTAGCAAATTTATCAATTTTTGCATGTCCCTCTCCCTTGTATCTGACAAAATGATAGAGACTGGAAGACACATTGAATTCTGTAGCAATTTTAGATTCTCTGGTAATCTTGACTGCAGTTCATTTATGAGATGGGTTATAAAATCAATGCACCTTTTTTAATACCCAGTTTCTCTTCATTATTAATAGCAGCTTCACCAAGTTCTTTTTCAAATATATATCCAAGATATGGATTTTGTGACAGGTTATCAGCGATGTTAATTTTTTCAAATTCCAATTCTGGTTTCGAGATAACAAATTTTAAGCAAAGAGTTTTTATTAAACCATAAAGCGTATTATATAGTAATGTCGGGTCTGAAGATTTGTGTTCAAATATTTTTACTGCTCTCTGAACATTATATAATATGGATTGGAGAAATAGCATATACATTTTATTTCGTTCATCACAAAACATATCATATAATATTTCAGCCTTATAGCAGTTTTCCCTCAACCTGGATAGTCCAAAATTAAGTTTAAGTTCGTGCCATTGACTTAATATTCGAGTCACTGCAAGTTCAATGGAGAGCCACCTGGTATCACATGTCCTTAGTATTTTTAGTGGCCCTTTTCCACAATTAATAGTTCCGTATATTTGCTTATACTCATTTTGTCGCTTTGGTGAAATTTTGAACCAGTTATAAGTTTCTCGTAACAAAAACTCGATAGTTCTGGGTATGGTCTGTACGGATGCACGTGATACGGCCTGTTGAAAAGAGTGACAAACACATTTGACCAAAACCAAATTCGGTAGACAATGCTTTACTTTTAAAATTTTATAAACTCCTTCATTTGCACCAATCATAACAGAAGTCAGTACCAATTCCAATTAGATTTTTTGAACTGAATCCACAATCTTTCAGTAAGGTTAGCAAAGAGGAAACAATTCCTTCAGCATCTGAGGTTTCTAATTGTACCAGCCCAAGAAAAGTTGAAATTATTTTATGATCACTCCCACTAAAATATTTGACCACCACTCCGAGATTTTTTTTGGCTGATATATCAGTCGATTCGTCTATAATTAAGCTGTAAGCTCCAGTTCCGACATCTGCTCTTATGAGATTGATGAAATGAGGGCCCAATACTTCTCTAATTATTGCAGTGCACTTCGTGCGGTGTAGTTTCATACCGTTTACACGCTTTGAATCATTAAATCTATGTTTGCACAAATCAGTCAAATGGTTAATTGCCATAATTGCAGAATGCTTAGCTACATACATTGATAAAGAAGCCTCAGCCTGATGTGTCTCATTTATTTTTGGTTTTTGAATAACAATCTGCAACTGACTTTTATCTAAAAAGGGCTTACTGCGATCTTTATGTTGTCCAGAATTGCTATGTCTGTCAATGTCGGAAAGCTTTGCTGAAAAATCTTTTCTGCAATAAATGCACATGGCTCTTGTATTTTGTCCTGCAACCTGCTTCAGCCAATTTTTGTATTTGGCATTCCGCTCCCACTCCACTTTGTAATGTTGCTTATATAGGTACTTTCTTTTGGAATGCGACTTCCATAACAGAAATAATTATTACGAAATTTTTAAAAGGAAACACTACCAAACCAAATTTTTAAAAACTGATTTGTAGTAGGTATAGTAACCGTCACGTAGTATAGGTGATGCAGCAATAATAATAAACAAGAAAGAGACAACTAATAATTTGCTCTCTAACCGGGGATTCACATGAATTGTAGGGCGATGACATGTCAAAGTTGAATACCAATATCTTTCCGTGTGGAGTTTACACATAAAAGTTATTATGATAAACTAGCTTACCCGTGCGAGTGCGAGAACTCTCGCATGTTATATGTCATAGTAGTAAAATTAAACTTTTTTTAATTTTTAATATTTTCAAAAAGTAAAAGTGCTTAAACTAATTCTTTTTTTTTTTGACACTTCATTTGTTAAGATTGATTGAGTGTGAGAACCGCAAAAGAGATATTTACTACAGAAATAATAGAGAGGATTTGCAAATAAAAAGCGCTAGAAATTCCGCTAGGTGCTAACATTTTTTAAAGCGCGCTAAACATACTAAAAAAAGCCCAAAAAAGCGCCAGATCTAGCGCCGAAAGCGCTAAAATGACAGCCCTGGTTCAGTTCAGTTTGATGTTCTACTTTCTCTAGTCTCAGACTGCATTTGTGAGAAAAGTCAAAAACGATTGTGCACCCCTAAACCAAAGGTCTGCATTAGTATAACCACATTAGCCGGCATTAAAGACGTAGACGACTACTTGACATAATACTCATAAAGGCAGAAGGCAAAGAGCAGAAACTAAAGCGAACAACAATGCCATCATTAAAACATCCATACAGTAGAACCTACGTATGCCTGTAGGAATACCTAATGTACGCGACTCATCCTTGTCGGTTTTCAATGCTCCTTTTTTTTGTGTGCTGTCGGGAAAGAAAATTCCTTTACGCATAGATACAAACACGCCGTTAATGAGAAAAACTTGTGTAATTAATTTTTCTTCTCAGAACATCCCGCTCCGGTTGGTCTCGTTCCTCCCACGCCAGACGACTATACAGGAATGTAGATGAGAAGTGGGCGATTCCAAGGATTCTGTTCTTAATTGAGTTGTGTTTTCTTTTCGTTCGATCTCAGGGGAAGGAATGTCCTATTGTTGGGCTGTTCTCTTATATCAATTAGACTTAGACGTTTGTTGTACCTTTCGCTTATTGTTCATAATCCATAAGGACATTTTTGTAACATATGCTGAAGGAACTTGCGAAAACAATATTGCTGTGTTGTTTTTCTTTTCGGTAGCTAATTAAGAGGAAAATTGACCAAAGCCATAAATATAGAATTACGACCAAAATAAAAGAATAATATTGTACATTTGGCTTAAGGCGAATGGCTTCAAGGAAGAAGAATCGTTGTTGTTGTTGTCGGCAGATATACCAAGTACTGTAAGCCCATAACAATTAACCATAGAGTTTGTTTAGATTTAATTATGTTTACGGAACGAGTTCAACGGAGGAGATTCCCAAACCTATTCTTTTTTAATAGTTTTTTTTTTTCAATATATAGCAACATACAAATACAGAAGAAGTCGCTTATTACGAAGGTAAAGGAGCCTAGAAAATGGGGTCGTTATAACCGGCGGTCATTGTATCCGACCAACTTCCACAAATATTCAGAAACAAATTAAAAAAAAATTAAGTTCACGGGTGGATCGCACGAAACTTTTTCGTTCATATCAACAGTTTGGTTGGTTGCTATTTATTTTTTTAGGTAGGTATGTCCTATGTAGGTAAAAAAAATTCAAAACGGACGGGATAGTTATTTTTACTACATACTTGCTTTGAAGACATTGAAGAGCTACCATAAAGCTGACCCTACAAATAACGCGTTACAACTAGCTCTTTTGTATATATATATATTTCGAGAGATAATCGAATCAGACCACCATTGTCGGGTCTCTTTTCGTTTCTCTACCACTGTAAATCTTACTCAGAGAGACTCTCTGGATTTCTCCACAGTTCTTCTCTGGGCTCAATTCCTAGTGTTAACGCTAGCATCTGTTTATGGGAGATCCGTTTCATCGACTGGGTCTCGACCCATTGATGTCCCAAGATCCTCATTCTTCTGCCAGCCAATGCCGGGCATTGACACAGTATATGTGCCGCTGTATCAGATTCCTCCAGGCATAGTCTACAAGTATCATCCTCTATAAGGCCCATTTTCCTTAAGTGATACCTGAAATTACCTACATTGTTCCACGGTTGACCACCTTCTCAAATGTTCTGCCGTGATCCATTTGTGGACAAGCTGTTCAACCATTCCTCTGCCAATTGAAGAGAATAGTTCTGGTCCCAGCAACTTTTCAGTTGACCCCTGTTTTGCAAGGGAGTCCGCCTTTTCATTGCCTTCGATCCCTATGTGTCCTCGTACCCAAGTCAGTGTTACTTCATTTTTAGATGAACACTTATTGAGTTTAAGTACGCATTCCAGTGCCAGTGATGTTGTGATGTTTGTTTGTTCCATGCATCTGATCACCGCCTGATTGTCCAATGTCCAGTGCTATAAGGATATTTCTTCCTTCCACCTGACACTCAAGCAAGTAGTCCAACGCATAAAGCAAAGCAATCATCTCAGCCTGGTATACTGAAGTGTATTTCCCGAGGCTAATGTGACGGGCAAGTTCCAGCTCTTCTGAATAGATACCGGCCCCCGCCCCGCCATCCATCATGGATCCATCCGTGAAAATCACTATTTCATCATTTCGTTTTTCTGGAAGTAAACCGTTCTCAATACGAGTTTTGTGATTTCTTTCCATAATACGCACCCTTGTTATTCGATCCATAGGCATGTTTAGCTCCCTAATCTCGTCTTTGACAAGTTCTAGGATCTTCCTGTGTCCATAGATCGTACCACGATTGTGCCATTTCGCATCTCGATGCAAGCGAAGTGCCGTTTGGGCCGCTGTTTTCTTAATAAATAAGACTAGCGGTAATATCGCAATGATGACTTCCAATGCGCATGTTGGGGTTGTACGTATTGCACCTGCAATTCCCATACATGCTAAACGTTGAACCCTATCCAGGTGCTTCCTCACAGTTTTCTGAGAGGCTTTCGCCCACCATACAACCGAGGCGTACGTGATAATGGGTCTAGTTATCAGCGTATACATCCAGTATGCTGACCTAGGCGAGAGTCCCCACCTCTGTCCACATACACGTTTGCATTGATGTAGTACCCTTTTTGCCTTCCGGACCTTCTCCTTAACATGGTAATTCCAAGTAAGTCCAGTATCTAGATAGACTCCCAGCTACTTAACCTAAGGGCCGAAATTACAGATTTTTCCTCTTCCTAGTGAAGACTATTAGTGTTAAAAATTATATTGGCAACTCCTTTTTCTTATGTATTTCACCTATTTACTTTATTCAACTCACACATTTACATTTTTTGAACTTAAAGCTTTTATTGCATTATTCATGTTCAGTAAATCTATATAATGAACAAAACCCCTTTGTTTTTTGGTAGTAGAAACTAACATTCCGAATTAAAGCGTCATATTTCTTAAATGTTTCGGTCTTTCTTTTAAAAGTTCTGCCGTGGTTTTCTAAAGTTTTATTACATGGTGCCGAAACCCGGGAAGAGAGACGTGCAGAAATAAAGAAATACAAATTCGTGTAATGGAACTGTCCGCTCGATCCGCCTATAGAGGGCAAGTTACAAAGATCATAAAGTCTGCCGGTGAATTTCTTACGTCCGATGCTTCGCAACTCAACGATGAAGATGCATTCGATGGGATCGAAGAGGAGCTGGTTACGTTTATACAACGCTTAACCGCAGCACATGAAAGCCTCATCGTAATAAATCAGGAGGTAAAAAATAAAGATCTCGTCAAGCCGGATGATTTGGAAAGGGATCTCGAAAAAGTGGCCGAATACGAAGATTCTGCAATAGGTATGATAGCTCGACTTAATACGAGGCTGAAGAAACTTCGCCGAAAGCTAAACCCCGTTACAGTGAAATCTGACGATTGCTCTTATAGTCGTCACAATACATCAGCTGCAATAAGTTCTTCCATGAAACTGCAAAAATTGCCACTGAAAAAATTTGATGGTAATTTCCAGGAATGGTTACCCTTTTGGGAACAGTTCAGAACGGCAGTTCATGAGAATAATAGTTTGACATCGTCAGATAAGTTCAGCTATTTGGAGTCTGTACTGGTTGGAAATGCCAAAAAGGTGATTGCTGGTTTTACCGCATCAGAAATGTGCTACGATGCTGCTGTATCACTCTTGCAAGAGCAGTTTGGAGATACAGAGCGTTTGGTCGACAAATACATGCAAGAGCTAGTTGCCCTACGACCAATACACTCAAGAACAGACGTCACTGGTTTGCGCAGCTTGTATAACGCTATAACCACCTGCAGTCGCACTCTAACCGCTTTGCAGGTCCCCCCTCACCAATACTACATTATGCTCAAATCGATCTTACTTCGATGCTTGCCCGTTGAACTCCGCATTGATTTTCACCGTACCGCAGCAAGGGATAAAGATGTTGGCGAAACTGATACTTCGTCGCACTCCAGCAGTTCGTCTCTTTCCCAAATTGGCGACAAACAGGTTCAAGGCATAATGCGCTTCCTAAAGCGAGAAGTCGAATCACTTGAAAAAAGTCGTGTTGTTCCAGTCACTGCAAGTTCAAAACATTCTACTAACACCACTGCAACCAGTTTAGTTTCTATGAGTGACAAGGAGAAATGTTTGTTTTGTGTATCAGTCCAACATGACACAAAAGACTGCGACGCTAATATACCTATTTCGCAAAAAAGAGACAAACTACGTACAAGTGGTCGTTGTTTTCGTTGCGCTAAACGCGGGCACTCTTCGAAAAAATGTCGCAGTGCGAGATGGCTTTCTTGCAAAAAGTGCAAAGGAAAACATTTAACTTCGTTGTGTAATCCATCGTATGCTGAAAAACCGGAGAGTGATGTGGTACCCATTGCGGCCAATAAAGCCAATAATCAAAACGCGCTGAATCTGTGTGCCTGTAACTCTATTCTGGAAAATGCAAATGTCTTTTTGAAGACAGCTCGGGGCATTGCCGTAGCGCCGAGCAAAAATAAATCTACTTTAATTCGTTTGATTATTGACGGCGGCAGTCAACACTCTTACATACGTGAGAGTCTGGTGCAGAAACTTGGTCTAACTTTTATAGGGAAAGTTAACATGTCCGTCATTCCCTTCGGCAGCAAAGAGAAGTCACCTTCAATGACATTAAATAAAGTAAAAGTTGCTATTGAATGCCAGTTTAACAAGAAAAGTGCGTTCATTGAGGCTGTGGTCGTTCCTGAAATCTGCGTGGATGTCTTACCAGCGCCGGAAAGCTCATGCTTGTCATTTCATGGACTACGATTAGCAGATTCACTCCATGTGGCCATGGATACAGAGGATGGTCTGAGTATCCTTGTGGGATCGGATTTTTATTGGGCCGTAGTGACGGGGAAACAGAGACGTATCACGCCTAGTTTGAGAGCTGTCGAAACCATTTTCGGCTGGACCCTGCAAGGACCACATTCATCGTTCGGTAAGACTAGTGCATCAAACACAAACTTATGTTCTTCCTCTCTTCTCAGCACTAATTGGCATATACCGGCCTTGGATGACAATGACATAAAATCATTTTGGTCTCTTGAAACCATCGGCATTCGCAGTGAAGAAGCCGAGAATCAACACACAGCAGATCATCTAATCGCCGCCTGCATCAGCAAGAAAGGATCACGTTATGAGGCAACTTTACCGTGGAAAGAATCACAAATTCCGATGATGAGTAACAGACGAGCTGCTATGAACCGACTGTGCTCTCTTAAGCGACAATTATCAAGAGTTCCTGGACGACTAAGTGAGTACGATAATGCAATAAAACAAATGGTATCCGATGGTATTGCTGAACCTGTGGTGTCTAACGACGATGACAGTTCAAAACGTGTTTTTTATCTGCCGCATCGCCCCGTCTACAAAGCTGAAAGCACCACAACCAAGATGCGCATCGTTTTCGACGCTTCGTTCCATACTGATGAAGTACCCTCGCTGAATGACCAGCTTTATGTTGGCGCAAATTTGCTGCCAGAAGTTTTAAAAGTGCTCCTCAATTTTCGGTTAGGACAATTCGGAATAGTAGCAGATGTGGAAAAGGCTTTTCTGCAAATCTTACTCGATAAAAACGATCGAGATAGCCACCGATTTATATGGTACTCGGATGCTCTTCAAACTTCCAGCGGCGCATCTGAGTTCATCGATCTCAGAATGACGAGGGTGACTTTTGGTGTCAACTGCAGCCCATTCCTCTTGACTGCCACTTTGCAATTACATCTTTCTGAGGAAAAACAACGTTTTCAGTCTACGGTCGAGGTCCTCAAAGATGGGTTTTATATGGACGACTTAGTGATTAGTGTCGATTCAGAAGATGAAGGCGAACGAATCTGTGAGGAAGCTGTAACCATCATGAGAAACGCTAGCATGAACCTGAGAAAGTGGAACTCGAACAGTGCTATCATTCGTAAGGCATTCTGTTCATCAGAAACTCCTGCTGTGCAAAAAGTGTTGGGATTGCTATGGTTTACATTGAGTGATGAATTATCTGTGTCTGTTAACGCCGTCGAGAATCTGCTAACCTCGAATTTAGCCAAAAGCACCAAGCGAATTGTTCTCCAAACCATTGCTAGAATTTATGACCCACTGGGGATACTTGGACCTGCTGTTGTGAAGGTAAAAATCCTCTTTCAGGCAATTTGGAAGAAAAGGCTTGGATGGGATGAATCGCTTAGTCCAGAACTGCTTTCGGAATGGGACGAATGCGTCAAAAGCCTGATGCAGTTGAAGAATATAACTATTCCACGGTCGACCTTGGCATATTCTACTGCAAGTATTATTGAAGTCCACATATTCGCTGACGCAAGCATGAAAGCATACGGTACGGTGGCATATATAAAAAATATCAACTCTACGGGAGAAAGCAAGATTTCATTTCTGTGTTCAAAAAGCAGAGTGGCACCACTGAAGGAGGATGGGACGAAAGAACTAACGTTACCGAAACTGGAACTCACAGCTGCTTTAATAGCAGCCCGATTGTGTGTTTATCTAAAACAATCCCTGAAGGTACCTATCCAAAAATTCTACATGTGGACCGATTCGCGAATTACATTAAATTGGATACAAGGTGAGGTTGATCGGTGGAAGCCATATGTACAAAGCCGCGTTTCAGAGATACGCCGACATACTCCAGCCACTGATTGGAAGCACTGCTCAGGGAAAGAAAATCCTGCGGATCTTCTAACACGAGGCATAACTGCTGAAAACCTACGGACTTCTGTGCTTTGGAATCAAGGACCGTGTTGGCTCGCTAATGATGTAAACCAGCTGAACGATGACATCGAAACTACGCCGCTTATTGCGGCCCCATTGATATCGCTAGCAACATCAATTGCTGAAAGGCCGCCGCTAGGTCCTATCATCAATTTCGAAGACTTCAGCACATGGGATAGACTGCTGCGTGTTTCCTGCTACGTTCTGCGTTTCCTAAACTCTTGCAGAAAAAAACAGCGGATGGGATCAATCCATTTGTCTGCCGATGAACTAGATGTTGCACAATCTTACTGGCTAAGGTACATACAATTTATAAAATTTACTGATGAAATTTGTCTATTGCAGAAAACCAAGTCTGTACCTGTGGCATCCAAAATTGCTCAGTTTTTCCCGTTCCTAGACGATTATGGCATTTTGCGACTGGGTGGACGCCTTCAGTCACTAGAGGAGTCGTTCGATGTCAAGCATCCCATCATACTGCCCACTGATTCGTATATCACACTTTTAATAGTAAAAGATTTTCATCAAAGATCTCTCCATGGTGGAGTCAACATCGTTTTAACTCAACTTAGAAGTCGGTTTTGGATCCCAAAAGGCCGACAACTGGTGAAGAAGGTTCTTAAGGATTGCGTCACATGCAAAAAGCTATGGGGAAAGCCAGCTTCCCAGCCGTTTGGGCCTCTCCCGGTAGAGAGAATTACTTTATCAAGACCCTTTGAAAATATTGGCATCGACTTTGCGGGTCCTCTATATTACTTTAACGAATCGGATGGTGTGATGGCAAAATCATATCTTATGGTCATCACTTGTGCCGCTATACGTGCTATTCATTTGGAATTGGTTCCAAGTATGTCTACAGAAAGTTGTTTGATGGGGCTCAGACGCTTTATCGCTCGTCGAGGGGTTCCATCTGTAATTTATTCAGATAACGCTCGCACCTTTCGTAGAGCCGCCTTGGAGTTAGGAGAAAGCACTTTTAAAGATGACTCGCTTCAGCATTTTCTCTGTGATAAACGTATAAAATGGAAATTCATTGTGGAACAAGCTCCATGGTGGGGCGGATTTTGGGAGCGCCTCATTCGCTCAATAAAAAACATTCTTAAAGTGGTTATTGGTAAGGCCAAGCTTTCCTTCGAGCAATTAAGGACAATACTCACTGAGGCTGAAGGTATGGTGAATGCTCGTCCGCTTACCTACTTAAGCAGTGATCCATTAGATGTCGCACCGCTCACTCCAGCACATTTTTTGTTAAATAGCCACGGATGTTTGAACATGCAAAATCTTAGTTCTGATTCAGCAGGAATACAAAGTCTTTGGAAACAAAGACTGCGATATTCAACTATGTTGTGGAATCGCTGGCGAACCGAGTATATGCAATTATTAAGGTCATTTCACCATGGCAGATCTGCGGCTTCGGTGGAATTGAAGAAAAATGATGTCGTTCTTGTGTTCAACCCCGGAAAACCTCGAATTCATTGGCGGTTGGCTGTAGTGGAAGATGCTTTCGTTGGTCGTGACAATAAGGTACGGGCTTGTGAGATTCGCTACTCAGACGGAACCCGAACCCGAAGACCGGTTCAGCTTCTTTACCCATTGGAACTACCCATTTCATCCTCGGCCGGAGGATGTTCAAAATTATATTGGCAACTCCTTTTTCTTATGTATTTCACCTATTTACTTTATTCAACTCACACATTTACATTTTTTGAACTTAAAGCTTTTATTGCATTATTCATGTTCAGTAAATCTATATAATGAACAAAACCCCTTTGTTTTTTGGTAGTAGAAACTAACATTCCGAATTAAAGCGTCATATTTCTTAAATGTTTCGGTCTTTCTTTTAAAAGTTCTGCCGTGGTTTTCTAAAGTTTTATTACAATTAGATCTGTTTTCGCCGCATTAATGGAGAGCCCTTCTTCCAGACACCACCGCTCAACCACTCTGAGTGCATTCCTCATGATATCTGCGGTGACGTCCATGAATTTGGCTCTGGCCATTATTGCTATGTCGTCGGCATATCCCACTGTGTGAATGCCCGTCGCCTCGAGTCTGTCGAGAAGAGAGTCCACAGTGATATTCCACAGTGTAGGTGAGAGAACACCTCCTCGTGGGCAACCTCTGCTAACCCTTCCTCTGAGTTTTGAGGTTCCCGTCTGAATATTAATCGCCCTCGTATTCAACATATTGTCCACCCATCTTACCACCAGTGGGTTAACCCTACGTTTTTCCAAGGCTTGTTTCAGACTTTCAAAGCATATCTTATCGAAGGCACCTTCAATGTCCATTATAGTGGTCATAGCAATGCCCCCGGTATTTAGCTCTTCCTCCGCAACGCGTACTACTTGGTGTAGCGCTGTTTCTGTAGACATACCTACCCTATTCTATTCTGTCTACTATTTAAAGGATACATCTTAAGCGCAGTACTCTCCATATAGTCCACCATCACCCTTTCCATTACAGGAAAGGATGTTAGGCTGACTGGTCTGAATGACTTTGCCTCGGTGTAGTCCTTTTTTCCCGGTTTTGGAAGGAAGACCACATTTGCTTCCCTCCATGTTATCGGGATATAGCCTATTGCTAGGCATGCAACGTATATATTCCTGAGCCTTGGTGCAATTACGTCTATCCATCCGGCCCCGCAGTTTTGAAGGGTGAGAATGTTGCTATCGCAACCTTGACCGCTTTTGGTGTCACGATCCGTTCTGCTTCCGTCCTATCCATCATTCGTCCATAGCTCTTTAATAAGGCATACCAGAAATAATAGCTACCCCTATAGCACAGACTTCGATTTGCAAAAAAAACTTTGGTTTTCTATTAAAGTAATTTGTGTTAAAATCGTTGTTTTTGTGTATCTATACGAGAAACTGTTAGCAACTTTATCATTCGAAATGCTTTAAAAAATAATATTTTAAAAAGTTTTGTACAAGTTTTCAAATAGGAATTGTTGCAGTATTTAGAACTGCGGTTTTTGCTGACTTTATAGCTATTCGTAATCGGAGTTCGACTTCAAGCTGTCTTCAGTGGCGTTATTTCATAATCTGATACCTAATAGAAACGAATTTTCGGAATCAGTGCCCCACAAAACGGGCATTTTTCATTATATGCAATTTTCCCCAGAAACCATTGAGTCCCATTGTGATTAATGCCCCACAAGGACCGAACCAATGTTTTAAGGACTCATTAAAAAATCTGCAGAAATTTAAGAAAGATAAACACAGTATCCTGTGATCAGTAATGCTGCGGCAGAAAGTCTGTTAAGATTCGAAGGTTAAAGGCTTTCTATCGGGATCCTATGTAAATAAATGGATTCAGAATATTTGGTTTCAGGTGCAATTAGCTACTACTGCTCCAGTTCGCCTTTGAGCTACTAAGCCATCTAGTTAACCACCTTGTTGTGTGATTGCTCAGTTTTTAAAAAAAGGACTCACTGCTACAAGTTTTCTTTTTGGAATAAGCTTAATAACAATTTCTTTTTTTAAATGAAAATATTCTGCGATAACTTCGACTTTATCTGATCTGATGGTTCGATCTTATGCACTTCTCTCTTTATATTCACCCTATGGCCATTTTTGTAATCGTTCTTTCCGCATATTTCAACCGCAAACTGTGAAGAAGTCAGTTTCATAAAAATCTAGATGGCTGCAACTTGGCGAGTTCTCATGGCCACTGTAATGTACGTAGGCATGCCAGTCTTTGCACTTTATAAGGCGTTTTCCTTGTGGTGTATAATTAAAACAAAAAACTTTATGTGAAATTTGAAAATTCGTGAAGAGCAATGTTTGCTTTATTGGAATTTTCCACACAAATGAAGAAAATAATTACAAAAATGTCCAAGTAGTAAGAAGAAATAAAGCAAATATCCCGGAACTTCCAAACGCGATTTGGGAATGCATAGTTATAAATATTCATTGTGATTGATAGCATTTATTATTGCGTATTTATTTTAGAATTTTGAGAAACTTTCGCTTATCAAAAGATGTGTTTGTGTTGGTTTTGGAACTGTTTTTTTTTTCAGAGAATTTTTATTGTGTGTATACTTTTTTGGTGTGTTATATTTTCTTAGCGTCCAAATCTATATTAGGATAAAAATAAATTTATAATCTTGATTGGTGTGTATGTTCATTACTTACTCTTTTCCACTCAGCAACAGTTTTTGTTGGCGGTTCATTTGTATTCAATTTCTTTGTTAGTGCTTCAGATTGCTGCCTCTGGACGTAGCCAAATCCGGATTTTCTTGCATATAAGTGGAAATGATCCTTTTTTGTTCTTTATTAGATTGAGACATTGAAAAAACAAATAAATTTATTATAATTTATATTTTTCACAATATAAAAGAAACGCACATCAGCTGCTCGGAATGACAGCGTCGGCAAGGAAGTGACGTCTAGAACTCTAAGTGCTGCCAATAATTAATCGTTTCTTAGTGATCGCTTTACGCAGAGCTAAGAAGAGTTGAAAATCAAAAACGACAGTCAACTATCATCTTAGCCGATTCCAGCCCTGGTCAACATATCCCTCATATGGCTTCTTCTTGTTTTTTGGCCTTCCACCAGACGAAAGCCCCATATGAACATAAATAAGGTTCTTTCTACCATAATCTAGCCAATACATGATTAATTAGCTGAAGTCTCACTCTTTTCATAATGCTCTCTAACAAATATATATGTAGGATTCACAAACAAACACGTAAACACTGGGGACGTTCAAGTATCTAGTTTAGTAAGTCTGACGGCTCTCTCACTAGATGAAACTCGACTCTGATTGGGGGAAATCGGTCGTGAGAGCAGATGTTTCAGTTGACGTTTATGGGGGGGTAGTACTAAGTTGACAGTTCTCATATGTGGCTGACGTAGAAAACGTGACGTTCCCGACCAATCTAGTTTTTGCGTTCAGGTTACATCTCATCCAGACCAATCTAGTCGACTTAAGATGACTAGATTCTTGAATGCGGCCACTCTTTCTTAGTTCATAGATTTTTATTAATTTTTCTTTCTTAATTAATTAATCTTTCTTGGTTCATAGATTTTTATTCATTTTTAAGTAATAAGTAATAAGTAATTTAGTTTTTAACATTATCTTGATTATTTTTAGTTTGTAGATCGTCTTCCTCTCTTTCTCAATGCTCAACTTCAACTTACTTCCCTCGTCATCGTTATATCGTTCGTCAGGGTAGGTTTCTCGTCCATGTGTCGGTACTGTTGCCCAACATAAAGAGATGTATGTGCAGCTGTTTGTCTCGTTTTTCGTCGTCACGTCTCAATACTACATAAATATTACAATAAATGTTTGCCATAGGCTCAGGCTCCCAATATAGACCCGCACCAATTTTAAAACTCTTTATTTCTGTTTGAAACCTGACTTACTACCCTCAAGTCGATTTTTACTTTAACAGGGCCAGTAGAGAATTGAAGTGTGTATCCGTCGATATGCAAGCCCATGATTCATGGAACTATGTACACACAAATAAACAGTGGCAACTCCAAGCCAACCTGATTTATAAATATGACGCCTACAAAATGCTAACCTGCCTTTCTCTCGAGATATACATGAAGCTCTTTGCTCGTTATTCTGCTCTGCTAGTAATTATTTTGAAATTACTGTTTGCCTTCAAATATTGATTTGAATAATTACTAACAAAGAGTCAGCTACATTAGTATAAATTGTTGTAGGAGAATTAAGGCCATAATCTTCGAATCACAGAGCTCATATATTCCATGTCCATTCCCATTATTGGTAGGTTTAAGGACGAAAATCAAAGTCAATCGATTTTTCTGCCTTCAGCAAAACTCTTCGTTTGACATACACATTTTCAAATCCGATTGGGTTCTAAGGAAACGACTCTACACCTTATCGACAGCACAAATCAGTGTAGGAGAAGCGACTTTTGTTGATTTCGTCCTCCTCGTACAAAACCGACAATCCAACCAATTACTTTGTGGTGTCATCAGAGGAGTAAACACCCACTTTGGCCAAACACCAGCAGCCAGTAACTCCAATCCCATCCCCTTTAAACCTTCCGTCGCTCGTCTCAGGACAGGACGTTATCATATCACATCTCTGGTAGGTACTATATTGGATTATACATTTCGCATTCAATGTGTCTCCTCTACAAACATCAGCTGTCCATCAGAATTGAATTCCTATCATCATCATCCAGCTTTCTCTGACCACCAACAGAGTAGTGCGCCATACTCTCCAAAAGTGGATCACTATAAGCCAATATCTTTATCTGATTGCGCCGTAGAACAGCCAAGAGCACAGAACATAGGCAAGCCAGCTGGCTGCTCAATTTAAATCCCCTAAATCTGTTGCCATTTCCTTGATTTGATGTCAATGCACATATATATAATACATCTGTCTGTAGTCTGTTTATCTAAATGTGACAAACTGACAAATCACACTGTTGGTGCAGGAGAAGGGAAAAAGTAATAATTTCAAACTGACAGTTTGAGAGAGGAGACGTGTTAAAGTGTTGAATCGACTCAGAGATTGTGTCGGAGAATTTTTGTCCCCACAGCTCGTCCTTGAATGTGCACGAGTAGAGGTAAAGATGAAGAGCCATACAGGTGAAAGGTGTCAAAAGGACGTTGTTATCCTAGAAGTATAGCTCTGCGGGGGAAGGGAGTGGTGCGATGTTTGTAATCACAAATTGATGGCACTGTCATTATATTTCGCTTATCAGACAGACACTATACCGTCATGACTGTTTGTGTTTGTACTCGTGCCATCAGCTAATGTCATTTTGGGCCTTCCGATTTTTCTTATTGCAGGATAAGGGAAGACTCTACCTCGTTGTCTTTCCTGGGCTCAGATGTGAGATATGAAATATGTGTGCTGAAATATGAGGCGGGAAGAAACGAACGGTGATAAAAGAAAATCGTTACCTAATGGTTGCCGATATTATGTGCTAACTGGAAATTGTCTTTCTTTCTGCACGGTGATTGTGTTAATAGTAGGCGAATCGCTGGCTATGGCAACGTGTCTCCAGCGGGCAGTTAATTAGTGGTTCAATCTGTTTATCGTCAACGTCATTCGGATTTGATATTTTATGACTAAGGGAAAGAGTGTTGAAAGCTTGAAAACTATTGTGGTGTTCCTTTAACTTTCCTTTCTAATAGCTTTCGATAGTATGCAGGTTGTTAAAGAAGCACCGCATAAGTGACGCAGGGTTTGGTGTGTTTGCTTTTGAGGATGATTTCGCGATTGTAACTTAGGAAACATTTCTAAGCACCCTGAGCGAAGTGATGGACTTTGTGTCGACCCATGGAAATACGAGATACCGCCCTAAACTTGCTGGAATGGAGGTTTCCCTCTCGGATATCGCAAGATATCTTAAGGCTAAATTAGAAACTAAACGTCCAAGAAACCGCAAAGTTTTACAATGCTCTATTCGATATCTAAAGTGTTTTTTTTTTTTTTAGAGGGATAGAACTCTAAGTTGGCAACACTATTTTAACTGGCGGCCATTTTGTCAGCTGTCAAGTGATTTATTTTTATTTTGGTTTGGCATTTCAACATGAATAGACTGACGCCTGAACAACGCTTCCAAATTGTGCAAATTTACTTTCAAAATCATGGTTCTGTTCGAAATACATATCGCGCACTAGGTCCATCGTTCATTTTACGGTCAACAAAATGAATCTCACTTTTGGTTGAATATATACGTCAATAAACAAAACTGCCGTATTTGGAGTGATGATAATCCTCAAGTGTATGTTGAGACACCGTCACATCCACAAAAACTGACTGTTTGGTGTGCTTTGTGGGTTGGTGGAATAATTGGTCCGTACTTCTTTAAAAACGATGCTGGCCAGAGCGTTACATTAAATGGTGACCGCTAAAGAGCCATGATTACTGACATTTTCGTTCATCAATTGAACAACCATGATGTGCACGAGCTGTGGTTTCAACATGTCACACAGCTCGTGCCACAATTGATTTATTGAAGGAAACGTTTGGTAGCCGCATAGATTCACGTTGCGGACCCGTGAATTGGCCTACAAGATCCTGCGATTTAACGCCGCTTGACTATTTTCTGTGGGGATATTTGAAGTCGCTAGTCTACGCCGATAAGCCCGAAACGATTGACCATTTGGAGGACAACATTCGCCGCGTTATTGCCGATATACGGCCACAAATGTTAGAAAAAGTCATCGAAAATTGGACCTCCAGATTGGACTACGTCCGATCCAGCAGTGGCGGTCATATGTCAGAAATCATATTGAAATTATAATACCAGAAGATTATCTTTCGAATTAAGTGAATTTCATGTCAATTTAAAAAAATCATCTTTGGTTTATTCCATTTCAAAGTTCTATACCTCAACAAAAAAAAACCCTCTATTAACTGGTGTTTATTTTTAAGTTACTGATGCCAAATCACCATGACAAGTTACACGATTGAGCAGTATGTCCAAAATGACAAAACTTTATTATCAGAATGAATGTTAGTCGGTGTTAACATTGCGCGCGTTGCTCCTCTTTTGTTGGCAGACGCGGTGTCGGTTTAAAGTCGACTTTTCCACGTTTGGTTCAAAGGAACGTAGGCATTTAATTCCTCAAAGTCGGTCTTTGGCAGACTTAAACTTGTCGAATTTTCTAACTGAAACAGGAGCTTAAAGCTACCTGACCACAGACACGCCGTTTGTTCGCCAAATGGTCTTCGAAGCGTTTGGAAGAGGACCCATACATTTTTTGCCGAAATATCATCTTTACTGACGAGGCGAATTTGTCTGAGCTGGTGGTCTATTATAGGTTGTTTGTTATAATGCATCCACAAAAAGATACATTGGTCTGTAATTTTTTTTTAAATTACGTTGGGAAGGCCACTTCCCAACGATACTTACCGATTTATTTTGGCTCAAATTAAATGACATGGAGCCAGTGATACCAGATCGTGGTAAATCACCCTAAAAAGCTAAAGGGCGAAAGGGCGAAAAACGGATTTTTTTTATCCCCTTGAACAAGAAAAATTAGTGTATTTTGTTGTTTTTTAACGTCGCAAAAATGTAATTTCTGGGTGTTTTTGACGTGTATCGTGGGCAATTCAGCCCGAAAAATCTGGTAGCACTGCATGTGGTTCACTACGCAGAATGATGCTAACACCACTATTGCTAGTGTTAAATTATCAATCAATTGACGATTGACAAATTCGTCAATCAAAACAATTTTTGGCATTGAGTAACTCATTTGATAAAATGCTTGGTTATTGTGAATAAATTGACTGTTGGGAATGCGACATGATATTTGACAGTTTAGCAAGATCAGAAAGTGGATTTACTTACTTTTGTGTTTTTTATAGCAGTTTGCTCCTCCAACAGCGTTTTACGTTCTTCCATTATACGGGAATGTATTCGGATTTCTACTTCTTCAGCTTTTAAATTGGATGTCGTTCCTCCGCTGATTCCAGAGATTGGTTACCACCCAAGGTAATTGTGCTGACATCATGAACAACGTCTTCACACCCAAACTCTCGTCCAGGGGGATTTATACAGGTGTTAGTTTCTGTGTCGGCAGGCAACGGCAACATCGATGCTGCCTAAAACAATGGCAACACCAATGTAAATACTAACCCATACAACCTATGTAAATAGATATAAAAGTCAGGCCACACTAACCGACCGTAATGTGCAACAGTTAGGTGAATAAATACTTGTTATCTGACCGCCAAGAGTCATTCTTGTGAGTCAGAGTTAGCCAACGACACAGTTTCCATTAACTGATTACCAGCTTCCTCCATATCACTTAAATGATGCAAACGGTTCGGGCTATCTGCTGTTGCAGTAATTTCTGTTTTATTTCCCATTTTCTTTTTCTTTATGAATGACTATGTATGAATATTTCACACCATTTGCCATTTGCGCAGTGGAGGAAATTTCAGCTCCATGAAAAAAGTTGATCAATTATTGAACCAATCGCTTTACCAGACCAAAAATGATAAAAATATGTGCATATCGTCGGCTAACTAACAAAACTGACTAACCGCATAAACGTAGTTCGTGGGAAATCGCAAAAAAAGTTTTTTGTTTCCTGAATTTCTTGTCCATGAGGCAGATAGTCAACCAGCAATAATTTTAAATGCTTTGCATATTTCTAGGCAGTTTTTTCTTGCTTTTCTATTACACTTGCCATCAATAATACAAAATATAATTTCCGGCATAGTTTGTCAGTTTTGCTTGTAAGCCGACGATATGTACCCTAAAATATTACAAAAACGTATTTTCTTTTGCTTCGTCTGCTTTTTTCATCCACAAAAATGTAGCTGACAAAACAGTCACATATATCAAAAAATTGATCTCAAATGACAATCGCAATACCACTTTGACTGCATTCAAAATGGAAATTGAATACGAGTATAGTCAATCATTCATTGATAATTGACAATCGCAATACCAATTACTAAAATTTGTTGATAACCACCGTATATCGTTTAGTTCTTCACACTCGCAAAAAGGGTGTAAGTGTCACACAGCAGCGACGCCACCATGGACATTCTACATGAAAGACTTGAGGGTAACGGGAATTGGCCCCCTATACCTACTTTTTCTTGTGTGGTTTCCTGAAGTCGCAATGGATCTGTGCAGCAGTCATTTAAAATTGAACCAATCGGCTCCGTGCCTCCGTGAGAAGCTGCGGCGGACACTTGAACCATGCTTTGATGCATATTATAAAGGGTTTTTCAACAGGGTCGCTACAAAAGTAGAGCGACAGGGACAGCAAACGACGCCGAATTTCTTGCCGCTCTTTTGACATTTCTCTTCAGTAAGGTTTGCCATTTCATGATGGAAAGATATACGAGCCAACAACGAGTCGAAATTATTAAAATTTACTACCGAAATTCGGAGTCAGTGGCCTCAACGTTAAGAGCGCTACGTCCAATTTATGGTCGTCATAATCGTCCTAGCAGATCAACAATTGAGCGTCTAGTGGAAATATTTTAATCCACTGGCACAGTACAAAATGTTCCCGTGCCAGTGAGACAAAGAAGTGCCCGTAGTGTCGAGAATATTGCTGCCGCTGAGGCTTCAGTTGAAGAAAGCCCAAATGTGTCTCTCACACGTCGTTCTCAAGCGTTGGTCATCTCTGTGACGTCGTTGTGGCGAATTTTGCGAAAAGATCTTGGCCTACATCCTTACAAGATTAAATTGACGCAAGAACTGAAGCCGCTTGATCACAAGAAGCGTCGTATGTTCGTGAATTGGGCTGAGCAACAACTTGAAAATGATTCGGATTTTCATCGAAAAATCATCTTCAGCGATGAGGCTCATTTCTGGCTGAATGGCTTCGTCAATAAACAAAATATGCGGTATTGGTCAGGCAGCAATCGACACATACTCCATGAGTCATCATTGCATCCCGAAAAAATTACGGTTTGGTGTGGTTTATGGGCCGGCGGCGTCATTGGGCCGTACTTCTTCCGTGATGATCAAGACCGGCACGTTACTGTGAATGGGAATCGCTACCGTTCAATGATAACTGAATATTTTTGGCCCCAATTGGATGATATGGACTTGGAGGACATGTGGTTCCAACAAGACGGCGCCACAAGCAACACAGCGAATGTCACAATCAATTTATTGGAAACCAAGTTTGGAGAACGTGTTATCTCACGAAATGGTCCAGTCGCTTGGCCGCCTCGGTCGTGCGATTTGACGCCGTTAGACTATTTCCTGTGGGGCTACGTCAAGTCTATGGTCTATGCCAACAAGCCAGCGACGATTGAGTATCGGCCGATTTATGCTTGAAAACCGTCGAAAATTGGGTTCAGCGTCTGGACTTCTGCAAACGTGCCCGTGGTGGCCATGCAAAAGAAATCGAGTTTCATACATAATGGCATCGAACGTACTTTGACAGGAATAAAGAATTTCATTGATATCCAAAACCGTTTGGTTTTTTTTTTTTGTTTTATTTCAAAAACTTTTGTAGCGCTCTTATTGAAAAACCTTTTATAATTGGGATCCGGTCGAAATTTTGATTTTTTTAATTCTGCTTTACAAAATTCTGATTTTCAAATTTAAAGCAATAAAATTCTGCTTGTTTTCTAACTAACAAATGAAGTGTTTAGAATGAGAAGAATTTAGAGTTTAAAGTTGTTTGCCCATAAATCTCCATATAAAAGCGGTTGAGTTCGGTAATAAGAAATAAAAGTAAATAAAGAAAATATTATTTCAGACAACGTGACTCCATTTATTAAATGTTATAATAAGTGGTAATTTTCTACAAATTAATGCCTTTAATTATTTAATGCCTATATTTAAGCACTTTTTTAACGAAACCTGAAAAAATTCGTGTATTTACCACCTTTAACCATATCCAACTCCTATAAGTACAGTAGAGCATCGGCGGATAGACCAAAACTTAAGTTGCCACATAACACCTTTATCAGATAAAAAACATGTCACTTAACCCCTTCTCATCCTTAACGCTTCAAATGTAAAAGACGAGAAAAAAAGCAAATATAAAAAAAAAAATTTCAAATTTATAAAACATTAAAAATAATTTATACTTTTAATTTTTAAATAAAAATAAAATAAAAAGGTAACAAGAAAAAATTGATTAAATATTGACAAAAAAATGCGAAATTTAATTAAAAAAATATATGAAGCAGTCAGAAATTACAACTTTTATTTATTATAATTTCATTTGTTTTCTTTTTATACTTCATTTCGGTAGTAGCAGAGGATGTTTATTTAAAATTCCTTCGACAATCGACTCGGTAGGATCTTCGAATACTCTAAGACTGCGATTGATGGCTTAGTGTACAGACAAAGACTTTTCCTCAAACTTCCTAAAAAATATCAATAGCGGCGTCGCTCCTTTTGTTTAATTTCGTTTTTCTATATAAAAATTAAATTAAATCGTATTTTTTAAAAATACCCACGACATTTTTTTTTATTTTCCTCCCAGGAGGAAATAAAAATTAAGAAAAGAGGAGCTTAAATAAGAAAAAAAAATTTTCTCTCCATCTCTGCTTTACAAAATTCTGCAACCAATAGAAAAAGGTTTTGAAAATGTGAAAAAGCGCGAATTTTGATAAGCAGAATTTTGAAAACAGAATTTTGTTAAAGGAATTTTGAGCCATCCAGAATTTTGACCCCAACCCTATATAATAATTTGGCAATAAGTTAAAGTAGATTATGTCGACATGAGCCAAAATTTTACATAACAATGTTCTCCGTTTCCTTAGCTTTTTTTATAAGAAAACATAATAGGCCTTACCAAAAAATACCTAATGCACCATTCATCGCCCATTTAAGATCATTTGCGCGTTCCCACAGAACAAGTGAATACTGCCAACAAGATGGTGCATAAGGTATCGATTAGGCGGACATATCCACCTTATGGCTTTGAGGTAACTTAGAGCTTTGTCGATCTCTGAAAGTAGTATTATATCTAAATTCAAGCGAAGAGCTACACTTGGAAATCTTGGCTTAAAAATGTAATTAAATATGACAATCCTTTATCTTTTTAAGATCGAAATTCCTCGAGTGCTTGCATAAACAGACTTCTAATAAACAGGTTTCACAGTATGAGCTCTACTAAATATGCAAACCTAATTAGAAAAATCTAACCATTCGTCTAAGGCAGCTGATGGGAGGGACAATGCAGTTATTCATCCACAAGTGAAATGGAACCTCACCTACTTAAAGTGGGCAACTGGAGGCAGTTAATGTTTATACTTTACGGCCGAACCGAGGATATTTATTTTATTGCGTGAAGTTAGAAGTTATTCGAAATACCTCATGCTTGAAGAAGACCACGAATTGTACTTCACCTTCGTCGGTTGTTATACTTCACCAAGTGAGCACTCACATCCACTGCTATCATCGGTCCTTTGCTCCCGCTAGCACAAAGAAATACACACATAAATCCCAATTTCCATCGCAGACACTGAAAATCTCATTAAATTATACCGCACATAGGCTAATGAGTTCATTCCACCACAGCCCCAAAGGATCCTCTTGCAGAGTGTATCCATGCCCTGCCAATGGAATTACAAGTTACAACCCACCACACAGACAATAGTCTTGAAGGTTTCTCATCATGCGTCTTCCCACTCATTCATTTCCTTTAAGGAGCACCACAAAGTAATATTCCAGCAAACAAATGAGTTAACTTCTAGTATCATGAACATCTTTGAGAATCTCATTTGCAAAATGTGTATTAACAAGTGAAACATGCACTTAGAGGTGAATATAGTTGCGGCAGTCTGGGCTCGGATGCATAAAAATAACTTTCAATCCACCCCCTCATCCGCACAAGCAGCAGCTAATCCACATCGAGATCCTTCAAATATTGTAAGACCCTCTCCGGTGGTGATCCGTTTATCGGCAATTTCGAATCGGAGGTATGCCAATGAGAGAAACACGGAATCCAATCTTCAATTTCTGTTAAAGACATTCTTAATCCGATATACATTTCAATATAAGTTCATCGATCCTTTGTGCGGATAATATTCTACAGTTTGCTCCTTTAACTAGTCGTATATTTCTGTTGATACACGACTATCGAGGGAGGACTTTTGTTATGTCTAACCGGCAATGGACAGATGGACTATTCAAATCCACATCGGCAACGAAGACGGCAGGCAGAGAAGGACGTCGAGGAAACTTAATACCGATAGTGTTTGAATTAAATATTACTGCAAAACAAATAACTCATTCTAAAGAGTGGGTACTTGATCTGAAATGCGGTGTTTTAATAGCTCCCACCGACGAGTAGCACTGATGGGAGTACACACTAAATAGTACAATCGCAGAAGAGCGATGAAATCAGCAAATGTATATTCCTTCATCCTTAAAAAGTCCCATTAAATAGTGCACCTACAGTGTGTACAAGAGGTAATGGAACATTTTGTTGAAAACGTGTGTTGTGAATGACACCAAATTAATCCATACGTTTATATGTATGTACCTAGCACACGGGGCCCACATCCTCACGGGGCCCCCGAATGTCTAATATATTTACTTAAACTATAATTTTTTTTCTATTTTTGTGGAAATAGCTTGGCAGCTATAAAGCTTTTTGTCTGATTTTTTTACAGACGTAAAATATGTACATTTACTCAGAGAATAAAATAATGTTAAGCGAAGAATGTTGTTCTTAAAAAATTGTAAGCTAAAAATTCTTGCCTTAACTATTATTTTTGATTCAAGAATCAAGGTATTCAGCTTAAGAAGTATATACTCCCCATAACTATTTTCTGCGTCTTATACAGGGTGTCCGCCGGGAAGGTATACTCCTTTGTTTGTTTATAATTTTTCATTAAATGAAAGAGAGTGGATCTTATATTGATAAATGTTTTATTTTATGTCGGCAATTATGTATGGAATACAATATCAGTTAAATGTCCGCCTCCGTTAGTCTCACAAATTCGAGCCCTTTTGAGCACATTTTTCACTACATTCTCACACATTTCACGCGGTATTTCATTAATTTCATCACGAATATTTTGCTTGAGTTGCTCAAGCGTTTCTGGTTTGTTTGCATAAACCTTGCTTTTCAGATATCCCCACAAAGAGAAGTCCGGAGCAGTCAAATCAGGCGACCGTGGAGGCCAATCAACATCACCATTTCTTGGTCTCGCAGTAATTCCGTTGTGATCCTGGCTGTATGCGATGTGGAACCGTCTTGTTGATACCACATGTTAATCAAGCCCAAAGCATGAAGTTGTGGCGTTAAAAAGTTTTCAATCATATCACGATATCGCTCCCCATTCACAGTTACCGTTACGCCGTTTCATTTTCAAAGAAGTAAGGTCCAATGATTCCACCTGACCAAATTGCACACCAGACTGTAACTTTTAATGGATGCAAAGGTGACTGATGAATAATTTGAGGGTTTTCCATTGCCCAGAACCGACTATTCTGTTTATTCACATATCCATTCAAATGAAAATGTTTTCTCCCAAAAATTTCACGTAACTTTGTCATCGTCACAGTAATCGATGATTGATTTTGATAAAATGTTTTAACGATTAAAACACGTTGGTTTATCGAATATTTTTCCATAATAAATTTGCCACATGTCTACTTCACGACTGCCAAATATGAACTGTCAAGACTAATGTTTACCAAAATGGCGGCAAAACAAAGTAGTATAACTTGCCGGCGGACACCCTGTATTAAACCATGCAGTGCCAGTGCAGTTGTCGATTTTGAGAACCAAATATTATTCCGGAAAAAAGTGTCTTGCATAATCATGGAACAAATGAAACAATAAGAGCAAAAATTGAAGTGATAGTGAAGTCAAAAATGAATGCGCAAATGCTTCACTAAAAAGAAGTGGCGTTCGGGAAGTCTTCGACGAAATAATGTGCAAAGGACAATTAAAGTGCTCATCAGGTAAGTTGGTAAAACAAATCTATTCAATTGTCCAGTCGATATTTTAATTTATCCGTAACTGTACCGCATATGTACGTATACTTGAACTTGTACTTATTTTGTTTAATATACTTGAAGTCCTTATTCGTTGTCTTCATTGTTGTTTGGAAAATTCCGTGGACTTTTCCATGCATAATTTGTGTTACATATTGGGTTCTTATTGTGCAAATCTGGGTACTCTATTCGCAGGTACAATTCGGCAAAGTACGAAGGCAGCTCATATGAATTCGAGACCAGGCATTTCCAAAAACTCCCGTTACTCCTACGGATGTGTCAATTAGTTAGGTATAGGTATTTAAATGCGTCTTGTTCATATATTTTTAATACTTTTTTTTTTACAGTCAGTCGGGTTTTTTAAATTAACTTTTAATGTCTGAAGTCAGTCAGCAAACCTTGATTTGTTGCGCTTTTTTGAAGATTGACTCACAGACATTGATAGATAGTGATCCATAAAAGTGGTGAAAAATAAATTGCTTATTTTTTTAAGATGAAAACATTTTTTACACTCTAGAATGTTCGCTGGTATTAACAAGAGTCACATATTCCATTGAGAGGTTTCATCAAGTTTTTTCAGTAAAAACGTTAGAAGCCACATGCGCAAAGTGATACAAATTTTGAAAGCGAAAACGAAATGTCGATAGTTATGAAGTTTTTGAAGTTGCGATGACAGTCACCTCGATAACGATTTTAGGCAATCAGATGATGATGATGATTCATCATAAATAATGACGGAGGCAAAGTTGAATTCATAAGCTTATATGGGCTTTAAAAGGGCCGATTAAGAGTTGATCACATAGTGAAAGCCAAGACCTAGATTGTCATTTGAAAGATAAAAGGTGTACTACATGCAAATAGACCGTCATTGGTCAAAAAAACAATCAGACAGGAATCAAGTTAATTTAATTTCGAAGAAGGTATCAGAATCACTATTGTCGATCAAATAACCTACAAGAAAACTACCTTAACTGCGACATGACCATTCCAAGCTTGTATAAAGAGTTGTTTCTTTTATGTACCTTTGTGCAACGATCAAAATTTTGAAACGGTTTGAGAAAGTATATAAAAAATAACGTTGAACGTAAAGTGCAAGATCTAACAACCATGATAAATTTACATATGGCTCAAACTATGGCAATGCAAGATTTGGTTGAATATGAGACGGTGAGATCCAAAACCAATAAAAAAATGTTTGATCTTTAACAAGCAATGCCTACCAGTGTCGCCAGATAAAAATTCTGAAAATCTTGTTTTTCCGAAACAAAAAATATTTTTTTCAAGATTTTGTTCGAAATATAAAATGGGCAAAATTTAAAATACAACTTTGAAGTACTGTACTACTAAATAAATAAATCACGTAAATTTATATAAAAAAAATTTTGGTCATAAATTAATGTTAATGCTTTTTGAAATTTTGCAACATATTTGAATTAAATTGACTTCGAATTGCATTGCTTACCTATATCAAGATCATAGAATTTCGGTTCTTTAAAGCTCAACAAATCCTTTGTATAGATACAAATTTCAACAACAGTTTCAGTACATACTAAACCATTTTTCCAAAAACACGTTACATCAGTTATTTTATCAAATTCGTTAAAATTCATGTTTCCTTAGCGTTGATGAAAACGTTAGTGAAACAGAAATTGTGCGTGGCCTCTGTTCGACTCACATTTAATATAAGAATGGAATTAATAGCCAGCGTTTTTCTTCAATAAAAAAGGTTCTTTTAATGCTAGATTTAAAAAGTTCTTGATATCAAAAATTTTGAAATTTTATGATTTCGATGGTAAAAGTCTTGTACATATTTTGGAGCTCAAAAATCTTGAAAATGCCTACATTAAAACTTACACCTGGGCTTGCGTTTCACCGCAGAAAAATTAAAAGAAAGTATACTGAACCCGTGAAAATATCCAAAGCCAAATTGCCTAAAATGAAATTTGTACAATATGTAATTTAATTTCCTTGGAAGTGGAAGTCATTGAATTAAAAAAAATCGATTTTCTCAAAACCTGATATCCAAAATGTTATACTTGTTTTTAAAAATATTATAACAACATTTTCCATCAACAAAGTCCTTTTAGTTAAAAAAAATGTTGTTTTTTTTTTCAAATTATAATTATTTTATTGTGTTTATTCTGTATGGTAAGATGATAAGCCATCAGCTTTAATATGTTTTTTCTTAAAGCATTCCATTATTTTGTTTCCAATTTTTACGCATAATAGTTTTTTTTAAGTATAGCACATATTTAATTTAAAAAAAAATAATTAAGTAATTGCCATTGTCCTATTATTTGTTATATTTTTTCTAAGCTTTGTATGCGATTTTCTCGGCATTTTGAACTCGTGCCTTATAAACTGTTGCAATAACCACTTCGATCTATAACTTTCCTTTTATATAAAAACATATATCTTAGTTTTAGTAATAATTCGAAAATCGTCTACCCAATAGTTTTACCAGACGGTATGGGGACAACCCGTCGATGTTTCCTTTTCAAAATTAGTGCGAATACACGGTCCACCATACTGTCTCTTTTAAAGTCCTCTCGTATGTGCTGACATTACGAACAGCGCAAGGACGACATGCAAACAACGAACACTGTTTTGGCTTATAGTGGATGTCATCAACATTGAAATATCTTCACGTTTTGTTGCAGCTTATATATGGATGCTGCATATGTACGTTCCAGCAGCTGGCAATAAATTTGCCAACTATTTTTTTTTATTCTAAAAATAAGAGCAAAACAAGCTGCACAAAAAAAGAAGTGTAGAATCAACTCCTAGCTAACAAATGATGATGACAAACGAAGAGATCCCCTCTTATGGGAGGACTCAAAACACATTGTGTGGGTTGCCAGAGCTTGTACTTGTCCCCATATACGATTGATGGATGGTATAACAAAGGATTCTTTCACAATCTGTCGCTGACATCATGCATGCAGGCAGTAGCTGTCACCACTACGAGTCGCTGTGCGATCATGAGCTTGTGCCACAAAAAAACAAAATAAATAAAGGATGCCATCATGTAGATTTCGTTTATATTTCGTTTATTGAATTTCAAAGTCATTGTACTAATGAAAAATGCATGTAAAGGGAAGGTCTGGCAAAAAAAGAAAAAAATGGATGTACCCACTTGCGGGTGGGAAACTTGTTCGTTGCCATTCGATTGAGTTTGAATTAGGGATTCTTGTTTTTAGCTTTAGTTTCGCAGTAGTTTTATGTGAGTTCGAATGGTGAAAAGTGGTATTGTAAGTTCGTTATCTACTTAGGAGTTGTTGGATATTATACAGTACATTTTACTGTACCACGTGCCTTAGAGAAGTTTCAGGGAAGACTTGGAATGCGATAACATGGATATCACGTTAGTGATGGCACTCGGAGGAAATTTGTCTAAAATAGAACGCAGTCTAATGCAAATGGTGTATTAGTTTAGCGATAGGAGTTTAAGGTGTACTCGTACTTAAGTATGCAGCTGCATACATATCGAAAATTATTGTAACTCAGGACTTTTATAGGGAATTAAAATTTGCACTATAATAGTATCACTGAGGGAAAAACCGCGATTTATGTAGGTACTTGAGGATTGCGACAAAAATATGAATGAAGAAGAAAATGAGAGACTTTTGGTGAGTAGTACCTACATTTTTTTTAATAAGAATATAATTTTTACATGTTGTTCCTTTTTAGCACAATATCGACGATGAAACAATTTCAGCAAGCTCAAAGGTGAGTGCCTGGCTTAATACGGAAGCCAAAGAAAATGGGCATACTTCAACCAGCCAATGTAGTACATCAAGCATCGCTTCTTGTTGTTGTTTGGTAAGGGAAAACCTTTATTCGATATAATTATTTTTTGCAAATCTTATAATTGTGTCTTCGTATTTCGATTACTTAAAAAAATAATGTTTCCTTTTCTAAGGATCTTAACAATTTGGGTAAAGGGTAAAGCTCTGCTATAGTGTTACAAAGTAAAGGCTCCGCCATCTAACTTTTTTTTTCAACTGCTTATTTCGCGAATGGTAACACTTAGCTCATGTCTGATTTGACAGATAATTAGTTTTATCCTTCCGCTGAACGAATATGGTTGTGTATACGCTTGAACAACGCTGGAAAATATTGCGACATTACTTTTAAAATCATGGTAATGTTGCAGAATGTGTGCGAAAATTGCGTACGGAATTTGGAAGAAGAGAAGCACCGTCAGCTCTGTATGTTCGTTATCTTGTGAAAAAAGTGAAAGAAACTGGCATCCTCATCGATAAACCAAAGCGTGAAAAGCCAAAAACAGTGCGTACACCCGAGAAAATTGCTGCTGTGGCAGAAAGTGTGCGTGAAGCGCCATCAACATCAACAGTCAATGGCGATCGTTATCGGGCCATGTTGAACGAATTTTTGTTCACAAAAATTGAAGAGCAGGATATTGGCAACATTTGGTTTTAACAGGACAGCGCTACGTGCCACACAGCCGAAGCTACACTCGATGTTTTGCGCCCTGTTTTTGAAGATCGCATTATCAGCCGCAGAGCTGATGTCGTTTGGCCACCTCGGAGCTGCGATTTGACACCGTTAGACTATTATTTGTGGGGTGCCGTAAAAGATAAGTGTTACGCCGACAAGCCAGAGACAATTGACGCTTTAAAGGACAATATTCGTGAAGCCATTGGTGAAATACAGCTTCACACAATCGATAATGTGCTTAAAACTTGGACCGATGGTGTAGGCTACTGCATGCCCAGCCGAGGCAGCCATTTGAATGAAATTATTTTCCATTATTAACCGGAAGGATTGTACTTTCAAATAAAAAAAGAAATTTGAGAAAATATTTAGTAGTTTTTTTTTATATTTAGCATTTTTAGAAAAAAAAAGTTATTTGGCGGACCCTGTACAATAAGTTCTTAGGAACAACCATAGAGATGATGTGATATCTATTATTTTGGAGACAGTATTTTGCAGTAAGCTGCAGTTAAATCCCTCAAATTTTGAAGAATTGGTACAACAGGTGGTTAAAATTTTTCCATCTGAGGCTGGTTGTGAGGTAAGAAGATACATTAAGCATTTTGATGAATAGTGTTATGTATAATAATAAAAATTATTTACAAGAATACATTATACAAAGTAAACTGTGTTTTGGCAATTCAAAATCAAGATTTGTGTTCCTTGCTTAAAATTGTATATGTATATTATTTTTGGTGAGGACGATGAGTTATATCTTATATGTTCTTTGTCAAGAAATAAAGATTATCAAATATGATAGTCATTTTCACTCATTTCAAGTCGGCAGATATATAGAACACTTTTTTTTTTAAAAAAATAAATGAATTCAACAGCATCCCCATGCTTTTACATCCCATAAACTATGGGCTTTTATATACTATGTTTTGTTTAAAAAAATTTCTTAAATAAAAAATTAAATTGTTATGAAATGTGTGTGTGTTTTTTTTATTTTACATAACAGATCCTTTTATGAAGGGTGAGTATTAAGAACGTGTTTCTTAAATCAATTACGCTCCAGAATAGCAACAAGAAATACAATTACTGCCTTGAGAACGTCAGATCAATTTAGCATCGATTGTTTTTACTTAAACTAAGAGATAGCTTTCTATAATCAATAGCAGGCGGTAATAATAATAATCAAAATCATTATCAAATTAAGAAGGCCTAGTAAATTAATGTAAATTAATGAAAATGAATATACTTAAATTAAGTACATATCGTTTTGAATTAAATAATACTGCGCTTTAAAAAAATAAGAAAATTCAGTATCAATTTAAAGACGTTAATTACTTGAAAAGTTCTTAAATCAAACATGCAAATTCTATAATGCCAAATTACCAGTTTCAAACCGACGTCCTTGATTTAAGCACAGATCGGATAGCGATGAATATGACTCGAAAATTTATTAATTTTAGTGTGTTTTTGCTTATTATCACTCTATTTTTCTCTCGGTGATATGTACCTAGTAATGGTCGTTGCCACTCTTAACAAACCTATGGCGAAAATGTTAATTTAATTTAATTAAATGTTTCCGACGGTAAATAACCCCAACATAAGGATAACTTATACACAGAATGAGTAAATAAAGCGAAGGATGAAAATAGATCCAAGCCTAAGGAGTAGCACAATTTGTTCTCAAGGAATTAAGTGTGGAAAAGTGGAGGTTGTTTTACTACACGACCACCGAAAATAGCTTAACTTTGGCTAGTACCTCATCTTATCTATAGTAAAAAGTAAAAAAGAAAGAACCTATTTCTGGGATTTTTTTTAACTGAAAACGAAGTGTATTCAAAGGGGCTTGACAGCAGCAGTTCGTTGTTGGAACCTATTCGGTGATGTGTATTCATGACATTGCCCGTAAGTGGCTTTAACTTTCAGCAAGAGGGGACTAACTGAGAACGTTCAACCACACCTTCCTCAACTCAAATCGTTGGTTCAAACGATACAAACTCAAAATCCGAAGTTTGAAACAAATCCATCCAGCCATTGAGGGGCCCTACTATGAAACTCGATTCTAAAGTGAAACTGCTCGAATTCGCAAAATCGCAACTCTGTAATTCTATAAGTAAAGGCTGGTACGGACCTATTCCGGAACGAAAAATCCCATACAAAATGACAACTAAAAGCTGAGCGAAATGATGGCGGAAAAGTGGGTAATTGTAGTAAACTGCATGGCACAATTCTCCACTCTCTTTTCGCACACGTTTATTGTCCGGGTCATTATTTGCTTGCGAAAATTTGACATTTGTAGTGTAGTGAGTAGTATGTAAAAGGCGGGTTTCAGGACAGTTTTCAGACACGGATAAAATATAGGATACAAAGCCAATATTTTAAAAAAATATTGCTAAAACATCAATAAAAAATTAAAAACTGCCCTATACTTAATAAAAATTATTGTTCTAATACAGAATATGCCTACAGTATAAATGTCCAATATTTTATAAAAATGGAAAGTTGTGAGACAGATTGTCTCCCACCCATCATGAGGATTTATGGTAAAGTAAATCAAAGAAAGTTACTACTTTTAAATGAAGGCTGATGAGTATATGAGGCTAGTTAAAATTTCTTAATCAAAGAAAGTTACTACTTTTAAACTAGTTAAAATTTATTAATCAAAGAAAGTTACTACTTTTAAATGTAGGGTGATGAGTATATGTAGATAAAATTTATTAATCAAAGAAAGTTACTACTTTTAAATGAAGACTGATGAGTATATGTAGAGTAATGAAGTATATGAGGCTAGATAAAATTTATTAAGAAGTTAGTAGAAGAAAGTTACTACTTTTAAATGTAGGGTGATGAGTATATGTAGATAAAATTTATTAATCAAAGAAAGTTACTACTTTTAAACGAAGACTGATGAGTATATGAGGCTAGATAAAATTTATTAAGAAGTTAGTAGAAGAAAGTTAATACTTTTAAAAACAAGGTGATGTGTAGTGATTTTTTTTGTTTGTGTAGTGACGTCACAAAATGAAAATATTATTTAAAATGCCTTTGTGGTGTGGCATATAAACTAATAGATAAATGTATTTTTACTAAGCAATTCTACTTACAAAAGACAGCTAATCATTCGACTCATTCCATTTTCACGCTTCTGATAATATACACGTCATAAACTGATAAATTATATTTTTATTGGATAGTCATGCAAACAAGAATACTTCGTTTACATAAATCTATGCCACAGTTTTACTTTGTTATCAGCTATGAGTAATTATTTTTTTCTCATTTAGCTCTTTCCATATCATTCATTAAATTAAAAAAGCATGCTATGCAAGGCTTGAACTTAGAATCTAAAAATCCAAGAAGTGGATACAGAAAAACCACACCAGAAAGACATTCCAAAATGAGTACTTCAATTTATGTATATAAAACGAGAAATTAGGAAAAAAATACTATGAATTATAATTGAAGGAAAAAATATGCTCTTTCTACATAATGCATTCCATTCCATTCTGCGCTAATAAATATGCATCAAATAGTTTTTTATATTTTCCATTATTTGTTTCTTTTTCTTTATCAATTGTAAGAAAGCCATATTTTTCATTCCAGCAGGCATTACAATAATTTTTAAAACATTCAAAATTTAGATCAGTTATATGATCATCAAAAATATGTTTCAAGTTAGTTTTATCTTGAGAAAATAATATGATATAATTTACGTTATCTCTAATGAGTTGTTTAGGTATTTTAGAGTATGTTTGACTTAAATAAAAGCAAGAAATATTGTTATGTCTGCCATAGGCAAAGTAATTAGAAATTATATCTTGAGATTCAGTGGAAATGTCATCAAAAACTACAACTGAATGAGATGGAATTTCTTCAGGTTGAGGGAGTGAATTCAATGTTAAGCTTTGAAATTTTCTAGACTCTAAGTTGTGTTTTTCACATACTTTATTATAATTTTCAATTAAATTTTCTAAATATTTATATTTGTCTTGATAAGAAGTTTTTGAACAAACGATAACATCTGTATGATAAATTTTTGTAATAATGCTTAATAGAACATTAGTTTTACCACAATTACTTGGTCCACAAATAATTGCTCTAATAATATTTGGAAATAAAATATTAACTCTTTCAGGTGGTTTAAAGATGTCAAAATTTTTAATAGTTAATTTAGAATTTTTATCTAAAGATTTGATTTTAATTGAACTCATTTAATAATAAAAAAAATTATACTTGTGTATGCATTACTTGATTTGTTAATGGATTATATGAAAAACTATCATCACTGATTATTAAACAATGAACTATAGAATTAGCTGGAAAAGTATTACACCATTTAAAATCAATTTTAATATCAATTACTGCTTCTTTAATTACTTCATTTTGTTTAGAAGTATCTATAATAATAACAGGATATTCACTTAAGAATTTATTATAATTAATAATTGGTTTATTATGCTCATTTTGACCATAATATGAATTTTTAAATTCTGAAAACATATCATATAAAATATCGCATTTATTTTGTTCTTAAGATAGCCGCAATTCAGAATTAGGATATTTAGTAGTATTAAGATTTACTTGTACATTTTCTAAATTACATAAATCAAATTTACTATTTTCTTTTTTAATATCACGATTTCTATCTGTTTGAAAAGCAAGCAAAAAATATCTAGGTTTTGCACTTGTGGTTGTAATTCTCCAAGTATATTCTTTTACACTAGGAATAGAGCTTGTATAAAAATATTTCCAATTTCTAAAATACATGTTGAAATTTGTATTATTAGAAATTTGTTTATTTATATTATGTTCAAGCTCAACAGAAAATTTTACTTGTGGCATTCTCCAAATTATTTCGGAAATATTAATTTCAAATGTATGATCAGTAAGATCGGTAAATAAACAATTATTATCATCATTCGATCTAATAAGTTCTAGTTTTTGATTAATTCTAAAAATAAAATTTTTATAATCTTCAAAAAATCCCATTACAGTATTCAAGGGAATACTAACAGAAAAATAACCTTTTTTGTTAAATACTGCTCCTTTATTCCATATTTGCCAACCTGCATTATTTAAGGCTAAATCATTAGAAAAAGATGATAATCCTTTAAGAGTAGTTGTAAGACCTGGATTTTCAATTGAATCAATTTCAATTGAATTAATTGAATAAGAAATTTTACTAAACATGTTTAATAATCCATTATTTACAAAATTTATGTTTTTCGTATCAATTTTATCTAAAATCTTTTTAGTAGCATCTTTCACAATTAATTGCCACCTAATAATCAAAAGACTCTTATGAGGAAATGTTTTTATGTCTTGATTATTAATATCAATTACAATCGATCTACCCGGTGTATTAAGCTGGGTAGTATTAGCTGGGATATTATCATAGAATTGATAACTCTCGATATCTTTTTCTTCGCTTACAATATTTGATTTCATTTAATAATAAAAAAATTTAACAATTTTAATTTATTTTACGAATATGTAATCTGATACTAATTTTTTCATTTCTAAAATCAATTAAATCATCATCTTGATCAACAATTCTTATATCGATTTCTCTTATTGAATTATTAGTTACTGGAAAATAAATTAAATTATTTGGAATTTCATTAATTTTTTCACCTGGTTTATCATATATAAAAAACTCATGAATTACATTTGTTAATTTTTTATTTTCATAACTACCAGTTGCAATATTACATTTAATTCGAATAGAATTAACTTTCATAATATTTACTGGTAAATCAGATTCTACTACTGTATTTGCTGGAATAATTTGTTTACTAAATCCTAATAGAGAACCAATTGATTGATCTTTTGAGAAATCTAGTTCATATTGACTAAAAATTTCAACTTTTAGAGTAGTCATATTTGGATTTATTAGAATTTTCAAATCAACATCAATAAAATCATTAATATCATCAATCTCATAAGACCCAGTTGGAAAAATAATATCAATTAATTGACCATTTTTTAAATAGGTCAAAACATTATTTTTTAATAATTCAGATATATTTGAAATTGAATTATAAGTACTAAAATTTAATAAACATATTTCATAATTTGAATTTTTATCTAATTTTATGGGTTCATCAAATTCACAAGATATTCTCGAAGAATTTCCATCCAAAGAAATAGTAGCCATAATTTTTTTTATTTATTTATTCTAACAAAAATTTTAGGCAAAGATGACCACATATAACTTCATTAATTTTTTGGTCAATATTATTATTTAAAAGAATAGTATTTTTATCTGTTTCAAAATATTTTTCAATTTTAATCGGAATTTTATTTAAAGCAAATGAATCATAATAAGCAATACAATCAAAATGTTTCTTATAAGCAACCCAATGTGTACCATTTCCAGAAAAATTATCTAAATTTATGATACCAGATTCTTGATCTTTAATTTTTTTAGGTAATTTATCTTTCATAAAAACACCTCGAAAATTAGAAATATTTAATTTTTTTGCATATTTTTTTAAATCATAATTACTTAAAGGTCTTACTGGAATTGAATTTATTTCAAATTTTTTTTTAGTAACATGCCTTCACCAGATTTTTTAAGGAATAAACCCTTTCCATTTTTAGCATTTTCTTCTAAAGCTTTATCATGACGAATTTTTTCTTCTAATAATTTATCATTAGTTTTTTTATTATTATATGCCCTATATAAAGAAGTACCAGCTGTTACTGCTGCTCCTATAGCAGGAATTAAAGGAATTAATGCCGGTAGAAAACCTCCAATTTTTTCATTATTATTCATACTCTGTAACTGGGTTTTTGATAATTTTAAAGTAAAACTAGTTTTCATGTCGTTTTTAATATGTTTCTTAATTGCATTTATTTGTTGATTAGATAATGGTAAATAAGTTTCATTCATTACACTTTCCTTAGTTCTTTTTAACTGAATTGGTTCTAGTTTTATTTCAATAGGTTTTTTATTTTTAATTGCATCATAAATTTTATTTTGTTGATCATCAGTTAACGAAATAGGATGTTTAAAATATTTTCCATGTTTTTGTTTAAACTGTAAATTTTCAGTATCAATTCCCATACCAAGTTTTCTTTTTACTTTCATTGCGTTAGCTGTTAAATAAGCATTTACTTTTTCACCTAAGGAAGCATCTTTTTCGAAAACTCTTTTCATAGCTTTTTCTTCTAAAACTTTATCAGCTTCATGTCTTTTATTTAAATCTTTATGCTTTGAATAAGCAATATCATGTTCTTTTGCAGCTTCATCTAGTTTATTAATAGGTCGTATATCTTTCTCTTCATTCAAATGAAGATTAGTACCAGGCCCTAAATAATTATAACCTGGACTATGTAATTCAAATGGGAGATTATTTATAAAACTATTTAAAATACCACCTCCGTAATGTCTTACCATTTATTGAATAAAAAAAATAAGTAATTTAATTAAAATTATTGTCCATTAATTTTATTTATCATTTTATTTTTCATTTCAATACATGATGTATATTTATTTTTATTAAATGATTCAGGTTTATTAAAATTATTAAAGTTAGGAGTTTTACCCTGTGAGTTATTTTTGAATGTAAATCTCCCTAAAGCATCTTTATTCCTTTTAATTGATAATTTTTTATTGTATTCAATATTCCATTCTTTAAGTTTTTTAAAAACATAAGTTTCACTAACATTATTAATATTACAAAATTTTTTAACTGATCCTTCTTTAAAATTATATGTATTTATTTTATTTCTTATTTCTTCTTCTCTAGACATTTTTTTATTTAATGAATATTTTTTATTGGTGTAATGGTATGGTTTATTGGTGTCATGGTATGGTTTATTGGTGTTACAGTATAGTGTAATTGTATGGTGTAATGGTATGGTGTAATAGTATGGTTTAAAAAAATAAATTTTTTTTTATAATAAATGGATAAACAAATACAAACCTACATTCCTACTGATGAAGCAATACAAGGATTAGATGATTTAATATCAAAGCATGGAGAATTAAAAGAACTAGTAACTAATCATTATAACAACTTAGATATGATAGTTGAAAAAATTGATAAAGTCCCTAATTTAGATATTAATTTAAAAAAAACGTTTAAATATGTGTTTACAGCTTTACAAAATCAACAAATATCAATTGATGTTTATAAATTTGCAAATTTTAAAAATCAAGATATAATTCAACAATTTATTGAAAGAGAAAAAAAATATAGAAATATTATAAGAGAACAAGCAATAAAACACAATGATAATACAGGTTTAAAGGAGTTAAATTCAATGTTTTCTACAATTATTGTTGAACCTAAAGATAAAAAATTATCTAAATATATGACTAAAACAATGAATGATATTAAGTTTTACGATGATTTTAAACCTTTATTTTCTAAGGAAGGTGTAAAAGAATATACAGCAGAAGAATTAAAGAAAATGAAGTCTGGTAAAATTGGTCCACGATTCAATAATATTAATAAAGTAACTACAATTAACGTACCAAGTTCAAAGGGAGGCTCACAAGTTTTAGATAAAAAAAATGATATTTAAATTTCACATTTTTTACCAATTAAATTAATATGTTTGGATTACTAATAAAATATATAATGACTTTATTAAATTGTTTTGATTATATTGATATAATTTTATATAATGACATATTTGGTTATGAGCATAAATTATTTTTAATTATATTTTTTATAATCATTAGTATTTTAATAATTTTATATTTCTTACTAAAGAAATATTTGATTAGGAGAATAAATTATTTTTAATAATGTTTTTAAAAGTTTAAAATTTTTTTATTTACAAAAAAAATATACAACATAAATAAAAAATAAAAATGGAAGACAAAACCGTTAAGAAACGATTACATTACCGAACTGTAAATGGGGAAAAAGTTCTATTATCTCCGATGAATGGCAAAAAAATATGTTTAACATGTCTAATTGAAAAAGATTTATCTGAGTTTTATGGTAAGGGGTATTGTAAACAATGTAGATATTTAAAATATAATACAGAAAAAATTTCATGTGAATGTGGAAGAGAATATGTTAGATATTCTAAAGCAAGACACTTTTCTACAAAATATCATCAATCAAAATGTTCAAATAAAGAAGAGCATACCACAGGGGCATAAACATCACATTTTTCTTTTAATTTACACAATTTACTGAAAATTTATTTATATTTTTAAAATGGTTGTAAACCTAATTCTTTTATAAATTTTTTTCTATAATAAATGGAGAAAAATTTTATAGAACCAAATTTAACATCTAACAAAACAGTCTCACAACTAAGAGAAGTGATGAGACGATATAAAAATATTTTTAATCCGCCTTCGGGGTGGGCTGCATTGAGAAAGAATGATTTAATAATGCTTATTAAAAATTGTATCACTAATCATAATGAATCCATCATTCAATCTTTTTTTAATAATTTTGATTCATATGATTTTCCAGCGGGGAATATTCGTAATCTAAATGTTGAAGTACATGTACCAGAACAACGAACAGCATTTGGAAACCTTGTTACTGATATTACTTTTAGAAATGATGAAAATAGGGATTTATTTTTGCATTTTCAAAGAATTAGAAACTATTATACAAACTATATTTTTAGAGATCATAATAAATATACAAATTTTAGAGTTTGTTTATTTATTCACATAATAAAACGTAATACTAGAAATGGGCAAGATGAAGATTTCTATATTCAATCCTTTATAAGATTAGTAAATAAACAAAATTATTTAGAAATGTTTGATCAAATGGTTGCAGATATTATTCAGAAGTTTGAGGATAGAATAACACAAAATACAGGCTATGAATTTCGTTATATTGTTGAATCCGGTGTTCAACGAGATGTAGCTCAGCCGCTTATTGGGGGTGATTTTATTGAATTCAATAATAAAAATTGTATAAATATTAAAAATAATGATAATAAATGTATTTTATATACCATTCTTTATTTTATACATCAAGACGAATTAAAAGAACATCCTGAAAGATCATCAAAATACAAAAATTATTTGAGGGAAATAGAAAATGATGAAAATTATAGAAATTTAAATATAACATACCCCTTTGAAATAGAAGAAGAAAATATAAAAAAATTAGAAGATTATTTTAATATTACTATGAATTTTTATCATTTTGAGGATGATGAATCATATGAGGATTTTGAGCAAATCCAAAGTTTATACATAAGTAAATCTTTTGATTCAAATGTTAATAAATTACATGTTGATGTATTGTATTTAGAAAAAGATGATAAATGTCATTTTATTCCCATTAAAAATTTATCTGGATTTCTGAGTGGAAAAATTCATCATGCGAAACGTCAATTATTTATTTGTAAGAAATGTTTTACAAAGTTTAAATCTGCTACTGCACTGGAAACTCATAAACGAGACTGTTTTGTCAATAGATCAAATGATATAATTCAACGTTGTAAACTACCAACAGAAGAAAATAACATTTTAGAATATAAAACATATGGAGCAGAGATATATCATCCATTTACTTTATATCTTGATTTTGAATGTTCATTAAAAAAATGCGATATTGCTAAAAAGAAAACAAAGTTAATTAATGAGCATGTACCAAATAGTTTTGGAATTTATGATAATTATTTCAAAAATTTTCATTCCTACATTACAGAAGGGTCAGAGTTGGTAGAAAATTTTCATAGTCATCTTAAATTAATAGCTAAAGTATATAACAAAATAATTAAAATCAACAAACCAGCATATAAAACTAAAGAATCAATAGAAAAATTTGAAAATGCTACAAATTGTGAAATTTGTCATGCAAATTTTAATGATGAAAATGTTGTTAAAATGTGGGATCATGATCATTTAACGGGGGCCTATAGAATGGCATTATGTGGAGACTGTAATTTTGCATGTAAATTACCGAAAGCCTTTAACATTGTAGTTCATAATTTAAAGGGATATGATAGTAAATTTATCTTATCAAATTTGGATAAAATAGATAATGATAATATTAAATCTGATTCTGATGATGATAGAAAAGCTAAAGAAATTGTTGTTTTTGCTTCTAGTACTGAAAAGTTTAGACAATTTAGAAAAAAAATTAAAGTTGGTGAAACTAAAAGCAAGAAATGTTTAAATCAGGAATGTGAATATAAATATAATTTTCCAAAAAGTGAAGCTTGTTTTAAATGCAAATCAACTAATTTGAAAGATTATATAAGTGATGATCTGATTGAATTAAGATTTATAGATTCTTTAGAATTTATAAATTGTAGTTTAGATAAAGCAATTAAAAATTTATTAAACATAAACTCTGCATATTGTTCACATTGTAAAAAAATAAGGGAATTAAAGGAACCATCTTTTAAAGTAATTAATGATAAAATCTATGCATATGACTCTTGTATGTATTGTAATGAATGTAAAATTAAAAAGCAAGTAAATTATGATCATCTTAAAAATTTTAATTATGTATTTAAAGATATACCGAAAGAAGAAATATGTTTTTTGTTGAGGAAAGGTGTTTATCCTTATGAATTTATAGATGATATAAGTAAATTAGAAATGAAGGAATTGCCCAAATATGAAGAATTTAATTCAAAATTATCCGGCAATATATCAAAGAAAAGTTATAAATTTGCTGAAAAATTATGGAATTATTTTAAAAACAAAACAGGAGATTCTTGGTGTTTTAAAGATTATCATAATTTATATCTAAAATTAGATGTAATTTTATTGGCAGATGTTTTTGATAATTTTAGAGAAATGTGTCACAAAAACTATAATTTAGATCCCATTCATTATGTAAGCGCTCCGCATTTAAGTATTAACGCTGCTTTGAAATTTACTAGACAAAAATTAGAATTATTGACTGATTTGGAGATGTATGAATTTTATGAAAAAGGTATAAGAGGAGGTATATCACAAATTATTCACGATCATGCAGAAGCAAATAATTGTTATTATTATAATGATAAAATAGAACAAGTTTATAAATTATGTAAAAAAGATGCTGAAGAAAAAGGAATCTATGATTCCAAAAAATTAACTAGTTTTATATTATATTTGGATGCAAATAATTTGTATGGTTGGGCGATGAGTCAAAAATTATCTATTGGTGGACACCAATGGTTATCTAATGGAGTACTCCAAACAATCACAAAGAAATATATTAAAAATGGGGACTTTGAAAAAAGTAAAATTTCTATTGATCTTGAAGTTGATTTAGAAATTCCGGAAAAAATGCATAATTTCTTTAATGATTATGCACCAGCGCCGAATCATGAAACACCAAAAATATTATCAAGTTTACAGCATGAAATGATAGCTAATAAAATTGGTTCAAAACCTAGTCACAGAATTCAAAAACTTATTTGTAGTTTAGAAAAGAAAGAAAAATATGTTATAAATATAAGACTTTTACAAGAATATTTAAAACAAGGAGTTAAACTATTAAAAATTCATAGAGGTATTGTATCTAATCAAAAAGCATGGTTAAAACCATATATTGATAAAAATACTGAGCTGAGAAAACAGGCTAATAATGATTTTGAAAAAGACTTCTTTAAATTAATGAACAATTCAGTATTTGGAAAACAAATGGAGAACGTAAGAACTAGATTAAATATAAGAATTGTAAGGAGTTCAAAAATTATGCAAAAATTAATAAGTAGAGCTAGTTATCAAAATAGAAAAATTGTAGATAATGACTTGGTAATCGTTTTTGGAAAAAAGACTAGTATTAAATTAAATAAACCATTATTTGGAGGAATGGCTATTCTTGATCTAGCAAAATTATTAATGTTTAAATATTATGTTCATTTAAAGAAAAAATATGGAAATAGAATGAAATTGTTAGGTACAGATACTGATTCATTTATTATTTATTTTGAAGCGGAATCATTAGACGATACTGAATTTGATATTTATGAAGATATGAAAGAAGAAATAGATTTGTATGATACTAGTGATTTAATAGATAATTTCCCTATAGATGGATTAAAATCAAACAAAAATAAGAAAACACCTGGAAAATTCAAAGATGAATATAATGGAATACCTATTAGAGAATTTTGTGGTTTGAGATCAAAAATGTATTCATTTAGAACTGATAATAGTGATAAAAAAATATGTAAAGGAATTAAGAAATTGAATATAAAAGCATTGAAATTTGATGATTATAAAAATTGCTTGACCAATTTGGAAATTAAGAAGGAAACTATTTACGGTATAAGATCGATTAAATTGAAGTTATATACTATACAAGAAGAAAAAATTGGTTTATCACCATATGATGACAAATTTTATTTGTATAGGGATAATGAAAACAATATTTTGAAATTAGCACACGGACATTTTAAAATAAAAGAATTAGAAAAGATGTGAAGGGTCATAAAACTAAAATCTTAAGCTAGAATCCACTTTTATAACAAGCGTCTAAGGAGACGTTTCATTTTACGTTTCTCATTTAATATAGACGCTGCATTTTACGTTTCTCATTTAATAATAACGTTTCTCATTTAGTAAAAAAACAAAGCTATAATTTTATAATGATGTAAATTTAGATATCTTATTTTTATCATACCATATCATCTATTCTTTTTTCAATGTCTGTAATTGAATATTTATTTTCTGTAATACCTCTTTGAATATTTATTTCCAATTTTTCTATGGTTGAAAAAATATTGTTTACTTTATCAATATTATCAATTACATCTTTTTTTAAGTCTTTAATATTTTTATCAAGATCTACCTTTAAATTTTGAAAATCTGTCTTTAAAATTTTGATGTCTTTACTAAGATCTACTTTTAAATTTTGCATATCGTTCTTTAAAATTTCAATGTCTTTATTAATATCTGTTTTTAAATTTGAAAATTCACTTTCCAATATTTTTATTTTATTATTCAAAATAGAAGTACCTGGGCTATTCGAATGATTATTTTTTCTACCGAATTTATCAATACCCATTTATATAATATAAAAATTAAATTATATTTTCTTCTCTTAGTTCTTCAATTATATTCATAATTTCATTATGGATTTTAGGGCTATCATTGCCTGCTTCATTTTCACCAATGAGTAATAATAATCTGGCTTTTAATTCATCAATATCATTCCAATAAACATATTCAACTGGAGATTTTGTATAAATTTTAAAATTTTGTTCTATTCCAGATCCGGTTTTATCTTTTAAAATATTATTTTCTATTAATATTGGTCTTATATAATTCATATATTTACCACCAGCACTTGAGTTAGTTCTCCTTGATTTATCATACCCTTGTTTGTAAGCATTTGTTGTTAAAATAATTTCCCCATATTTTTCAAAATCATCATTTGTTATTGCTGCTGAAGGTTCTTTTAAAGTTCTTAATTCCCACAAACCTTTAGTACCTATATATTTTTTACCATTTATATAAATATCATTACCATTTATTTTAATTTTAGAATCTCCAATTAAAAGATCTTTTCCATCAATGTCACTTCTTATCCCATATATATTATCACAAACTTTTTCGTGGGAAGAATTTAAAGTCAAATATTTCACTGCGATAGCTCCGATTTCATTTTCAATATATGGTATTGGAGTTATTGAAGCGTCCTCAAATTCAATGCTTTTCTTTGAAATTGGAGTACTAGATAACGGTGAATAAAATTCTTTACTTTCAATACTTTGTGGGCTAGATATAACAATTTCTGGCTGTTTTGATGTTGATGGTAGTAATTTTGAAAAATCATACTGCAGTTTTTTTACCTGATCACTTTGCTCATCCTGTTTTTCTTTAATAGCTCTTAAATAATTATTTGCTGATGGTAAAGCTTCATTTAAACTCATTTTCAAGTTTTTTAATCCTTCATATAAATTATGGCTATTTTCAGTAGATTGATTTAATGGTGATATAATAGATTGAAAATCTTCTTTTATCTTATCATGTTTTATTACTCTGTTAAGATTTTGTTCTTTGAATTTATTTTTCAATTCTATTGCAGTTTTAAGATATGTTTTTAAATCTGAATCCGAAATTTTATTATTCATCATTTATTTATAAATAAATTTAGTAATTTTTTATAATGGATAAGGAATTAGAAAGAGCTAAAGAATTGCATAAACCTGTTAGAAAAAATTTTGAGCGAAGAAAAATAATTACTAAAGGTATAAATGAATTATGGGCTGCTGATTTACTTATTATGACAACTGTTGACACAAAAATAAATAAAGGGTATATTTATATGTTAAACGTTATTGATACGTTTTCAAAATTTGCTTGGATAAAACCATTAAAAATGAAAGATGGGAAGTGTGTCGCAGATGCATTTTCTCAAATTATTAAAGAAGCTCCTAGTCCTCCGAAATTACTGCATACTGATTCTGGTAAAGAATTTTTAAATTCAAATTTTACTAAAGTATTGAATAAATATGATATAAAAATGTATCAAACTTTTAGTGAGAAAAAATCTTCAATTGTTGAAAGATTTAATAGAACAATAAATGAAAAACTGAAAATTCAATTTGAAATTCAACAAAATACTAATTGGATTGATGTTATTAATAACATTTTACATGAATATAATTATAAAAATGTTCATAGAACTATTGGGATGCGTCCATGTGAAGTTAACAAAGATAATGAAAAAGAAATTTTAAATAAAATGTATCCTGTTACGGAATTAAATGAAAAACAAGTTTTTAACATTGGAGATAGAGTAAGAATTTCAGCTTTTAAAAAAATGTTTGAAAATAAATATAAAAATAATTGGACTCATGAAATTTTTGTAATTAATGAAATTCATTTAACTCATCCTATTACTTATTCAATAAAAGATTTGAATAATGAACCAATTATAGGTAAATTTTATAAATTTGAATTACAAAAAACTGAATTTTAATATACATTTAACAAATATTTTTTTTTAGTTATTCTACGATTCTGTGTAGTTATCTAGAAGAAATCTAAAACTTGATCGTGCAACTGTACAATAGTTACACATTTTACGTAACGCATCAGTTAGGATATCCATAATTTCTTCATCATTAATAAAAGGTTTTAGTTCATCTTTTAGTTTATTTATATCAATATTACGATTAGTTATTTCCTTTAAATCTTTAAAGCATTCACTATTGGTAATAACTTCATCAATTTCTTCTTCTGCTTCTTCACCTATAGTGTCTATAACTATTTTGTCTAAAATATTTGTAACCTTTTGTTTTTTAGTAAATTTCTTAGAGATTTTGGACCCCACCATAATTTCTTTATTTATTAATTTAAATTTTTATAAAGAAAAATAAAAAAGTGTTAACCTTTTAAAGAAGTAGTAAACTTTATCTATTGTATATATAATAATATAATTTTGTAAGTAAAATTGTGTAATGAATATCTTTTTTTTTTTAATTCAATAAATTATAATTATTATTTTTTTCATTTTCATTAAATTTTTCACAATATTTAATAAATATTGGATCTTTTATTAATTTTGTAAAATTTAATTCAAATAATTTATTTACACATATTTCTTTATCATCTTCGTTTTCATACTTTTCTATTAAATAAGCTGATAGAGTATTTAATAAATAATAACTATTTATATAAGTGTAATTAATTTGTTTATGTGGTTCAACAGTAGTTTTATATTTTATTTCAATTTCTTTAATTTTTTTTTCGTTTACTTTCATAAGTTTCATAAAACATTTGTTAACTTCATTAATATCTTTTAAATATAAATAGTTATTGTATTGTATTTCACCGTTATCATAGAAAGTAAATCGGAATCTTTTACTGTTTGCCTGAAATACAGTCATGACATCAAAAAATGTGTCTTTTTTAAATCTTTTGGATAAAAGCTTTCTATACTGAATGAAATCACCGTCCTCAATATTATTATCATTATTTTCAGGAGAAAGAAAATTATTATATGCTTCAAGTGCACTTGCCATCTTTTTATTTTTTATTTTTTTTACTTGAGTTACTTGAATATATGAGACTTGAAATGAAATCTGACGGCCCCGAAATTTCCGGGGACGTTAAAAATAGAACAGCTAAATGTGGGGGTCTTGATAAGTAGTAACTTTCTTCTACTAACTTCTTAATAAATTTTATCTACATATACTCATCACCCTACATTTAAAAGTAGTAACTTTCTTCTACTAACTTCTTAATAAATTTTATCTAGCCTCATATACTCATCAGTCTTCGTTTAAAAGTAGTAACTTTCTTTGATTAATAAATTTTATCTACATATACTCATCACCCTACATTTAAAAGTAGTAACTTTCTTCTACTAACTTCTTAATAAATTTTATCTAGCCTCATATACTTCATTACTCTACATATACTCATCAGTCTTCATTTAAAAGTAGTAACTTTCTTCTACTAACTTCTTAATAAATTTTATCTAGCCTCATATACTTCATTACTCTACATATACTCATCAGTCTTCATTTAAAAGTAGTAACTTTCTTTGATTAATAAATTTTATCTACATATACTCATCACCCTACATTTAAAAGTAGTAACTTTCTTTGATTTACTTTACCATAAATCCTCATGATGGGTGGGAGACAATCTGTCTCACAACTTTCCATTTTTATAAAATATTGGACATTTATACTGTAGGCATATTCTGTATTAGAACAATAATTTTTATTAAGTATAGGGCAGTTTTTAATTTTTTATTGATGTTTTAGCAATATTTTTTTAAAATATTGGCTTTGTATCCTATATTTTATCCGTGTCTGAAAACTGTCCTGAAACCCGCCTTTTACATACTACTGTAGTGTTACCAGATTTTATAAGGTATGGAGCCAAGTTTTAAAAATATTATATTTACATATAAAGATCAAAAGTGCGCATTTTTCACTGCAATTCTTTAGGGCTACTTATTCTGATTACATTATTTTTAAAGACGACAATATTAAATTTAAAGAAAAAGCAACACAACACATACTCATAATTGATAGACTTTTCTAGTTTCCATTTTTCAATGTTAAAAATGTTGAAGAAAGGAACGCCTATGGAAACGAGTCTTTTTATTAAATTATTTCGAAATGGGCCTCCAGTGCAAGTGAAAAAAAATTCTTTGCGGCCAACTCAATACAAGCAAGAACCCATAAAATTCGGATTTAATATTCGATTTGAAATCTAAAAAGCCAAATCGAAAACGACATTAATTATAGGGAAGAGTACGTTCGCAATAGAAGTATGTATTTATTTAGGTAAATTAGGATAAAACCCAAACGACAATTTTAAAGAGCCAGTGAAAAGTTCGAGTAGCAAAATCAGATATAAATAGCCAGTGCTGGTAACACTGCTACTTGGGTATCAGCTGATGGACCTCTCCACAAATTATTTTCCGCTGCCTTTTCGCAGACGTTTCGCTGTCCATTTGGAGACCATTGGAAAATTACGTTCCGGAACAGATCCGTACCAGCCTTGAGTTATGAAAGCGAAATTCGAACAGCTCTAGTACTGCCAACTATTTTTTTGCTTTCTTGGTACAAAATTAGTACCTACTACCTTTTCCGAAAGTTAAAGTCGAATTCGTTCGAATTCGCAAATAATCATTCTACATCAAATGTGCTTGCGAGAAGGTCGATTTAGGAAGTTTTTTTCTCAGAATGTAAGTACATAAATAAAAATTATAAATTAATAATTCATGAATATTTCATAAACATAGTAATATATATGTATAATATTTGTTTTTTTTTTTTCCTCCAGGGAATAATCTAAAAGTCCAAAAACAAAAGTGTCACAGTTTGAAATAATGGTGCAATATATGAGCCGGCATCCAGATTTGTCCAAGGGGTCTTCGAAACCAGCCGAAGCTAGACAAAAATCCAAGCATTTATGGACTAATTTGACCAAAGATTTGAATGCTGAAGGTCCACCGCAGCGTGATGCAGCGGGATGGAAAAAGGTAAACAAAGATCCAACATTGACAAATTCTATTATTTTATTTATGTTTCATTAGGTTTGGGTTGATATTAAAGAACATACAAAAGGCAAGTTGTCCGAAACTGGTGGTGGACCGCCTAAATATCATTCCCTTGCAACCAATGCATGGTTCTCAAAGTTTTGGTTTTAACGGTTCGAGCTGCATTGGTGAACAACATGCAGACGATGAAGATGGCATTTTAGACATGTACAATGGTGTGGTTGCTGACACAGAAATCAAAACAAATTTAAACGATTTTCTGAGCCCTGAAAAAGAAAATGTACCACAGCCGCGAGTAAAAAAAAAACACAATCACTCCTCGAAAAGCAAGTTGAGCATCAAATCAGATACCAAAACAATTCGACCGATGCTCTGAAGGAGATCAATGAAAACTTAAAAGGAATTTTGAAATATAAAAGAAGGGATTTTGAACTCAACGACAAAATTTCAAACTAAAAAAAGAGAAACTCGAACTTAAAAAACGAAAATTCGAATTCAAAATAAAGAGTTATGTCGAAAAGAACAAAAACACAGTTGCTAAATTAGAACTTAAAAAAGAGATTTTAGGTCTTCGCCAAGAACTAAATTCAAAATACTAACTTAATACGAAAAATTACAAAATAATATTTTGTCATGTTTATGGTTGTTTTAGTCTTAAAAGTGAATTTATGTTTATTTATGTTATTGCAGTTGTAAGAGCTAAATATTTATCTATGTGCTTATTTTAAAAGACTCAACGTGTTTGTTTTTCTTTTGCCGTATATTTAATTTTGTTTTACAAGTGAAATAAAGTGAAGTTAATTTTTTTTTTAATTTTTTTTAGTGTTTTTTGAAGAATTGTATCTAGAACATTTAAAAATTTATCAATTGCACAAATCATGTCTTATATTAATTCTGACTCTCTTAGGAAAATTAGAATGTTCCTCGTTTTTTAGATGTCGTTCCAAAACTTTGAACTTCAAACAAAGATAGTGGAGGGCACAGCACTCGTTCATTATTTGAGCTACCTTCTCGGGCGGATAATGAAGTTCCCTGGCTGCTAAAAGACATCGGAACAGAAAGAGAAAATTGCGAGAACCACTTTTTGAGCAATGTCATAATTGATTTATATCTCGAGCTTTAAATACTTCTATGAAACAGTATTACCCAAATTCTAACGTTCTACGTATCTCTGTAAAGTTTATACAGCAGCAGCAGTATTATTAGCACTCTCTTTTCATTTATCCCACGAAGCGTGGTCATTTTTCCATTTCTTCCCTTTTCACCGTCCCAAATTCCCTTTTAAAATCCCACAACACTTTGTTGCGTCAAAATCCAGTTTTTGAAAGTAAAATTTGTATTTCACGAAAAGAAAATCAAGTTAAATTAATCGTTAATATAAAAACCGCAGCTTGTAACATTACAATGATTATTTTTTGGTACTTGAAAATTCTGATTAAAGACGATTTACATGAGCTGTTTTTTATGGACATTCAGTGTGTTGACAATCATGGTGAAATACAGGTGTTTCGATGAAAATTCAGCAAAAATTTATAGTTTTAATGTTGTTTGTTACTTCCTGAAATTCGCACGATTTTGGTACTTTGTCCGTTTATCCCACAAACGGCATTGGACCACGAAATTCCTACAAAAAGGGATAAGTCCCACGATATAATAACACTGGTAAACAGTTCGATGGCTTACCTTTTCATTAGCAATCTATATCCACCTTCCTTGTAGAAGCGGATAGGTCACTAAATGCACAAACCAGCAGAAAGCATATCCACATAATTCCGTTTTAATACCTGAATTTATGTGTGCAAATTGTATTTCCCAAGGACATCCCAAGAAGACTCACAATTCGGATGTCAACAAATGCCTAGCACTAATTTTTCCAGCTTCTCCTTTAAACGACCTATAGACGTGTCCAATTCACTAGCATAAGCTAATTTAATTCCCCCAATGTGCTGTCCTCTGAAGGGGGTTGAATATAAAATGCAATACCCAACAGTAACCATGAAATATTCGGACTTTTATAAGCCTTAAGAATTCTCTTGACACTTAATTACAGCTTACAACAAGGCCGCTTGGGGATATACAAATAAGTGTCCAACAAGCTTTGCACCCCAATTTTCTGGCGCAAAAAAAAAAACCCCCATATGCAGTCCAGCCCCTTTCATGCTTAAACTGAACCTTCAGTCCGTTTCGCTCCCCACGGATTGTCTGCTCTCGAATTTCGACCCGGAGCTATTTGTGTCGAAGAAATTATGGGCGACTGGTTTTGTAGCTTCGAGGAAAACGTTGGGAAGGATCTTTCAGGCTAATTAAATGCTATAACAGAGCATACGGACGAGAAGAACTATACAACAGAGAAAAAAAGACAAAACTGCCAACCGATGTTTGGAATACTAAAAAGCAAAACAAATCGGAAGGCGAACTGAAAACTAACTAAATTTATAGTGCAGAATGATAAGGACAGCGACACACAAGTCAGAGATGATGATAATGATGATGACAATCATCATTGTGGTGGTGGGATTTCTCTTCTTCCTTTTTCGTTTTTTTTTCTTGACAGGATGACCTCATAAGCTCATTGTCGTGCTTATTTTTTTCCATGGAAACGAATAAGGTTGGGGTGGGTCATTGTAATGAGATCCTCTGCATTTGATGTAGCGAAACGGGTGAAAACAATTCTGTGCTTTCCTTGGACAGCCGTGGTCGACTGGTGGTGTTTGTGACATGCTTTAGGGGTTCTTTTGTCTAATTGTGTGACCCACATTCGGAAGGGATATAAATAATTTTTCCCTCGGAGAGGGAATAGAGTTTTGTAATTATTATGAATGCGGAATTGATTATGAATTTCTTTGCAATGCTTCTCGATAAGGAATTTGAGAAGATGCAAGAGCGAAGAAGAGAATTATTCGTTGGGAAAGGAGATGCATGAAGAAGCGATGGATAGTTTGCGGAAGGATGTAAATGGTTGGGGGTTTGTAATGGGGAAACTTTTTATATTGCTTCTGTATGAATACAGGGTGTCCGCCGGGAAAGTATACTACTTTGTTTTGCCGCCATTTTGGTAAACATTAGTCTTGACAGTTCATATTTGGCAGTCGTGAAGTAGACACGTGGCAAATTTATTATGGAAAAATATTCGATAAACCAACGTGTTTTAATCGTTAAAACATTTTATCAAAATCGATGATTGATTTGTGACGATGACAAAGTTACGTGAAATTTTTGGGAGAACACATTTTCATTTGAATGGATATGTGAATAAACAGAATAGTCGGTTCTGGGCAATGGAAAACCCTCAAATTATTCCTCAGTCACCTTTGCATCCATTAAAAGTTACAGTCTGGTGTGCAATTTGGTCAGGAGGAATCATAGGACCTTACTTCTTTGAAAATGAAAAAGGCGTAACGGTAACTGTGAATGGGGAGTGATATCGTGATATGATTGAAAACTTTTTAACGCCACAGCTTCATGCTTTGGGCTTGATTAAAATGTGGTATCAACAAGACGGTGCCACATCGCATATGGCCAGGAATTACTGCGAGACGGTGAGACCTCTTTCCACAACAAGTTATTTCAAGAAATGGTGATGTTGATTGGCCTCCATGGTCGCCTGATTTGACTGCTCCGGACTTCTCTTTGTGGGGATATCTGAAAAGCAAGGTTTTTGCAAACAAACCAGAAACGCTTGAGCAACTCAAACAAAATATTCGTGATGAAATTAATGAAATACCGCGTGAAATGTAATGAAAAATGTGCTCAAAAGGGCTCGCATTTGTGAGACTAACAGAGGCGGACATTTACCTGATATTGTATTCCATACATAATTGCCGACATTAAATAAAACATTTATCAATATAAGATCCATTCTCTTTCATTTAATCAAAAATTATAAACCAACAAAGTAGTATACCTTCCCGGCGGACACCCTGTATATATCGCATTGAGACCTTCGAGTTATGACTTTCTCCAGCTCCTTGTAAGAGACGTTACCTCTTCTATAGTTGATTCAATAAAATTTCGCTTAATAATAAGCTCTGCAAAGTGTCCGAATCTGGAATGATGATGCCCGTTGTATACTGATGAATGCGTACGCCGGAAAACGTGACAGAAGATGCACATGTATGAAGACGCTGCAGCGCATAACAAGGGCAGCGAGGGAAGAGTATCGAGCCAGGAGGAGGGAGAAGAAGAAAATCCTGCGTAGTCTACGCAGTCCCCCAGCTTAGGGAGATCGCGTGATCGAAGCAACATCTGCAAGTTATACAAGAAAGCCAAGCAACTGGCTCCTGACTTCAAGACCGGAACACAGGCTCTTCGAAACAGTGAAGGAAACCTAGACGCCGAAGCGCAGGGAATAGTAGATGTGTGTAAGCAGCACTCTCAGCAGCTGTAAAATGGGCATCATGTAGAGATAGTAATAGGGCAAGAAGAGAACCCACGTCCAGTCAATTAAGAACCAGTTCCACCACCCAGTATGGAAGAAGTTGGCTTAGCAATAAAAAAGCTTAAGAACAACAAGGCCGCCGGCTATTTTCTCTTGAGGTCTTTCTCTATACATACACGGAAAGAATTGAAAATCACCAATTGCAAAATTTTGAGTTGCAATTTACGATTTATATATTTGTCGCAAATCAAAACGAAGTTTTCATGGATTGATACAGAAATTGGTAATTTGACATTGAAAACGGCGAAGAATACCAAATTCTGTTTGTTGTAATTTACGATTAGAAGTATCAATTCGAGTTTCTTTTATTTGTAGTGATTTGCGAGATTGTTTGGCGCAATTTACCACTCTAATAGGTCAATTTCTCAAACACCACTTCACAATCTTAAATTGCGAAAAATATTTGGTGATTTACCAACACTGAATGATGAATCAATAAAATCTTGTAATAATTTAACACTTGAAACTGAAAACGTATATTGACGTAGAGAAGTCGTAAATTGCAAAATATTTTTTGTAATTTCCATGGAATCAACTACCTGATGTGTGTAATTTTTTTACGCACAATTCATAGTCCATGTACCCTTTAAATCCTTTCTTTTTATGGATGCATGTATGTATGTGGTATTGCTTGACAGCTGCAATAATGAAGCCAAATCTTCATTGTGCACATTGCGTTGCGGTGCAGAGACAGGCAGTCGGTATTCAATCTTTGCTTAAAGCAGTCGGGTTAAAGTTGTTTAAGTATAACTTATTCGTATTGATAGGTTGTGTACTTCTAATTGTACAGCATTCTGGAATATATATTGTAAGTACCTATTGAATAATTCCAAAAACGCCGAAGTATGCATATAGATCTGTATTCTTTTCAGAATGTACATCTCGCAATTAGGAAGGCAGTATAAATTGGAATGGATTCTAAAATACGTAATTGAAAAGAATTGTTAAGGTTCGTATCAATGCCAAGTTCATCTAAATATTTTGTTTGCATTTTAAATTTCTGCATAGACCAAATAACCATCCCAGACAAATCCCGTTGTCTCCGGACGATATGGCGTCGCATGATTTTTTTGGATATCAGGAGGAAAAAGAATTATAAAATATGACTCTAAATATGTATTCGAAAATAACCTAATTAATAAAACTATGAATTTTGATTTGTAAATCACAAGATATAAGTTGCAAATTGAGAATAAAGTTTTCTAATTTCACGACAAAACATTTTCAATTTAATACGGTGATACCTCAAATCACCACTCGAGAATCGTAAATTGCAAAATATGAATTGCAAAATGATAAAAATAAGTTGCAATTTGCGATTGAAAATTTGTAAATTGCAACTACTGAAGTAGTAAATCTACCCCTGTTAGTTCCAAATCCACACTATTGAGTTGCAATTCAAGACTAAATGGTTGTAATTTGCTAAGGGAGGAAATCGTAATTCAGTGGCCACAAGCCATAACCGCTTAACTCGAGTTAGGACAAAATGAAGTTATAGTCACTATCGTGTTCAGCATTTAAATCTACTTCCACTTAATTTTTTATGACCATAATCTTTAACAAAAGTTTTTCCAACGAAAAAAATAAGCTTAGAAACAAATATCCCTGATTTGAAGTGATGATTTGACACTTTAATCTGCTCTCCTGAAAAGTATGAAAAAAAAAACTTAGGCGGTTATGGCTTGTGGCCACAGAATTTACAACAGAAAAGAGGTAATTTACGAATTGTTTTTGCAATTTACAATCCATGTAATATCAAATTGATAACTATTTGTGTCAAATTGCGATCGGTTATGGCAATATGTTTTTCTCGTTTGATCGCATTATTGATAAAGAAAAGTGTTGATTCACGACTATTGAGGGTCAATATCTTCACTTTGTACAATTTCTAGAATTGCGAATAAAAAGTCGTGAATTACTAAATCCTTAGCTAAGCTCTAAAACTAGACAAACTTTTCGTGATTCCGCGCTTATTTTTCTTGATTTGATCTTAAAATTATTTCCGTGTACTACGGGCAGCTGTCAAAGTCAAATAAATGGTGAGGTGGTAGTATCCGAGTAGTTTTGAAAATGGGAGTTTGTCTTGACAGATCTAACAATTTTATTGTTTTTTCTGTATTTGCCGTAGAAAAACTTATTTGGTAGGCACTCGAGGGTGCTACATATTATTCACTTGGACAAGAGCATCCACCAAAGAATGACACAGTTGCGTGCTCACCCTAAAAAATAGAAAAAGACCGCCCAATTACGAGTTTCACTAGCGCACCGAACCGAAGGTGCCATACTAAGATTAGAGAACACGCTCTAAATAAATGAAATGACTGAGAGAAGTGTTTTCAGATAAAAATTCTGAAATTCTTCTTTTTCCGAAATGAAAAATATCTATAAAATGCAATTTATAAGTACAAAACTAAAGTACAGGAAGATATACGCGTTTACCTACATGCATTATACATAAATATCGATAAAAAGACGTTGGTCATAAATAATTAATTTTCTTGTTTTATAAACTTTTGAATAATGAATTAAAATGATTAAATGGATATATCTCATTATCTGGTATCACAAGTGTTGAGTCTGGAATCTGGATGGAGTATTGGAGCGTGGTGTCAATGTGTGGATGAGTATGAGCACGGTTGCCACTTTGGTAATTTTTTTTTTTTGCTTTTTGAGTTTTGGTAATTTTTATCAGGTTTTGGTAACTTTGAGAGCAGTAGCACCAAAAATACGAACTCGATATCAATTCATTTAAATGCTGCATTACCGTTTCTGAGCGAAAGCATTTCATTTGCATAATATGCGTCAGCACCACCCATGTAAACCTATTTTGTTCAAAAAATGACTGAATGCACTCATTTTCTTCTTTTGACAGATGTTGGACTTCGAAATATTTTCTGTTTATAACTACATTTAGATATGGATAGGTTAGTTAATCATATTATTTATTTGCAGACGTAAAATTGTTGTTGTTTAATTGAGCCCAGTATGCTGCTCGCGCTTAAATTAAGCCCCCATACAAAAATGTCTCCAAAAACAAAATTAAGCAAAGCAGCACGCAGTTTAAGCTAAATTTGTTAGCCAAAAATCTCTACACAATTTAAGTAGGCGTATTAATGCAAAATACATTTTTCCACAGCTAAATTTTGACAGATTAGGGAAAATATTGGTATTTCAACACAGAAACAATTCGTTGCTGTTAATTTAATTTCATTTAGAAATGGAATATTTTAACGAGGAGTACCTGGAAGAGATTTCTGAGGAAGTATTTATAAATAAGAAAACGAAAAAAAAAATTCCAACATATTTTCTTTTTTTTACCGAACCTACATTATCAAAACTAAGCGATGCGGTGGAGAGAAACATTGGAGAGGCGCTTAATTTTAGCTTTCCTGGAACAGCATACTAGGTATTAGACTGACAAAGTTCCTACTACGTTCCTTACTGAGTCTCATGTTTTATAAATGTTTGTTTTTAAACAAGCAGTTTTAAAAATCAAATAAAATAATTTGAGTTTAGAAAACCATGCTTTTGTTCAGCAAAAGTATTTAAAGTAGATTTTACTATTACATTAGTAAGTTAAGTCTTATTTTTTTATTTTAAAAAGTAGTCGTTGTTTAACTACTTATACTACTAATGTACAAAATTGAATATTTTAAAAGACATATGTTTTTGTATGTTTTAAAAATGTTCAATCAACTTCTCCAGATTTTTGGTAAATTTTATCTTGGTTTGGTAACTCTTTTTTCCAATTTTGGTAGCTAATTTTTTTTGCAAGTGGCAACCGTGAGTATGAGTAGAGTTTAGCATGCATTGAAAGTGCCAATCCAATGGGAATCGATTAAGAGTACACACTATTTACGAATGAAAATGGCTACAAGTAGCGTACTTTATGTAGACAGTTTTTTGTAAGCATCTTGTAAAATATTAACTTTTCGACATAGCAGTCTTAAGGACATATATAGCTACGAGCAAGGTCTATATCCATTTTTTTTGTAAATCAAGAAATAAACACTTTTTTGTGGAAATGAAAATATTTTTTTCAAGAAATTACTAATTACTCTAAAACTTGTCGATGTATCGCTACCATTGTCGTTTAAGTAGAGGTTATAACGGATGTTGTGTGCAAATTTCAACCTTATACATCAATTAGTTTCTGTGATAGACCTGGGAATAAAATTGTTCTAGTGGGTTCGGACAGACGGACAGACATCGTAGCGAAACTTATTTATAATGTTCCGTTTCTTCTCTTTGTGTAAGGAACCTAAAAAACGACTTGTATGGACAAATAAAAACTATACCTGAGAGAGGTTGCTCAATGGAAAAAGACTGACTGACAGGCCGTCAGTACCACTCCAATACAAACTTAAATTCCAACTTTATAATAAAATATAACTAGGTAGGCTGAAATCTTCAATTTGGTAGAGCCGCCAAAACTTGCTTGATTAAGGAAATGGATTTTCGATGGTTCTACTATACAACTTGGATAAACATCGGCTGTCCAGATATGGAGACATAAGCTCATATCTAAGAAGAGCCTACTTCATGAACACCTTCTGGCTCCTATCTGTGGAGTGCCTTGGCTGTTATTCTCTTATTTCAAAGTAAAGAGATCTATCCACCAAAAAAAATCGAAGAGATTGCTCAAGAAATCTTTCAAAACAATTGCCATAAGACAACTGACAACTATCGTACTGTTGATTAATAGCACCTGGGAAATATTTAAATATATTAGAGATGCCAAAGTAATGACACCTCATCTCCCATTGACATCCATTAAAGACACGCCATCGTGATAATATTTTAACTGCACCGTCACTGGCACCAGAACAACATTAACAACAAAACCTCACAGAAACGACAACGAAGACGACGTTGCTGAACCAAACAAAGCATAAATTGTGTAGATCGATTGGTAACAGTTGGAGCCCCTGTCGCGTCGATGAATCTCCTATCTATAGCCACCTTTCAAATGTGAGGCGACGGAAGCCAAGAATGTCACGACGACATCCCAACGACAACAGAGACAAAACAAAATGCGATTCACGCTCCAACGTCCCACCTGAGTGCCATCTGACATACACAAATGGAGAAAAACAAATCAAAAATCCTTTCACACAACATCTATACAAACGGACACTGACGGAAAAACGAAGCAAACGAACTAGAAAGGACACACACCTCCGAAAGTATCGGCAAAAAGAAAAGAAAACATAAATATATCTCGCAGGAAGAAAATATCATTCTTTTACCCAAGGAAGATTTACAAAAAATGACAATCGATGTAACAAAAAGTAAAGGATAAAAATAAGGACTTTCGAGGTGATTTATGAACCCCGAAAAAGCAGGTATTTGCGATAGAGGTTTGTCGCCTCCTTAACGCTTCATCTTCGTTAGAAGACTCCTTTCTTTCTTGTGCCACTGGCCTGCTGCAAGAGAAGAAGTTGCCTGTGTAACTGTCTATAAGGATATATCTCGCACATAGTCCCTAACGTCTATATATCCCTTCATGTCCTTATTGAATTTTTCTATATTCTTCTTCTTGTGACTAGATTTCCTCTGTCTCGCACTATGGTGCGGTGTAGAGATAGCATTACGAAATGCTGGCGCACAACAGTGGGGAGCAGTTGTAATACTTTGGAAATCCTCTCCCAACTGTGCAAAAGGGATATAAATCAATTCAGGGAAAATTTCACATGATTTCCTGCATCGCTAGAGCGTTTAACAGACGCGTTGAGCACAGTGCAGTGAGTGAAAGAGGTTACTAACCTCCATTGGGTTGGCAAAGTATGTTTGTCGCCAAGAGTCCTGGAGCTTTATATACGCTGTCTGTGTCCCCTGAGGGTACGGGAGAATTTGTTTTTTGCCAAAGGAATACATTTCGCATACAACGACATTTTTTTTTCCCGCCCAAAATGTCTAGGATCTAATAGGACTAATGTGTGGGAAGTATTTGGCTGGGACAGTATTAATGGGGATTTTAGAAAAATCCACAGACAGATTCGCGTATGTGCTGGAAGAAATGTTTGCTAGATATGGTAATTCCGTGTTCCTGGTATACGTACATGTAGCAGTAAATCGGGAATTTGTGTGTGCGGAATATTGATATACGGACGTGGCAGGTGGTGCAGAAAGTATATTTTCCAGTTTTCACAAGGTTGGCTCTTGAAATGAATTGCAAGTGCGAGTTATATTCGTTTCCACACGTTAGCAGGAAATCGCCTTATTTATTGCTACAGTTGTTCCGAAATTGTTCTGAAATCTGTCGAAATTTTAAAGGTCTTGTTAAAGCTTTGGCAAATCGAAAGTTGAAAAAGACTTAGTTAATTGGCCATACAGCTGGAGGTGGACCTGGACGTAGCCAGTACGTTCTGACTTTAGAGCGATCTTTGGATAACTGCCTCCCGTTCAGTGCCGTAGCCAGGATTTTGTTTCCGGGGGGCTTGCTTCCAAATCTTACGAGGAGTTCTCTAAACAAAAAAAAACTATAAGGGTATTCGCGGTGTAACAGACGTACTAGTTTTTTTGTCAGATCGTGAACACAATTTTTCTCATCTCTTGTAAAACTGAAACAAATGACAGATCCAGTTTGACAATTAACATTATGTTCTGAAAAAACTTTTAATTTTTTCTGAAACTGAAAATGTTTGCTTTTAAGCGAAAAAGCGAAAGAGAAATAAATGTTTTAGATAATGGAGAGTGAAAACTTATTTTTCTGTCCAATTTTTGATTGAATTTTTTCCTTCGGTGGCGCTTACATTAGTTTAACAATTTAGCGAATTGTCAACTTTACAAGGCTACACCTTACTCTGTTGTATTTTTCGATTACAATAGGGTCAGGGTATGGATAAAGTGTAGCGCGATTTTATTCAGAAATATTTTGTTTTTGTAGTGGGAACAAAAGTTGCACCTTCGCACTTTCGCAGCCAGTTGCATCGGATCGTGAATACCTACTGCTTATACAGGGTGTCCGCCGGGAAGGTATACTACTTTGTTTGTTTATAATTTTTGATTAAATGAAAGAGAATGGATCTTATATTGATAAATGTTTTATTTAATGTCGGCAATTATGTATGGAATACAATATCAGGTAAATGTCCGCCTCTGTTAGTCTCACAAATGCGAGCCCTTTTGAGCACATTTTTCATTACATTTCACGCGGTATTTCATTAATTTCATCACGAATATTTTGTTTGAGTTGCTCAAGCGTTTCTGGTTTGTTTGCAGAAACCTTGCTTTTCAGATATCCCCACAAAGAGAAGTCCGGAGCAGTCAAATCAGGCGACCATGGAGGCCAATCAACATCACCATTTCTTGAAATAACTTCTTGTGGAAAGAGGTCTCACCGTCTCGCAGTAATTCCATTGTAATCCTGGCTGTATGCGATGTGGCACCGTCTTGTTGATACCACATGTTCATCAAGCCCAAAGCATGAAGTTGTTGCGCTAAAAAGTTTTCAATCATATCACGATATCACTCTGTGATGTGCTTTTTGTCCAAGGCTGAGGTTAGCTCGTCGGATCGCCAAGGTCCTTCCCAAAGAAACACGAACTCTGGGTTGGAGGAATTTCTTACAATCTTTATTTAAACCGAACTATACAATAGAACAATAATTTAATCTTATGATGGATGCGGCTATACTGGTCCTGGTCGTCTGGTGCGGGCAGCGGCTTGGTTTTCTTCGGCGGCTCTGGTGGGCATGGGATAGCCCCGGCGGTCCACGAGATAGTTTTGCGACAATCCCGTCGGTCTGCAGGTCCGTCTTGCGACAGTCCGGCAATCTACAGGTCCGTCTTGCGACAGTCCTGACACTCAAGGTCCGTCTTGCGACAGTCCCGGCAATCTACAGGTCCGTCTTGCGACAGTCCTGGCACTCGAGGTCCGTCTTGCGACAGTCCCGGCAATCTACAGGTCCGTCTTGCGACAGTCCTGGCACTCGAGGTCCGTCTTGCGACAGTCCCGGCAATCTACAGGTCCGTCTTGCGACAGTCCTGGCACTCGAGGTCCGTCTTGCGACAGTCCCGGCAATCTACAGGTCCGTCTTGCGACAGTCCTGGCACTCGAGGTCCGTCTTGCGACAGTCACGAGTGCAAAAACTATTTTGCCTTGAAATGTGTACCAACGCCTATTGCCAATCTGCTGTTAGAGCGAGAACATGCCTAGTTGGTTGGGCATGGTGAAGGGTGCGCGTTGTTGTAACGATTGCTTCGTTACAACTCCCCATTCACAGTTACCGTTACGCCGTTTTCATTTTCAAAGAAGTAAGGTCCAATGATTCCTCCTGACCAAATTGCACACCAGACTGTAACTTTTAATGGATGCTTGGGCCTATCACCTACAGACCCTCTTTCTTCGAAATCATTCACTACACGATAAATAGTGCGTTTTGTTGGCACGTTGTTTCTCCAAAAAATTTCACGTAACTTTGTCATCGTCAAAGTAATCGATGATTGATTTTGATAAAATGTTTTAACGATTAAAACACGTTGGTTTATCGAATATTTTTCCATAATAAATTTGCCACGTGTCTACCTTCCCGAAGGAACACCCTGTATATTTCCAGTTCACTGATTTAACGAACATATTTAATTCAATTTTTTTATACACATTTTTTAAAAGCAGACGTCTTGGTTTTTTTTTTTTGACATGAGATCAATCACCTGGATCCACATTAATATCCGGATGAACAGATATTATAGCAAGTGTGCTTAATCTTGCCTTCCCCATAACGCTTTGGGACACTGGTTTAATCAATTTCATAGTTGAAAAGGTTCTTTCAACACTAGCTGTGGTCAGTGGAAGCGTGGCCAAAACTGTAAGCAAGAAGTAAAGTAAGTCCTATAACATATATCAAGCAATTTCAAAACTTCGGTAGAAGGATCACTCCGAGATATTTTTTCGCACCAAGGAATGTACTCAGCTTTCACAGCATTTCGTTCACTCGCTCAGCTGCAGCAAAACCTGGGAGAAGAGCTTCAAGCGATGGTAGAACGTCTTCGTTGACCATGAATCTGTCCTTAAGATTTTGTATTTACTAATCTATGCAAGGAACATCCAAAGTTTCGGTACACTTTTTAAGTAGTTATAATGAAATGATTAGAATGAAAGCTTTATCATTCGAAAGGTACTTCGCCATAGATGTGCACAAAAATTGTGGGATTATGTCGCCATTAAGACTGGTAAAATGAAGTTAAGAATTCCCCATACAAAATGCTTATCAGTTAATCAAAGCATTTTGGTGCCATTCAATTTGTCGCCGTCATGTTTCTATAGTAACGAATTTAATCACCTTAGATTCGAACCTGCTGGATAGCCTCATTAACCCACAAAGGTATGCAATTTACCTACTCCTAAAAGTAAGCAATCGTAAAATCTTAGTTCAGGGGAATTGCGCATTGGCATTTTACAGTAATCTGCGTGTTACTTTGGAAACTAACATTTTTCTTCACTTTTTGAGCAGTTGTTCACGTGTTAGATAGTTTTCCATTCGCTTCGTTTTGAAAAGTTTTAGTTGAAAGAAATCGTGTTCAGTTGCACTTTTTATTTCCGGTCGAGGTGCAATTTCAGTGTTTATTTCGAAAATCGAAAAAAGTTGTAAGTAACAGAAATATGGAGTAGTTATATTTTAAATTTAGAATTTATTCATTTTGAATTGCAGACACGATTTTGTTCATAGGGAAATATATTTGTGTTATGTCTGATTAGATATACTTCGTCGAAGTCGCAGTCCATCTTGCACCGAATATTTTTCCTTCGCATCGTTCAACAGTTTTTGATTTAAAGGAAGAAGAATCGCGTTCAATTGCAGTGTTTAATTTCTATCAATTGCAATATGTGTTAAATTGAAAAAAATCTTATTTGTTGTAAGTAGCAGAAATATGAAGTGGTTTATTTCCAATTTTAAATGTATTCATTTTGAATTACTTGCATCGAAATCAACGGGTAAACATACATCGCAATATAAATAATGTAGCTCAAGTAAATAGTTATTGATAGTTCTATATTTGTTTTAAGAGATGCATTTAAATGTGCATTGAACGTAATTCCAATGCATTTTGATAGTTATGATTGTGGTTTGATGAATTTACAGTGCAGATTTTGTAATGCAAAACATTTTGCATCTGAAGCTACTATACGCGATACAACAGCATTCACTTCACAGTGAAATCAATCATGCAACAACAATTTAATGCGTGAAATTTGTATTGAATTGGAACGCATTAACCGTTTTGTTCGTTCTTTTACTGCAATGAAAGATTATTGTTTAAGAACTGAAAATGCTAATAGAGAAATTTGTATGCTTATAACAGTCAACAAACATTCAAAAACATCAGTGGCCAGTATTATGGCAAATAGTAGATAACTACGGTCAAAATTCTTCTTCATTGATTCTTATTGATGAAGTTTCTATGTGACCACTTCAAGTATTAAAAGTTATAGACAGATTATTGAGAGATTTGTGTACGGATGAAGCTAATAAAAATAAATCGTTTGGAGGTAAGACTGTTGTTTTGTGCGGTGATTTTTTGACAAATTTTACCGCGGTTGTTCCACACGCATCACGTGCAACATTGATCGAAAATTGCTTAACAAGTTGGAATGAGTTTGTTACATTTCATCATGTTACCTTAACTCAAAATATGAGGAATTTTTAGAACAAATTGGTAACGGTAAAGCAGTGCAATTTCCACAGTTTGGTGAAAGTATTATTGAAATACCACAGCAATTAGTTGGTGATAATAATAATATAATTTTTGATATTTATGGCAATATTGCAGAAAACGTATTATCACAATGTATTTTAAATTCAGTTGTCTTAGCACCAAGAAATGAAGACTGTGCTTCAGCCCTCAACCCCCCCTCCCTGGCTCCGTGCCTGCTCCCGTTGCACACTTCAAGTTGGTTGAGGTCCCAGAAAAGTGTATCGAAGGGTGGTTGTGGAGTTCACAGAGATCCCATTCCTATAATTCGATAAATCGACTCAAAAAAAACCTTTCTGCTTATAACTGCAGAAAATCCACATAGAAATATGCACGGGATTACAGGTGAACTCCATTAAAACCTCTTAATCAATGGGACGCACATTAATTAATTAATCACATCCTATATAATGTGGACCTGGGCATGCCTCAAACACAGTTTTAATTGATAATGTCCAATAAATATCAATCGACTTTAGCTCACCGCATGTGTCTTTCTCGGTTCCTGCAACAGAGTGTCCGGTGTGCACCGCACGTACCATCAAACTGCCTACCCCCTTGGGTGTGGATCGCATAATGAATAATTATCGAAACAATGTCATATCATTACTGCGGCATCTACATGCCGTAGCCATTGTCCTTATTGTTATTACAGCACGTATGCAAATATAAACACCATTGGAAGGACGCGAGTATGTCATTAATTATATCTTAAACGCTCTTAATAAATAACCGCAGTCGAGCGTATTACCCTTTTAATTAAAAAAAAAAAAACAAAGTAAAACAATATTCATTACTACAAGTTGAAATACTTTCCCTTTCAACTTATATTGCTCGCGTGCTTTGCAATTTTGCCACCACATACCTACACGAGTACGACCGACGACGTACTCGTGCATGATCCTGCTTCCCCAAAAAATTGCTCAATCCTGGGCTAGGCTATGTGTATCTATTTCAAGTTATGTATCTTGGAGCTGTGCCTTTGAAGGTAAAGTGTTATTTTATGAGAATCTCTTAATTGCAGAATATTTTGACTTGAAGAAGGAACACTCAAGAATGGTGTAATGAAATTTGTTTTTTTTTTATAACATATAAGACGATATAAAATAGAATTTTGTAAATGAGAAAGAGATTTAGTTAATTTGATTCGGGCGGTGCGTGGTACGCGACTGGAAAAACAGTTCAAGCATGCGAGTAGATCTCAATGTTGTTCAGACTGATGAGAGGGTTGACGCCGGAAGCAGATGTACGGTACGCAGATATTCCACTGGATGTGTTAGTTATGCGGTTTTGTGTTTGGCAACAGCTGGTGTTGGGTGATGCTTGCGTTTATTAAAATTGCTCTGATTGTTTGGAATAGCTTGTACATAATTAAAGAATGTTACTCCGCACCACCGTAAACTTAATTAATTTGCTATGGCGGTCTCATGCATGAACTGATGAATGTGGTATCCGTTGGCGTGGCTCCTACATTAAGGAAATGAGTTCTACAACAGATCGTTGTGGATGGAATTAGAGTGAAGGTGTATACTGTAAGCCCCAGGAGCATACTGTAGAAAAGGTGGTTAGAAATACGTACCTCAAGAGCTACTGAGGTTTGGGATTTTTTATTCTCAGCAGGAGCCAAATTGATAACTCGAAAAATATTCAGGCAACAAAAGTGTGGAAAAACAATTTAAACTTTTAAACGCCATCCTTAACTCTTTACAAAGAGAAAGAGAGCCCAGAAAAGTTGCACCGTGGCTTGAAGCTAGCTATGTACGCTACGCATGTGTAGGTATATGAGATATGGCAGATGATAGCAATGTTATGCTAAAGCGATTAAGATTGTCGGGTTTTTCTTGGGAAATCGAAAAAAAGAAAAAGCAAACAGGACTAATTGTATGCAGTTTTTTTGGACCCGATGTGCGTGTACGCCTGAAGCCTTCTGTAAACACTAAACAACCTGATTGGTATATATCAGTATGGCTTCGGGCAAGAAAAGTCCACCACCGACCAAATATTCACACTGCTTGGGAAAAACGCAAGAACTTCAATTCGATACGCACCACCAACTTAGCGCTTGTTGGACTGTAGCTCCACCTTAACTAAGTAAGTCATTGGATTTAGAATAGATCGACAGAAAGACCTGTCAAAACCTAAAGAAAAACAAAGATTGTTTAACCGAAGGAAGTAAACTGGTTACGGTTAAAACCTTATGTTTTTTTTCCACCCCAAGTAGTGTAAACCTCTTAAATAAATCTTGTATTATTTTTGAAAAAATTGACCGCTTTTCAAATATCAAAAAAAGAAGTATATATATTTGCTTTGCAGCGTATATTTGTAACTAGTTCTTTGTATTCAATAAAATCGTTTGTCTTAAAATTCATTTTTCCTATCACATTATCAAATTCAATACAATTCGTATTCAAACCATTTTCTAAAGATTTATCAACAAAATGACAGTGTTCCAGGAAACGTTGGATCAGCTTTCGAGTTCTTTCAAAAATTAATTCAATATTCTCCTTATAGCGATCTTCTAGGATCGAAAATGACACGGTTAGTGAAGCATTTATTTGTAATAACTTTTTATACTTGACAGCCGCATATAGTGGTAAAGTGCTTTAAAAAAATATTTATATACAGTAGACGCTCGGTATAGTGAACTATCCAATATAGTAAACCACCAACATTTATGACATATGAAAATTGTTCCAGTTCTGCAATGCGCCTGCATATCAACTATTTTTCAGAACAATTTAAACTTGTTGCATTACAATGTTTGGAATGTTTCAAATTGCGAGCTAATATAAAGCGGGCTGTTCGCTCTAATGCTTATTAAAGCTCTACCGCACAATTTACTGCCTTGCCTTTATTACAAAAAGCATAAATCTAGGCACAGACATTTTCACTTATACAAGGTGGCGCAAAAATAACCTTCCTGTATTTGCCTGTAATTTAAAAAAAAAATGAAAAACTTGGATTCTTCTTGTGGATTATTTTTATTTGGTCTTCTAATTTTTTTTACATCAAGTCGAGAATATGATGTCATGTAAATGGCCGCCGCCACAGTTGATTGTCATTTGAGCCCTTTTTATGGCATTTTCCATCACTTTGGCCAAAACTTCCGGCGATAGGTCCTCACATTCTTGACGGATATTGTCTTTAAGAGCTGCAAGAGTCTAAGGCTTGTTGACATAAACCCGCGACTTCAAAAAGCCCACAAAAAGAAGTCTGGAGCGGTCAAATCAGGCGATCTTGCTGGCCAGTGCAAATCGCCAAAACGGGAGATTAGGCGCCCGGGAAATGCATCCTTCAGCATATCGGTTGTGGCACGTGCAGTGTGTGCCGTTGCACCGTCCTGTTGGAACCACATGTTTTCCAATCCCAATTCATCAAGTTGCGGCAAAAAGAACTCGTTGATCATTGCTCTGTAGCGCTCACCATTCACAGTGACCGTTTGGCCCGCGACGTCTTCGAAGAAAAAAGGTCCGATGACTCAATAGCAATATTTTCTGCAGAACGGCTACTCCGGGGTCTGCCATGCCTGGCAGCATCTCGTGTTGTGCCAGTCTCTTCGAGGCGAGCGGCTAAACGTCGCAGTGTTTCACCAGTAGGCGTTGGACGGCTAGGAAATCTGCGACGAAATTCACGTTGTGCCAAGGTCACCGACCGATTATTGCTCAAATAAATAGTCACCAATATTCCGCGTTCTGGAGCAGTGTAGCGTAACATTGTTTATTAACGTGTATTTCGCATGTGTTTACTACACAAATGTCAAAACAGAACTGACATTAGGGGCCAATCGCAAAATTTATAGCATTTTCTGATAGGAGGTTTACTTTTGCGCCACCTTGTATGATATATGCTATAGAATATGTTTAGAATGACATAAGTGACATGTTCATTTGCGGGTGCTAGACACACCTTTCACACATCTATGATTGTTCTTTTGTACCGAGGTTACGTACAGTTTCATTTTGAAATTCAGCTACAAACTGACAAAAAGCAGCCTGTAGCTCTACATCGTTAAAATTATTTTGAGGCAATTTCTTCAAATCCAAAGAAGTTCAGGAAATTGAAAATTGAAATCCCCCAATAGTAAAATATTTCAAAGTGGTGCAAAAGAACCGATCGTTTGAAACATGCGTCATCGTATTTAACTTGTCCAACTATGCTTGTCCGACAAGCACAAATAAATTCCATAACAGAACGTGAGAAATTAAATTCCTTGATTTGTCGGCATTTTTCGACATGAAGATGGCAAAAATCACGGCGGACAAAAAATTCTATTTAGACTACCAAATTCCAACGGTTTTTTTCACTGCGCCACCTGTCGCGAACGTCTGACAAACAGTGTAACTATCATGAAAAAGCTTCTCAATTGGCCGCTTGGACTCGGCATAAAATTGTAGATCCCTTCCATTCGTCCCAAAAATTAAAAGCCACACAAGGCCTAAAATCCATACGGACCTGTTGCGCCAACTATTTATTTTTTTCATTTATAGTGTCCACCATGTTGACACATGTTTGGGCAAAATCTGCTCCAAAACTGGAATACAGATGTTACATAGCATAGTTCGTAAAAGAAAAAGCATCTTCAGAATTGCATATTGCACACCGTACTTTTTAACGTCACACGATGTTATAGTTGGATCAGTGTCGCCGCCGAAAGCGAATGACGTCATATAGATTGAAGTTGAAGAACTTTTATTTTATTTCACCTTATGGTGAAAGTTTGGTTTATGCATTATGCTCGACTTCGCCCGTTAAAAACCGCGATGCAGCTCTTCGTGTAGAGCAGACGATTTTATCCCTATACTTAAACAATCAAAACCCGCGGCCTTGCTAGTCTTAAGCCTTTTATGCAGCCGATTAAAATTCTTCTAACGTATAACGTTGGTTCTTGTCTTGCCTAATCACTGGGTACATTCAAGTTTAGCAAGTCTGACAGCTGGCTGACTGGATGTGTCACGGTTTGATTGGCCTGGATTGGTTCCATGAACAGTTTTTTTCAGTTAACGTTTATGAAGGGGAAGCCGACGACCATGAGGCTGACGTATTAAAAGCGACGTTATCGCCCAATCTAGTTCTTGCGGTCTGGGTTCATTTAGCCCAGACCAATCTAGTCCACTTTCGATTACTAGATTTTGTAATGCGTCCACTATCTGCTCGTGCTGCACATGTAGATGCTCATATGTAAACTGGCTTCACACCCTAGTCCGTTCGTTTTGAAAACTAGATCCCATTCTCTGACTATCCGTCTTTAAGACTGTGAATTAAAATAATCTTTAATCTTATGAAGCTAGAAGATCAATTGCAGAAAATCACTTTCAATGTGACTGAAGTGCGCTATCAACGTGCCCTCATACGTTTTTTTTTTTACCAATGTCGCAAAGTTACGCCGATGACATTTCTAGACATATAGCTATCCAACCTCTTGATTAAAATCCAGGATACGAGAACGGATATTCTGGCGCCAAAAATCCACTAAGGAGATTAAAAATCGTTAGTCCAATTTCAATTTAAAAATCATTACTAACCTCAGCTCTAAGGGCAAAGCAGGAATCTTTATAAAGGGTGATTTTTTAAGAGGTTTAGAACTTTTTTTAAAAAAAAAACACAAAAAATTCGAAAAAATGAATGAAATATTTATTTGAATCGATAGTTTGAACCTTGCAATTTAATGTTTAAAGATAATTTCATGCAAATGTTGACCGCGGCTGCGTCTCAGGTAGCCCATCCGCTGAGTCCAATTTTGGCATACTCTTTCACACATATCGGCCGGTATCTCACGAATGAATGCATGGATGTTGGCTTCCAGTGCGTCAATCGAAGCGGGCTTGTCCCTATACACATTAGCCTTGGCATACCCCCACAAAAAATAATCTAATGGTGTCAAATCGCACGATCTAGGCGGCCAATTGACCGGCCCGAAACGTGAAATTAACTGTTCACCAAACTCGCCTCGCAATTGCGCCATTGTTTCGCGTGCTGTGTGGCATGTGGCACCGTCTTGTTGAAACCACATATCATGCAAGTCAAGAACTTCCATTTCGGGCAAAAAAAAGTTTGTTATCATCGCTCGGTAGCGTTCACCATTGACAGTAACGCTGCGATTCGCATCATCTTTGAAGAAATATGGCCCAATAATGCCGCCGGCCCATAAACCGCACCAAACAGTGGCTTTTTCGGGATGCATTGGTAGCTGTTGCAATGCTTCTGGCTGATCTTCACTCCAAATGCGGCAATTTTGCTTATTTACGTACCCGTTCAACCAAAAATGAGCCTCATCGCTGAACACATTTCTTCGATAAAAAAGCGGATCCTCGGCCAGCTTTCCAAGAGCCCATTCACCAAAAATTCGGCGTTGTGGTAGGTCGGCTGGCTTTAGTTCTTGCCCCAGCTGTATCTTAAAAGGCTTTACGCCCAAATCCTTCCGCAAAATTTTCCACGTAGTGCTGTAACAAAGGCCTAACTGCTGGGAACGGCGCCGAATCGACATTTCGCGGTCTTCTGTCACACTAGCTGATACGGCCGCAATATTTTCTTCACTACGCACAGTACGTAAACGTGTTGGTGGTTTAATGTCCAACAAAGTAAATTTGGTGCGAAATTTGGTCACAATCTTCCGAATAGACTGCTCAGAAGGTCGAGAATGCCGATCATAAAATGGAAGCAGCGCGCGATGAACATTTCGAACCGAGCACGAATTTTGATAGTAAAATTCAATAATTTGCAAGCGTTGTTCATTTGTAAGACGATCCATGGTTAAATTGCAAACCAAACTGAAGCTGTTTGACAGTGACACAAGGTACTAAACACACGTCAGCTGTCAAAACCAGTGTTGCCAAAAACAAACCAGCTAAAAAATCACCCTTTACTTCATATAGTAATATTTATTCAAATGTTTTAGCTTTCGCAGCTGTGGAAAATCCAGACAACGACTTTGTACAAATATTTTATGTTCCCAGGTGATGCAAAAATATATGTACCTATATATAATTCCAAGTCTACTCCAGATGTAACAGTCTTTTTATGGGACTTTCAAGAACAATCACGTTTTGTCCGGAACTTGAAAAACAGCACCCGGCCCACGCCACAAACGCGGCGGCCCACACTGTACACATTGAATTCTTCGTATCACCACAATCACAAAACTCAAACACATATTCTCATTATGGTATCGTAAAAAAAAACAATCACATGCCTCATGTGTCTGCAAACGGTCAAGAGTTAAACTGATTTATCGGCAAACTTTGATCGCCATTCACAGCTCGTTAAAGTTATCCTTCATACACATCCAGACACAATGGCAAAGTTTCGTCGATAAATCCCTTCGACGCGGATACATCTTTCCGGCTTGCCAGAAAATCTGTCTGACAAAGCAAATAACAAAACTTTTTTCCAAACAATCACACTCGGCCATTTCTAATTTATTACCGCACCAACACTCCAGACTCCGGAGGGCGCGCAATCAAAAATCACTTTCTCGCATTCGCACACAATCTAATAGAAAACTTATCTTGGCAACTTCTCACCGCATTGGAGAATAATGAGCCTCCTCCTGGGGCGCGCGAGTCCTTCACATAAATTGCTAATTTCCTTTGGCATTGCTTGCTGTTCAGCTCAGCTCATTCGCGAGTAGGGCAGAAGAGAGGCGAACAAAACTTACAACTCCGACCGACACGAATGCGGAAGTGAAAGGAACGTCGGAATTCAGCAAAAATTCACTTAAGCCAAGGAAATTAGAGGCAGAAATGCTGTCTGTCTACCATCACAAGGATAACATCAGCAGACAAAAATCTTTCAACTTCATCTTGCGCTGAAGATTAAATAATTCAATTACGTTCGACTGCTTGAGCATTGAATTATTTTGGTCTGTGTGTCAACGAACCTGATGCGAATAACAGAGTCCTGTGTGTCTATGCAAAATCGTATTCTTAACATATGCAAGTAGGACTATCTTGGTGTCATGTAAACAGGAATTCAGTTCGTAGTTTTCTTTCCCGTTGCACCAAAAACCTCATATCCTGAGTGTGGGGATGTTTTACAAGTGTTTTTTTTTTCCATGCGGGAGCCAAGCTGCAACGCAAACAGGCGAATCAAGGAAGACGACGAAAGGATGAAGTGTGGGACAAAGGCGTACAGAAGACGAAAAAAAAAAAAAACATTCACCCAGAATTCTTCTCTATAATTGAATGCAACCACTTGGATACGGGTGCGGGTGGTGGCGGAAGGAAGTAGTTGGTATTTTAAGCTACCATATACACAGAATGGGAAGCGAACCCGTATGAAATCAGAAGGGAACGGATTTTTATACAAAATTAATTCATTCGGCGAAAGTTTTCCGCAATTTAAGTGAATTAGAAAAGTTGCAATAAATTTATTGGTGGCGCCTCTGCAAGGCTGCTCACTGAGACGGTGCCACTGCGGGCACAAATATACGTTTCGAGTGTGATAAGACTGGGGAAAGTTTTGCATCTTTATGATGATGGCAGAGGTACCTAACTGTCTTATTCCGGAAGATTGTTGTTTTGCGAGGGAATCTGCAAATGAAATCATTATAAGTACGAAGTATGTTGTTAGTTTCGGTAGATATAATAAGCTCGTTAGGGGGAAAGGATTTGGCTGCAGTATGTGGTCATTTGGGTGTGTTAAACTAGGATCGAGTACAGTACGAAGTGGAGACACAACTCTCAAACAAACTTGAGGACAAGCATCATAGGAAAGATATCCCTTAAAGGCTAAAGTTATGTCCCAATCACATAGGAAGTTATCTGAAAATTATTAAAAAAAAATAATAAAAAAAAAATAGTTGGCCGTAAGAGACCCAAGCTCTTGCTTTCCAACCACTAGTTTTGTGTGAGTCTTTAATGGGTGAATGCAAGGGCTCGACAATTTTATGTCATGACAGCTATACTCTCGAAAGTTTGTTAGACGTTTGCGAGACGTGGCGTAGTGGAAAAAATCTTAAGATGTAGTTTGGTGTTTTTTGGGGGAACACCAAAAAACTCTTCGCTTAGAAGTCAAACACACTAACCTGGGGTGGAATCGGCTAAGGTGATAGTTGATAGTGATTATCAAATTGACAATCGCTTTTTTGCGATCAATTTCATGTGACAGCTATTTAGGTGTCGCTTTCATACATTTGTGTCATTCTCATAGGTATGCACCTCGGCTTAAACTCCAAATAAATTAAATACTTTAGTAAATAAAGTTATATTAAATAAATTTAAATAAGAAACCTTATGTGAAATTTCAAAACTCGTGAAGTGCAAAGATTACTTCATTGGAACTTTTCTACACAAATGAAGAAAATAATTACAAAAACGTCCAAATTTTAAGAAAAAACCTGAGAAATAAATTAAATCTTGGAACTTCCAGACCCGATGTAAGGATGCATATTTATAATATTCCTTTTTGATTGGTAGCATTTATTATTGCGTATTTATTTTATGTCGTTTTCGATTTGTTTTCATGTTCGATTTGCCAAAAAAAATAAATTTTTTTTTCATCTGACTCTCTTTAGAGAAATCTCGATTTTTTTCTCAGATTTCACACATACTTTCACTAATACCAATGTGTATGACACACAGCTGGCGGCTACGAATTGTTTATCGTTGGAAGGATTGCTTTTTTTAACTGAATTATTAATTTATCAATTGATATGGATTTCCAGCGCAAGTGAAAAAAAAAAAAATTTCCTGCCACTCAATGCACACAAGAACCAATAAAATTCGCATTTTATGTTCGATTTGGCAGCAGAAATCTGAAATCTCAGATCAAAATCTAAAAAGCCAAATCGAAAACGACATAAGATTTTTGGAAAACTTTCGCTTATCAAAAGATGTGTTCGTGTTGGTTTTGGGACTGTTTTTTTTTCAGAGAATTTTGACTGTGCCAAGGGTGGAATCGGCTAAGGTGATAGTTGATTGTCGCTTATTTGATTATCAATGCTTCTTTGCTCTGCGTAAAGCGATCACAAAAATCTCATTGATTGGTGGCAGCACTTAGAGTTTTGAACCTCACTTCCTTGCCGATGCTGTCATTCCGAGCAGCTGATAGGTGCAATTATATTCTGTTTCTGTTTCTGTTGTGAAAAATGTTACAATAAATTTGTTTGTTTTTTTAAGGTATCAAGCAAATAAAGAGCAGATACGGATCCTTTCAACGTCTATGCAACAAAATACGAATTTGGCGTGATCATAATGCTCTTTCAAGCACTGCCCGGACAGCCCAGAGACAGCAATGGGAAACACTTGTAAGGATATTGAATACAAATGCACCGCCAACAAAAACTGTTGTTGAGTTTAAAAAAGTAAGTAGGGAAAGGTGCTGTACCCTGGACAAAATTTTAGTTTTTTTCGGTTAACTAAAATTCCATAAATATATGCTAAATTTTTGTTTTGGTGAACCATTAATTGATGTTTTGTTCCTTATTTGGTGAATTAACTACTTACTCATCGCTAGCCGTCAGTTATAAAACTTTAGTTTTTTAAGCCAACCTCAGTTGGCCCAAGGTACAACCATGTGCTGTACCTTGGACTTAAGATTAAATAACCAATTTTTCCATGTTTAAAGAGCAAAATTGTTATTTCCCGTTCCATATTTTTTATTTACTTTTTAACAAAAGAAAAAATAACACAAAAAAAATGACTTTATTCAAAATAATACACAAGAAATTATAATTCACTGAAAGAAAAAACTTGAACAAAAAACTAAAACTAACTTAAAAGAACTGTTTTTTTTTTGCCAATTGGAGAATGGTTGTTATGTTGATAGATGAATCATTGTCCGCATCGAAATCTTCATCTGACTCGATACTTACTTCTTTGGCTTCTGCAATTACTTGCCTTGCCTTCGTCTTTGCAACTCTAACTGGTTGATTCTTAATTTTTGTTGACATGTGTTCATTTTCCGAAGAGGACGAATAAGTTGTTAGCACTTTCTTTTTAATTTTTCTGGCGGCAATCTTTTTGGCTTTTTTGGATGCCGCTGCGGCCTCTATTTCTTCCTTTTCAGGTGTATCCGTAAGAATTTTCCCAATTTTCGTCCACCTCTTTGAGCTGTCTTGCGGGGTGGAGCCTTCGGAAACGGTCGAATTTCCTTGGGCGATATTACCTCTGCTGTGGCTGGTGTTATGCCCCAAATACGCATGGAAGCCATGGCTAGCTGAATCGTAGCCGCGTCAGTGAATCTGTTGTAAAGTGGAAGCGCTAATAACATAAATAACACATAACATAATAACACAATTTCACTGCAGCGATTCACTTTCGTGACGCAATGGTTCAGTAGGCCATGGCCTACTAAGAAATTGCAAACACTTCGGGTCATGCTGACAAATGCATTTTCCCGAAGTGTTCAAAGCGAAGTTCCAGGAAGGTCTTTGGGAATTCGGTGAGTCGAAAATCAGCCAACTTTGGTATCGGTCGTGTTTCACTTCGGATAATACTAACAGCTAGCACGATAGCGGCAGCAACTTTAGCAGACGTTGAAGGAACTGCATCTTCGTCAGGTGTATGAACTGAAGAATTCGGCACTTCAGAAAATATATTAGAACGATTTTGGTCAGAAAATGGTCTATCCGTAACAAACGATGATGAAAACTCATCTTCACCAAAAATGTTTTCATTTAACGGCCAAATACCGCTGACTTTGAACCCTTTGGTTATGTTTTGGTTTGAAAATGCTCTAGGGTAAGATTTTCCCACTATGTGCGCAACATCATACAAGGTTATGGGCTTTCCAGGATTGCAAAGCATCCACTCATTTGCGGCCTGATTGTAAAACGTTTTATAGGCGCCGAAAACTGTTCGATCTCATGGCTGCAGTTTATGAGAAGTGTGGGGTGGAAGTGTCAGTAAAATTCACGTTATTCATTTTAGCCTGAGTAATAACTTCTACTGAAATGTGTGTATCGTGGTTGTCCATGATAAGAAGAACTTTTTTTTCATTTGATGGCTTAACAAACGCGATGAAGTGCTTCAAATACTTTAGAAACAGTTCTTCCGTCGACCAGCCGCTGGGATTAGTACCTCCTATTGTCCCTGCTGGTGCCCCATTTAGCATGTGCTCTCTAAAATGAACTCTTGGGAAAATTAACATTGGAGGCACATGATTTCCAACAGCATTAATTGCAGCAATCATTGTGATGTTAAGTCCTCTCTCGCCCGATGTAACGCTGCCGATTTGCTTCTCACCTTTCTGTGCTAATATCTTGGGAGGAACATGGACTGTCGAATTACCAGTTTCATCCGTGTTAAAAATGCATTCCGGCGTAAAATTGTATCGAGCCAAACATTCCTTATAATTTTGAAAAAAGCTCCGACATTTGACTTATTGAAGCTCGTGGCTCTTGACAAGCTAGTTGCTTCAAATTGAAAAGCCAGATGCTTCAAATCATTTTTCGAAAGCCCGTAATGTAATTTGGAAGCAGTTAAAATGTATTCCCCTAAAGATGTTTTTTCATCCGCTGTGAAAATCTGACGTCAATTAAGTCGGTTTTCATACACGAATTTCGCATTTCCCGATAGTTTATGTTTTTTTATATGTCTTTTTAATGTCGTTTTCGAGATATTATATATCTTGGCTGTTGTATTTCTTGACTCGACATTAGCTAAAGCATACTTTACAGCACGCTCTACGAGCTGTTTGTCTAATGCCGGCCTTTTAATGCCACTTTTGCTCCTTGGCATGTTTATTTCTGAAACATACAAACAATTTGCATGAGCGAAGTTTAAGAAGTTGAACTGGACCAAGGTACAACCACTGGGATTGGACCGAGGTACAGCACCATTGCCTTAGCGAATCAAACAAAATTTTCTCGAAGTACGGTGAACAAATGAGCTTTACACCTTTGAAACATAGAGCTAAGAAAGAAGGCTTACCTTATTTAATTAAAAAAATTAAAATCGGTAAAAAATTATTCACAAAAAAACAGAAACAAATTACTTTCAACTACTATTTAAAAACACACTTTATAATTTTTCTGGACGACGCGTTCAGTTGAATAGTCGCAGGTGCACTGAAAATATTTGAAATTTGAATAGGAAAATTCCATAGAGCAACAAGTTCTTACATGTTTGTTAGTTTAGTGGAAATCGGCACTGGACCAAGGTACAAATGGTCCAAGTCCAAGGTACAGCACCTTCCCCTAATTGTCAAGATTATAAATTTATATATAAAATCGTAATATAGATTTGGACGCTACGCAAATATAGCGCAAAAAACAAAATTCAAGCACAATAAAAATTCTCTCACAAAAACCGGTGGCGGTCCATTTGATTTAAAGTCTTTAGACGAGACAGATGAGGCAATAGGTGCTGCCTTTGGTATGGAGACATCCGTAAGCGGACTTACGGACTCATTAAGTTTTGGCAACATTGCAGAAGGTAGTAGATACCTACACATTTGTAAATACATATTAATAAATATCTACCATTTTCATTTTCTTAGAAACATTAACCAATAAAACGCCTATGACGTTGACGTGGGCATTGAAGAGCTCCTTGAGGAATTCAATGGAACGCCGGAGCAGAATATCTTACAAGACTCCACAAATACATTTATTAAAGAAAATAATTTTTATGAAATGTTTTGCTGGTTTCGATCTGCACAACAAAAAAAAAAACATTTATGAAATGTTTCAGTGTTTCCCAATCGTGATCGGAAATCATTTTTGTTTTATAAGAAACTTTACTCACTGCTAATATTCCTGACACATTATTTTCTTCTCGCCCAAAAAAGGATAAAATTGAAATATTTCATAGACATCTTATTAGAATTTATTTATTAGAATTTGTTAAACGCGCCTAAACATCTGTATAGTTATGCAGTGTATAAGTGTTTATACAGCCTTTATACACCCTTTCGAAAATTCTTATTCATAAAATATTTTTGCATGCATACCAGTTATATGGTAAACTGGGGCACATTCGGCACCCTAACTAAGAAGTATCATATTTACGACATTTACTAGCGTATTGGACAAGATTTATACTGAATGAAAGATTGATATTTATGGTCTTAAATAAAATAAAAAACTTTCCCGTGTGACTTAGGAAGCAGTTTTTTTTTCCAATTTAAGAAAAAAAGTCGTTTCGCCGAATGTGCCCCAAGACGGGGCACATTCGTCATTGCCAGGGGCACATTCGGCCAAGATTTTTTCAGATCAAAACAAAGTAAATTATTAAAATTCAGACACATACATATGTATTTATTTTATGAATATAATAAAAAAAGAAACGTTACAAATCAGTTCGTGCAAATAAATTAAGGAATAGGTGCATAAGCACATAAAAAGGAACATAAAAAATTAATTCTCATAGAATAACATAAACATAAAAAGGAACACAAAATGAATAATTTATAAAGCAATTAATTGCCTCTTAAAAAATAAACTTACTTTATATAATACTTCGTTAAGTTAACGTTAAAACAAAATTTAGTGCGGCACCTGGATGTTGATGCGGGATTTGTAGGATGAGGCAGTTTAAGCTCTACGCCGAATGTGCCCCACAACCAAACGCCGAATGTGCCCCGAAGTCAAAAATTTTATCTTTCAAATTATTTCACAAACACTTCAAGGACTGGGACAAAATTAGGTTGTTTATCTTCAAAACTAATGTTTAGTCTTACTTTCTATAAAATATCACTTCCATTCACCCAAAAGAAACATAAAAAATTCCTTACTCACCTTCAAAAGAAATTTACAGCCAGCAGCACAAAAACACACAATCACTTGTAACTTTTTTTGCACACTAACTAGGATTGTCAAACTACAAAGCATCTTGCGTTTGCTTAGAAGGGTGCGTTCAGAAAAGGAACCATTGGTTTACACACGGGCGTTGTTGGTGAAAATGGCGATGCCAAATGTGCCCCAAAGCCGAAGGTGCCCCAGTTTACCATACAGGGCTTGCGTCAAAAAAGGCACTGAAAAGAAGAAATATATTACATTTATCTGTCCTTGTGAGAAATGCAAATTCAAGTACAAATGGGAATTAAAAAAAAAAATAAAAATTTGGGAGATTTGGGACTCCTATGAAACGGTAGTCTTATGCAAATTAAAACAAATTTTTAAAACAATTTAAAATATCTCATATAAAATATCTGCACATATCGATGATTGTTGAAGCCGACTGAATACTTTAAAAAGAAAAACAAAATTCGCAAATAGTCTTTTTATATTAAGTCTGTCAATATATTATTCTAAAAGAAAAAACAAGTTTTCACGGAAAAAAATATAATAAAAATAGTATAGAAAAATCAAAAAAGGAAATTTGTTCCTTTTCTTATTATTATTAGGTATTACCTAATTACCACGTAAGTATTCAGTCCACGGACAGAAACTGGTTATCCAACATGGTCCACCGAGCCATGGATTTTAAATCCAGTGTTGTGAAGGATATTTTATTTTTTGCTTCTGCCAGGGAGATCTAATACCGCGCTAAATTGCAGTGCCCCGATTCTCTTAATGTGATGCAAGCAGGATACTGGGAATATTAATTATTTACCAATAGAAAATTTGAAATTTGTTCTTCCTTAGAAAACAGCAAATTTTATAAAATCAAATGAGCGATTTTGGATGCAAAATCCGTGACACGGAAATGATGAGGACGGTGAGTTGAACTCCAGTAAATTCTGGATTAATAGTTAAGTGGTTCAATGTACGTAACGTAACGTAACGTAACGTTTTCACTTGTAAAATTTTGAGAACCTTTCGTTTTGTGCGACAAAGAGCAATGCACAAAATTTAAGAATTTGCAAGCAAGCAATTTGTGAGCAATTCGGCAGCGCGTCCGTTTGCAAACATTTCATGGTGTATAAAATTGTAGAATTAATTTATTTTAAGCCATAGGGCGTACGGTACAAAATTAAAAGCAAATTGCTCAGTTGTTAACAAATTCCGGCTTATAATTCTGTATTTTATTTCAAGAGTGCATTGAATCACCGGAGATAACTAGGAACAATCCATCCGAAAAGGACACTCGTTGCTTACATCCCTTTCGGATAAGCATTTTCAGATGACACAGATGATACGCGTTTTTTAACGCCAGCTCATTTTCTCATTTTCTCATCGGCGGACCCATAATACAGCCATTTGGCGCGGACGTTGCGCTCATTCCGGACAACAGATTAAAATATTTTGAACGTATTATGAAAATGAGCCAAGATTTTTGGCGGTCATGGAAACATGACTATTTGCACGAGCTTCAGCAGCGACCAAAGTGTGAGCCACTTTTTGCCAGGCTGTATGTGTATATTTCCTTCCACTTTGTACATTTATTTTCTTTTGTTAGGACACCACTGAAAGCACCAAATAGGATATCTTTTTCTTCTCTTATTTTTGTTAAAATAACACTTTTTTGTCTTCGGTGATTTTTGCCATCTTCACATATAAAACACTTGTCGAAGAATGCCGACAAGTCAAGGGAATTTAATTTAATTTGTGCTTGTCGGACCAGCATAAGTGGACAAGTGAATTTAGACTTGTCGACTTGTTGCGTTGTGTTACAGGCCACAGCAATGTGGAAAGTGGCTCGTGCCGTCGAGATTTATCCTGGAACAAACGATTTGGTACGAAACGTGAAAATCCAGATGCCACGCACAAATTATGTCGGCTTCCATTGGATATTGAAGCACAGCATTCAAGGGCGCAGAGTGTTGTATTCGTAAATAGTCTTTTGATATTAAGTCTGTCAATATTATAAAAAACTAGTTTTCACGGGGAAAAAATATAATAAAAATAATATAGAAAAATCAAAGAAGATAATTTGTTCCTTTTCTTTTTATTATTAGGTATTACCTAGTTACCACGCAAGTATATATTTTTGATTTCATTTAAAATAAAATGTGACAGATTTTTCAAGTCAAAATGACATTTCGTTCGATATCTCTCTATACCACCTCTATACAGGCAGTAAACAACGTGCAAGTGCGCTTAGCTAAAGCTTATACAAACTCTATACAACGTTGAATAATTTTAATAAATAAGGTTTATGCGCTTAGAGGCATTTTAAATGGTGCATAACTTTATACACTCTTTACTTTCTATCACTTCCGTTTATCTTGGCATATTAAGGTGTGTTCAGACCAGCGAAACATTTCACAAATGCATATAAAATGTTTCACAAATGTTTATAAAATGTTTCTGAAGAAAATCGGACACATTTCATAAACATTTACAAAAGATCTCTGACATTTGTTTATTATCAGCCATATTTATAACCGTATAATAAATGTAAGAGATCTTTTGTAAATGTTTATGAAATGTGTCCGATTTTCTTCAGAAACATTTTATAAACATTTGTGAAATGTTTCGCTGGTCTGAACACACCTTAATATGCCAAGATAAACGGAAATGATAGCAGCAAAATATTGTTCATGTGTTGCATATTAAACGTAAAAAAACAAAATTTGTTTCTATGAAAAATATGGAAAAGAAAAGTTATGCAAATTTGATTCGAATGGTAACACAACCGACATTGCAAGTTGAAAAATGTCATGTGCCTTGTGTGACGTCACGTTGAGCAGAATATTTGCAATATGGCTCGTGGCAATATGAAGTTTGTAATACCCTGTATTATCTGTTTTGTTTTTGAAAGGAACTGTTGGCACAATTCAAAAATTAAACTTTTCAATGATCCTCTTTGTTTTATTTTCTTCATCTGATCGGGATCAGATCACGCTGATAATAAAATACGGCTAATATATGATCTGCTGGGGTATGGTGTAGGTATCCAACGTGTCGTGTGTGCAGTTGTGTAGCCTACATTGTTGTTGCTTTCGGTGTCCCCAAAGAGTTGGAAAGGTTAACACATGCATGTTGCAGTTTAGTCGGCCTGTTTTCTATGTTTGATAATATATTTGAGATCAGTGATGCCAGCATTTTCGGATTGAATTGACGATACACGTCAAAAACACCCAAAAATGCCATTTTTGCACATGTCGACGTTAAAAAACAACAAAATACACTATTTTTTCTTGTTCCAAGAGATAAGAAAAAGCCATTTTAGATCATTTTGAAAGGCAAAATGCCCACGAAATGGGTAATTACCCACGATCTGTCATCACTGTTTGAGGTATTGAAGTTGATGTTCGGTGGTAGAATTTTTGTTGTTGGCTGACATAGGATCATCAAGGCAAAGAACAGAACTAGCACGAACAGCTTCCGATTTCAGATCCCGCCTCACATGTACATTTCCACGATATGAGAGCACTGATGCAATAATTTTCTTCTTTTTTAGTACCAGAGCATGCTTCATTGGTATTTGGTCTTGTTTTTGTAAAGAAGTCATGGATAATTAGAAGCATCCGAATTTACTCCCACATCATGCAAAGAGAGTTGAGACTCTTCCTTCTTACAATAAACTGCAACAGACTTGAGTATAACGTTTTTATCATATGCTGAATTGAACCGGATCATTATTGGAGAGTCAAGTTGTTCTTTGTTTTTAGGTGGAATGCGACTTCCGTTAGAAGAGAATGGAACCTTATGGAGTAATGCGTCGGCAGCAATTGCTCTATTTGCTCTTGCACATCAGCCGTTCGTCTAACTCACAGACTTCAGATTTAAGAGCATCTATACCGTTCGATTGATTTGATTCAAGTCGAGTAACTCTCTCTTCAATTTGGGCAATGTCGGTTTTCATCAAAGCCACTTCTTGATCAATTTGTTCAATTCTTTTTAGAATTCTGTGCTCTGATTCAACAATTTTTGCGGACAAAATATTAACAATAAATTCACTTTGACATTATACAAAACAAAAATTGTCCAATTTGATAATTAAGTTGTACAAGTTTAAGCTTGTTTCTCCAGTTATAAATAAAAAAATGTTAAGCACTGATAATTATAGTAAAACTGGGAATCAACAAGAAGCAAAATAAAACACGTCTAATCAGCAGCTGTCATCGCCCAGCGCCCACACAGGCCACTAGATCAGAAGCTGAGTTAGAACTTCCACGTAGGGAACGCAAAAGCGCAACTTCTGTCTTAGGGTCTTGCTCTAGCTTATTCAGGAAAAATGGAGTCTCTTTCGAAAATGATCTTTTGGACCTACGCCTCTATCGTCAGGACATTCCCGAATAGCACAGATTGTGATTTGCAACAAAACTTCGATTGTATTTCTGTTATATTTGAGTAATCTGTAACAAAATCCGTTCTATATCAGTTGTATTCATGTTCACGCGGGACTATTTGTAACATTGTCATTCGCATTGTTGCAAATACGTTTTTTTAAGTTTTAAACTTGTTCACAAAAACGGGGGGATACTTTTTCCATGTATGTGTGGTTTAGGAAAGGCTAATCAAACCTCAACTCAAAAAGCACTTCGGATTATAGAAAGACTTCGGTAAGACGTTATCGAAGCCATTTTCCCTCCCGCAATAGTGACTGCATAAGGGGTAATAGAAACATATCTGGCGTACTTTTATACCGGTATTTACTGTATAAGACGTGCTGAACGGCTTGGATAGACCTTATAGAGAAAACACTACTCCTTTTTCTGGAAGGCAATTAACATCCGTGCAAGATGAAAAATTAAAAATAAATATATTTAGGTTTCATTTCCATTTTCTTATTTATTTTTTTATTTTTTTATCCGATTAATAAATACTAGTATCGCTTGTGGTCGAAAATCGACCATACGTTTTATAAGTATGTTATACTAAGAACGTACCACAATTATTTTTGTTATTTATGTTTTTTTTTTATAAACGAAAAGAGCGACATCTAGATATCGAAAAAATGCTTTAATGGGCTGCTTCATCGGAAACAGGTCATAATCTAAGATGATTTATATTTGAATACGTTACTATGGTAATAATGGCGACGAGAAATTATTGAATGTCACCAAAATCGTTACAATTACCTGTTTCGTATAAGGAATTTATAACGCCTTAATGGCGACATATAAACACAATTTTCTGTTTGTGCACATCTATGGCAAAGTACCTTTCGAATGATATAGGTGTCATTCTACTCATTTCATTATAAATGCTTAAAAAGTGTACCGAAACTTTGGATGTTAACGTATTAATAAAATGATTATCTAATGACTTTTTGCAATTTTCATATAATTTACATTAACGTAGGGGCGACCGGGGACAAAAGTACAGTACAAAATTTTTATTTTTGGGGTTCCTGCTCTCGCGATTTTTGGAATAACAAAAATCAAAATATGCCATCTAAGAGATGGGTTATTTATCTAGAAAAGTTAATTTATCTAAGCAGTTAAGTTTTAATAAATTGATGAATTCGCATAGCTGTGATCATTTATCTAAGAGTCTGTCCTTGTTACTTTCGTCCTATATGTCCAGGACGAAAGTAACACGCTTTGGGGACAAAAGTAACACTGTGATTAAAAACATAGTTAAGCGAAATAATGAAATTATTCGTTCATTACATTTATTAATCTTTTAAATATTTCTTTCAACTCAGGAACATAACAAATTCATATTCGGATTATTTCAACTTAGGAACATAACAAATTCATATATTTTTGATAAACTTCAAAGAAAAAAAAAAAAGATAAGAGTAATCGAAAAACATAAAAAAAAATTCTTCAAAATAGGACGATACTCGTTTCCCGAGTAACATAAAAACACAAATTATTTTCAGTTCATCTCATAAATTACCATCTTGAAGTTGTGCGGTGAAATTTATAGTAATCTAAAAGTTTCTGATATCCCTGCTACCTTATTCATTGACATCACTAAAGCATTCGACATGGTAGACCATAATATATTGCTTAAAAAACTTTACATCGCGGGCTTCAGAGGTTTTATCCATGACTGGTTCACTTCTTATCTTCATAACCGTAGTCAGAGAGTTAAGATTCAAAATAGTTTAAGTGAGAAAAATCTCATTAATTTAGGTGTTCCACAAGGATCTGGTTTGGGTCCTATTTCGTTTTTTCTTCAACCTCTAAGGGGTAAACTCACAGCTTTTGCTGATGACACTGCCTTGTCTTATCATGGTAAATGGTATTTTAATTTATATATGGATGTGAACTTTGATCTAGATGTACTGCGGATTTTGGTTTAAATTTCACAAATTGGTCATAAGCGACAAAACGAAGTTCATGATTTTTGACATTAAGGGTAAAATCTGTAATGATATGCCTTTACAATACAATTCGCCAAATTGCAATAGATTCCTATTTATTAATCCTTGTACACACAATCATAATTCACCCACTTTTGATACACATTCCTATTGCACAGCTGACTGCTTTGTTATCGAACGCGTCGACAGCTTTAAGTACTTAGGTATTACCTTGGATTATAAGCTCAGTTGGTTGGAGCATACTATGTACTTGAAAAAATATCTAAACAGTGTTGTTAGACAGATTTATAAACTCAGCCAATACTGTGATTTGCCAATTTTAAACTTAGTCTATCATGGTCTTCTCAAGTCTAAACTTTAGTATGGTATAGCTTGTTGGGGTGGTACACATTATAATAAATTAGAGCCTTTGCTAATAAAACAAAAACACGCTGTTCGTATTATGTGTAAAGTCAACCGTCGTACTCCTAGTTCTGGACTGTTCATAAGTCTTGGATTTCTTCCATTGAGACATTTATACTTCTATAAAGTTTTAAAAATATTTTTTGAAAAATCCGGGTACAACTCTCCTAGGGTTTATGAAGACCGTAATTTGTGCGTCAATACTAGCAATCTCGTCAATGTACCTACAATCAATAAATCAAATTTTTGCACCTTCTATAACGTTACTGCTCCGCGTTTGTTCAATAAATTACCTTTAAGTCTGCGATGTGAGCTATATCCGTATATCTTAAAAATGTGAAATGCTGGCTTTACTCGTTAAGCCACGCTGTAATTGGTAATATACTGAATCCTTTGGTTTGATTTCTTTTTGTGTATTTTTTTTTTTTTGTATAGCTGAATTTTAACTCACTTTTTATCGCATCCCCGTCGATAAATAAATCTTAATTTTATTAGTATATACTGTAAATTCTCCTCTTGTCTAATTTTGACAACAGAATGTACATAACTATTTCAGTTTATAACTTAAATACTCGTCTATCTTTTAGATCTATCTTTGAATTTGTTTTAAACTTTTGTATAACTTTAAGTTATTAATAAAATAAAGAAAACAAATAAATAAATAAAAAAAATAAATAAAATAAACATAAGATCATTTTGCAATACGAAATTCAGTTTACGAGAGAAGAAATAACAAAAATAAACTTCCAATTTATAGTTTAGTAAAAAACATCAAAATTCTTTAAAATAAGAAGTCTTTTATTCCGAAAGACAGTTGTGACACATGTAAAAAGCATCACCCTTTGTGCAAGCTTCATGGGTCCAACCCTTACATTCATGACATTGGACCCATTTTTCACCTCCACAACTTCTACTAAACCACTCTAAACGTCACGTTCGACCCCTGGGTCTAGTGTAAAAATTGTCCACGTGCCCTCCTTTTTCGGAAAAAGCTAAATATCACTCAGATTCTTAAATTTATTTAAAATGTTGAGCAGGAATCGAGAAACAATATCTTAAATAGCACCTGGGATAAAACTTAGCTAAAATATCGAGATTTTATGTTGTTTTTATTGAAAAAACCGGCAAGCAAACAAGTTTCAAATGATGGACTTTTTTCTTTTTTTTTAATGTGGCACGTGCTCAGCACACTACCGCTCGAGAACAACTGATTAGTTAAGAGAAGAGTTGAATTGTTTATAAAACTGCATACAAGGAATTTCACCAACACGTTCATTCACGCTGTAAATGGGCTTGTTGCTTTCATGACGTGTAACTTTCGTCCCCTGTCTCCCCTACTCGTGTAAGAATTGCAAACTAACTTGCAGCTTACTCGACAGAAGTTTTAAGCATGGCATTTAGTGTCACCTTATTTATTTATGATCGGAAAGTGTTTATATCAAATACATTACTGACGTATGTCACGGTGCTAAAAGTGTTTTATAAAGGGTTTTTCAATAAGAGCACTACAGAAGGTTTTGGATATCAATGAAATTCTTTATTCCTGTGAAAGTACGTTCGATGCCATTATGTATGGAACTCGATTTCTTTTGCATGGCCACCACGGGCACGCTTGCAGAAGTCCAGACGCTGAACCCAATTTTCGACGGTTTTCAAGCATAAATCGGCCGATACTGCTGCAATTTCACGTTCGATATTAGTACGAAGTTCATCAATCGTCGCTGGCTTGTTGGCATAGACCATAGACTTGACGTAGCCCCACAGGAAATAACCTAACGGCGTCAAATCGCACGACCGAGGCCGCCAAGCGACTGGACCATTTCGTGAGATAACACGTTTTCCAAATTTGGTTTCCAATAAATTGATTGTGACATTCGCTGTGTGGCTTGTGGCGCCGTCCTGTTGGAACCACATGTCCTCCAAGTCCATATCATCCAATTGGGGCCAAAAATATTCGGCTATCATTGAACGGTAGCGATTCCCATTCACAGTAACGTGCCGGTCTTGATCATCACGGAAGAAGTACGGCCCAATGACGCCGCCGGCCCATAAACCACACCAAACCGTAATTTTTTCGGGATGCAATGATGACTCATGGAGTATGTGTGGATTGCTGCCTGACCAATACCGCATATTTTGTTTATTGACGAAGCCATTCAGCCAGAAATGAGCCTCATCGCTGAAGATGATTTTTCGATGAAAATCCGAATCATTTTCAAGTTGTTGCTCAGCCCAATCCACGAACATACGACGCTTCTGGTGGTCAAGCGGCTTCAGTTCTTGCGTCGATTTAATCTTGTAAGGATGTAGGCCAAGATCTTTTCGCAAAATTCGCCACAACGACGTCACAGAGATGCCCAACGCTTGAGAACGACGTGTGAGAAACACATTTGGGCTTTCTTCAACTGAAGCCTCAGCGGCAGCAATATTCTCGACACTACGGGCACTTCTTTGTCTCACTGGCACGGGAACATTTTGTACTGTGCCTGTGGATTAAAATTTTTTCCAATAGACGCTCAATTGTTGATCTGCTAGGACGATTATGACGACCATAAATTGGACGTAGCGCTCTTAACGTTGAGGCCACTGAATCCGAATTTCGGTAGTAAATTTTAATAATTTCGACTCGTTGTTGGCTCGTATATCTTTCCATCATGAAATGGCAAACCTTACTGAAGAGAAATGTCAAAAGAGCGGCAAGAAATTCGACGTCGTTTGCTGTCCCTGTCGTTCTACTTTTGTAGCGTCCCTGTTGAACCCTTTATTTGGTCGTTTTTCTTCGTTTATTTCGATAGCTGTGATTCATTTAATATCGCATCGCTTCACTATGAAGCCGCCATAAGTCAGTTAGGAGAAAGCTAGTGCTCCTATACAGCTTCCAATCGCAATCGGTTGAAAATTCATCGCTTCATTAATGGCTCCGGTCAAAAACTCTAAAAAAAACTTCTCGATAGCGCTTCGAACCAGAAGTTTTATGGAATCAATTAACTCTCCACACACTTTTAGAAGCCTAATAGAGATCTTACCGAAACATAATTCCATATCCCTCTATAAAGCCTGTGGATATGCTTCGCAAAGATCTTACGTAAGTTATTTTCGAAACAAATATGTACTTCGAAATTGCTCTATTTAATTTAATAGAAGCTCTATCGAAGGTGTTGCCTATAGAAATTACAAATTTGAACCTTACCGAAGTCAAATTTTTACTTACTAAATTATTTCCACAAGGACTCTTTTAGTTTAAATAAAATTGCATTGTTATATTTATTATTATTCTTTATTATAAAATTGCACTTCTTAAACAAAATTAAGCCACGTTATCTTAATGGTCACATGAGATCCTAAGATCAGTTAATATTATGTCCAAGCCCTTAGAAGTCAACTTCCATAAAAGGTACAAAATTTCCATCCGGGATAGTTGAGGCAGGCATCAATGAACCTGACTGTCCACCTTGGACATACAACAACGGTTTTCTAAGCTGAAGCCCATGAAGTTTATAACTCTTTGCCAGAAAATGATTAATACGCAATTTAAGTTTAAATACCAGCATACTCTCAGGCAGTGATTAAAGTTTTTGATTCATACGAATTGAGCTCCAGCCTCTTCTGAACACTATCGGGCTATCCAGAACAAAGTCACCTTTAGCAAAAATCTTGTCAATCTATAGCAATAGTGGTTTAAGGCCCGACATCTAACTGTCTTTTGTAGAAAACTTATGTCATTCGACTGCAGAGCTTCAGTTTGGACTTCAAAGTCTTTAAAAGCTGTCTTGGCTTTGTATTTCGGGACCTGATCGTATCTCTTCGTTGTCACTTCCTTGCCTGCATCTTCACTCTTCCCTTTGGGGGTGTCGGCAACAATTCCTTTTTTCATTTTGCCTTCTAATGCAGGTTATAGCTCCGCAAAGTTTTGCATAAGACTTAGACGTCTTGCCTTGCCGTAGTAGACCATACATTTTCCTGTTTTATTTCACGACTTTGTTATCAGCTTTTGTATGTATTAAACATAAAGGGTCGCAACTATTTTTATATTTATAAAATATTTCGTCTGTACATGGTCTGTTTAAGGTTCATGCTTCCCACGTGGACATTGGGAACTTGCGTTGTTCTCATTTCATTGACCCTCACCTCAAGTAAAGTGACATCCCAACCGTTGACAATGCTCTGTTGATTCAGCTGCGGCAACAGGACATCCCCAGTTCAATATAAGGACCTACCCCGATTTTTTTAAACACCTAGCCACCGTAGTAATAAATAATAATTCTGAGGGCAAATAAACACGACGGGCTTACCACAACCTTTAAGAAAATAAAACCGATTCCGCCATGTACCAGGCAAATGCCACTCAAAATAAGCAGCGAGATTTTATATTTTTTCTTAGCTGTCAGGTTGTCGTATTTAATTTCAGTACTCTGATATTTGGTTTATCATGTTCTGTTTACTACTGTTGACATGTGGCCACAAGTCTTCCTCATAAATTAAATGGAATCAATTTTCTTCTAGAAGCTTAAATTCATAAAACTTATACCAAGGATGCTTCATACGTATTTCCTGCCACAGACATGCATACATATCCCCCCTCTACCTTAAAAACAACTTAAAAAACTAACCAGCTACCAGTGAACAGCATTTGACACTTTGACTTTTAAATCTTCACGACTATTGCGCCCCAAAGGCATAAAAACACCGCAAAGCAACTTCCACAGCTTATCTTCGAATCAATTTCGTCTCCTTCTCTATCGTTTGACACAAGCTCATAAACATGCAACTTATTCTCAACAAAAACAAAATGATTCGGTAACTTTTTAAGTTTCGCCTTTTCAAGCTGCGAATCCTTGATACAAATTGTAAACGAAAATGGAAAAACCCCCATTGGAAGACAGAACAAAAATAAAGTCCCCATTGCCTTTCAGTTTCAATTCACACGAAGTACGAGAGAGGACAAGGAGAAAGTAAATAAAAGAAACAAAACACCGCACAAAGCAATTGCTCATCACACCTTTGCACGCTAGGATAGGTCCTGGAAACTCAATCTACTCCACAGGGGAAGTTCAACTCTCACACCGCAATTTGTTCGCTCTTGGGACTTGGCAAGTCAGGATGTGCTCACCGAAACTTGTTTACACGACTTTTAAGTGCCGCCGGGAGGTTGGGTACAAGTACATACTGTGTGTACTGCGTTGCGATAACCCCAATATCCTTGTAACCCGTCTGATCAACAACGCCAGGCAGGATACGAGGAGTCACTCAATCTGTGTATAAGACGTTTATCGCTTATCTTGAAAGGCAGTGAAATAACGGATATTACTGCTGTGGTTCCTATTTTTGTTTCTCCCCAGGTTTAGGAGATGGTGCACAGGATATTGACTTGCTGGTGAATATGGGCCTCGGAAGAAGAAACGTTTTATGTGCTGGAAAGTTTGGAGGATACTTCTGTAGTTTATTAAGGATCGACGAGAGGCTTCTGCTTGTAAATTATGCCAAAACACTTGAGAGGAGATGGTAGAGACGGACTGTGATTGAGCTCAGCTCTGCACTTAAGAGAGCAGTTGAAGATATTGCTATCCAACTGGATTTTTGTGCCCTAGAGCTGTAGATAAGACTCACTTTGGGAAAAGGTCGTCAATGAAACTGCACTTTTAAAAGCTAGACCTGAACCTTGTCCGCAACATTGGGAGCTTTACCTGGATGAAAATCTTTGACATTTACTACGATGATGGATAGACAAGAAGAAGTCTTGAGACTTTGGCATGTTTTTGAACGCCATACAAATATCGAGCGCTTATCACTCAACTTTTGGAGAAGTCTTATGTAGACATCTTCAAGTACCGAAGACCCGTGGCTTCGGTGGCAAGAAGCCGCAAGAAACGCCGATGTGCCACAAAAGCCCTACTTTGATGAAGACTGCAAGAGCATGGTTGGTGGAAAACAGCGGACGACAGCTGCGCGTGAGCTCTACTAGCAAAAGAAGATGAAAGCAAAGGAAAGAAAATGAGGAGCGCACGATCGGGGAAATAGAGAGAAGTTACTCCAAGAACAATGATCGGAAGACTAATAAGGAAACCTTGTAAAGAGTCGTAGTCTGTGCTGACATTGAGAAACCATTGCTGCAGACTGTTAAACGGCCTCATCTTTGCACTTGACTAAGGCAGCTATAGTGGATGATTATTTCCACCACAGTCCATCTCCATTAGACGGTCACACCAAGCAAAGCCTTGATGACGGATACATAACTGTACTTCGAGGCTAAGCTCCCCATTTCGACTTCTAGAGCTATTTCTTCGTAAAGCCGATGGTGATGGTTTTCTTATTTCGCTCAAGGGTAGTGCGTGTCCAGCTCGATTTGCTGTCTAGATTGAGGTTAGATGTTTATTAGCACCTAGCGCGACACTTAGTCCTGAAGGACCAAAGCTGGGAATCTTAAGCTTCTTTGTAAAGAGGACCAGTCCAGTTTTCTGATTGAACCAGTCCACGTTTTATGGCCTATTTAGAGAGCTTAGAGTTGGCATTCTGCTAAAGATCTCTGAGCGTATAGTGAGACAATTCCCATGGATCTGCTAAGCCAACTTCTTTCTTCTTCCAGAATTAGAAATACTTCTTTCAACACATGGTAGCAAACGAGGGGTAAATTAGCATACCAACAGTGAGACACACAATATTACTCCGAAATGACTTGTTCGAACACGTTGCCACATGCATATACAAGAAGTGTGTTATAATTTGGCTCAGTTCTCATCAAGTTCGCGTGTAGTGTAGACCGGCTGTGAGATTGAAGCTCACAAAACACAAGAAATCTTTTTTTTTATTTTTCCATTTTCGGTGAAAGTCAAAAGTGATATATTTCTGGGTGAGTCACATCAAGATGTATTTTTATTATTTAGTTTAGTGTGTGTAGTGATAGTGATAGTGCAGTTTAGATGTTTCAAAGTGTAGCTTTGGTGGTATCGTTTTTTTTTTTTAATTTTTGAAGGATTCGCTAAAAGTGAGACAGTGTACATCGATAAAAACAGTGAGACAGTGTCTGACTGTTGGTGAATTGACTTCTTTTTTTCTTAATGTGAGAAAAATGTTTTCAACATACTAATTTAAAGGATTATGAGTATTTTTCCATTCGGAAAATTTATTGAGGCTGCAATGAAGACCGCCGTTGACTTAGTAAATAATGGGATGAGTCTGCGTAAAGCAAGTGAAATGCCACATAACACACCAAACAAAAATATAAAAATGGCAGCGCTCAAAAATGTCACCAAATTACTCCGTAAATAAAATTTTTAATGACAACGAACAAGAAGCATTCGCACAACGCACAGTACATTATAAAAGGCTCAAAAATATTTTACGGTTTGCCGATATTATAATGCCGGAAAGCAGCATATGAAATGGTAGTTAAAAACAATACAAATTGTGACGAAAATGAAATGGCTGTGGTACATTGGTTTGCTAATTTTCGTCAAAGACATCCGAATCTGTCATTGAGAACTCCAGAACTCCAGTGCTACTTCTTTTAATCGCCATAATGTGCCACTATTCTTTACAAATTTAAGAGATGTTCTGTCACGATCACCTAGTTGGTTTGAAAGTCAAAGCCGAATATACAAGGTGGCGCAAAAGTAATCCTCCTATCAGAAAATGCTATAAATTTTGCGATTGGCCCCTAATGTCAGTTCTGTTTTGACATTTGTGTAGTAAACACATGCGAAATACACGTTAATAAACAATGTTACGCTACACTGCTCCAGAACGCGGAATATTGGTGACTATTTATTTGAGCAATAATCGGTCGGTGACTTTGGCACAACGTGAATTTCGTCGCAGATTTCCTAGCCGTCCAACGCCTACTGGTGAAACACTGTGACGTTTAGCCGCTCGCCTCGAAGAGACTGGCACAACACGAGATGCTGCCAGGCATGGCAGACCCCGGAGTAGCCGTTCTGCAGAGAATATTGCTGCTGTAGCCGAAGATGTCATGGAAGCGCCGTCGACATCGACCAGACGGTTACTGTGAATGGTGAGCGCTACAGAGCAATGATCAACGAGTTCTTTTTGCCGCAACTTGATGAATTAGGATTGGAAAACATGTGGTTCCAACAGGACGGTGCAACGGCACACACTGCACGTGCCACAACCGATATCCTGAAGGATGCATTTCCCGGGCGCCTAATCTCCCGTTTTGGCGATTTGCACTGGCCAGCAAGATCGCCTGATTTGACCGCTCCAGACTTCTTTATGTGGGGCTTTTTGAAGTCGCGGGTTTATGTCAACAAGCCTCAGACTCTTGCAGCTCTTAAAGACAATATCCGTCAAGAATGTGAGGACCTATCGCCGGAAGTTTTGGCCAAAGTGATGGAAAATGCCATAAAAAGGGCTCAAATGACAATCAACTGTGGCGGCGGCCATTTACATGACATCATATTCTCGACTTGATGTAAAAAAAATTAAAAGACCAAATAAAAATAATCCACAAGAAGAATCAAAGTTTTCCATTTTTTTTTTAAATTACAGCCAAAAAACATCGGAAGGTTATTTTTGCGCCACCTTGTATAATATGGATGAGACAAGTTCGATGACTATACAAAGGCCTCAGAAAGTACTCGCAGAAAAGGGAATAAAGCAAGTATCAAAGGTAACTAGTACAGAACGCGGAACACTGGTGAACGTTCAACCCAACGACAGGGAAGAAGAAAGGTAAAGAGCATTATAGATACCGACGCACCAGAAAAAAAATTAATACAGTCGAACACGGATATAAGAAACACTCGTATAAGAACAACTCGCTTTTAAGAAACGCATGTGAAAACACGCAGATTTTTTTTGCTATATGCACATATAAACACGCTTAAAAGAAACACTCGGATATAAGAAACGTATTTTTATTCACACAATTTGTTATTTTATTGAAATCATTTCACATATAAGAAACATAATTTTTTCCTTTGTTGAGCTGGATTTCAGTTTAAATGCAAAAACAGCTCAACTATGCATGTAAACGAATTACGGTATGATGCGAATACACCTTTTAATGCCAATGACAGCTGTGCTACTGTCAGTAGAAAAAGCCCGCCAAATCGTCCAACATACTCTCTTCGTGTTGACTTCTGTTTGTTTTTTCGTTCATATTTCATATCGGTTGTTTTTATATAAGAAATTTTGTTTCTTACATCAGTAGTTTTCGTATAAGAAACTTTGTTTCTTATAAACGTCGTTTTCATATAAGAACAACTCGGATATAAGAAACAAATCTCGTTGTTTTTTATATGTTTCTTATATCCGTTTTGGACTGTACAACAAAGGGAGGACAAAAAAAAAAAAAAAACAAAAGCTGACACCCAAAACGAAAACAAAATCTAAGGAGACGGTGAAAAAAGTTCTATATGCTATATGAGTCTTCAAGCTCTTTATCCGATGTAGATTTTGGACTTGCTGATTCATCTCTCGACGGATCTTTTCATGTTTCAGAGGAAACCGATTTTGAGTTATCACGAGGTGGATCATGAAGTTGTAGAATTCGCTCAATCAGGAAAAAAAGTTACTATACGCTGGACAGATTATTGGTGACATGAATTCGGACCGTGATTTCGAAATAAATTTTTTAAGGCGACAATGTAATACATTTAAATTTGTACATCCAAATGTGGCCGATATATCATTTGTTACTTTAGACGACATATAAATTGTACTATCCGATCCTATTCCATGTGGCCATACGAGTAGGCAACAAGGCAGCATACAGTTTGGAATACATTTTGACCAAATTAATATTCACTAGTTTTTTTTTGTTTAATTCCGTTTTTTGAAGTCTGAGGTTTGTTTTTAATTATATTTTTACCTATGTTTAGTCACTGATGACTGTTTTTTTTTTTACATTAAAAACTCAATAAAAAAAATTTAAGTTTTGCAAAATATTTATTTGTTCTAAATTTTAGCAAAGATAGATAATATTTAAGTCACGTGTCAGCTGTCTCACTGTATGTGCACGTGTACCCTCAGTGAGACAAATGAGTTTTGCAGACTTTTTTTCTAACCAATTCTATTCCATAAACACAAAAACTAAATTTGATATTAAAAAATTAAGGCTAAAAACGACGCAAATGGATACATATTAGAATTTGTTCTATTCGTAGGCGACGAATAGAAAAAAGAGATTAAGTTGCTAGAGAAGGCGTCTCGTAGCAAAAGTGAATAGATGATTCACTTGGAAAAAGTGTGAAATAAAAGTCGCGGAACGTTCGGTAAACTCTACTTTATTGTTTCTAATTCAAAGTTTTGCATTCGAATGAACGCAGACTGCTCTACAAATTATTTACGAAACCTCGGTTTCCTATATACCAGCTGGGTTCTTAAATGGTCATTGCCCTTGACCGCAAAACTTGTTTCTTGGTATTGGTTTTACATAGAACAATTTACTTTACATTTTTAGCAATACAATACAAAACGATTAACTAATCAGTAACACTTCTTAATTTATACCATTTATCTCTTCAATATGTGAGAGCGAGATGACGATATGATGAGGTGATGACTGCTTCCACCCCGCTTCGTGGGTATGATTAGTCCCGATGCATGATTTATTTGGGATCATTGGCTGGTGCGAGAGGAGTCCGACTATAGGTCGACGATGGCTAGTCGAGGGTCGAGCAATTGACGTTTCGACCTCATTTTGTCGTGGTGGTTTCGTCCGTCGGTGGTTTTCTTCTCGGCCTTGATTTTGTGCGGCGTTTTTATGTTGTCATTAAGTTTTTTCCTTGTTTACTCGCGTTCGCAATGTCCTGTACCTTGTTACTAGTGATTGGGAATATTGTTGTGACTTCATCCTTGAAGTTAAATGATCATATTCCAATCACTGGTCTAATGTACGGACATTGATAGCATCGATTTGTTTGTTTGGGAAGCAACAGAATTTCAAAACATTTTGAAAACTTTTTAAGTTACAGTAATTTAAAAAAAAAGTGTCTCACTGTTGGCGTGCCTCCTCACACCAATTTGTTGAGTACACTTACTGACGTAATCTCCAAACCGATAGTTTTGGGGTAATGAATGAAATGTTGGTGAGCAACCGGTTCATTAGTCATCGACTATAATTGCCTTCGGTACGACGTTTTTCAAAGCTACATCAATGATCAGGAACGCGACTTGACCAACAGTGAAGAATCTTCGGATGGACCTCTATCGAAATTTGTTACCTTTTGCTATTGCATAGGTTTTTCGAAGGGTTGGGGTCACAATTCTGGATGGGTCAAAATTCTTTTTAAAAAATTATGCTTTCAAAATGCTGCTTTCAAAATTCTGCAAACAATAAAAAAAGGTTTGGAAAATGTTCAAAAGCGCGCGCTTTTTAAAGCAGAGATGGAGAGAACATATTTTTATCTAATTTTAACTCCTCGTTTCTTAAATATTATTTGTAGCCTTTTATTTTATTTTAAAAAATACGATTTTATTTCATTTTTATTATAGAAATACGAAAGTAAACAAAACAAGCGACACTGCTATTGATATTTTTTAGGAAGACTGAGGAAAAGTCTTTGTCTGTCCACTGCCATCAATCGCAGTGTAACAGTAATTACAACGAACCTCCTAGGAAAATGCAGGGTTGCCCAAACCTTGAAAAAATTTAGCCCAAAGTCATTGTCCAGGAAGAAGCCCAAAAATCGTTGAACATTTTTGCAATTTCTTAAGAATTTATTTTTTTATTTTTCCCACTACCTTCTGCAACTGGCCTTTGTGGCTTGTGTGCTTGTGTCAAATCAAAAGGTTTGCAAAATAAATTGGTGTGCCTGCAAGTTGAACGACTGTTCGATGTCACTTGACTGCAAGAGTGCTGCCGAGTTTTAAAAGTGCGGGTTTGTTCGAAAATATTTCTTTTTTGGTATTTTCGTGAGGATATAAAACAAACTAAATTGTCCTTTTATACAGCCAAAATGAAGTATAAAAAGAAAACAAATGAAATTATTATAAATAAAAGTTGTAATTTCTGACTACTTCATATCTTTTTTTAATTAAATTTCGCATTATTATTTTTTCAATAGATATTGTTTTTGAAGTATAACTTCTTTAGGCACGCTTGACTTGGGGGGTAAGCTGATGAATGCGTCACGTAAACGTTACGGAATATAAGTTAGTGAAGATAGAAAGAGAGATGTTTCGTTTCGTTTCGTATATCTAAGCACATCCCTTTTTGCGGGATTTTCTCACTTATAATAAGCTAAAAGGGACGAAGGGATTTTTCAGACCTCATAGTTTTACTTTTTGGTCAATTTTTGTTCCTAAATGCTCATTTCATTAGGAATAAAAAAATTAGTCAACCTACGATCAAATTAAATATTTTCATGTTTAGAAAGGAGTCATTCAAAATATCTGAATGCTTTCATTTTCTCTTTTTTTATTTATCTAAACTGTTTCATAAAATGACATATCTATGAATGAATTCACGAGTATCTTTTAAAATAATAAATTTATTTATTTTGTAAACATTGGAATGTATGTAAAAAAGACCTTCCTCATTCTCAAATCAAATTTCTGTGTCATTTTGGTATGAAAAATCAAGAATAATGAAACTCGAAACCGAGATAAAGTTTCTTTCATACTAGTCATTTTGAAATAATTAAGAATATATTTATTTTATGTTAAATATTATTTATATTTTAATGCCGGATGCAATTTTATGTTTCTTTTTGTAACGTCTTAAAAATGTATAAGATGTAACTACATTTCTATTTTTGTATTATATACAAACGTATCTTAACATGAATTTATTTTTGTTAGCCTTCATAGTTAATGTATTATGTAACTTGTATTTGTTACTAATAAAAAAGACAGAATTTAATAAAATACATATTTTTTTTAATTTAATATTTCGTGGGAAAAATGTAGGATTTTTTATATTTTGGCGGGGTATAAATTTTTCGTATTTTTAAGACACAGTACACGCCTTTTGCACGGTTGCCACTTTGGTATTTTTTTTGCCAAATTTGTTAATTTTTTTTTGCTTTTTGAGTTTCGGTAATTTGGTAATTTTTATCTGGTTATGGTAACTTTTTGAGCAGATGTACCAAGAATGCGAACTCGATATCAACTCATTTAAATGCTACCTTACTGTTTCTGAATGAACGCATTGCATTATTTGCGTATGCGTCATCACCATCCATATAAACCTGTTTTATTCATAATTCAAAAAATTACGGAATGCACTAATTTTCTTCTTTTGAAAGATGGTAAACTTCGAAGTATTTTCTGTTTTTGTTTATAACTACATTGAGATATGTATAGGTTAATTAATCATATTATTCATAGACAGACATAAAACATAAAGGTTTGTTATAAGAAAAAAGGATTGAAAATGGGAGATGATCCCATGCCTTCTAGCAGCTGGTAATTTTGTGCATAACGTTGTTGACTTTGTTTTATTGTTTAAAGACTGATAAAGTTCCTACTACGTTCCTTATTGAATGAAAAAGTCTTATTTTTTATAAAAGTTTTTTTTTTTAAACAAGCAATTATTTAAAAAATTAAAAAAATAGTTTGAGCTTTTTTTTTGCAAGTGGCAACTGTGGCCTATTGTCTGTATCACACTGTACGAGCAAGACAAATCAGTGCGCGCACACATTTTTTTCTCTCTTCCTCTCATAGCCAGTGTATATAATATCTCAGTCAGTATTTCGTTTGCGAGCACATACATATAGAATTATGGATGGAGCTTAAGTAGTTTTACTTCAGTCGTGTGGTCTAAAGCACACTCGTTTTTTTTATTCAAATTGTTTGTCAATATTCAATCTATTTGTTCTTGTTTCTTTTTTATTTTAATTTAATTTTTATTTAAAAGTTAAAAGTAAATAACTTTTAATGTTTTACCTACATAAAATTAACATTTTTTTTATTAGTATCTGCTATTTTTTTCTTGTTGTTTACATTTGTTAGTTGAAAAAAGCAGAATAAGCAGAATTTTATTTCTCTAAATTTGAAAATCTGAATTTTGTAAAGCAGAATTAAAAAAGCTGAATTTTTGTGTGAGAAGACAGAATTTTGCAAAGCAGAATTTCGCCCGGATACCTTTTTCGAACTAATGGCAATCAACATAATTTTCAATTGCGTACCGAGTGCGATCCCTCTAGCACCCCCAACAATGTTATACACTCCCACATATTTCAATATCTCTCGGCCAAGTTGTACTATCCATTTGATTGCACAATATTGAATCTGATAGTACTATCTACAGCTGCACTTCCACTACAGGACATTTATTTCGAAAGTTTGCATTCCCAATCTAACAGCACAACATTGTAGCTCACCGTCTACACAACAAGAAGTTAAATAATTTCCAAAACTAAAGACGCAAAAATATACCAGGATACAGCAAGAAACCGGTTTAATTACATCTGAGGTGAACGTGCAGCTTGAGCGCAAAATAAGGAAGCTTTTTTTTTTTGAATAGGGCAGCGCAGAAAAAAATAAGACATAAGAAACCGCATTTCTGTTCCGTATCTTCGTTACGGAGATGCAGAAGGAGTTTAGGAGGTGTGTAAACGAGTCAACTCATTAGTATTCTAATGTTGCCCCACTATTAACACATTCATTACGAAACTCGTGCAACTCGTTATGGTTCTTGTGTTGCTGCGAATAAGGATATCTTTTCGCCCATGCAGCTGGGTTTAATTTTCTTGCAACGTTTTGTCGTTTTTTTTTGTGCATCTGCTCTGACCCATTTCATGGCGATAATGTTGCACATGTTGGGTGTGATGCTGTTTTTGATCTTTTGAACGCAAAGTGCAGTGTTTAGTGGTTAATGACGAAATTCAGACGCCGGCCGTCGGGCTATATGATGGTTAACTTCCTAGAAATGGTTTCTATTGCATGCAATTATACAGAAATGAATTAGTGGTTATGTTGCGCGAATATGTTTTCTTTCAGACGGATGCTGTATTATGGTAATCCGTTGTATAACTTATTTTGGGTGCAGGAGGGCTATGATTTATTCGGAATAACTGTTTATTTCTATGGTGATTATGTATAAAATATCTGACAGGAATAAGTAATTATTGTGCGTGCGAGGTGTATGGCTTAAGTGGGATTCCGTTAATGGCAGACAAATGAATTATATATTCGGCAGTGAAGTGGTTATGTGCCTATAATCTGCAGAGGGACTGTTAAGTCCTGAGATGAGGATATTGTTTGAAATGAAATTAGTGCAATGGATTGAATTGGCTTTGACTTGTCTGAGCGTTAATTGATAACGTGGATTATTAGCGAAAGGGATGTGTGTGCAGATAATGAGATTTACGCACGGTCTGGATTAAGCGGACTTAAAAATACGCCGATTGCACGAACGGATCCATATACCAATTTCATGCGGAAGAGACGATGTGGTTGTAGTTTCTAATCCTGTTTTCTTAGACCAGCGTCTTATTTTCCACGTTTCTCAATGATTTTTAGGGCTTCATAGGATGCTTGATGTTTTTCTCCATAATCTTTCTTTCTTTCTTTGAGTGAAGAAATTCGCTTTTCTTAAAAACTGCTTTTGTGATAGTCAACCATGATTCTTGCTATAGAAATAGGTACCCATCTTATTGGAAGCAATACTCAAAAGTGGGAATCCGTTTATATTACACATTTCGAAGGGCTGCTTCGACTCGTGATAATTCTATGATAATCAGTACTGACTTTTTTATGAAATTTATTCGCTATTTTTAGACATTTTATTCAGTTTACAGACTGTCAACCTAATCTGCCTGTGGTCTACTTCACTGTGCAGGCAACCATGCAAGTAAGGGATTATCCCCAAACAGGATATACCAATGCCAAAGTTGGTATGTTTGTATGTTATTCATTATGATGCCTTTTGCTTTTATGACTCCACAACATTTTAAACCCATGAAAGCCTACGGATTGGGTAGCCACAGCGAAGCATTTATAAATTTAAACAAGTCCCTTATAGGTCTCTAAGTATAGATTCTTCTAAGTCATAAAAAATCATTTTCCAAGAATCCTATTTCTGTTGTTGGCGAGAGCTAATATCCTAATGCTACTCCTCGTTGCCTCCTCCAGGTCTTCAATGCCGATTCTCAATTTCTTAGTATGGTATTTCAGCATAAATTATCATACATCTCATCAGAGTATTAGCGAAACAAGTCAACATCTGAGTTCAGGAGACTACTGAGCGAAAGACTTAAGGTTGGATCCCCACTTCTCCTGGAAAAAGTTCTCAATTCAGCATTAAATTGTAGGTCCCTTCCATTCATCCCAAGAAATGAGGCCTATGCCGCGCGGAATTTTTTTAGTCGTTATGATCGATTGTATTTTATCAGAGAAGGCTGACTCCATGATATATAGATGCAGATATAGATGGGGTAACCTGGTAAAAATCCCACACTGTTATTGAACACGGGCGCAGTTTCGTCTACTGACACACTCCATGTGGTTTGTATCTAACATGTTTTGAAGTTCCTGCCAGATCACTATGCATTTTCATTCTTCGGTAAAACTTCTACCCACCTGAATTCAGAACCAATGGCCTTCTATGGCATAGAACATCTCAGCACAGCACAATCGTCATCGATAGTAACCTGAATTGAGCACTGAGGAAACCAAACGAGAACGTGAGGAGGTCTTAAAATAGTAAAAGCTTTCTTAAAGTCTGTATACTTCTGTCGCAGCCCCTTGTAGCCTTATATATGCTTCAGGCCTAATATGCCCTGAGTTTTTTTTCGCTTGAACCCATCTTTAGCATAGACCAAACTCTTCTAATGAATCTTATTCGTCTTCAATTGCGAGAATGTTTTTGTTTTCCAATCTTAAAACACCACAACTGTCTTAGGGTCGATGTTCCAAGCGCTTAGAATGTGAAGGGCCTAAGCGACATTTTCAAACATTTGAGTAATCAGCGTTTACAGCATTTTACGTTTAACTTTTTTGATAAAAATAATAAATGCATGGTTAATTTAAAGTAAATAAAAAGCAAGTGCTTTTATTTTTTGTAATATTTTGTAATAAAAAAAAGTATTCTGTTTTTTTTTCTCATCAGGAAATGCTGAAATGGCGTTTAAGTTGAACTATTAATGCTCTACCGGAATAAATTCCATCTGCTCTTTTACATTTATCATTTTTTCCCAGGAATTTGATTAGCCTTGGCATAAAATCCTCGTAGCATTCTTTGTAGGGGTATGAACCATAGGTTTTTTTTTAAATATTTCTGACTCGCCAACTCGATAAAGAGTTACTTCGACCTGAGTAGATCTTTTATGCCATAGGATCAGAATAGGTTTGTTTAGGTTAATAGAGTTTCTACTTTCCTAATGTAGCTGATGATGATTTCAGCAGAGGATGTCTTTACTTCTTCTGGGCTTATAATTTCCCTGAGAAAGAAGTTCCTTCTGATACCACAGGGCATTCACATAAAATATGCTCAGTTGTTTCGTCTTCTTCAAGACATAGGCGGCACTTCGAAGAGTCGGCTACATGTATTTTATTAAGGTGATATCGCAAACCATTGTGCCCCGTTAGGTAGCCAACTAGATTTTTGACATCAATCTTTTTGGCATTATTTGTGAAAGGTTTCATTACTTTGGCCTGTCTTAGGCCTGGGATGTTTTCCCAATGTGAAATACACTTGCTGTGTTCCCAGCTTTTTATGGCGAGGTTCGGCGCTGATTTAGAGATTGCGCAGTAAGGTTCAGGTCCTGTAAAAGGTGTTTCCGAACCTCTTTCCGAAGCAGTCCGTCGATTTTTTCGAATCTTTCACATTTAATTTGTTTTAGGATCGAAAATGATTTTGCATAGCACATGAATCTGACCAATAATAATATGGTCTCCATCTTTAATGTCGCAATTATATTGAACAGGACAAAGAAGTCCATAATATGGAGCTGGCTACTTTCGTACTTCCTCTATCTAAAGCTGACTTGTAGCTTAATCGATGTTTGACAGTGTTGTTCCCAGCATCACAGGTGTAGCAGGGCCGTCTTTAACCTTTTGGAGTCTCTGGGCATATTAGGATATATATATATATTTCGAGAGATAATCGAATCAGACCACCATTGTCGGGTCTCTTTTCGTCTCTCTACCACTGTAAATCTTACTCAGAGAGACTCTCTGGATTTCTCCACAGTTCTTCTCTGGGCTCAATTCCTAGTGTTAACGCTAGCATCTGTTTATGGGAGATCCGTTTCATCGACTGGGTCTCGACCCATTGATGTCCCAAGATCCTCATTCTTCTGCCAGCCAATGCCGGGCATTGACACAGTATATGTGCCGCTGTCTCAGATTCCTCCAGGCATAGTCTACAAGTATCATCCTCTATAAGGCCCATTTTCCTTAAGTGATACCTGAAATTACCATGTCCTGTAGACAAAGCCACCACCCATTTCAATGTTCCTCGACTCATGCTTAGAACTCTTCTTTGAGTGGAGCAGGTCGGCCACTTTATTGCCATTTTAGCTTGTCTACATTGTTCCACGGTTGACCACCTTCTCAGGTGTTCTGCCGTGATCCATTTGTGGACAAGCTGTTCAACCATTCCTCTGCCAATTGAAGAGAATGGTTCTGGTCCCAGCAACTTTTCAGTTGACCCCTGTTTTGCAAGGGAGTCCGCCTTTTCATTGCCTTCGATCCCTATGTGTCCTCGTACCCAAGTCAGTGTTACTTCATTTTTAGATGAACACTTATTGAGTTTAAGTACGCATTCCAGTGCCAGTGATGTTGTGATGTTTGTTTGTTCCATGCATCTGATCACCGCCTGATTGTCCAGTGCTATGAGGATATTTCTTCCTTCCACCTGACACTCAAGCAAGTAGTCCAACGCATAAAGCAAGGCAATCATCTCAGCCTGGTATACTGAAGTGTATTTCCCGAGGCTAATGTGACGGGCAAGTTCCAGCTCTTCTGAATAGATACCGGCCCCCGCCCCGCCATCCATCATGGATCCATCCGTGAAAATCACTATTTCACCATTTCTTTTTTCTGGAAGTAATCCGTTCTCAATACGAGTTTTGTGATTTCTTTCCATAATACGCACCCTTGTTATTCGATCCATAGGCATGTTTAGCTCCCTAATCTCGTCTTTAACAAGTTCCAGGATCTTCCTATGTCCATAGATCGTACCACGATGGTGCATATTAGGCATATTAGGATAATGGGGCCCCTATGACTTTGACAGAACACTATTTTGTTAGAATAGACAAAGAAAGTAGATAAACAAGGTTAAATATTTATGTTTTATTAACAATCACATGAAACGAATAGATAAATGTAATATAGTCCACAAAAGTAACTGATTTTTCTTTGAAATGTGTATGTGCTTAGTATACCATTATATATTTAAATTTATCTAAGCATGCTGAATTCGGAAAGCCTAACTTTTGGGCGAGAGTAGAATAGCTTCGCGCATGTAAAAGCTAGTAATTTAGGTTCGATTTCTTCGAATTATTGGGTTTTTTAAATTAACTTTTTTTTAAATGTTTTAAATCTTCATCAGCAAACTGCAGAATATTTTAGAAATTTTTCATAAAGGTGTTAATTCTCACATGCAACCTCATGTAAGAAATAAATTTCAAGTACATTATCTTCCTTTTGACTGACTTGTTGTATAAATGAAGGGTTAAGAACGTTTAATACATTCTTCCACTAAGTTTATTGAAAAGTGATTGCATATTACACCTTTATCGTTTGCTAAATTAAAATCTAAATGCGAAAGAGAAGTTTACAAAACAAAAAATTCATAAAGGACCTCCATCTGTAAGGAAAAAGGCAAATTTCAAAAAATGTAGCTTATTAACTTCTGAGCGCTTTTTTGAGTTAAACAGTCCCTTTTTTGACCACGAGAAATCGTAAACACCAACTAACCTTATCCTCATTTATTTGCCATTCGACTTATTCACGTGATATTACCGCCAATGACATTTATAAATACAAACTACCCTACAGCCTCTCGTAAGCACCGACCAACACGAAGCAACAAATAATTATAAATACACTTGTTCTATAGTTAAACCCGAGTCGTTTGAAAAAGCAAATAAAATTAGGTCCCAACGTACTGCTCCCTCCCCCCAACAAAGCGAATGGTGATTTATTTCCTCAAAGAAAACATATTTATCTACCGATAAGGAATGGAACGAACTACTACATGACCAGAATACAGACGAGAGCGTGCGTTCATAAAAAAGGGACTCGACCGGTCTAATGTCTGTTTGTTTATATGTCTGAGCTCTGGGTCGATAACGAGTCCAGGCGCATAACGTAGCCAACCAAAAAAGTGAACGGTCACGTTCCTTTATTAGCCATAAATGTATTTCTCGTCCTCGTGCTTGTATAACTCTTTTATTTACTTTTTATTGGTTCTTGGGCTATTTCTATGCATTGTTACGTTTGTGTGGATATGGGCTTCCGCTTTTGTTAGTCTACTTTGGTGGTGGTATGGTCCTTGTCCATTTCCATTGTAATCACTTTGTTCAACAGGATATCGATGGCCTTCCCATTCGTATCGGGAGTGGTGGCTTTAGGTGGTGAAGTGAAATTTATCGCATTTCCCAATTGCGGAAGACTGAAAAATTGCTGTAATATCCTATTGCACGAAGGACGACGATATGTTTGTGCTGTGGTCGAGTGTGTGAGGCGTTGTTTTGGGGCAAAAGGGATCCGAAGAGAGCTTGTGGTCTGCCAGCAGGGCTCTTTGACAACACAATGCGTATGCACACACACCGAAGGAAATGCAAATTTCATTCATTGAAATTCTTGGACACACCACACACGTTTCCTGGGGAATTGAATTTAAGGGATTAGGTTAAAATCTGTTTGTCATATGCCGGTGGAAATTGAATTTTCTTTGCCAGTTATGTACCACAGTTCTGATGAATAATTTTTCAAACTGAAGTCTTCTATGATATGGGAATGTGGGATGTGAATTGTGAACAAATTTTGAACACACTGAGACCAATTAGTTTGGGATTCAGGAGTGAAATGATGTGTGAATGATAGACACGATAGAGTGGAAAATAAAAATGAATCATGTGCCAATACTAACGAAACCAGTTTTCAGTTTTTGTTCGGATTAGCTTTAAGGTCTACGAAGATGAGAGAAATGATGACAAAAATAACGAAGAAGAGTAAGAGTGCAATAATTTTTTATTCTCATGAGTTATTAACTCATGTACAAACAGACTAGCCTGTTGGGGAGGTGAAGTATCCCCTGCTGGCTGCTCGATGATCTCGATGTAAAAGGCGGTGTCGATGCTCGTTGAGGTCGTACACAAGAAGAAGGAAAAACTAATTAAATAATATGGAAGAGTGGTTTCCGGACTAACTACAAAATACTATGCTATTTAAGCGACATCTAAATGTTGTCACTAGGAAAACTGCAATAATTTTGAAAAGCTATGTTCGATTACATTTTGACCTGAACAAGCCAGATTGTGCGATATATCGCAAAACGCGAGGTATTTTTTTCTATTTTGCGGTGTAAGATTAGAATTTGCGATATCTCTTATTTTTTGCGATGCTTGAGATATTTTGTTTTATTAATAATTAAAGCAAAATAAAATACTAATTTAATAAAATTCTTCCCATTTGAAAACACTGAATACAACCATTATTGCCAGAAATGAACCAACCCCAGAAATGCTTCAAGCCTTCAACTCGAATATGTACGAACAATATTCAATTCAAGATGAAGGAGACGTGAACGCGTACATCGAAAGCTTTTAAAATAACTGAGTTACATAACTTGATCTTGCTGCAATACTAATACCAATTTGTTCCTTTTTCTTTGTTATTAGCCGTGTTTTTTTAGCTTCGATCTAAGCAAAGCAAAGCAAAGTAGGATTTTCATCACGCAATTACAACAACTACGCTCTACTTGACACTTCAAGACTCACTTGTAGTTGTTGTAATCGCGTACTGAAAATCCCACTTTACTTTGTTTTGCTGAGATCGAAGCTCAGAAAAACGCGCCTATTGTTTTCTGTTACATAACCAAAAATATTAAAAATCGAGTGAAAATCAAGTTTAATGTGTAATTTTTTTTGTTTTTAAGCATTTTGCGATTATTGCAATACCTTTTTTGTAATTTTGCGGTTTTTTTGCGGTTTTTTTGCGAAAAAATAACTAAAGATTGCGATAAAGGCTCATAAAAATCTGGCAAGCTTGTGTACAAAGCGTATTTGAATAGGAGTTGTGTTTTCTAAAACTTGGCCAACGATGTAGGTACGTACTTTAATAAAGCATTCGCTAATCATTTAAGAGCCACACTGACCGCTGTGGTACAACGACCACAATCGAGTTGTGGCACGTTATCGTGCATTATAAGAATACATACAGTACAGGCCAACCAAGACTGGCAACACTTTTGTAACTGGCGGCCATTTTGTCAGCTGTAAAGTGATTTATTTTCAGTTTGGTTTGGCATTTCAACATGAATAGACTGACGCCTGAACAACGCTTCCAAATTGTGCAAATTTATTTTGAAAATCATGGTTCTGTTCGAAATACGTATCGCGCACTACGTCCATTTTACAGTAAACATAATGGAGCTCACTTTTGGTTGAATGGATACGTCAATAAACAAAACTGCCGTATTTGGAGTGATCCTCAACTGTATGTTGAGACACCGTTACATCCTCAAAAACCGATTGTTTGGTGTGCTTTGTGGGTTGGTGGAATAATTGGTCCGTACTTCTTTAAAAACGATGCTGGCCAGAACTTTACAATGAATGGCGACCGCTATAGAGCCATGATTACTGACTTTTTTGTTCATCAATTGAACAACCATGATGTGCAGGAGCTGTGGTTTCAACAAGACGGCGCAACATGTCACACAGCTCGTGCTACAATTGATTTATTGAAGGAAACGTTTGGTAACCGCATAGTTTCAAGTTGCGGACCCGAGAATTGGCCTCCAAGATCGTGTGATTTAACGCCGCTTGACTATTTTCTGTTGGGATATGTGAAGTCGCTAGTCTACGCTGATAAGCCCGAAACGAATGACCACTGGGGCTGCTGAAATCATAAATGCTTTAAAAAAAACGACGCGAACAGGTTTAAAATATCTCAGGGATTATAAGATGCAAATTTATAGTTTGCGGGAAACCACATAGGGTTAGATTTTCGAATACTTTCCAAGGATTGAAATTATTCGTTCGATAGGAGCCTTAAAAAAATATTTTTAAAGTTCGATAGAGATTTACTCCTGTTGAAGATTGATTGAAGATGAGATCCCCGTTAGACATTTAAAAAATTGAGTAACCGACGGTTGTACCGTGGTATGGATGAGAGGTAACTCGTTAAAAATTATGGAATATCAGAGAAAGAATTAATTTTCATAAATTAGTTTTAAGGTCTATTAAAATGATATAACTTTTATTCGGGCAAAAAGTTAAATTTTTTTTATACAAGGTGGGCCAAAAGAGATCATGCTATTGGAAGATGCTGATGCTAGTTTTGCAAATGGCCGCCAATGTCAAATCTGTTTTGACATTTGTGGACTAGACAGATGTAGAATACAAGTAAATAAGCCATGGAGCGATACACTCCCCAAGAACGCGGAATAATCGTGTCTATTTTTTTGCGTAACAATTCGTCTGTAGTGTTGGCGCAGCGCGAATTCAGTCGCCGATTCCACGACCGTCCGACACCGACTGCGCAAACACTGCGCCGACAACCTTGAAGAGTATGGGACCACACGAGACGTTTCCAAGAGTGGCCGGCACCGGAGCGCCCGTTGTGCCGAGAATATCGCCGCTGTTGACGAGGATTTCGAGCTGTCGCCGGAAACATCGACCAGACGCCGGAGCCTCGCAATTCGCCATCAGCCGGTCTTCCCTAAGGCGAATTTTTGGTCAAAGACTTGCGCATGTTCCCGTACAAAGTCCAGTCCGTGCATCAGCTGCTGCCTGTCGACCGCCAAACGCGTTTAACCTACGCCCAGTGGACGAATGCGCGATGAGGCTCATTTCCACCTCAGCGGGTACGTGAACAAGCAAAACTATCGCTTCTGGGGCACCGAAAATCCGCGAGTAACGCACGAGGAGCCATTACACCCGTTCAAAGTTACTGCATGGTGCGCTGTTCACGCTGGAGGAGTCATCGGGCCATTTTTTTTCGAGAACGCCGCTGGTCAAACGACAACAGTGGACGGTGCGCGCTATAGGGCCATGTTAACCGAGTTTTTTCTGCCGCAATTGGACGCATTAGGACTGGAGGACATGTGGTTCCAACAGGACGGAGCTACGGCACACACTGCGCGAGCCACAACCGATATTCTGAAGGCGGCGTTCCCGGGTCGCCTCATCTCTCGTTTTGGCGATTTGCACTGGCCCGCACGATCGCTAGATTTAACCGTTCCAGACCGAGGCCCTAGAATCCCTCAAGGACAACATTCGACACGAGTGCGAGAATCTGTCGCCCGAAGTTCTCGCCGAAGTGATGAAAAATGCCATAAAACGATCCCGTATGGCAATCAATTGTGACGGCGCCCAATTGGCCGATATCATCTTCTCGACTTGACCAATAAAATTCTAAAGGTTCAAATAAACATAATCAAAAAACCGAATCGAAGTTTTTTATTTAGAAAAAAAATGAGAGCCAAACAACATCGGATGGCTGTAGTAAAGAGCTACAGCTCTGCCTTCCATCAAGTTCCATCAAATCCCTGACAAGAGATATATATAAGACATCATAAGTTAAGAAATTATCTACAGTATTTACAAGCGCTCCCCTGTCATCATACCGCCATCCACCACGACCTTACTCAGTGCTCGCAGTCGATAATACTGGTGTAGTGGTGTCTACCATCAATTCAGCAAGGGTAATAGATCCGATCCATATTTGGCGTTTTTCTTCTTTAGTTCAGAGCAGAACCTGAACTGTTTGTGTTTCTTTTTTAGCTCAGATACTTCAAAGCTCAGATTTTGTGTTTCTTTTATCGTTCAGAGCATAGTCAAAACGCGCTCTATGAGATCAGAATAAATTGACTGAGCAGGCTGAGTGAAAAGCTTCTTACACACTACCAGTCACATTTGACGGAAGAAAAAAAACAGGATAAGAAAAAAAGTTGAAATGGCGGACGAACCTTGTTGTTCTGGAACTGAAAATTAACCGATTTAATAAATAACAATTAACAAATATTCAATTTATGCATTTATGTCAACTATTTGCTCAAGTGTGTTCGATAATTACGCTCGGTTAAAAAGCGCGCTCATAATGCTCGAGCTCAGTTCAGTGCTCAGCTCTGAACTAAAAAAGAAAAACGCCTATTGTATACCTTCAATGGATTTCAATATTAGTTTTTGCACGCTCACAAAACAACAGATCGTTTAATAATTTGATATTTCAAAAGCATTTGACAGAACCTCGCGTCTTTTGTCGAAAATGCAATGAGTGCGTCTCTTATTCGATGGTTCGATAGAAGAAGCAACCCTTCTGGAAGTTGAATTGAGCTTATTTCGGAAATCCGAAACTTATCGTGTAATTGCTGGGTCAGTTTTGCCTTTTGCTTTGTTATAAGAATACCTTTAAGATTCCACTGCAATTGTGATAATCACGGATAGTCGTAGATCTTTGTTCATGCGAGAAGCGCACACCAACACCGGTTTAAATTAATTGGGGAGTCATGCATTGATCCCTGAATTATGAGCAGCTCGTGGATTAAAGAAGTTGGTACACCAATTACATATAGGGAGGACCCTAGCCTCAGCATATTACACATATTGGTTTGCGTTTTAAAATTAATGAAACAGAATGATTCTCTAGAGTTAAAACAATAAGTTTTTTGAGAAAATAAAAGTAAAAAATTCGCGCGAATTCTCTGAAGCTAAAAGTCAATTTATTTTCTCAAAAAAAACTCACTGTTTTAGCTTCAGATTTAAATAAATTAAATATTTACGGTCTTGAAATCTTATAAATCCATTCAGGTACAACAATAATAAAGCATTTCCAACCCTTATATCTTCCACCTAGCATTACATAAATTTGGTACCTACCTCCTTCCTTCCTCCATAGATTATTCCGAATTCCACTCATATGTGTCTATTTAGACTTTAGAGAAACTTTAACCCAACACTCAACATAATACTCTTTTGAGGGTAACACTATCCACTAAAGGTGAATGCGATTATTGGATTTTAGTTGTGGAGTTGAGATGTAGATGGCGCTAGTAGCGAAATTTGGCTGGGGATGAATTGTCCGGGGATTGATTGGCAATCTTGTTGGATATGCCTTTCGCAATGCTATAAGTAACAAATTAAATATGCGATGACACCCCAGCTTCTCACAACTTCTCTGACTTTTATCTCTCGAATAGTAATGTAAAACGGTCTTGATTAAGCTTGGGGGAATATAGGGCCTTATCTTCCCTGTATCGGTGTCGCACAAAATACCGCACGTTGAAAACAAAAGTGGCACTAAACAAAAAACCTCATTTTCGAATATGGCCGAAGTGTCGTTTTGTCTATTACCGATGGAGTGATCTACCTCGAAGTAATAAATGACACTAGTGCGATTCGACGTTAATTAGACGAAGTATCTTTGAAATAATATGCCTTTTTATTATGCGCACATGCTCTATATAGATCATTGATTTCCACGTTTTAAAACATTAGTACGAGCTCCAACTTTTATTGTAAACCATGGAAATCAAAGATCTATATCTATATAGATCATGTGAGCATAAAAAAGGCCTAAAATCTACAAAGGATCTCTTTTATAAACCTAGATGTAACTCTAACTCAAAAATGTAAGATTGTATACCCGCCGCTGAAAGTAACGAGGTTATATATCAACAACTCAATTCTCCAAGCAACTTAAGTATACCTACAAAATCGGAGTCCTGATCGAATTTAATTTTCTGTTAATTTAGTCAGGCTCAACAATTGAAGCGTCTGCTATGGCATTTTCTTGAACATTTAATGTCGTTGGTGTATTGGCCTTCAACATTAAGTTGACATATTTGACGTAGGGCAGCTTGATCCATTTTTTTTTAAACGCAAGTTAAATCTTTTATTATAATATTTACAAAAGTTAGCCTTTTCAGCACTTGCTAAAAAAATTCGAATAGGAGATGCATCTGCCAGTAACTCTTTTTTATAAATAAGGTATGGTTTGTTTGTGCGTCCAACTCGCTGGAATATATACCTGACCCCGTACCCTCACTGGTTTTGGAGCCGTCAGTATATACTGGGGTCTCATCTTCCCTCGAGACTAGCTTCCTATGCCAGTCCTGTCTGTCAGGGCACGGCACTTCGTACGGCGTGTCAAAAGCAAGTGTACCTAGACTTTCATCCGCCTTTTCCGGAATTTCGGAGAATGATTCCTCCAAAATAGTACCTACTATGCCCTAGACTACTGTTTTTAAAGAGCCCTCATTAGTGATCCGTAGCGCACTATTACCTGCATTTCATTGCATTTGTAAGTCCAGTGAGTCTTTATTAGAATACCTTTGCAGTAAAAATTTAGTTATTCTAAATAAGGGAAATAAGCCAACTTTTAGAAACTCAATGAGAGAGGAAGTCTTAGACCTGACTCTTTCAACTCCTTATGTACAAAACATCGTTGAAGACTGGCGCGTGTCCGATGAAGCATCTCTGTCAGATCACATGCACATAAAATTCAGACTTAGATGCAACACCGAACAGGCGCCGGCTCGATATGATAACAAACTTACAAATTGGAGAACCTATTGCGAAAACCTAGCGATCAAATCTGACATGCTTCCAGCACCGCCACTACAAACAAATGATGCTGACGATGCACTTAGCCAGTTAAATGATACTATTCTCTCATCTTTTGCAAATAGCTGCAAGGTAAAACGCACTGTGGTAAAGAGGTGCGTACCATGGTGGAATTCAAACCTTGAAAATATTCGAAAGAGAGTGAGGAAGCTTTTTAATAAAGCCAAACGCACCGGGGAGTGGGATCAGTATCGAGCCCTCCTTACCCAATACAACCTAGAGTTGAGAAGATCCAAAAGAGCTTCTTGGCGGCGCTACTGTGAAAAGCTTGAAGAGCTTCCTGCAGTGGCTCGCCTACAAAAAGCACTCTCGACAGATCAATCAAACTGCATGGGATTGCTAGTCAAATGTGACGGAACAATCACACGCGACCGGGAGGAAACTTTGATTACCCTACTTCAAGTTCAAGAAGCCTTGGAAGAAATAACAGCTTATCCGGCTAGCAGTAGCCCACCAAACTGCCAAAAAGGCATAAAGTGGTATACGGATGGTTCCAAAATGGACTCAGGGGTCGGAGCCAGCATATTTGGACCAAACCAAAATATTCCAATACCAATGGGAAAAAGCCCAAGCGTATTTCAAGCACAGCTCCATGCCATTAAAGAATGCGCAAGCCTCATTTACAAATCAGGTATAAAAGGCGCAAACATCCACATATTCACGGATAGTCAAGCAGCTATAAATGCCCTTAGCTCACCCATCATTGACTCCAAATCAGTCTTACACTGCTTCAATACCCTCCAAACACTCTGCACCAGAAACAATACCAAAATATGGTGGGTTCCTGGCCACGAAGGAATTGAAGGAAACGAAAGGGCCGACGAACTGGCCAGAAAAGGTTCGGAAACACCTTTTACAGGACCTGAACCTAACTGTGCAATCCCTAAATCAGCGCCGAACCTCGCCATAAAAAGCTGGGAACCCAACAAGTGTCTCTCATATTGGGAAAGCCTCCCAGGCCTAAGACAGGCCAAAAAAGTAATCAAACCCTTCAGAAAAAATGCCAGAAAGATTCTCAATCTACGTAGGCATGATGTCAAAAATCTAGTTGGCTACCTAACAGGGCACCATGGTTTGCGATATCACCTAAATAAAATACATGTAGCCGACTCTTCGGAGTGCCGCCTATGTCTTAAAGAAGACGAAACAACTGAGCATATTTTATGTGAATGCCCAGCCCTCTGTGGTATCAGAAGGAACTTCTTTCTCAGGGAAATTATAAGCCCAGAAGAAGTAAAGACATCCTCTGCTGAAATCATCATCAGCTACATTAGGAAAGTTGAAACTCTATTAACCTAAACAAACCTTTTCTGATCCTATGGCACAATAGATCTACTCAGGTCGAAGTGCCACTCTAAAAAAAGTCCAGTGGTAAAATGTGCAGGAACGCTTCCAGACATGTTGATGTCAGTCAGTCCACCTATTTCAGTGTCGCAGTCGTCAACTATAAGAGCCATTATTGCCATTATTACCCCTGGGAAAAGCTAATACAGTTAAGCTCATGCTTACTTCTTCCGAAAGTTTCGATATAGGTGCGTTCTTTCAGTTTGCATTACGCCTTTTTTTTACACCTCTTAAAAAATCCGAGGGTTAACGAATTAAAGGCCTTGTATTCGGAATGATTTTGCGAAGAGCTCGATCACGAATAGGAACGTAAGAACCTGCGTATTACCTTAACTTCTTGCGGCCATTTACAACAGGCTAAGGGAGGAGTACATAATATAACACATGGCTTCAAAAATTTATACCTTCCGCTCTTGGCACTTGCACGGATCTGGGGCTTAGGGTAGCGACCCAACAGTTAGTGGAATCGCATTTAACACTCGGTAATCCACACGTGTCTAAAGTTTGTCCTTACCAAAACACAGTCAAAAAATATGAAAATCAAATAAATCCCGCCCCCAATTTGGCTACCATTCACAACGTACCTTTAAAATTAAAAGCCGAAACGCATTCTCGCGGCATTGATTTTTCCACAATAAAAATGAATGGGCTTACGCGAATATGGCGATAGTCCAATTCGATTCTTTATTGATTCATCTCAGCTTTACTAGACGACCGACTGTGTTCAGCAAACAAATTTTCACTTTTCCTCCACAATAATACAGCGTCGGTTCTTTTATTTTTAAAATTGTTCATTGAACACTGTCCCGGTCCCCATGGGCAACGGCTATGCCGGAGCACATATGAAAATATTGGAAACGAAATTCTATGTGCTCAACCGTTTCCATTTTCGCGACATACCAATCCCAGGCATTGCTGAAAAAACTCGATAAACAGAAAAACTTCTCTTTCGGCACCACATGGTCCGTTCAACGAAAATAATTGCAAAATAAACTGGAAGCCATGTTTACTTTCGGCTTTTTCCCCCTATATAATCCGCAGTAGATAAACACATTCAGAGTCCAGAAATACTTACCACAAGGATTGGGTTTGGTACCCAACCAACCCCCGTGAATCAGCTGCCCGAAAAATAGAAAACTGACAGTTTTATTTCGGTTTCTTGTTTTTTTTTTTTTTTAATTTTATTGAGCAAAAGTTTAGTTTTTTTTATACAATGACAACGAGTATGAATGCTGTTCTATACGAAGAAGTTTTGTTTCTGCGTAAAGTGTCCCTTTCTGACATAGGTACACGGTACAGTGGTACACATAATTATATGCATAAAATTAAATTTAACAATTAAAATTTCAGTTTGCATCTCAGTTTATATGTTTTATTTAAATTTACACAAATTTATATATGGAGGACGTATTGTCTAAACTTATATAACACTTAATTGGTTTCGTTTTTTATAAATAGTAGTCTATATTTATAACGTGTGGTTTTTATCTCTTTTCTACAATTCTTAGGCATTACGTTATTGTTTTCTGTCTGCGTTATCTATTCAGATTTATGTTTTGCTCGTCTTAAAATAGGAATTTATTTATTTTTATTATTACTTTCTTATGTCCCCGGAATCTCTTTGATTGCTGTTCTGTAAAAATTTGCAAACTTTTAGCATGAGTAGAGTATCCTTTTCAGTTGCCATAGTCATCGATGAATGTGTCAATAATATAGCGTTTCACTTCGTTAATTGAAGTCCGTACATTGGAGCATTGGTGTCTTTCTTGGTTATCTGGCAGAATGAGGAGTTGCTGCAGCTCACCCTGGGGAAGATAAATGTATTTTGATTTTCATTTCCAAATATATTCAATTGGAATCAATTAGGATAGAATATAGAAACACAACCGATCTGATTTTAATCGGTATTAGTGGATGTCTACATAATTATAATAGAAATTTAGCTACTTATATAGGGTGTTTTTTTTATATATATAGCAACGCTATTTTAACTGCCGGCTATTTTGTCAGCTGTCAAGAGATTTATTTTTAGTTTGGTTTGCCATTTCATCATGAACAAGTTGACAAATGACAAACGCTTGCAAATCGTGCAAATTTATTTCGAAAATAATGGTTCAGTTCGCGAAGTTTACCGCTCATTTTATGGTCGACATAATCGTCCATCAGAGCAATTAATTCGGTTAACCATGGATCGTTTTTACTCTATGTGATAATACGCATCCGCAGAGACGTCGAACAGTGCGCACCGAAGAAACAATTGCCGCTGTAGAGCAAAGTGTTGAAGAGGACCCGGATGGTAGAGTCATGGGGCCATACTTCTTCCGAAATTATGCTGGAGAGTCAGTTCCCGTTAATGGAGACCGGTATAGAGCCATGATAACCGACGATTTTGTTCCCGAATTGGATGGCATAAATGTGGATGAGATGTGGTTCCAACAAGTGCCACACAGCGCACGTCACAATCGATTTATTGAAGGAAACATTCGATGAGCGCATGTACCTGTCAATTGGCCAGGAAGATCGTGTGATTTGACACCATTGGATTAATTTCTTTAGGGATATGTGAAGTCGCTCGCCTACGCCAACAAACCAGAAACGTAGGGGACTTGGAAGCCAACATTCGTGGCGTTATTGCCGACATACAGCCCCAAATGCTCGAAAAAGTGGTTGAAAATTGGACCTCTAGGCTTGGCTTTATTCGAAGCAGCCGCGGCGGCCACATGCCCGAAATCATATTTCATATAAACATTAATGGCATAAAACTATCCTTCCAATAAAGCCAAATTGATGGACATTAAAACGATTTGTTTGTGTTTTATTTCCATTCGAAGTTCTATACCTCTAAAAAAAACACCCATTATGTAAGTTTGGATTAAGTTCGATGTCCGTGAAACCTCCACCTTAATATTTTCCTTAATTCCCCTGCGTGTTGTAGGCTATGTATTATTGTCCTTTATTTCGTGGCGCAGTGTAAAAAATATAAGGATTATTGTGTGTTCTGTGGGCATCGAAGCTAAGACCTAAGACCACTGAGTTCAAATAATTATAAATATTATACAAAAAACAGACTTTTCTGCTGGTATGTTTGGTATGTCCAATGAAATTATTTTCTACCTGCCGTGTCCTGCCTTCACATATGCACAGATGTCGCTTTCTTTAATATTTCTTCTTAACTACTTTAAATGTCGATGAAAATCAAGAAACGAACGAAAAAAAATCCATCCAACAAGTACCACCAGTTCGTGCGCAAACCTTTCCCAATGATAGACCGTCCGTGCATCTAGACGGATTTCCCAAAAAAATTTCAAAATAAAACCGGTCGAAAAGCCTTATTTTTTTTGTCTGTGTATACGTAGAAAAGTCCCCCTGACATGTACAACAGTAATTACAACAAATTAACTGTTACCTTTTTGGAAGGTTCGTCAAAAATAATTTTTACAAAAAAACTCGAAAGTAATAATTTTAACATAAGACAGTTTGTCCCGAGCTATATTTCCGGTGTCCCGTAGGAAAGGCATTCCGGTCCACTACTTTTTGTTATTTTTATAAATACTATCAAAAATATGCGGATTATTTAGAACTACATAGAAGAGCTTATGTTAATAGCACGATAAGCCACACTTTTTCAAAAAACTGTTTTATTACTCGATGAAATTAAATTGTTCGCTATTTTTGAAATGAGGTCGCTAGTATTCACAAGAGTGACATTTTCCATTAAGAGTTGTCATCGAGTTTTTTGGTAAAAACGTTATAAGCCACATCCGCAAAGCAATACAAATTTTAAAAGTGCAAAAGAGAAATTATGAATTTTAGTGAAGAAACCATAGATAGTGATGATTTTTTTGAAGATAGCGATGACAGTGTCCTCGATAAGGATTTTAGGCCAACAGATGGGCTAAAATCATCGGAAATTACTGAGGTATGAACAATCCTTTTATTTTTGTGGCTTATCATATTATTATAAAAAATTCAAAAATTTTGTGTGGCTTACCATGTTATTGAAAAACAATCAAGTTGTAATATTTTATCTTGCTGCTTATAATGGTATTTGGGCTTACTTTATTTAGGAATCCAAAAATAGTTCTTTCGCTACACTGCAAAAATCTAAGAAGGGGTAATGAGATAACACCAGAAAAAGCTTCTCCATCTCGTTGGAGAAGAAGATGTGGCGATGATTACAACCGCGTTAAAGCTAACCGAAGGCGCAACCAAGGTCAAGAGTAGCTTGCCACAAAGTCGAAAAAAACTTGTTCATGCACGTGAATTGGGTTCTCCTTGTAAGTGCAAGGAAAGATGTAGAGAAAAGCTTACTAACACTCAAGATAATATTTTTACCAAGTTTTGGGATCTGGGATCTTATGATCTACAAAATAGTTAAATTTTCGGGTGTATTAATGTGGGTAAGATGAAAAGGTCCTACAAAATAAAAAACCTCAAGAGTCCGCTAGAAAGTTTTCCGCTGAGTACACCGTTAATATTGATGGGCAGAGTGTACAAATATGCAAAGTTGAGTTAATGAACATACATGGAATTCAAAAGGCCCGAGGAAGGGTCGATCACATTGTGAAAACCAAGACCAAAGGGTGTGTTGTTCATTTAAAAGATAAACGGGGTACACACAAATAGACCAAACAAACTTTCATTGGACAAAAACAATCAGTCAGGAATCACATTAATTCAGTTCTGAAGTATCAGAGATCAGTCGATCCATAACCTTCCAAAAACTTACCTTAACTGCGACATGACCATTGCAAGCCTTAATAAAGAGCTTGCCTTGGTGCAACGATCAAAATATTGAGCCGATAAAAGAAAGTGCATATCGCCACATATTTTCCACCGAGTTTAATATTGGATTCAAACTGCCGAAGTCGGATACTTGTAAAACTTGTAATAAAGTTAAATATGGCTAGACAAAATAACGCTGAACGGGAAAAACAAGATCTAACTACCATGATAAATTTACAAATGGCTCGATCTAAGGCAATGCAAGATTTGCTTAAATCTGAGACGGAGAGATCCAAAACCAATAAAAACATATGTGTTATATCTTTCGACCTTCAAGAAGCTATGCCTATACCAAAACTTACCATTGGGCCGAAAAATTTATTTATAGAATCTTGGAGTGCGTGATTGCACTGCTGACAAGGGTCACATGTACGTATGGGCAGAGAACCAGACCAACGTGGAGCAGAAGGTAGCTTCCGTCTTGATAAAGTTTCTTGCAAATAAACAGGATATTGAGGAGCTAGTCACATTTACTGACAACTGTCCAGGACAAAACAAAAATTGGCTTTTGACGTCATTTTGGCATCATCTAGTCAGGGAAAAAAAGCTGAAAATCATTACTCATCACTTTCTAGTAAGTGGACACATACATTTGGCATCCGACAGAGATTTTGCATTAATAGAGAAGCGTCAAAGAAAATAATGCCAGCCAAATTTACTCGCCACAGGGTTGGCATAAAGTTATTAAGGCCGCAAACAGCAAGACACCTTTCGAGTTGAATATTATGGAACAGGATGACTGAAAAGGCTGCATTGGTGGTATTTCACTGCTGTTTTTAGCTTAGGAAACTATTCCAAAATCGTTTTTTGTCAAACACACAGTAAATGGGGAGTACAAGGAAGTTAATATCTTAAAGCAGGGAAGACCTCTAACTGCAATTTTAAGCCAGATTAAAAGGAAATATATTGTAGCCGTGAAAATATCTAAAGCCAAGTTGCTCAATGTGATATCGTTGCGACCATTCCTCCAGTTAACCATCCCTTTTACAATAATTTGATTTCCGTGGACTCTGAAGTTGAAACAGAAGCTGAAGTCGTTGAATCAAGATCAAAACATATCTAAAAAAAACGAATATCCGATATATTATAATTTCTTCTAAAAACATTAATAAAATAAAAAAATATTTTCCTTCAGTAGTCATTCTAGTAAAAAAGAAAGTTTTTTTATTTTTGAAATTATAATTTTAATGTATTTATTTTGTACAGTAACATGATAAGCCACCAACTTTTACATGTTTTTTTTTTATAAACGCATTCCATAATTGGTTTTCCACTATTTAGGCATAATATAGAAAAATAACAAATACTTAACTCACCTTAAAAAAAGAAATTAAGTAAATGCCATGATCTGATTATTTGTTATATTTTTTTTCTAAACTTTGAATGCGACTATCTCCACTATTTGAATTTGTGGCTTATCAGGCTTTTGCTTTTTGTATTTATGTCTTAAATTGATTGGCGCAGCGTCAAATGCTGAGCAATAAATTTAAAAAGTGCAACGTGTTTTCGTACAAAAAGTAATTAAATATAATTGTTATCACTTAATTAAATCCAGTCGTTTGAACAGAGTTATCATAATTAAAAATCCGGAAGACATGTCGCAAAGCACATTTTACTTCAGTTTTACATTGAGTAAACAGTCGCGAATGCTTTCTAAAATTAAAATAGGGGTGCCCCAAAATGCATGCAATTTTTGTAAGTAAGTTTTGGCGACCAAAAAGAAAAAAAAACGTTTGACAATGAGCAATGTATTTTCAATGTTGAACAATATTTCAAAAATAATGAAAGTTCGAATGTCAAAATTTCATACGAAACTTGTGAAAAGGGTGGAATAAGTTCGGGTATTGTGGTATATTATGCGGGTAATGTGGGCCTGTACCACTTTTCTTGAAAACTGAGCATGCTTTGGGAATTCTTTTTAAAGTAACCATAAGCGATTGCAGAGAGAACTACGATTCGTGTTCAGGCTTGCCAGATTTTTATAAGCCTATATCGTAATTTTTAGTTATTTTGTCGCAAAAAACCGCAAAATTACAAAACAGTTTTCGCAAAATGCTTAAAAATAAAAAAATTGAATTGAAAAACTTGATTTTCACTTGATTTTTAATATTTTTGGTTAGGCAACAGAAAACAATAACAAAGAAAAAGGAACAAATTGGTATTAGTATTGCAGCAAGATCAAGCTATGTAACTCAGTTATTTTAAAAGCTGTTGTTTGAGATTGAGAATACCCAATAATGAATTATCTTGCCTATAATCACCAGTCAACATAATTCGTTTATCTTATTATTAACTGTTATATGTATTCCCATTCGTATCAATCTAATTGTATTTAATATCGTAAATATGTCTTGAAATTTTGTACTTGCACATCATAGTCTTTAATTAACTTTGTATGCCACTGTAAGACCTGCAAGCTCGCACAGCTTTACAGCAACAATTGCATTGCATGTGTAGGACTTGAGAGTGGGCGTGATTTGTTCTCCTTTTTTTGCGAAAGTGTGATCGGCTTGATCTTGTGTTGTTTCGAGCACTTGGATCTCGTTCGTGAAAGGCAGCACATCTACCCAGCTAACCCGAATAGCACAGATTGTGATTTGCAACAAAACTTCGATTGTATTGCTGTTATATTTAAGTAATCTGTAACAAAATCTTTTCTATATCAGTTGTATTCATGTTCACGCGGGACTATTTGTAACATTGTCATTCGAAATGTTGTAAATACGTTTTTTTAAGTTTTAAACTTGTTCACAAAAAGGGGGGGATGTTTGAAAATAGTTTTATAAGAGTTCGTAAGTTAGACTTCTAAAAAGGTTGGTAATAAGTTACAGATACGTTTAGTAAATCCTCATTTTGGATACTTCTAATTTTAGTTATAATATTATGGTTCATGTTTTAATGATGTTTCATGTAACAACCGCCATATTGTTCACCATTTTATATACCTGTTTAACCATAGGTCTTAAGATGTGAAAAATACATTTCAATTTTTCCAATATATTACATAGCTTCTACAATCCATTTGTATAGAAACTGATGAATATGGTATATTAAAATTTGTTTCTACAAGTCTTTTGGGATTTCGAAGCTTCTGATTTTCAAACTTTTCTTCTATTTAACCCTTTTTTGGAGGCGCGTGAATTTTCCGGACCCAAAACATTAATGTTCATGACAAAAGTAGTATTCGTTTAAGGATTTTGGTCTGAAATCGCAGCAAACTTGAACTGTTTTAGATACTAGTACCTTTCAGATCAAATATATTTACCTTTCCTTTTATACTTCATAATTTGTTTGTCTATACATGTAGACTCAAAAACCATTCCAATAATAACTTATTTAAAACTTCTGGAATGTTTACAGAAACATTTCTCGTACTTATTTTATATCCAATATGTTATTTAAACTGATTTGCATAAGCAACATGTTTTCGTCGAAACAACGTAATAAGAACTATCATTTAACAAAAAATAACCTCAGTAAAACACAAATACTACAAAGTTGTTGCAAAATATAAGGGGAAATGCGGCTAATTTGGTTACAATGTGGGATGTGACAATGTTACTGCAATACCTAGGAAATAACTTGATAGTTATATTAGAGTTGTATGTACCATATTAAAACCCAAGTGTGCTATTCGGGAAGTACCCGACTTGGATCTTAGAACGGCTGTTTGTTTTAATTGCGTAAAAATATGGAGATCCTCCCATTCTTTTTGATACTTACAAAACTTGAACTTATTTGCACTCATGTTTCAAAACGCAAATAGAAAACACCGTAAAAAATCGTTAGAACAATGACAAGCATAAACAGTTTTATTTTGCAATTGAACTAAATTGAACGGCAACGTCAAGATAGAAGAAATATGAAAATTTTTATGATTAATAAATAAAATATCGCAAACATCGCAAAAAATAAGAGATATCGCAAATTCTAATTTTACACCGCAAAATAGAAAAAAATACCGCGCGTTTTGCGATATATCGCACAATCTGGCAAGCCTGTTCGTGTTTGTTGTTTGATCACGTTTAAAATCGACCACGTTTTCGCTTAAGGCGCCAAGTGACAAAGAACAGAAACAGGAACAGAAACTGAAACAGAACAGAACGTTTTTTCGTTCTGTAGTAAATTCTGGTTCTGTTTACGTAGCTCGCTCAGCTACACAAAACTGAAACAGAAACAGACCCATAAAAACATGTCGCTGTCGCAAAATATTGGGTGACGGTCTTTATACATTATTTGGTGATTTCTCACGAAATCTATTATACTCTCCTCTTCGTATGCAGAAAAATGCAAACAAAAAAAACCTCTCCCCCACTATAAATTGGCTTTTCTGGCAGCAACAAAAATTTATTTCATTTTTGTTAGATGTTTTTTTGGAAAACATAAAGCTTCGGCTTATGTGGTACAATTGCCATGGGCTATATATAGTGGTATAATACAGCCGGACGACGAAGAACAATTTGAAGATGATCCTCCATCGAGGGACGCATCGGAAAATTCTGCAATAATCTGTGGAACGAAGATAAATCAATATCGAAATGGATATCTTGCGGTTTGGGATCATGCAAATTTTGTTCCCAAAAGAAGTGTCATATTTTTATGTTGTTCTTGTGAACAAGCTTAATTTAAAAATATGTACGTAGTTTTTTTTAAAGCCATTAAGGCAATTTTTTTTTTTTTATATATTGTTTCTTAATAAAATTAATAAAAAAAATTAGTATCTGTTAATGTGGTATATTGTACCACATTCAACCACAAAGTGTACCACAACTTTCCGAAAACGCAATTTTTGTGGTCAGAAAATTTTTTTTTGTAATGATTGGAGTCTTGCTTAATGTTGCTGAATGATAGTTTGTACTTGCATGGAACCACCTAAGGAGTTTGGATGCTTTCGGTCTTATACTTTATCCGTTATGTTCAAAATAGAAACGTGTATACCACAATACCCGAAATTGAAAAATTAAAAAAAATGGATCGATTGGAGATGCAAAGATGCACACTGGCCGTCCAAAAGCAATCCGTTTAAGTGATGTGGATAAATATATGGGTCTCCATCTCCGTGTTATCTGGGCTTTAAAACACGATTTTATGACTATTCTCATTTTATAAGCCAATTTGGCTATATATGGCCGAGTTCATAAAAGTAAAACTAGGGCAGTACTGAAATGTTTGCGTTCATTAATGTAAAAAACCTGCATTATCTTTGCATGACGGCAGTTTTATTTGCGTTCATATAAGTAAAATGACAGTCAAATTACGATCAACTCTGCATTGAATTTTATTTTGTTGCCGAGTTGCAGGAAGATGGCAGGAACAAAAATATGTAAGTAAAATAAATGAAAATTAAATAGATATATCCAAAATCAATGAAGGTTTTTTTTATTAAAAAGTTAAAATATATTATTTGTGTTTTATAGGAATGAGAGTGAACAAAAACTGTGGTCGGATGGTGACACGAAATTAGACTTTTTCCAAATCTCCAAATCTCCTTTTCAATAAACTGTTAAGAAATTGATATAAAATTTAAGGTCTTAATAACAAAGCGTTGTAGAAATAGAAAATGAACCTGAAATGTGGCCTTTTTCATACGAAAATGGTTTCTGATAACATCATCTGGAAATTTTCCTATCGTTTTAAGAAAACTCTTAGTTTTTGGAATTTTTCTTGAAATCCTGTTCATTTTTATCAAAAGAATATTCCTTTTTCTTAGAATTTTGCTTCTATATCTTTCAGAAATTTTTGCCTGAACACTTTCAAAATTAGATCCATTTAAGTGATTAAGTATCAGTCCCTAAAATGATTCTTCTAATTGACATTATTAAAGTTTTTATAAATAACAGCCATCTGTCACTGAAAGAAGAAAGATAAATTAAAAATTTCTGTCATTTATTTTTACTGCCTACTGCATATATCTCTCTTTTTGGAAACGCAAAACTACTGCAAACTTGCACCAGTGTATCTGTTCATAATTGCATTAAATCAATATTTTTTGCATGGCATGTGCAACAATGTTGCATTTTTGAACTCGCCCTTTGTCGATAGCCCGCTATGGATTTATATTGTTGAAGTCCTCCCCAACTGCTCTAGCAAATTGCAGTCACATGGTGTTCTAATTCGGTTTAAATAGCTTGTCATATATTTAAATCAGTCCGTGTATTTTGGCTACCCATAAAGTCTTTAGAAAAAAACACAGTAAAAAAAATGCGTTCCCACTTCATCGCACAAAGGGTTCCATATTGGCCTGATCATATATTACAGCCCTTTGGACATATTAAAGCTCCACCGGAAATTTCCCCATTACTTAAGGAAGGATAATAGGTCACCTTTGTCGCGAGCATCCTTCCACCAAACCCCAAGCTAAATATCAATTTCAGACATAAAGGACCATTTCAGCACCCAACCATGTTGTATGTAACGCAATTCAAACAGTTTCATTCAATTACGCGAAACATTAATAGCCGTAAAATGTCCCCCTTTTGCCAAACAATAAATTTCACAAATAAATTCAACAAATGTGCAAAAATGAAAAAAGAAAAAAAAAATGACAATGCACTCTTTTTTCAATACTCACACTGAATCCTCGTCCAATTTCCACATCGGCATCGTTCGGCAGCGAGAACAATCGTTTCGACACAACAAAACTGTTTGTCCACGAACAATCAACATAAATGGAAATGAAATCTCCGTTTTGGATGCTGTAAAACAGGAAGAACGGGATAAATAAAAATTAATACAGCACGCAGTATAAAGAGCAAACACTACAGCAACAACAATGAAATGTAATTAAATTTCCTGGACATAAAAGAAAATCCCTTTCGCAGTGGTTCCTTTATTTGTTGGCTCCTGATGCTGTTACATGTTTCTGGCAGAAAGATTATCCGCTCGCATGCTTATCACACAACACACTGATGGTCAGACGTTGGCTGGTGCCAAAACAATATCTATAGCAACCTCTGGACCTACCTGATCGAAACCTGGTGCCAACGGTTATCGTATAACTGGAATTTCACAGGTAGCATTTCGGTGGCATTATCTCGTTCCTGGTATAACCTTAAGCCATCGGCAGCAGTCTCTACATATAGGTTGTGGGTTGTGTTCCGTGTGGAAAATATTGTCGATGTGAACTTTGTATCATTCTGGAATAGAAAAACGGAAGGGAAAGCCATTCAAATTGACGATAACACGGGCGTGAGCTTTAATAACCTGCGTGACTAAATAGGGAGTAATTTTCGATGGAAATTATGTTTGAACACCTCCGCTTCATGGCTGTTCAGTCTAACCCCAACTTCGGGGGCATAGTGAGTATGGTGCTTCGCGTTTGAGTTTTTATGAGCCTGATAAGCAGCAGTTGGTTTTTAATTAATTCAAATTTTTTACACGATTTTGCGGTGGAAGGCATGACCGGAAGAGTAAACCGTGCTTTTGAGTGATGTTAATTAGCAAGTTTTAATTGATTGTTTGATAGCAAAAGCCGGCAATGAAATATGTATTTTTTAAGCTGCTTATGATGACCTTTTTTTGTGTGGGTTTTTTGTGGACCCCACTGAATAGGGAAGGTTTGTTGACTTTGGCAAATGATTTAAGGTGGCATGGTACTAGCATTTGCCGAGGACGAAATGTATTTGTTTTTGTAAGTATTACATTTTTGAAGGCAACGCTTGACATACGTTTGCAATTAAAATGCGCAAATTTGAATTTATGGATTTTATATATCCTGATTATTTAAGGTTTATGCAGTTCACTGAATCTGCTTATTGCAAGTGAGATTAAAAATGCGTGGGTAAAATAACCGCGGAGAGTACCTGTGAAGGTGCAGTCTGCCTTGGAACCATAGGCATCTGCCACAAAATGTTTTACTCGCCTCCATCACATCATAGAAGTCGGAAATTGTTTTAAGAATTAAAGATTAATCGTAGAGGAAAATCGGATACGTTGGCCAAGAAATAATGTACGTCAATGGAAAGTCTTCACCCATAGTATCATATCAACGCTTTAGTTTTTTACACAGTGTTTCCACTGGAAAAAAAATTAATCCGGTCAAATCTGACCGAATGACCGATTTTTATTTTTTTTAAATTCGGTCAAAAGATAAAATAAGAATTTTTGACCAGAAGTGCGGTCAAAAATGGAATATAGTAATATATTTTAACTAAATATATAAAACAAAAATGATATTACATAACTAAACTAATCTTAAATCTAATTAAAACAAAAAATAAAAATAAAACAATTTATTGAAAAGCTTTGCATCACAACGCTTAGCATAAAAGGGAACTTTCCACTCCACTTCGGCGTTTGAAATTGGTAGAACCAAAACCGAAATTGCAAAATATACTAAATCGTCTTCACTTTATTTTTTTTTTTTTCAAGTCAAAAAAGGTTTTTCCGGTTAAAGAATTTGTTCGTTTCGGACAAAAATCGGTTAGACCGGATTTCGAAAGTTTCTCCGGTCAGAGTGAAGAGATTTCGGTCAGAAATGACCGAAATCCGGTTAGAATGGCAACACAAGGAATTGACAAGTAGAAGCGGCTGCCTTGTTAAATCGTAAGACTAAGACTGTAGTGCCTCAAATCCGTTGTGTCGAAGAAGTAAGTCATGCCACATAAACTTATTTTTTTCTTAGTAGGAACGAAAGTATACCCAAATCAAATTTTATACAACTTAAAAAAAAAAAAAAAAATAGTACGTAGGGACCCTAGGCCTAGCTTCTCACAACCAATTGTTTTGTGTGAGTTATTTTTTTTTTATTTTTAGGACTAATGGAAGGGATCTACGAATTTATGTCGAGTCAGGAAAAGCTTCTTCATGACAGTTATACTCTCGTATCTTTGTCACAAGTTAGCGATAGGTGGCGCAGTGAAAAAAAAACCTTAAGATGTAAATTTTGTTTGTGAACGATATCGTGAAGTCTATATTCCTGAAAGGTTTTTGTTTATTTTTGCGGATGACACTAAGATACATACTTCAAGAGATGATAAATGTACTCTAGTATTTTTTAAGCCAAGAAAATTTACATCTTTAGAAACCGGTTTTAATGCTACCTCTCGACTTAAGTGTTAAATTAAAACAATTTTCCTCTGTAAATCATTTATCATGTAAACATATTCTTTTGATGTTATAGTTACTCCCCGTATTTCTGTAACCAAAGTGATTTTAGACACTAAACTGGCTCCATGAAATTATGCCCCAATGAAAAATGGCCCAAAAAAAATATGAAAAAAGGCCCCGAAAAATTGGGTAATATTTAGTAATGCGTATAAATTCTATAAATGCTTAATATACTACTTAAAATCTTAATATCTTCATTTGCATATACCTAATTGTTCAATAAGTAATTGCAATCTTCAAAGTTGATTAAATTTTTTGTTGTATGAGCCTCAGAATTTATTTGATATAATTATACTAAATCTAAACATGAAAAAGCAGATCCTCACATGGTAGCAGTTTTGTGCACAAAATTCACCGCTGAAGGAAAACATATGTAAGTACAATTTTTAAATCATTTATTCTTGGGCTTATCTCTAAATTCATTTATACAAGGTGGCGCAAAAGTAATCCTCCTATCAGAAAATGCTATAAATTTTGCGATTGGCCCCTAATGTCAGTTCTGTTTTGACATTTGTGTAGTAAACACATGCGAAATACACGCTAATAAACAATGTTACGCTACACTGCTCCAGAACGCGGAATATTGGTGACTATTTATTTGAGCAATAATCGGTCGGTGACTAGGTCATGAGTGATGAGGCCCATTTCCATCTTAACCGGTACGTAAATAAGCAAAATTTACGCTTCTGGGGCACTGAAAATCCGCGTGTAACCTACGAAGAGCCATTACACCCGCTTAAAGTCACTGTATGGTGTGCTGTTTTCGCTGGAGGAGTCATCGGAGCTTTTTTCTTCGAAGACGTCGCGGGCCAAACGGTTACTGTGAATGGTGAGCGCTACAGAGCAATGATCAACGAGTTCTTTTTGCCGCAACTTGATGAATTGGGATTGGAAAACATGTGGTTCCAACAGGACGGTGCAACGGCACACACTGCACGTGCCACAACCGATATCCTGAAGGATGCATTTCCCGGGCGCCTAATCTCCCGTTTTGGCGATTTGCACTGGCCAGCAAGATCGCCTGCTTTGACCGCTCCAGACTTCTTTTTGTGGGGCTTTTTGAAGTCGCGGGTTTATGTCAACAAGCCTCAGACTCTTGCAGCTCTTAAAGACAATATCCGTCAAGAATGTGAGGACCTATCGCCGGAAGTTTTGGCCAAAGTGATGGAAAATGCCATAAAAAGGGCTCAAATGACAATCAACTGTGGCGGCGGCCATTTACATGACATCATATTCTCGACTTGATGTAAAAAAAATTAAAAGACCAAATAAAAATAATCCACAAGAAGAATCAAAGTTTTTCATTTTTTTTTTAAATTACAGTACCATAATATCGAATGGGATATGCATTTACTTTTTTTTTATTCTAACTTGCACCTTTGATTGATATTGAAGTATATTTTTATTGGGTATTATTACTCTCACTACCTACACTATTTTCGTGATAAACATTAATTTGAATAAAATGATTTGCTAAATTTAAATCTAGTTGAGATGTGTGTTTAATGTGAAGGAATCGTGAACTAAGTTAGGGACTATCCCAATCGATTTTGAGGAAGCCCGAATAGCACAGATTGTGATTTGCAACAAAACTTCGATTGTATTGCTGTTATATTTAAGTAATCTGTAACAAAATCTTTTCTATATCAGTTGTATTCATGTTCACGCGGGACTATTTGTAACATTGTCATTCGAAATGTTGTAAATACGTTTTTTTAAGTTTTAAACTTGTTCACAAAAAGGGGGGGATGTTTGAAAATAGTTTTATAAGAGTTCGTAAGTTAGAGTTCTAAAAAGGTTGGTAATAAGTTACAGATACGTTTAGTAAATCCTCATTTTGGATACTTCTAATTTTAGTTATAATATTATGGTTCATGTTTTAATGATGTTTCATGTAACAACCGCCATATTGTTCACCATTTTATATACCTGTTTAACCATAGGTCTTAAGATGTGAAAAATACATTTCAATTTTTCCAATATATTACATAGCTTCTACAATCCATTTGTATAGAAACTGATGAATATGGTATATTAAAATTTGTTTCTACAAGTCTTTTGGGATTTCGAAGCTTAAATACACATTTTAATATTTTCTGATTTTCAAACTTTTCTTCTATTTAACCCTTTTTTGGAGGCGCGTGAATTTTCCGGACCCAAAACATTAATGTTCATGACAAAAGTAGTATTCGTTTAAGGATTTTGGTCTGAAATCGCAGCAAACTTGAACTGTTTTAGATACTAGTACCTTTCAGATCAAATATATTTACCTTTCCTTTTATACTTCATAATTTGTTTGTCTATACATGTAGACTCAAAAACCATTCCAATAATAACTTATTTAAAACTTCTGGAATGTTTACAGAAACATTTCTCGTACTTATTTTATATCCAACATGTTATTTAAACTGATTTGCATAAGCAACATGTTTTCGTTGAAACAACGTAATAAGAACTATCATTTAACAAAAAATAACCTCAGTAAAACACAAATACTACAAAGTTGTTGCAAAATATAAGGGGAAATGCGGCTAATTTGGTTACAATGTGGGATGTGACAATGTTACTGCAATACCTAGGAAATAACTTGATAGTTATATTAGAGTTGTATGTACCATATTAAAACCCAAGTGTGCTACTCGGGAGGGATATTCAAGGTGCAGATAGACATAGCCATTTGCAAGGGGAGGGTCTCCTGCAGGTGTCATTCAACCGACGACACCACAGCTGATAAGGCGTTTCATAATACCTAATTTCTTTTTCTTTCTCACAAACTTCAAAGCTATTTATCAATAGAAACACCGCGTCCTTTGCAGTGTTATATATCCTAGCTATATTTCTCTCCTTCTCGGCACGATATTTTTGTAGAACAGGGTTGTAAGCAGCAAGATCCCACCCCACCGACACGAGCTGATGTCGCGCATCCGCAAGCGTGCCAACCGCTGCTTCATTTTTGTGATCATTTTCACCTGATCCTGCATCTGCTCATGCTTACGACTGTAGTCAGTCGAACAGCAATGCTGATGCCTCTCACACCTGTATGCTACAAATGAGAAGGTGTTAAGTGACAAATTTAAAGTTTCGAGTAGGTAAGGTTAGGTTAGTGGGTGGGCAGGACAAGAGGAACCTGTACGTGCCACACTTAGATCAATGTAGATCCGTTGCGATGCCCTAGGGGCTTAGGACCCCCATACACTGGAGACCTATGAAAAACCTACGGATTGGTAAACCAATAACCAACCTGTTTTATTTACAAATTTGAGTAGGTCGTTAATGGTCCTGCCTGAACGTTCTTCTAAATCCTCGAAGAAGTAACTACCAAGGATTTTATTTCTTTTGTGACAGAGTGCTGGGCAGTGCTCATCACCGCATCCTCTGCACAGGTCATCTGTACTGCTACTGATTCCCATTTTCTTGATATGGTATTTCAGTGTATTGTGTCCGGTAATAATGCCCACAATTGAGGAAAGTGATTTGTTGTTTCGAGCAAAAAACGTTTAAAGTTGTTTGCATATAAATCTCCCTATAAAGGCAGTTGAGTTCGGTAATACGAAATAAAAGTAAATAAAGAAAATATATGTTTTCAGACAACGTGACTCCATTTATTAAATGTTATAATAAGTGGTATTTTTCTACAAATTAATGCCTTTAACGGCTTTATTTTAGCACTTTTTTACGCTACGAAACCTGCAAAAATTTGTGTATTTACCACCTTTAACCATATCCAACTCCCATATTATGTACACTAGGGCATCGGCGAATAGACCAAAATTTAAGTTGTCACATAACACCTTTATCGGATAAAAAACATCAAATGTTTCCAAAATGTCACTTAACCCCTTCTCTTTCTTAACGCTTCAATTGGTATCATTAATTTCTGCAGTGGTACATTAACATTCGCAAACGGAGTCGTGTGGCAACAGTTAATTCGTCTAAATGCCGATCATTTCATCGTTCCAAACACGAAGTGGCGTATGTTCAAAATCTTAACTTTACAGTAGAGCCAAAACGTCTGTTTGTATTTTGCGTAAAACATAATAAATCATTTACCTATACAGGTTTTTTCCTCACAAAAAAAAAGGCCTGCATTCAGTACCTACCTATACAAACGCAGATAGTAACTACCATCGCCAATTGCTACAGAATAAAATATAATAGGGTAAACATTGCTTAAATGCGGCTCCGTATTGCTTTCAAATTATTTGCTTAATTTTCATTTCATTTATTTACTCTGTGCTTACTGTTGGGGCCTACTATTCAAAGCCACAAACCGTTTTGATTAATTGCCAATTGATTCTGCGACCATGATTGCATGAGTGTGCATAATTTGGTAATTAAAAATAGATTATGCAATATCGGACTGGAGTGAAACAGTTTTAATGACCAGCCAGTGGTTAAATCAGAATTGAATAGCATATTTAGCGCGAAACACGGTTTAAGTGTCACTGGTGTATTTTATCCCACTGATGATGATTAAATGATGCATATATCGATGATGCTTGGGGCACAGTGAGCGATAAGTGTATAATTAGTGCGGGCACGGAGATGTTGGAAATGGCTCAAAAATAGATTTTGATGCTGCTGTCATGTGCATGTATTAAATTGCCAGCATTATATATTCATATGGCCTACAGAAGGGTCTATCAGTCCCACTTAATGTCCATTTCAAAGGAGTAACCCTTATCGATACAGCACTCAGCCATAATTTGCCTAAACGCATTGTTTACTGTCAACAAAGGTGGACCCTTGATCATAGGATCAGCAACCCCAAAAACTTTTCTGATAAATAGTCCTATCCTTGTTCGTATCTATGTATGGCAATATAATTCCCTAAGTAAACGTTGCCAAGTGTCAAAGATGACACCCCAAGGAGTCGTCGTACCCACCATGCATTCATCAAAGCCCCAAGCTGAAGTGCAAATAAAGGGAAAAACCCCAGCCACCGCTTTCGCATGTTTCCATTTTGTTTTCACTTCACACGATTGATGATAACAAACGTGTTTCATGTCCCCCAACGAAGCGTGGCTTCCGTTCCCTCTCCTGATGAATAAAATAAAAGCATTCTTTGTGTGAAAACACCCTTAATCAAGAAGACTTTGAACCTTTCACGCCATGGTACTTACCTTCAATCTCAATGTGATCATTAGCGTGAAATTCAGCGAATTCTTCCAGCTCCTTATGTATCCTGTGTTGGGAAGTGTTGTCGATGCAGGTACACTCGACCCCGTCGGCGCTGCCGATGATGTAGCTGCTGCTGTCGTCGATAGTTCGGGCTGTTGCGGCATCGAAGTAGTTTCGAGCTCCTCAGCCGGCAGGAACTTTTTATAAAATTTTAATAAGTCACTTATGTCGTCTGAGGGAAGAGACAGGAGGACAGACAAACTGAAACTTGACTTTCAAAGGATAGCAAACATTTCATCACCTACCGGTACACTCGAATGTATTGCAATTCCGCTGTTCGATGTTGTAGCCTTCACAGGACATGGTTGACAGGCTTTTAGCTTTCTTCCGTTTCCTACGTTTCTTCAATTTATTCGAGGAAGTGCTGTTGCCCGTCGCTCCACTACCACCACCACCTGCGGTCGAAACTGACTTTGTTCCATTGCTTATGCTACTGCCGTTGTCCTTTTCCGCACTGTCTGAGTGGGTTCTGGTGTTGCCACCACTCCGACCAATACTACTGCTGGTGCTGCTACTTCCTCTTGAGTGAAGCAGTTGATGATGATGGTGATGATGTTGTTTCTTCTGCTGATTGGGCACATCTGACTGCTGTTGTGATGGATTACTGACGTCAGACATATCCTGCTGCTCGGGTAATGGCGGCTGTTGCATCTCATTGCCGTTCATTTTCATGTTCATGTTTATCATGGGGTTGTCGAGCAGACATCGGCGAAATCGCTGTTGCACACCCTTGCCGCACTGTACGCTGCAGAGAGTGAAGTCGCTCCAATCGTCCCAACCTGTCGGAAGAAATAAGAACAGATATATGAAATTGCATGTGGCATTGTTGGGACTGATTGGAAATGTAATGAAAAATGAAAAGCATCCTCCATCCCCGTTTTAATCTGATAAGCTTCTATTCTGTTACTGAAGCCTTGGTGATGATGAATCTGTCCAATTGAGGGTAACTCTTGTCATACTCTTAGTGAACTGCGCCAAGTGGTTTTCGAGTGGAATCGTTTTTTTTTTTTTCTGCGCAAAGCATCGTCTTTAATACGACGAAAAACCCACATCGCAGATGCCTACACTCAGACAGCTGAACAGAGCTGGGATATTGCGCCTATGACTTGCAGATACGAGTACCTTTTGTAGTGGAATTTGGTGGAGTGTCTGGGGATAGTGTTTATTGCATTTTTTTTTTTTTTTCAAATAAAGCCGGCAGGGGCATGTGGAATTGAATTGAGGTTGATAGGAGTGGTTAAGTATCAAAAGTGCATTGTTAGCCTTGAATTAGTCTTTGTGACAGACAGTGCCGGCTCCAGCCAAACTAGCGCCCTGTACAAGATTTATAGTAAGCGCCCTTTTTTCATAGTTGCACACATGCATAAGTCTTTTCCACATAACTTGGGAGGTTGATTTTCAATGCGTTTTTTTCATTGGGGTATTTTTTGTTTTGCGTTCTTTGAACTAGATTCTCTTGTAAAATGTAAGTGGATGTGCAAAGAATATACCTTGAACAGGGTGGAATATTTTGAGATTATGTAGGAAAGAAGTGAACTTGCATAGGTCAAGTGGGATTGAAATTTCAACATTGCAAGTGATGTGAGTTAATGGGTAAGAAATAATTCAGCACAGGTGTGATGGATGTTGTTATTTTGGGCTTATTTGAACAAGCTTTTTGTTCAAAATGTAAATGGCAGTATTTGTTCGCCCAAGATAAAATTAGTTTTTCTTTCCTAGTAATGCGCCCCCAGAACTTGGCGCCCTGTGCATTTGCACATATGGGTGGCCCGGCACTGGTGACAGAGCATGAGGGTGGCATACTACGGAGTAATTTTTAGCTTAGGAACAAGAAGGTAAGAACGGCCACTTGTAGCAAGCTTTTGTGTAAGACCCTCGGGCGAAGCCAGTTTATTTCATATTTTTCGGATGGCGTCGCGGACCACTTCGGATGCTTCCAGGGACCACCAGTGGTCCACGGACCCCCGGTTAAGAACCACTGCATTAAAGCAATCATCCATCACGAGATAAAAAGGAGTATTTTTTTATTGTGTTCAATATCGGGCGAAAATAAACTCTTCGATCCCTGAAACATCTTCCTAAATTCACTAAAAATAGTTTACAGAAAGCATCAAGCAAGACGTGAATATTCTTCTTGACGTCATGGATGGAGCCCATTACTTTTATAATAATCATTCCGAAAGTCTATACCACAATCCCCTCAATAATAGTTGGACAACGAGACAAAGTAAAGGACAAAGGGACACTTACATGGTCGGCATTTGTACATCATATTAAAACTGAACGCACCAGTAACCGAACGTTGACTGTGAACAACCTACTCGCATGATCCTGCCTCCATTCAAATGGTTTTTAAATGTTTATCCAAGCTGTATCTACAGCTGACATTATTCCACATTTAAACATTTTCACAAAAAACCACCACTCATCCGCCAGCGAAAAGAACAAAAGGAAAGTGCATTCAACGCTAAACCCTGCTCCTTTCAAATAGAAAATCTCCGCGCATTCACCTAACCTTCAGCCTAAGAACCGCTTAATTACATTTCGCCCGCAGACGGGAGATAAAAATGCAAAACCCATAAAAGCAACGACATTTAAAAAAAAAAAAAAACGCTTAAAGAAAAAACGTGCACACAGAAATTCCCATTCACATGGTACCGTTCATTTTTGCCACATTGTCCACATTTAATAGAGAGACCGAGAGAAGAATAGAAGCACAATAATCTCTCCCTTATCCGTGGTGTCTGTTCGTTTTTCTTTCCGTAAAAATACGAGGTCATCCTCATCCATACCGACTACGACGACGATGAGCTAAAGAAATATTACGCATACGACCCGTAGCCCTAGAGCTAGTGCCAGTGCCAGTGCCAGTAGTCAAGAGATGCCACAATAAAACAACGTCACCGAGCCATATGGCGCTCCGCATAATAAGGGGACAGCAGCAAAACCACTTAAGGGATATAAATCGTTCAGCTGTGGCATTAGTTGTATTCCACTTTCTGCTCCCCTACGAGTTTTTATGATCTACTTGGGGCGCTGCTGTGTAAGTGTGCTTTCTATTTATTTTCTCTTTATTTCATAGCCAGCCACAGCTTAATTTGATCTCACGCAACCCTGCGGCGCTCTGTAGCTCGCAATTACATGCGTTGGCATATAAATTCGACATAATCAATACAAAATCAGCGCAGGATTAATTGCCAAAAGGACACTCACGGCAAGAGTTATTCCTGCGTTGTTGCAAAATTTCGGTCGGTCAACGCGGAATACCAGGATGCGATGTGGGCACACACTATCAGATGAAAGTATGGGCTGTCACTGCGCATAAATGTACACAAGGACCCCCTTGAGTGCGCGGCACATTGTATTGCTAACGCGGCGTTTCATCACTAATTCTCCAGCTCACACCCATTGCAGCATGTACCCTCACAAAGGAATGCGCCGATCCGCCGCTTAGGGGAAGAAGGGGCTGCTGTGATTGCAACTAAACGCAAAATGGAAAAGAGCAGCCATACAGATGCAGAGCACAACACTGGTGAACGAAAAAGTCTTCTGCAATCGGATTCCCGGCATTCGCCAGAGCATTGTGCATGCGATGAATGCAGCCAGGATTGGGGACTGGGGTTAAGCAGATACGCGCCTGAAGATTCATTGTATGAGACAATGTTCTGCAAGCAGTTTATTAAAGAATTCATGAACACAAGAAAGTATTTAATATAGACAGGCCCAGAAGCCATTTGAAGAACATGCAAGCATACTTAAGGAGGAATTTTAATCTGGAGAGTTGCAATTTACTATTTTGAGTTTTGTATTTCAAATTAGCACAGAGAGGGAAATGAGCACGAGAAACAAAGCAGTCATTGTTTAGAGAGGCGGACGATGATTCGTATCAGGGTTGCCAGAAGTTTGTTGGCTTTAGGCGCCCAAACCTTGGAAACATGTAGCCCAAATATCGTTGAAAATAAAAGTCGATTCTTGTATTTTATTATAAAGATCTTGAACATTTTGTAGGTATACCTATATATTATATTATGATATGTAGAAAAAACTTAAATAAAAAAATCACAAAGATATGATAGCTATTTTCGGTTAATATTCATCCTCATCATCATCACTAACCCCTGCAATCCTGCATAAATGTCTGACGTAAATTTGCTTATCATTGCTGATGTCTTTGCAACATACATTTTTTACTGTTGAATCGATGTGTAAAGCTTCAAGAGACTCCGTGGACAATCTGTTCGGGTTTTGGTCTTTCTGGAATTCATAAAAGAAAACGCTCGTTCTACTACAGCATTGCTTACTGGAAGTGTCAGTAGTTGGATGGCAAACAAACTTAAATCTTTAAAAATTACTTAAGTCCAAAAATGTTCTGGATTTTGTGGTATCTCGAGAGGAAACACAACTTTCCAGTCAAATACTAACAATTTATTCCATTGATCCTCCAAAAGTTCAATGTAGGATGTGTTTCTCTTGTCCTGTGGAAGCATTTCAATCGGAAGATCTCTGAAGCTCCGACGTATAACGAAAATGCGGGTTCGTTGGAAAATGTTTTTTTTTTTAGTTTTGTGAAAGAATAAAACAATTAAAAATAACAAAGCAGAAAATATTCATGGAAGAATTTGTATCGTTTTTTAAGTAAAAAGATAGCCCGAAATACGATAAAGCGCCCAATCTGGCAACGCTGATTCGTATATGTGAAGTTGTTGGTAGAAAAGTTGTCATAACGATGATCAAAAAGTTAGTCTGCCAATTCTTGGTGTATGTTGTATGTGTTGATGTTTGTTACTTTTTTTTTGTTAAACGGCTTTAGCTCGACAAGAAAGAGTGCTCAGCGTGTTGTTGATGTGTTAAAATGTTTAAAATTTACTTTCTTAAAAAGGAGACAATTGTTGAAAAAGGCGACACTCTTACGTGGTATAGTCAAAATATCTGTTGGGATTTAAAACAACTCGACTTAGGAAACTCCAGAAACTCCGGATCGAAACAGATCACCTCTTTAACGACTTTGAAGTCACATACAGGGTGTCCGCCGGGAAGGTATACTACTTTGTTTGTTTATAAATTTTGATTAAATGAAAGAGAATGGATCTTATATTGATAAATGTTTTATTTAATGTCGGCAATTATGTATGGAATACAATATCAGGTAAATGTCCGCCTCTGTTAGTCTCACAAATGCGAGCCCTTTTGAGCAAATTTTTCATTACAATCTCACACATTTCACGCGGTATTTCATTAATTTCATCACGAATATTTTGTTTGAGTTGCTCAAGCGTTTCTGGTTTGTTTGCATAAACCTTGCTTTTCAGATATCCCCACAAAGAGAAGTCCGGAGCAGTCAAATCAGGCGACCATGGAGGCCAATCAACATCACCATTTCTTGAAATAACTTGTTGTGGAAAGAGGTCTCACCGCCTCGCAGTGATTCCATTGTAATCCTGGCTGTATGCGATGTGGCACCGTCTTGTTGATACCACATGTTAATAAAGCCCAAAGCATGAAGTTGTGGCGTTAAAAAGTTTTCAATCATATCACGATGTCGGTCCCCATTCACAGTTACCGTTACACCGTTTTCATTTTCAAAGAAGTAAGGTCCAATGATACCTCCTGACCAAATTGCACACCAGACTGTAACTTTTAATGGATGCAAAGGTGACTGATGAATAATTTGATGGTTTTCCATTGCCCAGAACCGACTATTCTGTTTATTCACATATCCATTCAGATGAAAATGTGTTCTCCCAAAAATTTCACGTATAACTTTGTCATCGTCGCAGTAATCGATGATTGATTTTGATAAAATGTTTTAACGATTAAAACACGTTGGTTTATCGAATATTTTTCCATAATAAATTTGCCACGTGTCTACTTCACGACTGCCAAATATGAACTGTCAAGACTAATGTTTACCAAAATGGCAAAACAAAGTAGTACCTATACCTTCCCGGCGGACACCCTGTACATATCGTTTTTAATTCAATAATACTGCGCTTTCTTAGCGGTGTGAAGACAAATAAAGAGAGTCGAACGAATAACAAAAAGAGTAACCTTATCTCTCTTACAAGAAAAGGCAGGCTGCCGGGAATAGATCCATTATACATAGTTAATCACGTCTATCACAGAATCCGTCGTACTCGGAATTTTGCTACGAACCCCGAAAGAACTATCACAGAATCCGTCGTAGGGGACATTTTTGCTACGAATTTCGAAATTCGTAGGAAGTGGTATCACTGAATCCGAACGAAACGGAATTTTGACATTTAAATCTACGAACAATTGGATTTTTCGTAGTGCGCAAACAAAAACAATTCAAAATGCAAAAACCGTAAGTTTGTTGTAAATAGAAATAATAATTTCTTGTTTATTAGGTCGAAAAATTCAACAAATAAATTGCAATACCAGAGAATGGTGGAGCAGCTTTTGCGGAATACATGAATTGCATAAGAGCGCAAAAAGCTTTCTGGGAACAACTCAAGACTGATTTTAAATCTGTAAACTTTAATTTAGTTTGGAATAAAAGAAATTGCTCTGCAACAACTTAAATTTGATCCCCGACCTCGAGGTCAAACGGATTACATACATCCCTCAGTATCTTACGCTGCATTATTAAATCACCTTTGCGTCGAATATTCTCCTCCTCACTAGCAACAATTGCAAATGCAACTGAATCCAATTCTAAGTAATTTTGTTGTTGAAAATACACAAAACAGCACGATTTATAATTTATTTATTTTTTCAATCTCGCTTACTTTGACGTTAAGCAGCTGATTCCGAAATTTCGAATATGAATGTTAGGTGCGAATACGTAACTTTACTGTGATAGACATGATTCTGTTGCTGACCGTGAATAAAGACAGACGTTAAATAGTAATTATCAGCATTTTTTATTTTAATTAACTTCTTTAAAAGTATCCGGTCAACCTACTACACTTTAAAAATAACAAAATTCGGTGTCAATTTAATTACGAATAGTTACTTGAAAGTTCCTAAATTAAACATGCGAATTCTATAAGTAAGAATGCCGTATTACCAGTTTCAAATCGAAGTGCTTGATTTTAGCTCAGATCGGATAGCGATGACTATGACTCGAAAATTGATTAATTTAAGAGTGTTTTTGCTTATTATCACTCTATTTTCCTCTCGGTGTAGGTAGTCTTCCTTTAGATAGATATAGGTACGATTCATTTGTTCATAAATTACAAATTATTTTTTTTTAAAGTGACACAAGTGACATTTTGGCTTCGATCACGGCGAGATCAGATTTTTGCTGCGTAATTGTGAAATTAAATAAAAAAACAGAAATACACGAATTGAACGCCAAGGACTACCACCCACTATCTATTTACCCACCTATTTACTGCTAAGTACATAACTCAATAACCTAGTTTTATATTACACAACACACACATTGAAGTCTTGAAAAATACTCATCTGATCTGGATGCCATATTATGCACACTCTGTGCGCTACGTTCTCGTGTTGTCTACATAACAACAGCAACCAGGACACCATACAAAACATGATTACCACAATGTGTGCCCTTGCCCCATACCTTCCATTAGATGCGTTCACTTCGCGCAGTCATAATCGGATGTTTCTGTTGAAAGAAAATTCTCACACCCACTTGAAAATTCAATAAATTATAATTACACTTCACGAGCACGAACACGAACAGCATTTCCATTAAAAGCACACTCCGGGCACGTACTCGAGATATATATATGAACAACTGCGCTGCACTTGTGGAAAACAGCGCCAAGAACTCGCCAACAAATAGCTCATTAAATTCAATTAACCCACTCTAACTTCGTTTGGCTTCCCGGCTTCTATACATAATTCCACCCAGCGTTTGGGGTATCCATGGCAGGTTGTCTCCTCCCCTTCCCTCTACACCACATATATGGAACGGATCTATGTAAAAGTATGTACGAAACGAAAAATTGTCACTTACCGAGATATTTCCAAATGCGATTCTCGAACTGAGGACTCCATCGGTGTAGGCCATTAATGCTGATTCGCAGAACATCCGGCCGCCGGTCACTAACCAATTTGCCGAACGCTATTATTTCGGTCGGCAACAGCTTCAGGATATTACTGTCGAAGCACGCCACTGGCTCGAGGGTTGCATTTAATTGTCTGTTAATGAAAAGGACATACACGTACATTTAATTTAATGCATTTGCTTGGGGTATTCTTTTTTTTTAACTTTGTTTCTCTGAATGCAAAATGAGATGGGCAACATGTGTTACATCGTCTCATCCTTAGGGTGTGCAAGGACAGCAAGAGAATCCAGCTAAATACAGTTTAAGGACATGGAGCACTTCATTTTCGGTTTCATTTTTTTACATAGCGCACAAGTGACACAACGGTTTTTACATAATCAAAGTATCGTTGAGTTTTTATCGTTTTTTTGTTCGGTACAAAATGGTAACAACCAGGACGACGAAGAAGACAAATGGCTTTGCTTCGGTTGTGTGAAAGGTATTACCTACATTTTGATTGAAGCTACTTTGAGAATGTGTGTTGTACCTTGTACGTCTTGTGTAATGGTAACAAAAAGGAATGGGGTACGAAAACGGGACAGGCTATTGGGCTTTCAAATGCAAGTGATTTGGACTTCGAATTGAAATATAATGCCGAATTGAAAAATGAGTAGTGGTAGGTTTGCAGGGAAGATGATAATTTCCACTTGTTCTATCGATTCGTTGCGATGGTAATGTTTTATAGGAACTGCTTCATTATTCAAAGGAATATGTAGAATTTATGAGACGTTTTGGTTAAGAGGAAACAAAGTGTTCAAATTAAAACAGCATTCGGAGAAATTTTAATGCTTAAGGGTTGTAAGCATTAGAATAGAACAATACCTGATGGTTCTGGCTTAAGGGCTCCACAGAACAATTTATTTATTCATTCACACGTGGATGAAGTCTATGTTAATGGTAAAAATAACAACATAGACAACGAACAGATTTTACTTCGAAATTTGTATATTAGATGGATGCGTTCACCCAGAGAAAAATGCTGTGTAAAATTGCCTTAAACGCCTTAGGTAAATATTTTTCGTATGGAATTTTTTGGACAGTTATAGCACAATTTATGCAGGCCCAAGGCATTTTAACCTAGATACAAATAAGTGTATATCCAGCCATCCGCGAGAAGCCACCTGTTAGAACTGCCTGCAACCAGCGAATCAATTTTTTTTTAGTCTATTGCTACGGACTGCCCAAGTAACAATTTGACTTACCTTACCGAGCTCAAATTTGTAATTTCTGTGGGCAACAGCTTCGATAGAGCTTCTTTAGTCTTTGTTAACCGAAGTTGATCCATTTCAAAGCAATTGTTTCGATAATAACTTCAGTAAGACCTTTACGAAGCATAAACACAGGCTGAATAGAGGGATATGAAATTAAGTTTCGCTAAGATCTATTTCTCTATTAGACTTCTGAAAATATGTTGGGAGATGTGTGGAAAGGCTTCGCTAAGGCTTGTGGTTCGAAGCACTTCCTAGAAGCTTCTTTAGAGCTTCTGACCGAAGGCATTATAGATTCAATGAACTGTCATGCAGTCAACCGCTTGCGATTGGAAGCTGTACAGAAGCACTTACTCGTACTTCCCCCTAACTTACATATGGAGGCTTTATAGAGGTAAAAATTAATTTCATAATGTAATGAATAAGCTGTCTAAAGAAACATCAATTAATTAATCGGGGAAAAATGACAAAAAATTAAACACTTTAATGTGATAAATATGTCAGTAATGTGACACTTTTCGGCCATAAATAAATTGGGGAACACTTAATGTCTTGCTTACAACATCGGTCGAGTAAGCTGCAAGTTTGTTGCAAGTCTTAACGAAACTCTAAAATGTATCAAGTAGTTCAGATTTACCACTGCTACAGCACCATGACGAATTAGCCTAGGGGGTAGTGTATTGGACTACTACGCAGCAGGACCGCTGTTCGATTCTCAGTGCGACGCATGTAAGTAAAATGTAAATTATAACGAGTACGTAAATGGAAAACTCCATGAAAATTGCAAAAAGTCATTGGATAATATTTATTAATAGGATAAAAAAAAATAAAAAAAATAAGAAAATGTAAAATTGAAAAATGTAATAAAAAACATAAATATACTTTTCTTGTTCATTTTTGAGCCTCTATAAAGCTTCCATAAAGTTTCGGTAAGCCTCTACCAAAGTAATAACCTACTGCTGATAAATGTGAGATGCTTCCGTGGATGTTAATTGCCTTTCAGACGAAGAAGTTGTGTTTTGAGTAAGGTCTATTCAAGCTGTTCACGAAGTCTTAAACAAGTAGATACTTGCATTAAAGGGCGCCAAATATGTTTCCATTAGACCTTATGCAGTTAATATTGCGGGAGATGAAATAGATTCGATAGCACCTTACCGAAGTCAAATTGTTACTTGGGTGTACCGCTATGTTCAGAAACAGTGTAAAAATTACCTTAGTTACTAGGTAAATGTACCTTAACTGATTCTCCGGATAAATTTTTACCGACCGTGCAAAATTGCTTTAGTTGTAAGGTAAATACAGTCGAACCCGGATAATGTCACATCGCTTAATAGCACAACTCGCTTAAAATCACACAAAAATATGCTTACAAAGAAAAGCTGCATGCAATTTTGCCCGCTTATAGTCATAATTCACAATCCATACGTTATATGTACGGAAGTCGTCTTCAATGCAAAAATGGGGTGTGTATGTAAATACATTTTCTTTTGTCGATTGTCTTAATATATGTTACTTTTACTGTTTGTTTGTGACTTTCTCACAGTGAGATTGATACATACATATGCATATGCTGGACTTCCGTGTTTATTATAAATGCCTGAATGTATAAAAGTCACAACCCGCTTAAAATCACATTATTTTGTTGCCCGTTTGATGTGATATTATGCGGGTTCGACTGTATATAAAATCTTAGGTGGTATATCCTCCAAAAAAATATTTTCGCTTGTTGCATTCAAAATGTTTTACTGGCCTTTGTAATTTGCGGACGTATTTTGTGGAATATAAAATCATTAACACGGAACGGAGCAGTACAGTGTGGAAACTTAAAGTTAAATACAAAAAAGCAAACAAAATATTAGACAAAAAATTTCTCGAAGAAGAAGTTTAAGGTAAGTGCAGTAAAATATCACTTTTGTTTTATGAATGTATTTATAAGAACACATTGTTTACGAAACGAATTAAAGCCTATTTTTTTTAAAGTTTTCTGACAGGTTTTAAGGCAATTTACAACAAAAATGGACATAGGTTCGTATAGATAATGCTTCACAAAGAGAATTTTGTATACCTAGTATGTATTTGTATGTTTTCTATTTCCAAATACATAATGTTAACTTGGCATTTTCAATGCTACTTCAAGGCATAAAAATAATATAAGAAATATCACATAAATATTAAATATCGCGCCTATTTTAAAAAACAAATTAGCTGAAATGAAATTAAAATAAAAATAACTTAACCTAAAAAAAACATTTCTTTAATTTTCAAAACATTTTCTATAGCATCAGCCTAAGAAATACGAGTACCTAAGGTAAGTTTGCATTTCTGGCAAATTAAATTTAAAGGTATGCATATGTCTATGTACATTTACATAAATTGGTAAAATTTTGTTTGGCTACTTTAGTTTGCAGGCTAGCTACGCATATTAGCCAAGTAAAGTTATCATGTTATCCGTAAGCATAATTTAGAAAAAGAAGTAAGGTTAGTTTACCTGGTCAATTTTGGCAGAACAATTATTTTTGCATTGTTAGATGACACTTTCCTTAGGTGAAAGATTAGGCTTAAAGTAAAACTCCTTAGACAACCTGGCATACCGTTACCAAAAACTAGGTGAATTTTACACATGTCTACAAAAGTTCTGTTAAATAAGGAATATAAGGTAAGTTACATTAGAACTTTAAAATGACCTTAGGACTAAATTGATTTATACCGCGATTTCGGCAAAGTTTACACAGGCTTTTTGCTGGGTGAATTGTTAGGATTTTCGAAAGCAAAGCTCCGATTTTTGCTTCATTTGTCCATATTTCGACGATTTTCTGTTGTTTTGATACGAGATTTACGAATATTTCAAAATGACTGACATACCTACTTTGTATAAAATGTAGTTACGATTAATAACAATCTACGGCTCAGTAGGCCCTGTTGTATCATTCCTGGTTGTAATGTTATAAGACCTCTGACGCTAAGAAATAGTTTCTGCTCCAATTATACTTTATGTGCGGAACATAGACATACCACATAAATCATAAACTAACTACTAATTACTAAATAGACTGACAGCTTCCGTGCCCCTACCCGATTTTCCCCGCAAATTTCGAATGAGAGCCCTCTCTCGCGCTCTCTTGTTTTTTCTGGCTGTGAATACGTGTATTAATGGCCGCCGGGTGGCAGTCTTTCAATAACAAACAATTTTTAAATAGATTTATAACAATAAATTTAAAAAAAGTACATGTTGATTATGGTTTTTTTGGGTAGCATAACTTGTTCTCTACCCATATTCTGCACCAAAAATTGTTCATCCATTCACATTTCAGCTGTTTTTTAGTTTTATTTGTTTGAATTCTACTTGTGACAGCAAATTTCATGCAGCTGCATAAATGAAATCCCTGGGGGTTGTTCAAAAAATGAGCTAACAACCCAAGTTGAACCCAAGCTTCCACTAGGCCTAGAGGGCATAAATTAATTTTAGAAACTTTTCATGAACATTGAATAAATTTCTATTAGGCTTGGTGAATGTTTCCAAATTCGTTTATTTTACACCATATTTGTACAAAATCAAAATATGATTGGAAATTCTGTAGTTTAATAACATTGAACAGTGTTGAATAACGTTACTTAGGATCAGTAAAAATGCAAATGTTATTCATATTTAAAAAAAAATAGTATGAATATCGGAAAGCAAAAAAAAGTGATTAAACTCCTAACAAAAACACAATATAAATTATTAATTGACAAAAACAAGTGTACTCTTTGTGCTTTTGGGATACAAAAAATGATCAAAACATTTTTTTAGTGTTCCGAGTATTCACATAAATATAATGCGATCTACGAGGATTTTTGTATTATGGCCTTTACCAGAAAAAGCCAAATGCATACAAATTTGACAGCAACAGTATAAGCAATAAAAATATAGAATTACATTTTTTAATTTAACAAATGCGTATGTACTTGCATATATTAATGTGCAAGTATTCATTTTTTAATTTTTTTTTACTAATTACATATTATAAATTATGCAACAACTAAAAAAAAATGTTTTCCCTAAACGGTGTTAAAACATTTTGTTTCAATGTGATTTCGAAACTTAAAGCATTAAAATCAACAAAAAAGTGTGAAAAATAGACAAAAAAAAATTTAAGTTACAAAATCTCTTTTAACAAAAGAAAAAAAAACGTGTTTTCGTCGTTTTCGATTTGGCAAAAAGAAACTTTTTTTTTGATCGAGATTGCTTTTCATGTTCGATTTGCCAAAAAAATCACCATTTTTTATCTCAGGAACATTTGAGAAATTTCGATTTTTTTCTCATATTTACACATGCTTTCCTAATACCTATGTGTATGACACACAGTTGGCGGCTACGAATTGTTTATCCATGGAAGGATTGCTTTTTTAACTGAATTATTAATTTTTCGAGAATGGAAACCATTTTTTATATTAAATTATTTCGAAATTTCGAGTTATTATAAATGTGTACAAATCAATTGAAATGGATTTCCAGTGCAAGTGAACACAAATATTTTTTGCGGCTAACTCAATACACACAAGAATCCATAAAATTCGAATTTTATGTTCGATTTGGCATATTTATATTTTTTTCGAAAAAAAAAACGTTTCCATAGGAACATGTACAAAAGAGCGACATCTTGTCCGAATAGATTCATTTCCATAGTAACGTGTAAATAAAAGGACGTCATCTATTCAAAAGATACAAAACTGCAATGAGTGATTTCAAATTAATTCGGTAAACGGTAATGTTTATTATTTTGAAATAGAAAACGAAAATAACAATAGGCATGTTTTTTTGAGCAAAGCAAAGTAGGATTTTCACCATTTACATTTCCTTTTATTGAACTTTTGGTATATACAATTTGACTTAAAGTAGGTAACAAATTATGATGAATAATTAATATTTAAATGCGTTGGCTCAACAACAGGGGCCCAACGGTATACAATGTTTGTTTTCTTAGATCTATGTTACATAAATTGTGGTTGTCTTCTCGGATTCATACTCGTAGTAAGCATCGTTTTCTGGCAGGATTTTCAGCACGCAATTACAAAAACTACGCTTTACTTGACACTTCGAAAACTCACACTAGGTATTCATTGCCAGCAAGAGCCACTTCGGAATAAATGTTCACTTCTGAACACCAGAGGGAGAACATTTTATGTTGCCACGCTTGTATAAGATGAATCTGTTCGCAGTGTGTCTCTATTAAGAGTACATACATACAAGGCGTTGGTTGTGATTGGCGGAAATTAATTAAGAAGTAAGTAAACAAAATTTCAAAATAACAACTAAATCTATCAGGCATAGTAATAAAAAATACATAATTTATTTTTTTATTTAAGCTGCCAATATTGTTTAAAACAAATGTATCTTATTAGTACAGACTTCTAATCATAAAATATTAGTGTGTTTATCTTTGAGATCCATTTCTAGCACCAGAGCGTCCTCAGAATTTATATTCTCCATTGTTTTTTAAGCCAAGAATATGAGGAAGGATGAATAATGCTTAGACTTTTTTATGAAAAAAGTGTATATCTTTGGTACTTCTATGATGTGCCCAATCAATTGCTGCTTACCAACCCATGAAACAATAGTTTTTGTTGTATCATGCTTCCCACCGCACAAGCCCACACTGCCAGTCAGCTGCAAATCGCTTTGACAGCTAAAATCATATGTTCAAATCGCTTATTTTCAATTTAATATTCCGCACAAAATTGCTACAATTTGTTGGAAAAATATATTTAGAAAAGAATAAATCAATTCCATACATAACGGCCACTGGACAGCGCTTTCTTTTAGTTTTTGGATACCAGTCAACCGTCCGACAACAGGGATGATGACAATGACCTTAAAATCGCTGATAATGGTGATTCTGACAAAGATGCATTATTCTAATGCCGAATCGGAATATTCCCTAACCAGAAAAGTAGTATTTACCATCATTGAGTAGTAAAAAAATACCCGTGCCTGGGGAGTAATGACCTTCACCAACATATTTATGTAATGTTAATTAAGAATTTTAAGTCTTTCTGGATTTTATTCATAATAAATATGTATTTTCATCATAGGATACCTAGGTGCTGCTGGCAAAATGTCATCAAGAATCCTAATGTGTTTTTGTTTTTTGTATGTGATTTGATTTGTTTTGGTGTAGAAGCTAAAATGTCAACAAGTGGAAAAAAATAAGCAAAAGAAGTAAATTTTTTTGGTTTAAAAAAAAAAAAAGTATTTTTAACAGAATAAAAAAAAATTGGAGTCAGGAAGAAAAGAAGGCTCTCCTGATCTTTTATTGCGCTCGGAAGGAAGAGTTTGAACACAGCAGGAGGAAGAAGTTTGCTTATCAAAACGTTCTGGAGGACATGGTTTTGGCTAGAGTTGCTGTAACTTTGAGTTTCTTTTCTTATTATCCTTTGTTTAGAAATGCTTTTTCTTTATCGCAATGCAGTGCAATTGCATTTTTTAAATTTCATAACTTTTTTAATATTTATCTTTTCGTTCATGACCAAACAATGTATAACTTACCGTATAGCTTTCGTTTAAACACGAGCAAATATGTTCAGCTAAATCGCTTTATATACCTACATCTGTTCATAATGCTTCCCACAGCACACGCACTGTGCTTATTGCAGCGCATAAGCTAGCGGATCACACATACGGTTTGTTTCGCTTGCCAATGCAATGCTTATGCATTTTTGTTCTTGTTGTTTGCACTACTTGATGTGGGACATAAGCGGTACTTTCGTTTTGGTTTTTCGTTGGTGAGTCGTCAGGTCGATTACTCGTTCTCTCTTCTATCATCTAACATCTTTGCTCGCGCTATTGTATTGATATAAGAGTTTTCCTGTACTTGGCCGATAATAATAAAATTGAATTATAACGTTTGAAAATTTTCGATTTTATTTTAAATTGAAGTCTTGATCACCTTTTTAACGAGTTAATATGTAGGAATCATACACAACAGCAGCACATTTGGAGTCAAAATTGCAGGTTTGCTAAGGGCATACAGATATGCAATAGATGCGAAGAGGACTATGGTGCAGCTCTGTGTTTTGCTCCTTTCATGGATGATATGGAGGAAATATTTGGGTCCAAGCCCATTATATTTAACCAGCACACACGGAACATGGGAGCCGCAGATGTTGTGAGTATTAATATAGGAGATTTAAAAAGATATTGGTAGGATATTTAAAGAAAAAAAATTACTCGTTGATGTATTGGGTGCTACCAAATTTTATATTAAAGCTGGAAAGTGCAGCCTTTTTCATTGTGCCCTCTATACATTAATTGGATATCAATGCTATTATAAAACGGTCATTAATCTATTTATTTACTTGCTATTATAGGATTTGGAAACTCATGCTGTTGAAGTGATTCAGCAACCAACCCGAACCGAGTTCGAGGAAGAATGGCTAGAGAGCGACGGTTTCGCTATTCCTGATGAATAGCGTTTAATTTCGGTAATAAGGCAGAGTTGTTCCACTGCGCGTCGTTTGTAATTGTCCAAACTGATGTTGATGATTGCGTCGTTGATGTCGTTAATTGGATTGATAGTGTCAAAATTAACACAAAATATGTTATTTAAAATTTGAAGCGCTTCGTCAGATTGAATTTATACAGGGTGTCCGCCGGGAAGGTATACTACTTTGTTTGTTTATAATTTTTGATTAAATGAAAGAGAATGGATCTTATATTGACAAATGTTTTATTTAATGCCGGCAATTATGTATGGAATACAATATCAGGTAAATGTCCGCCTCTGTTAGTCTCACAAATGCGAGCCCTTTCGAGTACATTTTTCATTACATTTCACGCGGTATTTCATTAATTTCATCTCGAATATTTTGTTTGAGTTGCTCAAGCGTTTCTGGTTTGTTTGCATAAACCTTGCTTTTCAGATATCCCCACAAAGAGAAGTCCGGAGCAGTCAAATCAGGCGACCATGGAGGCCAATCAACATCACCATTTCTTGAAATAACTTGTTGTGGAAAGAGGTCTCACCGCCTCGCAGTGATTCCATTGTAATCCTGGCTGTATGCGATGTGGCACCGTCTTGTTGATACCACATGTTAATAAAGCCCAAAGCATGAAGTTGTGGCGTTAAAAAGTTTTCAATCATATCACGATGTCGGTCCCCATTCACAGTTACCGTTACACCGTTTTCATTTTCAAAGAAGTAAGGTCCAATGATACCTCCTGACCAAATTGCACACCAGACTGTAACTTTTAATGGATGCAAAGGTGACTGATGAATAATTTGATGGTTTTCCATTGCCCAGAACCGACTATTCTGTTTATTCACATATCCATTCAGATGAAAATGTGTTCTCCCAAAAATTTCACGTATAACTTTGTCATCGTCACAGTAATCGATGATTGATTTTGATAAAATGTTTTAACGATTAAAACACGTTGGTTTATCGAATATTTTTCCATAATAAATTTGCCACGTGTCTTCTGTCATTTTTTGTTCATTTGCCAAATATGAACTGCGGACACCCTGTAGATCAAGAAACTTTAAAATCACCCCCGCAAAGCACTGACTTACATAAATGTAACAAAAAATGATAGGCATCCTGCGAAATCAAAAGTTCCACAAAACATAGGAAGAAATTTCGACTCTGATAGACTCCGTTGCAAGACGCCTTGTAGAGGGTTAGAGAGTTATAGATGCAAAAGGAGGAAACGCAAGTTATTAAATAAAGCTGTGACAGTAAAATTTTTGCAATTGTACTAAAATATATTTTCTTTTGACTTTCCGAAGGGTTATCAGAAGAAAAATGCGTTTGTGCAAATAATTTTGCCTTTTTCATTGTACTAACAATAATTTTGCCATTTTCATTTTCGTTTTTTTTTACCGCTATGTATAAAACCTGTTTTTTTATTTTGTGTTTACATTTTCAAGAAAATATTAAGAGTTAATAATAAATAAACCAATTTGTTAAAAATAATTTTCTTTTAAAGTAGTAGTACTCTGTTGAAGAGATATAGTATGAAAAACATATCGTGCAAATAATTTTGCCATTGACGTATATACAGTTTATCAGAATAAAATATTATTAGAAAGCTTGTGTGATACTTGATCCGACTGAGCATATGATCGACTTAGGGTCTAGTATATCGAAATGGGTGGTAGCTACTCGGGCCAGACCGATTATTGGATTCTTTTTAATTCGAAGCGTATTCTTAGAGCAAATGACACTCGGTCTAAACTATTCCAACCTAATAGCGTTGTGTTTAGATGAAGACTGCTGAGCATTGGCACAGTATTCTACCAAGGTTTTCAAGACTTCATATCACGTTTTTAGCATTTAAATTTAGCAGAATCTACCACGTCCAGTAAGTATTGCTATGCGACCAACTATCGGCTAAAAGTCAATGATCCTTCTATAATAAATATCGCATTTCTAGTCGTTCCGTTTCAAGCTTGATCCAATTTGTTGTATTTTCAAGATGATAGCAATAATATCTGCCTGCGGGCATACTTGAGTTGTTTAGTAGCACTAAAGGTTAGGTACAGATTTTCAAGTCGTAGTCAACTGATGTTCAGGGTTTATTTAGGTACTGTTTAAGGGCGTAATCCTATTCCCGCCTCTTCGTAACTACATTTTTGCTTACAAAGGCGACAAGTTACTCTGACGGCTCAATGTAGGGAAGACCCGGATTGCTGTAATTCTAAATGGGTAACATATTCTGGTGCCATCTCGAGGGGAACATCCGACGCACAGTTTTTATTAAGATATTCTGAATAGGACTCAGGAAAATCCCTACCAATCTCAGCTCTAAATAGTAGCTCAGCTGTCTGTCTGTCTGTCTGTCGTCATCACTTCTGACGATGACGTTGACCCTCGACCTCCTTCTATATGGACTTCTAAAAACCATCATCAGATAGACTTTTACATAGCGGCAGTTGTCAGCCTCTTTTAGGTTTAAATTAGTGAATTGAATATTAAAGCATGGGCTAGACAAAGATGTCTGCAGGCTTGCAAAGACTGTTCGATAATACATCCGTTTCGATTTCTCAATGGACATGATGTGCCAACCTTTTGTTAGTGTTAGTGTGTTTATTGCCGTAAGACAGCACGGAGCGTTGTCTGCTTTTAGTAGGAAAGGTTGCGTCTGCTACAAATAGCCTTCCATCGTATTAGAAACTTTTGAACAGCAGCTTTTTATTCTTGGCAATGCATTGACAGTTCCAGTGCTCTGTTAGCCTTTTCAATTGCACCCAACGAGTAAGCCCAAGGAACAAGGAAACCTCAAGAAGACCTCCTGTATCTGATTATTATCAATTCCCTCTTGTTTAACATCTGTGCGAGTCTGCCGCTCTCGTTTAGTTCTGATAGACTTGCGGTGGTCTAAATACAAATGACTCCAAAGTTTGGCTATACAGTCGACATTTATCTGAACTATGCTTAACTGAAAAAAATCGAGACACTGAAACACAAAATTTGCCAAGGAAATTTTTTTTCATTTGTCCAATGTTTTTTTTTTTTATTATTATTATTATTTCAGTTTATTTGGCAAGGTAAAAATAAGAACAAGTAGTACAGAAAGCTCACAATAATATGCAAATTAAATTTATTTTCGAAAATAAGGAGCACAATTAGATGAATGTTTAAATTGAATTTAGTTTAAATTAAATTTACAATTTAAACCAAATCTTAAATTAAATTAAAATTAAAAAAAAAAAAAAATGTTTGCTTAAGAAAAAATACCCCCTAAGTGTAAAAGTAATTGCGGCAAATTGGTGTTTTTAGTTAAGCGGAGCCGACTGAACTGACCAATGGCAGTCTTATATGATGACCAACAAAGCCACTTTTCGAACGGATATTACAATAATTGTATGAAGACATACTTGCTTTGCAGCCACCAGCGCAATGTAGACATCATAAACCGCCGCCAGTTTAAAGCTTTCACCAACTTTCTTCCGCCAGACATAGCTTAGTGCAATTCTCGACACCCATAAGTGCGGTGAAAATGAGCAAATCAACAGACTGAAAATATAATGAAACGGGCCATTTAAAAATCTCACATATCTCGGACTACATCACGCCATACTTAAAATTTACAAGACGCTTCTCGAGTTCTTACACCAGCAGGAAGGAATGGCAAGCACTTAGGCAGATTATCGAGGCAGGGTAAGGAATTATTTTGACCCGTTTCTCATCTCAACATCGAAATCTTGACAGTAAGGGCCTTACCTGCAAAAGATATCACCTTCTTTATAGACAGCTTTCCAAGAGCCCATTCACCAAAAATTCGGCGTTGTGGTAGGTCGGCTGGCTTTAGTTCTTGCACCAGCTGTATCTTAAAAGGCTTTACGCCCAAATCCTTCCGCAAAATTTTCCACGTAGTGCTGTAACAAAGGCCTAACTGCTGGGAACGGCGCCGAATCGACATTTCGCGGTCTTCTGTCACACTAGCTGATACGGCCGCAATATTTTCTTCACTACGCACAGTACGTAAACGTGTTGGTGGTTTAATGTCCAACAAAGTAAATTTGGTGCGAAATTTGGTCACAATCTTCCGAATAGACTGCTCAGAAGGTCGAGAATGCCGATCATAAAATGGAAGCAGCGCGCGATGAACATTTCGAACCGAGCACGAATTTTGATAGTAAAATTCAATAATTTGCAAGCGTTGTTCATTTGTAAGACGATCCATGGTTAAATTGCAAACCAAACTGAAGCTGTTTGACAGTGACACAAGGTACTAAACACACGTCAGCTGTCAAAACCAGTGTTGCCAAAACCAAACCAGCTAAAAAATCACCCTTTACAAGCTCTATATCAACGACAAATTTTTAGAAATAAGGTTTTTGCGTATAGGCATTATAAAGGTAGCATAACTTTATACACTCTTTAAAATACGTTTATAAATAAGGCTGATAATATTTAGAAGTAAATTATTATTGAATAAAATAAATAAAAAAACAAAACAATCAACAAATTCAAGATAACAAAAAACAAATTCAAATATAGAAAAAAAAAAACGTTTTGGAAAAAAAAAGAAAGTTAAACATTACAAATTAATTTCCAACTCAAACAAAGATGGATTCATTTATTTCTCAGTTTGAGCCCGCGGTTATAGTTCTTGAATCAGATTGGGATTTTATTGGCTTTCTGATTTTACTTATTTACGCCGAATGTGCCCCACAACCAAACGCCGAATGTGCCCCGAAGTCAAAAATTTTATCTTTCAAATTATTTCACAAACACTTCAAGGACTGGGACAAAATTAGGTTGTTTATCTTCAAAACTAATGTTTAGTCTTACTTTCTATAAAATATCACTTCCATTCACCCAAAAGAAACATAAAAAATTCCTTACTCACCTTCAAAAGAAATTTACAGCCAGCAGCACAAAAACACACAATCACTTGTAACTTTTTTTGCACACTAACTAGGATTGTCAAACTACAAAGCATCTTGCGTTTGCTTAGAAGGGTGCGTTCAGAAAAGGAACCATTGGTTTACACACGGGCGTTGTTGGTGAAAATGGCGATGCCAAATGTGCCCCAAAGCCGAAGGTGCCCCAGTTTACCATACTTATGACGTCGTCTGGTAGATCGTAATTATAGCAGCTCTTGTTCATCACTTTTAATTGATTTTTTATTGTTATTATTGAATTTAACGTCAGCGTTGAAAGTTGGTTTCGCAATTTGTTCTTCGATGTTCATAAAAAAAAATCTGCCATGAAAAACTCCGTTGCGGCGCCGCCTACTAAACAACCAGTTATTGGCATGTGCAACCAACAAACATTTTCAAACAGGTACGGAGCTGCCACTTTTTTGAACATGTTTGTAGTAGGGGAGACTGGGTACGGTTGAAACAATTTTTCTTCTATCGCCCATAGGATAAGCATTAAATAAGACTAGCCATAATGGAGTTATACGAAATGCAAGTTCAATATATAATAAATCATCAATTTTTATGAAAAAAGTCAATTTGTTTCAACTGTCCCCATCCATACCAGGGGCGGTTGAAACAAAGAGTGGGGTCAAATGAAACACGTTCAAATTAAAAAAAATCGTACGTTCTAACGTATTTAATTAATTTTTTATTTCACACTTAAACATTATTTTTTAATTCCAGGTTTTATATTAATTAATTAAAAAGACATCAACAAAAAATAAATAACAGAAAATGAATAAAAACTAAAAACTTTCTTCATTAAATTAAGATAAAGGAACTTGTTTCAGTCTTGAAAATAAAAAAAATAAATAAAAATTAGTTCTCACAGTAATCTGAGTCGCAGTTGTGATAGACATAAGTGTTGCCACCTTCGGTGCACTCTTCGTCGGCCCACATTTTGCATGTGATGCATTGCACCCACTTTTCCCTTGATCTGCTCTCAAAATACAGATCCAAACAAATGAGGCAATAGTACACCTCGTCTTCTGAGCTTGAAGATTCTTGTGGGGTCTTATTTTTTCTAGTGTTCTTTTTGTATTCGGTTCTTCTCCGGGGTGTCAGTGTAGATCGTGGAATTTCTTTTTTTTTCGACCTCTATTCGATTTTCTTGCCAGAGCCTTGGGTAGTGGTCGGACAATTTCCGGGGAAAACACATTAGCTCCACTTGAAAGTAGTGCTTGTGTACTTGTACCTACATGGTCTTGGCGAGCCCTGCTGTCCATTTATGTTGCGTCTTCCTGGTGGAGTTTCTTCCGGTACCGGAATATCTTCCTGCTGGATCTCTGCTTGAGGTGGTAGTGACAAAGGTTCTTCAGCAGCTTGGGTAGGAGGCAGGCTATGTGGCATTAGAACCTTAGCTCATGTAAACACATTGTTTCAACCGTTCCCATAAAAAATGTTTCAACTGTCCCCAGCCACTTTTCAAACAAAAAAAAGTTACAAAATAACATAAACAATACGGAAACGTTTCTGCATATCACTTTATTATATTCTAAATTCTTTTCTGCACACAATAAAAAACACTCAACACTCTCATTTGAATAGTACTCACACAACAAAGAAAAATGAAAAATAAAAAAAAAACAAAAAACTTACTTTAGCTTCTCAAAAAAATTAAGAGCTTTCAGTCCGCAGCCAAGCAGCACGACGATAGAAGCAAGGCTGAATATCGTAAATGCACTGATTTCTGACTCATTTTCTCTCAATACTCATACACATTGCGCGAACGGCTTCTGAGATATTTGTGTTGTTTCAACCGTCCTGTGTTTCAACCGAACACAACCCTACCAGGGTTTGGTAGTAAAAATTCGCTAGAATTCACTAGACCTTATTTTAGCGACAACATTTTATTAAAAATCGTCGGGAGTCTTAAAAATCCACTAGATCTAGCGACAGCGGCAACACTGCTCTGCAGTACCTTATGAGGAAAATACGACTGACGGAAGAAGAACTTAGCAGGGGCCGTGTCTGTGGTCTCTGTGGATAGATCTACAAAGAATTCGGTCGCCTATGTCAAAAAATCGCTTTCATCTTCGATGACTCCCCTCTAGTTCCATATACTTCCGCATCTCTTATTCCTATTCCTATATCTGCATTCACTGAGGTAAAAGTTCGCAGGGGTAACCAGGATAAGGCAAATCCTTTTTCATTTCCAAACCCATGTGCAAACATCCCCCAAACATAAATACAAAAGTCCCACCACATTGACATCGCCATCGCTCCGACGAATGTAAAATTCCGGTGATTTCATTAATTTCAGTGCGCACAGAAAATTGTTCCATTCACTGGTGTTCCACCAGCATTTAGCGATAATTTCTTTCGCAAATCCATTACGGCGCAACCTAGCTTCTGCTTGGAATTGGAAATACAATTGCCAAAATGCCAACGGCGCGCGGCTGCTTGTTCTGTACATCAGCATCAGCACTCACCAGTTAACAGTCAAGTGCAGCGAGCGGAAGAGCGTTTATTGTTGCCGCCGCTTGGGTGTGTGCCGATTTGCGCACTCACCATGAGTACGCCATCAGCACAATAAAGGACATCATCCATCCAGCAACAATTTGCTCGATGCTTTAATGGAAATAAATTGTTAAATTATCACATCGAGTGGAAAATTTCCAATCATAAACATCCGCTCCCCCCGAAATTTACTGCTCCACTCCGACGACTTGGAGTCTGCATTTTGGATGTTTATATAAAATCAACTTCTCCATCGCTCTCACTCTTTTTCTCTGCAAGGGAATTTTTCTTTTGACAGAAATATTCAAATTTATTCTTTTGTATGCATCGTGACAGTTGAAGATGATTTATATAACAATACCCCAGCGCCGCCACAACGCACAGAAATTTTAAGCCCATTGTTGGTGTGTTTCGAAAAACACGCGCATACCTCCACCACCATACTGGCTTATATTGTGTTTTGTTACATTCGCTTTGATTTATTTGATAACAGCGGCATCACTACAATTTAAACGCTAATCCCGTCCCAAACACGAACATTTGAAATGGGAGATGCACAGGCACACACACGCAGCCACATGAGCTGCTAAGGCTTCGTGTTGCAAACAAGACACTTTGTGTCAGTCAGCTGAATTTATATCGGCATGCATAGAGTCTAAGGGCATGTGTGTTTCTAAAGCCAATTAAATTAATTCCACGGCATAGAAAGCCTTGACAGCCGACGACTATGGTTGGCGAGGGAGGGACGCATACGTACCACAAATCCAAATACACAGAACACAGCAACACGTCCCACTCTCGCACCCATCCTTGGGGCAGTCATACCTCAGTGGTTTCGAATGGAAATTGGATTCATATCCGGCGATATGAATTAAAGTAAACTTCCAACTGCGTGAAATGGAATTCTACAGTCGGGATGTGCAGATATCTAGTTTATTGAAGGCTTTACGGGCAGGAGAAAAGAGTTGGGTGCTCAAGAGACAACGACGACTGGGTATATATATGACAACGAGGATGAATAATGTGTTTTTGCTTCATTTCATGTTGTCTTGTTCTTATAATAACAGATTTGAGGAGATGTGGTTTGATGGTGGAAACTGAACATGCCTTCACGCTGATGACACATGAATGGAATAACACAATAATGTAATAAGTTATGAGGAAGAATAAAATCACAGGGTTGTCAGATGTATATCGTAATTGAGCAATATTTGAAACCATTGCGTAAACTCGTTTGAAAGAAGTAGGTCTTTTGTTAAATTGAATTTTCGTTGTAAAAACTGGTAATAATAATAGCCCGGACCCTCAGTTGCTCGATTTGGCCTCAATAAATTTATTTATTAATATTCTTCTTACCACGCAGCATTCATTCGGGCGTCCATATGAAAAGACCATTTCGCGTCAAGTTTCTGTATCGTGGGTGGTATGTCCTTTCCGATTCCCAAGCATAAACAATTACTAAGTGGCGCCCAACATAGGGCCCGATTGAAGTTACGTTTTTACTCAGGCGACTTTTCACGAGATTCGCAATGCAATATTGAATTTTTAGTCACAACTTTACCGGAACGAGTTGGGTCGATGTCGTAAACTTGTTATAGCTATTCACCTCGATTACCGTTGTCGTTTGTCGAAAACGACTTTTGTCGTTTCTTGAGTCGTGTCGTGTTTCAATCCTCATTACCTAACACTGACGACCCGCCAAATTTGTAGCAGATTTGTAGACGACTAGAATGTAATAAAATCTTTTCTAAAGATTGGTAGCACTTGTATGAAAATGTCAAAAAGACTGTTTATTTTTTATTTTGAAAATAAACTGTTGTGGAAAATGATTTTACTTCTTGAAAGATTTCAGTTTTCGAAAGATTTATAAGTTGAACATTGAAATGATTTACAGTTCAGATAGTGAGGAAGCGAAATACTTGCTAGATGAAGTTGACATTCCCGACGCATTCCAGGCAATTGTGCCAAACAGATTATGTAAAATACACAGTTCAGTGTCAAGATTAGTACCTTTTGCCAACTCTTTCCGTCTCTTGTCGGATTGCCATAGCCATAGCTATTGATAGTTGTAGCAATTTTATTAAAATTCCAAGATTTATGTAAGCCCTTGTTGAATCCTTTCGCCAGATGAACATTCTTCTCCATTAATGAAAAAAAAACTTTCGATTGTTTTTTATTTGTTATATTTTTAATTTCCGTTTCATGTTTTTTTTTGTTCTCAATTGTTTTGAAAATGAAAATGAAAACGACAAATTTTCCAACAAAAAATGCCTGAATTTGCGCGTACGTTCTTCCGTTAAAATGAAATGAATTCTGTTTTAAAAAAAACTGAATACAAACGGTTTGAGCCTTATTGAACCAACCGACTACCTGTCGGAAGCGAAATTGCAAAAGATAAAAAAGGTAAGGTAGGTAATAAAATTACAGTCGTGCGGGTGCACTACTAAACTAGTACAAAATTTGACATTTTAATCCGACCTTTGTCGTCTAAAAACGACAAGCGTAATACAGATTTGGAAGAGTCGCGTATTTTTGATTCGAAAAAGACTACGGTAATCGAGATGATTATTGAGAACTGTATGCCAGTTTAAGGGTGCCATAACAATGAGCCAGACCTAGACATAGACAACATGCAGACATCTTTTACAGGGCTGTTTCCAGCACTTTAAATCGAGCTAATAATATAATAATTGAAGAATACAATATCAAACTGTATCCAGTTGTTCCCAACCAAGCTTCTGGTATTGAGCTGTCAGAGATCAATATCATTACCTATATTTAGCTTCAGCACGGGACTACTAAAGGGTGATTTTTTAGCTGGTTTGGTTTTGGCAACACTGGTTTTGACAGCTGACGTGTGTTTAGTACCTTGTGTCACTGTCAAACAGCTTCAGTTTGGTTTGCAATTTAACCATGGATCGTCTTACAAATGAACAACGCTTGCAAATTATTGAATTTTACTATCAAAATTCGTGCTCGGTTCGAAATGTTCATCGCGCGCTGCTTCCATTTTATGATCGGCATTCTCGACCTTCTGAGCAGTCTATTCGGAAGATTGTGACCAAATTTCGCACCAAATTTACTTTGTTGGACATTAAACCACCAACACGTTTACGTACTGTGCGTAGTGAAGAAAATATTGCGGCCGTATCAGCTAGTGTGACAGAAGACCGCGAAATGTCGATTCGGCGCCGTTCCCAGCAGTTAGGCCTTTGTTACAGCACTACGTGGAAAATTTTGCGGAAGGATTTGGGCGTAAAGCCTTTTAAGATACAGCTGGGGCAAGAACTAAAGCCAGCCGACCTACCACAACGCCGAATTTTTGGTGAATGGGCTCTTGGAAAGCTGGCCGAGGATCCGCTTTTTTATCGAAAAATTGTGTTCAGCGATGAGGCTCATTTTTGGTTGAATGGGTACGTAAATAAGCAAAATTGCCGCATTTGGAGTGAAGATCAGCCAGAAGCAATGCATCCCGAAAAAGCCACTGTTTGGTGCGGTTTATGGGCCGGCGGCATTATTGGGCCATATTTCTTCAAAGATGATGCGAATCGCAGCGTTACTGTCAATGGTGAACGCTACCGAGCGATGATAACAAACTTTTTTTTTGCCCGAAATGGAAGTTCTTGACTTGAATGATATGTGGTTTCAACAAGACGGTGCCACATGCCACACAGCACGCGAAACAATGGCGCAATTGCGAGGCGAGTTTGGTGAACAGTTAATTTCACGTTTCGGGCCGGTCAATTGGCCGCCTAGATCGTGCGATTTGACACCATTAGATTATTTTTTGTGGGGGTATGCCAAGGCTAATGTGTATAGGGACAAGCCCGCTTCGATTGACACACTGGAAGCCAACATCCATGCATTCATTCGTGAGATACCGGCCGATATGTGTGAAAGAGTATGCCAAAATTGGACTCAGCGGATGGGCTACCTGAGACGCAGCCGCGGTCAACATTTGCATGAAATTATCTTTAAACATTAAATTGCAAGGTTCAAACTATCGATTCAAATAAATATTTCATTCATTTTTTCGAATTTTTTGTGTTTTTTTTTTTAAAAAAGTTCTAAACCTCTTAAAAAATCACCCTTATTTACTTATCCATATCCATATCTTCGCCGAGATTTTTGACGAAATATTTTTCCAGATGTAAACTTTATCGAGTAGAGAGTGCTGTGCCAGGCAGAGACAATACTGAGACCACCAACTTCGGCCGATTTCCCGTTACTTGCCTACAAGCTATATTTTCATGGGGTGGCAAACGCTAAGTGCGTTAGTATTGTTACATAGAAATTCGTATTGACAAATGTCACGTAACTTCAAAAATTCCGGCTCACCAACACACTCGCACCTTGCATATGCCACTTCCGCTGTGGACAAAGCTGCTGACAGCGTTCATAAAATTTTGTCCGTTAAATTTGAAATTATTTATATACGTGTGGATAGTATTTTTTTTTTTGGGAATAAGTGTACATTTGCTTTAAATATTTATGAAAAATTGTCAATGCAGAATGGTTGCATGAAAATAAAAACATTTTGAGCAGGTTTTCTTCAGTTATTAAAGAAAAATTCATACAATAAATCGATCTTAAAGATATCGAAAAGAGGTAAATACACAACCATGTTTGTCCAAATATTTTCTAGTGTATAAAACATATATTTTAGATAATTTTACTAACCAACCAAATCAAATTATTTGCCTTTTAACAATTTATAATAACTAACCAATGACATTCAGTAATATAAAAATGTGGAGTTCCCGAACTCTTTCACATTTCCCCACGGTTGCCGAGGTTGGCAGCATTTATTTTTGTAGTTTTTGTGTGTTTTTGCATGTCACACTGATTCTTTTTTGACATAACATCGAAAGGAATACAAAATGGCGAAGAGGATTGTGAGTTGGGGGTCTCAGTATGGTTTGTCTATGGTGCCAGGTGCATAGCAAGTGAATAATAAACTCTTTCTCCTCTTCATCCGTGCAGCTTCTGCAGGAATCGTTTGCAGGAAGTCCCAATATTTGGGGGTGTATCTCAGTGATGCGGTGTCCTATTAATCTACTTATAAATGATGGGTTTAGTCTTATAAGAATAATTTAGCTGCGGGGATTTAACTGTGAATAGTGAAAAGAATAAAGGTAAGTGTGGAAGGCGGAAGGAGACCTTACTGTTCAGATTTTGGAAGAAAACAACACCCCTTCCCCAGTTTCAGTTTTGGGCAGTTCTTGTCCGTATACAAGCAGTCGGATTCCCTGCGAAACCCTAAATCACCCTCCCAGTCAGTCCAGACACAAGGATCATTTTGCGACTTCATGTGTCATGTGTCATGAGCGACGTCGTTAAGACGGTTTTGTTACCAGAAAATATTACCAACAAGTAACATTTAAGACACATGGTAGGTAAAATTTCCCATTTAGGAATATTCCTATCTTGGAATTTTATATCTACACAGGTACGTTAATGTGTCACAATTGTTTCTTCAGTGAAACATTATGTCTGCAGCGTGTAAAATGTGTCGAGATTTGTGTTCGTGCACACAATTCCTAATTAGGAATATTTTACTGTAACCACTATTCCCAAATAGCAATTTCTTAGGTATCGATTTTGTATTAAAAAAAAAAAAGAGTATGGAAAATAAGAAATTTTAAATTTACAGTTTTAGTGGTATAATTAAATAGATTAAAATTGTACTATTATGTCTATATAGACTATCGTAGATTTATTTTATACTGATTTTATAATGCTCCCTATTAGCTTTTAAAATAGCATAAATAGTTATAAGAGACATTTTTGATTAAATATAGAATATTTTGTAAGGATCAAGTTTTTTTTCGAAGTACATTAGTAACATTTCAAGGCAAACTGATGTTCGCCATAAAACTTCCGTACCTGCTTTCTGTTTAATAATGAAATGGTTGATGCAGTCAGAATATTATTTTGGTACATAGCACAAAATGAATGAATATCACACATTACAATTATATGGTATACGTACACAATAATAGAATTAAAAACGTATTCATGCTTAACGAAAAGTTAAAAGATCTTGACCTTGTGGAAGGCGAAATTCTTGTCTCATTTAATGTCATTTCTCTGTTCACCAACATTCCAACACATCTGGCAATAAAGACCATTATGAGACGTTGGGACACAATAAAAAACCACACAAAAATACCAAAACCACAATTTTTAAAAATATTAATTTTTTGCCTCAAAGACAACAATTATTTTAAATACGACAACAAATTCTACCACCAAACATATGGTATGCCAATGGGGAATCCCCTCTCTCCTACAATAGCAGATATCATTCTGGACAATCTACTGGATAATGCTATAGAAGAACTCCAAAACACCGGAATAACAATAAAAGGCCTGACAAAATACGTTGACGATATTTTCGCGATAATAAAAAGTACAGATAAAGACGCAATTATGAAAACTCTAAACAAACAACACGACAAATTACAATTTACAATAGAAATAGAGAAAAATAACTGCCTATCATACTTAGATGCCAAATTGCAGCGAACAAACCAAAACATAATATTCAACTGGTACGCAAAGGAAACTTCTTCAGGTAGAATGATGAATTTTCACACAACACAACCAATGAAACAGAAGATCAATACGTCAAATAATTTGATCAACAAAATCATGGACATAAGTGACACAGTCTTTTACGAACAAAACATACACAAAATAAGAAGAATATTACGTATGAACAATTATCCAAACAAAATAATCAACGAACTAATAAATGACAAGCTTAACAAAATCAAATATCAGCAAGATCCACAAAAACCTTTACCTGACAACACCAAAACATATTTTAGTATAACATACATACCCAATTTAACAGACAACAGAAGCTTACATATATGGAACAGTAACTAAAGAAAACATATCGTTCGCACACAAACCAAATACCACCATTAGCGGCATGTTGACCAACACGAAAGACAAAATAAACAAAGAGCAACAACATAACGTGGTATACCAAATCGCCTGCATGGGAAAAGAAAATGAGTCATGCGAAAAAATATACATAGGGACTACAAAAAGAGCACTCTCTGTGAGATCAGCTGAGCACCAGGCAGATATCAGAAAAGAAAAAACCTCAACGGGACTTTCACAACACATCTTAGACACTAATCACACAGCTGATTTTGACAACATAAAGATTTTGGACAGGGAAAAAAATCAAAACAAAAGACTCACGTTAGAGCTTAAGAATCCAGCAAAAGCTCACAAAAACTATGAACACCAAAGAGGACAAGGACAACATAAACACGAATTACAGTGTGGCTCTGTGAAATCAGACCCAACTTGATCTGTGATATCTTTCTGTAGTAAAAGTTTTGAGTTCTGTTTAGTATATAGTGTGTGCAATTGTTTAGTTATTTATTTATTTATTTATTTTTTTGTTTATTTGTTCGCTTTTTCTGGACCGTACAATTTTAAATGTAGTTGTAAACAAACAGTTAGTGCAATTTAAAGCAATCATTTAAATACCAAAAACAACTTATGTATCTCCCCTCTCGCAAGAAGCTCCAATAAAGAACGTTGCCCCTGAAGAAGTTGGAAAATACCAACGAAACGTAGGGTGGAAAATAATGGAATAGTTTTTTTTAATATTCGTATTTTTAGAAGAATCGACCAAAACGCCCAAAAAATATATACACAAAATTATAATTGGTCAACAAAATAATCCTAATAGAATTAAATATTAATAAGGCATTTTTCCCAATTTGTGTTGAAAATTGTTATGGCCTCACACTTTGGTCTGAAATTGTGTGTTCAAAGATGGTATATAGGATTTGCGTCAAAAACAATTCCTACTTTGTGTTGCGGCACTTCCGAAACAAAAAAGAAACTGTTACTTCGTTGTTTCGAAACATAAGTTCCTAAATAGGATCACGAATTGACACCAGAACATCCCCACGACTAAAATGTGTATTCGAATGCTACTTGGGGAGGGTATTTAGGTTTAGAAGTTTTTGTTGAACTGAAGCCGGAATGTATTCCAGTCTATTTCAAATAGATTATTATGTTATCATTTTATACTATATGCCCTTTTAGCCTCGGCGATGCGAAGGTTTTACCGCAGACGTTATTACCGAGTTAGTTGCAAGAATTCCTAAGGCAAGCGATTAATTGAATTCTCACTTCCCTTTTGCAAGTATTTAGTTAACTTAAAATTGATGGTCATTGTCGTACTGAGTCCAGAAACGAGGGTAATTTTTTTTGATTTAGAGACACACATATTCACGTGTCACCGTCAACAATATGCTGGATTGTGCTTTTCCGTGCCGTGCGTTTTTTTTTCAATAATTATTTCCTAACTGACGACGAATCATAGAAGATATCCCACTTAGAAACATTTATTGGCTTCTGGTTAGTACGGCTTATAAAGGGTGATTTTTTAAGAGGTTTAGAACTTTTTTTAAAAAAAAAACACAAAAAATTCGAAAAAATGAATGAAATATTTATTTGAATCGATAGTTTGAACCTTGCAATTTAATGTTTAAAGATAATTTCATGCAAATGTTGACCGCGGCTGCGTCTCAGGTAGCCCATCCGCTGAGTCCAATTTTGGCATACTCTTTCACACATATCGGCCGGTATCTCACGAATGAATGCATGGATGTTGGCTTCCAGTGTGTCAATCGAAGCGGGCTTGTCCCTATACACATTAGCCTTGGCATACCCCCACAAAAAATAATCTAATGGTGTCAAATCGCACGATCTAGGCGGCCAATTGACCGGCCCGAAACGTGAAATTAACTGTTCACCAAACTCGCCTCGCAATTGCGCCATTGTTTCGCGTGCTGTGTGGCATGTGGCACCGTCTTGTTGAAACCACATATCATTCAAGTCAAGAACTTCCATTTCGGGCAAAAAAAAAGTTTGTTATCATCGCTCGGTAGCGTTCACCATTGACAGTAACGCTGCGATTCGCATCATCTTTGAAGAAATATGGCCCAATAATGCCGCCGGCCCATAAACCGCACCAAACAGTGGCTTTTTCGGGATGCATTGCTTCTGGCTGATCTTCACTCCAAATGCGGCAATTTTGCTTATTTACGTACCCATTCAACCAAAAATGAGCCTCATCGCTGAACACAATTTTTCGATAAAAAAGCGGATCCTCGGCCAGCTTTCCAAGAGCCCATTCACCAAAAATTCGGCGTTGTGGTAGGTCGGCTGGCTTTAGTTCTTGCACCAGCTGTATCTTAAAAGGCTTTACGCCCAAATCCTTCCGCAAAATTGTCCACGTAGTGCTGTAACAAAGGCCTAACTGCTGGGAACGGCGCCGAATCGACATTTCGCGGTCTTCTGTCACACTAGCTGATACGGCCGCAATATTTTCTTCACTACGCACAGTACGTAAACGTGTTGGTGGTTTAATGTCTGTTGCAACGCAACAAACATCTTTCACCCCATCTTCGCTTCATCTGATCAACAATTCGACCAAACGTGACAAGCCGACGGCAAAACGCATCTCAAGCAGCAATGTTCCAATCGGGATTTTCTAAAAGCATAAAGCCGACGGCAAATACGCATCGTTCATGCGAAATATTGAGAGATCATCGCTTAGAAGGAACTTGGGCGCGCAGAAAAGGCAGCGACAAACAGCTCCAAAATCTCAGCCGGTGTGGGAGGCAACGTAGCAAAAATCTGCATGTAAAAAAAATTCTATGTTTATGCAAAGTGGCTCCTCCCACTGAGCGGCTCTCACAAAGCGCCGAACGGCGTACACATGTGTTGGTCACAGATGCACCCGCTTGTCGACAAAGAAGCAAGGGCGCGGTGCGGATGCAGCCAAGCGGAACTTGATCATAGAGTCGTCACAGCCAGGAAGATCCGCAAGAGGTCATTGACCAGCTAGAGAAGCTATTTTTACAATCAGCTGGACTTGTTGGAGGAAGGTTTCGTGATGGGTTAAACCAATTACTGCCGGACATTCCCAGTTGATCCGCAATTAAGACAAGACATTCAATAAAGCAATAAACTAAAGCATAACGTTTTTTTTCTCTTTTGATTTGCCACTTTGGTTAGTTCTGCGGTTTAGATTCCTTCGGCAATTTAATCGGCACTGGAATCAGTTCGATAGTGCATTTTTGCTAGTGTCCTTGCGATACATTTGGTCCTTCGAGCCGGATTAAAGGATCTAGACGCTTCGTTGTAAAACAAACTATTTTCATTGAGTGCGTGATAACATCTAATTGTGAACAATTCATCGTGTGCATCGGATCCATCATCATCATAAGTTGTTGCGATCGTTGTCATCTCCTGTGGATATCTCTCTGGACTTCGAGAAGCTGGTGCAACGAGGGAGCAACGCTCATTATCAGGTGTGTGGCATTTTTTATAACATATAATTATCATTAATTTATCGATCCTCGTTGATCTAATATAATATATCGTGTGTTGGGTGCTTTCCTTCTTTACTATTACTCTTCGTCGCTCTTTTAACATGAGCAAATCTAAGATCTCGAATTTAATCGATTCAATTCAAAATATCTACGTTGATCTCGAGGCTGATTATAAGGCACACATAGATCTTGACAAATCAGCTAAATCTATTTTTATGACCGAAGCGCGCTTAAAGAATTTGGAGAAAGGGTTTGATGACGCTAGGGCTCTGCATCAGAAAATTGTCGCGGCGCCTAGTGAAGAGGCAAAGGTGAAATATATGGAGTCCCTTGTATTTCACAAATTGAAGGAACTCTATTACACCTTTTCCTCCGATTTAAAGGAGCAGTTATATAACGCTGAAAATCTAAATCAAACTCAAGGATTGCTTAATAACTCAACCGCAGGATCCAAGGCCCCTTTGATTGAGTTGAAACTTCCTACGATTAAAATTCCTACCTTCGCTGGTTCTTTTCAAACGTGGCCAGAATTCAAGAGCTTGTTCGAGAGTTTAATCAGCAAAAATTCATCGTTATCTGACGTTCAGAAGTTGCACTACTTAAAGGCTAATTTAAGCGGTGAAGCCGAACGGTTACTTCGAAACACTTCGATCACCGAAGGTAATTTTGAATCAGCATGGGCTACTCTAGTCAAGCGGTATCAAAACCTACGGTTGTTAAAGGACAACCAATTTAAATTACTGTTTGATCAGCCGAAGTTGTCTCAGGATTCAGCGGACGAAATCAAATCGCTTTTAGACACCACAATTGAAGCTAAACAGTCTCTCGAGAACCTCGGAGTTAACGTAGATTCATGGGAAGATGTTCTAATTTTCCATACTGTGCAGAAACTTCCGATGACCACTCGGGGTCAGTGGGAGTCGCACATTTCCGCGTATGTGGATTATCCGACATTCAGCACTCTGGAGGATTTCTTGCTAATGAGATCAAGAACATTAGAAATAATGGGACAATCCTCATCAAGTCCATCTCCATCTAAATTTAAACAACCAAGTTCAACCACTGTTCGTACCCACAACTCCATTGTATCAAAATGTCAGATGTGTCAGGGCCCACACTCAATCAGAAATTGTTACAAATTTAAGGCATTGACTCCACAGAGAAAGAGAGACATTGTCAAAAGGCATAAACTCTGCTTCAACTGTCTGTCACACTCGCACGCTACTCAAAATTGCTCAAGCAATTTCACATGCTCGGTATGCAAACAAAGGCATCATTCGTTGCTGCATGAAGGCGATCCCGCCATCACAAACGCAACGCATGCCAACAATCCAATATCGTCATTCGTTGGTCAGCCACCTGATCAACCAAACTCCACTGCTGCTCAATCAGGTTCGTCAGAAAATCCAACCTCCACCAACAGAATCGCTTCAGTGCACAATACGTACGTAGCTGAGACCAATCAGTCAAAGGCTGTTCTATTAGCTACTGCGCTTATTAAGGTTGTCACTGCTGTTGGCCAACCGGTGTTGCTGCGAGCATTACTTGATCCAGGATCGGAGGCTTCATTTATATCGGAGTCGGCTGCACAGCGGTTGAATCTCAAAAGGACGACAAGCTTCGTTAAAATAATAGGCGTTGGGGAAACAAACAATGGCGTTTCTAAGTCTAAGGTATCACTTACCATCCGTTCAATTGTAAACGATCATTTTTCCATACAACTTAATGCATTGGTTCTACCAAAGCTAACTGCGTGTCTCCCTGGGCACCATATTCCTTGCACTAACTGGATTCACTTGCAAAATATTCAACTTGCCTCCCACACCGGCTGAGAGGCCGTGTGGTTGTGGAGAGATTCGGTGGGAGGGGAGGTAAAACCACACCGCCTCAACACAGTGACATTCGGCACCGCCGCTGCACCATACTTGGCGGTTCGGACACTCCAACAACTGGCTACAGATGAACAAGCAGACTTCCCACTGGCATCAGACATAGCTAAAAAACATTTTTACGTGGATGATGTAATTCATGGAGCAGACTCGGAAGAGGAAGCATTGGAGATGCAACGCCAACTCATAACAATGCTGAGGCTCGGAGGATTCCCATTACGAAAATGGGCCAGCAATAGTGAGAGGTTATTGGCAGCAATTCCAAATGAAGACAGAGAGGTTCAGCTCCCGTTGTCATTTGACGAAGACAACGCCATTAAGGCCTTAGGAATTCAGTGGCATCCCGGAAAGGACATTTTTTCATTAAAAATAAATTTACCAGATGCAAGGATGATGACGAAACGAACAATTTTATCGGACATCGCTCGTCTATATGATCCAATGGGATGGATTTCTCCTTGCGTCATCGTCGGGAAAATGTTGATGCAAAAGATTTGGAAAGAACATCAAACATGGGACAGCGAGCTCCCGAATTCAATCATTTCTACATGGCATACGTTTAAGGAGGAGCTAAATGCCCTCAATGATATAAAGATTCCTCGCTGGGTTAACATTACAAAGGATTCACATCTCGAAATTCACGGGTTCTGTGATGCCTCCGAAAAGGCATATGCTGCTGTTGTTTACATCCGTGCCATTACTGAAAATAAAACACATACTGGTCTTCTTCTGTCTAAAACGAGAGTCGCACCGCTAAAATGCGTATCACTGGCACGCTTGGAGTTATGTGGAGCCGTACTGCTAGCACGCTTACTAGTACATACAAAAAAAACCATGGAGCTCAAGAACGCAAAAATATTTGCATGGAGTGACTCGCAAATTACCCTAGCGTGGATCAAAACAGCTCCATACCTTCGAACCACCTTTGTCGCTAACAGGGTAGCAGAAATTCAAGAGTTAACAGACCGCCACCAATGGAACTATGTCCCATCTAAGGACAATCCAGCAGATGTGGCGTCTAGAGGACTGTCTCCAAAGCTTCTCCGCGGTCATCATCAATGGTTCCATGGGCCGGATTTTTTGCAATCGTTCAACGAACAATTTTACACGTCGCTCAACATTGAACCCACGAACCTCGAAATGAAAGGGTCAAGGGTTGCCAAGGTTAAAAACGAGTTTATCGCATCTGGGTACCCCTTAACAAACATTTTTCAGCTCTGCGTTCACTTCACCACCTTTGAATCTAAAGAACTTCTTACGAGGTTTTCTTCATTACAGCGTCTTCTACGAGTTACCGCGTATTGGCTTCGCTTTGTTCACAATTGCTTGAAGAAATCGGAACGGTTGGTGGGACCACTGTCAGTCAGCGAAATATTGTTAGCTCGAATACGCTTGATAAACATCGTTCAGCAAGAGTGCTTCACCGAAGAGATCTTAAAATTAAAGAAAGGGGAAACGGTCCCTAAAGGAAGCAAACTGGCACGACTGTCACCAATAATCGACGAAAACGAGACAATACGGGTTGGAGGTCGTCTAGAGAATGCGAACCTCCCTTATTCACAGCGACATCCAATAATACTGCCCGCACAAAACTCTCTAACCACGCTCCTAGTTCATGATGTTCACATAAAATCGCTTCATGGTGGCCAGCAACTCATGATAGCAACTATCCGAGCTGAGTATTGGATATTGAACTTGAAATCAACTGTCAAAAGTTGCATTCACAAGTGTCTTAAATGTTACAGATACAAGACAACACAGATGCAAGAAAAAATGGGCAATCTACCCGCGTTTAGAGTCAATCAGGCTCGCCCATTTCAAACCGCCGGAGTAGATTATGCTGGTCCTGTGCAGCTAAAGGCATGGAAGGGACGATGTAATAAAATAACCAAAGCCTACATCGCAATTTTTATTTGTTTCTGCACGAGGGCCGTTCATCTTGAACTAGTGAGTGACTACAGCACTTCCGCGTTTCTAGCATCCTTCAAACGCTTCACTGCGCGCCGTGGGATCTGCGCCAATCTATACAGCGATTGCGGAACGAATTTTCAGGGAGCTGCAAGGATAATGGACCAGCAAAACTCACAATGGTCAAAACAATGGACGGATGACATTGTGACACAACTACAAGCAAACGGTACTAAATGGCATTTCAACCCACCGGCTGCTCCGCATTTTGGCGGACTCTGGGAAGCTGGCGTGAAATCCATGAAGCATCACTTAAGGCGAATCATCGGCCACTACACTCTGACCTTCGAAGAGTATGCAACCGTCTTAGCGCAGATAGAGGCATGCCTGAATTCACGGCCGCTTTGCCCATTAAGTGAAGATCCTGATGATCTATCCATTTTGACTCCAGGACATTTTTTAATTGGGGGCCCCTTAAACACGACACCCGAAAGGGATTTAACCGACGTCAAATCCAATTATCTAGACAGATGGCAGCTTATGCAGAGGATCCAGCAGGACTTCTGGAAGAAATGGAAATCTGAGTACCTCGTGCGGCTCCAACAGCGTCCAAAATGGCTTACGTCAAATATTGAAATCAAAGTAGGACAACTGGTGATACTGCCCGACGAACAAACGCCCCCCACTCTTTGGCGACTTGCCAAAATTGAGGCATTGCATCCTGGAACCGAGGGAAAAATTCGTGTCGTCACCATCAAAACGGCAACGACCTCATTAAAGCGCCCCATTGCCAAACTTTGCCTGCTTCCAATGGTAAACTAATGGCACACACACAAATGAACACCCACACACAAATGAATTAAAATATCTTATCATCCATCCCATAACTAACACGATAATGAATTTAATTAACCCAAACTTAATCAAATAACCTAAACTAATCCCTATCAACTATTATTGCCACACACTCTTCACCACACTTTACTCTTCTTTACATGTACTCATCCACCGCCAAACCTTGTCACAAGGCATACTGTCAGCGGATCAGTCAACAAACAACATTATATCAAGGAGAGAATGCAGACAACGTTAGAAGGCATACATGACTCTTCCTGTGGCCCGGCAGGATGTTGCAACGCAACAAACATCTTTCACCCCATCTTCGCTTCATCTGATCAACAATTCGACCAAACGTGACAAGCCGACGGCAAAACGCATCTCAAGCAGCAATGTTCCAATCGGGATTTTCTAAAAGCATAAAGCCGACGGCAAATACGCATCGTTCATGCGAAATATTGAGAGATCATCGCTTAGAAGGAACTTGGGCGCGCAGAAAAGGCAGCGACAAACAGCTCCAAAATCTCAGCCGGTGTGGGAGGCAACGTAGCAAAAATCTGCATGTAAAAAAAATTCTATGTTTATGCAAAGTGGCTCCTCCCACTGAGCGGCTCTCACAAAGCGCCGAACGGCGTACACATGTGTTGGTCACAGATGCACCCGCTTGTCGACAAAGAAGCAAGGGCGCGGTGCGGATGCAGCCAAGCGGAACTTGATCATAGAGTCGTCACAGCCAGGAAGATCCGCAAGAGGTCATTGACCAGCTAGAGAAGCTATTTTTACAATCAGCTGGACTTGTTGGAGGAAGGTTTCGTGATGGGTTAAACCAATTACTGCCGGACATTCCCAGTTGATCCGCAATTAAGACAAGACATTCAATAAAGCAATAAACTAAAGCATAACGTTTTTTTTCTCTTTTGATTTGCCACTTTGGTTAGTTCTGCGGTTTAGATTCCTTCGGCAATTTAATCGGCACTGGAATCAGTTCGATATAGCATTTTTGCTAGTGTCCTTGCGATACAATGTCCAACAAAGTAAATTTGGTGCGAAATTTGGTCACAATCTTCCGAATAGACTGCTCAGAAGGTCGAGAATGCCGATCATAAAATGGAAGCAGCGCGCGATGAACATTTCGAACCGAGCACGAATTTTGATAGTAAAATTCAATAATTTGCAAGCGTTGTTCATTTGTAAGACGATCCGTGGTTAAATTGCAAACCAAACTGAAGCTGTTTGACAGTGACACAAGGTACTAAACACACATCAGCTGTCAAAACCAGTGTTGCCAAAACCAAACCAGCTAAAAAATCACCCTTAGAAGCACGATATCTACGGTGACCATTCGTCCTCTTTTTGAGAGGACAGTCCGCTTTTTCGCTACTATGTCCTCTATGATTTTTTACTAAAAGAAAAGAAAACATTGTCCTCTTTTTTCCCGAAAGAACATCTTACTGCCATAAGAAATATGCCAGCTTGCGAGAAGTACGTACCTTCTCAATTCTTTCAAAGCTGAAGTTAGATGGTAATCTTGTTATGATTTTCAAAGACCAAATCAATTCCTTTTATCAAACCTACAAAAACCTCCAAATTTTGATAGTTAAAATGTGCTTTAACCGTTTTTGACTGTGCAGGTATTTTAGCTTAAAAAAAAAGTCCTCTTTTATGTGATTGAAAAAAAAATGGTCAACGTAACCATACCCGCTTTTAAGCTCCTGTTTATTCAAGGGGTATTTTCTAGTTTGAGATCATTGGATCCTTGTAGTATCAAAATGAGCCTACTCTGGCCTAAGCGTGGCCTGCCATCTGAACCTATGGTTTTGTTAGAGCCGGTCAAAGACTACTATTAACTATATGGGCCCATAAGTGGGGACTAGTCAAATCACGCATAATATGTGTGATACATATAGTCCATAATTCACAGGCCTCTTTTTCGCAAAACGATTATTTCGCAAGTGTGCTAAGCTATTCATCATGCTTTTAACTTGGGATTTATTGTCACACCGCGATACCTACCACAGTACAATAAGAAAATCTGTACACCTGTGATCATGAATTGAAACTGTCGCACGCTGAATTTTCTGTTCTGTTCGGTTAAAAGAATATATTTTTGAGGTCATAATATTTTCTAATTTCATGCACAAAAATGTCACCTCCAATGTGTATACAGTATACTTAATCTAAGCCCAATAGCGTCTACAGGCTTAAGACCTAAAAGTCCACTAAACATACATTTTTGCCGTCTATACGAGTAGGTACAATCACTTCTCATAAGAAACACAAAGATACCCTAAAATGGATCACGGATTGCTTAGTCCTACGCACAATATAAACTTAAGCGGTTTCTTCTATCTTAAAGGAACATTTTGCCTATTGACGATTCCGAATACATTTACCTGTCACTATGATCCCATGTGCCAACACATGTGCCCCAAGACTTCCCATTGAATTTTGTTGAAAGCATTGCAAATACTGTCTCGAACGAAATAAAAATTATGCTTTCCACACATTTTCCCATTGATCGATGTATATTAAAGCAGAGAATACCGACAACGCTATAAACTACGTCCACAATTTTCACTTTAAGGATGCAAATTACTTCCTCATAAAACTTGAGCCCAAAATGAATATGTAACGATGCCATAAAATAGAAAAAAATCCTCCTGTCGCACATCAGCTCCTTCGACGGCACACACATTTTATTAGCAATAAATACATGCCATCGAGTATGCTCGACGACTTTATCTTTTCACTTGGCCATACGATAGACTTACCAAAAATTCCTCATAAGCCTACATCGATATACAGCAGCCAGCCACCTGTTGGATGTATATAACACATCCCCAACGCATACATATGCAATCGTAAAATTTGTATTCCATTAAGTTCACTACATAATCTTGTCTACTTTGAAATCTATAAACCGAGTCTACCCCCATTCGGTGCAATACCCTAACTATGCATTAAGCCTGCTGCTTATACCGCAAACCCAGCCACCCATTCCAATTTGTGTGTTGACAACCGACAACGATAACTATGCAGAGGACGACAGCAATTTGCATTTTCGTTTTGCTCAGCAAAAAAATTTGCATACGCACACACCACCGCTCCAAACAATACGATTTCAACATCAACATTTTCCCAATCCGACCGAAAGGTGCTGCAGAAGATGAAGGGTGGCTCGGAAACATAATAAAATTTAATAAAACTCGCATCCCTTATCGCGATTTAATTTTTTGTTTGGTCAACAGAATTCTGTTGGAAGCTCACTCTGCTAACACAATTTCCGATTGAGGGAACTTATGGAGCTTTAAATGCTGTTCTGAAGCGAAAAATCGGGTCTCTCAGCAGTATTGACAGTTTAACTGTCAGTCAACCGAGCGTAAAAAAAAAGTAATATCTTTCCCCTCATTAAGTTTGAATAGTCGGTTGTGTGTTCCGTTGGACTACTGGCGAAGGGGAAGGTTTGGTGATATGTAGAGGGACCCGAGAGGACGTCAGGACAATGATACTGATTTAACTGAGTTTGTAGAAATAAACGGACTAATAACCAGAAATGAAATCGGGCGCAGTATGAGCGACAAGAAGGGGTAAAGTGGCAAGAGTATTATAACCATTATGTCCGCGAGTTACGGATAGATCAGAATGCAGTGGGTGATATTGATGCGCGATATTTATATCGAATCACTCGTCATCTATATTTTCGATAATTTATTTGCGATATTATCGATGCATCGATTATTTACCACAGATTTTTTTGCACTCAAACGCCACTGTGACGTGAGGACGCAAAAACATTTTCACCCTCTACAAATTCCCTTTGTACGTATGGACCAGCGTTGCCAGACGGTGGAAATATTTCCCCCAGACAAATCTGAAAAACCCCCAGATTTAGCTATTTTCTAAAAAAAAACCACCAAATTTTCTTTTTCAAATTATGTATGTAAATTCAAGACTAAATACAAAGACACGAATTTAAAGAATTAAAAAGATTTTTTAATGTATATGTATTTAAATAAAAAGGAAGTGAATTCAAATTTCAAGATTTAATAAGAAAAACTTAAGTAAAAATAATCAACTTTCATAAATAAGTCCTAAAATATAGTTCTCGTTGTCTTCATTTTTGTTTTTGTACATCTGCTCGTGAACATTTTGATCATTTGATCGGAAGGCGTAAAATTAATACATCCTCCAGGAACAATCATAAATTGGTTTTGGCAAGAGACAAAATACAAAGAAAGTCTCGCTCTATTTATTGCTTCTGATATGATTGGGAACTTTTCGCAAATGCAATAGTGTGTGATGTATGTAGCTTTAGATAGGGGTTTATCAATATCCTGGCACCAATGAATATTGGAATGCGTTGGAATGGAATTGGCATAAATGGAACATGAATTTATTTGGTTTGTTGGTGTTGCTTTATAGCTTTTAATGTTCACTTACGATACTTTTTAGTGAGAAGAAAAAAATAATTGAACGCAATTATAAAAAAAGAAACCCCAGATTTCCCCCTAAATAATTTCTCCCCCCAGATTTACCCCCGTCGCTCAAAAAAACCCCTAGGGGGGAAAACCCCCAAACTGGCAACGCTGGTATGGACGTATGGAAGTATGTTATTCTGGGGGCAGATTCCGTATAACAATAATCGTCGGGACTATATCGTTTTTGAAACTTTGATGACCATAAGAAGTAATATTCTGCCCGAATTTGTTTCACTACCGTCAGCTTTCATTAGATCTGTGGAAAATAAATTGGATTAAGGTTACAAACTCATAATTTTGCCACTTAGTTGCTACTTTTGGAGGTCTATCGTTTCGACGATAATCGTCGAATGAGTGCCCTGCCTACATTACGTATGTACATTTTATACGCTGTATATAAGGGGTGTTTTTTTGATCTTCGATCTCAGAAAAGCAAAGTAAAACTGAACAATTAAACAATTTATTGATACCTATTTATGTATTGTTGGTATGGCTATAATTTATTATTAACTGAAAATATAGATAGTTTGTTTTTAAATAAAGTTTTTTTCTAAAAAAAAAATAAATTAAATGCATTTTTATGTTTTAACAGGTCATTCAATAAGTCCGCAGGATAAGTAAGAAAAAACAAGATTTTGACAAAACTCGTATTTATTTTTCAACCTAAGGCGTTTTTTTTTAGCCTCTATCTTAGCAAAGCAAAGTAAAGTTGGATTTTCAGCACGCGATTACAACAACTACAACTGAGTCTCGAAGTGTCAAGTAGAGCGTTCCACTGAATTTTTATTCATCAAAAAGCAAAACTTTATCAAAACTCGAAATTCACTTTCTTCCATTTTTTTTCTCAATAACAAAAGTTGCTTCACACAAAATGCTATAACTCACGAATGAATAGTCAGATTGCTGTCAAATTTATACACTTACAGCCGTATTTATTAGATTCCCTTACGACGCCTCTACGATGTTGTTTAGTTAAACATCGCGTAAATATTTACGCAGACTCTATGTGGCTTTGCTGAAATTGTTATTTATAAAAAAATGTCCACTGATTGTTTACTACGCAAGGTTGGTGTCTAAATAAGTACGAAACTAAATATTACAAAAAACCGAAATCTCTTACTTTTTCTCCGCGGAATGATATCAGCTGTTTCAGTAAAATAAAACTGACATCTCTCTTGTGAGATTTATTTTGTTTGAAAACAAAAACGGAGCAGCAAAAAATAAAAAGAATTGGATTTCCTCTGACAAGGTGTTGAATATTAAATTAAGTCGATCATATCAGTGTCGTTAACAAAATTAACGAAGCTGAATGGCATTTTTTCAGTTTTCAAATCTACCCCGAAAAAAATGTAAGCAAAATGACATTTCAAAAACGAAAAAAAAATATGCAAGCTTTACGCAACCTCTAAACGCAAATTTTTGCGTTTAAAGTTACGCAGGCTTTACGCAAAGTGCTTTTTGTTTATAAATAAGGGTGTTATTGTTTGAAGGCTAGTACTAAATAAAAATCATATGGAAAAAATTCTTGTAACGCCATCTATGTGTCCTCCTATGGACTTTTTGAATGGACTAAAGCGCAAACTACAACCGTTATGAAAAATTTGTAATTTTTGCAAAATTGTACAGTTAATCTTTCATTTATCAGCGTCTAACTTCAGCATTGCATGACCAAATGCATTTCATATTTCATATGAAAAATTATCTGATTCTATGAATGGTTTCATTCGAAGTAGGCATTTTTTGTCGTTTGTGACTTTTTCATAATCCGCATGAATCTTTTGATATATGTACCTTGCATCATATTACTTTACTTGTTTTAATGTTATATTTCTTTAAAGTACAAACTTATACGGTTAACTTGTCGTATGCAAATTGGTTGCTGATTTTTATTTGTCATTCATTCGGGACAGAGTTTACATGTGCTGTGCGTAGTGCGTGTAATATTATTTATTCAATTGGGGTTTCCTAGTGATTTTTCAGTTCAGAGCTTAAGAAAGTGAATTGTTTTCACGTAAGTATTATTATTGTTTAAAAACATGTTCATAAGGTAAATGCATACACCAAATATGTGAAAAGTTTAAGTTTATTTAAATTTTGTTTTACGAGGAAGCCAAGTGGATATCGTCGTTAAGTTTTTTTTGTTCAAAATTAATATTCAAAAAAGGTTTTTGGAAGTCATCCAGGAATCCTTACCCGATGGTCCGAATAAGTCAGCTCTTTGAGAAAGTTAATTTTAAAGGAAAGCCATTCAAGAGACAATCAATAAGGTAAATGCAGATACTAATAAAGGGTTTTTCAATAAGAGCGCTACAAAAGTTTTTTTTAAATAAAACGGTTTTGGATATCAATGAAATTCTTTATTCCTGTGAAAGTACGTTCGATGCCATTATGTATGGAACTCGATTTCTCTTGCATGGCCATTAGTCCAGACGCTGAACCCAATTTTCGACGGTTTTCAAGCATAAATCGGCCGATACTGCTGCAATTTCACGTTCGATATTCGTACGAAGTTCATCAAGAAGAAGAAGACCATAGACTTGACGTAGCCCCACAGGAAATAGTCTAACGGCGTCAAATCGCATGACCGAGGCGGCCAAGCGACTGGACCATTTCGTGAGATAACACGTTCTCCAAACTTGGTTTCCAATAAACTGATTGTGACATTCGCTGTGTGGCTTGTGGCGCCGTCCTGTTGGAATCACATGTCCTCCAAGTCCATATCATGCAATTGGGGCCAAAAATATTCGGTTATCATTGAACGGTAGCGATTCCCATTCACAGTAACGTGCCGGTCTTTCTCATCACGGAAGAAGTACGGCCCAATGACGCCGCCGGCCCATAAACCACACCAAACCGTTATTTTTTCGGGATGCAATGATGACTCATGGAGTACGTGTGGATTGCTGCCTGACCAATACCGGTTATTTTGTTTATTGACGAAGCCATTCAGCCAGAAATGAGCCTCATCGCTGAAGATGATTTTTCGATGAAAATCCGAATCATTTTCAAGTTGTTGCTCAGCCCAATTCACGAACATACGACGCTTCTGGTGGTCAAGCAGCTTCAGTTCTTGCGTCAATTTAATCTTGTAAGGATGTAGGCCAAGATCTTTTCGCAAAATTCGCCACAACGACGTCACAGAGATGCCCAACGCTTGAGGACGACGTGTGAGAGACACATTTGGGCTTTCTTCAACTGAAGCCTCAGCGGCAGCAATATTCTCGACACTACGGGCACTTCTTTGTCTCACTGGCACGGGAACATTTTGTACTGTGCCTGTGGATTCAAATTTTTCCACTAGACGCTCAATTGTTGATCTGCTAGGACGATTATGACGACCATAAATTGGACGTAGCGCTCTTAACGTTCAGGCCACTAACTCCGAATTTCGGTAGTAAATTTTAATAATATCGACTCGTTGTTGGCTCGTATATCTTTCCATTATGAAATGGCAAACCTTACTGAAGAGAGATGTCAAAAGAGCGGCAAGAAATTCGGCGTCGTTTGCTGTCCCTCTTGCTCTACTTTTGTAGCGTCCCTGTTGAAAAACCCTTTAGCTTCTCCTAATACGGCGCACATCGAACTCATACTATTCACTTTTTTTAATTTAGATAACGCAGCAGTGAAGTTAATGTTGGGCCTGCAAGCATATCTCATTCCGACAGAAAAGGCCGTAAAAAAGGATAATACTGGAAATAAACGTCTTGTCAAATTCACAATCAAAAGTTCGCAGGAGGCGAAAAAATGTTTGAAAGGTTTCCACGAAGATTGTACACTGTATAGAGATATTAAACGGAAATTTAGATTACCAGGGGTCAGATTCTGTAAGGCGAAACGATCAAACGTTTTCGTGAGCACGAATGATTTGCCCTTTGCTACACAAGCAAATTTCTTCGTGCACACGGAAACGTTTGAACGTTTCGCCTTATAAAATGCCGACCTAGGTTTCATAAAGAATATCGTTTTCCTCCCCCTCAATCATGAGGTGTCATAACTCTGGTCAACCGTCTAAATAGTAAGTACGCTGAAGTATTGCGGCAACCGAAAAAAATACCTACCCTATAAATGCACTTTTCGGTGGAAGTTTGCATTCACAAACGAATATTGCATGGAAGAAATCAAAAAGAGCATTTCGATCATCCACAATACTTAGCAGATCATCTGATACTGCCTTCCAGTTTACATCAAAAACGAAGTAGAACAAAACAAACGTCCCAAAATCGTATGAAAAAGATTATCTATATGTACAAAAATTGAGCCTTAAAATTGTGTTCTTAACGCATTTACCGATCCTTACCAAACTTTCACACATCTTTGGTATTGGTCTATATATGGTTTTTGTGAAGTTTGGTTGAAATCGGAACCCGTATGTGTGTGTTGTGCGTGCGTGAAAAAACACATGAATTTCAGTGCATTTCGGGTTTTTTTCAAAACATTAACATCAATTGCTGCTCGTTAGTCGGGATGGGATGGTGTAGGAAAAATTAAAATAGGCATATTTCGTTTTTCATCTATGTATCTCCTTCTATATAATATATATATACAGTCAAACCCGCTTAACTGAAACCCGTTTAATTGAGAAACCCGCTTATTTAAACTTTATAATTAATCCCCTTGTATTTTTCAAAAAATCTCCATACAAATAACTCCGCTTTATTGAAACCAGCTTAAGTGAAAAGCTCGGATAACTGAAATACAATTCATTTAAAACATTATAATTTTTCATAAAAAAAACTCCGCTTAAATGAAACAATGTAATGAATATAAACACATGCTACATGAATCGAAAAAAGGCAGAAAGTAACGAGCAGGCGTTGAATGCATCCATTTATTGTATTATTCACCTTCCACATTCCACTCTACCTCTGACAATGACAGATGTAAATTCTGGCGAGATTTTGCATATTTTTTGTTTATTTGATTTGAAAAGGGTTGTTTTACTTTTAAGTTCAGCTCCCCAGAAATTGTTAGTTTTCAAATTTTGTTAATAAATACTTAAATTTGATTATTTTAAACTTAAAATTTATTTTATTTATTTAAATAAATGGATTAAGTTTGTTTCGTTAACTTAATTAAATATTACATATTTATTCATTATTATTACGGATTCGTTTTGATGAAAAATTTGTCCAGGGTCCGCTTTACCGAAACTATTTTTCAGTTATCCCAGGTCCGCTTAGCTGAAATTTTTTTCAGTTATCCGCGGTTCGCTTAACTGAAAAACCCGGTTAATTGAAACTGAAGTTAATGATTTTTGTCATTTCACATAAGCGGGTTTTACTGTATATCAAAATATAAGTCGCATTGTGTTTGTATTGATGTTCCCTTAATTCGTGAAACGAATTTGTTTCTGGAAATTTCAAATGATAGGCGACGTCAATACCAATGCGAGATATTGGTATTTTAGTGAACATACCTGTGTTGTCGACCTCAGAAACCGATTTAATCAACATTTTTTGGATGTGTCATATCAACACATTGTGTATGGTTGATTGTAGCTTTAAGGATAGGATATTTTTTTGATGGTTATGTTTGGTTCCAGCTAGGACGATGGGATAGTTTTGGACCCGATAGGTGGCGCTGTTGTCGATCTCTGAAACCACTCAACGGACTTCATGCATGTATGCATGTATGGTGGGTTGAATCTTAAAGGATGGGAAAGCTTCGGACAATACAGGTGACGCTGTTTTCGAAACCACTCACCTGATTTCAATGAAATTTTGTGGATGGATATGTATGGTTCCAGAGGGGAAGATAGTATAGTTTTGTACCCGATAGGTGGCGCTGTTGTTACTTTCCAAAACCACTCAGCCAATTTCAATGAAATTTTGTGGGTGGGTATAGTTGAACCGATAGTTCTGGTCTTGCCCTGCTTTCGGGTGGTGGGCGCAAATCGGAAGAATTAAAGAATATGTGATATGGCATGTGGCCTATGTGTGCGTAGGCCGTACGACGCATATCGCTTGGTAAGAAGGGGAGGTATATTGTGTTCGCTATTCGTATACTAGTATTTTTACAAATTGACCACTCGACCAAGTAGTCCAGCATACTAGCTACTGATATTTAATGTTCTATAAAACCTTTATCGAATGTGAAGTGGAAAAATATTATCCGAACGGTGATTCTTACTTCCCGGGCAAACTTCGCAACGATTTTTTAAACAAAACGATCATGGTGTTCATCGTTCAGCGCAATGTTTTGAGACAATCGTGTATCTAGATTTTCTCGGTTGAATGGCAGAAGCGAGGATTGCCGAGTGCCTACATTCTGTTTTGGTTGATTGAGAAAATTTGACCGGACAAACTCTATTCAATCATTAGCGCGGAAAAAAACCATCAAGAAGACGACCCGGAAATCTCTCGTCGTATCTATGCATTGAACTCAATTTAATTCCAACGGAGTTTCATTCGTTCAATAGAGAGGTTCAACTTTCAAAAGGGATGTTAATAATTTAATCAATTTTAGGCGGTACAAAGTTCGGTGGGTTAGTTTATTATATAAAACAAATAACCCAAGTGCGTATGTATGCAGGAAAATAAATCGACGGGAATTACCTCCACATGGGAATTGAAACCATCTTGATTGGGATTGGCATCCCATTTTCACTCTCTATGCATTTTAGTTTTGTCTTGTTTCCATTATTTCTTTGGCATTATTTCGTATTTTTTTTTTTTTCAAAATCAAGAGTGGAATTAATTCTCATTCGTATTTTTAAGACGTGGGTTTAATGCTCACTGCATAGTAGAGGTAATTCCCAATCTAAGTGGGAGCTAGGTACACCTTTGTTAAGTGGGCTTATTTCCCATCCATGGTGGTTTGAACTGCCATGTGAAGTTGATTCCACAATTTATTATTTGTTTTATTTGTTTATTATTTAATTTTTTTCCCTACACCGTATATGTTTCCCTCTAACGCCAGTAATTCTCAACCAATTTTTATTTTAAAACATAGGTAATAACAACGGTAGAAGATGCAAAAAAATACAAAACCATTCAAAAACTGATTGAGCTCAAATTTGCAAGCATTCATTGCTGGGAGTGTCTAGAATTCTGATAAACAAGGCACTTTGAAAAAAATAGGCGGTACCTATAGTAAAATGGGGAGTGTCACTTGGTGCCGTTACATAAGGCCAACCGACATAAGGCCAAATCTAAGAAATTGACCATATGACTCTTTGGGAAAGTGTCATAAGTCCAAATTTTGGTACTTGGCCTTATGTTCCATTCTCAAAGCGTCATAAGGACAATTTGGTTTGATTTCACTTTCCACAGTCCAGGGAAATAACTTCTCCTCGAGTGAGAAATAATTTCACTTTTTATATTTATGGATAGGTAACTAAAAAAACATTTCGAACGTGATTTCTCGTAGCTTATTCGAAATATAAGGCACGGGCGAAACCGGGCGAGCAAAGCTAGCTGTAAAATAAAATTAAATTAAAAGTAACACCTTTCTTGCCCATCACACTGTCAAACTACTAATACGAATTATAAATATATAATGGCTAAAAAAGTACTCACTCTTCATATTGATAGGGTGATTCGCCTGCGCCACTCATCCCGTCGGGCTGTTGCGTAACCTTCAGCAGGGACGCTCCCTTGTATATCGTCTCTGGCGTTAACGTGATTAGTGTCGATTCAATGCCAGCCCATTGACGGGCGTTGAACGTTGCTTCCCCACCATTCGCCATCGCTGGCACTGTCGTCACTGTATCCTCTGATAAGGAGACATCATCAATGCTGTTATCATCATCGAAATGATTACCACTACTCCTGAAACTGGCATCACTGTTAGTACCTGTCCCTCTGTTTGTCGGCGTCCTCATTGGCACGTCCACAGTGCCGCTCTGCTGTGATTTCAATATGAGCTCTTCGGTGATTTCAATGTCATCCGGGTACGGATAACTCTCGTAATCGTTGAATATTCGTGCGCCAAGCGCTTTTAGGATCACAGGACTTGATTTAATTAAATCTCGAATGCTGTCATGTTCGCATTGTGTTCCGGCAGGAGTCTCAAATGCATGGACAAGAACAAATGACAGCAGCAGGAGCAGAAGCCATTGCCATTGACTTTTCGGATGAACAATGGACATTTTGTGTGTGTGTATAAGATGCTGGTTGGTTAGGTTATTGTATGCTCTCTCTCTTGCTCGCTGGCTCACCGTGCAACTGTTGCGGCAATCAGTTGTAGGCGGGTGGTTTTGGGTTGACAGAGCTTGAAATTGTCGATATTACGGAATGGAAGGTCCTTGGAGTCACGTCGATTGATGGTCATGGATGGTTGGCATTTTGTTTTGTCCTTTTTCGATAATGAATGCCAGTTGGTAGCCAATGATCTGGAAAGAGACAGAAAGAGCAACTGTATAAGTTGGCAGCCCGCGTTTGAGAAATGAAAATTGATTTGTGTAATGAGATAAATATTTGAATGCAATTGAATGGAGTCGAAGGAAAGGGGGAAGGAGATGTATGCCAATTATTCAGGAAAATGCCAGTTGTTCGGGTATTGACTTAGATTCAGATGCTTCAGAAATTTTGGTAGCGTAATAGATCCAGGACCTTTGGCCTAGCTTCTCGAAAGCATTCCCTGGTGCGTTTTTTTTTAGGGACCTGTAATTTTATACCGAGTTGAGAAACTTTGTCAGGACAATTTTACACTCGGATGTTTGTCAGGCGTCAGACGCAGTACAGGTTATTTTATATACGAGCTATTTCGTTTGTGAAAATTCAGTAGGTAAGCTACAACAATACTTATTTTCCCACCTTTATTCGGCTCCATAAAATTATGCCCCAATGAAAAATGGCCCAAAAAAATTAAAAAAGGCCCCACAAAATTATATAAAGCAACAACAACGTTTGATTGGGCTGATTTTTCATTATTTTGGGGCCTTTTGTCATTGAAAATTTGAGATAAAATTTAATTTTTGTTTGTGAAATTATACCCCAATGTAATATTACTGGGGTCTTTTCTTACGAAATAAATAATTTGCAATAGATGAAATATCACCCCAAAGTAATGAAAAATTGTTCTAGTGGGTTCGGACGGACAAAAGCGAAACTAATAAGGTTCCGTTTTTTCCCTTTGGGTACGAAACCTTAAAAATGGACCCAAATTCAATGTATAGAGCCCCAAATTACAACAAATATTCACTAAAAAGAAACAAATAGTCTGTAAAGCTTTTTATTATTTTGAAAAAAAGCTTGAATTGTATTTTCAACGTTTTGCCTGCAATACGGACACTTATAGCTTTGTCTGTTATCCACCGCTAATGCCTCGGTCATTAATTTTAAGTCGCACTCAGAGCAAACTTTTAAGTGCTTGCAAGGCAACTTAATTTTTTTTTTTTTATTTACTAAAGCTTAAAGCCAGCTCACTTTTTCAAATAACATATAATTTAACTTTAGAAAATTTGAGAAAATAATACATGGTTAAGAATTCGCGCGAATGCACTAACTTTAAAAAATTTAAGAAAATAAAAGTTAAAAAATCACCCGAATTGAAACGAGTGAAGCCGTTGTATCAACGGAAGGTAGGTATACTTCGCGTTTCTTCTCGTAGAATTTTGTTTTTATACCAAAATAAGAAAATGAAAAATGGCCCCAAAAATATGCAAGACGACCCCAAAACAATTAAAACACTCCCCAATTTCGTAATCATTTTTGTTGTTGCTTGCCATGCATTATCTTGGGGCAATTTTTAATTTTTTATGCGAACAATTTGGGCCCATTCTGCATTTATTTGGGGCAATATTGCATAAATGGAAAGGGGTCATTTTTAAATATTTCCCCAATTTTTTGGGCCTTTTTTAATTCTTTTTTTGTTCGGGCCATTTTTCATTAAGACATACTTTCATAGAGCCCTTCATTCTTATTCTACACTTGTAGCAGTACCATAATAATATTATAATTTTCTTTATACTATTAGGTACTCATAAATATATTTTTTTACCTCACCCAGAGAAAAATGATGTGTAAAATTGCCTTACAAACCTAAGGTAAGTATTTTTGTATGGAATTTTTTGGACAGGCATAAATCTGGCAATAAATAGGGCAATTTATGCATGGCATAGGTAATGATAAATAGGCTAAATTGCCTAAGGGCCTAAGGTATTTTAACCTAGATACAAATAAGTGTATATATTCACCTAAGGACATGCGTAACTCTGCTTAGTTCTAAGGTAAAGTAGGCCTAAGCTGATATTCCGGATAAACTTTCACCACATGCAAAGTGTTTTACTGACCTCTGTAATTTGTGGACGTGTTTTGTAAACGAAAAATAAATCAGTGAAATAAGTTCAATAAATTCGTGAAATATAAAAACATTAAAAACAGTACAGTGCAAAACAGTGTGGAAACTTGAAGTTAAAAACAAAAAAGTTAACAAGAAATAAAATTTTTTAAAAAGCTTTCTAAAAGATCTTACAACAAAATGGGTTCGTAAGCAATGTTTCACAAAGAAAATGTTGTATGCTTAGTCAAATGTATGTTTTCTATTTCCAGATAATACTAACATCGCATTTTCAACACTACTTCAAGTCATAATAATAATATAAAAAATATCATATAACCCTTTATATAAGTAAATATTAAATATCGCACCTAGTGCAAGAAAAAATTACCAGAAAAAAAATAAAGATAAAAACTACTTAGCATAAAAAACATTTCTTTAATTTTTATTACATTTCTGAAAGCATCAGCCTAAGAAATACGAGTAAGGTAAATTTTCCTGACTGGTAAATTAAATTAAAAGGTATATATATTGGATTTCCTCAGTCTTCCTCCAAAGTATTAATGACAGCGACGCTCTTTATTTTTTTCCTTTGTACTAGCATACACAGTTCTATTTTAAGTAAAATTGTTAAAATTTATGTTGGAACTTACAACGATCATCATCATCATCCCGCTTCATCAATTTGTATCACACCCTATAGCCACATAGAGCCAACAAAGGCAAGAGGAAAACGAAAAAGGACAAAAACACTGAGTTAACTTCCTAAGGACCATCAACAGGTTTGCACTTTCCATACGATATGGTAAAATCAATTTGTTAGCAACCTGTAACCGCCATCCATAGGACACCATGATAACAGCATTCAAATTACCAACAAAAACCCCAGTGAACAGCCGTTTTCAAAGGGTCCTCGGAACGCAATCAAACCCGCAAACAGACCGACACATTTTATAGGGAACTTCAATCCTACATCTCATAAGCTTTAGTCATTAAAATTATCCAAATGATTGAAGTGACTTATCTCTCTGGGTGCACCACTTACATCCGCACAATCTTTGCCATCGATCCGTGGTTAGCCAAAGGAATTGCAGGGATACACATACACACATCCGCAAAGTGTATGAGGCGGTATATTAAATTCACCATGCATTGGAATTCTAACCAGACATCTGAGGAGCTGTTCTGCTAATTATTAAAGGTTTATTCCATTCAGTAATTTGAATTCAAATAGGTTAACCCGCACGCTCCCTCGAATGGCTGGTATCTGTTTTATTCAAATTGCTATAGATAAGTCAACTATTATGGTACTTTTTGGTTCAGACGTAGTTAAACAGCGAGTGGTGCGTATTTTTGGCGTATTTATGATGAGGTTTTAATGAGGGTGTTTTGATGTTCATAATATATGTTTTTGAGGTTAGGTTTAGTACGTTTGGATTTGATTTTTCATTGAGAGTATGCTATTTTATTTTATGACATAGAGGCAAGTGTATGGAGTTTGACTTGTTTTAATTTATTAGTAAAAGGACTACCTAATTTGTTTATACCTATTGATTATTATTTACTTGGTAATAAGTAGGGTTCGGATTTTCATGCACTAAAGATCTCAAAATATGCGCTTAAAAATGCAAAATATGCATTTAAAATATGCACTTAAAATTAGTTAAACTTAATTTCGGTTCTATTTAAAAACAAATTTTTTATTTTTATTATTTAATAAAATAATAACTTAAAACGAGATAAACATTTAATAAAAAAACACAGTTAACGTAAACATAAACATCTTCCTTTGTTTAATAAAAATAAATAATTCAAAATAAATTCCTTAATTCCTTAATTCATTTTGAAAAGTTTTATTTGCATAGATCATGAACATTTTTTTAAAATTTTCGAATTCAAAACTTCGGCGATTCGGTCTTAATGCCTTATACAACGAAAAAGATCTCTCGACGTCAACTGAAGTTAGTGGAGCATTTTTGAAAGAACAAATCTCATCGACGGTAAAGTTTTTTGTGTAATTTTCGTCTTTGCAGTCCAATGTAAAGGTCTTACTTACATTTTTGCATTATTGCAAATCCTTCATTTTTTGCCAGAACGCACTGAAGTTTTTTTTTAATGACTACCCCCGTTAGTCATTCAACCGCATTTATCTTTGCAACAACATCTTCAATTAAATCAATTTGATTTTTTAAGGTGGTCCTGCCTTCTAGCTTTGTTATGGTGTCACATAGGAAACTGAAGTTCGAATTTATAAATATTATTTCGCTTCTTAACAATGGCTGGTTCATGACTTCTTTTGCAACTACATCGAAGTCATCGAACCCATTGACAATGCTTTCAAATGCTTCATAATTTTAATAGTAGTTTATACATAGTTTTAAGCTTAATAATTGCAAAAAATTGCATTTATAGTAAAATATGCAAAAATATGCACTAACGGTTAAATGACATTTTAAAGGAAATTTCATGATACGTATACATAATAAGTTGGCTTGCATCCAAGGTGTTCATAAAGAAACATGCATTTGCATGGAAATCCTAACCTAAACCTAAACATTAAAATTTAGATCCAAATAATCTTTATTGCGTACCTAGAATCTACGAGCCCAAACGGAAAATAGTTGGTCTATGCTATTTGATTACGAATATATTCTGTTGAGAAATTCAAACTTGTTTTGTTTCTTCAAGTAAAAGGTTTTGTTAATGAAAATAAATTATAGTAGATATTTATGTTTCTGCTACAAATAAAAAAAAAGTTTAATGAACAAGTTGTTAGCACTCGAAGTTATTACTGAATGAAAAAAAAAATCTTTCGTTTGACTGCAAAATAGTTGGTCTAAGAATTAAAAATGCCTTTTTACCACTGCGTCACATAACCTTTCTTCGATATCACTGCTTGAATTCGTTGTGGCATTGTGTCCACTAGTTTTTGGCAATCATCGGTTGTAAATGATTGCCAAATATCATTGATTGTCATTTGCGGGTCCTTGCTGGTTGCTGTCTTAACTTTTGTTTCATTTTGTGCCATAGAGTTTCGATGGGCGAAAGATCAGGGCTGCTTGATGGCCATTCCATTAATGGAATGGCTTCAGTAGATAACCAGGCTGTAGTTGACTTTGCCGTATGACAAGATGCACCGTCTTGCTAAAATAGGTAGACCCCCTCGGTTGACTGAAGCTGTATTGTTAATGAAAGCAGATGCTCTTGCAAGATGTTGCGATATTTCACTGAATTTACAAGGCCGTCAACACATCATAAACTACCAAAAACAAGCCCATATCATTTGTGATGCTCGAAACTTGATTGTTCTTTCAGACAGTCTTTATGGAACGCTTCTTTGGAGGTGCGAAGTACATGCTTTCGCTCATCACCAACACAAACCTGAAATCTTGATTCATCGCTTCAAATTAATTCCCGCCACTGCTGTAAGGTCCAATTGTGCGCTTTAGCCCATTCAAGTCGCCTTTTCTTTGGCCTATTAGAATGGGTTGCAAAAATCGCAATATAAAATTTATAAGCCATTTTGTTCATGTTGCGTTTTCAATTGTCGACAGACATTTCTTTTTTGATGCGGCTTTTCCACTCTACAGTTACCCCAGCAGCAGTTTGACGACGATTTTCTATAATTATTTCTTTTAATACCCTACAATCGCGGGTTTTAATGTTACCCGTCTTGTTGAAGAGCGAAATGATATTCTGTACTGATAGACGAGGGAGATTGAAATTTTTAGCAATTCTGTAGCTTGAAAAATCATTTTTAAAAGCTTTTATAATTGATTCACTAAGATCTTTAGATAGGGGAACACCACGCGCCATGATCAGCCTACAACTGAATTAGAACTAATTGCACAAGTACACTTATAAGCTGCCAAAGCAAAAGTACGTTTGTTTTTGCTTAATTTTAGCTCACGGTTAACTTAATCATACGATTATGTGGAGTAGACCAACTCTTTTGCGTCGAGAATGACGTAGACCAACTATTTTGCGTATTTTGCGCTCATTAACAAATGAGAAAGCACACAGTTTTAACAATACTCGTTGTGATTTTGCTTATTTGTGTCATTAATTCAATTAAAAAAGCATATTGTCTATGATATGGTTTTGTTATTTTTGTATAATATAGATACGCATGTATGACAAACTATTAATATAGAAGTTTCCAAGTGCAAAAAAGTGGGTGGAACAACTATTTTGCGTGTTGGTCGTATATTACACTTGCAAAACTGCTACAATGTCAAAAGTGTACATACTTGACCCACATGATTCTACTTCTCTACAATTACGCCGGAAAATGACAGCTGAACAACGGTTGGTGAATAAATTATTTGCTTACACTCATTATCATTATTAATTTTACACACATTCCTTCTATAAGTTTCTTTTCGTTTAATCCAGTCTCCCAGAATCAGAAAATCAGTCTTCAAATCTGCCAATTCCTCCATTAATACCGAAAACTCTTCACAGAATGTTTTTTTGGATGAACTTGGTGATCACCCACCACAATTAAAAAAAAAGAACCGAAAGTAACACGGATTACTAGCCACCATATGTCCATATTCTTCGAGTAGTTTTTCAAAACCTCCGTCCGTATTCCCGTTAGTTATTCGTTAGTCGCAAATGCCATTAACGGGAATTGTATTCTCGGCAGACACTCGCGAAGACTTGTTCTGCCATACAATGATTTTTGCAAAAGCTGTTAAGATGAGGAGGTAGCATGAGCCAGTCAGCCCTGCCCTATTCAGGTTAAGGGAAGCTTACTTATGAAACTACTTCCTCAATGATCTAAGTGATCTATTCTTTACCAGCACTACAAACATTTTAGCTTTATTAATGAAAGTAAATGGTTTACATAAATAGCCATCAAAAGAAGACCTAAATCCCAGTGGTATCGTACCTACCCAATGGGCCCACGCCGTAAGTGCTTATCACCGAGAGCCATTCTAACATAACATAACACATGCCCAGAGGTCTTCCAGTTTGAAAAGCTCTTGGCCAAGCCTGCACTCTTACATCCAGTCAATAGTAGTAATGGGAAGGCTATACCGATGTACACTTATCAATCACCCCTCAGTTACTGGAGCAATTAGATGTGAAACTAGGTTCTATAGAACGAAGGAAGGAAGGAACTTTTATAAAGGGTGTCCCATAATTCACGCAAAATTTAATTTTGATAGAAAATACAGATTTTTAATTAGAAACTTCAAGGTTTTATTGATTCATAGAGTTTACAGATTGGGGTAGTATTATATGGAATAGCGCATTTGGTAAATGGCCGCCACGGCTTTGTTGGCAAGTGCGTACTCTGTTTTTGAAATTTTCTAACACCGTTTCGCATAAATGTGACTGAATTTCATTAATACACATCCCAATTTCCTCTTTCAAAACGTTGGTGGTCGTGGGTTTGTTTGCATTGACATTTCACATCAAAAAAAAAACACAAACCAACAGCGTAAATCGCAAGCCATCAAAATGAAAATAAGCTTTTCACTGAAGATGATTTGGTTCGAAAAATCAGCATCCACTTGTTGCTGTTCCAAAATCCATTCAACGGGCTCTCTTCGCGCTGCATGGTCAGAAGTCTTCAATTCTTGAGTTAATTGAACTTTGTAAGCATAAAGTTTCAAGTCTTTCGTGAGAATTCGCTGTAGAGAGCTTCTCGAAATGCCCAGTTGCCGAATTGATGTTCCTGTACTCTCAGCAATACTCTCGCGAGCTGCTTCGATGTTTTCTGTTGAACGACTAGTTCACTAATTGATCCAGTTTCCCTGAATTTTTGAATTGTTCTCTTCACAGTTGATGGTTTTAAATCACTCTGACGGCCATATTTTCAACGAAAATTGCGGACTGCAGCTGACAAACCTTCATTATTTTTAAAACATTGTTCAACAATGAAAATGCGTTGTTCTTTCGTATAGCATTCCATTTTTACTAACCCCAAACTGTCATCTGTCACATGGTTATCTTTTTTCCGTTGGCATTACTGTACTATTTAAATTTTGAGTGAATTACGGGACACCCTTTAGAAACCAGCGAATCATCTGCCAACGCCTTTCAATTCTGTTGCCACATTGAGGACGAGGATATATGTCATTGGGGCTCACGTTTATACCGAACCGAGAATCCATTGAATATGAATAGGTATTTTGGAGCGTCCCATATTTAGTTGTAATCTCAACTACTCCCGTCAGTTATTACAAGCAAAAAAAGACACAAAACGACTAATTTTTCACATCAAAACAATTTAAACTGAGTACGCTACAGATGCTGGATAGAGAAAACATTTTAACTACACTCAAGTCAACCACCTTTCCAAATAGCTGTGCCAAATTAAATTTACTTCAACTAATGTCCCCTCGCTAAATACATACTTAGCTACCCACCGTTCGGCGTGGCAACCGAAACAGCACACATTTAAACTCGTCTTTATTAGAAAGTTCAAGCCAAATGATTCATCCAATTTCGAATTGAACTTGCTTTTATTTTAGCATCCTGGATCCACACTGCTGGAGTGGTTACAACAGTCACATCAACTTGTTTCATACCTCACTCCATGTATGAGGAGGAATATTAGAAAAGAGGACAAAGGACAGACAACATGTTTCTACACCTGTATCCAGAGGTGCAGAGTGCAGTAAACAAGCAAACTTTTACCCACCTATTTCCGAAAAGTACTGAACCAAGCCAAACACAAACCGCCAAACCGGTTAACGAGCAGTAGCTTTTTATTTAATTACTTAGCGGAATTAAAAACCGGATGAGAAGACGACTGATCTCCCCCGTTCGGGGTTGAATATGTCCCGATTTTCCATACCCTGTCGCTGTCCTATGCCATCTAGCAGGAGGACAACAAATTAAGATTGCATTTTAATGAAATGGAAGATAAGGCATGGAACTACGAGTACAACTGACAGGTTGGCCGGGTTGGGAGTTGAATTTATGAAGCAGAACTTTAGTCCGGATAGTGGGCTAGTCTAGTAATGTTTAAAAACGTCTCCTCTATCGTATATACTTTGTTTGTTGAGATGACGGTCTGTCGTTGTTGAAAGAAGTTTAATTAAGGACGAGGAACAAAATCACTTGGATGTTGGCTATTCCGATGAGCATAGGAGAAATGAGGCCAAGCGAGAACCTCTGGCTGAACTGGATCAATTTCATTATCGTCGAATGGAGCTTGTGTAATTGACAGCGGACTTGGCAGTTGCGATTTAATTTTACTGACCGACAGTTAAACGCGCGAGCTAGTTTATATTGTGAGTGGTTTTAGGGGAAATGGAATTCAAAATTGCTGCGGAAACTGGAAATTAAGTTAAATATGGTAGGAACCGATGGCTTTTTCGGAAATGTCCCTATTTTGAATAAAGACGTTATTTGTATTCAGTGAAGTAATGGCCGCTTGTTATGGAATTGAAAATCTACTCCTTTTAGCTGAACAGTAATAAGTTCCGTGGACGACCGACAATCTGCCCTTGCTGTAGAGCCCATAAATTTCGTATCGTCGAATCTTTTTCTCCACAAACTGGACCAGATATCGCCAAAGAATCTTCCTCTCAAAACGTCTAAGGAGGTTTTCATCGGCTTTTGTCAGCGTCCATGCTTCTGCACCAGGATGAGTAGGGTCACATCATTCAAACTATAATTTTTTGGTGAAATTCTATCAAAACACCTGTATTTCACCACGATTTTCAACACACTGAATGTCCATAAAAACAGCTCATGTAAATCGTCTTTTATCAAAATTTTCTAGTACCAAAAAATAATCATAGCAGTGTTACAAACTGCGGTTTTTATACTAAAGATTAATTTAGCGTGATTTTCTTTCCGTGTAATACAAATTTTACTTTAAAAAACCGGATTTTGACGAAAAAAAGTATCGTGGGATTTTGAGTACGGCGAAAAGGGAAAAATGACCACGCTTCGTGGGATAAATGAAGATAGACGTTCGCGAGAGGTGGCGCAGTGAATAAAACCTTAACCACACTCAGAGAAAAAAATAGTTATTTTTTGTAACTATTGCCATAGTCATTTTATGAATTCCAATAAAATTTGTCAAATGACTACTTTTGCACAAAAATAAATTGAAAATAGATAAGAAATAGTTAAAAATCAATCATTTTATTTAGTGACTATACAAAATAAAGGGTTTTTCAATAAGAGCGCTAAAAAAGTTTTTTTTAAATAAAACAAAAACGAGCACTCTTGCAGAAGTCCAGACGCTGAACCCAATTTTCGACGGTTTTCAAGCATAAATCGGCCGATACTGCTGCAATTTCACGTTCGATATTCGTACGAAGTTCATCAATCGTCGCTGGCTTGTTGGCATAGACCATAGACTTGGCGTAGCCCCACAGGAAATAGTCTAACGGCGTCAAATCGCACGACCGAGGCCGCCAAGCGACTGGACCATTTCGTGAGATAACACGTTCTCCAAACTTGGTTTCCAATAAATTGATTGTGACATTCGCTGTGTGGCTTGTGGCGCCGTCCTGTTGGAACCACATATCCTCCAAGTCCATAGCATCCAATTGGGGCCAAAAATATTCGGTTATCATTGAACGGTAGCGATTCCCATTCACAGTAACGTGCCGGTCTTGATCATCACGGAAGAAGTACGGCCCAATGACGCCGCCGGCCCATAAACCACACCAAACCGTAATTTTTTCGGGATGGAATGATGACTCATGGAGTACGTGTGGATTTCTGCCTGACCAATACCGCATATTTTGTTTATTGACGAAGCCATTCAGCCAGAAATGAGCCTCATCGGTGAAGATGATTTTTCGATGAAAATTCGAATCATTTTCAAGTTGTTGCTCAGCCCAATTCACGAACATACGACGCTTCTGGTAGTCAAGCGGCTTCAGTTCTTGTGGCAATTTAATCTTGTAAGGATGTAGGCCAAGATCTTTTCGCAAAATATGCGGCTTCAGTTCTTGTGGAAATTTAATCTTGTAAGGATGTAGGCCAAGATCTTTTCGCAAAATTCGCCACAACGACGTCACAGAGATGTCCAACGCTTGAGAACGACGTGTGAGAGACACATTTGGGCTTTCTTCAACTGAAGCCTCAGCGGCAGCAACGGGAACATTTTGTACTGTGCCTGTGGATTTAAATTTTCCCACTAGACGCTCAATTGTTGATCTGCTAGGACGATTCCATAAATTGGACGTAGCGCTCTTAACGTTGAGGCCACTGACTCCGAATTTCGGTAGTAAATTTTAATAATTTCGACTCGTTGTTGGCTCGTATATCTTTCCATTATGAAATGGCAAACCTTACTGAAGAGAAATGTCAAAAGAGCGGCAAGAAATTCGGCGTCGTTTGCTGTCCCTGTCGCTCTACTTTTGTAGCGTCCCTGTTAAAAAACCCTTTATTAACCATTAAGCAGTTAATTTTACGAACATTATTAATTGACAATGAAAATAGTCATAAATAACTATTTTTTTTAACTATTTAAAATAGTGTTTCCATTTTTTACTATAAAAAAAGTTAAAAACAGTTAAACACAACTATTTTTTTTCTTTGAGTGCACTAACCACTAAGTCACTGCGCTGACGAAAGCGAACTTTAAGTCGTTAAAAAGTTGGTGTCTATCGATCTCAAGTTCCTAGGTTTTTTCTAATATTTGTCAGAGTGTGAAAATTTTGGTCGATTATAGACCCTCCTGACCAAGAACACACTGATATGGACCGATTAGGTTGCTGGCCAAAGGTTTTATTGCGTTCACACGCTACAGCCGAGAAGATCTTATATATATATTCAGGAAACTTATACGCTCACATTTGAGTATTTCCTTTATTGTGGATGGGGCACACGATGCTGAGGTTCGATTCTTCGGGCATTCTCCTGCTTGACCAAATTTATTGCTGAGTTGGTTCATGTTCTTGGCCAATTCATTTCCCGCTGTTTCAAAAAGCTCGGCCGGTAGGTCATCACCTCCCGCAGAGCTGTTGAACTTTTATTTGGATATCGCTATTCTTATTTCGCATAAGTCGGTTAACGGGAATGATGGCTTCGTCCATTATGACAGCGGCTTGTTTGTCGCTTCCGCTGTTAAAGATTCTGCACAAGTGTTCTTTCCAAATTCTCAGCATCGACTTAGAATCTACTACTGCGTGCTTCTATGCTCATATATGCAGGATTCTGTTCGGGCCTTGTATCCTTGGATAGACCGTTTTGCCTTCTGGTAGAACATATAAAATGTCCTATGTAGTAGCAAGACGCACCCTTTAATCGGTTCAGCAGGTGCCCATCGCTCCTTCTCCTCCAGTGAAGCTTGCGGAAGATTCTCTCGGCAGCAATGGTTCTTGTCAGTAGCATTACTTGATAGCCACCTCGTTTTTTGCTTCATGAGCCTATCGGCAATCTTCGGCAAACCAGTAGTTTGTTGTGGTCGTCTAATGGAATGCAGTAAATCTGTGACGGCACTTATGATGGCACTGGTCCTGTGCTCTTGTTCATGGCGAGGCTGACGATGAGCTTGCTAAGTGGTTAAGGAAGACGCGGTCGGTTGAGATTTTGGCGGACTCTTGCAAAAGTTGCTATGCGACGTCAAATCTTCATTCGGTATCAGTTCGGTGTTGTAGCTCTCCGGATATTCGCATAAGTCCTTTGCTGCTACCAAGTAGTGGTCCGTGTGTATGTTGAATGTTGGGAACTTTATGACATCCAAGATACTGGAGGCATGCCTGGAGTCGATCAATTTCGTTGACGTTTTCTTGACCTGAAGACCGGTAAGTAGTCCTCTTATCCATGTTGCGGTGTTTGGAACGTGTTTTGGCAAAGGTGACATTCCAATCCCGCCACAAAGTCGATTTACGTAAGTCCGTTTCCGAGGAACCTTAATTTTCGATAAAGTAACCAAGACAAATCTTGACGCCGTACGTAGGGCTCTTATCATACGTCTTCTCGTGTCATATTTACCCTCTGTGCTCACGCCCAAATCAGCGTAATGCTTATGAGTTTGACACTAATGTGGATAGTGACCAGGTGCTCCATTACGTTGCGTAAGCCCAAGACATCTCGCCTAAGTCTTCCTCAAATTACAAATGCGCTTCCCAATAACCGCTGATTGGACTCAGAGTCTGTAAAGGTATATCTTCATAACTCTTCCTTCCCTTTTTATTGCTAACTATTCCACACCAACGCGTTGTTAATAAATTAGAAGAGAATTACCATTCCACGAACAAGGCCCGCAAAATGGGTTCGACAAAGGCATATCCGCGTAACATAATACGAATACCACCACTCAACACGAATTGAATCCTAACCATTAACTTAAGCACATACCTACGTTGTGCGCACAACAGAAATCCTTTCGCAACGAACAAATCGATTTTAATATTTGAAAGAATAATGTTCCCAACATGCCAAATGTTGTTTTAGAACGACTCTCCAATTCACTTAAAATTCCGCAAGCTTCCAACTCAACGATGATTCCCGCGGATTCGATTCTAAACAATAAAAAAAAAAAAAAAACTCGTAACATCTGTCGATTGTATTGAAATCGCATAGCATTCAGCTGTCAGTGGGGGTTGATGGAACGAATTGAGAACCTTTTTCGCACTTATCGATCGCATTGAAAGTTATTCACCCCATCTGCGGGGTTTGATACCCCGCGACAATTGAATTCCTCAAACCATTGGAAGGAATAGTACTCGCACTCTTCCCAACCCAAGAAAGGAAATATTATATAATGACCGGTTCAGAGTCCCTTTCGATATTGATTCAATTGACATAAAATGGTGGGGGTTGTTTGATTTCCTAAAAAAAAGTTGCCATACCACTTTCTACTCATTCATAAAAACTATCGCTCAATTCAAGGACTGCCATCGATTCCATGAAACGCATTGGGCCACTTGAGAGTTGTAATTCTCCTTCGCATTGAAACGGGTACAGCGGCCGGTAAACGAGAACTCGAAGGTTAATTTTTGTACAAATGGCCAAAAGGGTTATGTGCGTACGTATAAAGCATCTCTTTTTAAGGCACCCGGAAGGGTTGATGAGTTATGGTTATGCTTTCCAGAAGGAAAAAAAAAAAACATATTGGATGGACGGATGAATTTTAAAATATTTGCAAGCGTAAATTGGGAGTAATTGAATATTTTTCTTGCAATATTTTTTTTTTATGCGAATATTTATTGTTGGTCCTGGGAATACCACAAATGGTGCATACGGGAGGCTTTTTATTATTTTTTAATAAATTTTCTGTTTGTAGAAAATATGGAAATAATGTTTTATGTTTTCAAAAGTAATATGAAGGGAATTTTTGTTCTTTTACACGTACCTACTCTTTGACAGCTGTGTCAAAATGGGAAACAAAAATTTAACAAAGGGATATTTGGACCTGTGATATAATGAAAATAAAATGCGTTGCTTGTCCACTGATGTAAGTGTAACACACTGTGAATTTGAATTTAAAAAAAGAACACATTTTCTCTATGGTCCAGGTTGGTGTTATTTGACTTTCGTCAAAATTTGACGGAATTTGACGTGGTTAAGAAGAATTGGTAAGTGGTGTTAGTAAGAATTTAGTGTTTTTTTTTTTTACGTAAACATTATATGTCTCAAAATATCGAATTGAGGAATGTCAAACGATTACTTTGGGAACTCAATGGTTGTAAACAAGAAAAACGTTCTGAGGTGCCAAGGACAAGAGGGATTCCCTCCAAATGTTCACTTATACAAAGCTGTTGAAAAAAAAAACAGAAGCAAAGAACCACTTGATCTTTTTCACCTTTTCACTGGGTATTGGCAAACCCGCCAGGTTTGATGACTACAAAACAGAGGTACAGAGGCACCGAAAGAAAAAACTTTAGTTGAATCAATCACGTTTAATTGTTGATTGAAAATCCACTGAAAATATTCAAACTGAATACGAAAGTGGTTGTTTCAAATAACACCGCGTGCTTGAATCAACTAAGGCGGCGTTGTTGATAAAAAATTTTTTAAAGATCATGAAAATGGTTGATTTGAATATGTTCCTGATTGTTTCAAATATTAATTAATGTTTTATGAACAACTTCGTGTTTGATTTAATGGTTAACCAACAATAAACGTGACAACATGATAAATCAACCTTTTATCGATCATAAAAATAGTCAATCATAGACAACAGTTGTTAAGGTATCACGATTGTGTTCGAATAAATCAGTATTGACAATTAATAACTTCAGCAAAGCATGAAAATTGTTAAAGGATCACAAATATTGTACGGGCATAACGTATTAAAGCAATTAGCAACTCCCGTACGTTTCGGTTTCATCAACCACGAATGTTGTAAAACTACCACGCACATATTCAAATTGAATATAAATGTTAATTGTATCAGCAACCATATTCCATTGCACTATGCAGTAGCAGTATGCTTTAGTGTTATAGGTACTCAGTATTAATCCATCAACCAGGCAAACTCAGAAGTTCGTAAAGGGAAACAATTTTATTCGCGAGTGAAAATTTAGTTTAGTGGTTTCGTGAAGTTCATAATATGTGTTATCATCGAAGGTTTTCAAAGTGTTTTTTTCGTGAAAACTGCAGAAAAATATATTTTTGGTAAGAATTTTAGACATTTTTTCCCAATAAAATTTCTTTGTATCGCCCTTTTAGGACTTCTTTTAGGTGATAACCTTGGCCTCAATACAGCTTTAATTCGCAATATTCTCACCGTATTTGCAGGTGCTCCAAAACAGAAATTCAAATCAATTCTTCCGATAACCTTGGCAAGAACAAAACAATAAGTGTAATTTATAGAAGTACAAATCTTCATGTCATATCTGCTATACCTACCAATAAAATATTAACATTGAAAACATAACTAAAATTTTGTTTTTTCTAATAGAAGTTTCACTGTGAAGGCGAAAATGGTTGCTGCTTTATAATCATACTATGTATGTTTAAAAATAATTCGTTTGCAATTTCTTACAGGACAATAGATCATCAACGATGGTGGTATATCAAATTTAAGTTAACACGGATATTTGGAAAACAAGATTTCTGTGTTTGATACGTATAGAAGCCATGAAGAATATTTCATTAACAATATTCGGCGTTAAGTAACTACATGAACATATTATTCTTAACAGAATTGTTTTTGTGTACACACAAAAAATGTGTTGGAACAACATTGTTAAACATTTTTGATGAACAATATTCGTGTTTAATGAACAACACTCACATACTTGTGCAAATAGGGATATTTTTATGAAAGCACACACATTTTACAATAACAATATTAGTGCTCAAAAGATCACGCGCAAAAATCATGAACGTGTTTAATTAACAATGATCCTACTTAACTGTAAATAAGAAAAAATAACACGATTGTTGCTAAATAAATACAAAAATTCTACACTAAACAGTTTCATAATTAAAACAAACACGTTTGCAATGTTTATATCATAACGGAAAGTAGTTTTTGAACAACGTTTATGATGTTTGAGAATTGAAACATTCAAACACGAAGATTGTTATTTAAATACGTTATGTGATTGATTTAACACAAAGTTGGCAACGGGGTTGTTGATTCAAGGAAGGAAAATTGTAACGTTTTGATAAAAAAAATTGATCACGCCACCTTTGTTAAAATAACAACGTTCCTTGGTTGACGCATTTTCAAATAAGGTTTGTGTTTGATTCTACAAAGGGATTTCTTTCGGTGCGGCATAATAAAAATCAGCAAGACTACAATCGATAAATGAACTGGTGCACATTCCTTCGTTATGAAGAAATTTGAAAATGTTTTTATACTCCAGCAATTTTCAATCTGTGCAGCTGTGAGGTAATAAATAGTTAATCAATTAAATTTGTACAGCAGTGTTTCATTTTATCACTTCGTGAGCAAGCATTATACGATTCTCGAACTCATCATGATAGACTGTTGTGAAATGTGTACTAAAATGTACTAAATGATAAATCCTGTCACGAGTATGTCTCAGCGGAAAAAATCGCTAGTAAATATGTACATAAGATATAACATTATACATCAAATTTGTTCAAAACGGAGTTTTGGTTGTGCAAGTTAACACGATGGACCTATCTGCTGATGCAGCGGATTCCACCGATAAGTAATCACAAGTAATCACACAAGCTGCAAGATCTACACATCGTTCGAGTGTCACGATGCCAGCGTGTGGAGAGATGCTCTTCTATTTTGAATATATTTCTATTAGGATGTAAGTCGGTCTTAAGCTAGATTCGGACCGAGCAGGTCTCTTGTTATAAAATTAAAATTAATAAAATTTGTTATTGTTCGAACGAACAAAATAGAACCAAGTCCTGTTTAATAAAATTAATTATTGTTCAAACGAACAAATAGAACATAAATGTATCTATTTTAAGAAAACACATTTGATAATGTTTAAGACGAAACGAGTAGTGGGCAAATATCTGTTGCAGCAGTATACTGCTCTCCTAGCTATAGACTAAAGAAAACTGATTTTAAAAGTCTTTTCCGCATATTTCACAATCGATTAATCGCGGGAGGGGATTTTAATGCCAAGAATAAATATTGGGGATCTAGATTAACAAATACTAGAGGCAGAGAATTATATGAAACTATTAAAGAAGTCGGCGGCAAATATCACTCAACGGGGAAACCTACCTACTGGCCTACAGATAGGAATAAAACCCCAGATCTTGTAGACTTCTTTATATCCAAAAATATATCATCAAATAAAATAAGTATAGAAGAAGGCCCTGATCTTCAATCAGATCATTCCTCAATACTTCTTACACTTGGCGATAGAATAATAATAAATGAACATAGCCCTAAACTAGTTAATAGACTGACTGATTGGAACCACTTTAGGCAGAAGTTGGAAGAATGTATCCAACTATCGTCAGCTATTCAAACAGAAGATCAACTAGAAGAAGCAGTGCAAATATTTACACTGGATATACCAAAGCTGCAAGGCTGCAACTCCCCAAAGAACAAACAAGATTAAACAAAACTCTTATCCTCATGAAATATGTGAAATTATTACAGAAAAGAGGAAAGCTAGAAAACGCTGGCAACAGACAAGGGCGCCAAGCGACAAAACCACACTGAACAACTAAATAATAAGCTCAGAAAATCTATAAGAGAATTTAATAACGAGTCTTTAAAAACGTATCTTACCAGTCTTACAAATGATGCTAGTACCGACTACTCGCTCTGGAAGGCAACAAAGAAAATGAACAGGCCAATAGCTCACATTCCGCCAGTAAAAACCAGAGAAGGTAACTGGGCAAAAAGCATAGAAGAAAAAGCAAATAATTTTGCAGAGTACCTTGAGAACGTTTTCAAACCTTATAAAGATAAAGATTATCAAGGAAACGAAGAATCGTGCGAAGAAGACAGACCTATTCGGCCGGTAACAGCTAAAGAACTTGCCAAAGAAATCAAAGAAGGCATAAACATATAAAAAGCCCCAGGGTTCGATTTAATCACAGGGGAAATTTTAAAACAATTTCCTCGAAAAGGTTTAAAAAAACTAGCACAGATTATAAATGCTGCATTTAAATTAAGATATGTGCCAAGCATGTGGAAGGTCGCGGAAGTAATAATGATACCAAAACCAGGTAAACCACCTAGCGAAGTAACCTCATATCGCCCAATATCGATACTACCAATGTTGTCCAAGCTATTCGAAAAAATGCTGGCAAAACGTCTGCAAAAAATTATTGATGAAAAATCGCTACTTCCAAATCATCAATTTGGGTTTAGAAACAAGCACTCTACAATTGATCAGGTGCATAGAATCACAGATAAAATCGAAAAAGCATTTGAAGAGAAAAGTGTGTGCTCTACAGTATTTCTTGATATAGCACAAGCTTTCGATAAAGTCTGGCAGAAAGGACTGATACACAAACTACAAAAGCAACTGCCGAAGCAGTATTCAACCATTCTGGAGTCTTATATATCAGATCGATTCTTCAGAATTAAGCAAGATACAGAATGCTCAACATTAAGAGAGATTAAAGCTGGTGTACCGCAAGGCAGTGTGCTAGTTCCAGTTTTATACCTACTCTTCACTAGCGATTTGCCTGAAAGTGAAGAAACCACCATAGCTACTTTTGCAGATGACACAGCCGTCCTTGCTGTGGGAGCAAATGTCGAAATAGCAACAAAAAATCTTCAGACGGCAATAAACAATATTTCAGAATGGACTAAGAAATGGCAGATTAGATTAAATGACCTTAAGTCAGTCCATATTAATTTTACGTATAAAAACGTACCACACATTCCAGTCTACATTAACAACAATGTAGTAGAATTTTCTAACACAGCTAAATATCTAGGCATGACTCTAGACGCTAAACTGCGTTGGAAAGCGCACGTTAAGAAAAAAAAAGATGAGTTGAACATGCGATACAGTAAAATTTATTGGCTTATTGGGAGATACTCATCCCTGTCCAACTACAATAAGTTATTGCTTTACAAGCAAGTTCTAAAACCAGTATGGACCTACGGGCTCCAATTGTGGGCATGCACATGCCAAGCAAACTTACAAAAAGTTCAGGTTTTCCAAAATAAAGTACTAAGGAACATAGTTAATGCGCCTTGGTACATACGCAACGCCGATCTGCATAGAGATCTAAATGTTGAAATGGTTGAAGCTCGGAGGCATAGAAATCGGCTTCTCAACCACGTAAACACAGAAATAACAGAACTTTTAAATAATGACAATGTAATCAGGAGATTGAGACGGATAAGACCTCTTGATCTGTAAGATTTAGCTAGGGCTAAGAAATTAGGTATTGTTTTCAAACAAAACAAATTTAAAAATCCGACAAACGGCGGGTTTATCTCTTTAAATTCATTGAATAATTCAAAAATAAATTGCTGATTAGTCGTACGACTAGGTGCTATCCTATTCGGGATGGCGAATGTCAGTCAGTCAGATGAGTTAAAGTCCATCACTATTGCAGAAGCATCCCTCGCGTATAGCTCTGCAATGTCTTTCGATGATTTTTTACTTCCAGCGAATTCCCAACATAAAAAAAAAAAAAAAATGTTTAAGACAGTCTTTCGAACGACAAGAAAAATATATCTGCAATTTGCTGGAGGAATGCAGTGAATCCGACGTAGATGACTTTATTGATGTTTGTGATGATAATTATGTTCCATATTACCATGAAGCACATGAGGATGAGTAATCGGACATAGACGGCATCGACAATAATGAGGTGATTGACAAGCTGAGAGTTCTGATTCTGATGATTACGATGATGGTAATAATTATGAACATGGCGAGACCAACGAGGATGACCAAACGGCGGCAGGGATAAGCGATGTGTCACAAGGAAAGCTTGCAAATCCGCAAAATCAAGCAACCAGAACGCCAAACTATAACAACTTTCCAATCAACTCAATTGCTGTCGTAATCAAAACTGCTCAGTTTATTTTTCACCACCGATATGTCAACTATTGTGGTTCGCGAGACTAACCGGAAGGCTGCTAGTATGTATGGTATTATGAACGCAAATAATCAGTCGCAAGAGCCTAAAATTTGGAAGCCACTTACAACGCAGGAGCTTAATGGTTATCTTGAAATACGAATAAGAGCTGGTGCCCACCATTCCAACAACGAACATTCTTTAGAGCTCTGGAAGGTTACAGCCTGAGCAGAGCATCAATATATTTTGGGCCATAATTCGATTTATCCGATTTGATAACTATCTGACCCGAATGCATCGACTGATAGACGACAAAGCTGCCCCAATTGGAGATTTGTGGGATATAATGAATGCAAGTCTCAACAAGAACTATAGGCCATCAGAAAACCTAACAATCGATGAGCAGCTTTTCCCCTACAGAGGTAGAACACAATTCACACAATACATACCATCGAAACCAGTCAAATATGGTATGAAAGTGTGGTGGGCTTCTGATTCAAAGACGTTCTATCCTATAAAAGGAGAAATATACACCGGAAAACCGAGAAATGGCCCACGTGAAACACAAGTAATGTAATGGACAAAATGGTGTCATATTATACTACAAAACGAGCTACTAGACGATGGCCAGTTGCGATGTTTTATAATATACTCCAAGTTTGTGGATTGGCGGCCTACGTTCTTTATAACGAGCACAACAAACAGCTGCAATGAAAAAGGATAACCGCTGAAAATTCCTGCAAGAGTTGGGAAAGCAATTGTGCATGCCGAGGATTCTGGAAAGATCCGAAAATCCGCTTATATACCGAAATCTCAACAACCAGAAACGACATTGAAGCTATCCTTGGTGAGAAGATATCGTGGGTTTACAAGCACAAGACACTAAGTCAAAAAGCATAGTTTGCTCTTTAAGTTGTTCGATCCTAATAATATTTACTATTGGTATTCTGACATCAGTTTCGTATAGCATATTTAAATTTTGGGCAAGCTAATAAGAAAATATTAGACTACAACTGAAAAATATGCTGACTTAGTGCATATTAGCAGAATAGGTATCGGCCTCAATGTATTAAGTAGCAAATCTGAAAACAAGCAATTAAAGGAAACATACTTTACACTTTTTGAGTTTATTTAAGTTTTATTTCGTTTTAGCGCAGGAAGAGAACATAGAAGAATTTTATAGCAGTTGTAATTTGTAATTATTCGCTATTAGTTTCTTTTAAGGCATCAGGTTCTGGCAAGTAATCTTTTGCGTCGGTATGTGAAGGCAAAGAAAAAAACCACGAATTTCAGGCACCACTCCTTTTTGGCACATTTCAATCAAATCTTTTTTTTTTTTAGAGCACTGATTTTGAATTGTTCATCATATAATTTAGGCCACTTATCGAGCCCAAGATATTTTGGAACAGCACTACTTCCTCTACGTGTTGTTTTGAAGACATTGATATACTTAAAATTGTCTCGCATATTGTATTTGTATTGAAGTACACCAGTGCCTATGTTCTGTAATTATCGCATCGATATATCTATCACTAAAACGATATGAATTGAAACAAAATGCCATAATATCACATGACTATGAAACTATATCACATGGAAAATTTCGATATGAAACCCGTGGAAATTTGTGATATATATTTAGGTTCCGTAACTATCAAGAGCGATAAAATATTCACTTCAACTGTCGAATTTGATCACGAAACTCAAAGCTTGCGGTTATAAAGTATTAAAAAAGAAAAGAAAATTCATTTCATAGCACTTTTCCAATAGTGCATAAATATATGCATCATGAGCAGCTCCACCAAACCTTGCAAATCCTCCTAAAATCTTTAGATTGTAATCACATATCTGAAATGTGGACACGACCATTATTTTCATTGTTAAATTATCAGAAATATCACATTACAATTACCAATTGTACATTCTTTGAATGGTAACCCTTACGGTTTAAAGTAGCTTCTAAGTCTTACTTAGGTCTCTTAATCCGAACGTGGATAAGATGTAAGCCGTGTACTAACTTTTGGTTTATCTCATTGTATTCCTGAGGGGTTGGAAACTTGATGTATTGTGACATCATTTTGTTTTGCAAAACATCAGCCACTTCCGAAACCGCTCGAGAAACCATAAGTATGACTATAGCCGCTGAAAAATAATGGCCCACATCTCTCTGAAAGGACCCAGACCCGAATCGGGATTGGAATAAATGTATTCCTCAATAAGTATCGGGGCTGAACCATGGGTCAAAACGATACAACTCCCTAAATCTTGCTTCCGGCATTTCAAAAGGGTTTGTGCTATCTCTTAGTACATGCCTTTGAATCCGTAACATGTTATGCCTATCGTATTCTTCACCCAAAATTAGTGAAAAGCTAAACATTTTTAAAAACAACGATACTTAAAATCCCTGTGAAAGAATTTTCAATTTTTATTGTTTTGTTTTGCAGTATTTTGACAGCTTTGGGAAATCTTTCCAAAATTCCCATGAAATTAAGAGTTACTACAGTTACTTTTCGCATAGAGTTAGAGAACTCCAATATTTTCCAGATGCGATAAACAGCGGGATGTTTTGTTCCTAAGTTTTCAAGTTATATTTAATTTTCAGCCAGTTCACATTTCCCCCATCAGTGTCTGCTGTTTTGTTTTTAACGCGGCTATCCACTAAACATTTTAAATTATAGAAATCACCATACTCTAGCAGTCTTAAATATATTGAGCCAGTCATTTACGCAATAAATTGGAAGGAACGTCAGTACTATTTCCACTATTATAATATAGATAATTAATATACCTATACATTTCTGTAATAGTAGGCTATGTAGGTAGGATTGGTCTTTAAATTTTGAAATCATTATTTACCATTGACTTATTATATATGGACTGCTAGTAGACAACTTTGCGTTGGTTCCAACATATGCGATAGCTCTCGTGGTTCGGAGCGGAATAAATTGGAAACTCACATCAGACGTTTCCATTTCGTTGCAGATATAAGTACTTTGAGAAATATAGATCTAAGCAATTTATATGATGAATTAAATTCTCATGTACTTGAATGTGATATTCTTGACAATCATAAGTATTTATTGATCATAAATGTGATTGAAATATACGCTATAGTGTTATTACATCATATTTCTAAAATTAATAATGAAAAACAACAAAAAAAACTAATTCGCAATAAATATACGAAAATTGTGCAATTTATGGGACAATGAAAAACGATTTTTTATTCAAATTTTGTTGGTTTTATCTATTATTAATTATTTAAACTAGCACAATTTCGAGATGACATCTGTTGTAAACAATGCCGCAACAATTTGAATTTCAACCGTTTCACTTGGAAAATCCACTCATGCCCAATAGGTGGCTCTAGCATTCTATGGAGAAATCCAAGATGTTTGTCATTTTGTTTCACTTATTTTTCGCATAGAACCACGAGCGCTAGTTATGTTGGCGTCATTTTCTGGGCAGAGATTGTATGGAAGTGACATTTCACTAGCAGTCCATACATAATAAGTCAATGTTATTTACCTACAGTTTGCAGCCTAGAACAGACTATTTTAATGTCAGTAGGCTGTATAGGTCATAATATATTTTAAAATATTACTTTGCATGACAGGCAAAAGGTATTAAGTTGCATTCGTGCTTTCATGCTGTTTTATTATAGTATAGTTGTATATCTAAGTATGACAGTCAAATTGCCTTTATTGACTTAGTGCAAAGACGCACTTCAAATACTTCAGTAATGGCCTTGGATACGACATTCGTACTACTTGTAAAGTGAAGATATCGTCATCCTAAATCGTTTTGCATTAAAATCTCAAAATCGAAAAAAATTGCCTTCTGCTTGTAAACGTACGATATTTTCCAACTTAATCTAGTGTAGTTCAAGAATGCACTAGTTCGAAAATGCGTTCTGACAAGTGAACTTAATAAGCTTATATCAGTTCACTAGCTGTACCGGCTTTGCCTGTGATTTATCTTTCGCATTAAATGTTTTTTTTTTTTTATGTGAGTTGCAATGGTCAAATCGGCCACATTGTCTAGATTGCTTCCAGCAGGCTTTAAAAAAAAACTGACAACTGTAAACAAGTGTAAGAAAATCAAGGTTTAAAAAAATTAAAGTTTAAAAAAACTCGCTTTAAGGCAGAAAATTATGTTTAATTATTGATATTTTTTTCAACAGCCATAGAAAGTCTACTAACTCAATATACTTCAATAATTTTTAATGATTCTGAAATAAAAATAAAATGATAATTTGTTATCATATAATATATATATAATAACTCTACTTTTATAAATAGATACTACTGATATATTTACAACAATCAATGTGAAGCACGCTTTTTTTACAATTAAATTTATTTTCTTTTTATCACTTTATTTTTACAGTCGAAATTCAATTAACTGGAATGGCTGGGACCGAGCCCATAACGGATAATCGAAAATCCCGGTTAATAGATTTTTCTCTAAATTTATAAAAAAAAACTCTAAATTTGATGACACTTTATTTCTTTACCTTATAAAAAAAAAAACAAATATTAAATTCATCAATAAACACAACAATTCATTTTAAATAAATCAATTTAACGATGAAAGATGCTACATACATACAACCTCATGACGAAGAACTAATAAATAAGGAATTCAAACATTTAAGAGGAAGATCAAACAGATACGCGAAATGTCAATTAAAAATATCCGTGAATTTTTGTCTGGCTTTGACTTTATTCTTTTTTTTCTTTTTTTTTTTTTCAAAATTCAAGGATACAAAATGGAAATATTTTTGTTTCTTTTACGGAGAATAGAGTATATGCCGGTTAGTAGAGTTACTAATGGGAAATTAATTGAAAATAAATTTGCATAAAAAATGCCGGTTTACTTAATATCCCGGCTAAAAGAATCCCAGTTAATCGAGTCTCGACTGTATTTTAGAATCATTAAAAAAGATTGAAGTATATTGAGTTAGTAGACTTTCTATGGCTGTTGAAAAAAATATCAATAATTAAACATAATTTTCTGCCTTAAAGCGTGTTTTTTTAGTTTTTTTTTAAGCTATAATTAATTTTTTAATTTTTAGTCTTAAGTTTAATAAACAGTGATAGTGTTCAATATTCCTTTGAATATGAATACCTCGTGTGGGTCTATCTAAATGTGCAACGAAACAAATGTCGAAGAGAGGCATTGGCTACACACACTCAAAACTTATCGGTGTATGAGCAACCGATCGGACCTCTCATCGATGGATTCAATCAACAACAGCTGAAGGACACAGACGTGTCCTGTCTATTATTTGGTCAACTGTAGAGAGAAGCAGATGTGTAATAAATGGGCATAGCAAACATTGTTGAAGTCGTTTTGTTGTTATTTAAATTACAGTCCACTAGCAACCATAAAAACTAAATTAATCAGATAGTGATCATTTTCTCCAATCCCCTTCTTCTTTGTGTTGTAGTTTAATTTTTAATTTTTGTTCACACGAGTAATGGACAATTAAACGGTCAACCCACCCCCCTAGAGGTCCTGTAGAAGGGTAAGGCTCTTACATATCAGAGTGTGCCCGGTTCCCTGAAGTTCGCGCTAGCCACCCTCTTCCTATTCATGCCTCGGCACGTTTCTCACCAATGTATTGGATTGGGTGGATTTTATATAAATACAATGGCGGTGCAGTCATCATTCTGCAACAAAATTTTGGATGCTTATTTTCTACACTCACAGTGCGGTATATTTATTTTACTTTTCACATATAATCCTCTGTAAATATACATGAAATAAAATTTTTTTCATTCTTATAATGTCAACCAACAAATTTTGAGTGTTTTTTTTTTTAAATTAAAAATAAGCAAAAATAAAAAAAATCCTTTTATAATTTTGTCTGTTTACTAATAGGCCTGTTTTTTTAGCCTCGATCTCAGCAAAGCAAAGTAAAGTAGGATTTTCTGAGACCTCGAAGTGTCAAGTGGAACGTATTTGTTGTAATTGCAGCTCAAAAAAACAAGCCTAATGTTGTGAATTCGTATTAATTGAAAAAACTTTAGGCAGCTATTTTTAAATGCTTGACACATATTCAGTATTAAGAGCGTTTTTAGTTGCAATTTTGGTGCTACACACTTCAAAGACAATAAATTAATTTTCATTGATTTTATATATTACACTTTTTTAAAATAAAAATTAGCATTACTGTTTTTAAATATAATTTCATTATTTATGCCAATTGTTTCCCATTTACTAATAAATTTAATTATATATTTTTTTTTTTGATAACTTAAAAATCATAGCTACTCTAAAATGTTCTTATCTTCCCCCTAAAGCCCAACATATTTTAAATCTTAACATTCTGAATCGATTCTTCTCTTAAATTGGTTGCCGTTTTTCTGTCGAAATGGCGAAATGATTTTTCGCCAAAAACAACAAACGATCACAGACACAATAATTTTAGTGTAGGAACAAAAATGTCTTATTTTATTTTCACGATATTTTGATTTTTGATGTTTTCGTGGTGAAATAAAACAACAAATTTAAACTCTGGGAGGGGGAACGCATCCATTGGATGAAATAAACTCACCAAATACACAACATTCAGTCAGTGCTTTTAGCACTCTCTCTTTATTTTTCCCACGAAGCGTAGTCATTTTTCCCTTTTCACCGAACTCCATTTTTTTGTGAGAAAGTCTTACTTAAAAGTAAAATTTGTATTCTTCGGAAAGAAAATCACATTAAATTAATAAAAGTCTCAGTTTGTTAACATTGTAATGATTATTTTTTGGTACAATACATTTTTGGTAACAGGCAACACTCTTTTTTATGGACATTCCGGGCGCTGATATTCATCGTGAATGTAGTGTGAATGTTTTTTTGTCAGATGATTGATATTCCCTCAATTGTGACTTTTTTCCGTTATTCGCAGAGAAGGTTTTGCGGTAATCGAAATTCACACAAAAATGTAGAAATGAAATACCACGATGAAGAAACACTGCTGAGTGTCGGTATTTTATTTATTGCTGCTTCACACGTATAGGCAATTTGAGAGACTTCTATTTTCGGGGGGAATCGGCTAGCGGGGTAGGTTCGCGCCAAAAAAAAACAATTTCCTCCTGCTTCAAGCTTGACCAAGCGCCAGGCGGGATTTTCACAGAGGGATCGGCTTGTTCTGATACAGCTGCCAAACTGGATGTTACAGCGCCGACTCAGTGAAGAACATTTTAAATTGGTAGAACTAACGATAAGTCATTTGCTCTCCGCTGATGACTTGGCCAATCTAGGGCCCTACCAAACTGATCTTCACTGCGTCCTTGATAGATTTGTGGCCACCTTGCGTTGAAGTCGGAATGAAGATAAACGTGAACAAATCTGAATTTATCTACCCAAGCTAAAACTGACCGTGCTTCTTAGATTCAAAACCCATTAAATTGCATTACACTTACCCACTTTCGACTTAAATATCAGCTTAGATCTCTGCATCGGGACAGCGCATAATTAAAACTAATACCCCATCTTCCAATCTCGACATTTTTCAATTCAAATGTGAAAACCGGAGTCAATTTTGTGCAGTAGTTCATAAATTTATTGCGGACAAACATCTTACAGTCCGAGAAGTTTGAATTGGAAACCGAGGAGCAGCAACTATTCTCGCTTTTCAGAACCTTCCCCTGTTGAAAAGTTACTGTCGAGTTAGGTACACCTTTATTAGAGAAAGATTTACTCAGTCCTTTCAAAAAGTAGAGTCTTAACTTGTTCTTGGTAAAAAATAAATTTCTCTTAATAAATACATAAAATCTTCTTTCATGGCGTCACTCTATGGGCAAATTTCTCAACACAATCTGTTCCGTTTCCCACAAAGTTCTCCCTACCTAAACACGCTCGACTATATAATATTTCCAAATTCCACTTAAGTGGTACTTATAATAAGTAAGTACGAAGCAATTTCACAAACTACTTAACTTGCCAAGAAATACCCATTCTACCTGAGCATCTACCAGCCGCCAACCGATGCGTACTCAAGTTTCCCATTTCCATCATCTATATTTCAGAATTCAATTTCGATTTAATTTCTTCCACATTTTCGCACCCACTCCCATACAACATATGCCAGTCACATTGGAGTTAGCAAGCAACACCCGTATGACCCAATTCTCAGACCAAGGCTATACTATATTTTGTGTCCTGTTTGCTGTTCCTCTCGCCATCCTAAGGAGGAAATTTCCATACATACGAAAATATTAGGAATTCTCAAAAGTTCGCATATAAGAAAACAAGTCCTTCGAACTGCGCACCCTTCACATGGATTCCTACAATCACTTCGTTATTCATTTTAACGAAATTCCCCTACAAAAGTAGACAAACCCACCCCCATCCGCAGAGCGTAATGGAAATGGACGAAAAACTATTTGCACAACATTAAAAAAATATTTCAAACGATGGGAAAAGTTTGGGATCTGCAACTGCAATCCCAACTCTTCTCCACGGTAGCTACTCGTCCTTTTCTTCTTTGATAGCAAATCGATCATGCCAGCCATATGCTGTACATTGTAATATTTCTCTGATACCCTGAAGGAAACTACTTGCCGCAACTTACCCCGTGAAACCCATTTGTAGAACAAAACTGAAAAGCACGTGCGAATGTGTGGAAACAACTTTTCAGTTCTCACATATGCTGGCGGTGGAGTACATATTCGAATCGAAAAAAAAACTTTTTTCCACTTTCCAACAACCGTTATAATAACTCGTAAGGATCCAAAGGGAGTAGCTCGGAGATTTACAACCGAATTTTGAAAAGTTTCATTAATTCTCTCTCGGTAATCCCTTGATGGAATTTATTTCCTCTGATTCGATGAAGAACTAATCCATCATATAATCCTAGACTGTGAATGAATTCATTTCTATGACCGGGAGCCTTTCCTTATCTCTGGGGCTGAAATGAAATCTCCGAATCTGGAAAAATGGACAGCCATTCGGATTTGCAAGGGGTAAGCGAACCACCATTGTATATAGTTTTGTATCTATGTATCCTTGCTAATTGAAAACTGACTTAAAGTGAATTACGGCGAAATACAAGTATAAGCTGCAGGGATCTATGAGTGTAGCAACTGCCTTTAGAGTGACTGGTTATAAAGTGCCCATGGCATAGATGCAGAAGGGCTGGCTGCGATTGAAGAGGATAATTTGGATTCACCATCTCAGGGAGCTGCGAGGACAGCGCATCGACGGAGAAGGGAAATCGCGGTAAATCATGGCCGCTCCGATAAGAGAAGGATATTAATGAATGAATTGGATTAAGATGGAAAATGGAAATGAGAAAATTGGAGTGACACTCTTCATGATTCAGTTTGGTCGTAAATTATGCTAATTTCAAAATTGCGTGTTATTGGACTGATTGAGGACGCTTTGAACTTCGTCGTAATCGTACACAAGGACTTTTTCACTTTCTTACGCCAATTGCTATTGCGAAGACTGTTTTGTGACATCTATACGTACTTAGGGCCGCTATAGTCAAGACGGGCTGATTAATACGTTTTGAGTGTCAAGTGCACAACATATTTTTTGTTTGGATTTTTTTATTTTGCATAAAAGTATATAGATATATAGAAATACTAAAGACTTCTCTGCGTAGCCTTTGGCTCATCTGCTGAAACTTAAATATTTTTAAAAATTTTAAATTATAGCTAGGTATCATAGAATTCAAATTAAAGTTAAAATTCATAATATAATCTATCTATCTTCTATCAGCCTTATTTATAAAAGTATTATAAAGAGTGTATTAAGTTATGCACCCTTAAAATGCCTCTAAGCCAGTTATTGTCAACCTGCTTTTCCAACTGGCCCACCTAACACAGTTAAATAATACTAATATACCAATAGAACTAAAGAATCGTTTGCCAACATTTTTTTATAACAACAGGCACAATACAAAATGTTCCCGTGCCATTGAGACAAAGAAGTGCCGAGAATATTGCTGCCGCTGAGGCTTCAGTTGAAGAAAGCCCAAATGTGTCTCTCACACGTCGTTCTCAAGCGTTGGGCATCTCTGTGACGTCGTTGTGGCGAATTTTGCGAAAATATCTTGGCCTACATCCTTGCAAGATTAAATTGACACAAGAACTGAAGCCGCTTGACCACCAGAAGCGTCGTATGTTCGTGAATTGGGCTGAGCAACAACTTGAAAATGATTCGGATTTTCATCGAAAAATCATCTTCAGCGATGAGGCTCATTTCTGGCTGGATGGCTTCGTCAATAAACAAAATATGCGGTATTGGTCAGGCAGCAATCCACACATACTCCATGAGTCATCATTGCATCCCGAAAAAATTACGGTTTGGTGTGGTTTATGGGCCGGCGGCGTCATTGGGCCGTACTTCTTCCGTGATGATCAAGACCGGCACGTTACTGTGAATGGGAATCGCTACCGTTCAATGATAACCGAATATTTTTGGCCCCAATTGGATGATATGGACTTGGAGGACATGTGGTTCCAACAGGACGAAGCCACAAGCCACACAGCGAATGTCACAATCAATTTATTGGAAACCAAGTTTGGAGAACGTGTTATCTCACGAAATGGTCCAGTCGCTTGGCCGCCTCGGTCGCGCGATTTGACGCCGTTAGACTATTTCCTGTGGGGCTACGTCAAGTCTATGGTCTATGCCAACAAGCCAGCGACGATTGATGAATGTGCTTGAAAACCGTCGAAAATCGGGTTCAGCGTCTGGACTTCTGCAAGCGTGCCCGTGGCGGCCATGCAAAAGAAATCGAGTTCCATACATAATGGCATCGAACGTCCTTTCAGGAATAAAGAATTTCATTGATATCCAAAACCGTTTTTGTTTTATTTAAAAAAACTTTTGTAGCGCTCTTATTGAAAAACCCTTTATATTCTGAATCAGTATCACATTCTGAATCGATTTAGCCATGTCCGTCTGTCTGTCTGTCTGTCTGTCTGTCTGTCTGTTGAAAGCACGGTAGCGCCAAAAGGAATTGACATAGACGAATGAACGTTGAAAGGACTTCTTTTTATCGTCGTCAGGTTGGTATTGAAAATGGGCTATGTCGGTCAAGTAGTTCTGGTACCTCCCATACAAAATCAATATTAGGCCCATGTGTCTTTCTGTCTGTTGTTCAATGTAATTACGTACTACCTCACATGCCTAAAATTTAGCATGACTTGTATGCAGTGGAGGGTATCAAAGCATCGGCCAGACCGATGATAACCCCTTTACTTGTTTTTGATTGCATTTTAAATAAAATGTGACAGATGACATTTCGATACTATTCAACCTCTATACAGGTACTAAACAACGTCCAAGCGCGTTTAGCTTATACAACGTTGAATAATTTTTATAAATAAGGTTTATGCGTTTAGAGCAGCCATACACAAACTTTTTTCAATAGGGGCCACAAAGGCGTTTTAGCTGTGGTGCCTCGGGCCGCAACGCTCAATTGTTGATCTGCTAGGACGATTATGACGACCATAAATTGGACGTAGCGCTCTTAACGTTGAGGCCACTGACTCCGAATTTCGGTAGTAAATTTTAATAATTTCGACTCGTTGTTGGCTCGTATATCTTTCCATAATGAAATGGCAAACCTTAATGAAGAGAAATGTCGAAAGAGCGGCAAGAAATTCGGCGTCGTTTGCTGTCCATGTCGCTCTACTTTTGTAGCGTCCCTGTTGAAAAAGCCTTTATATACTTTATGAGGTCTCCGGTGACTCCTTCTTGGCGTTGCAAATGTAATGACAAAGTGAATATACCTTCCTGTGAGGGGTATAATAAGCGCCATGAAAGGACGTCAGAAATCAATGAATGGCCATTATTCATTTAATAGACACATACAAAGATTTTTTGGAAATCTATTAAAAGAAAATATATGATGTAGAAAAGTATTAAAAAAGTAGTCAAGAGTGAATTTAATTAAGTTCGAAATCTATATTTTAATTATTGCAACTTGGACATTTGTTAATAGTTAAATTATGCTTGTGGCGTTTATAGGTTTTTCGAAAAAGTTGCGGCATATCCTAGTTTTTCGCCTGGGCATGTGTTGCTCAGAGCAAACATGGCATGATCCTTGTAGTTTGAGACGTCCCCCGGGACGACAAATTCGCCATTTTGTATTCCTATCGGTGTTATGTCAAAAAAGAATCCGCGTGACATGCAAAAACATACAAAAAATGCAAAAATAAATGCTGCCAACCTAGGCAACCGTGGGGAAATGTGAAAGAGTTCGGGAATACCACATTTTTTCATTACTGAACGCCATTGGTTAGTTATTATAAATTGTTAAAAGGCGAATAATTTGATTTGTTTGGTTAGTAAAACTATCTAAAGTTGATGTTCTATATTCTAGAAACATATTAGGACAAAGATGGCTGCGTATTTTCCGCTTTTGGATAGCATTAACTTCGATTTCGATTTCAAATAATGAAGAAAATTTGCTCAAAATGTTTTCATTTTCCCTCAAACAATCTACATTGTTAATTTTTCATGAACATTTTAAGCAAATGTGCACTTATTCCTAAAAAAAATATTATCCACACGTAACGAACAATTTCAAATTAAAGGGAATTCTATGAACTCTGCCAGCAACTTTGCCCACAGCGGAAGTGTCTCATATCTCCTGGGAGTGTGTTGGTGAGCAGAATTTTTGAAGTTTCGTGACATTTTTCAATACGATTTTCTATGTAAGAATGCTAGCGCACCAAACGTGAACACTCCATAAAAATATAGCTTGTAGGCTAAGTAACGGGAAATCGGCCGGAGTTGGTGGTCTCAGTATTGTCTCTGATATATGGACTGCTAGTGAAATGTCACTTCCATACAATCTCTGCCCAGAAAATGACGCCAACATAACTAGCACTCGTGGTTCTATGCGAAAAATAAGTGAAACAAAATGACAAACATCTTGGATTTCTCCATAGAATGCTAGAGCCACCTATTGGGCATGAGTGGATTTTCCAAGTGAAACGGTTGAAATTCAAATTGTTGCGGCATTGTTTACAACAGATGTCATCTCGAAATTGTGCTAGTTTAAATAATTAATAATAGATAAAAACAACAAAATTTGAATAAAAAATCGTTTTTCATTGTCCCATAAATTGCACAATTTTCGTATATTTATTGCGAATTAGTTTTTTTTGTTGTTTTTCATTATTAATTTTAGAAATATGATGTAATAACACTATAGCGTATATTTCAATCACATTTATGATCAATAAATACTTATGATTGTCAAGAATATCACATTCAAGTACATGAGAATTTAATTCATCATATAAATTGCTTAGATCTATATTTCTCAAAGTACTCATATCTGCAACGAAATGGAAACGTCTGATGTGAGTTTCCAATTTATTCCGCTCCGAACCACGCGAGCTATCGCTTATGTTGGAACCAACGCGAAGTTGTCTACTAGCAGTCCATATAATTATAATAAGTCAATGGTAAATAATGATTTCAAAATTTAAAGACCAATCCTACCTACATAGCCTACTATTACAGAAATGTATAGGTATATTAATTATCTATATTATAATAGTGGAAATAGTACTGACGTTCCTTCCAATTTATTGCGTAAATGACTGGCTCAATATATTTAAGACTGCTAGAGTATGGTGATTTCTATAATTTAAAATGTTTAGTGGATAGCCGCGTTAAAAACAAAACAGCAGACACTGATGGGGGAAAAGTGAACTGGCTGAAAATTAAATGTAACTTGAAAACTTAGGAACAAAACATCCCGCTGTTTATCGCATCTGGAAAATATTGGAGTTCTCTAACTCTATGCGAAAAGTAACTGTAGTAACTCTTAATTTCATGGGAATTTTGGAAAGATTTCCCAAAGCTGTCAAAATACTGCAAAACAAAACAATAAAAATTGAAAATTATTTCACAGGGATTTAAAGTATCGTTGTTTTTAAAAATGTTTAGCTTTTCACTAATTTTGGGTGAAGAATACGATAGGCATAACATGTTACGGATTCAAAGGCATGTAAATACTAAGAGATAGCACAAACCCTTTTGAAATGCCGGAAGCAAGATTTCGGGAGTTGTATCGTTTTTCCCATGGTTCAGCCCCGATACTTATTGAGGAATACATTTATTCCAATCCCGATTTGGGTCTGTGCTACATTCAATTTTTTTTGCAACTGGGTCCTTTTAGAGAGATGTGGGCCATTATTTTTCAGCGGCTATAGTCCTACTTATGGTTTCTCGAGTGGTTTCGGAAGTGGCTGATGTTTTGCAAAACAAAATGATGTCACAATACATCAAGTTTCCAACCCCTCAGGAATACAATGAGATAAACCAAAAGTTAGTACACGGCTTACATCTTATCCACGTTCGGATTAAGAGACCTAAGTAAGACTTAGAAGCTACTTTAAACCGTAAGGGTTACCATTCAAAGAATGTACAATTGGTAATTGTAATGTGACATTTCTGATAATTTAACAATGAAAATAATGGTCGTATCCACATTTCAGATATGTGATTACAATCTAAAGATTTTAGGAGGATTTGCAAGGTTTGGTGGAGCTGCTCATGATGCATATATTTATGCACTATTGGAAAAGTGCTATGAAATGAATTTTCTTTTCTTTTTTAATACTTTATAACCGCAAGCTTTGAGTTTCGTGATCAAATTCGACAGTTGAAGTGAATATTTTATCGCTCTTGATAGTTACGGAACCTGAATATATCACAAATTTCCACGGGTTTCATATCGAAATGTTCCATGTGATATAGTTTTCGATTCACACAGTTACAGTACGCGTCATGTGATAATATGGCATTTTGTTTCAATTCATATCGTTTTAGTGATAGATATATCGATGCGATAATTACAGAACATAGGCACTGGTGTACTTCAATACAAATACAATATGCGAGACAATTTTAAGTATATCAATGTCTTCAAAACAACACGTAGAGGAATTAGTGCTGTTCCAAAATATCTTGGGCTCGATAAGTGGCCTAAATTATATGATGAACAATTCAAAATCAGTGCTCTAAAAAAAAAAAAGATTTGATTGAAATGTGCCAAAAAGGAGTGGTGCCTGAAATTCGTGGTTTTTTTCTTTGCCTTCACATACCGACGCAAAAGATTACTTGCCAGAACCTGATGCCTTAAAAGAAACTAATAGCGAATAATTACAAATTACAACTGCTATAAAATTCTTCTATGTTCTCTTCCTGCGCTAAAACGAAATAAAACTTAAATAAACTCAAAAAGTGTAAAGTATGTTTCCTTTAATTGCTTTTTTTCAGATTTGCTACTTCATACATTGAGGCCGATACCTATTCTGCTAATATGCACTAAGTCAGCATATTTTTCAGTTGTAGTCTAATATTTTCTTATTAGCTTGCCAAAAATTTAAATATGCTATACGAAACTGATGTCAGAATACCAATAGTAAATATTATTAGGATCGAACAACTAAAAAGAGCATTTATCGAATTATTACGAGCAAAGACTTCTTTAATTTCGATTTACTCAAAACTATGCTTTTTGACTTAGTGCCTTGTGCTTGTAAACCCACGATATTTTGGTTCCTGCAAAAAACTAGTGGTGCATAAGTCGCTGCAAAACTTCGCAGCGCAATACTTAGTAGCCATTATTTAAAAAAAAAAACTTGCTTTTGTGACTGAAAACTGCTCCAATAAAGCATAAACACGTAAAAGGAGGCACGCAACTGTAAGCGAAGGATTTTAACTTTAAGGACAACCCGTGACGCCCATCTATCTATCATCTAAATCGCCTACAAATGTACCTACCGATGTCATCCATCCATTTTAAGAACAACCCGTCTTTTCGATAAAACATGCCAATAGCTCTTATTCAAATATCCATGCCTCCTTATTCGTAGGACCAACGGACCGATTCCGTTTCTATTCCCTTCATTAATCAATTCAAAGGCTCTCGTTTTTCCATCAGTGTTTTGCAGAGGTAGTTCCGAATGGCTGTCGTGCAGGATTTTCAATAACTGAAAACTATTCCCGAAGGACTCTGGGGGAGTATACAAATAAATCTCTACTAAGAAAGGGTATTATATAGCTGGTGAGCATCAGGTGCTTAACGACTGCCAAATGATGCCTAAGACGTTCGTTTATCAATGTAAATCCAAGCCCCGGCTTGGTATCCTTTTATTTACGTTTAAAGACCTTTCCACTTGGCCGATTCCAATATATTAAAAATCATAAACAAAAGGGACTCAAATTGAAATACTCCGATGTGTCTTTAATAACACTGCAATCCCCATCGACCTCTCAAACACACATATGGCAAATAGGCGAAGCCCCATCTAACCAAAACATTAAGCAGGACACTGAACCAAATGAGATGAAGGCGGCATATAGTGTTTGCAGGGAGTGTGGAAGAAACGGATGGTAAGCCTCCAGTATATCCAATTTGACATGTGGCGGGTGGCGGCTACACCTATGGCACCAGATCGTAATCACTCACAAACCCTCCCACCGAAGAGGAAGAAGCATCAGCATCACAGCGGCCAGTTTGCGACGATTGTAGGAAGGAAATAACAAAAAGCAATCCTTAGGGACCGTGGGGTACAAAAAAAATAATCCACCAAGGATTTCATGCGTCCTTCTGCAAATTTATTGGCAATTGTGAACAAAACATCGAGAATGGAGACGATGAGAATGGAAATTCATCGTAGAAAGGCGAGCCATCAGATATACTCGTTTATTTTATATCACAGGAGCTGTACCGCAAGGATGAGAATACACCTTCCCATTGGTCTGCACGCCTTTGTTTCCTAGGAGAAGAATATCTGATTGAAGCCATAGTCTGCATTTTTATTGCTTTTTCCTCGTTTTGGATTTTTTCACTTCGCCTCCTGCTCGTGTTTTTTCAACCGACCGACAAATATAGAGAGAGGAGCACATGGGGTTAAAAGGATTGCAAATGAAAATCTCGCTGGATAAGCTGAGATTTGCTCTCGGTCTCGAGGATATACCAGGAGGTTATAAAGCTGCATGGCAATTAAGAAGTCAGGGCCCAGAATTGTTTCATCTGGTGCACGCTCACCGCAGCTTGCAGTATTTTTTTCAAATGCAAAATACACTCGCCCTCGCCAGGTTGGAATTGAGTAATTTTCTTTCTTTCGTTTATCCGCTGCTGAGGCAATATTGGATTTTGGAAGGATCCATTTGGATCTGATTCTGTGTTGATTTTCATTTAAGAGGATTGAAAATTGTTGTTGATTTTTACTCAAAAAATGTACATATACCTATGGATATGTTTTGAAGGCCCAGATTGTCAGTAATTTCGTTTTCATTTCTTTTACCCAAATAGGTACACACCCGAATATTGTGTGTGTGCATGTTACTGTGTTTTAAAGATGACCGAATTTGATTATGTACACGAGGTAGGAAAAGGGACTTTTTTAGATGGCGCACAAGGTAAATTTCATTAACTGGGACTTGTTGGCCTTTGCTTTGATGTTGCTGTGTCAAGAAGAAAATGAGGACTGTTCTGCTTCGATTCAAAGTGCTGTCCAATTTAAAGAAGAACGAATTGGCGACCCAACTCAACACATTCACAGTTTGGTTGATTGACGTTTGTGTTATCCTCTAAGGAGTCATGATAAAGTGAGGTTTGGTTACAAAAGCATTCTAAAGGCGAGTCAAGCAATTATTTTGTAAGGTGTGTCCTTTTTCAAATTCAAGGGCTGGAAACTTCCAGAGCATAGCCAAATTAGAACGCGCTACGAGAGGCATTTAGCAAACAGCTTATTCAGCGACCCAGATTCGCCCTGGATCGGAGGCGAATGGTTGGCAGAAATTCGACCGAGGTTCATAAGTGTATGAGCCCATGGGCGTAGACAAGGGTTTGGATCTTAGATGTTCAAACAAAGAAATCATTGACGCCTTTGAGGATGTTTCCAACATTAAAAACATGTTCCACCACAGAAGTTGGTTTAGCCTCCATTTTCTGTGAAGAGTACGGTACAGAACTTTCAAAAACCTACTCTTGCTCTATTGACGACGCAGCGCTGCAAAGTTAGACGTGGCACTGTTGACGATTATTACTGAATCCGCATTTATATACCATAGTTTGATTTACAGTGGACGTCCATTATAACGAATATCCGATATAGCGAATTTTCGATATAACGAAGGCTTTTTAGATTTACATTAGTATCTCTATATGGATTAAAAACCATGGAAGTAAATAAATGGCAGTACCATCATCTATTCAGTTTAACATTAAATAAAAACTGTTAAATAAACATATTTTTAATGAGTTTTTTTAAATTATAAAAAATTCGATCGATATAACGAACGCGCTCGGTATAATGAATGACATCGAACATTATATCATTCGTTATACTGGACGCCCATTGTAGACTGTTTGTGCTACGAAGCAAATTTTTGAAAGAAACTCGAATAATTTCGTTTTACTTCTGTGTCAAAACTATAAACTAAACTAAGCGATCAGTTTAGCTTTAATGTAAAACTCGGTTAACAAGGCCGAGAATAAAAAGAATAACGAACGCAACAAGCCCAACGTTTTATTTTAAATATTTGCGTAAACATCTTTCTGTTATACACCTGCAATGAATTTGGTAAACATGTCCCGAGAGTATAACTGTCATGAAGGAGCTGTGAGAAGCTAGGCCTAGGGTCCCTCCTCCCTACAGACCTGTTGCGCCAATTATTTTTTGTGGCCAACTTAATACACACGACAACAAATAAAATTCGGTTTAATGTTTGATTTAGCAGCAGAAATCTGAAATTTCAGCTCAAAATATGAAGTACCAAAAATTCGAAAACCACTTGGGTCAAATCAAAAGTGGCATCCGTCAAATCCAATTAGTTGAAATTCACACTGGGGCGAGTTCCAAGTTCCAATTTAGTAAAGTAAATAAATATTTACTTTAGGAACTTAGGGCTTGGGACTCTATGTGCAAGCATATGAATTTTCTGAATATCTAAAGTTTGGCGCATTCATTTACTACGGCATTCGAAAGCGGTAGGGTTGTATGTATTAACAACTCGTTTATACATACAATTAAAGTTTCAAATCATCACTTCAAATCAGGAATATTTGTTTCTAAGCTTATTTTTTTCGTTGGAAAAAAATTCTGTTTAAAAAAAGATTATGGTCATACAAAATTAAGTGGAAGTCGATTTAAATGCGGAACACGATGGTGCCTATAACTCAATTTTGTCGTAACTCGAGTTAAGCGGTTATGGTTTGTGGCCACTGAAATAACGATTTACGACTACATATTTTTCTAACTTTTGCATCTTACAAGATTTTTGAGTAAAATTGTTAATCCTTTCGGAAATGTTTTTCAAGAAATTGGAATTCAATATTGATCATGAATGTTTATTATTATGCAGATAAACAAGTTCAAAGTCAAATTGAGGGCTTTTAGTGAACTTATAATTTGATTTCTTTAAAAATGAAAGTATGTGATCGCAAATTAAGTGGGAGGACTTAATTGGTTTGACAAAGTACAAATGTTAAGCTAAGAATTGAATAAGTGGAACGTATTGTTGAGCATACAAACATTTTTATCAAAACCGAAAATTTGGTGTTCGAATGTTGCTTAAAGTATACCTACCTATTGTTATTGTTAAATTCGCGTGGAAAATGAGAGACGGGGAAATTTTTAACATTTATATTGCTCATGCATTTTGGGTATAATTGTTGAACCCGTTTTTATGTAGATAGCTTTAGAAAACCAATGTAACAAATTGAATTGAATTGCATTGAGTTGAACCATAACTACATTTATGTCCACATATTGCATATATTGTTTTCGACAAAAATCCAAATTTTGAAATCGCCGTGCAAAATAAAAAATGGTTCCGAACTTAAAGCCCACAAGCTTTTAAAACGAAGTTTGAAACAAATGCGCATAGCTGTAGACCTCAGAAGCGGACGGACGGAATTGCGTGATATTACATAAAATAAATAAACATCTCGAAAACGATATCTTTCTCCTATTCGTATACGAAAATAAAAAATACAATTGAGCCCGAAAAAATACAATTGGAACTAAGATTTGCTTACCACACAATTCATTTTTCATCCCTAACTCAGGGACCCTCTGATTTGGCCAATCTCAGTTTAATTCTATTGGGGTACTTGAAGGGAGACGTTCACAACAGAAAACCAGCCAAAACCTTGACCTTATGGACAGTATTTACAATTAAATATCAATAATAATAATAAAAAGTTACACCGATCAGGAACTTTAATTTCAGTTTCTACCGCCTCGGTATTCGAGAGAGCTTTCATAGAGCTGTTTCAGTTAGGTATGAATTCATTTGCAAAAGTCAAGCAAACAACTTTAAACAGATCAGCTTGATATGTAAATATATGCAATTATGCATACTCTGCAAGCTATCCTGCTGTGAAAATCGAGCAGTCCAACTTTTTACATTTCTGCAGCTCTTGTCCGGAACTACTATCATACTGTTAACTATTTACCGATTTTACTCTAATGCTGTCGTACTTATTAGCTAGTACTAACGTAGTTAAAAAATTATTGTAAAATAAAAGTTTATTCTAATCTAATTCTAGTACAGGCACTGGTTACACTGTCCTCTGAGCGGGGGTCTTAACTTTGAACCCCACCCAAACTTAACGTTTTTTTCTCTGTGGTGCTTCTCCCGAAAGTCTGACAAAGAGACACCTAAAAAGCTTCTCAAATCAGCTAGTTGGACTCAGGTGAAAAATATAGGTCGTTTCCCTTCATCCAAAAACTGAGACAAACTTATAGTTGTGAGAAGGTCCTATATACGTACCTGTTGGACAAGCTTTTGGACTATTTTTTTAGTGGCATCTTTTCTTGTCCGAGAGATAATGCAATTTTTCTAAGCGGCTATGCTTAGCTAGACCTAGGTCCTCTGCCGATTTATTCTTTATATCCAATCCCCGACTTCTCCGCCCTCTCCACTTAAGAATGGAAAAATCAGCTTTGAGACAAATTGACCGAAGAAACTCTATTAGCCAGTTTGGCAATATTTATAAGACTGCTTCTATCAGCAGCACATTATTATGTGCTAAGATCGGCAATGGAGGGCTCTTACGAAAAGTTGCCTATTACTGGATAACGAACGAGAAAGTTATGTACGACCCAGTCGTGCATTTTTGAAAGTCACGAACTAATCTTATAGGTCAAGATAACGTGTTGAATGTGTTTTTCTCAATACAATAATTGAAGCACCTAATTCAATTATCTTCACTTTCGAAATGTCTAACAACATACAACCGAACATTGCCCTTGGCATAGGATTATAGGGATATGAACTCAAGCTTTGCTCTGCAAACCAACAGCTACATCCATTACACATAAAACCATACTGATCAATTAAAGCAGTCTGCTCAACCACTTAGGGGTTCAAGAAACCAGAACACAAAGTCTGCCTGGCTGCCACAACATAGTCCTTAATTCTTCGAAATAAAAACATCCCAGAAAATACTGTATTGCCGTTCACTTATGTGCGTTGTGTGTCCCTCCTTAATTGCTCTTTCAAGTCTTTCAAGAAGCCTGGCATAAAATGGGGAAACAAAAATCGTTGAAAATACAAAGGATGCAACATGCCACTGGGGTATAGAAAGTTTAAATTACTCTTCCAAGTATATAATACATCCTTGCAGAGGTCTTATCTTCTAGAATATTTTTGTTGAAGAAACCAAACGTAAGGAAACATTTAAACAGCTTAATTATACGTATTATGGATGCATCAGACTTTTTCTGATAGACAACCTCTCAAAGGGTAGCAATATCTAAAAATTGTACTGCATTCAGGTTAGGGTTTGCGAATCACAAACTGCGGTTGGAAGTGATTTCGATGTTGCTCACTTCTGCATAAATGGTTTGTCTGAGTATCTTGTTATTATTGTCCCAAGACTTTTATTATTACCTGGCAGGTACCCGCGACTTCGTCTGCGTAGAATTAGTACTTCGAGTAACTCAATTAAAATATTTATATCAACAACAGCGCCACATATCGGGTTAACCAATTAACCCTACACATTTAAATTCATTGCTCAAATACGCGGCAAATGTATTTATTATTTATACCAATAATTATTATATAATAATTGGTTCGTCATTTAAAATTGCACCCACATCTTCATAACCTTCACGTGTTGTTTTCGCAACAAAAAGTAGCCAATGTCATTCTCAGAGGTCCCATCTACTCCTATACCAAAATTCATAAAAATTGGTTAGGATTATATCAAGGCTGCTACCTTGTGCAAAAAATGACAACGAACTCTGTGCTGTGAAGTCAGCGGTTCCGCACAGCAAAACCACACGACTACCGAAACAAACAGCGTAGAGTTGTGGCGGGATGTCGTGGTTTCAAGTTTTTTTATGAATATAATAGCACGTTGAATGAAGTAAAGTAAAATTTTAAGATGATTTCATTGGAATAGGTACAAATTTTATCACGTAAGCTGCTTTGCAGTGTTTCATTCAAAAAATCTAAAAAATGGAAAATGGAAATTTAAAAAGTAGACTATCGAAATACTCTATCCCGTAGCTTTCTAATAGTGAAATAATTTTTTGAAATCGGTTCAGTAGTTCCGGAAATTACCTCTTACAAACAAACATTACATTTTTATATAATAGTGTGATATGATAAAATACATCAAATAAAAACAAAAATTGGAATGAAATTTTGGGCATAAAGGTATTTTTCATATACCGAGCAATAGAGTAGTCTTAAGAGTTTTTTTCAGCTACTTGTCGAGAGGCAGTTGTTCCATGACCATGTTTACAGAAATAAATTGCCAAAAGTTGCAGTTAATGCATACTTTTATAGGTAGGTATATCCCCTTTTGGCTTTCGCCTTCGTTCACCAAATCCCGTCAGAAATGGAAATTGAAGTGATATAAATAGGTCTCCGAAAAATCTTCAATTTAGTCAGTGTCGATTCCACTCTTCAAGTGCAAAACTTTTATTATTATTTATGGTTATAATACTTATCCCACTAGATAATCATTAAATCTGTTCACAAAAACCCTAATTGAAAACACATCTGTCTCTGACATCATTCCGTATCTTAAGCAGAGTTTCGCGCAGCAGCTTACGTCTTTCTTAACTTCACTTTCTCTGCTGTCTGTTAAGAGTCCGAACATTTATTAAGACCGAAAATATAGTCATTTCCGTCATTATTCGTAATGGACTTTTTTCTGTTGTATTGCAATCCGTTTATTCATTCTTAAGCATTAATTGGAATAATAATAAATAAATTAGACTTCCGCCAAATTCCGGCCAACAGATCGGTTTTCGCAAAGCGAATCGTGATAGTTTTTTGCATCGGTTCGAACCTAAAACTACTTACTCAGTAGTACACCACTGCGCCCACACCTGTAGGTAATAAGGAGAGCAATGTTAGTGAAGCTTAAGACTCACGTGTGGAGTTTAAGAAGTTGATTCTATTATTGAATATGTTGTCTGATTTTGCCGATAGTTCTTAATAGCACGACTTGCTTGTGCGTGGTGTATGGTTTTTATTACAGCTTTGGTTGGTGTTTATGTATAGCTACGTCACTGGGTGTTTGAACGCCACCCTGATTGCTGAAAAGGGAGTCGGACAGAATCCCGAAAGCCCAAAATCCCGAAAAGCCACAGTCCCGAAAATCCAAAATTCCGAAAGGCCAAAATCCCAAAAGTGAAACTAAAAATTTTAATTTAGCAACAAAAAAATTAGGGAAATTTATTTAACAAAATAAACAAACTAACAAATAAATAAAACATAACAAAAACAGATCAATTCCTATTACCAAAAACATATCAAAAACGATCCATGATAAAACAAAATCTAATACAAGTTCATATTGTACGCAATTCCTGTTAGAAAACTTATTTCAGAACGCTCGTTACGTTCCGCGTAAATTTTTTTTAATTTTGTTTTCTTCGTCACGTAACGTTTTCTTAGTTGTTGCGTCTCACCGGCAATTATTTTAGCCAAACATGTTTTCACACGGATTTGCTCTTTTGTTCACTGGCTAACAAAAATCTAGTCTAGCACACTGAGAATTGCAAAACATTTCAAGGCAAAAAATTGCAAAACATTATTGCGGTTAATGGAATGGACAAACACTTGTCTATTTTACATTCTAAATAAAATAAGGAATCCCGAAATTTGCCGCAAATTTTTTATTTTATATAATTTTTCGGGATTTTGGATTTTCGGGAATTTTGGATTTTCTGGATTTTGGGTTTTCGGGATCTTGGATTAGTTGAAAAAATGTCCGCTCCCACTCCAAAGTCCAGAACAATCTGACAGAATGGATATGTCAAATTGTTTTACGATTGAGTTCTGCTTCTATTCCGAGATTGAAGGGAATTTTACTAGAGATGAGCTAAGTCGTGATTTCGCAATCACAGGTAAAACTGTGACTGTGATTTACAAATCACTGTGAATTTAACCTGTGATTGCGATTGTGACTCGCGAACTCTGCCTTGTACTGCAATGCTATGTCAAAGATAATGGAATACAGAGATATATAGCTTTCCAGCGGAAAAGCGGCTGCCTACATGTGAGTTCATGAGTTGGACTTTAATGCAGGAATTCGGTATTTTCTAATGTGTATTTAACTATTTTTTTCAATTCAACCAAAACCTCCGCAAAAACTAAACAAGTTCGCGAATAATATCCAGTTGTTCTTTCAACCTCACATTAAAATTACACAATTCAAGAGGCAACAACAATTCAGCGCAGCATACGCAAAAAGAAAATTAAAAAAGAAAAAACTACCTCAATTAATTAGCTACCTTAGCAATAACAAATATATATGCAACCAATGTATTAAATATAAATATTTACTCAAAACACAATCAATCCAAATCCGACTCCCTCTACTTCATAATAATTCTTTCATTTTCTTTTGCAAAATTATCCTACCACCTACGACTTACCTTGCCTCTTCCTTTACCTGCTGCGCGAGTGCCTTCTTTCTTGATGCTATCCTATGTACTTGCTACTTTGAGTCGCAGTTTCGCTATTTCCCCATTTGCCTTGTGATTGTGATTTTTGTGTGTATACCTTTATTTCACTGTTTCGCTGTTTGTCCCTCCTGTGATTGCGATTTGTGTCACGACTGTGGGTGCTTTCTGTTTGTCGTGATTTTCAAACTGTGACTGCGATTGAGAACGAGTGAAACGATTGTGAACGAGAAAGGAAAGAGTGAAAAATCGCAGTCACGCTTTATTTGAAAGTCGCTCACAGGTAGTGATTGCGATTTTGCAATCACAGTGATTAAATCACAGGTAGTGATTTTGTGCTCATCACTAAATTTTACCCATAGAGAATTTTTCTGGAAGTTGAATTCGAGTATTATGTGGTCAATCCATATACGTCCTATCTCAGCGGGTAGAAAAAGAAGGACGATATTACGCCCTAAGGCCTTTTGGTCCAGCATCCGAATTCTCTCAATTAAGGTGAATTGCACCCTATAATAATTTTGTTATGCCCCGTTGTTCCAATTCCAGCTATTCTGGTGGATTCTGCTCAATTTAGTGGACTATAGAGGTCGGTTGACAACAACTGACAACAAATTTTAATATTGTAATATTTGAAATCGCAACTGCATTTTCACAGCTGTTCAGCTGGTAAATTTAAAATATGTATGTTATTTATTATGTTAGTCCAACACTACCTTCTCCAAATGTTAAAATGTCTTTTATTAGGAACTTTCATGAAAAAATAAAAATGAATTCAATCTTTGGCTGCGTGGTTGCCATTCTATAAGCAAAGTCTTCTGTTGGCCTTGTCTGCTTTTTTCAAAATAACTCTTCATTTTAGAGTTGCTGTAAATAAGCACATTTTTTTCCCAATACAAAAAGTAAAAAACAAAAAAATGAATCTACCTATAAAAAATAAAGTGCACGACTGGGTCGAACGTAACTTTCTCGTTCATCAAAAGTATTAATGTAAATGGAGTGGGAGTATTGTGTAAGCTCCGAGTTGTTGGACATTATATTTTTAGGGTGCATATTCAATATGGTTGAACGTTAAAAAAAAAAATAGGGAAAACTATATTTTTCAAAAATTACTTTTTCAAAAATCCATTTTACAATAATACAGAGAAAAACTGAGTTTTCCATTAAGTTACAAATGACCATATTACCTAAGAAATGAATTTTTGTTACAGTCGTATGGACCGTTTTCGAGATATGTATGTCCAAATTTCAAAACTACCGTTACTCGATTTTTTAGCGGAAAACTGAGTATGCAGCTATGTTAACCTCCCCTACTTAAGCTTAAATATCAATTTTTGTTGAAATCGTTAGAGCCGTTTTCGAACAAATCAAACTGGTATGAACATTTTTTTAATACCATTTTCTACCATTAATATTGAGGTTACCATGCAAAAAAAACGGCCCCGAACTGTAAGCTCCCAAACTTTAAATCCGAAGTTTGAACGAAATCCGTTCAGCCGATTAGGCTGTAGGCCTTGGGACATACAGACAGACGCACAGACGGACAGAATTTTGCGACCCACTTTTTTGAGTTCGCCTATCATCGTAATGTCAGAATTGATTAGCATCTCGAGTTCGAAATTTTGTACGAATATAATACAGTAGAATCCGGATATAGCGACGGTCAAGGGCCCGGCGACATTAAGTCGTTCTAACTGGACGACGCACAAAACGAACTGAAGAATTTTATCTGTTTTGTTTCATTATTACGATTCTGTCTTGCTGTATAATAACGCTTGTTTCTTCAATTGAGAAACTTTTCTTTTTAACTGAAATCATTTTCAATCACAAAAAACCTACACCGTCGAGTAGCTCTGTCGCGTAAAAACTGCTGCCGGTCGCACCAATTAGTACAGTACCTACTGCTATTTCATAGAGAAGAGAAGAACCAAAAAGAGTGGCATACTACGATTGTTTTTTTTTTTAAGCCACAACCAATAGTCGCTGTAACCGAATGATTTTTCGGTAAATTACGTCGTTCAAAGCGGTTAGTCGCTCAAACCGGAGTCGCTCTAAACGGATGTTCGTTCATAGCAATTAGTATGCAAACCTAATAAGTTGCTGTGTCTACGTCGCTAAAAACGGTTGGTCGTTATAAACGAAGTCGTATTAAACGGATTCCACTGTACATATCTTTCTCTTGCTACGTAATGGAGAAAGTTAAAAACTTAGTAATGCAATCGTTGTCTATAACGTCCTAGTAGGGTCCTGGAAAAGAACAAAAAATACACCATCTTACTACTATAGAAAATATAGTGAACACCGTACTGAAAGCAGCACGGCACGTCACTGTCAGAACGTCTGATTCAACCTCCAAACGACCTTGGTCGCAGAACAAATTCGACGAATTTGTAAAAACAAAAATGTGTGTAATCCTGTGCCTATATTTACGTCTCGCTTAACCTTTGTTGCTATAGAATTGGAATCGCCGTAAAATACCAAACATAATATAAAGAAACAAAAAATACCTTAACCTATTCAAATATTTACGGACCCCCGCGGAATAGAATTTGTTTCAATATTGGCTTGTTGTGGCAACCATCTCCGCCTTCGTAAAAATATCACGGAGTTCTTTTATCCCTGCTGGTGCCACTCATACTTTAAAACAAGAACGTATCCGTCTTCTTCTGTTCGTTCAGCAAAGTGAAGTGCCCACCAGTTTTTAAATTGAAATTAATCCCCCTTCTCCAAAAGCGTCTGGGTTGCTCAAAACTGTCGAGACCAACTCTGTGCAAATGGCATCAAAAAAATAAACAAAATACACATCCAACCTTGTTGTTCGGGTTCGGGTTGATTCGGACAGCATTTTTAAACTCATTCGTTGACAAACACTAGCCGAGGGAATGTTTGTTATTGTCCCTATGCCCACGCCACTTCATTGTTGTGTCTTCATTCCAGACTACTTGAGAACAGCCCCCGAACAAATTGTTCTTCCTGTGCTTTGTCGAAATAAATCCCCAAAAGGACATTCGTTCAAACTAAAGGATAATCACCTCTATCGAGGCACACGCTGCTAGGCGTCGCGTCGCAGTTGCTGTGCTATTCATACACAAGTCCCTGCCGTCCATTGTGAGAAGGGGAAATTGTGTTTTGCTTTTTTCTTTGGAAATGTCCTTGACGGACCTTCTTTCTCACTGCATACCTAATGGCGAGGTGCAACTCTTCATTCCCAGCACTTGAAACTCCCTCTCGCCCTCTTATTAGATGGGATTTAAAAAACGAAATTAATTCTTTCCAACAAAGTTTCTGGGGTCCTTCGAGGGTCCTTACAGCGGAGAGTGTCTGGGAGTTTGACTTTTATGAATGTACTATGTTTTTTCCTACAATTTTATTTGCATTTTACATTCTGCTCGCTGTGACAATAATTGCGTAACCACTTTCAAACTTTCACCACTCACACAGAGCCACACAGAGAGATATATTCCAAATCTTTCGTCTCAAGTATTGCGGCAATAAAAAACAGGTTAAACTCGTATAATCACTGGGTGGCAAATTTAGGGGAAGCATTCTCTCATAAATCTGTCATACGTTAATTTTACACCGTCACACACGAACACTCTAGCTATCTGCAGATAGGACTGTGAGGCGTGTAGTTGAATTAAAAGGTTCAAGTGTATCATTAAGTGTCGGTATATAATTGCAGGTGAGATCTGAGATGTAATAAAATTTAATTTTATATGTAAATTTATTTAAAACAGCGGTATGCGTAACGTATAGCTCGTGAGCTGAAGAGCGCCTCGAGCCTTCTAAATGATTAACTCCAGTGTTTGAGGAAGCGTGCAGACCCCGCCCCTGCCCCTCAGCTGTATGCGTATACTCCACAAATTTTATAGTTTAATTTGCTTGGCCGAATTCTGGTTGGGAGAAACCTTTTTCGGTTTGCTTAAGTGCGATCTGGAGTTTTATTTCGTAATTATGCTAATCCTTTGAAAGTTATTTCCAGGAAAGCAACTCAAATTAGATTGGGATAATACATTTTTTTTACTCTCATTTTCCCACATTTCTGTTGTTTTGCATTTTATGGATAAAGTCCAAGCTAGGCGAATAATTTGTGGGTATTTTACTACGGGCTATGGGCAATCTGGAGAATGTTTCGGAAAAGGTAACTTTTGCTGATATACCTTACAAATTACCAGTTGAAAAAGTTGTACTATTTGAGGCGCTCTTAAGAGCTTTGCGAAATTAATGGGCCGGTAGTTTATCAAGGATATATCTGAGACAAAGGTATATAACTCAGGGTTTATAATGGAGAAGGTATCGCCACAACCTCAGGTGGACGAGGATAGAAATTTTGTAGGCAGAATGTGGTATGCGTACAATCTTAACAATTACAATTAAGTTGACTTGACAAGGACATTAATTTGAGGGTAGGCCAGGCATTGTTTCCGCACAAATTGGCGAAGGAAGTGTTTTTGATGCCAAAGGGAATAAGTATCTAGAAAATGGATGACTGCGTAGAGAGTTACCTGACAACATTATAGGTCAGAAGTGACAGTTTATTTCTTACTCCATCATTCGGTTAGTTAATCTATGAGATGCATTATCGAAAGTGAAAATCGTGTACCGGAAAAGCAGTTTCAGTACTAAAACGTTTTAAAAAAAAAGGTACTTTATTAATCAGCGTCCAGCCTATCGTTTGATCCTTGAGTGTGAATTACTTTTGAGCGTAACGAAAAATCTAACAGAGTGAATATTCAAATTAAAACTCATTCATCGCCTCCACTGCATGAATAGAGGTGGTGTTAGGTTTTGTTTCATTTTTCGTTACGCTGATATTTCTTCGTTACGATACCTAAATATCAGATTTATATGTAGAGAAAAGTCTCTACTCGGTGGGTATTTTTAAGAAGCAGTAAGTAAGGCAATAAACCTTTTGATTTCGCTGCATAAAATCTGGGCTCATCATAAACATCGGCAACAAGTAGCAAACAATTTTGAAGAGGGTAGTTATAGTTTTGTTCGGTGATTTGAATGCTCAAATAGACTGATGCGAGACACCTGAGGCCTAAAACCATGTTTCAGCTAACTAATTCGCCCCTACCAAGTCGGTTTTAAGCCCTGTAAGTCCGAAGCCGAACAAATATTCAATCTTATACAGGTTCTAGAGAAAATCCAGGAGGTCCATCTCGATACCCACCATCATACTTTGATTTAAAGGCCGCATATGGCAGCATTCATAAATTGAAATATTGAGACCCATGTTTAGTTTTAGCATAATTAGCAAACTCACCATGATAATGAAAAACGCACGCTTTTTCATTAAAGTCGAAAAGAATCTCTACGAAACTTTTGATACCGAAGAAATTAATTAAAACGAAATAATATCAGCTTTTGAGAACATTATGCAAAGCTTGCAGGCTAACATCCAAAGTACAGTTTCCCAGAAGTCAAGGAACCTATATAAAGGGTTTTTTCAACAGGGACGCTACAAAAATAGAGCGACAGGGACAGCAAACGACGCCGATTTTATTGCCGCTCTTTTGACATTTCTCTTCAGTAAGGTTTCCCATTTAATGATGGAAAGATATACGAGCCAACAACGAGTCGAAATTATTAAAATTTACTACCGAAATTCGGAGTCAGTGGCCTCAACGTTAAGAGCGCTACGTCCAATTTATGGTCGTCATAATCGTCCTAGCAGATCAACAATTGAGCGTCTAGTGGAAAAATTTGAATCCACAGGCACAGTACAAAATGTTCCCGTGCCAGTGAGACAAAGAAGTGCCCGTAGTGTCGAGAATATTGCTGCCGCTGAGGCTTCAGTTGAAGAAAGCCCAAATGTGCCTCTCACACGTCGTTCTCAAGCGTTGGGCATCTCTGTGACGTCGTTGTGGGGAATTTTGCGAAAAGATCTTGGCCTACATCCTTACAAGATTAAATTGACACAAGAACTGAAGCCGCTTGACCACCAGAAGCGTCGTATGTTCGTGAATTGGGCTGAGCAACAACTTGAGAATGACTCGGATTTTCATCGAAAAATAAACAAAATATGCGGTATTGGTCAGGCAGCAATCCACACATACTCCATGAGTCATCATTGCATCCCGAAAAAATTACGGTTTGGTGTGGTTTATGGGCCGGCGGCGTCATTGGGCCGTACTTCTTCCGTGATGAAAAAGACCGGCACGTTACTGTGAATGGGAATCGCTACCGTTCAGTGATAACCGAATATTTTTGGCCCCAATTGGATGATATGGACTTAGAGGACATGTGGTTCCAACAGGACGGCGCCACAAGCCACACAGCGAATGTCACAATCAATTTATTGGAAACCAAGTTTGGAGAACGTGTTATCTCACGAAATGGTCCAGTCGCTTGGCCGCCTCGGTCGTGCGATTTGACGCCGTTAGGTTATTTCCTGTGGGGCTACGTCAAGTCTATGGTCTATGCCAACAAGCCAGCGACGATTGATGAACTTCTTACGAATATCGAACGTGAAATTGCAGCAGTAAAGGCCGATTTATGCTTGAAAACCGTCGAAAATTGGGTTCAGCGTCTGGACTTTTGCAAGCGTGCCCGTGGTGACCATGCAAAAGAAATCGAGTTCCATACATAATGGCATCGAACGTACTTTCACAGGAATAAAGAATTTCATTGATATCCAAAACCGTTTTTGTTTTACTTTTGTAGCGCTCTTATTGAAAAACCCTTTATAAGAAATCCCACATTTATCCCACGAAATATTCAATTACACAAAAGCATGTATGTATGTCATTAAATTAATTTGTTTTATTATTAACAAATACAAGTTAAATTATACATTAACTATGCAAGCCAACAAAAATAAATATACATATTAAGATACATACGTTTAATCGTAGGTTGACTAATTTTTTATTCTTAATGAAATTATCAATTAGGAACAAAAATTGACCAAAAAGTAAAATTCCTTTTTTTGTAATACGAGGTTTGAAAAATTCCTTTGACCCTGTTGGCTTAATTTAAGTGAGAAAAACCCACAAAAAGTGATAAGTCGCCTTTCTGGATTTCTTTCGATTTTGAGCTTTTTTACGTTTTTGTAATTCCTCTTTCAACACTATTATTTTGCGTCAACAAACAGCTGTTTTGCCAGCCACTTCAAAATTGACAGCTAATGACTTTTGAAATGACTTTAACTCGGTGGGAACGATTTTAAAAGGTTTCGGTAAAAGTTCATCGAAACCTCGCGATTTCAGTTTGGTGGGAACAGGGCATAAGTAACGATTTTATTGCATTAAATGATTTTCCATTTAAGGACAAGTATCGTGTCGGAAAAACGCAGCAAAAATTTGTGGAAATTCATCCTACAAAAATGAATTAGGTACGCCACAGAAACCAAACAGACTTTACACGCTTTAAAGTGTATCTCAGAATCATGAATTTGGTAGTGGGTATATAGGATGTTTAAAAAGTGCGTTTCATCGTTGCGGGAGATGTTGTTATTGTAATACATGTGTTTTTGATTTTAAACCAATGCAGGCATCAATATATGACAATGATAAAAAATTGTCGTTATGTTGAACTGACAATTACCTATGTCACCTGTCAATATTATATGAAACGAGCATTTTTTAGACAAGTGCGATAAATTTGTAAAATTGTCACCTGTCACTGTTTATGAAATAGAGCCCAGATCTGCAATTGCAAAGACAGGTTTTCTTGGTTAAAAAAGGCCAAGATATCGGCCTACAGTTTTTGATTCCAACCAAGCCCTTGACTTATAAAAAATAGTAGCAAAAGTCCTTCCACAAGCGGAAATGGACCTTCTTATAGCTGGAGGCAGCCAAAAACAATGTTACCTGAAAATTCAGATGGACGTAGCGGAGATCCAGATAATGGGTGGGTATTTCCGGTAAAGTTGTGCTCTACTCCAAAGATAAATGCTCGCTTACTTACTTACTTACTTACTTACCTTAGCAGTCTTACAAATGATGATAGTACCCACTACTTGCTCTGGAAGGCAACAAAGAAAATGAACAGGCCAATAGTGAAAACCAGAGAAGGTATCTGGGCGAAAAGCAGCCTAGAGAAAGCAAAAACATTTGCTGAGTGTCCTGAACACGTATTCAAACCTTATGAAGGTAAAGGTTATCAAGGACTCGAAGTCAGGGGCGAAGAATATAGACCTATTCGGTCAGTAACAGCTAAAGAACTTGCCAAAGAAATTAAAGAAAGTATAAATACAAAAAAGGCCCCAGGGTTTGATTTGATTACAGGAGAAATTTTGAAACAATTTCCACGAAAATGTTTAAAAAAACTGGGGTATATTACAAATGCTGCGTTTAAATTAAGATATGTGACAAGCATGTGGAAAGTCGCGGGGTAATAATGATACCAAAACCAGGCAAACCACCTAACGAAGCTACCTCATATCGCCCAATATCTATTCTACCAATGTCGTCCAAGTTATTCGAAAAAGTGCTGGCAAAACGTCTACAAAAAATAATAGAAAAAGCTAGTCCCAATTCACCAATTTGGGCTTAGCAATAAGCACTCTACCATTGATCAGGTGCATAGAATAACAGATAAAATCGAAAAAAACATTCGAAGAGAAAAATGTGTGCTCTATTATTTCTTGATATAGCACAAGCTTTCGATAAAGTCTGGCACAAAGGACTGATACACAAACTACAAAAGCAACTGCCGAAGCAGTATTCAACCATTCTGGAGTCTTATATATCATATACCTAAATTTTGAAAAGGTTGAAGATGAGGTTAAGAAGGTTGCTCGGAAGCACAGAAGTAGGCTTCTCCACCACGTAAACACAGAAATAACAGAACTCTTAAATAATGACAATGTAATCAGGAGATTGAGACGGATAAGACCTCTTGATCTATAAGATTTAGCTGGGGCTAAGAAATCAGGTATTGTTTTCAAACAAAACAAGTTTAGAAATCCGACAAACGGCGGATTTATCTCTTAAATTCATAAAATAATTCAAAAATAAATTGCTGATAAGTCGTACGACTAGGGATGACGAATGTTAGTCCCCCGGGAGTTTTTTTAGATGAGTTAAAGTCCATCACTATTGCAGAAGCATCCCTCGCGTACTAGCTCTGCAATGTCTTTCGATGATTTTTTACTTCCAGCGAATTCCCAACACAAAACAAAAAACAATTATTAAACATCATATAGATGGGACAAAAACCATATGTACGGCAGATGTCAGTAAAAGCAATTTTAATTATACGCATAATTAGAATTTCGAAATTCAGGCTGCAAATACATCTCGAATACATCGCTATATTTGAATATCTCCAAAACAATGGATACAATAAAAGCATTATCAATGCTGCAGCTGCTTAAATAATTTCTGTGGAAGTAAGTAGAAGAGGCTTCCTCCAAAAAATCGAAAGTAAAAAGAACACAAACTTTTTCCTTCGTTTTTATGTCCAAATTTATCTTCGATTTAATGTATTGGGAATTTATTTCGCGAGTGGAGACTTTTCGTCGGCCAATCTATATGAAGTTACGAATTTAGCGTGCGAACAGGATACTGCTTTGCTAAATTTTATCTCTGTAAACATTTTTGTATGGGAGATAAAATTTAGGGCGCAAGACTGGCCAACAGATTTCGTTAGCAATGTCGACATCTTCTAGCCAAATACGACTTTTTCTTCAGAAATTATACCTCGGAAATAGCCCTTGATACATAAGCTGATTGATCTAAGTACCAATACTCAAAGAACTAACTTGTTTTAAATTTAAAGTCACCAATTCATCAAACACCGGTTTTTGACACCCATCCTTAGGTGGTTTCAATCTAGGCAAAATAAAATCTAAATTTACAAAACGCCATTTTAGACATAAAGCTTTACGATACAATCCCGTAAGATTAACATTTCTAAAACGTTGCGGCATTACTTCCAAAGCACAAAACGCGAAACAATAAATTGAATTCGCCGAAAAGGTGGGCGTCCCTGGATACCTCCTATCTAACAATCCCTGACGACTTACTTCAATTATTCAAAGATATCGATTACCTACACCCTCTCGGAGGATTAATTGAGTTGGGATATACAAATTCTTTCTTACTCTGTTTCCCGCTTCGTTTCTGATTATCGTCTGCAGAGGGTGATAAATTAAATTTCCATCCAACCACATCCTTTCTGATGTTGACAGACGCTGTAGACTGTATTCCCTATCCAGTATCTCATGCCTAAACAAACTAATAGTCACACCAAGGACAAAGTAAACAAGGACCTATTCCCCTTTCGCCTGAAATGATACTTGTTGACAAACAGCAAATAGTTCCATTCTCCGATGGCAGATAGCATTTAATATTATCGAATTCCCAATCATGTACTCACTTTTCCTAAGCCATCCTTTAAAATTTCCACACAATCATGCCAAATTGTCTGCAATCAATTATCCCTTTTCGTTTTGTTTGCACGCAATGCTGCTTCTTCGCACCGAATTAATTAATATTCATTTACACCGTACCGTCAGCGAGAGGTGAAGAACTTCATTAAACCACCCTGGCAAGGCAGACGAAAGTGGTATCAAATTCGCAATCCTCACCACAAGATGAACCCTACTTCCTCCAACTCCTTAGATCACACGAATTATTATTCACAGCGAATGCCTAAACTGAAAGCGGTCCCAGTCTGGTCAGGAAAAAGCAAAGCATTCCGACCGTCGTCGCGTCCGTCGCCCGAAGAAAAATTCAAGGATAGCTCGGAAGGACACTCAAAACGCACGCACACATTTCAGAAATAGAATACCATCGACGAAATGCGATGCCGCAGAAGTGCCGCTTCGTGCACGTGCACACAGCGCGTTCACAATTAACTGTTAATCGCCGCAGGACTAGACGAAACTTTTATTTTTGTTACTATTGGTTAGAGAAGCCACCCAAGCTCGCGAGAAACGCAATTAAATCCAAATAACCGCAGGGATGTGTTTACACTGGAGGGAACTCCGCACCACCGCCCCGGGGCTCTGTTTTATTGTCTCACTATCTAAACAGAAACCGGCACACACTCTTACGAAGGCAATAACCTTCTTGGGTGGGGAGATAAAATGATACTCAATTTCAAATATCGCTCACTTTGTTCCTTGGGTCCCGATTAGATCGAGGAGGAAAATTCAACTGAAATTTACTCGGCGGATGCTGCTCTGTTTTATAGATGCCTCGCCTGAGCTTTCGGGATAGAAGCATGGCTACTGCGCGTGTGCGGATAAGGTAACCGTAACCACTTGTTTGCCAACGATGTCATATGGCAATCGTTCGAGCAGGTGGTAGGTATAGGCTCCGCTAGGTGTTTGTTGTTTGTTTGCATTATGTGAACCTAAATGCGAATTTTTCGAGAATCCTATGGTGCAGGGGTGTTAGTACCTGTTACCTAGATTGCGCTTACTTCATTAAAGCAAACATACAACAGCGCAGCGACTACGACGGATAGCCAGACAGACAGGTGGTTGTGCTTTATATTTGCTGTTGTTGTTGACATTTATTCATGTTCACGTTCACCCGTTGCTTTTCTCACTTTTATCCTGATGTGTGGCTGGAATTTTTTATGAGAGTCTGCCGACAGTGTTATGCTGTGGCAGGTGCTTTGGTCTCGTATAGTGTCAAAGACACGACTTGAGGTGTTAAAGCGGCAAGAAGCGTGATTGGAATTGAATAATGTTTTGTTAGCGGTTTTTTTTTTGTTTAAAACTGCTCCTGGGCTATTAAAGCTGATATGTCATATGATATGTAACAGGACTAAATACAAATTGAAAAATTTTCAAGTCGCTTGTTTATTTGCTTTGCGCTCAATTATATGAAAGTGCAAATTGTAATTACATTTTGAGCGAACTAATTTTTTGTAGCAGGGGTATATGAAGCAAATGGTGACGAATTTTCAATTAGGGAAAACAAATTGTAAACCTTGGACATTCTGTAAGTTTTCCGCTGCTCAAGTTCGGTTCTTTCGATGTAACCTTGTTACCCCGAATCATCCCAATGTACCGCATATGGTACACCTTATTTAAAAAATGTAAGTTCAGAAAAAAATGATGTAATCGATTATTTGAATTATCCAGTTTAAATATAAGTAGGCGAAGATTTTTATTTGTCAATTTAAACTTATTTTCGTTCAATTAGATGTAAAGTTGAAGTGAAGTGTGTGTATTTTTCCGTAGCTAAACAATGTCGAGTAAAAGGTTAGTAATTTCTTATTAATGTATTCAAATAAGCTAAATAAACATTATCTCTATAGCTAAACCAATAAAAAATAGTAATTATCAACAATTTTGAAAATTCCAAAATTCAATGTTACTGTTACATGGACGTGCATTTTGATGTACCGCATATGGTACAGTGGGATAATACATGTCCTTTTGGTTTTTTTGTAGGTAGGCTGACCGTTAATGAGATCGTAAGTTGCATAGACGAAAGCGATGACTACGATTTCTATTCAGAAATACCTACCAATTTTACCGCCATTGCTGGACGGGGATGTGATTCAGGTGAGGGAGATGTGGTTTGTGTAGACAATTTGCCTCGTAACCAGCTTGTGGCAGAAGTTGTGTTACATCCGGAAAGCTTCGATGAAGAAGATGACATCCCAATTTCTTGTTTTGTCCCCAAGAATTTTTCATGGAAGAATAAAGACTTGGAGGAAACAGTAACAGACTTTAGCTACGAAGTTTGCGGGTTTAATCCATCTTCCGCTACTTTGGACCTGTTCTCGCTCCTTTTTGATGAAGCTTTATTTGAACACATAACAAAATATTCTAATTTGTATGCCCAGCAACAGAATCTCCTGGGTTATATACAGATTTGTAAGCTTAAAACCTTTATTGGAGTACTTATTAGTGTTTCAAGACGAAACTGGGAAAATGAAGAAGACACACAAAATATCCTTATATCAAAATCAATCACTAGAAATAGATTTGATCACATATTCCGAGTACTACATTGTTGCGATAACACTCAACTGGATCCAAATGATCGTTACTCGAAAGTACGGCCTTTGTTTCATCACCTGCTTCCAAAGTTCTTGTTGTTTGCTCCAGTGGTGGGAAATTACAGCGTGGATGAAGGTATGATACCCTATTTTGGACGCCACCCTACCTACAAATTTTGGGTTGGAACGACTCCAACCAGATACCTAGTTTGGTTTGAACCCTATCTTGGGTCGAAAGTATCCTCAAGTCCTAAAAACAAAGAGCATTCACTTGGAACGCAGGTTGTTTTAAGTTTTTGTCATGCAGTCATTGGACGAGGATTAAATCTTAGCTTCCCCTTATTTTTTGACAATTTTTTTTCTTCACTCGAACTCTTTCAAGAAATAAACGCGTTGAAAATAAGAGGCACTGGAACTATAAGAGATAATCGTTTAAAAAATTGTTCTTTGCGTGGATCTGATAAAGCTCTAAAACAAAGAGGTAGGGGTAGCTAGCTACGAACTCTGTTCCGAACTCAATGCAGTTGTGTGCAAATGGAATAAAAACAACATTTTTAACATGATTTCTAACTCCGTTCCAGTTCACCCAACAAACTTGGTGAAAAGATACTCTCGTGCTCAAAAAAAGGAAATATCGGTTTCGCAGCCAAAACTTATAAGATCGTACAATAAAAACATGGGAGGAGTCGATAGGCCTGATCAAAATATCGGTCTTTATCGCATTGCTATTAGAGGGAAAAATGGTACTATCCACTGTTCGCTCATTGCATCGCTATGGCAATTTCAAACGCATGGCAGCTGCATAAATATAATAAAGGTACACTGGACAATTTCGAGTTTCGTCGTAGAATAGCTAGGAGTTTGCTGGGAACGTACGGAAAACACAAACACAACAGGCCACGCAATGTGAGACCCGCAAACGCAGAAGACATCCGGTATGACCAAATCAACCACTTGATTGTCGAGCAGGACAAACGAACCAGGTGTCGACTTTGCCATACTCAAGCGGCTACTAGTTGTGAAAAATGTGGTGTTGCCTTACATGTGCGTTGTTTCAAAACGTATCGCACCATGCAATAAACATTTATGTAACCACTCTTCAATCATATTCAAATAAAAACTTCTGTCTATTGAAAGAATACTACAAATAACGTTTTGTATTAATATCGGGTTTTGACAGTGCATTATCCCACTGTACCATATAGCATATAGGGTACACATCATCCCCTGGAAATGTTTTGTTTATGTAATACAACTACAAAATGTCGACTAATTTCGAAAAATCATAGAAAATTTCCAAAAAAAAATTTCGGGGATAATTCGGGTTAATCCCCTCGCTATATGAAAATATATATATAACTACACCCTTCCCACGATAGCGATGGTAAATAAAGAGAGAGACGATTGAAACTAGTTTTCATTCGTTTCTTTCTCCATATTCCTTTAAAAAATCATAACTCATTAGTGATGGCTTATTAAGAATTTTATTGAAAAATATTGTCTTATTTTTAGTTGATGTTTTGAGTTATTTGTTTAACTTTAGTGTTAACAGCGGTTGTTTTCCTCATAATTTGAAATGTGCTGAGATCGCACCTCTCTTCAAAAAAATGTGTGAGTCTCGGGACGCGCGACAGAAGTGATAACTTAAACTAATCTAAGTTGAACTATTTACTATTGAAATTGTTTAATTTGAGGAAAGCTTAAAAAATCAATTTTTGATTTTTCCTATTTTCCGACTTTTCCGGAGGGTTTTCCCAAAAACCTCCTCTTGGCAATTACGAACAACTGAAAAGAAAATTGAGCCAAATCGGCCCAATGAATTACTATATATTTTTCACACCATTTTTATGTGGGTTTTCCAATAAGAGGTATTATGGTGAATGACCTGGTATTTCGGTAGCTGTCACTTTTGAAGCTTCTATTCTTTGACATTTGACAAGTAGAAACTACGCCATTACCAAAAATGGAACGATACACGCTTCAACAACGCATTGAAATTATTAAAATTCACTACAAAAATGGTGAAAGTCTTGCAGTCACAGTTCGCAACAACAGTTACGGTGAATGGATTGCGCTATCGAGAGATGATTAATGATTTTTTATGGTCGGAGTTGGATGGTATTGATCTGGACAACGTTTAATTTCAATAAGGCGGCGCTACGTGCCACACAAGCAACGAAACCATTGATCTTTTACGGTAAAAGTTTCCGGACCTTGTCATCTCTCGAAGAGGTGATCACAATTGGCCACCGAGATCTTGTGATTTAACACCTTGCGACTTTTTCCTTTGGGGCCACGTGAAAGATAAGGTCTACGCCAACAGCCCAGCGTCGATTCAAGACCTCAAACATAAAATTCGTGAGGCTATCGAGGACATAGGGCAGCCATTGTGCGATTTGGTTATGGAAAATTTCATGAAAAGGATATGGTCCTGTATGCGTGTAGTAACGGCATACCTTCCTCTTTATTATGAAATAAACATCCGATCATTTATCTCAAAAATGGCATTTTTCTTTGAATACCAAAATAACACCTCTTATTGGAAAACCCTTTATTTTAATTTTTATATAGCTGCAATGGAATAACTGTCCTGAAAAAGTTTCTTAATTCAAGCCCTCGTATTCAGCATACTTCACAAAAACACTCTTTCGGAACAATACCAAAAATTGTATCAGTCGTTTCGGTGTTTTTCGAGATATAAGATGTTAAATGTATTGTTGTCAAATTTTGACCAAAATATGTCAATTTCCTTTTTCAAAACCCAGTCTTTTCATTTTTTTGTTGCTAAATTGCATTGCAACTCGTTCAGATGATAAGTCGTATGCAATGAGTAAATAGAAAATGTTACTTCCTTACTTTACTTTTGGTGGCGCTTACAGTCCGGGATGAGCCACGACCAACAACCCCCTTCAGCCAGCTCTGTCCTTTGCTAACTGCCTCCAGCTAGACATACCGAATTAGATCTTGGCAATGTTAAATAGAGCGCCGCAATGTCCACAACCATTTTCTACACCGAAGAGTTCGGTGATCGGCCATTTTGACGGAGCAGCGAGATTCCACCATCTCATCCTGCAAGACTAAGGCATTTGTCAGCAATACCGAAATCTGACATGGATTTGTGTAACTCGTGAACATAACCGCTATCATTGGTAACTTTAAAGTCGATACAAAGGTGGTATGTATCGGTCTGAAATTCCTGTTTTTTTACCACAACTCAAAAATACCCGGTTGTTAAAGATTGTCGAATAGGAGAGTTTAGATCCAGCCTGTGGAACTCGGACAGGTTATCATTTCCGTAATACTACTTTTGGAGACCTCCTTAAGGGAGTCGAAGAAGGGTTTACCCCTAGATCGCTGTCTGGCCCTAGCTAGTGCTGGACTGCCGCAAGGGTAGTGAATGAGTGTTTCCTTTTCGGCTGCATCATTACAGCTGGGGCAGTGTGTATTATGAAGGATGCCTAATCTAATTGCGTGTTCCCCTATTGGCCAATGGCCTGTGGTTATCGCTGTTATTCTGGCAATGTCTTTTCGTGTTTTACTAAGAAGATGGGTTGTTTTTTTCGTACTGTAGTTTGGTCACATCCTTCTGGATATGATACAGTTCGTCAGCCTCCTCCATCTGAGGTTGGCCTTCGATAGGAATTCTGCGGAGATCTTTGCTTTGACTGCTCCGAGCGGAATGTGAACCGGCTCCGCAAGTGAACAAAGAAGGGCCGGGCAGCTCGTCAGCATGTTCATTTCTGCAAACTTTGATATGACCTGGAACCCAAATCAAGGTAACCTTGAACTGTGCCCATGTTCTGTAACTCATGTGATAACTTTTCGCATCGAAAACTTAGGAACAAAACATTCCGCTGTTTATCAGATCTGGAAAATATTGGAGTTCTCTAGCTGTAGTAACTTTTAATTTCTCAAAGCTGTCAAAATACTGCAAAACAAAACAATAAAAATTGAAAATTGTTTCACAGCGTTTTCAGTATCGTTGTTTTTAAAAATGTTTAGCTTTTCACTAATTTTGGGTGAAGAATACGATAGGCGTAAAATGTTACGGATTCAAAGGAATGTACTAAGAGATAGCGCAAACCCTTTTGAAACCCGGAAGCAAGATTTCGAGAGTTGTATCTGTTGGAACAAACCAAATAAATTTAAGACAGCGGGGTCAAGTTACCGTTTGTGTTTTATTTAGAATAACTAAAGAGATCAGTTTTGGCTCAGTTTTGCTTTAATGCATGAGTGTGTTAGTGTGCTCTCAAAGAATATTACTCTTATGCACATAATATATTCAAATACAAAACCTAACAGTATCGTTTTTCCCGTGGTTCAGCTCGGATACTTATTGACGAGCTAAGTCCACATATGTATGTGCCAAGGGCAAAGGAATACATTTATTCCAATCCCGATTCGGGTCTGTGCTGCATTACATTTTTTTGCAACTGGGTCCTTTCAGAGAGATGTGGGCCATTATATTTCTGCAGCTATTAGTAGGACTATGGTTTCTCGAGTGGTTTCGGAAGTGACTGATGTTTTGCAAGACAAAATGATGTCCAAATACATCAAGTTTCCAACCCCTCAGGAATACAATACATCTACATCTTTTATCAATCAATTGTTCACGAAATTAAATTAGATTTAATGAAATGACTGGATTCCCAGGAATTATTGGATCAGTAGATTGAACCCACGTTCGGATTAAGAGACCTATGCAAGACTTAGCAAATTCCAACTTTAAACCGTAAGGGTTGCCATTCAAAGAATGTATTTACATATAATTATTTAGGTCGACGTGGCTTTCGTCTTCGACTACCTAACATCGTATCTTCACGATGTCCACCAGTTCCCACACTTCGCTGCTTCAGCACGCCACATACATTCGTGGGCTACCACCTGTTGAACTTGTTGCCTTAGCCAATGTTAAATATAAGACTTTGGCTTGAGATAAACCGTTTTGTATGCCCCATTTATAAAGGTTATCAAAGACAGGGTCTAAATTATTTTTTCTATGAGTTACCTAATCGCACGCACATCAAACATTTGAATTACAGGAAAGGCAAATGGCGTGACATACTCGCAAATGTCCATCCAACCACACTAAGCTGATGAGAGGCAGAATGTGGCTGAACTAAAGAGAATCCTATTTTAAGGTCGTAAAGATTTACCCGGTTCAAGTCTCTGGGACAAAAACCTGCACGCTCGAGATTTACCTCAGCAAATGCGTGTCCGATGCGAAATCGTGATAAAAGATACAAATCATCTCAACATGAGTTCGCAAAGTTTATATACACGGTAAATGGTGTGGAATTTGATAGAACATTTTAAGTGGATGCCTCTTCAAAGATCTGAGTGGCTTTAACTTCACCTCGTTGTCTCGACAGTAAACGACCTAACGTGGGAAACTATATGCACATAGTTGATACAGCCTCATTAACCTCTTAAGGCGAGCCATCAAATTATATGGCCTGGCGCACACACTGCAAGTCAGGATAAGTTATAGGGGAGCCTTAAAATCCTTTTGACTGAGTAATGGCATGTAATCTCGGTAATTTCCTTCAAGATATCTACATTCGTCTGAGGATTCAAGTGAACGATGGCCTGTAATCAATGTAATGGTGATGTCGCAAGGACTTACTGTTTGGAATTATCTGGCAACGCCAAGCATAAAACGAGCTCTTAGGCGCATCAGTAGGTTACCACTTGCCCAATCCATATGATGCACTCTTTGTGGGAACACATATCAAATTGGTATTATTTGCCTCGCCCCCTGTGGAACGCTTGACAATAACTCACGCCAAACGGACAGAACTCATACACCCGATATTGAAAGCATATCATCGACAAATGTTCACGATTGGATGGGATTTTATTAGATTTCTCCTTCTGCAAGGCAGCGAGAACGACATCAAACGGATTCTCATCCTTTCCGTCTGTCGCATATGGCAAAACAATTCAAACGGCTGCACAAGATGCGAGAACTTGCATGCAACAACGACATATCCAATGATACCCTGCTACCCAGCCATTCATTCAAATAAACAAGCTGAGAACATTCCCATTGAGTGATGGCGTGGAAGATATTAAAAAGTCGAACCTCTCCGTGCTACACGTCTTGACTATGAAAGGACATGAACATCGACTACACTGTGCTTTGCGAAGAGCTCATAATTTCACGTTGAAAGGGACAATTTTTTGTTTTTGGATGGCAGTGAGCCAACCGAAAAGGAGGAAAATTTCACTTTTGTCACAAATCCAAGTATCCTTTTGAGATGCAAAGGACTGGCAGAAGGCGACACTGGCATTCGGGTGACTTCGGGGAGACAATGCACGACAAAAGAATGGAACTGCGCTTTTGCATTGTGAGGCTCTAGTGGCAGACGTTGTGTGAATATCCCGGAACTATGCACAGGATGTGCAGTGTCATTCGCTGCCTATTCGGCTCGTTCAATCGGTTCAACTACTGTCGCGTCGCCAAAGTCCTGCATCGTCATTCGTTCTTATTAAAGTGATAGCACAGTGTCACACTATGTTGCTGGTTATGTCAGCATAAATAATAATTAAAGGATGCCCCTCCTCGAGGATTCTCTATCTCGGGCATTTTACTATTATATCGAACCGATGATGAGCATTTGCAATTTCCAATAGAATGCGTTCGGCCCCCCCCTATCTGTGGCACGAATTTCCAATTCAAATTATCCCATTCCTCCGAACATTGCATTGCAATCCATCCAGTGTCCTACTTTTGTAAGTATAGGTGGCTGTGTGTCGCAATGGGGAATTGCATTGCGAGCGGCAAAATGATGAAAACCGTAACCGAATGCCATATACCAATCTAAGAGGAAGTCGAAGAACGCATTCCATTTTAACGAGACGGATCGAATAATAGAAAGAGAACCGCTCCGAGTTAGTAATGGCAAACAAGGAGTTCAGCTGCGAAGGAAAAAAATGTTTTACTGCTGAGCTGTAGCCCACATTTGACTTTAATCCAATTCAAGGAATTCCTGGAAATTCCTGCAGAAAACTTTAGCATACACCGATGGTGGTGGTGACGATGAATGTGGGTTGAAGACAACCGATGAATCAATAAATGACTGGGATTGCTGGTGCTGCATATAAATTAAAATTCCGAGGGCAAGTGGGTCCTTGATAATTGAACGATAAGAAATCAATGCAGTTCGAGATGAATTGTTGGGTCGAAAATGAGATGACTAATGCAATAGGGATTTTTTTTAAGAAAACGTAAGAGAATTAAAATTACCTAAACTGAGTAGGTTGTGTGGTAGACTATAAGCATAAACTAAATATTAAATAGACCGTCAGCTCTTAGAACTTAAAAGAATTTGCCTACAAGCTGTTTTCCGTGTTGCTATGTGGGAAAGTATGTGTGCAGTGTTAAAGTAGATCAGCCGCACGCATACACTCGCACATAGGAACCTGACAGATGCCTGACAGTTCATTCTGTGCGGTAACATTGGAATAAATTCAAATAATTCAAATAATTGCCCGTTATCGGGACGTGTTTAGAAAACGTGGGTGTGGTGTGGTGAATTTAGTACCAAATTATATTAAAACGCATAGGTATACACACATTAGAATTGCTTTAATTTTATTTACCTAGATAATCTATATGTTTACATTTTTGTTGTAAGCAATGGAAATCGATAAACTATATGAATCATTAGGCGTGTTTTTTGAGCTTCGATCTCAGCAAAGCAAAGTAAAGTAGGATTTTTAGCACGCGATTACAAAAACTACAACTGAGTCTCGAAGCGTCAAGTAGAGCGTAGTTGTTGTAGATAATTGCGTGATCAAAATCCTACTTTACTTTGCTTTGCTGAGATCAAACCTAGAAAAAACACGGCTATTGATAAAAATAAAAAAAAGCTTATTAATATAAAAAATATCTGATTACTAATGATTATGAATCGTATGAATTAAAAGAAAATTTGAGGCAGCAAAACTTAAATGCGTGAGACATATCAGGGTACAATTCAGTAAACATTTTTATTTCCAAATTTTGCTTATATATAAATATTATGAGTTTCTTTCTTTACCGTACATTTTAAAAATGTATTTTCGTTGATTGTGTCTATTACACTTTTTCTTTTTATTATAAATGAACATTATTCATATTCTCGGCTGACGCAATTGATTTCAAATATAATTTCATTAATTATGTCAATTGCTCCAAGTTTTCTAATAAATTTAATTTGTTTTTTTTTTTTTTTTTTAATAAACGGAATCGTCATGAAAAGATTATAACTAAAAACTCTAAAAAATCTTAGTAATCCATTCTTCTCCTTAAATTCTTTGCCGTTTTTCTGTGGACATTCACGGTGAAATAATTTTTCGCTAGAAACAGCAAACGAAAACACAATAATTATAGGAATAAAAATTGCTTATATTATTTCACACATTATTCCTTTGTTTATTGATGTTGATTACATTCGCTATTAGGTATACATTTTGTAGAATATCTACATGTTTTCGTGGTGAAATAAAACAACGAAATTAAACTCTCAGAACGCATCCATCAGCTGACAGAAACTCACCAAATACACTAACTCTCAATCAGTGTTCTCAGCGCTCTCTCTTTATTTTTCACACGAAGCGTGTTCATTTTTCCCTTTTCACTAAACTCAAATTCCCTTAGTTTTTTTTATGGAAAAAAATGCTGACGTTCTATTTAATACTTAGTTTATGCTATAAGCTCAGATGAGTAACAAAATGAGCTCAAAATATGTATAGGTAGGTATATGATCATCACATTAACACGTTATATGATTTTTCAATACCTATATTTTGTATTTATGTATTAACTCTCTTTTAACTTTTAAAGACAATATGGCCGAGCAATTTGAATTATTTAAATAAACTAATTTAATTTAATAAATTTATGCCTACAATTTCTTTTGCGTCTCTATTTTTATTACTTTCTATAAATAACCTACTAATTTATTGTTTTTTTTGCCTTCATATTTATAAATATAACATCCTTTTTCATGATATTAACATTAACTTATTGTTTCATACTAACTTTATATAAATAACGAACTTTTTTAAATAAAAAAATAAAAATTAAATAAAATAAATACAGCATTTGAACACTTTTCTCTTAATTTTTTCAAATATTATGTAGGCAAGCAGCTTTGTAGGGGAAATCTTACGTCGGTAGGGAATTTTTGGACCCGGGGTAGGTTTTTTTTTTTTTTTATGTAAAATCACTGCGTGCAAGTCTTGTTCTCTCTTGCGTTATTAATTTGAAATTTTGTGATGAATAACAGAAAACGGAGTAATCCAATTTATTTTAACAAATTTGTTAGTGGAAGAGTGAAAAGTTTTATTAGTTTACGTGTATGAAGTGACGACACTTTGTTACGGATGCTCAAAATCACAAGTAAAAGTGTTATCATCGGCCTGGCCGATGGTTTGATACCCTCTACTGCATACAAGTCATGCAAGGTGAGGTAGTACGTAATTACATTGAACAACAGACAGAGAGACACATGGGTCTAATATTGATTTTGTATGGGAGGTACCAGAACTACTTGACCAACATAGCCCATTTTCAAAACCTGACGACGATAAAATTAAGTCCTTTCACCAACTTTCATTCGCCTATGTCAATTCCTTTGGTCGCTATCGTGTTTTCAACAGACAGACAGACAGACGGACATGGCTAGATCGATTCAGAATGTGATCCTGATCCAGAATATATATACTTTATGAGGTCTGCGGTGACTCCTTCTTGGCGTTACAAATGTAATGACAAAGTGAATATACCTTCCTGTGAGGGTATAATAATACTGAGAAAACGTTAAAAAAAATTTCAGCGTCCTGTTCCACATGCAGAATCCGAAATTCTGGTTCGAAAATGTTTGAGGTATTTGACAACCGGAACCAGTATTCCCCAATTTGTGTATATGTATATGATTGGTTGGCGACCTACATTTTATAGGTACTTCCTGGTTTTCCTTTCTAAGATTTATATTTCTTTTCTGGATATCCATCCGCACCTCGCTGTAAAATGAACATACAAATTCCCTGGACGAAATCCACTATATGTCTTTAAATATGACTACATAATTACCAAATCGTTTTTTTCACAGCTAATCGTCATTAAATCCCCAGAAAAACAGGCGAAATTTTAGATTTTATTTGATTAATTTTCTTTTGTTTAAGACTCAGGTAAATGTTGGCTTAATTAAAGCAACTACTCGCGTTCTAACTAATAAATTATTTATGTAATTCCCAACAAAAAAAAATAAACAAAAATGCTGCTGGCACGCACCTGTTATTTAACTCTTCCCCTTAAGTCCCCACTGTGGAGACATAAAACGAGTCAAGAGCAGAGGATCGTATTAAAAATCACCGTACCACGGAATAATCAAATTTACTTGGCTGTCAAAACCGCTAAAATGCAGCAAGCATCAGCGCAGCTGCGGAGGCCACATAAAACGCCCCCGACACTCTTTGGAGACTTCCAACCGCACCAAGCCTCACACGCCCAGACCGGTTTCTTATCAGCGATCATTTGCATAATTGACGCAGTCCAGTCATTCATCGATCGGAGAGCGCGACCTACATAAGTGGGTTGAGTGGTGCGGTCAATTCCGGAGGCGGCCGGCGGCGCGGTTCGCTAGGAAGCGCTGTTTTTTTTTTTTGTGTTCCTCAGTGCAAAAGGAACATTCCCGCTACGACCAAATAGGACAATAATCTTATGTATAAATAGTCGAAGGGAAATAGTTAAGAAACACTTTTACTGCCTTAAACACAGCATATTCGCTTGATTTTTTATTTTTATTTTTGTTGGGAAGATTCTGCAGAGATGCAATGCTGTGTGTAATTTGTTATCCAATATGTTGTGTGAAAGCCAGGTCAGTTTAGTGGTTGAAATTCTAACACTTGGCGAACTCTAGATAGGTATATAAAAATAATAGAAAGTGAAAGAATATCACGTAAAACAAAAAAATTTGCTATAAATTGCCTACCTACTTAAAACTTAATTCTAAGAATGTCCCCTACCTAAACTAAGGTAAAATTTAAATATTTGCTACCTACTTGGAACTAAATTTTGTGCTAGTGAGTTTGGCTTAGAAATATACAATTACTAAAAACCAAGGTGTTTGAAGTAAACAGCGACAAAATTGGATATCGCAGCGTGGAAAATTGTGCACAATCTCCGTACGGATAAGGGTGAGCATTTTTTGCTTAACAAAGTAGTTTGATTGCCTACCATACTCGTATAATATATGTTTATAAGTGTCAAACAATGCTGCGTAGTTTTTTTCTTAATTATTTTCTTTTGAACAAGTTTGAAGAGTTTTTTAGTAAGAATAATTCATTTCGCAATACATTTGAGTAAGCATAACAGAATGCAGCGAATTTTTAATTTCGTGGAGTGATGTGAGTGGGAATTTCGGGATAAAAGTGGAAGGAAGTAAAGAAGTAGTAGTACAAAGCTGTCAAGGTGCACCGTGTAGATGATTGAGTAGTGTCCGACCGTAGGCCCGAGTATGATAAGTTAGGCGCCAAAAAATTATAACGGTTTTTTTTATTTTTTAATTGCAAGGATTTTTTTAATGTGCGAGGGGGGAGGTCTACCTCGCTCCGGTAAGGCGGGAGGGGTAATTTAAAAAAAGAATACTTATGAAAAATTATGAAAAAGCAATAGCAGCACTTACAATAAAGTACTATAGCATTTTTGAATGCCAGGAATCTGTTCTTTCATATCAAACTTGAAATTTAGGGAATGAAATTAAAAAGAATTGTTGTATGCTATTTATTTTTAACACATTGACACAAAATATGTTTACAGTGCTACTGCCCCTAGTAATTCTTGAATTGAATTGAACGCTGAAAACTCGATTGATTTATGTGTCTTACATGACATTTGATTTGAGATTCTTCACAATAAAACGTGCCCCGTTACAAATTGTTGGTGCATTGAAGTTACGCAACAAAATTATAACTCAGCCAACTTTCAATTTCAAATTGTGTGGCAAATTAACCAAATCCAATTGTACCGGAACGAAATCAAATGCAGATGGTTAACCTCACTCTTATCAAAACAATTTATCGATAGATATCTGACCGCACGCAATAGCAAGAACGTCCAATTCAAATGGAATGGCAAAAAGAAAGAATCAACCACGCCAGCTGACGGTTTTTCGAACCATAAACCAATTTCAAAATGGTATTTGGTAATTTTTGTTTGCCATTTGAGTTTTGGTAATTTGCTAATTTTTATCTGGTTTTTGTAACTTTTTGAGCAGGAGCACCAAAAATACGAACTCGATATCAATTCATTTAAATTCGTCCTTACTGTTTCTGAGTGAAAGCATTGCATTTGCATAATGCATCAGCACCACCCATGTAAACCTATTTTGTTCAAAAAATTACTGAATCATTTTCTTCGTTTGACAGATGGTGGACTTCGAAATATTTTCTGTCTATAACTACATTTAGATATGGATAGGTTAGTTAATCATATTATTTATTTGCAGACATAGAACTCTAATTTGTTAAAGTTATAAGAAAAAAGGCTCGGAAATGGTAATAGCTGTTAATTTTGTGCACAACGTTTTTCACGTTGTTTAATTGCTTAGACTGACAAAGTTCCTACTACGTTCCTTACTGAGTCTTATGTTTTATAAATGTTTGTTTTTAAACAAGCAATTTTAAAAATCAACTAAAATAATTTGAGTTTAGAAAATCATGCTTTTGGTCAGCAAAACTATTTAAAGTAGATATTACTATTGCATTAGTAAGTTAAATCTTTTTTTTTTATTTTATAAAGTAGTCGTTGTTTAACTACTTAAAGACTGACTAAGTTGCTACAAACCTAATGTACCAAATTGAATATTTTAAAAGACATATGTTTTTTTATGTTTTAAAAATGTTTTATCAACGTCTCCAGATTTTTGGTAAATTTTATCTTGGTTTGGTAACTTTTTTTTCCCATTTTGGTAGCTAATTTTGTTTGCAAGTGGCAACCGTGCCTCTCAGCCCAGGCTGCTCAACAGTAAGTTCTTGCCTTCCAAGTAATCTTGTAACTGGTCAGCGACGTAGCGTTCTCGAAGAATGGTAGCATATTTATGAGCTTTTGGCTTACAAATTTTAGATGGCACTATGGCAGTACATATTATATAACAAAGTGGGGCTTTGTTTAAAAGCATTGTACGCAAATTCTGGTTAAAGAGTTTTATGCGCCAATTAAACAGTACATAGTTTAGGGCTCGTATACATTTTCTGAGTACACTTTTTTTTTAATTTTCATTCTCAATAAAAACATGAATGGGGTGCATATGAAGTGGGAGTTTCTAATTGTGTAAGGTCCAAATGTTTGCAATTCTTAAAGATGCATGTTTAATTTGTTTAAAAAAAAGAAGTACGTAGGTATTTGCTAAAAAAAAAAAATTATTGTAGTTGTAGTTTTTATTGACAGTGCGGCTTTGAAATATATATACCGTGTGTGCAGTGTGAACACGGATCTGTATTTGGATAGTAATTTTGAAGAAATATTTATAATTGGGCTTTGTTTGTATTTTTTTAAGAAAAACTAGACGAGATCTTACTAAGAATTCTTGTATTATCGGAAATATTTTATTTGATCAAAATCGTTAGAGAGGTTTTTGAAAAGATATCCAGACCAAATAGTAGAAAATATTGCAAAGTTTAGTTCGAAAAATACTTTTGCTCAAGACTTATTCAGGGTGAAAGCATTATTTGGTTTTCAAACGTTCCTCAAAATTAAAAATGGGTTTATCGAGTACAAAGTACAGTTTTCAGTGATCTAAATGGAAAATGGAGGACGCAATAAAATATAGATTTTACAGCAAGTTTGCATTTTGATCGAAATCGTTTTGCGTGTAACTGAAAAAAAAAACAATTTTTTTAAATGTCTTTTTTCAAAAAAGACTTTTGTACGATAATCAAGAGAAAAACTGAGTTTATTATAAAGTACCTAAGAAATAACCTTTGAAATTAATTCACAGCATTATGATGTGCATTTTTGTTACCACGACTCGTGTGACCTACACTGAACCAAATATCGTTCGTAAAATCAATAAACTACGTTTATTAACCCATTTTTTCATTTTCCCAACGAACTTTTTATTAATATTACGAACAGTTTATTAAAAAAAAACCTCTCAGTTAATAAACGTTTATTGGGAGAACGAATTGCCGTTTATTAAAAATCGGAAAAAATAAATGATTAATTGTTTTAAACATTTGATTTATTGGCGCAATGAACTTGTCATTAATATTACGAACGGTTTATTAATAAAATAGATCTCAGTTAATAAACTGGAAAACGACATAAAATAATAAACTTTTTATAAAAAATAATATTGATTTATAATCGGCTACTCAAGCAATAATTAACCGTTTATTGAAAGTCGGATCTTCATTAAAAAAAAAAAAGATTCACTACCTATTTTAATATTTTTTTTTACAACTACTAAAGTGCCACACAGAAAATTGAGACGTCTTCCGATTTTAATTGAATACTATAAATAAAATTGGTAAAAAAAAAGATTTTTGTTAACATTGACATTTTATTCTCCAAACATTTATCAAATTTATGAAAAGTTTAATTGGCAAACAAACGGTTATTAATACGCTTAACGAAGAGTGGTATTTTGTATCTTTTTTTTGATCTGAGGCACTTTTGAGAAATCTCGATTTTTTCTCAGATTTCACATAATATACCTACTTTCACTAATGCCAATGTGTATGATACAGCTGCCGATTTCGAATTGTTTATCGTTGAAAGGATTGCTTTTTTTCACAGAATTATTAATTTTTCGCGTATGGAAACGATTTTTTATATTAAAATATTTCAAAATGCGTTATTATAAATGTGTAAAAATCAAATGATATAGATTTCCAGTGCAAGTGAAAAAAAAAAATTTTTGCGGCCAACTCAATACACACAACAACCAATAAAATTCGGATTTTATGTTCGATATGGCAGCAGAAATCTGAAATCTTAGATCAAAATCTGAAAAGCCAAATCGACATTATATTACCCACAACTTAAAGTGATGCCGGCTGCAACGCGCCATTATTCAAAGCAAATTCAAAATTGGTGGAAGGGAAAATGGTCGCGAGACTAGTTGGTATTTTAAAAATATAGCTAGTCAACAATTATAGCAGAACAACATAAATAATTTGAATTAAAAAGGTAAGTGATTTTTTATAATATATTTTTAGACAATTTAGCACGTGGTGCTGTTTGGTTTGTTAGACATTTTATCAAATTTACATATATTTATATAGTATATGCGCATTACGAATACAGTACCTAGTCGATTTCGGAAATAATTATTTAAAGTACATTACGTTGGAATCTAGCGATGCATAAATTATCTAAATCTGTGTTGTAGCATTAGCTGTTTCTTATTATCGGCGTGATCTGATCCGGATCAGACAAGACGGATCATTGAAAAGTTTAATTTTTAAATTGTGTCAACAGTTGCTTTCAAAAACAAAACAGACAATACAGGGTATTACAAACTTCATATTGCCACCAACCATTTTGCAAATATTCTGCTCAACGTGACGTTACACGAGGCACATGTCTCTCACTTGCAATGTCGGGGGTGTTACCGTATTTGAATCAAATTTGCATAATGTTTCTTTTCAAATATATTTTTGTGAAACAAATTTATTATTTTATCTTCAAATATGCAAAACATGAACAATAGTTTGCTGCTAGTACCCACCCTAGCACCGAAATTGACGAGTTGTGGGGGCTGAGTAATGGTAAAGGCTCTCCAGAGGAACCGTGAAACCAAAGGGTGCTCTCCCTTCCCGTACTTCCCTTCTTTTCCCATTCCTTCCATAACATTCCTCCTAGCTCTATTCCTTATCCCATCCTATTTCCGCCTGGGCTGGATAATGGCGTCATGCGACCCGTGCCGAGTATCAACCTGGCTGGGGGCCCAGTTTCAAAAATAGCTCAAGTCGCAAACGGAGTATCCGGATACCTGGCGCCCTCGTGGGTCCTAATGAACAAACAATCAAAAAAACAAAAAACTTCAGAGTCCGGTGCTCTTAAATTACCGGCTGGAAGTACTGCCTCTGAGATCGCTTCCAGTACTAGCGTTCCTGCAACGATGGCAGCTAAGTACTTGGTCACGCTCAACGCCACAACCCGGTGCTGCATGTCGTACTGCCTCGAGCTCGCGGAATGAAAGCATCTCTACTAGGCAATACAGGGAGCGACGTACCCCCTCTAGAATTCTGGAGCGCTACAAGGACGTCCCTCAAGATCAGCTCTCTGATAGAAACAAAGATTCAATCTCCTGGGCAACGAAAGTTGCATTTCATAAAAATTGTTTTGATTAATAATTGTTTTAGAAATTTTTATGGAACATGTAGGTGTTAAATTGCTTATCAAATGTTTGGCTGGTCTGCAAATACCTTTATATAGCTCGGAATACGGGTGGGAGTTCATTCGAATGCTAAAAAATCAATTGATTTTTAGTGTTTCATTTTTTAGTCTGGCAACGTGATTGTGTGGCTATAGTTTACAGGCTCACCAACATTTAAAAATAATCCAACCTACCTAGTGGGAAATAGTAGAAATAATTTTCAGATTATGATTCGTGGTCTCGATGAGAAGCAGGATCATGTGCTGTTGTTGTAGGTAATATCTAAATCGATGATCTATATGGATCATAGCTGATAATAAAAAACAGCATTGTACATTCTCGCTCTTACGTCGTATATACGAGGAAGTTAAAAAAAGGAATACAAGGGAGCTAACACTGTAACTTGGAAGCAGCACTTTTTACCCGACTGGACACAGGGAGGGTTATGCGTTTCGCGCGTATCCTATGTACGTTCCTACGGGACGCCCTGTAGCCTAAACGGCTTGACTGATTTTGAAGAGTGAGGAGTCATAATATTCGTCTTCTTCCCCGGAGTGTCATAGGCTAAAAAATTAAAAATTAAAAAAAAATTTATTTAAAAAACCAAAAAACCCTACTGACTGTAAAAAAAAATAGAATTAAAAAGATATGAACAAGACGCATTTAAGTTTTGACGGTTTTTAGAATTCAGCCATATATTGTCGCTATAGATATTATCAGTGCGAAAAAATGGAAAATTTACTTTCAAGAAATGCGTCGAAGATTGTATTCAAAAACGTTTCGAAAAACTCGTCGAAAAAGTAACAAAAAAAATCGTCGATAACCCCAAAAACAACTCCAGAAACGCGTTCAAAAACTACCCAAAAATACTTTAAAAAATTGTCTGACATCTAAATAAATAGGTTTACAGCAGGCGTATGTGTTCCATCTTCCATCACACTCAGTCGCAACTATCGCTGCACAGATTGTTGTTGCTATTGATTTCTTGGATTGCACCTTGTGCGTGGTAGTGGTTATGAAATCATTTGCACTATAGCTACACCGAAATGATGTGACTGATGTGAGTTTGTAAATACATCGAATATTGGGGTGACCGCCCAACGCTCTAGGCAGCATTTCGTACAATCAAACAAACGAAAGTAATATTTTTTTATTTATTTCCATGCTGGGCAAACACAAATTTTAATTTGTCATTATAAAATGGCCCTAAAAAGTTTGTATAGCTTTCATATTTGACACATAATAGTCTCCCTTCATTACATTAAGATCTTTATAATTGGTTTTCATTGAAGCCCTGTGTAAAGTTGGCTGGTCCTATGGCCAACTCACTTGTTGTTGGTACCCACTAGCTCTGGCTATTGCGGCTTCAGCTTAAACCTTCCGGCAGTAGTCTGCACTTAAGGTGGGGATCCCAAACAACTCAACGTGTCAACCTGGATTTGCGGCTCGCAAGCCAAATAAAAAGAAAGTGTTCTTGTTGAAGATGGAAGTAGAAGTCTCTTTGTTTATTTAAATTCTTTGCCTTTTATACTACAGAGAATGTTATCGATATATCAACCTCGAATATCGATATTAAATATGACTCTTTTATTTAATTGTTCACTTCAAGAGTGTCTGTATGTAGTTCATATCACTCTGATGTTTGAAGCAATGTTATGTACGACGCCACAAGTTGGGCGAGTTCTGGGTATCAGATATCGAAGTGGATTTGGATATTACTAATTGCTTTTGGCAATTAGTTAAATGACCGCTGGTGCGATCCCTTCACACCACCCTTCCTGGGGAAAAAGGAGAAATCATGTTTTTCTTTCAACTTGATTTCTGCTTTTACGCGTCACTTGTACAATAAGGGATTAGTTTAATGCCATTACAAAATGGTTTGCATATTTGCTGTATTTATACATTAGCTGTTTTTATCGCATTAATATGTTCGGAATACTATATCAACAAATTAACTTTATCTTAAAATACTATAACAAATAATGGCTTATCCTTATTTTATTAACAAATTAATGTATTTTATGGTTTATTCAATGATTTAGTAGCAAGTGGCTGATTTTTATTTTATTAACAAATTAAATTTATTTTTACTAGTTTTTGGTGGTTACTGTATTTATTGTTTTATCTTTATTTTAGCTTAACATAAAAAAAATAAAAATTTACTTATTTTTAGTTTATTAGCAAATTTACTTATTTTTATTTTTATTACTTAGTTTACTTAGTTTATTAGCTTAATTATAAGGAATACAAATTTATTTTTTTAGTTTATTTGCTTAATTATAAGGAATACAAAATGGATCCCTGAGGAACGCTGTCTAGAACGCAGCCCAAAGATCTTCAATCTGCTCTAATTTCTTCTGGACGCTTTCTTCGGTTCTCGTCCTATTAGGCGATTTTTTTAGGCTGACGTGGCATTGTTTAAGTGTTTCTAAAGCCTTAAGCAGTTTAGAAAAATTCATTTGTTGGAAAGACTAAAACGAGATAAATTGCTAGAATGAACTGAAAATAGATCCCATCCTTACAAGACCTAACAAAGATATACGCAAGCTAGTAATATACACATATATATATTTTACATTTAATAAAATGCTTTATTTAAAAAAAATATATTTTTTTTTATATTATGTTTTTCTTTTTTTTTTCACAATGGATTTTATTTCTATTCTAAAGGTATACCTACCTATTGTTTTTTTTTTTTTTATACCTGGGCAGGTCTTCTTTCCAAATGGGAAATCGTATCGGCAATTAAATTTCTTCGGTAGTGCTGGAGTCCCAGATACGCTAGTCCAATTACTAGCGCGGTAACAAAAATTAGTAGTAAAACGGCAGCAGTCATGTCCGTCGGCTGATCCTGTCGGAGGTTAGGGGCCGCATTTAATTGGGGGCCCGTGTTAATTACTTCTTTACTTTCCTGTTCTCCCATCGGACCAATTTTTAAAGTTCTGAACCGTTTTGTCGAAAAGTAGGTTGAATTTGTTGGTCTCCTCCCGTTTTCTCTTTTCTGCGGCTTGCTGCTCCTTCTTCTTTTCTTGGAGCTGCTTTAGAAATTTGTCCTTAAGAAAACGGGGCTGTCCCGGAATGTTGACCAGTCGCTTTAATTCGGGGAGTTCCTTTCGCTGCCGGACGCGCAGACCACCTCGGGTCGACTTCGCTTGTACTGGAGTTAGTGGCTTTTCCGGGGTTCTTTTCTTCGTACGGTGCCTGTACTCTTCCAGAGTAAGGGGTTTTGGTCCAATTTTTACAACGGGCTCCGGTGGGGACGTTTGCTTTAGTAGAGCCTCCGCTTTCTGGATATAGGTGGCGGCGAGGGCCAGATGCTCCTTACTGGGCATAAGGGTTCAGTTTTTGGGTTTAGCTCCTGGAATCTTCTGATCGCAGGCTCCTGGAATCTTTTGATCGCAGGCTCCTGGCAGGATCGCCATGTAAAGTTGGCTGGTCCTATGGCCAGCTCACTTGTTGTTGGTACCCACTAGCTCTGGCTATTGCGCCTTCAGCTTAAACCTTCCGGCAGTAGTCTGCACTTAAGGTGGGGATCCCAAACAACTCAACGTGTCAACCTGGATTTGCGGCTCGCAAGCCAAATAAAAAGCAAGTGTTCTTGTTGAAGATGGAAGTAGAAGTCTCTTTCTTTATTTAAATTCTTTGCCTTTTATACTACAGAGAATGTTATCGATATATCCACCTCGAATATCGATACCCCAACATTATGCCTAATCAGCATATTTGCATGACGAGGGTAAACGGCCCAACACTTCAAGTGTTTAGGGTTCACTTGCGTACGATGCTTAGTTGACATCAGTGACGTTTATTCAAAGGTGCGCAGGTGTTCTCTGCACACCCTGTCCAAATCTTATATAATTAAAGTTCATGTGTAATTAAAGTTCATTAATCAAAAACTCATTTCTTGTTCTTTGAAATATTTTGCATATTACCTAATGAGTATTTTAGAATAAGTGGTTAAAACCTACACAATATGTTACAAAAATTATATCGAGCCGAAATCCAAAAATCTGTATCGTTATTCCATTCCAATTACAAGCCAAAGTAATTTGGTGGTAATGAAACTCATCCATCGGGGTGTTCAACTCGCGTTAGAGCACCGTGCCCAGGCAGAATAACATACAAAAAAAAGACAAAATAAAAAATAAAAACCCTTCTTCTTTATAAATTTACCTGACTTGGTGTTCTCCTGGGCATATTGTGTTATTGTGTATTGTATTCAACCACAGAAGTTCACCCATCATCCAAATCCAACTCCAACAGCCAGTGAGCCAGAGCCACAGTCCCATTCCAAATTATTTCTATTATTTTGTTCTCCTGTGTGGCCTGTGGCTGTGGTAGTGAGGTTGGTGCGCTATTCTTTACAGAACCTTCACAACACAACACGAACACGAGCTGGATTTTTAGTTTTTCTTTCTTATGAGTTATATATGAATAATTACGTTCGGCTTGGTTCGTAGTTCGTATAGAATTATTCATTCCCATTCTGGTCGTCTGACTGTTAAGGTCGATTTACCAGAGCGATGGCCACAAACATGGATGCGGACATTTTAAATTGCAACTGTGTAATTGAGAAATTACTTGCCAAACAATTTTCGCAGCTATCGTCAGCTGATAAATCTAATGTCATAAAATCTGGTAGGCCAACACCACCTCTTCCAAATTTAAATTGCCAAACAACAGCAAAAAGTAAATCATTTACTAGGCACTTTAAAGAAACAAATTATGAATCCAGGCTTTGGCTGTGCGGTTGCTCTGCTGTAAGCAAGTTATTCTGTTGGCCTTGCCTGCTTTTTACATCGCAAGAGAGAGGGGTTTGGACTTCGGGTTACTCTGATCTGAACCACCTTACAATTGCTTGCAATAAGCACATAGTTTCCCAAACTCTGAAAACGTTCGGCACCACCCGCATAGACTTGATGCTTGACGAACAAAAAAGGGTATCAATTTCACAACACAATGAACAAGTATCAGAAAATAGGCAAGTTTTAGAGCGGCTGATAGATGTTGTGTGCTTTTTGGGTTCACAAGAACTAGCATTTAGGGGAAACAATGAAAATGAAAAATCTGAAAGCAGGGGAAACTATATTGAGCTTTTGCATCTTATATCCAAATATGACACAAAATTGGAAAACCATTTAAAATCAGCTACCGTTTTTAAGGGAACATCCAACAATATTCAAAATGACTTAATAAGTGCAGTATCAAGTGTTATTAAAGATAACATTGTAAAAGAGATTAATAGTGCACCTTTTTTAGCTATAATGTTGGATGAAACCACGGACATTACAAAAAAGTCGCAATTGTCTGTAGTTTTTCGGTATGTTGATGTAAAAGGTGTCGTAAAAGAGAGATTTTATCAGTTTTGGGATGTAAGCGATGATAGAACTGCTAGTGCAATTTCAAAAAAAATAATAGATTTGATAAAATTTAGAATGTGGGGTGAAAAACTTGTAGCTCAGACATACGATGGTGCAGCCGTTATGTCTGGAGAGTTAAATGGAACACAAGCTCAGGTAAAAATTGAGTTTCCACATGCCATTTTCGTACATTGCAATGCGCATGTCTTGAACCTTGTTTTATCGCAAGCAGTAAACTTTCTTCGGGAAGTCAAAATTTTCTTTTTTAGTTTGTCTGGTTTGTCCGCTTTTTTCTCCCAGTCTACTAAAAGAACATTTTTTTTTGGACCAAATAATAAAAAGAAGACTTCCCACAGTTGCGCCAACAAGGTGGAATTATGCATCCCGTCTTGTGAATGTGGTTAACACACATTTACCAGACTTAATTATATTATTTGAGGAGATGATTGACGATCCGGACACTTGGGGCGCAGACGCAATCCAAGCGAGAGGGTTCCTTCAATTTTTAACTACTTTTAATACAGTTTTTATGCTCAAATAGTTTAATGATATTTTTACACACACAGATATTTTGTTTAATATTTTGCAAACAAAATCGTTCGACATAAATTTCTGCTGTGAACAAATTGAACTTGTTAAGACACAAATTGCAAATTTAAGAACGCAGTTTCAAAGTGTTTTTAAAGCTGCCAAAGATGTATCAAGTCCTGTTCCAAAACGAGGCGAAAGTTTTGAAAATCTTAAAGGGAGATACAGACAGGTTTATTTTGAAATTATCGACACTTTATCCTTACAAATGGATACAAGGTTCAACTCCTTAAAACAATTCAAATTTTTGGCTTTGCTTTCCTCAAAAAAATTTTCCGAGTACGAAAAACAATTTCCTACAGAAGCATTTGAATGTCTAAAATCTTCTTATGGCCCATTTTTTGATTTTATAAAGCTAAGAAATGAGCTTAGTGTATTTTTTAAATGTTCGACGTTCAAAAATGTTTCCGTTAAGGATATACCCAATATGCTTGATACTTTAGAATTGAAAGACACTTTTTCGGAAATTGTTAAATTAAGCTCGCTTATTATAACAATCCCAATAACGAGTTGCTCTGTCGAACGTTCGTTTTCTGCTCTCAAGCGTATAAAATCCTATTCAAGGAATAAAATGCTGGAGGAAAGATTATCGGAGCTCGCAATTATTTCCACCGAAAAATCATTTCTGAAAGAAATGAAAACTAAAAATGTATTTTACGATGAAGTTTTGCAAGTTTTCTTAAAAACATCTCGTCGAATTGATCTTTTGTACAAATAAATAACTTTTATACTATATTGCTGATGTATATACATAGATGCCTGTATACATAATGATATAAAAAAAAAAACAAAAAAAAAATAAAAACCTGAAAACCCAAAAAAAAAAAAAAAACCTATATAAAAAAAAAAAAAAAAAAGTATAACAAATACTAACAAATGGGATCGTTGTCTATCACGTCCTCGTCGTGGTCCTGGTATAATACTAAGAATATACTATCTTAATAGATACTGTAAAAACATAGTGAACACCCTTCTGAAAGCACCACGGCACGTCACTGGCTTGACATATTTAGTGTCGTCCACAAGTGTACCCTGATCGTGCTCTCGATCCAGTATCGCATATACATAAATTTGTATACTCATTCGCTTCATGCACCGAGTGTGCCATCAGAGTAATATGACTCTTTTATTTAATTGTTCACTTCAAGAGTGTCTGTATGTAGTTCATATCACTCTGATGTTTGAAGCAATGTTATGTAAGGTGGCGCAAAAATAACCTTCCGATGAAAAACTTTGATTCTTCTTGTGGATTATTTTTATTTGGTCTTTTGATTTTTTTTACATCAAGTCCAGAATATGATGTCATGTAAATGGCCGCCGCCACAGTTGACTGTCATTTGAGCCCTTTTTATGGCATTTTCCATCACTTTGGCCAAAACTTCCGGCGATAGGTCCTCACATTCTTGACGGATATTGTCTTTAAGAGCTGCAAGAGTCTAAGGCTTGTTGACATAAAAACGCGACTTCAAAAAGCCCCACAAAAATAAGTCTGGAGCGGTCAAATCAGGCGATCTTGCTAGCCAGTGCAAATCGCCAAAACGGGAGATTAGGCACCCGGGAAATGCATCCTTCAGCATATCGGTTGTGGCACGTGCAGTGTGTGACGTTGCACCGTCCTGTTGGAACCACATGTTTTCCAATCCCAATTTATCAAGTTGCGGCAAAAAGAACTCGTTGATCATTGCTCTGTAGCGCTCACCATTCACAGTAACCGTTTGGCCCGCGACGTCTTCGAAGAAAAAAGGTCCGATGGCTACAGCAGCAATATTCTCTGCAGAACGGCTTCTCCGGGGTCTGCCACGCCTGGCAGCATCTCGTGTTGTGCCAGTCTCTTCGACGCGAGCAGCTAAACGTTGCAGTGTTTCACCAGTAGGCGTTGGACGGCTAGGAAATCTGCGACGAAATTCACGTTGTGCCAAAGTCACCGACCGATTATTGCTCAAATAAATAGTCACCAATATTCCGCGTTCTGGAGCAGTGTAGCGTAACATTGTTTATTAACGTGTATTTCGTATGTGTTTACTACACAAATGTCAAAACAGAACTGACATTAGGGGCCAATCGCAAAATTTATAGCATTTTCTGATAGGAGGATTACTTTTGCGCCACCTTGTAAATACAACGCCACAAGTTGGGCGAGTTCTGGGTATCAGATATCGAAGTGGATTTGGATATTACTAATTGCTTTTGGCAATTAGTTAAATGACCGCTGGTGTGATTCCTTGCCTGTTGTTGTGGTGATTATTGTTCGATGCGTACTGATTTGCGTGCCTAGGCCTGTTATCAACATACCTATTCCTATCATTGTTCCTATTTTGGTAATTTTGATCATGATGGGCTTGGTTGTTTGGATATACGTGTCTGGGTGTGTTTTTAGTTTGTGGTGGATTAGGATTATTATAGCCGAAATTTTGTCTACGGGGATTCCTATTTCTATTTTGTATATACCTAACTGTGTCGGTGCTAGGGGTGGAACTTTGATCTAACTCCAAAAGATGTTGTATAGCGTCCTGAAGCTTGGCATGTCGGGCGCTATCTAAAATAATCTTAAGTCGATCATTCACTCCCCTTTTCAGGAAGGCTAATCCCCATCTGTCGTTGGCACTAGTAAGTGTTTCCCTAGTTTGTTCACCATGGCAAGCGACTTCAAGTTCAGTCAGTCTTGTTATAAGGGTTTCTATTTCTGTCACAAATTCTCGTATGGGTCGATTTCCTTGGTGTGTCCTACTGAGTTTTGTTTGTATGGTCTCGATAGTTTCTTTAGGACCACATTTTTCGACTATATATATAAATTTTAACTAAAAATTAATGGTTTTTATTTTTCTAGAGCAAGAGCTCTTCTTTTATTTAAGTCTTCTTAAAAACTAACTACTATAAGCGAGAAACGCTACTATTTATGTGTTCAAGGCGCGGTTTCTTGTTTGGTGCTCGCATCGTCTCTTTTGTCGGTGCATCTGCCGTTTTATGACTTCGAAATATCCCTTCTTGGAAGGTCGTCTTATTGTTTTCACATCTGCCGTTTTATAACTTCCATATGTATGTGATATCCCAGTTTGCTAGCTTTCTTGGGAGGTCGTCTTCTGTTGGCACATCTGTTGGGTTTTTCCGTTTAAAAGAGTCGATCCCTGTTTAGTTGGGCTGCTGACATAACCCCTCCCTCCTTAGAGTCTTCCTTCGGTTCGTTTATGACTGGAGGTAGATTTATTATAGTTTTATTTTGTCTCTTTATTTTGTATAATATTATTATCACAATGATCGCAATGATTAATAAAGTTGTTGAGAGACTAAAAATATACTGTGTTTCCTTTTCATTTTTTATTTCTATTATTTTTTTTAAATTATCAATGGATTCATACCTGACTTCTTCCAAATATTCATTTGAAAAGTTATAGTTTAGTACAGGTATTATCTTTTCGTCTTTGTAATACTTTCTATTATAAATTACATTGTTCATTGAAATTTTACAGTTCTCTGCTTTTATTAAGTAATTTCCTTCTAGTATGTAGTTTAGATTATTACAATTTTGTTGTATTTCGGTTTTTTTCTAAATTCTTAATTATTAGATATTTTTCTTTTTCTATTATTACATTTTTATCTTCATATTTTTTAGTTTTGCATTTCATTTGTTTGTTTATTAATATATTTTCTATACAATCGTCCTTTAATATTTGTAAATTTTTTATTTCTTTAGTTATATAATATAATCTTTTATTCAATTCTAGGAAGTTATTAGTTTGTAAATCTATAATTTTACTATTTATAGGAAAGTTTTGAATGTATATTTTATTAAATGTTTGGTTGGAATATTGGGGAATTAATACAATTACTAAAATATTTTCTTTGTACGTTGCTAAATTTATTTTTAATTCTTTTAATTTTTCAAATGCGATATTATTCTCTTTAATTTCTTGGCTTGTAATAATGTTTTGTGTTAGTATTCCTGTTCTGCTAGTCAATATTACGTCTTCTATTTTTCCTAAAGTTTCTCTAATTTCTCTTATGTTGTTATTGAATTCTATTTCTATACGAAGGTTATCAATATCACTGCTTCTGTTTCTTAATTTATTAACTGTTTCGATACCTTGGTTCATTAATTCACTTAAAGTTTTAAACTGATTATTAAAATGATCGTTTATCTTTATTTGTTTATTTAAGTTATCTATGGTATTATGCTTATTTTCTTCTAGTGTTTTAAGTTTCTTTTCTATTTCTATTCTATCATCGTCATCCATTGCTCCGAATATGAATTTTAAGATGGAACCTCCTAAATTTATTAATCCTCTTTTTAATATGTGATGTGGGATTAGGGTATCAATTTTTTGTTCTAATTTGATTATTTCACTAAGTTGTTTATAATGCTTTTCTGGCATTAATTTATACTGTGCTTTTAATTGTTCGATTAGTCCTTTATAATCGGTTAAGTTAATTAAATGTATCATTGTATTATATTTTTCTATAAGCTCTACCTTTTCACTTTCTATTATAAGAAATTCTTGTTTAATTTCATTAATTTGTATTTCCTGTGGTTGTACTACCGTTATCTGCTTGTACAGAATAATCATTAAGATTATCACTACTGCTTTCATGTTGGGTGGTTGCAAATTTTTTCTTTCTCCTGAATTGGTCTTTGTGCAAAACTTGTATTCGTACGTGTGGTCTTATAGTGACTTTCTTGTCTTGTTGTTTTATAATGCTTATTTTTTTATGTTTTGTCTTTAGTTTGTCAAATCGCTCGGGATTATTTATTTTAGTATAACTAGGGTTAATTTCTTTATCACTCCTATTTTTATTTAATTTCTTTAATATTTTTTCTTTATTGCTTTCTATTTGTTCGCGCACTAGTTTTATATTTACTCTATTCAAATGAATGTCTACTGGTTTTTCTTTAGTGGTCAAATGTATTGTTTGATTGTAAACCTCTACTGCACGTAGTACGTTGTCGACTAAGTTGTCTGACCCTTCTAAAATTCTTAAATGCTCATTTAGCGTGCTGTGTACTCTTTCGATATCAGAGTTTCCTGTGTGTCTGTAAGGAGTTGTGAAATGAATTTCTATCTCCTTCTCTCTAAAGTATTCTTTTACTGTATAGGTTTGAAATGAAGGATCGTTATCTAGTACGATATATTTTGGTTTGGTCATGTAGGTAAAGATTTTTGTTATGGTATTTAATACATCCTTTTGGTTTTTGGTTTTAAGTTTTTCTACACATACGAATTTGCTGAATTTGTCTATACATGTGAGATATTTTGTTGAGTGGGGAAGTATCCATATATCCATGTGATAAGATTGGTGTGGACCTTTTGGTGTGATTGTTTTCTCGTATGGGAGTTTTATTGGGTTTCTTTCTATTTTAAGATTGCAACGTTCGCAATTGTTAATCACTTTTGTTATTAGTTCTTTCATATTTGGTGAGTAATATTTTCTTTTTATTTCTAAATAGGTTTTTTCAATACCTGTATGATTATAATTTAAATGTATTTTATTTATTTCTTCTTCGGTTTCTGGAGTTTTAATGTCAATTAAATAGGTGTTTGTCCTAAGGAGTTTCTGATTATTATGGTGTAGTTTCCAATAATCTTGGAACTCTAGAAATGATTTATCTTCTGTCGTATAAATACAGTTTATTGTGTTCGTATCACATTCTTTTATTATGTATTCATAGGTTTCTTTGCTGAAGTTTTTTCTGGTTATTTTTATTCTTCTCTTTCCTGGGAATGGGAAAGTTATCTCTTCTATGGTATTTTCTCCCTTTTCTAATATTATTTGTCTTTTGAATATGTTCAAGGGTTTCTCTGTGATTGATATTAGATTGGAGCTATCTGATATTACACTATGTCTGGTGCTAACTAAATCTTCTTCTTCTTCTAATGCATTTATTGTATCTATCTTTATTCTTGAAAGTGCATCTGCAACTTTATTTTCTTTTCCTGCTAGGTATCTTATATCAAAGTCATATTCTTCTAATTTAATCTTCCATCTTTGTAACTTACTAAAAAAGAACCTAATATCTTTTAGATTATGCAACCATGCTAATGGTCGATGATCGGTTAATATTTTAAATCTTCTACCGTAAAGATAGTGACGAAACTGTTTCGTTGCCCATACTATGGCTAACAATTCCTTTTCTATCGTTGAATAATTACATTCATGTTTATTTAAAGTTCTACTTGCAAATCCTAATGGTCCCTGGTTTTGACTTAACACGGCTCCTATTGCAAAGTTACTTGCATCTGTAGTCAAAGTAAATTCTTTTGAGAAATCTGGGTGTTTGTTAATGAGTGTGTCTTGCATCGCAAGTTTTACTTTCTCAAATGAGTCCTTATAATCTTTGTTTTCTATATTTATTTTGCTATTTTTCTTTAAACAAAGTGTCATGGGTTTTATAATTTTTGCATAGTCATTTATAAATTTGCGGTAATAACCTGTTAATCCTAAAAATGACTGTATTTCTTTTATAGTTGTGGGTATAGGGAATTTTTGTATTGTTTTTAACTTTTCTGGATTTGGTTTAATGCCTTCTGGAGTTATTATATGTCCTAAAAATTCACTTTCTTTCTTTAAGAAATCGCATTTGTTAAGAGATACTCTCAAATTTACGCTTTGGAGTTTCTTTAATACTTTTTCGAGAGAAGAGAGGTGTTCTTCTAGTGACGTGCTAAATATTATTATATCGTCTAAATATACATAACATATTTTTCCTACAAATTCTTTTAATACTTCATTCATCATACGCTGAAATGTCGCCGGTGCGTTTTTGAGACCGAATGGCATTCTAGCGAATTCATAATGTCCTGATAAAGTAGAGAATGCAGTTTTCTCTCTATCTTCTGGTTCTACCTCTATCTGGTAAAATCCTTTTGTCAAATCTAAAGTAGTAAAATAATTTGCTCTTCCCATTTTATCTAGAATATCTTCTATTATTGGTATGGGGAATTTATCCTCTTTGGTTACATTATTTAGCTTTCTATAATCGATGACGATTCGCCATTCTTTTTCTCCTGTTTTGTCTTCTTTTTTAGGTACTATCCATATGGGTGCGTTATATGGACTAGTGCTTTTTACTATTATTTGTTGTTTTAATAACTCATCTATCTGTTTATCTACTTCCTTTTTATGGACTTCTGGATACCTATAGATTCTGGAGAAAATTGGTTCATCACTTGTTGTTGCTATTTTATGTTTTACATGAGATGTGAAACTCAGGTCGTCTCCCTTGTGAAAAAATGTTTTTTCATTGTTTTTTTAGTAATTCTGTTAATTTTGTATGCTCTTCGGCATTTAAATGGTCTAACCTTTTAGTTTCTAGTTCGTCGAAAATGGAACTTCGTGGTTCTATATTATTAAAGTAATTTATTTCTTTTTCATATTCTTTTTCTTCGTCTATACTGAAGAATAAAGGTATTATTTCATTATTTAATTCTAAAGTTTTTGTTCTAAAATCGATCTTACTTTGGTTAGGGATTAATATATTATTTCCTATAATTCCATTGAAATGTTGATTGAAATCTAGTATTTGGAATACACAATCTTCTACAACATTGTAAATAAATCTTTCTTTTGGGATTTTTATTTCTTCATTTATTATTACTGGAGTTCCTACGGTTTTTAAAGTTAAAGGTTTTTCTCTTTTTATGATATAGTTTTGTGGGGCATTATTTCTATTTATTAAACTATTCGTTGCTCCCGTGTCTATTAGCATTCGGATAGTTTGTTTGTTTTTTACTAGTTTAATAAATGGCAATCCGGTAACGGTGGTTCCGAGGCCGGATACTGAAAATTTTGGTTTGTTCTTAATTCCAATTCGTTATTAGAATGGTTTATTTGTTGAGGTTGTACTCTTCTAAGTTGACTACTAGTGGGATCTATTTCCATTTGTTCTACATTCTGACTTCTGTTGTAGTAATTGGGGTTGTAATTATTACCTTTGTAATTGGGATTTCTATAGTTATTATTGGGATTATTATTATAATAGTTGACTGGTGGTCTGATATTTACTGGATTTTTTGGTTGAAAATTATTTTGATAAGGTTTTTGTGGTATATAATTCTGTCTTTTAGGTTCAGATCTTTCTTCCCTTCTTTCTTCTATGAATCCTGCCTGAGTTAGCTCGTATAATGCTGCTTGTAGGCTAGTTGGTTTTAGTGAGAATAATACTGTTCTCATATGAATAGGTAATTTTTCTTTAAAAGTGTCTAAAGCAGTTTGGTTATTATGAGGTATATCAAGTGGTTTATTTTCTTGCACTGTTTTCTGATTTAATTCACATAACGTTTTCTGTATCTCGTTATAAAATGTCATTACATTGTTTTTGTAGTTTATTTGACGAAGGTCGTCGTATAATTGAAAGCTACTTTTGAATCCTCCAAAATTGCTTACTAATAATTCTTTTATCTCTATCCATTTATTTAGATGTGCATGAATTTCTACGCATCTTTTTGCTTTACCTATCAATTTTGATTTTAATATGTTGATACACATTAATTGTGATTGGTCATCATATTTATTCAATGTTGGAATAATTCCTTCTACATTGGCTATGAACGTATACAAGTCTTCTCTTCTACCGTCAAACGTACTTAGTTTCTCGATGTACTTAAGTGGGTCTAGTGTTAATGTTAAAGCCATTTTAATATTTTCTTTTTTAATTACTATGTCAAAACTACTTTCACTATTTTCACAATTATTTTTCTTAGAATTAATACTTAAAATATTCTTACAACTTGCTGGTATCGGTGCGTTTCTGATTTGTATCAAATGATCGTCTTCTTCGTCCGTTGTGCTTCCTTCTTCATATGAATCGGGTTTTGTTGGTTTCTTCCTTTTGAATAATTTGTTCATCTGCTCGGTCTCTAATTAGTTTTTCCTCTATGGAACTTCATAACATTAGTCGTTTACGTTGACATTGGTTATTAAACTAATTCACTTTGTAGTTTTTCTTTATCTGCTTTAAAGAATTCTACTTGGTTTTGTTCTTTATTTGTTTTAAAGATTTTATACTTAAACTCTGGGTTCACTAGAGTGTATAGATTTTTATGAATTTAAACACTATGTTCGATAGGGTATTCACAATGAGAATAACTTAAACTTTATGGTCTATAAAGTGTTTCCTATTTTGATTTCCACTGATTTTAAACTTTAAGTTCATTAAAGTATTCACGGAAGGTTTTACTTTGTGTGTGACGATTTTCGTTCGTATCACTAGATAGCTATTTTTATTTTTTTTTTTATGTAGTATACGTGTACATTTTTTGATAGCTATCCTACCGACTGCGCCAATTTTAACTAAAAATTAATGGTTTTTATTTTTCTAGAGCAAGAGCTCTTCTTTTATTTAAGTCTTCTTAAAAACTAACTACTATAAGCGAGAAACGCTACTATTTATGTGTTCAAGGCGCGGTTTCTTGTTTGGTGCTCGCATCGTCTCTTTTGTCGGTGCATCTGCCGTTTTATGACTTCGAAATATCCCTTCTTGGAAGGTCGTCTTATTGTTTTCACATCTGCCGTTTTATAACTTCCATATGTATGTGATATCCCAGTTTGCTAGCTTTCTTGGGAGGTCGTCTTCTGTTGGCACATCTGTTGGGTTTTTCCGCTTAAAAGAGTCGATCCCTGTTTAGTTGGGCTGCTGACATAACCTATATATATTACGAGAGATAATCGAATCAGACCACCATTGTCGGGTCTCTTTTCGTCTCTCTACCACTGTAAATCTTACTCAGAGAGACTCTCTGGATTTCTCCACAGTTCTTCTCTGGGCTCAATTCCTAGTGTTAACGCTAGCATCTGTTTATGGGAGATCCGTTTCATCGACTGGGTCTCGACCCATTGATGTCCCAAGATCCTCATTCTTCTGCCAGCCAATGCCGGGCATTGACACAGTATATGTGCCGCTGTCTCCGATTCCTCCAGGCATAGTCTACAAGTATCATCCTCTATAAGGCCCATTTTCCTTAAGTGATACCTGAAATTACCATGTCCTGTAGACAAAGCCACCACCCATTTCAATGTTCCTCGACTCATGCTTAGAACTCTTCTTTGAGTGGAGCAGGTCGGCCACTTTATTGCCATTTTAGCTTGTCTACATTGTTCCACGGTTGACCACCTTCTCAGGTGTTCTGCCGTGATCCATTTGTGGACAAGCTGTTCAACCATTCCTCTGCCAATTGAAGAGAATGGTTCTGGTCCCAGCAACTTTTCAGTTGACCCCTGTTTTGCAAGGGAGTCCGCCTTTTCATTGCCTTCGATCCCTATGTGTCCTCGTACCCAACGCAGTGTTACTTCATTTTTAGATGAACACTTATTGAGTTTAAGTACGCATTCCAGTGCCAGTGCTGTTGTGATGTTTGTTTGTTCCATGCATCTGATCACCGCCTGATTGTCCAGTGCTATGAGGATATTTCTTCCTTCCACCTGACACTCAAGCAAGTAGTCCAACGCATAAAGCAAGGCAATCATCTCAGCCTGGTATACTGAAGTGTATTTCCCGAAGCTAATGTGACGGGCAAGTTCCAGCTCTTCTGAATAGATACCGGCCCCCGCCCCGCCATCCATCATGGATCCATCCGTGAAAATCACTATTTCACCATTTCTTTTTTCTGGAAGTAGTCCGTTCTCAATACGAGTTTTGTGATTTCTTTCCATAATACGCACCCTTGTTATTCGATCCATAGGCATGTTTAGCTCCCTAATCTCGTCTTTAACAAGTTCCAGGATCTTCCTATGTCCATAGATCGTACCACGATGGTGCCATTTCGCATCTCGATGCAAGCGAAGTGCCGTTTGGGCCGCTGTTTTCTTAATAAATAAGTCTAGCGGTAATATCCCCATGATGACTTCCAATGCGCATGTTGGGGTTGTACGTATTGCACCTGTAATTCCCATACATGCTAAACGCTGAACCCTATCCAGGTGCTTCCTCACAGTTTTCTGAGAGGCTTTCGCCCACCATACAACCGAGGCGTACGTGATAATGGGTCTAGTTATCATCGTATACATCCAGTATGCTGACCTAGGCGAGAGTCCCCACCTCTGTCCACATACACGTTTGCATTGATGTAGTACCCTCTTTGCCTTCCGGACCTTCTCCTCAACATGGTAATTCCAAGTAAGTCCAGTATCTAGATAGACTCCCAGATACTTAACCTTCTTAGTCATTGTTAGTTCCGATCCGAAAAGTGTTAAGGGCCGAAATTCCAGAATTTTCCTCTTCCTAGTGAAGACTATTAGATCTGTTTTCGCCGCATTAATGGAGAGCCCTTGTTCCAGACACCACCGCTCAACCACTCTGAGTGCATTCCTCATGATATCTGCGGTGACGTCCATGAATTTGCCTCTGGCCATTATTGCTATGTCGTCGGCATATCCCACTGTGTGAATGCCCGTCGCCTCGAGTCTGTCGAGAAGAGAGTCCACAGTGATATTCCACAGTGTAGGTGAGAGAACACCTCCTTGTGGGCAACCTATGCTAACCCTTCCTCTGAGTTTTGAGATTCCCGTCTGAATATTAATCGCCCTCGTATTCAACATATTGTCCACCCATCTTACCACCAGTGGGTTAACCCTACGTTTTTCCAAGGCTTGTTTCAGACTTTCAAAGCATATCTTATCGAAGGCACCTTCAATGTCCATTATAGTGGTCATCGCAATGCCCCCGGTATTTAGCTCTTCCTCCGCAACGCGTACTACTTGGTGTAGCGCTGTTTCTGTAGACATACCTACCCTGTATGCATGCTGTCTACTATTTAAAGGATACATCTTAAGCGCAGTACTCTCCATATAGTCCACCATCACCCTTTCCATTATTTTTAACAGGAAGGATGTTAGGCTGACTGGTCTGAATGACTTTGCCTCGGTGTAGTCCTTTTTTCCCGGTTTTGGAAGGAAGACCACATTTGCTTCCCTCCATGTTATCGGGATATAGCCTATTGCTAGGCATGCAACGTATATATTCCTGAGCCTTGGTGCAATTAGGTCTATACCCCATTGCATTAGACCTGGAAATATACCATCCGGCCCCGCAGTTTTGAAGGGTGAGAATGTTGCTATTGCACCCTTGACCGCTTTTGGTGTCACGATCCGTTCTGCTTCCGTCCTATCCATCCTGTTCGCTCCTTGTTTCCTTGGAGCCCAGGGCTGAGCTGACTTATAGCTTCCTGGAAAGTGTACCTCCATTAGGACCTCATTTGTGTGATCCAGTGTTTCCACCATCTCCCCCGCTCTATTACGAATGTGTCCGATCTTAGAAACTGGATCTCTCGAGACAATCTTTTGTAGTCTACTGACTTCAGATGTACTCCTCATACTCGAGCAAAAGTCCCTCCATGACTCCCTTTTACGTCGTCGCAGAGTAACGTTTAGCTCTTTCTTTTTCGCCTTATATTCATCCCATGCTTCGGGTTCTCCCCTCCTCATGGCGTGATTGAAGGCCTTCCTCGCAGCCTTTTTTAGCTTTTCAAGTTCCCGGCACCACCAAGGCGCAGGATCTTGTTTTTCCACTAAAGTAGGTGTACAAGCCACTCGGTACGCAACTTCAACAGCTGATTGCAGATGCTTCAACTGTGATTCTACATGCCAAGTGTTTTTCGGTATTCCGAATGTCATTACATTCAGTTTTTCCTCCAACACTTCAAGGTATTTTATCCTATCTGTGTTCTTCGGAATTCTGATGTATTTCCGATCTTTTTTCCTTTTAGATCCATAGCGAACATCAAATGAAATGGCTCTGTGATCCGACAATGTAGCCTGATCCATTACCCTCCAATTTGATATTCTTTCAATTATCTGGCTACTGCACAGGGTAACATCGATCACTTCCATTCGTCTCACATCGACGAAGGTTGGCTCTGTTCCCCGGTTTAAGATAGCTAGATCCTTGCATGATACAAATTCGAATAAGGCTTCTCCTCTATAATTATCGTTGGTACTGCCCCACACTGTATTATGTGCATTGGCATCACAACCAATTATTAGATCCTCGTTCCTGTTCCTGCATGCATTCACCAAAGACTCTAACTCTCTTGTCGGAGGAGGTTCTGGAGAATCATACGGCAGGTATGCAGATGCTATGACAAAACTTCCCGCACCTGATCCTACTCGTACTGTTGCAAGGTCTGGGGCACACAGATCCGGCAATTTATATGCTTGAACTCCGTGCCTCACCAAGATACAGGACCTAATTCTTCCGCTAGTTTGTGCATAATGCAACTCAGCCATGCTATTTGGGAGTCCTCTAATCTTTCCTCTAAAGATCCAAGGCTCCTGTATCAGGGCTATATCAAACGAATCCTCATCAAAACACTTAGTCATCATTGCCGATGCTGCTTTGCTGTGATGAAGGTTCAATTGAATCACCCTCAGCTTTTCCCGGTACGGGCCCACCTCCCGCCCGACTTGTGTTGATACCATCTCCATGGTGTCTATCACTTCGTCGCCCTACCGGGTGGCTTTCCAGGTTGAGTCTTTTCCGATGATCTTTGGAACTTCACGAATGCTATGTCCAACCCGCAAAAGAGTCTATCTCCTGCTTGTCTAACCAGCCTCGCTTCCTCCCTCGGACACCAGATCGTCAGCTTGGTTCCACCAATTTTTTTGTCATCATATCTTCCCACATGAATAACCCTCCATTTCGAAGTGTCCTTCACACAGGAATTTTGACGACAAAGTCTGGCAAGGATGACATCCTTGCTCACGGGTTCACCGGGAACGAAGATTATCAACCTTTCCACATCCTTTAGTATGTGAAGCCTGTCTATTTTAAGGTTGATTCCCTCCCATAGGTCGGTCATCTTCCCTACAGTCTCACATAGCCACCCTTTGGTTTCTTGGTTTACGCATTTTATTGCTATAATCCCTTCCTCCAAGGTTATCTCCTTTACACCGATATCACCTGCATTTGTCGGAAGTAAGTCAAGAGCCCTCAGCAGAGCATTCTTGAAAATACTCAACTGTGAAGCTTCTATCCCCCCCTCTCGACTCATGTCGGCAACACCCATTTGGAGATCGTTCGCCGCTGTCTGAGCAAAGGTTTTTACACCCTTGTCAACTTTGGCTCTCTCACTCCTAGCGTAAGGCTTTGCAGCATCTGCTTGCTTTGCTCTCCTTCCCATAGCTTGGCTCAGCTTTCGCTTTACCTTGCTTGGTCCAGGTTGCTCGGCCTTGCACGATTTCTGCTTTCCGGGTTGACTAATAGTCCGTTGTAAATGTTGTCCATCCACATAACCACTGGAGTGTGGTACCTGTAGACTGACCCCATATTGTACAGAATGTCCGTCTTCCCTTCCGCCTTCCGTCCCCTTCTTCACAGTTTTAGGTGGATTCATGGTCCCGGAACATTTGAACCGTTTCCTAGATCCACCGTCTTCTGGAGAGGTTTCGGTCGACGTCAAGTTGGCAACCATTTCAGTCAACTCCTCAACCGACTTACTTATGCCTTTCGCCGAGACAGATTTGGCCAAGGCCAATCTTTGCCTCCTTCTGACCCTCTTCATTCTTTGCTTCAGTTGCTGGTGCAACTTCCGCTCGGAGTCGGGACTTCTCTCCTCTTCCAATCCGGCTTCCGCAGTTCCGGCTGACCTCTTGGCGCATTTCTGCCCCGCATTGTCCACCTCCACTGACGATTGGTCTGCTAACTCTTTTGGTTTCCCATCAGAGTCCACTGACCCCTCGAGCTTATTCGGGTTCATGTCAGCACTTTCCAGCGCCTTCTCGACCCCTCCTAAGCCTTCCACCTCGTTTTCCGAAGGAATATTATTTTTATTATTTAAATTTAGGTCCATATATGTACCCACGAGTAGGGGAGAATTAAACGGACCGAATAGGCAGAGATCCCCAATACCTATCCTACTCAACTAAATTACAACAGAGGATTGAGCTGCCCCTGAGGAGTCTCCATTAGCGGTTCAATTACCCCTGAACCCTGTGAACAAGTAGTTTTACCTACCTCATCACAGCTCCCTCGACATTGCAGACTAGTCATCTTGGAGTTTAAGTTTTTCGACTAGAGCTTTCTTTAAAGTAACGAAATTTTCAGGTTTCTGGTTACCTAATTCTGTTAGGGCTTTTCCCTGAATTTTACACTGCAATAGGAACTTTACGAACAAGGCTTTTGATGTTGCATCTAGGGTGTCGTGGTAAAATTCGACGTTATTTATGAAATCCCTAATATCTTCTTCCCTTTTGCCATCCTCCTCACACCTAAGGGTGGGCAATTTTTGAGCAAAGCTAAAATTAAATGATTCTGTCATCTTGTCTGTGTGTGGTGTTAGTACCGGTTTTATATTATCGTTTTGCCTTTTGGTAATTAGAATTTCAAGGTTTGGTTCTATAACTAAACTATTCGATCACAAATTCATTATTACAAAATGTATTTACTATGTCCCATAAATTCCATTAAACCTAACAAAACATCTACCAATTACATCAGCATTTTGCTGCAACTATTTCCAAAAATGCTTTTAAATTCGATTTAATTGGAATTGCTGGTAAAACAAATTTCATCATAGGTAATTGGTTTTTCCTATGAATCACAAAAATGATAAATCATTATCTGCAATTGACGTTTTTCATGACACACCACCAGATAACCATAATTCAACTGAAGCCTCCACCCAGCATGAGAACAGAAAATCACTTTCAATTAAAATTATTTTCAAATCGACACAGAGACCAGGACCAGGCTAGCCTGGCACCCTACTGTGAGCTGTATAATGGGCTCCTGCCCTAGTCTGCTTTAAGGAATTGCTCGAACCTATCGACGATTGTGTATATCTACAACAGCAGCTGAAAGGAGTAATCAAAATCCTTAAAAGAGATGAAACTTTTGTTCATTTTTAAACTTGAAATCGGAAAAGTTGTTGGCCCAAGTTATTATTTATTTTTTTTCATAATCTTCACAATCAGCATTTTTACATCTTACGCGGACGCAAGGACTAGAGTTTATAAATAATATTCTTCTCTCACACTTGCTTGACTTTTTTCAAGTCTATATTGTTGTATGTTCTTACTTTGGTTATTGTTCGATGGGGAAAAGTTTGCTCAGTGTAAATTTATGTTTATTGGAAATTTATTGAAAAAAAAAAAAAAAAAAACAATCAATTCTCCGTTGGAGGGACGACGATATCAATTTTACTGGCCAATGGTGTGTGTTGCTTGATGGCTTGTTGGTTCAACACAATTTCGAAATTGAATGGGTGAGAAACATATTGTACTATCATATACGAATACAATGGGAAAAGGAAGTACATAATAAAATTGAGTCAATTAAATGCTTTTCAGACAATTTTAATAGCAGCAAAGCATCAGTAATCCGATGAAACTTTATGAGATTGTTTTTATGGTTGCTTTTTCAAAATGTTGGTATGGGCATCTGGGTCCACTGTCTGAAAACGTTTCTTTCAAGCGGACTCCCCCTAAATTTCCGTCTTCCGCCACGAATTTGAAATTATTAGAAGTATTTCACATACGTTATTGTGAACTGATGACGAATTTTCTGCGACCATCTCGTCCGGGTCGTCAGATGTGCGAATCAACTAAGCAATAATTATAACGAAAGGTAAGCGCTGAACGAGGTACCAAGATACTCAATCTACTCTGTTTCAATGGGACTCCATAAATATGTATATGCAGATTGCATTGATCAGCAATTCAACTACTTTTAGAGGTCTGCTATATTACCCCGAATTATGTAAAAAAAAAAATTGTTTTTCCTTTTCCCAATTTCGATCTTTACGAAGCTGAAGACACTCAAAATATCTTTAATAAACGAGCAATAGGCTATTCGCCTTTGGTGAGTTGCAAGAGCACTTGAAAAAGATTTTTGTTCAACGGAGAGGTCATCTGAGAGTCTTGGGCCAAACATTTCTCGTGTTAAATAATAAAAAATCATCAAGTCCGTCGTTACCCTTGGCGTAGCTCCTCATAAGTCACAGCCATTCGTTTTGTGCAATTTTAGTTTTGGACCGTTTCGAGATTTCTTGCGGGCCATTTGACAAAAGCTGGGGCCAAATATTTTACAAAAAAATCCTTCTTTAAAAAATTAAAAAATTTAGTGACACTCACCAACACATGTATTTTTGGTACTTTACTTTGAAAGCTTTCGTTAAAATCAGCTATAAATTTTAAAACATAATTAAGAAAATAAAAATACATTTTGTACAATGGGTTGTTCAAATTATTTAAGTGGATATTTCCCTTCATCAAAAGAAAAATTTAAGATTTTTATTATTTGATTAAAATTGTTTTTTTTTACAGTCAGTCGGGTTTTTTGGTTTTTTAAATTTATTATTATTATTGCATAAATGCATATCCTGCGCGCCTATGCATGGAATGCGATTTGCAGGCAATTCAGTATTTTTAGTTCTGCTTGCACCCCATTTCGTTCCCCTGCATTACATTAGCTTCATCTGAGCCAAAAGCGATCATATTTTCATAAGGAACTTTCATTTTATATAAATGGTCTTTAATTGTATTAAAAATGCCTTCAGCGGAAGAATCTTTTGTTTCCAAAATACGCAAAATCCTATCCACATTTTTTTTAATAGAGTTTTCATAAAGTGACGTGTGAAAAGTCAAATCATTGAACGAGAAAAATGAATCAATTAGTTCTATTTTAATTATGGTTATTTGTTTGGGGTGTAAAAAATTTGTAGTGGCGATGGTTTCTAATTAATTTTGTAAATCTTTTTAATTATTATTAAGAGCTAGGGAAATGATATGATGTTAAATCTTCTAAAATTAAGATTTGGGGCCATTTCTAATTGGCACGGGCAAAGGGCCAAAATAAAAAACAGGGGGCCAAAAGACCCGATCGGACACTTTGTGGCAACGCTGAGTCCCATACGCCTACTCTCGTGATACAAAAATCTCAGTGAAAAAATTGCCCGCGAGTGCGAATGCTAATATTTAAAAGAAGTTTATGCGAATTGGGAAATGATATTCAAATTTACAAGGTTGGGTCTATTATAGATATAAATCTCTAGAATTTTTATTATTCGAGTGCACTCGCCTTATTTGCAACTACCTGTAGCCTATTGAATCCAATCATCGGCTAGTTGGACAATTTGACACGCATAACCGTAAAAAACAAGTTTTGCCTGACAAGTTTTATTCGTAAAAATCTGAATTTAGAGTTGTCAACTGGAGTTATTTAAAATATAAATCTATTCCTACGAAACTAAGCAAATGCTGGAATCTTTACACTTCTCCTGATGAAAAGCTATCGCCACGTTTGCCTTCAACAAAATCACTTTTTGATCTTTTATTACTCATAATTGTTTTTTTACAATTATGTCTAACATGTGTGTATCTACAGGTTTTTTCGCCTGTCAGATATCCCAATATGTTATTCCCGGTAAGAGTAAAGTGGCGTATGCCGTATGCAAAGGCTTTTGAACTTTTGTGGAAAACCACTCGCAGTTTTTACCCATCCGCTAAGTCCAACACTTGTAAACGTCTCTAATCTCTTCAGAAGGTAAAAACTTTACCTACTCAATATTTAATAGAAAGTCAAAAGTAAGTCAAAAGAACAAAACTCTATCTAACCCAACGCAAACTTTTCAAAAACAGTTAACTTTGGCGATCAAATTTTCGCAGAATACAAAGAAATATGCGTCCATGACGCGTTAATTAGACAGCCAATGCAGCACGTACCTATCTACGTCTTATTAATATTTACAAGAATGATTTGATTAATTGTTTTCCAAGAGTTACTTGTAACTCATGTACGAGACGGTATATTAGGTTATTTTGTGAATGACAGACAAGATGAATGTAGATGTTGTATGGCGAAAGTCGTATTTACCCCTCTACGCCATCAAATTAAGTGAAACATATTAATTAGCTACTGACGGGCAATTTACAAACAGAAATCCCGTTTTTTGGGTCACAAAGTTTAACTCGGTAAAAATATCCCTGGGGATCTAAGAAAGAAGCACATACACGAACATGATTTATCATACAGGAAATGCGTGCCTACTGGCGAAATCGTGCCGAAAGATATAATCCTCAAATAAATGAGCTAAAGCATGTGGTCAGCATTTGGGATTGGGAAAATGAAAATAGAAGCTTTAAGTGCGGAACCTCCTGTGGCTCTAATTTCACTTTGCCCTCTTGGAAGGCGTGTGGTGTGAATACATTTTAACCCGTTAAGGTGAACCGTATACAGTTGACCTCAAACACGATTAATGTTTGCATTAGCATAAGCTTAAGAAATGTTGTTCCTTCTTTTGTACTAAGTAATCTTGAAACTAATTGGCGTTTCAAATCATTTAGGAATATAGGTGAGCGGTGTCATGCACTGATGATATTAAAGGTATTCAGAGTTTGAGCTGAAGAGGAATCCATTGTGCCATTGAAGCCGTTGTGTAATACCCCTAAATTCCGCAGCTAAGGAATGGGCGCCACTAACGTCAAAAGGGTAATGTGGGCAATGCTTAAAACTCATTAAGGTACCTACTTAGAATTTGGCAGCATTGTTTGGTAATAAAGAAAGGTTAGCTACCTGTGTTAATCACCATACAGACGGACAGCTATAAATACCAAGACAGGAAGTGTAGAAAGGGACAGTACGCGAGTTTTGTGGATGTGGTTTGGTGATACACAAAACAGACAATAAAGTTATAATTATTATTAATATTAATATTATTAATTATGTTTAGCTTAGTGAATTTATTATTTTTATGTGTGATTAACAAAACTTCATAGTTTTTCATAGCAACGGCAAGCATCGCTATATAACATTATTCATGAAAGTGTAGCTGTTAATCTATTCCGGCAGGACATCAGACATGGTCCAGTAATTATTTAAAGTGGTGGAAAATAAGCTGAATGAGTTGCGAAATTCATTTCAGTTTGGTTTGTAATATGATTTGAAAGACGAAAGTAAAGTAGACGAAGTTGACTGTCTGCGGATACAGCTTTTGATCGTTTGGTTGCCTGCTGTAATGGAAGTTGTTTTTCTTATGCTATTGTACACAATTGTAGCTGTTTAGTAAGCTTTAACAGCGTCTGGTAGGTGAATTTTAGTGCTGGTGACAAGAACGCTGCTACCTACATTGATTTTCTACCGAAAACACGTGTATCCGGTTCGAAGAACCATCTTATTGTAATTTACTTGCAACTTAATGTAAACGGAAAAATGGAAAGGGCTTACAATATCGAGCGAATTCCGAAATGGCTATGTCTTCAAAACGGATTCCAATATATGCCATGGAATCAGTGTCGTGTATGTATAGCCAACATGAGATGATGAGAGCAAGTCCGATATCACTCCCATATGTGGCTTTGCACTTGATAATTTACAGTAAAAAAATAAATAAATAGTTGCCGCAAAGAATCCTGGGCGTAACTTCTCACAACGGTGAGTTTTAATTTTTGGGACGAATGGAAGGGATGTACAATTTTATGCCGAGTCCAAAATTAGTGTTTTATTTCGGCAATCGGACCTGGGACCGACCCCTCATATAGTAGTCCAACACACTAAGCTACTGAGCCTAACATAATTTAGAGTAGGATTCGGGAATCGGAGAGTTATGGAAGTTCTACGTAATCATACTAAGTACGATGGATAAGTGGGGAATTGGAAAATGAATGAGTGAATAAATTCGCATAGATGAATATAGAAGCTTTTTTAGGCAGCTGTAATTATTTTCCGATGTCTGTGTGACGTTTGAAATAGGTGGTGCATTGAAGAAAAAAGAACGAAAACGAATAATACTGTTCTTTTTCCTACGGTTGGACATGAGACCCCTCGAACATAAGGCACTAATCCATTGTGCTACTTTTCTTAAAGTAGTAACACCACCGGTACTGTTGTCCCATGAAAAGCAGAATGAATCTTATATACAGAGTGTCATAGCATTCGCCAGAATCATGGCTAGCTAGCTGTCGGAACTATACAAGAGGACCTTTTCGGTTGGTTCTATAAACCAGCATCTGCACTAAATCTGAGGCAACTCTAAGGCATTTCCACATAATACGCGTTTCAATTGAATTTATTTCACAGGAGAGCCTACCTTACGAGATGCAATTTATCGACTGCACTACAAATAGAGTCACATCACAGTCAATTCAACAGCATCGCAAGATTACCATTTCGAAAAGTCACGCTGAAGAATAAACACAGTTTAAGAAGTTGTAGACACAGCGAAGATAACTTCAGACAAAGGACACTGATATAAATTAAGCTTCTTTATGTTTAAAAGCCAAAAAAATTATTTTTTACGAGCAAGAGCTCTTTATTGTGTAACGGTTGGGACAAAACTCAAACTTAAAAACTAACAACTTAACCTTATCGCCTATGCCTACGCTAGCTGATGTGATGAATTCCAAGAACAGCAACGGTGCGCAGACAGGTGATTCCGGGAAGTTGCATCGGGTTACCGGCGGATGGAGATTTGTGAATGTTGCGATTATTAGTGTCGTGTGCATCTTACACGTTTTGCACTAATAATCGGTAGCGTGGGAAATGCAGCGACTGCACTTATACGAGCTAAGCGTATTTGTCGTTAACTTATATGACCCCATGGCGAACGCAAATAGGGGTTTTGGGGGTTGCAAGGCCGGAGAATACAACAAATCGAAAACAGACAAAAGTTATTTCCAATAATCTTTGAATTATTGAATTTCTTGGACTTACACAATCAAAATCAAATATTTTTAAATGCACTATCTTGCTCCTCTTAAAAACCTACAGCCGTATTTATTAGATTCCCCTACGATGCCTCTACGATGTTGTTAAACATCGCGTACAAATTTACGCAGCCTCTATGTGGCTTTGCTGAAATTATTATTTATAAAAAAATGTTCCTGACTGTTTACTACGCAAGGTTGGTGTAAGTACGAAACTATTACAAAAAACCTAAATCTCTTACTTTTTCCCTGCGGAATGATATCAGCTGTTTCTATGAATAGAAACTGACATCTCTCTTGTGAGATTTATTTTGTTTTTTTAAACAAAAATAGAGCAGCAAAAAATAAAAAGGTTTTATATAATTTTCGCCTTCTTGGAATTGAACTTTCATTTATTAAGTCGATCAGACATATCAATGCCGTTAATACAATTCACGAAGCTGAATGGCATTTTTAATTCAATTTTTAGTTTCGTTTTCAATTTTCAAATCTACCCGGAAAAAAATGTAAACAAAATTTCAATTTTCATTTCAAAAACGAAAAAAAAAATTCAAGCTTTACGCAACCTCTAAACGCAAATTTTTGCGTTTAAAGTTAAGCAGGCTTTACGCAAAGTGCTTTTTGTTTATAAATCACGTTTTCCTGCGTAAGGACATTTTAGAGGATGCGTAAAGATAAGCAGACTCTACCGTGAGTTTATAAATAAGGCTGGTATAATTAATAAAAAAAAATTTGAAAATCCGCTCACACGTTTGTTGTTAGGGATTCATTGGAATAACAGTGGCGCCATCTGTCGGAAATTGGTCGTACCAACTCAGAAACCTTCGTGGGCTCATGCACAACAACTTCGCTAAAGATCATCACATGATCAAATGCATAGTTTACAATTATTCTATTAAGGACATACAGACAAACATTCATTTTTATATATGTAGATTATTTCCATCAATCTAGGGAATATTTACATAAATAAATAGTCATCTTTTTTACGGAAAGACTTCATAATTTCTCGGATGTCATACAAATGCATACATATGAATTTTGTTTTAAATCACTGGTATTGTAAGTAATTTTTTTCTTAATATTCCCTTAACATACTTATACTATCACACTACATAAATGTAAGAAGCGCCATGTAAAATGATTATGTACATTTACCCAAAGCGTTAAGATCATCAGCTTTAAATTAGTATTTTTCTGAAAATATTCCAAATTACAAGGACCTTTGATTAAAAACCAAAAACGAAATAAAAACGAATCGATTTAAAGTAAGTAAATACATTTCAACTCTGCTTAACCTAGTTGTAATATCTTTTTTTAATGGTGCTGTGATTGCTCAAAACTGCTCGCAGGCAAATTTGTTAGACATATGTCCAAAGCACGCAATAATTTATTTTAAGTTTAAGTTTATATCCATTTAGGTACACGAACTCTTCTTGCGAGTGACTTTTTAAGTCGTTGAATGCTGTGTTTTTTTATGTGTTTAAAAAACCCAAATGGTCTTCTATTTGCTGAACGCTTTCGCCTTTAAAGACTAATTGTGCAGACTATTAGAAAGACAAAGAATCGTTATTTATTTATTACTAGTGCTCAAATTTCAAAATGGACTACTTACTTAAATTTCCTGTATCTGCTCTTGCATCTATTGTTGGGGATATTTTATATTTTGCTCCTAATGGCTTTTACTTCCGTTTTATAATATGTGCTTAGATGTATATTTTGCCTTTCCTTTCTTCTCTGTAATATCCCAAGGATTCTGTAGGAAAACGGTCCTCTATTTATCTTTCCCGTGTGTAGATAGCCTTTAATGTCATCGGTGTGTCATTTTCTTCAAAATATTCTCCTATTAGATTGATGAGTAACTGTAGGTGCACGCTTTAAAACTTTGAATGCTTATCGTATCGTAGTAAGCTATGATCTCGTGTCCATGCCTAATATTGTTATGTCATATTTGTTGAACTTTCGAATTTAAAGTGCAAACTCAACAGAAAAAGATTAAAAGATTTGCTTGTTTTTTTTTATATTCACATTAATCAATATACAAGGAATACATTATGTTGACTAAAACTATGAAAGAAATTCATAAACATTTATAAAGAAATCTTACATAAATATGATGGACAAATAGGACGAACATTTTAATTAATTTAATTTAATATTAATTAAAGAAATGCATAAATATGAAGATATTCTTCATCAATATGACGAAAAGGTAATCGGAATCGTCATTATGATGGAAGCAATCATCGACATGATGAAATCTTGAGTTAATTAATAACTTCTTTCGCAAATAAATATTTGAAATTTTTATTTTTTTATTTCAAGCTTTATACAAAAATGCATAATTTCTTAAAAGTCAACTTCACCCTAATAATTTCAAATAAAATAAAATTTAAAACTGCCCTAAAAAGGCGAATCTGCCCCATCGTGGGGCACAATCATCATCCGGGTGGGACACTTTCGACATGAATTAAGATGACGCAATAAATTAACAATCAATAAGTAGGAACACAGTACGTTCCTATTCTATTTGAATTGTTAAACAAATCTTAAATCTATAAACATAAACATTAAATGGGATAAGAAATTTGTTTTTAAGCTAAAATTAATTTACAAAAATATATTTAAAATCACATTCGTTTTTATAAAAGAAACAAGTAAATAATAAAGGTAAAAAAAAAGGATTTGTTAGAAAAAAACATCAATGCACGTTGTATCGACCCAGGTCCTTAAAAAAGACAATGTGAGAATATCTTGACGATCCAGCTGGGTGTTCTAGCAGTGGCAGCTTTAACTCAATGCGCCGTACTAATAACAAATTTTAGTCTCGACTTCAAATTTACCGAAGCTCACAATTGCGAAATTTTTATGGAAAATATTGCCACTGTGAACTACGAAAATTAAGACTCGAAACTAAAAATGCCCAATGTCACTTCTCAACACTAAAGACACATCCTCAAAATGAGGTTTAAAAAACAGTCAATTGATTGTTTCCTTAAAGAAATTAGCTAAGTTGTAAATTTCAACCGAAAGTGTCCCATCCTTTGCTTTAGTAAAAGTGCTTGTTTTTCACAAAACTTATAAAAGTATTTTAATTAAATGTTATAAATAACTTAAATATATTATAAATCCAAACGTTTGGCACTCACAGCCAAAGAATTCTCATAAGAAACAAAAGAAGGAAGGAAGAATTGAAAAATATCGCTGAACAAATTAAAAACCGGTCTAACCACCACAACCAGAGACAATACTGAGACCGCCAACTTCGGCCGATACAAGCTATATTTTCATGGGGTGGCAAACGCTAAGTGCGTTAGTATTGTTACATAGAAATACGTATTAACAAATGTCACGTAACTTCAAAAATTCCGGCTGACCAACACGCTCGCACCTTGCATATGCCACTTCCGCTGTGGACAAAGCTGCTGACAGCGTTCATAAAATTTTGTCCGTTAAATTTGAAATTTTTTATATACGTGTGGATAGTATTTTTTTAAGGAATAAGTGTACATTTGCTTAAAATATTTATGAAAAATTTTTAATGGAATTTTTATGAAAATAAAAACATTTTGAGCAAGTTTTCTTCAGTTATTAAAGAAAAATTCACACAATAAATCGATCTTAATTATATCGAAAAGAGGTAAATACACAACCATGTTTGTCCTAATATGTTCTAGTATATAAAACATATATTTAAGATAATTTTACTAACCAACCAAATCAAATTATTCGCCTTTTAACAATTTATAATAACTAACCAATGGCATTCAGTAATATAAAAATGTGGAATTCCCGAACTCTTTCACATTTCCCCACGGTTGCCGCGGTTGGCAGCATTTATTTTTGTAGTTTTTGTGTGCTTTTGCATGTCACGCTGATTCTTTTTTGACATAACACCGATAGGAATACAAAATGGCGAATTTGAAAAAAAAAATTGAGGGGCCCAGCGGCAAGAGGATTGTGAGTTGGGGGTCTCAGTATGGTTTGTCTATGACCACAACTGCTGAAGAAGAACTGTCATAGTCCGTGTACGATTTGAGAGAACAGTGTGGCACGAGCTGCCATCAAAATTTTATTTAAAAATTAACCGCTTTTCTGTAATAGCGAAAGTCAAAAGAACCCCATCCATTTTTCCAGTTCATTTGTCAATTCAGTGATTAGCCCAATATATGGTTCCTTTTTTTTCTGGCTGGGTAATTTATTAATGAATATATTTCACTGTTTAGAAGCTCATAAGTGTCAAAATCAAATGATATAGGACTTTTTTTAAATACGGAGGAATAAAATCTTGTTGGTGTGAGACAATAAGCTGGTAATTGAGAACAAAACTGAATGAGTACAACTACCAATAAAAATTGTTAACCCATTATGGGGCCTCATCTCAATTTCGTCTTCGAACGTCGCAATAATTTTCTCATTCTCTCAATATTTGATCAATTTATGAGAACTTTCAAAGAACAAAAATGTTGACAGTAATCTTAAATTATGCGGCTGAAGTTGGGAGCCTGTCTGTAACCTCACCTTGCATTGAATGGCGTGCAGTGTATTGTATACATCTGAAAACATTAACTTAACCGAACAGATTTTAGGTTCGTTCGGGTATACTTTTTTGCGAACGTAAAATTATTAAAAATTTGCTAAGAAACTGTGCGAATGCGAACACGTACTGATAAAATTGAAAAAAAATGGGGAAAATCCATTTCCTCTCTTTCAATTTTTTCGTAATTTTCTACTCGCCGAATTTCGACTTACTGGAAAACGCAAAATGAAAACAGACAGCTCAGTGGCAACTCAAAAACTTGACAAGTAAAACTCCATTTATTTTCGTCTTCAACGATGTCGGAGGAAGAACTTTCAATTGAATGTTCTCCTAGAACATATCAGCGCATTCAAAATGGTAAGTTTAATAGGTATTTAGGTTATAAAAAATTCAATTCCAACTTATTTTGTAGGCAGACCTATGCAAGTCCACTTCTTACCTACATAATCTCAAAATATTCCACCCTGTTCATGTAGGTATATTCCTTGCACATCCACATATATTTTACAAGAGAATCTAGTTCAAAAATCTCAAAACAAAAAATACGTCAATAAAAAAAAACGCATTCAAAGTCTACCTACTGAGTTATGTGGATGTATGTGTGCAAAGATGAAAAAGGGGCGCTTTCTGTAAATCTTGCACAGGGTGCTAGTTTGGCTGGAGCCTAGCACTGTTTATAGCTGATACGTCAAAACTAATACCTACAAAATCTTGAATAACCGAAATTCTAGAAAATCATTGGTTAAATCTCGTTCACCGCGCAAAATCGGCAGGTTCTCGATTTCTTGGGTTAAGTAACCAAACCAAAGATTCTCTGGTTAATTTTCAGTTGAACAAACACATTCGATGATTGCCAGCTGGAATAACCGATGATTAAATATACCCAAGAATGAACAAACCAGGGTCGGCATTCTGTAAGGCGAAACGATCAAACGTTTTCGTGCTCACGAATGATTTGCCCTATGTTCCACAAGAAAAATTTTGTATCTGAAGTACCATTAATATTGAGGTTACCATGCAAACAAAAAAACGCCCCCGAACTGTAAGCCCCCAAACTACAAATCCGAAGTTTGAACGAAATCCGGGTAGCCGTTTAGGATATACGGACAGACGGACAAAATTTGGCTACCCACTTTTTTGAGTTCCTCTATCATCGTAATTTCAGAATTGATTACCATATCGAACTCGAAATTTTGTACGAATGCAGTGAATGCACCTATCGACTTTGCGCATATGGAGTACGCATTTCGCCCAATATCAGATGACCCGATCTGTACTTTTGCATGATAGCTCTCAATTGTGCTTTGATGGGCTTTGAAAAACTGAGTCATAAAATTGCTGATCAGTCGTCTAAGATGGCTGGGACATGTAGAGCGGAATGGGTCTTCGACTCTTACCTAGTGCGACACCACAATAGAGAAAGGTATCGCCTTTAATATTGCAAAATATTACCATCTTGGAGTGGGAAACTTGAAAGACCGCATTAACTGGTGAGGAGTATTGATTGAAGACCTGGTCGCCTGGTCCGCGGATTATTTTACCGGATCAGTTACCTTTTTCAAATAGAAAGGTACTTCATTCGGCAGAAATGCCTGATTTTCTATAAAGCATAAGTCAGGGGAAGGCTTCCACATTCCGAGAAAAACTCTTAGCAGTCACGTAACCTTCTTGATATAGTCTGTAGTTCCTTTTAGATCCTACACTTTTATCCAATCTTCAGCCGACAGCGCTTAGAAGACTATCCGCAGACCAGGTCCGTAAGTTCTATAACATAAGGTAGAAGAACAAGGCCAAAATCATATACCTACCCCTGCAAGACCCCCTTAATGATCAAATCTCAAAAAGAACATTTCGCACTCTCAAAGGAAAAGTTCATTACCCACATACATTTCAAGTCAAATATATGCAGCTAAATGTCCTTTGAATAAAACAGAGCATACATCCTTGAATATACACTCGCACAAACCGAATTAGTACACTACTCCTCTTAACCTTTCTTTGCGCAGAAGGAAAATGGAACACAATTAATGTTCCTTCTTTGTTCATGCATTTCGCGTCCTTTGGATGTTGCGAAACGGACTGCGGAAGCAATCTTTAGCATTCAACGTCTTTAAGATAATGACCTGGTTATGACAAGTGCAGAGTACGTAATAAATAGCTTTGGCAGTGTTCCCAGTCGCTGGAAAGTATATGCGCTGCCGACCTCTAGCACGTCGGTCGGTAGGTATGTGTTTACTCGTCGACAATGGTGTACGAATCTTGTTGACAAGGCTCTTTGCCTGAGTCCTACTTCAGAAGCGCTGCTGCCATTTCAATGTCCTCCCACAGCTCACTTTTGTGGTACTGTTCGGTGTCATCCTGCAGAGTTTCCTTTCTTCTTTTTTACTTTTTGCCTCTCTCAATATTCTTTATAAAACATATAAAATGCAATTGCTGCATAAAATGAGCAGGCATTAAGGATTCGAAGGATATCTCTCTCTTCCTCCTGGTGAGGTATAGGTACAAACTTTACCATTTACCAAAACATACTGGTTTTTCGTTCTTTCTTTCCGCACAGTTCTTTTTCATGTGCAGGACAATTGGACAGATATCGCATATCCTTCCAGCAAATTGCGCTAAATTCTTAGGACAAACTTTATTTTTATGAAATTTCTTTCCTCTCTCTGTTCTAGTTTTTATAGTGGACGGCAACTTTGCAGTTGTCTGATGCTTTTTAAAAAGTTGCACCGAGCAACGAGACGACAACGAGACCGACAAAGACGTTTGCAACCGAAACGCGACGAATAAAAATGTTGCCTTCGGCCACATAGTATTAAGCTAAACTTTACTGGGCTATGTAATGGAATTACATTTTTGTTGGCTAATTTTTAGCGTTTAAATGGGAAAGTTTGCGGGGATAAAGAAATGCCAAATGGGATTTCTGTTGCGATAAGTTGTCACAATTGTAAATGGGATATTGTTGATAAAGTTTTTTTTCCGACATTATAATATTTGCAACACTTAGCGATATTTTTGGTGATTCTATTATTTGTATGTTGCATGAATAAATTTATTAAGTTTTTATTTCTATATATAGACTAGCTGCCTGGCCCGGCTTCGCCCGGGTACTGTTTCGGTTTAGGGTCCGTAATAGTATTTTAGTGTTAGTAGTATTTATTTTCCCAAAGCTGACCCGGCGAACTTCGTACCGCCTTAGCGTAGCTTTGATGCACTACTTTATTTTGTATAGCTGACCTATCTTATGTATGAGTACCTATTCAATTTGAACTGGAATCTATAATATCCTCCATATAAAAATGAATCCTTATTTCCCTGATCTCGCCATACCTGAGGACTTTACTAATTTTTATTAAATAAAAAACAACATATATATTTTCATAATAGTGTTTATTCCATAGGGTTCAATTTTACTCATATTTTTACAAATCGCTATTGAACAACTTTGCATTTTGAAGTAAACACTGAGCTCAACACCACGCGAAATAAATTACTAAGTCTTGTATTTTAAAAATAATATACTTTTATTATTAAAAATCGCTTATGAGCTAAATAACGTGTAGTATTCGTCTACGTGTTAATTGAGTCTGCTTGAAAATGGAACCAAAGTGTTCTTATATACTATGCAAGATCGATATGAAGTATCGATCCCTTTTTTTATGGCACCTACTCATAAATAACGAGTGTTATCTGCCTGAGTCATTTATTGTTTGTTTGGGTTGGAAGAGGACCTGGAGTGTCCGTTTGGTTTTTCTTAATCTTCTCTTCTCAGAAGGATACTTGGGACGTTTGTTGAGAGCGGGGGTATTCCGTCGTCATGTGGTTGGCATGTGTGTTGCCTGTCTGTTATCTCTAACATAACTCCTCCCTCCTTTGTCTTTTGTTTCTCCCGAAACAAATATATAAAAAAAATTAACATTATTATAATTATAATTAAAGTTATTCCATGCATGCTAAAGTTTATGTTTTTGTGTGAATGGAATTTTTCTTCTATTTCATTTATATTACTTATGTTTAAATCGATTTGTTTTAATTTTACACTTGTTATGTCATATGGATATTCTACATCTATAGGGATGGGTTGATTTACAATTGCATATTTGTTTGAAAACGTTTGATTATTAATTTCTAGTGTACAGTTTTCAAAAGTGATCAAAGCATTTCTTATGATTACAATCGATTTTCTTTCGTCACAATTATTATTTATTTTAACATCACTATTTATTGAAAGTACTGCTCCTTTCATTAATTCTATTATAACATTTTTATTTTTATTTATTTTCTTGGTACAATTTATAATTTTATTGAGACAGTTTACAAGTGGTTTTAGATGTCTTATTTCTTTATTTTCTGTATAGACATAGTTACTTCCATTTACTCTAATAAAAAATTCACTTTCAATATCTAATTCTTCATTGTCTTTATTAGGTATTGAAGTAAGGAAATATTTATCAAATGTTAACATTTTGTCAGGAATTTGGATTACAAATATCAATAAATTTTCATGAAATTCTCCAACGGATAATTTAATTTTCTTCAGCTTATACAGATCAACATCAAACTCATCGATTTCTTCTGAAGTTAATAGACTTTCTAGCATTATTTGTAATCTACTAGCTAGTATTATATGTTGGATTTTTTCAATAAGTTCCTTTAATGAGTCTAATCTTCTCAGGTATTCTAGGATATTTATTCTTTGCTCAATTAAATTTAATTTTGCTTTGGGGCCTAACTCTACATTGACGTCCATTATTAAACTTTTTAAAATATTTATATCTTCTTGGAACTGGTTATTGATTTTTATCTGTTTGTTGTTATTAGTTATCAGGTTATGACTTTTTCTTTAATTGTTTCTAATTGTTCTTCCAATTCTTTTTGATCTTCATCGTCCATGGTTCCAAACATAAATTTAAAAACTCGTCCGCCAAGGTTAAAAAGTCCTCTTCTTGATCTTTTATTCTGGTATCCTTTAATACTTTTTAATTCACTTTTGACTAGTTTTAATTCTTTTTGGATTAATGTGAACGATTTGGATTGATTGTAACTAGATGGTGGCATTGATTTCTTTATCGAAATCCATTGTTCAGCTAGTGTATTATATATAGAATTTATCTCAGTTAAGTTTATGATGTGTATTATTGAGTTAAATTTATTCACTATTTGTATTTTGTCTAACTTTATCATGGCATAGCCATTACTATTATGAACTTCTTCTACTTGTATCTTACTATACACTAAACTAGTGACAAAAAAAATAATTACAACCTTCATTTCTTGACTTGACGGTTGGCGTTCACTATTCGACTGATGAACTCTTTTACCTTTTATTCTGAGCTAGGTAGTGTGTTATCTACTATTTGTATTTTTGAAGTTGAAGGATGGTTTCCAGTGGTTTGTTTTCTAGTTTGAGTGTATCTGTTACTGGGGTTTGCCTTGATTATATTGTCGCTATTTTTAAATTTATTTATCTTTCTGTATGTTGCTATGGTGTTGTTCTTCTAATCTATTAAATTTATATCGTGGTTCGGTTTTATGTCGTTCTGTTCTAGAGTTTTTGACAAAGCCTTGGTATCTCTGTTCTTCGTAATTTTCACGGTTCTCGTTCCTTTTATTGATCATTTTTAGTTTGTTTGTATGAACGTGTTGGTATATTTTTTCTTTAGAAAAATTACCCTTCTGAATTTCATATGGGGTAAGTTTTGTTGTTGAGTGAACCGAGTTATTATAATAAAGTGTTGCTTTGTGTACAGCCATGCGAATTTCATGTACGTTGGGTGTAGTTTTTCCGTTTAAAATAGCACGTACTTTTTCAGCAAGTGTTCTATGAAATACCTCTATATCAGAATTCCCTGTATGACTATTGGGTTTAGAAAAATGAATTTCTATACCTAATTCTTCTAACATTTTTACTATTCTGGGGAAATTGAATTCGTTATCCATAACATATCGTTTGGGCTTACCATGCGTAGCTATTAGTTGTAGAATTGTCTCTTCTAAAGTTTCGTGTGAAACATTGGGTACATATGTGGTAGTGGTTAGTTTAGAAAATTTATCTACGCTAGTTAAATATTTTGTCTTAGCTATACAGTAGATATCTAAATGAACTATTTCGTTAATGTCTTTAGGTGTATCTGATAAGCAGAATTTCTTTTTAATGGGGTGCCTATCGTATTTGCTTTGTTTGCAAATGTTGCATGAATTTATCACATCGTTAGTTAGTTCTCTCAGATTTTTGAAATAGATTTTAGTTTTCAAACCTCTGTAATTCTCTTCTATACCAGAATGTCCAGTTTCTTTCTGATGATATAATTTAATCTGTTGGACAGCTTCTTCTTCTGAGTTCATGTCTCTTGCGTAGGACATGCATTTTATAAATTTTATCCTATTTCCGTATTGTATAATTAATTTTTGTTGTAGTATATTAAAATTACTTTCATTTACTACAGGGTTAACATATATTCCCGTTATTTTGTTCTCTATTAGAGGTATTAATTTCTCTTCTATATTTTTCTGTTTTAAAGAATCAATACCTAAGAATATTCTTCGTTTTTTGTTTAACATTTTAACTTTCGTTTGAAAACCTAACGTCAGGATTATTTGCTGATTATATATATTCACACAAGTATCTTTTATCGGAAAGTGGTCATTTGCTTCTTCGTTTTGGGAATGGATCGTTGGTTCTACAGAGTCTAAAGCGTTTATTTCTTCGTTATTCGTGATTCCTCTACTGAGAAAGTCTGCAACTGTATTGCTTGTTCCTTTGAGATACTCGATTCTCATGTCATATTCACCTAGCTGAAGTACCCATCTCTGGAGTCGAGGTGAAATATCTTTGCGGAGGTTTTTGGTTTGAAGCCATTTTAACGGTTGGTGATCCGTTTTTAACTCAAAACGTCTACCATATAAGTAAGGTCGCAGATGTCTTACTGACCAAACAATTGCAAGTAATTCTTTCTCGGTCGTACTGTAGTTTCTCTCATGTTCATTGAGTGTTCTACTAATGTACGTTATTGGATGACCTTTTTGAGATAATACTGCACCAATTGCATAGTTGGATGCATCTGTCGTTAACACGAATATTTCATTAAAATCAGGATATGCAAGTACAGGTTCTGTTTGAAGTGCATTTTTGAGCTCCTGATGTGCTTTTACATAGCTTATATCAAATTTATCAATTTTCGTATCTTTTTTAAGATATTTAGTTATAGGTTGGGCAATTTTTGCATAGTCTTTTATAAATTTGCTGTAATACCCTGTTATACCCAGAAAAGATTTAATTTCTTTTTGTGTAGTAGGCAGTGGTATTCTTTCGATTACTATAGTTTTGTCAGAATTAGGTTTAATACCCTTGTCAGTAATAATATGACCTAAAAATTTGGTTTCTCTTTTAAGAAAATTGCATTTATCGATTTGTATTTTTAGGTTATATTTCTTTAATCTCTGGAATACCAAATTCAAATTAATCATGTGTTCTTCGAGAGAAGTACTGAAGATTAGAATATCGTCTAAGTAAACTACACAGATTTTATTAATCAGTTCGTCTAAAACTTCGTTCATCATTCTTTGGAAGGTGGCTGGGGCGTTTTTTAATCCAAATGGCATACGTAACCATTCGTAATGTCCATATGGAGTTGAGAAAGCAGTTTTCTCAATATCTGACGGATCCATCTTAACCTGATGGAATCCTTTCGCAAGATCTAACGTCGAAAAATATTGGGCTCTTCCGAGTTTGTCCAATATTTCATCGATATTAGGTATAGGGTGTTTGAACTCGACTGCTTTCTCGTTCAATTTGCGATAGTCGATCACCATACGCCACTTCTGTTTTCCAGAATTGTCTTCTTTCTTTGGGACTACCCAAATAGGTGCATTATAGGGTGAGGTACTTTTCTTAATAATGCCCTGAACTAATAAATCCTTAACTTGTTTTTCGATCTCTTGCTCGTGTATTTTAGGATAACGATAGATTTTGCTAAATATTGGACTATCATGTTCGGTCCTAATATTGTGCATGGTTTGAGTGGTAGATGTTAATTTATCTCCTTCTTTAAAAAATACGTGTTTATTTTTTTCAATAAATTTATTTAAAATGTTTTTCTCTTCTAAATTCAAATCCCCACTAATTAATTGATTCATTTCAGTTGAGTTACAATAATTAAGTGTATGGATTTCTTCGAATTCATACGGACATTTATTTTTATTCCTATAATTTTCGAAATAAGTTTTTCTATTATTTATTTCTACAAATCCTTCTCCTAGGTTTATATTTGCTTTGATGGGCTTTAGTAGGTTTTGACCTATTATTCCATCGAATTTTTTATTTTTTATTTTCATCAACTTCCATGTCATTGTTGCTTCATGTTCGTTGAATTCAACAGGCACTTTAGTTATGATTTCTTCTTTAATAGTACTAGTTGCATTATTAGCGACTTTTATTTGAGTTGGAATCCGTACAGGATTTCGTGGTATTTCTAATAATTCAGATTCATCTAGTATACTTGTAGTCGAACCTGTGTCTATTAGAATTTTTAGTTTTTTATTGTTAATAATATTGTTAATATTGTTAATAATTAAGCAATTATTATGGGAAGTGCTTCGTTTTCCCTATCAAAGTAAAATTTACCTCGTGCTGTTCTACGTCTACATTATTAACGTCCATGGGCTCTTGTCTTGAATGACTAGTTCTATGATTATTATAGTTATTCTGCCTATGATGATTATAAGGTGGTCTATATTGGTAATTATTTCTAAGTATATTATTATTATTTGTCTTAATCTGATTACTATTCATGTCTATGTTACTTCTTTGATGAAATTGATGATTATTTTGCATATACTGAGGTCTTTGATTGTAATTATTATTATGATATTGCCTCTGGGATTGATTTGGAGTATTTGATTTAGGGTTAGGAAGGGTTTCTCTCAATTTTTCACTAAGGTTCTTATATCTAGTTATTATTTCATAAGCTTCTCTTATGTTTTTAATTTATTGAGCAATTATAATGGATGCTTGGTTAGCGTTTAAATTACTTATAAATTTATTCATAACTAAGCTTTCATTAATGGTAGGGTCATATATAGGACTTACTTCTAATATACTTTTTTTGTTGAGTTTCAGGAGGATGTCTTCTGTCTGCCTATACAATTGGTGAACGTCTCTGGTTTGGATGGCATGCAAATCTTGCAGGATCTGTTCGTACGTCTCATGTACACCAAAATCTTGAATTAGAGCTGCTTTTATTAATGGCCATGTGGGCTGTAGTATCCTTCGAAGCGTGTTTATTGCATTTCCTTGGATTCGGTTCCGAATGATGAGGGTCGCTATCGTTCTGTTTCCTTCCGTTATGTGTTCGTAAACATAATCGATGTACTCTATGAATGCAATTACGTCTTCCTCGGGTTTTCCGGAGTATATGGGGACTTTCTCTAGTCTTCCTAGAGTAATAGTCTGGTCTGCTACCGCTGCTGCTGCTGGATGCGCCATTTCCGTTGGCTTTCTGTTTCTCTGTTTTGAGCAACCTAGATGGCTGCCTTGAGGTACGCCAGAGGTAGCCAAAAAAGGGGTCGATAGGACGGACCTGAAGCGAACACTGTTAAAGCGGTTTTCCAAGTAAGAATTTATCCATTTTAGCAAAACAGGTTCAAAGCCAAGAGCAGACAATTTGAAAAGGATTAATTTATGGGATATTTTGTCAAAGGCCTTACTGAAGTCTGTTGCAATGACATCGACTTCTTTACCACTTTCTAAGGCTGAGAGTGCAGAGGACACGAATTCGACGAGGTTAGTGGTAGTTGATCTACCTTTTAGAAAGCCGTGTTGCCTGGGGGATATTAAAGACTTACACTGAAAGCTTAGGGCTTCGTACAAAATACTTTCGAGGAGTTTGGGTAAATGCGAAAGTTTAGCTATAGGTCGGTAGTTAGTTACATCATTTTTCGATCCCTTTTTATGAACTGGCGTTATGAAGGAGGATTTCCAAATCTGAGGGAATTCGCCTTGAGAGAGCGACAGCTGAAAGAGATATGAAAGTGGGATGGAAAGATTAAAGGAGCATTTTTTAAGAAAAATCGCGGGAAGACCGTCAGGACCAGGTGAATATTCATCATTAAGTTTTTGTAATTTATTTTCTATTAAAGAGGGTTCAAAAGTTTGAGAGATAAAGGGACCCATGGAGAAGTTAAGTAGGTATTTGAAATAAGAGGGATCCGGTACAAAGGAGTTGTCAGCAAAAGATTGTTTAAAAAAGGTGGCGAAAAGGTTGGCAATATCGTGCTGATCACTTGAAGAAACGTTTTCGTAGGAGAGGGATGATGGGTAACCATCGGATTTTTTTTATAGTTGACGAATCGGAAGAAAGATTTAGGGTCGTTTATAAGGTTGGCATGCGCGTTATGGAGATATCGCTGGTAGAGGGAGTTATAAACCTGGGTGAATTGAAAGTATGAACCAAGGTAGTTTGAGAAGTCAGAGAAAGAATTGGTGCGAAGGAAAATGGTCCATAATTTATTACGCTTGTTGCGTAACAACCGAAGTTTGCGATTATACCAAGGCGGGGATGTAGAAGACGTTTTAGGACGAGAAATGGGGACATAAAGAGAGATAGAACTGAATAATTCTCTATAAAACATGGAGAGGGCGTCATTTAAAGACAGATTGGCAAAGTCAAAAGATGCTCTGCTGAGATATTCATTAATTTTGCGGAAGTTAGCTTTATGAAAATCGTAGGATGGGAGAGCTGCAGAAGGTGTGGACTGCGGAGGAGGGTTGTGATAAAAAGAGAGGAGTAGTGGGGGATGTAGGCTATCAATAGTTGAAAGCAATAGAGGAGAAAGAGAGACAGAGGAGTTGATGGGATCAGAAGTGAAGATAAGGTCTAATTGCCTACCCATAAAGTTTAAGATACCACTAACTTGGCATAGACTAGAGTCGGCTAAACGATCTGAGAAGAGGCATTCCTTTATTGAATTGGGATTGGATGCTATGAAAAAGGATTCGTCATCTGATAGGCTCCATTGAAGCAGAGGCAGATTAAAGTCGCCAAGTATGAGGATGTCGTCATGGGAGTCAGATAACTCGATAATTTCGTCAATCGCATTAATAGCAAGTTGGTAGGATTCAATAGGTTGAGCTGGTAGGATGTAAAAACACATAACGTACAGGGACCTGCGGGGGAGTATTATTTTTATTGAAATGAAGTCAAGCTTAGAAGAAGAAGAAGTGGAAATGAGGGAAGAGTTGAGGTTGTTGTGTATGGCCACTAGCACACCTCGGCAAGGAGAGTCATCATTTGGGTGGGAAGGATCGTCGTCTCGAAAAACGCTAAATGTAGCGGGAAATAATTCTTGGTTCTTTATATCGGGAATTAGGTTGGTTTCAGTCAGAGCATAGATATCGAAAGGGAGAGCGTGAGATTGGCGCAAAACAGCACGGGTTTTAGATCGTAGTCCTCTAACGTTCTGATAGTAGAAGGTAAGAGGAATATTCTTAGATGTGGGTGTTTGAAGCATTGTTTTTTTTTTAAGATTAGGGACGAACAAATTTATTGTGGTCAACTCTGCTCCGTTGAAGGTGCGAGATCCTTTTGGAGTGAACATAGTTACCAAATGCAGCAAGGTCGTCCGAGACTTTTTGGGGAGACATATTAAAAATCTCGTGGAACCTGATATATATATCCTTCAGACTGTTTAGGTCAGTGGGGAGACCTTCTTGTTGGATGGAGACCATGACGCTTGTTTTCGTTTTACCCTCATAGCAAACTGAGTCGGATTTGTCATGTAGATATGCCAGAAGCAGTCGTATATTCTCGTAAGTCTTTTTGTCTCTAAGCCTTGAAAGTGCATAACGACATTCTGTAGAGTCAAAAGTTTGTTGTGTTAGCTTAACTGTGGGAGGCAGAAGGGGATCAAAAATAGGGGTATGGGAGGAAGATGGGGTATTGGATGACTGATCAGATGAAGGATTTAAAATATGGGAACTAATGAAATTAGGGTACTTAGCTCCAGTTTGCAGGTTGAAATTGGGGAAAGAATTATTAGTGGTCAATGATTGCGGGGAATTTTGAGAGGAGGGAGTGAGGGAGGTATCGGTTCAATTGAAGGATACACGTTTACGTGTTGGTTTGGGTGGCGGATTTGAAGAGGCTGAAGGAGGCTCGTTGGGAATATGAGTCGGAGGGGCAAAATTAGGGAATATATTGGTTTTGAGGCTCCAGTTAGAGTCGGATTTAGGAAGGGAGTTTGAAACGGGTTTTGGTAACTTATTACTAGACTTAGATTTAGTTTTAGTTTTATTTTTGATGGGCTTGTCCGTCCATCTACACATACTCATCTTACCAAGCTTGAAGTTTTTACTGGCAGAGCTTTGAAATAGCCATTCATATTTGGTCGGAATGTCAAGTTTGAAGTTACGCCTGCCATTGTGGTGGGATGGTAGAAACATTTTACAATGACTGATGGTGATATCGAATATTTTTTTGAAGAACTGCGAGATCCAAGAAACATCAGCATACTGGGGAGCGTCTTTGATGAAGAAGGGAGTGGTCGTTTGATTCTCTATGCGTAGTTTATCAATTCTATGTTGCCATTCTGAAGGTGTCCACGAAGTTCCAAAATGCTTGATGAGCATACGTGGGGCGGCGACGGGAGGAGTTGGCGTTGAAACGATTTCAGTTTGGATTGTAGAGACGGTAGAAGAGTTGACAGTTTCAGTCATCGGCAGGAGGCAAGGTGGTTGGGGTGAGATTGAGCTGGTTTCGACATCCAATAATTCGGCTAGAATGGAAGTATTGTATTGCGGATCCTGGTGATGCTGACTATGGATTGAGATGTCGTCAATTTTGCAGCAAAGAGTAACAATCCTATTCTGAATGTCGCACATAGTTGTTTGAGCCGCAGTAAGTTCGTCGCCGACGTCGCTTATTCTGTCAAACATTACTTCAAGTATTGGATCTGGATTATTTGAGTGTGGTTGGTTGGTTGAAGTGGACTGAAAGTGGATATCTAGATCTTCGCGCATGGAGTTCATGGAGTTGCGTGCTTCCTCGTTGCATTTCTTTTGCACAGAACTGATCACTTTAAGCTCAGCCAAAACGTTATTAAGTAGTACCGTGATCTTTTCATCGATATTAGATTTCTCTAAATTGGACTCGATCAGACCGGCTACTTGTCTATCGATGTTGGTGAGTTTGGATTTGATTAGATCGGTTGTAGTCTGAAGAGAATTTCCAAGATCGTCAACACATCTGACACTACTTTCTAGGTTGGAGAGTTTGGTAGTGATTTTTTTATTCAGGGTCTTATGGAATGATTCATTGGAGTCACTTAGACACTTTATTGCTAAAAGTACATGTGATAGCGATATGGTCTTACACTCGTCACAAAAGTAAAGAAGATTGTCTGGATACTCTTTGATATAGACACTATTTCTTTTATTTAGGCCGACACAAATGGCATGGAATGTTTTTCCGCAAATTCCTTTGCAAGCAATCCAGTCGGCATTGGTATCGTTTATTACGCATATTGCATTTCCGCACGACATGGTAACAGAGAAAAAAAAAAAAAAAAAAAAAACTTTTTGTTATGAAAAATATGGGTCACGAAAATTAATTGTAGGTACAGGCGCGGAGTGGGTCAGAAGAATTGCTGACGGGTAGTTAATACAGGCGCGGAGTGGGTCAGAAGAACTGCTGACGGGTAGTTAATAATTGAATTAATTTAGGGAGCAGAAAGAAAATGCGACTATACACGGCGACGATCGAAGAAAAAAATTAATTGAGTCTGCTTGAAAATGGAACCAAAGTGTTCTTATATACTATGCAAGATCGATATGAAGTATCGATCCCTTTTTTTATGGCACCTACTCATAAATAACGAGTGTTATCTGCCTGAGTCATTTATTGTTTGTTTGGGTTGGAAGAGGACCTGGAGTGTCCGTTTGGTTTTTCTTAATCTTCTCTTCTCAGAAGGATACTTGGGACGTTTGTTGAGAGCGGGGGTATTCCGTCGTCATGTGGTTGGCATGTGTGTTGCCTGTCTGTTATCTCTAACATAACTCCTCCCTCCTTTGTCTTTTGTTTCTCCCGAAACAAATATATAAAAAAAATTAACATTATTATAATTATAATTAAAGTTATTCCATGCATGCTAAAGTTTATGTTTTTGTGTGAATGGAATTTTTCTTCTATTTCATTTATATTACTTATGTTTAAATCGATTTGTTTTAATTTTACACTTGTTATGTCATATGGATATTCTACATCTATAGGGATGGGTTGATTTACAATTGCATATTTGTTTGAAAACGTTTGATTATTAATTTCTAGTGTACAGTTTTCAAAAGTGATCAAAGCATTTCTTATGATTACAATCGATTTTCTTTCGTCACAATTATTATTTATTTTAACATCACTATTTATTGAAAGTACTGCTCCTTTCATTAATTCTATTATAACATTTTTATTTTTATTTATTTTCTTGGTACAATTTATAATTTTATTGAGACAGTTTACAAGTGGTTTTAGATGTCTTATTTCTTTATTTTCTGTATAGACATAGTTACTTCCATTTACTCTAATAAAAAATTCACTTTCAATATCTAATTCTTCGTTGTCTTTATTAGGTATTGAAGTAAGGAAATATTTATCAAATGTTAACATTTTGTCAGGAATTTGGATTACAAATATCAATAAATTTTCATGAAATTCTCCAACGGATAATTTAATTTTCTTCAGCTTATACAGATCAACATCAAACTCATCGATTTCTTCTGAAGTTAATAGACTTTCTAGCATTATTTGTAATCTACTAGCTAGTATTATATGTTGGATTTTTTCAATAAGTTCCTTTAATGAGTCTAATCTTCTCAGGTATTCTAGGATATTTATTCTTTGCTCAATTAAATTTAATTTTGCTTTGGGGCCTAACTCTACATTGACGTCCATTATTAAACTTTTTAAAATATTTATATCTTCTTGGAACTGGTTATTGATTTTTATCTGTTTGTTGTTATTAGTTATCAGGTTATGACTTTTTTCTTTAATTGTTTCTAATTGTTCTTCCAATTCTTTTTGATCTTCATCGTCCATGGTTCCAAACATAAATTTAAAAACTCGTCCGCCAAGGTTAAAAAGTCCTCTTCTTGATCTTTTATTCTGGTATCCTTTAATACTTTTTAATTCACTTTTGACTAGTTTTAATTCTTTTTGGATTAATGTGAACGATTTGGATTGATTGTAACTAGATGGTGGCATTGATTTCTTTATCGAAATCCATTGTTCAGCTAGTGTATTATATATAGAATTTATCTCAGTTAAGTTTATGATGTGTATTATTGAGTTAAATTTATTCACTATTTGTATTTTGTCTAACTTTATCATGGCATAGCCATTACTATTATGAACTTCTTCTACTTGTATCTTACTATGCACTAAACTAGTGACAAAAAAAATAATTACAACCTTCATTTCTTGACTTGACGGTTGGCGTTCACTATTCGACTGATGAACTCTTTTACCTTTTATTCTGAGCTAGGTAGTGTGTTATCTACTATTTGTATTTTTGAAGTTGAAGGATGGTTTCCAGTGGTTTGTTTTCTAGTTTGAGTGTATCTGTTACTGGGGTTTGCCTTGATTATATTGTCGCTATTTTTAAATTTATTTATCTTTCTGTATGTTGCTATGGTGTTGTTCTTCTAATCTATTAAATTTATATCGTGGTTCGGTTTTATGTCGTTCTGTTCTAGAGTTTTTGACAAAGCCTTGGTATCTCTGTTCTTCGTAATTTTCACGGTTCTCGTTCCTTTTATTGATCATTTTTAGTTTGTTTGTATGAACGTGTTGGTATATTTTTTCTTTAGAAAAATTACCCTTCTGAATTTCATATGGGGTAAGTTTTGTTGTTGAGTGAACCGAGTTATTATAATAAAGTGTTGCTTTGTGTACAGCCATGCGAATTTCATGTACGTTGGGTGTAGTTTTTCCGTTTAAAATAGCACGTACTTTTTCAGCAAGTGTTCTATGAAATACCTCTATATCAGAATTCCCTGTATGACTATTGGGTTTAGAAAAATGAATTTCTATACCTAATTCTTCTAACATTTTTACTATTCTGGGGAAATTGAATTCGTTATCCATAACATATCGTTTGGGCTTACCATGCGTAGCTATTAGTTGTAGAATTGTCTCTTCTAAAGTTTCGTGTGAAACATTGGGTACATATGTGGTAGTGGTTAGTTTAGAAAATTTATCTACGCTAGTTAAATATTTTGTCTTAGCTATACAGTAGATATCTAAATGAACTATTTCGTTAATGTCTTTAGGTGTATCTGATAAGCAGAATTTATTTTTAATGGGGTGCCTATCGTATTTGCTTTGTTTGCAAATGTTGCATGAATTTATCACATCGTTAGTTAGTTCTCTCAGATTTTTGAAATAGATTTTAGTTTTCAAACCTCTGTAATTCTCTTCTATACCAGAATGTCCAGTTTCTTTCTGATGATATAATTTAATCTGTTGGACAGCTTCTTCTTCTGAGTTCATGTCTCTTGCGTAGGACATGCATTTTATAAATTTTATCCTATTTCCGTATTGTATAATTAATTTTTGTTGTAGTATATTAAAATTACTTTCATTTACTACAGGGTTAACATATATTCCCGTTATTTTGTTCTCTATTAGAGGTATTAATTTCTCTTCTATATTTTTCTGTTTTAAAGAATCAATACCTAAGAATATTCTTCGTTTTTTGTTTAACATTTTAACTTTCGTTTGAAAACCTAACGTCAGGATTATTTGCTGATTATATATATTCACACAAGTATCTTTTATCGGAAAGTGGTCATTTGCTTCTTCGTTTTGGGAATGGATCGTTGGTTCTACAGAGTCTAAAGCGTTTATTTCTTCGTTATTCGTGATTCCTCTACTGAGAAAGTCTGCAACTGTATTGCTTGTTCCTTTGAGATACTCGATTCTCATGTCATATTCACCTAGCTGAAGTACCCATCTCTGGAGTCGAGGTGAAATATCTTTGCGGAGGTTTTTGGTTTGAAGCCATTTTAACGGTTGGTGATCCGTTTTTAACTCAAAACGTCTACCATATAAGTAAGGTCGCAGATGTCTTACTGACCAAACAATTGCAAGTAATTCTTTCTCGGTCGTACTGTAGTTTCTCTCATGTTCATTGAGTGTTCTACTAATGTACGTTATTGGATGACCTTTTTGAGATAATACTGCACCAATTGCATAGTTGGATGCATCTGTCGTTAACACGAATATTTCATTAAAATCAGGATATGCAAGTACAGGTTCTGTTTGAAGTGCATTTTTGAGCTCCTGATGTGCTTTTACATAGCTTATATCAAATTTATCAATTTTCGTATCTTTTTTAAGATATTTAGTTATAGGTTGGGCAATTTTTGCATAGTCTTTTATAAATTTGCTGTAATACCCTGTTATACCCAGAAAAGATTTAATTTCTTTTTGTGTAGTAGGCAGTGGTATTCTTTCGATTACTATAGTTTTGTCAGAATTAGGTTTAATACCCTTGTCAGTAATAATATGACCTAAAAATTTGGTTTCTCTTTTAAGAAAATTGCATTTATCGATTTGTATTTTTAGGTTATATTTCTTTAATCTCTGGAATACCAAATTCAAATTAATCATGTGTTCTTCGAGAGAAGTACTGAAGATTAGAATATCGTCTAAGTAAACTACACAGATTTTATTAATCAGTTCGTCTAAAACTTCGTTCATCATTCTTTGGAAGGTGGCTGGGGCGTTTTTTAATCCAAATGGCATACGTAACCATTCGTAATGTCCATATGGAGTTGAGAAAGCAGTTTTCTCAATATCTGACGGATCCATCTTAACCTGATGGAATCCTTTCGCAAGATCTAACGTCGAAAAATATTGGGCTCTTCCGAGTTTGTCCAATATTTCATCGATATTAGGTATAGGGTGTTTGAACTCGACTGCTTTCTCGTTCAATTTGCGATAGTCGATCACCATACGCCACTTCTGTTTTCCAGAATTGTCTTCTTTCTTTGGGACTACCCAAATAGGTGCATTATAGGGTGAGGTACTTTTCTTAATAATGCCCTGAACTAATAAATCCTTAACTTGTTTTTCGATCTCTTGCTCGTGTATTTTAGGATAACGATAGATTTTGCTAAATATTGGACTATCATGTTCGGTCCTAATATTGTGCATGGTTTGAGTGGTAGATGTTAATTTATCTCCTTCTTTAAAAAATACGTGTTTATTTTTTTCAATAAATTTATTTAAAATGTTTTTCTCTTCTAAATTCAAATCCCCACTAATTAATTGATTCATTTCAGTTGAGTTACAATAATTAAGTGTATGGATTTCTTCGAATTCATACGGACATTTATTTTTATTCCTATAATTTTCGAAATAAGTTTTTCTATTATTTATTTCTACAAATCCTTCTCCTAGGTTTATATTTGCTTTGATGGGCTTTAGTAGGTTTTGACCTATTATTCCATCGAATTTTTTATTTTTTATTTTCATCAACTTCCATGTCATTGTTGCTTCATGTTCGTTGAATTCAACAGGCACTTTGGTTATGATTTCTTCTTTAATAGTACTAGTTGCATTATTAGCGACTTTTATTTGAGTTGGAATCCGTAAAGGATTTCGTGGTATTTCTAATAATTCAGATTCATCTAGTATACTTGTAGTCGAACCTGTGTCTATTAGAATTTTTAGTTTTTTATTGTTAATGGTTGCAATTATTATGGGAAGTGCTTCGTTTTCCCTATCAAAGTAAAATTTACCTCGTGCTGTTCTACGTCTACATTATTAACGTCCATGGGCTCTTGTCTTGAATGACTAGTTCTATGATTATTATAGTTATTCTGCCTATGATGATTATAAGGTGGTCTATATTGGTAATTATTTCTAAGTATATTATTATTATTTGTCTTAATCTGATTATTATTCATGTCTATGTTACTTCTTTGATGAAATTGATGATTATTTTGCATATACTGAGGTCTTTGATTGTAATTATTATTATGATATTGCCTCTGGGATTGATTTGGAGTATTTGATTTAGGGTTAGGAAGGGTTTCTCTCAATTTTTCACTAAGGTTCTTATATCTAGTTATTATTTCATAAGCTTCTCTTATGTTTTTAATTTGTTGAGCAATTATAATGGATGCTTGGTTAGCGTTTAAATTATTTATAAATTTATTCATAACTAAGCTTTCATTAATGGTAGGGTCATATATAGGACTTACTTCTAATATACTTTTTTTGTTGAGTTTCAGGAGGATGTCTTCTGTCTGCCTATACAATTGGTGAACGTCTCTGGTTTGGATGGCATGCAAATCTTGCAGGATCTGTTCGTACGTCTCATGTACACCAAAATCTTGAATTAGAGCTGCTTTTATTAATGGCCATGTGGGCTGTAGTATCCTTCGAAGCGTGTTTATTGCATTTCCTTGGATTCGGTTCCGAATGATGAGGGTCGCTATCGTTCTGTTTCCTTCCGTTATGTGTTCGTAAACATAATCGATGTACTCTATGAATGCAATTACGTCTTCCTCGGGTTTTCCGGAGTATATGGGGACTTTCTCTAGTCTTCCTAGAGTAATAGCCTGGTCTGCTACCGCTGCTGCTGCTGGATGCGCCATTTCCGTTGGCTTTCTGTTTCTCTGTTTTGAGAACGGGTAAAATCGGTGATTGGTCGAGTTGTTCGAAGGTTTTTATTTCCTTAAACTGTTACGATCCGGTGCGTCAATTTCCTCTATGGATTCCGTGTATTGGGTTACTAATTATTGACTCCTGAACACTTTAACACTTTCACTGATTTAAAAAATTTTTTTTTTTTTTAGGTTGCAAGTTAATTAAAATTTAACTTGATCACTGGATATTTTCTCTCACTATAATATGCGGGTATAGATCTGAGAAATATCCTACCGACTGCGCCAAATAAATTACTAAGTCTTGTATTTTAAAAATAGTATACTTTTATTATTAAAAATCGCTTATGAGCTAAATAACGTGTAGTATTCGTCTACGTGTTAATTGAGTCTGCTTGAAAATGGAACCAAAGTGTTCTTATATACTATGCAAGATCGATATGAAGTATCGATCCCTTTTTTTATGGCACCTACTCATAAATAACGAGTGTTATCTGCCTGAGTCATTTATTGTTTGTTTGGGTTGGAAGAGGACCTGGAGTGTCCGTTTGGTTTTTCTTAATCTTCTCTTCTCAGAAGGATACTTGGGACGTTTGTTGAGAGCGGGGGTATTCCGTCGTCATGTGGTTGGCATGTGTGTTGCCTGTCTGTTATCTCTAACATAACTCGCGCGCTCTAGAAAGCAACTAATAGCCTCTATACCCTTCACTGATTCTCTCTATTCTAATGCTTTTTGATAAACTATATTTTTAGTTTTATGTTCTGGCGCGTACATAAATAATGTTGATGGTTTTCCGACACGGGAACAGGCGACATATAATTGGCCATGTGAAAAACATGGATTTTCTAGGTTGATGCCACATACAGTTAGCGACTGCCCTTGCGATTTATTTATTGACATTGCAAATGCAAGCCGCACTGGAAACTGTAAACGTTTAAAGCTGAATGGCATGTCGTTCGGTATCATAGGGATGCGTGGGATTAAAACATCTTCGCCTTTATACTTCCCTTTCAAAATTGTGGCTTCGATGACGTTGTTCAATAATTTCTTCACCGCAAGCCGGGTGCCATTACACAGACGTGGCTGGCTTATGTTCCGTAACATAATAATTACTGATCCGATTTTTAATTGCAGATTATGAGGTGGTAAGCCGGGCAATTCCAGCGAATTCTGTTCGATAATTGACAACTTCATCTTCATTAGTAATGGAATCAACTGATTTGTAATTCTTCAATTCGCCAGCTATTTTCTCTTGAATCTGAAAATTCATTTCATTCACATCAACATTTTTTGCTGCCAATATAACACGTTCGCTTAACCAAACGTGATTTACGTAATTTTGAGCAATGTTTGGGAAAACCATCTCCATGAGTTCGGTCTTTGATTCACAAAAGTTACAAAAATTGGTAGGGAATGTAATGTATCCAGATGATGTATCAACAGCAATAATACCATTACCAATATCGAGCAGTTGTTTGGAAAACACTTCTCCAGACTGGTCTTCTTGCAATTCGACTCTCATGTTTATACTCAATTTAAGTGTTTTAATGTATTTCCATAAAATGGACGACTTCAAACATGCATTCAGTTCATCAGCAGGCGTTGAGCGTGGAACAACTGGCAATATTTGTCGAAAATCACCTGCCAATAGTATCATTGCACCACCAAACCGTTTTTTTGTTATTTCGTAAATCTTGCATCGAGCGATCTAATGCCTCCAAAGATTTTTTGTGTGCCATCGTACATTCATCCCAAATGATCAATCTGGTTTGCTGCAGCACTTTGGCCTAAGTTTGTACGTCTGGTTGGTGGCATTGTTAAAAACGAAAATCCAACTGAAAATAAAAAGATCTCATATATTTTCTGTATAACCATGTTAAATTGTAATATTGTGTAGTCACCAAAAGTTACCAAAAATCGATATGAAGTGAAGTGAACTTACCGTGATTAACAAACACTTATTAGAAAACAAAAAACTTCTTAGTCTTTAAAACAAAACGAACTTTATCAAAAACTTAATAAAATTATTGTTAGCGCGGTTATGGATGTGTTGTCACAGATTACCACAGATTACCACAGATTATTTGTTTTAAATTGAATGACGTTGACATTCGTTACGCGCGTTTTTTAAAATGTGCAAAATTAAATGTATATTTTTCAATCTTTCTGAGAGATTTTCTCAATATTTTTTTCCGTAAGAACCTTGTACAGAGTATTAGAAAACTACAAAAAAAATATCAGCCAAATTGGTCAAGCCGTTTTCATGTTATGTCGTGACAACGGAAAACGGGTTTCATTTTTATATATATAGATAATGAACATTAGCCAGAACAAAAAAAAGCGTTGCATAATTTTTACGAAAGTCATTATAAAGGGTCATTCATTTTTCGGTTCCGAAAGTAAAGCTAAATAAAACACACACAGCGATGCATTTTTGATGAAAATTTTATTTCATTATAAAGTTTGGACTTTGCCATTAAGTGTGAAATACAATATCATTCAAATGGCCGCTTCGGGAAGATTTGCAGCATGAGATTGTTTTGAGGTAGTTTTAAACCACTTTTTGCACATTTCGGGCGGTATATCGACCATAACTTGAGTAATGTTGGTTAATGCGTCTAGGATTATTCGCGTAAGCACGGTCTTTTGCATAGCCCTACAGAAAAAACTCCAACGGTGTGAAATCGCATGATCTTGGTGGGCAATTGGCGTCGCCAAAACTTTAAATTACGCGACCAGCAAACTTCTCACGCAATAAAGCCATAATTGGTTGCGCTGTGTGGCTGGTTGCTCCGTCTTGTTGGAAGTTTTAATAATTTGAATGCGTTCTTCGATTGTTAAGCGATCCATTATCGTAAGTGGCAAACATTCAACTATACTCTGTTCAACAAAAATTGTCAGTACAGGCCTTATGGAGGAGCTTTTTTTCTACCAATGGTGCCTGTAGATACTCTCACGGCACTCAAACACAAGAATTGCCACTGAAATAAAAACGAAACCACTGTCATGCCATAGAATCGTTGTTGTAATTTTCCTAAAATTTGGCGAGGAACTCACTGCAACCACTCTGCCACACAACTGCGGGCAGAATGAGCATGATCGGCTTGTGTTCGCTTGCTATTATCATCAACCAAAATAAGCAGTGTGTGTGACTGAAGCACATCAGAGGAGTGTTACCATATGTACAATGAAAGGATATCATCAAGGGATTTTCTATGGATTTTGTAAAAGAACTTTCGGTTTTGGTGCTTTTGAGAACGAATTTTTATGTGGGGTATTGCCATTCGGTTTTATTTTTTTTTGTATTTCTGAAGGATCAAATAAAATTCTGTTAAAATATTTTTTTCAATTTCAATTTCAATTTTAATATACAAAACTAAAAGTACCTATATATTTTCAACAATATTCGTGAGGGCATATTTCTGCATATTTTTGGCATATTTTTTTTGATTGATTATTTATTTATTTAGCATAGATCGCTATTAAAATTCATTAAAAAATTTGAAGTTACAGTTTGAGCTTAATATTTAACTTAAGGTGTATAATTAAGAATATATAAAAAGAAGGAAGTGCATTGGTAGTAATAAATTCAAATTTCATATATTCAATTTTACATATTCAATTACATTTTTTTTGAATTGCCTATAATTGCTTTCATTTTTTATGCTTTGTGGCAATGAATTAAATGTTCGACACCCTTTATAGACAAGGCTATTTTGGGTTGCACTTGCAAGATATTGCGGCAGTCTAAAATCATCCCTGTTTCTTAAATTATGTGGCTGGGAGTCCCTTACATATTTCAGGTTTTTTTTGTAAATAAGATGGTAAATAATTATTTTTGATTTTAAAAATGAAGCACATAACGTTAACAAAAATGCGTTGCTTAACATTTAACCATTTGAGTACATTTAACATTGATCTTATTGGTGTATAACGATTACATTTAATGATTGTTCTCATTGCCTTATTTTGTAGAAGCTGAAGCTTATGTAACATTGAATCACGACATAAATACAACACTGAGGAACAATATTCGAAGTGGGGTTTTATCATAACATTAAAGATATTTACAGCACATAAAGTTGAGACTTTACAGCGAATGCGTTTAAGGAAGCCTATTTTTTTTGATACCTTTTTTACAATGTAATTTATGTGTGATTCGAAAGACAGTTTGTTATCTATCACTACACCTAAGTATTTCGTTTCATTTACTTGCTCTAAGGTTTCGTTCTCCATTTTCAAGTTTAAGCTAGCATTGTGCTTAAGGAGCATACATTTTGATTTCTGGACATTCAATTTAAGCTTATTTGACCTAAGCCACGAACTTATTCTATGCAGGTCTTCCTGCATCAGGTGTTCACATTCGTCTGGATTTACTCCTTCTATGAACAACAAGGCGTCGTCAGCAAATAGTGCAATTTTAGCATGCTTAAGCTCCCATTCTATATCGTTGACGTATATAATAAAAAGCAGGGCACTTAGTATAGATCCCTGTGGGACACCAATTAAAGTTGTGTTACTCTTAGATATCTTTTCATTGATTTTGGTTCTCTGCGATCTGCCTTCTAGATAAGATTCGAACCATTTCAGTTCATTTCCTCGTACACCATACCGTTGAAGCTTACATAAAAGAATGAATCTGTCTATGGTTTCAAAAGCCCTCTTTAAATCTAGGAATACGGCAACCAAGCATTTTTTTTCAGCTAGCGCTTCTTTCCAGCTAATAATGATGTTGTTCAAAGCTGTCTCACAAGAGTGTTTTCTGCGAAAACCTGACTGGCTCTCCATAAAAAAATTGTGCGATTCAAAGTAGTTTTCCAGTTGTTCTTGGACTATTTTTTCAAATAGCTTCTCGTACACTGGTAGGGAGTTGACTGGTCGAAAATCCTCGCATTTGACTGTTCCTTTTATTTTCTCAACTGGAGTAATAACGGATTCTTTCCATGAAGCAGGAAAGATTCCTGTGACCATTGAATTGTTAATTAAGTGCACAAGGACTGGTCCTAATACTTCCAGTGCATCAATAAGCATTCTTGCGTTCATAAGATTAAAATCTCGTTTTTGATTCATCACTTTGAGCAATCTTTTGATATCTGAGATGTTAATAGGCTTGAATTTGAAATTTGCTGTTGTGTTTCCTATTACCGGAATATATTGGGCGTATGGTATAGAATCTGCTATATCTGATATGCTTTTCACAAAAAACTTATTGAACTCTTCAGCAATAATACAATCATCCTTTATAGAAATATTGTTGAAGTATACTTCATTTATACTACGTCTTTTTTCGTTAAGGACATATGCCTTAATAACTCTCCACATAGACTTTTGATCATTAGCCTCCGCAATTTGTTTTTTAATGCTATAGTTTTTTGCTTTAGTTATTTCGGCTTTATAGTAGTTTCTAATAATACGGTAGCTGTCCCAAGAAGTCACGCTGTTTGAATGCTTACATTCCTGGTACTTCATTATTTTTTTGCGTTTCAGGCTGCGTAGGCGTTCATTATACCATCTGTTTGTGTTGTTTCCGAGTATCCTTGTAAATTTAAACATGTTCATTATTCTCAAAATTTCAGTTTGAAATATTGCTCCGGCTACATTTGGGTCTTCGCTATAATTGAATATAGCACTGTTCATTATTTCGCTCAAAAATGATGCTTTGTTATATCTAAGAAAATTGATTTTATTTCCTCCGCTTTTCTCTATACCTTCCTTAGCTAGATTCAGGTAAATTTCGATTGTTTCGTGGTCGCTTATATTTAACTCAGGATTAGTTTTTGATTCAGCTTGGCAACTACCTGTGATTACGTAATCAATAAGAGTTCTAGTGGTGGCAGTTATTCTAGTTGGTTCTCGAACTATTTGACTACATAGGTTTTCGACTTCGATTGTGTTTCTTATATCCTTAACGTAGGTGTTTGAATGATTAAGCCAATCGATGTTAAAATCTCCGGCTATTAAAATTGGTTTATTTAAATCTACGAGCTCCTCAAGCCATTCTTTAAATTTCTTAGAATTTAGCATTTTTGTTATATTTTAGCATATTTCCCTATTTTTTCATCAAAAAGATTTTAACACTAAAATATCGAAATGACAAAGGAGGTAAACCTATACTGCTTATTGCCAGATGTGGGTTTTACCACATCCGGTCACTCGCCCCCAGTAAAGATAATAATATTGAAAGGGTTTTATGATCCTTTTTTGCTACTGTTTCCAAGAAATCTACACTGCCGAGTAATAATTTTTTATTAAATAATGCATATAGGTATCTATGTATATATTAAAAAATGTATGTAGCGCTGTACAAGTGCAGTCCTTTTACTATCTGTTTAGGTATAAATAATTGCGTCGTGCTTATGAAATTTTGTATTCTAATTTCCTGTTTGTGTATAAAATGCGGAAATAAGGCGGTTGTTATCTTAATCGCGGATAGTGCATTTAAGCAAATAGTTTACTTTATTGTGCATATAGTTAAAGAGAAATATGGCTACAAAGTCTTCAAAGGATCTAAGTGTAGAAAAAAAACAACAAATTGTTGATGCAACTGAAAAATTCGATGGCCTTTTTAAAAGTAAATCGGAAGCCGTAGGAAGTGCAGCTAATGTTTTTTCTGTAACGGAACGAACTGTATACAGGCTTTTAAGGGAAAAATCAATCAAAGGCCACAATTCACCACCAAAGAAGAAAAATAATTCCGGTATCAAGAGCAAGGCAGATGATTTTGACAAATGTGCCATTAGGCGGATAGTCCATCAGTTTTTTATGGATAATGACCTTCCAACGCTAGACAAGATATTATTGGAAGTACAAAAAAATGCAAATATAACAAAAATAAGCAGAACAACTTTACATACAATACTACAAAAAGATCTCGGACTTAAATTCGTCAAACGTCAGCGAAGGAATCTGTTGTTGGAAAGAAGTGACATTATTTCTTGGAGGCGAAGATATTTACGCGAAGTAAGAAAAATTAGAGAAGAGAAAAGAAAAATTTATTTTACTGATGAGACCTGGCTCAACGAGGGACACACTCGTGAAAAAATTTGGATAGACCCAATTATTACAACACCACGACAGGCGTTTATTGAAGGATTGTCAACGGGACTGCGATCACCATCTGTAAAAGGAAGGAGACTTATTATAACGCATATTGGAAGTTCTACAGGTTTCGTCGATGGAGGACTTTTATGCTTCATTTCGGGAAAAACCGGAGATTACCACGAGGACATGAACGCTGACGTGTACGAAAAATGGTTTCAAGATATTTTAACACGCCTGGAACCCAACTCCGTCATAGTTTTGGACAATGCTTCCTATCATTCCAGAAAGCAAAACAAAGCACCATCCACTTCCACGAGAAAAGATGAAATAAAAAAGTGGTTAAGGTCTAATGCGATAAGTTTCGAGGATGGTATGGTTAAAGGAGAGTTGCTCGATATCGTAAAACATTATAAAGCCAAGTATGAAACATACGTCGTGGATGAAATGGCTCAAAATGCGGGACATAAAGTGCTTCGCTTGCCGCCTTATCACTGTGACCTTAATCCAATAGAATTGGTTTGGGCTCAAGTGAAAGGGTTTGTAGCAAGCCAAAATAAGTCATTTAAAATGGCTGAAATAAAAAAGTTATTAACGACAGCGCTTACAAGGGTTGACAACGAAAAATGGCATCGATGTGTCCAACACGTCGAACAGGTTGTTGAGCCAAAGATGTGGGAAATGGACGTTTTCGCCGAGGAAGCAGTTGATAGGTTAATAATAGACCTAAATAACGAGAGCAGTAGCAGTAATTACTCATCGGATTAGTTTATATTTTAATAAGTGATATTAGATATTAGTATTTTATGTTTTACAATATTTATATGAATAAATTGGATTACGGTGATACATTTTTCGTTTTTATTTTTTTTTATTTCGTTAGAAACATTTTTATTTGAAATTGGAAGATGGTAACCCTACAAGAATTGCTCTCTGAGTTTAGGCGAATTATCATACAAACTACGGCAACCCTGTGAGAGCTTTAAAGAGGGACAGATTTATGTAAGTCATTGCAACCAGACTGAGAGGCAAACATCCTATCTTTCCTGTACTGACAATTTTTGTTGAACAGTGTATAATATTACGACACTTCAAATGACAGCTGAGTTTGACAGGTGTCCAATGCCAGCGCAACCTTGAGAGAAACCTCGACCCTTCACAGTACCAGAACCCTGCTGCGCAATCTCCAAATCAGCGCTAAACCTTGCTATTAAAAGCCTGAAATACAATAATTGTATTTCGTATTGGGAACAAATTCCAGGGCTAAGACAGGCAAAAAAAAAATTATTCAACCCTTCAAATAAATGTAATCCTTTAAAATCTTTTTGGCATCACGATATTAAAAAAATGTTGGCTACCTAAGAGGGCAGCACGGTTTGTGATATCACCTAAACAAAATACATGTAGTTGACTTATCGGAGTGCCACAATGCCCTGAAGAATACGAAACAGCTGAGCATATCATATGAGGCTATATGAGCGCAAAAATTGTGTAACCCTAAACAATTTAATTAGAGAGAATGGGGATATTAAAATTGGTAAATATTTTTTTGAATTTAATCTCTTTTGTGAACATTATTTTAATTGTCTTATTTTTAGTTTATAAAATACCAAAATGTGGCTTACACCTCTTTTGTATTGATAGTTGGTAATGTAAGGAATGTATGTAACACCAACAAAAATTGTGGGTTACACCACTTTTGCGCTGATGGCCTCATATTTGGATGCCCTTTTGTGAAATTATTCTTCAGGGAAATAAAAGGTCCAATAGAAGCTAAGATCTCCCCTGAAAGTATCACCAGCTTCATTAAGAAAGTAGGAACACTAATAGCCTAAGAACTAGTTCTCAGGTCTTCTGGTACAATATAGATCTTCTCAGATCGACGTGTCTATTATCGCAACGGCGAGTCAGAATGTAAGAAAAGGACAGCAGATGAAAGAAGCTATAGTTTGAGGTATGCAATTTCTCCTCAGAAAATACCGCAAAGAAGATCACCTCGGGTAGAGCTAGATTTATTTTTCCATTGAATCACTGAAAGTTATACTGATGAAACGGTCTCCGCTAAGAATGATTCTCCTGAAGGAAATTACGCGAAATTCTAGAAATTGTTACAAAACGCACGGTTATAAATTGCAAAAAATTTCGATGAAAGTGCATTTGAGCGCAAATAAAGTGGAAGTTTCAATCTTGTAAGATTTAAGTGGGTGCAGATTATTTTTGTCGCATAGTTAATAATGCTCTCGGAAAAAACATATACCCGTTGGATATCACCTCTTTCTCTATCGGGAGGCATTGCGATGTCCTAAGGTCGAGGAATCAAAACTGTCGAAAGCCAAGTACCAGCGAATCACCGACCTTGTAGGAATTACGTGGGACAACATTAAAAGCTACAGTAAGGAGGCACGTGATCATTTCGTTGATAGCACAACCTTCAAATCCAGGTAAATCATTGTAGTCTGATTGAAACACATCGACAATATTATACGTTAGCTTTTACTGTAATAATGGCATCAAATATAGCTTCTGAATAAAGAATTTGAATTGACCGAATTAGATGAAGTAATACAGGGTGTTTTTTTAAGAGGTATAGAACTTTAAGTTGGCAACACTATTTTAACTGCCGGCCATTTTGTCAGCTGTCAAGTGATTTATTTTTAGTTTGGTTTGCCATTTCATCATGAACAAGTTGACAAATGAACAACGCTTGCAAATCGTGCAAATTTATTTCGAAAATAATGGTTCAGTTCGCGAAGCTCCGTTCATTTTATGGTCGACATAATCGTCCATCAGAGCAATTAATTCGGTTAACCATGGGTCGTTTTCGCACTACGTTTACTCTATGTGATAATACGCATCCGCAGAGACGTCGAACAGTGCGCACCGAAGAAATAATTGTCGCTGTAGAGCAAAGTGTTTAAGAGGACCCGGATGAATCGATTCGCCACCGTGCACAGCAATTGGAGCTTTGTCCATCAACTTTATGGAAGACTTTGCGCAAAGATCTTAGCTTACGACCTTTAAAGATCCAGCTTGTGCAAGAATTAAAGCCGCGAGACCGTACAATGCGTCGTGATTTTGGTGTGTAGGCTGAAAATGAGATTGATATCGATGCTGATTTTCTTCGCAAAATTTTGTTCAGTGATGAGGCTCATTTTTGGTTGAATGGCTACGTCAACATGCAAAATTGCCGCATTTGGAGTGAACAGAATCCACATGAGACCCTTGAGACGCCATTACATCCGCAAAAACTGACTGTTTGGTGTGCTCTAGGGGCTGGTAGAGTCATTGGGCCATACTTCTTCCGAAATGATGCCGTTACCGTTAATGGAGACCGGTATAGAGCCATGATAACCGACTATTTTGTTCCCGAATTGGATGGCATGAATGTGGATGAGATGTGGTTCCAACAAGACGGCGCTACATGCCACACAGCGCACGTCACAATCGATTTACTGAAGGAAACATTCGATGAGCGCATAATTTCGCGGTATGGACCTGCCACCAAGATTGTGTGATTTGACTCCATTGGATTATTTTCTTTGGGGATATGTGAAGTCGCTCGCCTACGCCAACAAACCAGAAACGTTAGGGGACTTGGAAGCCAACATTCGTGGCGATATTGCCAACATACAGCCCCATATGCTCGAAAAAGTGGTTGAAAATTGGACCTCTAGACTTGGATTTATTCGAAGCAGCCGCGGCGGCCACATGCCCGAAATCATATTTAAACAATAATGGCATATAAAATTATCCTTCCAATAGAGCCAAATTGATGGACATTAAAACGATTTTTTTGTGTTTTTTTTCAATTAGAATTTCTATACCTCTAAAAAAACACCCTTTATATGTATGCTCCGAGTTATTATTTTCATTACATTAACGAATTTGGTCGAAACGAAGTTCGCCGGGTCAGCTAGTTTTATGTAAAGAAGGTACACAGGCAGAAGTCTTCATTTAATTATTTACATTAAACTTTATTTCATGTAAAGTTAATTTCATGTATGAAGCATTAAGTCATGTATATAGTTAACAAGTTTAATTCGCATAATTAGATAAGAAAACTGCATAAAAGAATTAAACTCTGAAAAAGGTTTAAATTTTATTAAATATTTTTTCTCTTATATGTTAAGAGTTTTTTTTTAAAAATATGTAATTATATAGTCTGTAAATTGTAAAATGATAAGACTTAAATAAATGAACAAATAAACAAATAAATAAATTGAAAATACCTAATTATGCTCTTCCAAAATGTGTATGTTTGCCAACATTCCTTTGTTTTCCAATTTGAGTAAATAACTTATTTTATTGAGGTACCATGAATTCAAGTATGCAGGTATCACCATCACCAGTCTTTTATAAAATTGTTCATATACCACAAGATAAAGCGTAGGTCAATAAAAATAGTGGTATAAAAAGCATGGCATTAGAAACATCGCATCAGTCTTTAAACATCTCTTCAAGCATTCACATCTTTCCAAAGGCACAACGAATAAAATACATTTATTGTTCAGGAATGAGGAAACAAAATATGGTAGAAAAAAATTATACCGTTTTACTACCCAACATATCTAAGGGTATATTTAATTGCAACTACTCCATTAAATTTTGTCGCTCTTCTCTAAGTGGGCTAAAAGAGGTTGGACCAGCCACAAAAAAACATTTTGAAAAAATTAAAAAAATTAATTTAACAAAGTCCCTACGAGTGAACAAAGTTTCATTGGCTCTTATTATTTTTTCAATAGATCGTTGTAATATTTAAACCTGAAAGGGAAATTTAAATTTAAATAATTTATTTGTCTAAATAATTTGTACATTACATTTACAATTTCTTAATATTTCTGTACAGTTTCCCTAAAATACATCACTAAATGTGGACTTATAACATGATCTTCAGATACCACCGATGGTTTCAAAATCAAGTCACCAAAATTACCGTCCACTTTGTATTGGGTCTGCGGCATATCGCTCTGTAATGTCCAACAGCATTATATCCTTCTTGTCGTAGATGGATTAAAATCAATGACGCCTATTATGCGATAATCACACATTGAATGCATTATTTTAGGGATTTCATATTTAAATGGAATCCGCAATCCATCTGTTTTTCATCGAAAAACTTAACATTAATTAAAAGGCCTGCAACGAAATGAAAATAAAAATTATATTACTTTTTAGCTAGTAACAATTTATATATTATAATTATATACCTATTAATAATATTTACCTTTTACAAATGAGGTTGTTACTTCATCAGCTCTGCAAACGTAGCAAACACGTTATCCGGAAATGGATTTAATTTTACTTGTAGAACTAGCAAAACCGGATCTCTCAATGAGTTTATTGGTAAGCTTATTGTCTCAAATGAAGTTTCTTTTTCTGTAAGACAATTGCTACAGCTAGTTTTTTCTGCAAGACGTGGTATTCCCTTCAACAGTGAGCTAGCTAAGCTGGCGACATTCGCATTGAAAGTTATCACAACATACATTTTTGTTCGTCAGTAGTTTCTTGCAGCTCAGTCTTTCAGTATTTCTGTACGTCGTCTGTACGGGTGTTCTAAGTCATCTCGTTACCCGCAGCCAAAAATAAAGTTCCCGCTTCGATGTTATCACAAAGAATGACAAGCATTATGGACAATAAAAAGTCAAAGGCGCAAGTGTTTGTTAATAAAATGTACTGGCCTCCTTTTGCAGGACTCTGTAAGAAAAAGAAAAATACTAAAATATTTGTATAAATTAAGAACTTATGTATAGATACAAATAATTACACAAGGACGTGTCATTCACATTTTGTAAGTTCGGGATCTGATTGTGTTTGGTTTGAGCTGATATGAAATAAATTACTTGTTAAATTATCTCCAAAATATTTACTGCTTTACGCGATCTTTTTGTTTGATGGCCTTCCTTTTTTGAACCATTGATCTTCTTCTCTAATTTCGAAAATTCGGTTAGTATCAAATTGGACGCATGTACCACAAAGTTAATTTCCATTTGAAAATTTTTATCTGGATCAGTTATTTTAATGAACTGTTCGCAGTTTTCGCAATCCGAAGGTTTTTTCGTTCCAAACAATTCTTTCAAATCTTCATCCTCATTTTCGTAGCCATCACAACAGTAGGTCGTTGCTTCAATTTTGAGCCTTCAATTTTCACAAATTCGTCAATTCTAATGAGAAGCTTATAGTTTCTTAACATGTGATGCTTAATAGAATTAAAATCACTTTCCGATCCTGCACTTCTGACTAGCTTACATCCATATCCAAAATTATTCGTCACAATGCATGACCGCAGTGGAATCCAGCGAATATCTTATGAAAGTCGAATACCGAATTTTGGCATATGATGAGAGTTTGTTCGGTCTCATTCCACAGCAGCAGCAATATCGGCTTCTTTTTTTATTACGTCAACCCAATTTATCCATCCGTTCCATAATCGCCGCCTTCAACTATGCTGCTATCATCAGGTTTCTTTTCTTCCGTTAAGCTATTTAGCCATTCTGTATCAGTAAATGAAATAGCCTTTTAATGCAATCATTTTTTGTGTAATTCGCATGGGGTTTCATCTTTTCAATGTGATATTTATTTATTTATTTTTCGAATGCTTTATTTTATACAATGTTTTATAAATTTATTTACTAATATGTATGCAATATGTAATTTCACAAAATATTGTTATAATTGCGCAAAGGAAACAATCGGAAAAAAAAAACAATTTCCAATAAAAGTATTTAAATAAACAAAAAATACACCAGACATTTAATGATCAATATTCATAAAAAAAAACTATTTATAGCTGACTAACCCAAAGACAACAACAGTCTGTTTTACATTTTGTGATAACTAAGATTGATTTAAATATTGCTCTCGCAATACCTCCATGGATAATTGTCCAATAGATAGTAGTATAGGAAAGTTCGAACTCTCGACATTATTGTTTTCAAAAAATTGGAAAGTTGGAATAAGAGCAAGTATTTGCGTAATCTTCAGCTTTCATATTTACTTAGTAAATACGAGCACTGCAAGCAGTATTCAAAAGGTTATTGGAACAATCTGTTATTACTTTTCTTGGTGGTCGTGCCCCAGATTTGATCCATTTCATGGGCCATGTTCTTATAGCTATTGTGTCGTTGGATTCCAATAACATCTGTGAGACTGTACAGCGGTAATTCTTCCAATATTGCTTTGTACAAGAATATGTGATAGGATTTTGTTTTTTTTGGACAAATTTAAGAAGCTTTCTCACTACGCCTCCTGTTGCAGCGATTGATATGGATGTGAGTGTTTGCATTGAATGACGTCGTTAAAAGTGTGTCTGATAATTGTGCCAGTATAACACCCTGAAATAATGAATACTGCTTTTCCCTGTTGTTCATTTTAATAAATCCAAGCATATGAAGGGATCAGGGTTCATAATAGCTGATATGGATTCCTTTTTGGTTCTTTTAAAAGGCTGCTTTTGTATAAAAGCCGGGCTCTTTATGGCCTGGTAGCATTATTTCTTGCTCAGCTCTCCAAACGGATACTGGCTTTTTACATAGCTTTTTTGCAATTTCCTTCCTCTGTGGTTGTCGCAAATAGCGTTTCTTGCTGCTCCCATTGCCTTGAGTCACTTCGCATTCAGCCTGGATATATTCATTGTCTGGGGGCAGATCTATCCACTTGATTGAAGTTATAGAAGTGCGTGCACAGATTCCGCAAAATAAAGCCGGTGTTATATATATCCACAAGTGATGCTCTGGAATTTGTGCAGTGCCTTTGTTATATAGTCCTGCCATAACTCGGTCTGCATGGTGATAGACCTCCTTTGGTCTGTTGCGTTCTGTCCTTTAGAAGAACGTCTCGTGCATTAGCTCGTTCATTTTCTTTTTTGATAATGGCAACTTAAATTTGTTTTCATTAGTGTAAAGTGCATACTCTTTTTAAATCTATACTCTATCCAACAAAATTTGTCAGTACAGAGCACAGGCCTTATGGAGGAGCTTTTTCTACTAATATAAATAATAAAATATAATTTTTCTAAAATAAATTCGCATGCAGCCCACAACACCCAGTCTGCCACACAACCGAGGGCAGAATGAGCATGATCGTCTTGTGTTTGCTTGCTATTATGATCAACCAAAATAATCAGTGTGTGTGACTGAAGCACATCACATGAGCACATGTCTACAATGAAAGCATTTCATTAAGGGTTTTTCAATTCGGTTTTAATTTGTTTGTATTTCTGAAGAACCCAATAATATTCAGTTAAACCATTTTTTTAATTTTGTCTTTTAGAAATAAGGTTTATTCGTGAGGTGTTTTAACGCACTAATTTCATTAACGCAACAAGCTATCATAAGTGCGTTGTAGTGATATTGCTATAAATTAATAGTGAATACTAGGGCAACATGCAAAAGCATGTTTTTTTGGTAAGTACATATTTTGAGCCCTATTCGTTAGGGCATATTTCTTCATAATTGGGTAAAAATGCATTTTAGCATTTTTATTATATTTTTGCATATTTGTCTATTTATTCATCAAATATGTTTTCCCACTGAAATATCAAAATGACGAAGCAGGTAAACCTATACTGCTTATTGTCCATCGTTGTGTTTTTCCACATCCAAGCACTCGTCCCCAGTAAAGGTAATGCCTTGAAAGGATTTTATGATCCTTTTTTTGCTACTGTTTCCGCGAAGATCTGCCCTGACGGTTAATATTTTGTTAATAAATATTTAACCTAGGTATCTATGCCTATACACCAATACCCCGATTTGCGTCGTTTATTGGGACCAGAAAAAACACGACGCAAATCGAAACGACTCAAATTGAAATAACGATTCTTAACCTTAATTATCTTAATATTTATTTCTCCAAAATGATTGACTTCACGTAAAGTGTAAATTCGTTAGCCTTAATCTTGGGCAATCCCCTTTTTACAAAAAAGAAAATTAACAAAAAGGAATAACAAAAAAGCAAACTGAAATAAAATCGTCCCAACTTCGAAACCACGATCATTTTTAAATGACGCAACTTCGAAAAGACGCAAATCGGAACGACGCAAAGAGAGGTTTTGGTGTATTCAAAAATGTATGAACAGCTGCACAAGTGCACGACATTGCGTCGTGGTTATATAATTTTGTATTCTAATTGCCTGTCTGTGTATATAAAGCGGGAACAATGGTTGTTATCTCAATCGGGGATAGTGCATCTAAGCAAATGGTTTACTTTATTGTGCATATGAATAAAGAGAAACATGGCTACAATGTCTTCAAAGGATCTAAGTGTAGAAAAGAAACAACATATTGTTGATGCAACTGAAAAATTCAACGGCCTTTTTCAAAGTAAACCGGAAGCCGTAGGAAATTCAGCTAACTGTATACAGGTTTTTAAGGGTGAAAGCAATCAAAGGCCACAATTCACCACCAAAGAAGACAAATAATTCCGGTGTCATGATTTCCGGTCGATGATTTTTACAAATGTGCCATTAGGCGGATAGACCTACATATGTGAAGTCGGTACGCACTTTTTCTAGAATGAAAAACTTGAAATGCAGTTTGATAGACATTCGTTTGTAGTGAATTTTGTTTCGTTTGTAGATAAACCGTTGGAAAGCTAGAACCATTTGAGAAAAAATGTGCAATCCCTTAAATCCATGTTATCTCCGAAACCGTAGCAAGCAGAGTGATTTTCTATTTTCGGAAGTGTACCACTTCACTTATCTAATAAAATTAAAATTGTGTCAATCGGCCTAACGATTTATGAATTATTTGAAATTTAAGCAACATTTTAGCCCCCAACTTCCGGTCGCCATAACTCAAAAACTGTTTAACTACAAACGATGAAATTCTAAATTTCTATTCCATACACCCTTTTTTACCTCTGATATAAAATAGAAGCCAGTTCGCATTACTGACTTCTTTAAGAGATTCTATATTTCCATTGCTAAAAGGCTATGAAGTGTGAAATATGTATTTTTCCAATGAAACCACCAATCCCTTTCGAACAAAGTCATAAAAAGTCATTTGCCACTCTCTGCCAGTTTTTTTCCCAATTTAATTTTTGATATTTTCGCATTTAAGCGACCCGACTATTCAAATACAGTGGAACTACAAAAGCCGAATTACACAAATCTGTAGTGTGCTAGTTTCGCCCCCCAAACTAACAGGGCCAAAGTGGAAAGACACCCACTTTGACAAAGATACGTTCGAGGAAATGATGAATACCGAACTTGCATTCAGCAGCGAAACAGCGGAGACACGGTCACAACAATTGACGCAAACAATTACCACAGCGTTTGATGCAGCAATGCCTAGAAGAACTGCCAGTAAAAGTGGGGCACCGTGTTACTGGTGGAACGACGAAGTTAAAACGCTCAGAGCAGCTTGCCTCCGGGCTAGACGCAGATCCCAGCGATGCAGGGGAAGGCCAGAGTTTCAAGAAAGGCTATCTATCTTCAGATTAGCAAGGCGAGACCTCGAAAAGGCCATCAAAGAGAGCAAGGCAAGATGCTTTAAACAACTCTGCGATGGGGCAGACCTAGACCCCTGGGGTATGGCATATAGGATGGTGATGAAGAAGCTTAAGGGCAGTAGGTCCCCACAAATATCCTGCCCAATAATGCTGAAGACAATAGTTGAGCACTTATTCCCATATAGGCCGTCAACTTTGATCATCACTACAAGAGACACAAGTTCGGAACGCATCCCTGCAATCACGCCGGAGGAACTATACGAAGCGTGCAGGAAGATAGGCGACAACAAAGCGCCCGGACCCGATGTGGCGGTTAAAGCGGCCGTTCGAAAACGACCGGAGCTTTTTATTGCAACGATGCAACGGTGTCTGGAGGAATGGGTATTCCCGAGGTCGTGGAAACTCCAGCACCTGGTTTTACTGCCAAAAGGGAAAAAACCACCAGAGGAACCGTCCTCATACCGGCCAATATACCTATTAGATACAATGGGAAAAATCTTAGAACGAATCATATACTGCAGACTACTCGAGGTGGCAGAGGATAAAGGAGCTTTGTCTGATGACCAGTATGGATTCAGAAAATCGCGTTCTACCGTCGATGCCATTAAGGCGGTAGTAGATACAGCGGCTGAAGCAATACGGGGAAAAAGATGGAGAGGTGGGACGAAGAAATATTGCGCGGTTGTGACCCTTGATGTTAAAAATGCCTTCAATTTGGCAAGCTGGTCATGCATTAAGAGATCCTTGGTCAGAATGGAAACGCCGTACTACCTGCTGAATATAGTATCAAACTACCTTACCGACAGGAAGTTAAGGTACCATACTGAAGATGGCGTTAAGTACTACAACATCACCGCGGGAGTACCACAAGGGTCGGTTCTTGGACCCCTCCTGTGGAACATAATGTACGACGGGGTTCTCCGATTAACGCTGCCACAAGGAGTTAATGTTATAGGCTTTGCTGACGATATCGCTGTGGTTACTGTGGCCAAACATATCCACGAGATAGAGTCCGCTACGGATGAAGCAGTAGCCAGAATCAAGAATTGGCTAGAGTCTGCAGGGCTAGAACTATCTGACCACAAGACCGAGGCTGTGTTGATAACCAGCCGAAAGACTGTGGAATATGCATCTTTCCGTGTTGGAAACCAACTAATTAGATCAAAGGAATCATTAATGTACCTAGGAGTAATGCTCGACAACAGGTTAAGCTTTAAAACGCACATCCAGTACGCCACCAAAAGGGCGTCACAGTTGCAAGCAGCTCTTTCCCGGATTATGCCAAACATCGGTGGCCCTGGATACGCCAGAAGGATTCTGTTATCCAGGGTGGTCAGCTCAATACTGATATACGCTGCACCGGTCTGGGCGGGGGCTCTTACAACTAAGGAAACAAGAAGGAAGCTCTCGTCAGCATACAGGCTATGCGCAATAAGAGCAATAAGCGGATTCCGAACAATTTCGGACGAAGCAGCCTGCGTTATTGCGGGAATGATTCCCATCGACATTCTCGCCAACGAAATGCAAAGGATCTACCTTAGACTAACCGTCAACAAGCAAGAGTCCATCATAAAAAAAAGGATAAGAGAGGAAGAAAGGGCAACATCTCTAGCACTGTGGCAAGTCCGGTGGGATAACTCGGCAAAAGGCAGATGGACCCACAAACTGATCCCAAACATCGAGGTCTGGACGAGAAGAAAAAGCGGGGACTGCAACTACCACCTCACGCAGTTCCTGTCCGGGCACGGCGGCTATCGAAGTTATCTTCACAGATTCGGCCACGATAGCTCGCCTCTATGCCCCGAATGCCCAGATGAAGAAGAGGATACGGAGCACGTAATGTTCCACTGCAGAAGATTTTCAGGAGGAAGAGTGAACTTTCCCATTCCACAGCTTCTCATAGAGCGTATGATGAGCTCAGAAGACGACTGGCTGGAAATATGTTCATACATAACGAGCGTACAAAACGAGCTAAGAAGAGCCGAAAGACAAAGAAGGGTCGAAGTGGCAGACGTTGACGTTGATGATTTAGCATGAGTTGCTAACCAGCCCCGCGAAGTAGTAGTAGTAGTAGTAGTAGTGCGGGGAGAGTGGTAGAAGATATATCAGAAACTGTGGCACTACAAACGATATGACACTTTACACTTCTAATGTATACACCCTTCTAAATGTGTATGAAATAGAAGCCAGCCCGCACTACTGAACACGTTTTATTCTCGGTATAAGTGTACGAGAACCCATATTAAAGGTGTCAAATATTTCCAATTCTGCAAGAAGCTGTATACGCAACATAACTTCAATTGACTGAATGTATCTTTTCTATCAAAATCAAAGTTATCTCGGTCGTGTAGAACACAATTTAAGCTGAATAGATAGGTTTAAATAGGTAGGGATCTCGATAAGAAACTACAAACGATGCACATGCAATATAATTTTCGCTCATTTTAGGTACAGGGTGTCCGCCGGGAAGGTATACTACTTTGTTTTGCCGCCATTTTGGTAAACATTAGTCTTGACAGTTCATATTTGGCAGTCGTGAAGTAGACACGTGGCAAATTTATTATGGAAAAATATTCGATAAACCAACGTGTTTTAATCGTTAAAACATTTTATCAAAATCACTCATCGATTACTGTGACGATGACAAAGTTACGCGAAATTTTTGGGAGAACACATTTTCATTTGAATGGATATGTGAATAAACAGAATAGTCGGTTTTGGGCAATGGAAAACCATCAAATTATTCATCAGTCACCTTTGCATCCATTAAAAGTTACAGTCTGGTGTGCAATTTGGTCAGGAGGAATCATTGGACCTTACTTCTTTGAAAATGAAACGGTGTAACGGTGACTGTGAATGGGGAGCGATATCGTGATATGATTGAGAACTTTTTAACACCACAACTTCATGCTTTGGGCTTGATTAACATGTGGTATCAACAAGACGGTGCCACATCGCAAACAGCCAGGATTACAATGGAATTACTGCGAGACCTTTTTCCTCAAGTTATTTCAAGAAACGGTGATGTTGATTGGCCTCCACGGTCGCCTGATTTGACTGCTCCGGACTTCTTTTTGTGGGGATATCTGAAAAGCAAGGTTTATGCAAACAAACCAGAAACGCTGGAGCAACAAAATTAATAAAATACCGCGTGAAATGTGTGAGAATGTAATGAAAAATGTGCTCAAAAGGGCTCGCATTTGTGAGACTAACAGAGGCGGACATTTATTGCCGACAGTAAATAAAACATTTATCAATATATCAATATAAGATCCATTCTCTTTCATTTAATCAAAAATTATAAACAAACAAAGTAGTATACCTTCCCGGCGGACACCCTGTACATTCCTATATTGGTACCTAATGCTTGCTAGTGGGATATCACTGTCCACATAGATATTTTCTTTGCAATGTAACCCTATCGCTGAATGTGAACGCGATAACGCAAATTTAACTTTCGTTTCTTTAAAAATTAAAAAGCGCTTTTCTAATACAAAGTAGGAAATGATGTGCATCACAATCAAAGGGGTGACGTGAAATAAAGCCAAACGAAATAAGGCCAAATTCCAAATTTGGCATTATTTCGCTTTCGAAAGCGAAATAAAACCAATTTGGCTTTATTTCGTCATGCAGAACGAAATAATACCAAAAAACTAATGGAAATAAGACCAAACCACTCCGTTGTGCACAAATGTGCAACTATTACCGTTTTGTTTGCTTACAATTATGTTATCAGACTTAACGGTAAAACCATTAGCCCACTTGTTTTTCCCGATTTTTGTGATTTCTGCGATCAGTATTTCTTCATTAGTTCGCGGTTTGTTCTAATGAGTGGTCGAAGTGAAAAAAAATAATACTTGACATGAGTGAAAAAATAAATTGTGTTTTTGAGTTTGAAACTTGCGAAGGATTTAGAAAGGGAAGTAATTTAATCTATGTTCCCCAACTAAGCCAGTTATATAGATTTAAATCGAATGCTGGTGGTATAAAAAGATATATTTGCTACCAGAAAACATGCAATGCTAGTTTAGTAATTGACTTTGAAGGTTCTAAATATTGCCGTATACCTAAAAATATTTCTCATTTGCATTCTACTCAAGAAAACATTAGAAAAAAGTTAAGCTTAGCAAATTTGATAAAAAGAAAGTGTGCTGATATGAATTTAAGAAGAAATGGTGTGCGAGAAGTTTTTAATGAAGAATGTGCGAAGGATCAGGAAAGTGCACTGCAGCTGCAATTCGGTAAAATGCAAAGACAATTGATTAACATTCGAAATAGTGCCTTTCCGAAATGTCCTAAAAACAGCAAAGACATCATTGAGATTTTCAAGCAAGAAAATGTACTCGAAAAATTTGGGAATTCTAGGTATGAAAAAAGTGAAAAGTTTTATAGAGGAACAGTTGTCGAAGACAATTTTTCATACTCCGTGTTTATTTCACCAACGGTTGCCAAGACTATAAAAGAACTGCCTAGCTCTACTCCAAGGAAATATTTATTGGATGGGACATTTAGTAGCATACCAGCTTGCGATTATAAGCAGCTACTAATTGTCCATTTTGCATACAACGAGCATGTAAGTTAAATTTAAGATAATGCAGTTTAAGAATTTCTATATTATTTTCTTAAAATCATTTTAGACTTTTCCGTTTATTTATGTTTTAATGAGTAATAAATCGGAAGTTACATATACGCATGTGTTTCAATTTATTGAGTCTAATTTTTTCAAATTTGAACCCAATGAGTTTACAACCGATTTTGAGGCTGCTATGCGAAACGGATTAAGAAATGTTTTTCCTTCAGCATCATTTCATACTTGCTGGTTTCATTACACCCAGGCATTAAGAAGAAGAGCAAGTAAAATTAAAAATTTTGTTCATATCATGCGCACAAACCACGACGTACACCGAATATTTCAAAAACTGTTAGTACTTCCGCTGATGAGTGCATCAAATATACAAATAGCATTTAACTTGATAAAATCCGAAGTAGATGAGCAACCTTGGTCACGAAACGCAAAAAGAGCTTTTAAGGAATTTATCGTGTATTTTAAAAAACAATGGATGGAAAAGGTATGTGATTAAAATAAGGCGTAATAAAATATCTAAAAGTTTCTCAAAAAAAAAAAAAAAAATTTTTGAGAAGCTATGCTGGGTATTTGAGAAAATAAAAGTTAAAAGTTCGCGCGAACTTTTAACTTTTATTTTCTCAAATACCCAGCATAGCTTCTCAAAAAAAAATTTTTTTTTTATGGAATTTTAGGGCTAAAATAAAAAATTATTTGGGAAACAATATTGAGAATTCTCTAAAGCTAAAATGAAATGCTGTTTGAGAGTTTATTCCTTAAATTTCAATTAAAGAAATAGTAAAACAATAAAGTACTCGTTTAGTAAAATAACGATCAAACTTATTCAAAATTGTTTACTTAGGAAACTCCGAATGGGATATCCGTGTGCAAAAATGCCATACGCACCACTAGCGCGCTTGAAGGATTCAACAGCAAACTAAGCAGAAAGTTGGTGAAAAAAGGAAATTTCTTTAAATTCCTCGATTGTCTTCTAGATGAAGATCAGTCTGTTTCCAGAGACATTATAATGACAACCGATGGAACCTTTGACGTCTTTCAGCCGAAAAAGAAAAAACATATAGACCGAAGCATTTTGATTGAACTTGCTACTGCAAAACTAGAAAGCGGAAAAATATCCATTGAAGATTTTTTGAAGCGAGTTTCGAACAAAAATAATAATTTACTTCCTTTCGATCATTTTGAAGAACAGGATGAGCAGCCGATGGAACATGACGAAGCCGAATGCGAAGAAAAACTGCAAAAATGTTCCAATTTTAATGAAACCAACGTAGTATGTGTTGTTTGTATGGAAAATCCGCGCTCGATTTTGTTACAACCATGTAATCATTTCAAGCTTTGCTTAAATTGTTATACAAATATTAAAAATACAAGTATGCGAAACCTTTCTCCGATTTTGTGTCCGATTTGTAGACAAATTGTGCAAAACTCGGTAACAGTATACTGCTAAAACGAAAAGTAAATTAATACATAATTATTTTTGTTTCATTTCATGAATTTTTGACTTTTGTTTTGTTTAACTGGAAAATATAGATATGTGTTACTTAGAAAAACTTTACTTTTTCCAATAAATAATTTTTGTTATCAGACTATGATTTCATTTTATTTTCTCATAAACAATACAACTTCGTAAAGAAAATGTTCAATACTTTCCGAATTTAGGGGTCACAGTTTTGTTAAATAATGTAAACGAAATAATGCCAAATTGGCGTTGTTTCGTTTTCAGTAACGAAATAAAGCCAAACTAAAAATTTGGTTTAATTTCGCTTTGGAAAACGAAATAAAGCCAAATTTTGGGAATTTGGCCTTATTTCGTTTGGCTTTATTTCACGTCACCAATCAAAGGGTTTGTCTTTCTTCCGACATCCTTCCATAGATCCATAATATCATTATAGTACTATCACTTCGTGTATCCTACCCCTGCGCTACGAGTGTCATCACACCGTAGCTCAAATATTTTAGAGGGTGAAGAACATAGCTTTAGTTGGTTTACTTTAGTAGGCGCAGAAACTTCGATGGTGGCGGTTGCATTGGCGTCAGCGCTGGTGGCTGATACATTTTTTAAAGGGAAAGCCACCCAAGTGGAACGCGAACATCCTTACTTGAATGAATGCGTATGCATTTGCACTGCTGTTTTCTGATATGCTTTCCCTTTCCGATTTCAGGATGTGGATGAGGGGTGGGTTTTGTAATCTATTCCTTCTCTTCCTTTTTGGTACGATCTTCTGTTGCTTTTATGAATGAGATGAACAGGTACCTACTTTGTGTGTAGTTGGATGTGCATTTATTTTTCTTTCGAAGAATTTCTGCATTTTCCATTTACGAGATTGTTCAATTCTGCTCAAAGCGCAGATGAATTGACAATTCGATTTATTTCTTCCATGGACAAATGATTGATTATCCTGATTTACTCGGTTTATTTAATTGGTTATGGTGGTCGGATCTTGTAGGTATTTTAAAAAAAAGGTCATGTTCGAAATGAATGCTTTAAGTTATTAATAAGAAGTATGGAACTTTTTTTTGAAATATGAAGTTAGAAACAGTCAGTTACTGTTACAAAACTACGATGAAGTTTTCATAATGTACGCCGTATGGGTGGGTAGGTCTTCATTTGTGAAAGTTTTTAAATTGATATTGACTTTTTTACCTCTCTAAGGACTCGTTCCAAAATACTTCATAAAGTCATGGAATTCTAATTCATAATGTCATTCTTTGGAAATTTAGAAATAACAGAAAGCTATATCATGTTTTATATCTTTTACATCCGAGTGCAAACCTATATTGGTGCTATAAAAAACTATCATATTGACGCTATCCATTCCAAAAAACTGGACAATTCGCCGAATATATGAGGCCATAAATCTTAAAATCAAAAAATTGTGAATCTTATAGGATTTCTTCAAAACTTTTTAATAATTTTTACAAAATGAAGAAACACCCAAGTTCATATTAGTTATTGAACTGAAAGGTTTTCGGAAGAATTGTTAAAACAGGTAGTTCATTTATAAATTTAACCCCCTTTTTTTAGAATTTGCAGAAGCAATAAATATAATTTCGAATACAGGTAGATTATGGTTAGTTTTATTTAATTTTTTTACAGTTTTGGGTAATAAAATATACCTTTTTATTGGTTTCTTTTTCTAATTTGGGTAAATAAATTTACAACCCTATTAGTAATTTTTTCTTCATATTATTGATGTCCTTGCGACCCTTATATATATATATTTCGAGAGATAATCGAATCAGACCACCATTGTCGGGTCTCTTTTCGTCTCTCTACCACTGTAAATCTTACTCAGAGAGACTCTCTGGATTTCTCCACAGTTCTTCTCTGGGCTCAGAGACAAAGCCACCACCCATTTCAATGTTCCTCGACTCATGCTTAGAACTCTTCTTTGAGTGGAGCAGGTCGGCCACTTTATTGCCATTTTAGCTTGTCTACATTGTTCCACGGTTGACCACCTTCTCAGGTGTTCTGCCGTGATCCATTTGTGGACAAGCTGTTCAACCATTCCTCTGCCAATTGAAGAGAATGGTTCTGGTCCCAGCAACTTTTCAGTTGACCCCTGTTTTGCAAGGGAGTCCGCCTTTTCATTGCCTTCGATCCCTATGTGTCCTCGTACCCAAGTCAGTGTTACTTCATTTTTAGATGAACACTTATTGAGTTTAAGTACGCATTCCAGTGCCAGTGATGTTGTGATGTTTGTTTGTTCCATGCATCTGATCACCGCCTGATTGTCCAGTGCTATGAGGATATTTCTTCCTTCCACCTGACACTCAAGCAAGTAGTCCAACGCATAAAGCAAGGCAATCATCTCAGCCTGGTATACTGAAGTGTATTTCCCGAGGCTAATGTGACGGGCAAGTTCCAGCTCTTCTGAATAGATACCGGCCCCCGCCCCGCCATCCATCATGGATCCATCCGTGAAAATCACTATTTCTTTTTTCTGGAAGTAGTCCGTTCTCAATACGAGTTTTGTGATTTCTTTCCATAATACGCACCCTTGTTATTCGATCCATAGGCATGTTTAGCTCCCTAATCTCGTCTTTAACAAGTTCCAGGATCTTCCTATGTCCATAGATCGTACCACGATGGTGCCATTTCGCATCTCGATGCAAGCGAAGTGCCGTTTGGGCCGCTGTTTTCTTAATAAATAAGTCTAGCGGTAATATCCCCATGATGACTTCCAATGCGCATGTTGGGGTTGTACGTATTGCACCTGTAATTCCCATACATGCTAAACGCTGAACCCTATCCAGGTGCTTCCTCACAGTTTTCTGAGAGGCTTTCGCCCACCATACAACCGAGGCGTACGTGATAATGGGTCTAGTTATCATCGTATACATCCAGTATGCTGACCTAGGCGAGAGTCCCCACCTCTGTCCACATACACGTTTGCATTGATGTAGTACCCTCTTTGCCTTCCGGACCTTCTCCTCAACATGGTAATTCCAAGTAAGTCCAGTATCTAGATAGACTCCCAGATACTTAACCTTCTTAGTCATTGTTAGTTCCGATCCGAAAAGTGTTAAGGGCCGAAATTCCAGAATTTTCCTCTTCCTAGTGAAGACTATTAGATCTGTTTTCGCCGCATTAATGGAGAGCCCTTGTTCCAGACACCACCGCTCAACCACTCTGAGTGCATTCCTCATGATATCTGCGGTGACGTCCATGAATTTGCCTCTGGCCATTATTGCTATGTCGTCGGCATATCCCACTGTGTGAATGCCCGTCGCCTCGAGTCTGTCGAGAAGAGAGTCCACAGTGATATTCCACAGTGTAGGTGAGAGAACACCTCCTTGTGGGCAACCTATGCTAACCCTTCCTCTGAGTTTTGAGATTCCCGTCTGAATATTAATCGCCCTCGTATTCAACATATTGTCCACCCATCTTACCACCAGTGGGTTAACCCTACGTTTTTCCAAGGCTTGTTTCAGACTTTCAAAGCATATCTTATCGAAGGCACCTTCAATGTCCATTATAGTGGTCATCGCAATGCCCCCGGTATTTAGCTCTTCCTCCGCAACGCGTACTACTTGGTGTAGCGCTGTTTCTGTAGACATACCTACCCTGTATGCATGCTGTCTACTATTTAAAGGATACATCTTAAGCGCAGTACTCTCCATATAGTCCACCATCACCCTTTCCATTATTTTTAACAGGAAGGATGTTAGGCTGACTGGTCTGAATGACTTTGCCTCGGTGTAGTCCTTTTTTCCCGGTTTTGGAAGGAAGACCACATTTGCTTCCCTCCATGTTATCGGGATATAGCCTATTGCTAGGCATGCAACGTATATATTCCTGAGCCTTGGTGCAATTAAGTCTATACCCCATTGCATTAGACCTGGAAATATACCATCCGGCCCCGCAGTTTTGAAGGGTGAGAATGTTGCTATCGCACCCTTGACCGCTTTTGACGATCCGTTCTGCTTCCGTCCTATCCATCCTGTTCGCTCCTTGTTTCCTTGGAGCCCAGGGCTGAGCTGACTTATAGCTTCCTGGAAAGTGTACCTCCATTAGGACCTCATTTGTGTGATCCAGTGTTTCCACCATCTCCCCCGCTCTATTACGAATGTGTCCGATCTTAGAAACTGGATCTCTCGAGACAATCTTTTGTAGTCTACTGACTTCAGATGTACTCCTCATACTCGAGCAAAAGTCCCTCCATGACTCCCTTTTACGTCGTCGCAGAGTAACGTTTAGCTCTTTCTTTTTCGCCTTATATTCATCCCATGCTTCGGGTTCTCCCCTCCTCATGGCGTGATTGAAGGCCTTCCTCGCAGCCTTTTTTAGCTTTTCAAGTTCCCGGCACCACCAAGGCGCAGGATCTTGTTTTTCCACTAAAGTAGGTGTACAAGCCACTCGGTACGCAACTTCAACAGCTGATTGCAGATGCTTCAACTGTGATTCTACATGCCAAGTGTTTTTCGGTATTCCGAATGTCATTACATTCAGTTTTTCCTCCAACACTTCAAGGTATTTTATCCTATCTGTGTTCTTCGGAATTCTGATGTATTTCCGATCTTTTTTCCTTTTAGATCCATAGCGAACATCAAATGAAATGGCTCTGTGATCCGACAATGTAGCCTGATCCATTACCCTCCAATTTGATATTCTTTCAATTATCTGGCTACTGCACAGGGTAACATCGATCACTTCCATTCGTCTCACATCGACGAAGGTTGGCTCTGTTCCCCGGTTTAAGATAGCTAGATCCTTGCATGATACAAATTCGAATAAGGCTTCTCCTCTATAATTATCGTTGGTGCTGCCCCACACTGTATTATGTGCATTGGCATCACAACCAATTATTAGATCCTCGTTCCTGTTCCTGCATGCATTCACCAAAGACTCTAACTCTCTTGTCGGAGGAGGTTCTGGAGAATCATACGGCAGGTATGCAGATGCTATGACAAAACTTCCCGCACCTGATCCTACTCGTACTGTTGCAAGGTCTGGAGCACACAGATCCGGCAATTTATATGCTTGAACTCCGTGCCTCACCAAGATACAGGACCTAATTCTTCCGCTAGTTTGTGCATAATGCAACTCAGCCATGCTATTTGGGAGTCCTCTAATCTTTCCTCTAAAGATCCAAGGCCCCTGTATCAGGGCTATATCAAACGAATCCTCATCAAAACAATTAGTCATCATTGCCGATGCTGCTTTGCTGTGATGAAGGTTCAATTGAATCACCCTCAGCTTTTCCCGGTACGGGCCCACCTCCCGCCCGACTTGTGTTGATCCCATCTCCATGGTGTCTATCACTTCGTCGCCCTACCGGGTGGCTTTCCAGGTTGAGTCTTTTCCGATGATCTTTGGAACTTCACGAATGCTATGTCCAACCCGCAAAAGAGTCTATCTCCTGCTTGTCTAACCAGCCTCGCTTCCTCCCTCGGACACCAGATCGTCACCCAAGTAACAATTTGACTTCGGTAAGGCGCTATCGAAGCTATTTCACCTCCCGCAATATTAACTGCATAAGGTCTAAAGGAAACGCATTTGGCGCACTTTAATGCAAGTATTTACTTATTTAAGACTTCCTGAACAGCTTGGATAGACCTTCCCGAAACTTTATGGAAGCTTTATAGAGGCTCCAAAATGAACAAGAAAAATATTTATTTTTTTTATTACATTTTTCAATTTTCCATTTCCTTATTTTTTTATTTTTTTTATCTTCTTAATAAACATTTTCAAAGACTTTTTGAAATTTTCATGGAGTTTAACATTTACGTACTTGTTATAATTTACATTTTACTTGCATGCGCCGCACTGAGAATCGAACATGGGTCCTGTTGCGTAGTAGTCCAATACACTACCCCCTAGGCTAATTCGTCATAATGCTGTAGCAGTGCTAAATCTGAACTACTTGGTACATTTTAGAGTTTGGTTAAGATTTGCAATAAACTTGCAGCTTACTCGACCGAAGTTGTAAGCAAGACATTTAGTGTTACCCTTATTTATTCATGGGCGAAAAGTGTTTATTTAAAATCACATTACTGACATATTTTTCAATGTGCTAGAAGTATTTTATTTCTTGTAATTTTTCCCCGATTCATTAATTATGGTTTCTTTAGAAAGCTTTGATTCATTTCATATGAAATTAATTTTTACCTCTATAAAGCCTCCATATATGTAAGTTAGGAGGAAGTACGAGTAAGTGCTTCTTTACAGCTTCCAATCGCAAGCGGTTGACTGCATGACAGTTCATTTCTTCTATAATGCCTTCGGTCAGAAGCTCTAAAGAAGCTTCTAGGAAGCGCTTCGAACCACAAGCTTTATCGAAGCAATTCACTTTCCACACATCTCCAGACACATTTTCAGATGTCTAATAGAGATCTTATCGAAGCTTAATTCCATATCCCTCTATAAAGCCTATGTATATGCTTCGTAAAGGACTTACTGGAGTTATAATCGAAACAATTGCTTCGAAATAGATCAACTTCGTTTAACAAAGACTATAGAACCTCTATCGAAGCTGTTGCCTACAGAAATTACAAATTTGAACCTTACCGAAGTAAAATTGTTACTTGGGCAGCTTGGTTCCACCAATTTTTTTGTCATCATATCTTTCCACATGAATAACCCTCCATTTCGAAGTGTCCTTCACACAGGAATTTTGACGACAAAGTCTGGCAAGGATGACATCCTTGCTCACGGGTTCACCAGGAACGAAGATTATCAACCTTTCCACATCCTTTAGTATGTGAAGCCTGTCTATTTTAAGGTTGATTCCCTCCCATAGGTCGGTCGTCTTCCCTACAGTCTCACATAGCCACCCCTTGGTTTCTTGGTTTACGCATTTTATTGCTATAAACCCTTCCTCCAAGGTTATCTCCTTTACACCGATATCACCTGCATTTGTCGGAAGTAAGTCAAGAGCCCTCAGCAGAGCATTTTTGAAAATACTCAACTGTGAAGCTTCTATCCCCCCCTCTCGACTCATGTCGGCAACACCCATTTGGAGATCGTTCGCCGCTGTCTGAGCAAAGGTTTTTACACCCTTGTCAACTTTGGCTCTCTCACTCCTAGCGTAAGGCTTTGCAGCATCTGCTTGCTTTGCTCTCCTTCCCATAGCTTGGCTCAGCTTTCGCTTTACCTTGCTTGGTCCAGGTTGCTCGGCCTTGCACGATTCCTGCTTTCCGGGTTGACTAATAGTCCGTTGTAAATGTTGTCCATCCACATAGCCACTGGAGTGTGGTACCTGTAGACTGACCCCATATTGTACAGACTGTCCGTCTTCCCTTCCGCCTTCCGTCCCCTTCTTCACAGTTTTAGGTGGATTCATGGTCCCGGAACATTTGAACCGTTTCCTAGATCCACCATCTTCTGGAGAGGTTTCGGTCGACGTCAAGTTGGCAACCATTTCAGTCAACTCCTCAACCGACTTACTTATGCCTTTCGCCGAGACAGATTTGGCCAAGGCCAATCTTTGCCTCCTTCTGACCCTCTTCATTCTTTGCTTCAGTTGCTGGTGCAACTTCCGCTCGGAGTCGGGACTTCTCTCCTCTTCCAATCCGGCTTCCGCAGTTCCGGCTGACCTCTTGGCGCATTTCTGCCCCGCATTGTCCACCTCCACTGACGATTGGTCTGCTAACTCTTTTGGTTTCCCATCAAAGTCCACTGACCCCTCGAGCTTATTCGGGTTCATGTCAGCACTTTCCAGCGCCTTCTCGACCCCTCCTAAGCCTTCCACCTCGTTTTCCGAAGGAATATTATTTTTATTATTTAAATTTAGGTCCATATATGTACCCACGAGTAGGGGAGAATTAAACGGACCCAATACCTATCCTACTCAACTAAATTACAACAGAGGATTGAGCTGCCCCTGAGGAGTCTCCATTAGCGGTTCAATTACCCCTGAACCCTGTGAACAAGTAGTTTTACCTACCTCATCACAGCTGCCTCGACATTGCAGACTAGTCATCTTGGAGTTTAAGGGTTGATTGATTGATCGGATTGAGTCTTGGTTCTTCAATTCACATTCAGCTCTACCAGAGGAGTTGGGCCACTACCCTGGTCTAGCATCCTGTTAATCTACTTAAGCCGCCCCACCACGACAAGGTGCCCAATCTTCGGATAAAGGTAGATGAACTTACCGGCGGCCTTGCGACCCTTACTCAGGTATGTAGATATACTTTGAACAATTTATTAAAAAGTTATTTAAACGTTTGACAGCTAGTGTATGGCATCATTCTTATTTTTCCAATAGTTCGATTAGTTGGCAATATTTTGAGTGCATAAAAAACTGATTTCTTTCATACTATTCAAGTTTAACTGACAAAAATTCACAATTCTTATTTAAAAACACTATATTAGCTATTTTGTGCGAGTGTGTGTGATAATTTTGAAATAAACAATTCGCTTTAATTAACCCAATTCAATTTAAGAAAAATAATACGAAAACAAATTATAACTAGGTGGAGTGTGTGCATACGAATTTAATTAAAAAAGAAAAACAAATTCAAAACGAACCAACAAAATTATAATAAATATTTAAAAAAAAGGATTATTTTGACTAATCCTATCTTGCTGGGGTTTTGAATAATCTACGGTAAGTACATTTTACCAAATTTTGTTCTGTGAACTATTTATTTTTTTTTATATATTATATATTATTTATATTTTTACTTTTGACATATAATTTAAAATATTTAATTACTATGAAGTGCTTATATAACGGTTGTGAAAACTTAGTAGCATTTGCTTCTTTGTCGTTTTTTGGGGTTCCGTTTGACCAAAGACGGTCGATTTGGTTAAGGCATTTACAATGTGAGGGTTTACTTAAAGGCGCATATGTCTGCGAAAATCATTTTTACGCAAAAGACATAAGGGTTGAAGGCACTCGCAAACGCCTGAGAAAAGATGCTTTGCGGATATCATATTCGGTCTACAGTTGCTCCATTTCATCCATTGACAATTCGTGTTTCCTTATCATGAATTCGGGGGTTTCGCTAGAGCAACCGACTTCCACTTTCGCCTTAGGAACATCGGCCGATGGTTTCTCTGAATCAACGGGATTTTCTGACATACCGAATGATCCTCAAACCTCAACTACTTCTCGACATCTGCGGACTTCCACATCAACATTGATAGCATCGATACGTCCCTCTCTTAATCCTTCTGATGTTTTCGAAGTACCAATTGAGCCACATAACTCGAGCCCCTAATCTCTTTTAAACAGGGTTCCGAGCCCCAAAACCTATTCTAGAGGTTATTCTTTTGCAGATACACCTTCTTGCTCCCACATTTCACCCTCTCAGTTTCCTTCTCCTGGTCTTTATTCATACGAAATGGAACAGCCGAACCCGGAGTCCGTACGGGGTATACCCCAACACATTCTTGAAACACCAAAAAGACTAAAAGAGGACAGGGAGTACAAGTTTCGAAAACTGATGGAATGTCAGTTGGAAGGTTTACCAGCTGATGTCCAGACATTTCTTTTTGCACAAATGTTTTATAAGCCTCAAAGTCATTGGGAAAATGACGAAAAAGATGTTTGTCTCAAACTCCAAACCACATCCGCATACTCGCACTTGTTGAAAACAGGGTTTAAATTGCCAGCGATAAGTACTATTTACCGTTGGCATTCCGCCTTAAGTCTACCAACTGGATTTTCAAGTCATGTGTTTAGTCTACTCAGTAGCAGAGCCCAAGTGATGACAGCGATGGAAAAGAAGTGTTTTCTTTTGTTTGACGAGATGGCTATAAAACAAGAACTGGAATACAATATTAAGGATGATTTTATATACGGACTCACCGACTTTGGAGAGCTTGGCAGGACAAACAGTATAGCATCCAAAGTAATGGTATTAACACTAAGAGGACTGAATACAAATTGGAAACAAACTGTATCCTTCTACGTCGAAAGTCCAAAGTGTAATGATATTGCCCAAATACTAAAAATTACCATCGACAAAATAACACAATGTGGTTTTAACATCCGAAGAAAAGCCTTATTATGATGCGGGTAATCAGAGAATTTTTCTGCTTTTTGATTATCCGCATCTATTTAAGAGGGTGCGGAGTATATTACTCAAACATTAAATCCTAATATCAGGAGATATTGTTGACTGGAATGTGCTTGTTAAGCTGTTTGAAAGCGAGCAAATGCAATTGGAAATGGAATCAGAAGTTGATGAAGAGTACTCTTTGGACATGGGATAAGAGGTTGATGAAGAGTACGCTATGGAAGCTCCAATAGAAGACCATATTTTGCAAATAGGCATGGCAAACCAAATTGAAAACGATGCCCTGGATGAAGAATTTGAGGAAAATAGCAGCAACCTGGATACAGTTACACCTCAAGGAATCTCAGAAAAACTCCAGGAGGCAGCCCTTACATTTTATTCCAGATTTGCAGCCTATAAGCTCCACAGAAAGATAAATTGTGATGCTTGCACACAATTTATGATTGATCAGACAAACGAGTCCAGAAAAGAGGCAATACTAATACGCCTCAAGGCTTGTAAAACTCAGGCCACATCGTCGGAGTTTGGAAAACTTAAAGTGCCTACTGTCAAATTTGAAAAAAATTGTAAAAAAAAAAATGAATGCTATTTTCACAGTGCATTTTCCTGAGGACCGTAAGCAAGAGAACTTGGTTGAAACCCTATTTTCACAGTTGATATACCAGTTTGAATTGATAAAACACATGACGTGTCCCAACTTTAGCCATAATGAGAAAATAATTATTTTTATTTTGATTGGTCTAATCAAATTTTCCTTAAGGAAAAATAACAAGGATTTAGGTGCACATTCAAGTAAAAAAAATGTGAATAGGTAATGAAGAATGTTCAATTGGTTTCCAAATAGGGATCTACATTATATACACAATTTTTGTTACATTTTCAGCGAGGATTAGGCCTACTGGGGAAAACCTCATTAAAAAAAACGCATCTATAGTTCCACCCCTTGGGTGATGTGGAAGAGAACGTTTATAATAATAATAATAAAAAAGTAAATTGTTATGAACTTCTTTTATTATTCTGCTTTTAACAACTGTTTATTTTTAAACGTCGCTCACCCACATTGATTAGGTATGAGAATTTCAAAACAGCGCACTAAACACAAATACAATAGGAAACTATATGACGATTAAAAACAATCCGATGAAAGATCATCAGCCATTCCAGTCTTAAATTCGCACGATCAAAATGGCAATCGATATGTTTACACCTAAAGAAAGGATGATATCGGACGCCCATCCTACTTGGTTCAATAAAAGGATCGTAAACTTAAATAATTGATAAAATAAGACCTATAAGCAGTTCCGAAAAAGAAACAATGATCCGGAACTTATGTTAGTTTATCGAAAGCTCAAAAAGAATTTGATGTTCTTAACCCTGGATGGTTACCCTTATTCTACACACTCTAAGGTTATGCTTCGTCGAATCGACGAAGTCCACTTTAAAACCTACATACTCCGAACTTTACTCCGAACTTTGTCTTGCCTTTAACTTGAAATTGTTCAATAAGACTCTTAGGCATATTTAAGCTAGATTTACATTAGGTATCCGCATTTTTTCTCATTTTAAATGTAAATTTAAATATATCACTTAATTTTGATACATTGACAGTCATTGATTTAAAAAAAAAAAAAAAACAACAATAAAATAATAGCACCTCCAAAATAAACACACAAATAAGAAGTAGAAGTCCATATCAACTAAATCAATAAACAAAAAAATTTAAAAAACAGTTTTATATACAAAAAGTAACAAACACTTACGAACATACCTTACAAAAAACAGAAAAAACTAATATTTCTGATGATAGCAGGAGAGCATACGTTCGCTCACTGGTAGAAACTACAGCCAACTGATGTTGTAAGAAAGAAGAATAGAATAGGACGAATAGTTAAAGAGAAATCATAAAAAATAAAAGAGGTGTTCGTCGACACGACAGGGTTAATAAATTTCTTTATGGTCAGTACGTTCTTTCTGTTGAATCTTATTTACAGACTAATAAATAGTAGTCGTTTTTGGAGCTTCATCAACAGTAAAAACCAATCTAATGGTATTCCTCGTATGCTCGTCCGACCATGTGACCATTTGTAATATGTTCGCAAACAACTTTCAATTATATATGAATTTTAACTAAAATTTAATGGTTTTTATTTTTTTTAGAGCAAGAGCTCTTCTTTTATTTAAGTCTTCTTAAAAACTAACTACTATAAGCGAGAAACGCTACTATTTATGTGTTCAAGGCGCGGTTTCTTGTTTGGTGCTCGCATCGTCTCTTTTGTCGGTGCATCTGCCGTTTTATGACTTCGAAATATCCCTTCTTGGAAGGTCGTCTTATTGTTTTCACATCTGCCGTTTTATAACTTCCATATGTATGTGATATCCCAGTTTGCTAGCTTTCTTGGGAGGTCGTCTTCTGTTGGCACATCTGTTGGGTTTTTCCGTTTAAAAGAGTCGATCCCTGTTTAGTTGGGCTGCTGACATAACCCCTCCCTCCTTAGAGTCTTCCTTCGGTTCGTTTATGACTGGAGGTAGATTTATTATAGTTTTATTTTGTCTCTTTATTTTGTATAATATTATTATCACAATGATCGCAATGATTAATAAAGTTGTTGAGAGACTAAAAATATACTGTGTTTCCTTTTCATTTTTTATTTCTATTATTTTTTTTAAATTATCAATGGATTCATACCTGACTTCTTCCAAATATTCATTTGAAAAGTTATAGTTTAGTACAGGTATTATCTTTTCGTCTTTGTAATACTTTCTATTATAAATTACATAGTTCATTGAAATTTTACAGTTCTCTGCTTTTATTAAGTAATTTCCTTCTAGTATGTAGTTTAGATTATTACAATTTTGTTGTATTTCGGTTTTTTCTAGATTCTTAATTATTAGATATTTTTCTTTTTCTATTATTACATTTTTATCTTCATATTTTTTAGTTTTGCATTTCATTTGTTTGTTTATTAATATATTTTCTATACAATCGTCCTTTAATATTTGTAAATTTTTTATTTCTTTAGTTATATAATATAATCTTTTATTCAATTCTAGGAAGTTATTAGTTTGTAAATCTATAATTTTACTATTTATAGGAAAGTTTTGAATGTATATTTTATTAAATGTTTGGTTGGAATATTGGGGAATTAATACAATTACTAAAATATTTTCTTTGTACGTTGCTAAATTGATTTTTAATTCTTTTAATTTTTCAAATGCGATATTATTCTCTTTAATTTCTTGGCTTGTAATAATGTTTTGTGTTAGTATTCCTGTTCTGCTAGTCAATATTACGTCTTCTATTTTTCCTAAAGTTTCTCTAATTTCTCTTATGTTGTTATTGAATTCTATTTCTATACGAAGGTTATCAATATCACTGCTTCTGTTTCTTAATTTATTAACTGTTTCGATACCTTGGTTCATTAATTCACTTAAAGTTTTAAACTGATTATTAAAATGATCGTTTATCTTTATTTGTTTATTTAAGTTATCTATGGTATTATGCTTATTTTCTTCTAGTGTTTTAAGTTTCTTTTCTATTTCTATTCTATCATCGTCATCCATTGCTCCGAATATGAATTTCAAGATGGAACCTCCTAAATTTATTAATCCTCTTTTTAATATGTGATGTGGGATTAGGGTATCAATTTTTTGTTCTAATTTGATTATTTCACTAAGTTGTTTATAATGCTTTTCTGGCATTAATTTATACTGTGCTTTTAATTGTTCGATTAGTCCTTTATAATCGGTTAAGTTAATTAAATGTATCATTGTATTATATTTTTCTATAAGTTCTACCTTTTCACTTTCTATTATAAGAAATTCTTGTTTAATTTCATTAATTTGTATTTCCTGTGGTTGTACTACCGTTATCTGCTTGTACAGAATAATCATTAAGATTATCACTACTGCTTTCATGTTGGGTGGTTGCAAATTTTTTCTTTCTCCTGAATTGGTCTTTGTGCAAAACTTGTATTCGTACGTGTGGTCTTATAGTGACTTTCTTGTCTTGTTGTTTTATAATGCTTATTTTTTTATGTTTTGTCTTTAGTTTGTCAAATCGCTCGGGATTATTTATTTTAGTATAACTAGGGTTAATTTCTTTATCACTCCTATTTTTATTTAATTTCTTTAATATTTTTTCTTTATTGCTTTCTATTCGTTCGCGCACTAGTTTTATATTTACTCTATTTAAATGAATGTCTACTGGTTTTTCTTTAGTGGTCAAATGTATTGTTTGATTGTAAACCTCTACTGCACGTAGTACGTTGTCGACTAAGTTGTCTGACCCTTCTAAAATTCTTAAATGCTCATTTAGCGTGCTGTGTACTCTTTCGATATCAGAGTTTCCTGTGTGTCTGTAAGGAGTTGTGAAATGAATCTCTATCTCCTTCTCTCTAAAGTATTCTTTTACTGTATAGGTTTGAAATGAAGGATCGTTATCTAGTACGATATATTTTGGTTTGGTCATGTAGGTAAAGATTTTTGTTATGGTATTTAATACATCCTTTTGGTTTTTGGTTTTAAGTTTTTCTACACATACGAATTTGCTGAATTTGTCTATACATGTGAGATATTTTGTTGAGTGGGGAAGTATCCATATATCCATGTGATAAGATTGGTGTGGACCTTTTGGTGTGATTGTTTTCTCGTATGGGAGTTTTATTGGGTTTCTTTCTATTTTAAGATTGCAACGTTCGCAATTGTTAATCACTTTTGTTATTAGTTCTTTCATATTTGGTGAGTAATATTTTCTTTTTATTTCTAAATAGGTTTTTTCAATTCCTGTATGATTATAATTTAAATGTATTTTATTTATTTCTTCTTCGGTTTCTGGAGTTTTAATGTCAATTAAATAGGTTTTTGTCCTAAGGAGTTTCTGATTATTATGGTGTAGTTTCCAATAATCTTGGAACTCTAGAAATGATTTATCTTCTGTCGTATAAATACAGTTTATTGTGTTCGTATCACATTCTTTTATTATGTATTCATAGGTTTCTTTGCTGAAGTTTTTTCTGGTTATTTTTATTCTTCTCTTTCCTGGGAATGGGAAAGTTATCTCTTCTATGGTATTTTCTCCCTTTTCTAATATTATTTGTCTTTTGAATATGTTCAAGGGTTTCTCTGTGATTGATATTAGATTGGAGCTATCTGATATTACACTATGTCTGGTGCTAACTAAATCTTCTTCTTCTTCTAATGCATTTATTGTATCTATCTTTATTCTTGAAAGTGCATCTGCAACTTTATTTTCTTTTCCTGCTAGGTATCTTATATCAAAGTCATATTCTTCTAATTTAATCTTCCATCTTTGTAACTTACTATTAGGTTCTTTTAGATTATGCAACCATGCTAATGGTCGATGATCGGTTAATATTTTAAATCTTCTACCGTAAAGATAGTGACGAAACTGTTTCGTTGCCCATACTATGGCTAACAATTCCTTTTCTATCGTTGAATAATTACATTCATGTTTATTTAAAGTTCTACTTGCAAATCCTAATGGTCCCTGGTTTTGACTTAACACGGCTCCTATTGCAAAGTTACTTGCATCTGTAGTCAAAGTAAATTCTTTTGAGAAATCTGGGTGTTTGTTAATGAGTGTGTCTTGCATCGCAAGTTTTACTTTCTCAAATGAGTCCTTATAATCTTTGTTTTCTATATTTATTTTGCTATTTTTCTTTAAACAAAGTGTCATGGGTTTTATAATTTTTGCATAGTCATTTATAAATTTGCGGTAATAACCTGTTAATCCTAAAAATGACTGTATTTCTTTTATAGTTGTGGGTATAGGGAATTTTTGTATTGTTTTTAACTTTTCTGGATTTGGTTTAATGCCTTCTGGAGTTATTATATGTCCTAAAAATTCACTTTCTTTCTTTAAGAAATCGCATTTGTTAAGAGATACTCTCAAATTTACGCTTTGGAGTTTCTTTAATACTTTTTCGAGAGAAGAGAGGTGTTCTTCTAGTGACGTGCTAAATATTATTATATCGTCTAAATATACATAACATATTTTTCCTACAAATTCTTTTAATACTTCATTCATCATACGCTGAAATGTCGCCGGTGCGTTTTTGAGACCGAATGGCATTCTAGCGAATTCATAATGTCCTGATAAAGTAGAGAATGCAGTTTTCTCTCTATCTTCTGGTTCTACCTCTATCTGGTAAAATCCTTTTGTCAAATCTAAAGTAGTAAAATAATTTGCTCTTCCCATTTTATCTAGAATATCTTCTATTATTGGTATGGGGAATTTATCCTCTTTGGTTACATTATTTAGCTTTCTATAATCGATGACGATTCGCCATTCTTTTTCTCCTGTTTTGTCTTCTTTTTTAGGTACTATCCATATGGGTGCGTTATATGGACTAGTGCTTTTTACTATTATTTGTTGTTTTAATAACTCATCTATCTGTTTATCTACTTCCTTTTTATGGACTTCTGGATACCTATAGATTCTGGAGAAAATTGGTTCATCACTTGTTGTTGCTATTTTATGTTTTACATGAGATGTGAAACTCAGGTCGTCTCCCTTGTGAAAAAATGTTTTTTCATTGTTTTTTAGTAATTCTGTTAATTTTGTATGCTCTTCGGCATTTAAATGGTCTAACCTTTTAGTTTCTAGTTCGTCGAAAATGGAACTTCGTGGTTCTATATTATTAAAGTAATTTATTTCTTTTTCATATTCTTTTTCTTCGTCTATACTGAAGAATAAAGGTATTATTTCATTATTTAATTCTAAAGTTTTTGTTCTAAAATCGATCTTACTTTGGTTAGGGATTAATATATTATTTCCTATAATTCCATTGAAATGTTGATTGAAATCTAGTATTTGGAATACACAATCTTCTACAACATTGTAAATAAATCTTTCTTTTGGGATTTTTATTTCTTCATTTATTATTACTGGAGTTCCTACGGTTTTTAAAGTTAAAGGTTTTTCTCTTTTTATGATATAGTTTTGTGGGGCATTATTTCTATTTATTAAACTATTCGTTGCTCCCGTGTCTATTAGCATTCGGATAGTTTGTTTGTTTTTTACTAGTTTAATAAATGGCAATCCGGTAACGGTGGTTCCGAGGCCGGATACTGAAAATTTTGGTTTGTTCTTAATTCCAATTCGTTATTAGAATGGTTTATTTGTTGAGGTTGTACTCTTCTAAGTTGACTACTAGTGGGATCTATTTCCATTTGTTCTACATTCTGACCTTTGTAATTGGGATTTCTATAGTTATTATTGGGATTATTATTATAATAGTTGACTGGTGGTCTGATATTTACTGGATTTTTTGGTTGAAAATTATTTTGATAAGGTTTTTATGGTATATAATTCTGTCTTTTAGGTTCAGATCTTTCTTCCCTTCTTTCTTCTATGAATCCTGCCTGAGTTAGTTCGTATAGGCTAGTTGGTTTTAGTGAGAATAATACTGTTCTCATATGAATAGGTAATTTTTCTTTAAAAGTGTCTAATGCAGTTTGGTTATTATGAGGTATATCAAGTGGTTTATTTTCTTGCACTGTTTTCTGATTTAATTCACATAACGTTTTCTGTATCTCGTTATAAAATGTCATTACATTGTTTTTGTAGTTTATTTGACGAAGGTCGTCGTATAATTGAAAGCTACTTTTGAATCCTCCAAAATTGCTTACTAATAATTCTTTTATCTCTATCCATTTATTTAGATGTGCATGAATTTCTACGCATCTTTTTGCTTTACCTATCAATTTTGATTTTAATATGTTGATACACATTAATTGTGATTGGTCATCATATTTATTCAATGTTGGAATAATTCCTTCTACATTGGCTATGAACGTATACAAGTCTTCTCTTCTACCGTCAAACGTACTTAGTTTCTCGATGTACTTAAGTGGGTCTAGTGTTAATGTTAAAGCCATTTTAATATTTTCTTTTTTAATTACTATGTCAAAACTACTTTCACTATTTTCACAATTATTTTTCTTAGAATTAATACTTAAAATATTCTTACAACTTGCTGGTATCGGTGCGTTTCTGATTTGTATCAAATGATCGTCTTCTTCGTCCGTTGTGCTTCCTTCTTCATATGAATCGGGTTTTGTTGGTTTCTTCCTTTTGAATAATTTGTTCATCTGCTCGGTCTCTAATTAGTTTTTCCTCTATGGAACTTCATAACATTAGTCGTTTACGTTGACATTGGTTATTAAACTAATTCACTTTGTAGTTTTTCTTTATCTGCTTTAAAGAATTCTACTTGGTTTTGTTCTTTATTTGTTTTAAAGATTTTATACTTAAACTCTGGGTTCACTAGAGTGTATAGATTTTTATGAATTTAAACACTATGTTCGATAGGGTATTCACAATGAGAATAACTTAAACTTTATGGTCTATAAAGTGTTTCCTATTTTGATTTCCACTGATTTTAAACTTTAAGTTCATTAAAGTATTCACGGAAGGTTTTACTTTGTGTGTGACGATTTTCGTTCGTATCACTAGATAGCTATTTTTATTTTTTTATGTAGTATACGTGTACATTTTTTGATAGCTATCCTACCGACTGCGCCAATTTTAACTAAAAATTAATGGTTTTTATTTTTCTAGAGCAAGAGCTCTTCTTTTATTTAAGTCTTCTTAAAAACTAACTACTATAAGCGAGAAACGCTACTATTTATGTGTTCAAGGCGCGGTTTCTTGTTTGGTGCTCGCATCGTCTCTTTTGTCGGTGCATCTGCCGTTTTATGACTTCGAAATATCCCTTCTTGGAAGGTCGTCTTATTTTTTCACATCTGCCGTTTTATAACTTCCATATGTATGTGATATCCCAGTTTGCTAGCTTTCCTGGGAGGTCGTCTTCTGTTGGCACATCTGTTGGGTTTTTCCGTTTAAAAGAGTCGATCCCTGTTTAGTTGGGCTGCTGACATAACCTATATATATTCAAATAGTACTACCCCGGCTAGTGTCTCGAATGAAACCTCAATGCCTTGTAATTCCTTAAATGTTGGTAACCTAGAGTGTTCAATTCCAGAAGTTCAAAATGCTCTTTCCTTTTTAAAATTAGATGCAAGGTTTCGATGGCATCCCGCCAATTTTACTTCAAAAGTGTTCTCATGCGTTTTCCGTGCCTCTTTGTTTAATGTTTAACTTGCCTCTGTGGACAGGAAATTTCTTGAAAGTCTGGAAGAACTCGTTCATAAGTCCATTTTTCAAATCTTGATCGAAACACGATATTACCAACTATCGTCCAATTTGCAAAATTTCACCTATCCCCAAGCTATTTGAAAAAATAATTTTTGAGAAACTTACACCGCTCGTAAAGGGAGCTATATCTCATTTGCAACATGGATTTGTAGCTGGTAGATCTTACCTCTACAAATCTCGCAGTCTTTTGTAACTCGGTGCTGAATAACCTGGAGAAAGGATTACAATCTGATGTAGTTTATACTGACTTTGCCAAAGCTTTTGACAGCGTTAATCACCATGCGTTAATTTGCAAACTTAAAAGATTCGGATTTCATTCCAACTGTCAAGAATGGATTCGCTCCTATCTCACGGATCGTATTCAGTATGTTCGTATAAAGGATGTACTTTCATCACCAGTTTATGTCACCTCCAGAGTGCCTCAGGGTAGTCACTTGGGCCCTTTGCTTTTCCTTTTATTTATTAACGACATACCCGAACAGTTTTTAAATTCCCATTGTCTGATGTCAGTCTGAACATGACTGCATACTTTTACAGGAAGATCTTAAAAGACTTTCTTTGTGGTGTCATAATAATACCCTTCGCCTTAACGTTTCTAAATGTCAAAGCATGTCATTTTGTCGTAACCTCTCCCCAGTATTATATACGTACATGATCGATAATATCCCAATGTCTATTATCTCCTCTAAAAAGGACTTGGGAGTCATATTTGACAAAAAACTCGACTTCTGTAAGCATGTTGACTTCCTGGTTGCTAAGAGTAATTCTGTGTTGGGTTTTATATTGCGGAACTCTTAAGACTTTCGTGATCCGCATACTCTTAAATGTCTATTCTTTGCTTTTTGGAATCCATTTTATGAAGTACATTCCATGAGAATCGAGAAGATCCAAAAAACGTTTTACTAGAGTTGCTGTTCGTAGATTACGTTGGAATATCGAAATGCCATAGTATGAGACAAGATGCAAATTATTAGGTATCTTACCTCATATCGACTGCCCTTTTCTTTTATCATTAATTGGTTTTTATGCTCTTATTGGACTCCGGAACGATATATTTTATATCAACTATTTCTAAAACAATCTGCTGGCTCCATTAGTATTGATGCTACAGGCTCAATCGTTGCGTACCCAAGACGGGTCAAAAAGCACTATATTTCTTTACCAAGCCGTAACCCAATACAAACAAAAAACATTTTCACTTTTCCAAATGATTTCGGAGAAGCATGATACTAATACACTTCAGTATTGGAGAATGGCTACGTTTAGGTGCGTCGGCACCTACCCATGTCGTTACTGAATTTCTTTAGCGTTGTTAAACGCATCTTTACTAGCGTTCAACAATATGGCACTTGATCAATACATGGACGAATGTTTGTGTCAAGCGACTACATCTAAATTACTTACGAAACGAATGTGCGTTATTCGAATTGATATAGTGACTAAAATAACTGATGACGATAAAAACTTTTCAGGTGGAAATGAACTTTGTGGTACATGCGTCCAATTTGATACTAACCGAATTTTCGAAATTAGAGAAGAAGATCAATGGTTCAAAAAAGGAAGGCCATCAAACAAAAAGATCGCGAAAAGCAGTAAATATTTTGGAGATAATTTAACAAGTAATTTATTTCATATCAGCTCAAACCAAAGACATCAGATCCCGATCTTACAAAATGGGAATGACACGTCTTTGTGTAAGTATTTTTATCTGTATGTATACAAATATTTTAGTATTTTTCTTTTTCTTACAGAGTCCTGCAAAAGGAGGCCAGTACATTTCATTAACAGACACTTGCGCCTTTGACTTTTTATTGTCCAAAATGCTTGTCATTCTTTGTGATAACATCGAAGCTGAAACTTTAGTTTTGGCTGCGGGTAACGAGATGACTTAGAACACCCGTACAGACGACGTACAGAAATACTGAAAGACTGAGCTGCAAGAAACTACTGACGAACAAAAATGTATGTTGTGATAACTTTCAATGCGAATGTCGCCAGCTTAGCTAGCTCACTGTTGAAGGGAATACCACGTCTTGCAGAAAAAACTAGCTGTAGCAATTGTCTTACAGAAAAATAAACTTCATTTGAGACAATAAGCTTACCAATAAACTCATTGAGAGATCCGGTTTTGCTAGTTGTGCAAGCAAAATTAAATCCATTTCCGGATAACGTGTTTCCTACGTTTGCAGAGCTGATGAAGTAACAACCTCATTTGTAAAAGGTAAATATTATTAATAGGTATATAAATTGTTAATAGCTAAAAAGTAATATAATTTTTATTTTTATTCCGTTGCAGGCCCTTTAATTAATGTTGAGGTTTTCGATGAAAAACAGATGGATTGCGGATTCCATTTAAATATGTAATCCCTAATATAATGCATAAAGGGTGCGTGTGATTATCGCATAATAGGAGTCATCGATTTTTATCCATCTACGACAAGAAGGTTATAATGCTGTTGGACATTACAGAGCGATATGCCGCAGACCCAATACAAACTGGATGATATTTTTGGTGACTTAATTTCGAAACCATCGGTAGTATCTGAAGATCATGTTATAAATCCACACTTGGTGATGTATTTTAGGGAAACTGGACAGAAATATTAAGAAATTGTAAATGTAATGTACAAATTATTTAGAGAATAAATTGTTTAAAAACTAATATAATCATTACAAATCCACATCAGTCAGTCTTTCAAAGTTTTCAGAACATTTTCTCCTACAGGTTTAAATATTACAACGATCTATTGACAAAATAATAAAAGGAAAAGGACATTTTTTTCACTTCCACCGCTGCTCTCAAATTTTCAAGGAAGGTATATTCACTTTGTTATTACATTTGTAACGCCAAGAAGGAGTCACCGGAGAACTCATAAAGTATATATATTCTGAATCAGGATCACATTCTGAATCGATTTAGCCATGTCCGTCAGTCTGTTGAAAGCACGATAGCGCCCAAATGAATTCACATAGGCGAATGAAATTTGGTGAAAGGACTTCTTTTTATCGTCGTCAGGTTGGTATTCAAAATGGGCTATGCCGGTCAAGTATTTCTGGTACTTCTCCAAAGACGATTAAACCACTTTGTTATTAAGTATGTCACACCTATACTATTTTTACAGTAGAAGCACTTTATAGAAATTTCATTGCGTTTTAAAATTCAATGTTTGCTAATGGCAGTTGATCTGAGTGGACCTCGGAGAACGGCTTCAACTTTATGGATACTATAACGCGGATGAAAGTGTGGGACTGGATGCAGCAAAAAACTGCATCGTAATAACCGTTTGTGGAGCCTATCGAAAAGGTGGCCAGAAGCCTCCAGTACAAGCAGAATGAGCAAATTGCGTACATCGCAACCAATTCCCAGTAGTGCTTGCGGAAGGAATGACTATCCATAAAAGCCAGGGAGCCACTTACTCTAATGTAGCAGTGTACATTCAGAGTAGGATAAGCAGAGCGGCTTTAAATGTAGCAAAAACGTTTTACTAGAGTTGCTGTTCGTAGATTACGTTGGAATGTCGAAATGCCATCGTATGAGACAAGATGCATATTATTTGGTATCTTACCTCTTTTTAAGCGTAGGCAATATTTTTCAATTATGTTCATTCGGGACTTGATAAACAACCATATCGACTGCCCTTTTCTTTTATCATTAATTGGTTTTTATGCTCCATCTAGAATGCTTAGAAATCGCTTTTTATTTAATGTTCCTTATCATAGAGCTAACTATGGTTGTAATGAACCAATTACCAGATGCCTGAGAGAATCTAATAATTATAGTAGTTTGTTCGAGTTTGATCTCAGTAGGGACTCATTTAAGAATAAATTAATTCTAACGTTAGGCTTTGGTGGTAGTATTTAAGTATTTAAACTTAACCTACTTCGAATTTTTGTTAGAAAAAGAATCTCAGCTAAGGGCCTTTTTCCAAAATATACAAAGCTTAATGCCCACCTCGAAGACATTGTCAACGATTCCATAATTACGCAATTCGACATCCTGTGTTTGGTAGAAACATGGACATTTCCTGGAGAACAATCCCCTATTCAAAGATTCGGCATATTACACCGAAATGATTGCAGTAGTAGCAATAGCAGCAGGCAAAAGCGAGGAATTATAGTTTACGGCAGGACCAATAGACTATCAGAAATGCAGTTTCTGTTCGAGCTTGATCTTAGCAATGACAGAAAATCATATCAGCATCCTTCCGCTACAAGGATTCTTTCTTTTTAGCTCTGTACCGGAATTCTACGTTCCCGAAAAACCATATGCACATCAACATTGATCTGATTTTACGAGAACTGCTGAGTGGCAATATCGCCGGACCGGTCAGAAAAGTTGTGGTTTTGAGAGATTTTAGCATATGCCGTAAAACAAATGATAGTGTTTTGGAAGAATCGCTCCGTGAAAAAGGCGTGTCTCCAGTATTTGATTAAAATACTTCCACAACAATCATAGGAACACAAATCGACTGGGCCTTTACAAACATACCCATTGATAATGTGAAAGCTACTACCTACGAAACCGCTCATAGCTATCATGAAGGCATTATTTTGCGTAAAAGTTAGAGTACGATCAAATTATACATACCTAATCTATATTACAATACAATATATATAAATTATCTCTTTAATTGAATTTTTATTAGCTTAGTCTTTCTCATATTTTCAATGAAAATATCTCCAGAGACAATGCATATATTATTAGTCAATCAATGTTTCTTCTATCACTTTTTTTCTATGAATTCGGCCTTATCGCAAAAAATTAAAAACCATTTCAGGTCAATTTTAAACTTAGTAATTTCTAGAATTTTGCGCAGTATAAATGATTACCTGTAGGTGGTCATACAATTTTAAGAAAACCTAAAAAATGTACGGAAGGGTTATAATAGTCAATAAATAATAAGAAAACCTAAACAAATTCCTAAAAAGCTATAATGTTACCTTGAACAGTTAACAACAGGTAGAATTGTAATTAGATTACTCAAAAGCTCATTTATATTATTTGTTGACCGATACCTGCTCAATGTAATTACGTACTACCTCATATGCCTAAAATTTTGCATGACTTGTATGCAGTGGATGGTATCAAGGCACCGGCAAGGCCGAAGATAACACTTTTACTTGTTTGTTAAATTATTAGGGTAGATTGCTTGGTGCATTCCCTCTTGTCAGTCGGATAATAGATTGTGCGTTACTATTACATACTTATTAATAAATAAATTTATAAAACATTGTATGAACTAAAGCATTAAAAAAATAAATAAATAAATATCATATTGAAAAGATAAAACTGGTACCCCAAGCGAATTGCACAAAAAATGATTACATTATCGTTTTAAATCTAGTCATTAAGGTATGAAACAAAATGCTTTTTCATTTACTAAATCAGTAAATGGAAAAACCTTTTGCATTGCATAAAAAAGAATTACAAATTGGTTAAACAGCTTAACGAAAGAAATGGAAACTTGCGACGGTCTCCAGAAGACACCTGATGAACAGCATATTTGAAGATGGCTATCGTCAGTTGTTGGGTCAGGATCATCGCAAGTTTCCCTTTCTTCACTAATGAACATAAATATAAGTTGCCATTATCAAAAAAGAAAATGAACGAGCTAATCTAATCCACCAGAAGTTCTTCCAAAGGACAGAACGCAACAGACCAAAGGAGTACAAAACAAGGTCTATCACCATGCAGACCGAGTTATGGCAGGACTATATAACAAAGGCACTGCACAAATTCCAAAGCATCACTTGTGGATATAACTAAAAGACGACTGAAATTTACACAGAATAGATCCACCGGCTTTATTTTTCGGAATCAGTGTACGCACTTCAATCAAGTAGATAGATCTGCCCTAAGACAATGAATATATCCAGGCTGACTGCGAAGGCAATGGGAGCAGCAAGAAACGCTATTTGCGATAACCACACAGGAAGGAAATTGCAAAAAAGCTATGTAAAAAGTCGGTATCCGTTTGGAGAGCTGAGCAAGTAGAAGAAATAATGCTACCAGGCCATAAAGAGCCCGGCTTTTATACAGAAGCAGCCTTTTTAAAGAACCAAAAAGGAATCCATATCAGCTATTATGAACCCTGATCCCTTCATATCCTTGGATTTATTAAAATGAACAACAGGGAAAAGCAGTATTCAGTATTTCAGGGTGTTATACTGGCACAATTATCAGACACACTTTTAACGACGTCATTCAATGCAAACACCCACATCCATATCAATCGCTGCAACAGGAGGCGTAGTGAGAAAGTTTCTTAAATTTGTCCAAAAAAAAACAAAATCCTATCACATATTCTTGTACAAGGCAATATTATATTAAACAAATTACCGCTATACAGTCTCACAGATGTTATTGTAATCCAACGACACAATAGCTATAACAACATGGCCCATATGAAATGAATCAAAGAAAAGACCAAAAAAAGTAAAAATGACTTGTTCCAAGACCCTTTCAAATACTGCAGTGCTCGCATTTACTAACTAAATGTGACAGTTGAGGATTACGCAAATACTTGCTCTAATTCCAACTTCCGTGCTATACCCATATGACCCACTTCATAAAAGTTTATTCCAATTTCTTGAAATCAACGAATGTCGAGAGCTCGAACTTTCCTACTTCTTTCTATTGTGCCATTAATCATGGCTAAAGATGAAGGTATTGCGAGAGCTGTTGTTGCCTTTGGGTTAGTCAGCTATAAATAGTTTTTTTTTTTATGAATATTGATCATTAAATTTATTTTTTTTTTTTTCATTAAAATACATTTATTTGAAATTATCTTTTTTTGCCGTGTGTTTCCTTTGAGCAATTATAACAATATTTTGTTAAATTATTAGGGTAAATTGCTTGGTGCATTCACTCTTTTCAGTCGGACAATACTTATTAATATAAATAACATTTATGAACTCCAAAACGTTGTATGAAATTAAGCATTCAAGAAAGAAATAAATAAATAAATAAAATAATAAAAATATGGAACTCCTACCCATGTGTCATAATAAATAAAGAAGCCGATATTGCTGCTGATGTAGAAAGAGGCCGAATCAACGCTCATAATAAGCCAAACTTCGGTACTCGACTCTTAAAGATATTCACAGTTTTTCGTGTAACGTCGTGGGGTACAAACGTGACGAGAACTTTCTCTCTAAAACTTATTTTTTTTTATTTTTTAAAGTCTCCTAATCCCTACCAAAATGTCTTGCGGCATTTGCAGCCTCAAAATTGATAGAGCAGATCTGAAAGTGGAGTGCATTGATTGTAAGAATCTTTTTCATGGAAACTGCGCCAACTTAAAGGCGACTGAATTAGATTTTATGAAAAAGAATAAATCTGCATGGCGGTGCATATATTGCACCAAGAAGCGACGCACTTCTATTTCTGATGCTAACACTACAATTCGCCAGCAAATCCAATCATCAGATATAATACCATCATCACTCAACACAAAACAAACACAGAACATTAAACAGTCAACCACTGCATCCTCATCTACACCAGAAGAATCTTTGAATCCTCTACAAGAATCCAACCATACAATAACTCTTGAAATGGTTTATAAAGAAATAATATCGCTTAAAACCATACAAAGCAAACAAATTGATTCACTAGCAACCGCCAATAAACAATACGAAGAAAAAATTAATTCTCTGGAGCAGAAGGTCAATAACCTGGAACAGCAATTGCTTGAGAAAAGTATAGAAATCATTAATGTTCCTATCGAAAACACTAACAACACACCAACAACAAACACGGAACTCGCTCTTAAACTTTTTCGTAATGGACTGAACGTTGAAGTCAGTGAGAGGGACATTGATTACTGTTACATGAGACAAATCAAACTTCGCTCACCATCAGCTGATGTTGCATCTTCTTCTAAATCAAGGGCATTGGCAGCGGTGAACAACACAAGAAACGTTTTGCACGTCAAATTTATCTCTCGGAGCATGAAGGAGAAAATAATGAGAGCCAAGAATGAAGCGAAAGGAAAATTAAAAACGACTGTTATCAGCGCTCATGCAGCAATCGGTAATATTTACATCAACGAAAGCCTGACATATAATTCTCGACAACTTTACAAAGCAGCAGCAGCAGTTAAGCATTCTATGAACTTTAAATATTTGTGGACTAAAAATGGGATTGTTTATATGAGGAAAAAAGAGGGTGATATTTCTTTTAAAATTACTTGTACTTCTGATTTGAAGAAACTGACATAATGAGCGTAGTTAACTTAAATCTAAACAATCCCATTCTCCATTCCAATGTAAACAAAAATAATGTAAATAATGAAATGTATGCTCCATGTATTGAAGAAATTTTTTGCATCCATCAAAACATTCGAAGTATGAGAATGAATTTTGATAATTTTTTAGTGCAATTGCAGTCTCTTAACAAGTTACCCATTTTAATTATTCTAAGTGAGATTTGGGTGTATGAAAGTGAATTTGGCTCTTTTAATATAGATGGTTACATACCTTTTGGGAACTGCAATGAAAATTATTCTGCCGGCGGTATAGCCGTTTTCATAATGTACAACTCGCATAACTGACTCAACAATTACCTGTATCGACCATATTTTTCTCCGCCTACATAAGGATAACAATTCTTTTTTCTTCAGTGAAGTGCATGATTATAAAATTACTGATCATCACTTATGTCTACTTAAATAAAGGGTGATTTTTTAAGAGGTTTAGAACTTTTTTTAAAAAAAAAAACACAAAAAATTCGAAAAAATGAATGAAATATTTATTTGAATCGATAGTTTGAACCTTGCAATTTAATGTTTCAAGATAATTTCATGCAAATGTTGACCGCGGCTGCGTCTCAGGTAGCCCATCCGCTGAGTCCAATTTTGGCATACTCTTTCACACATATCGGCCGGTATCTCACGAATGAATGCATGGATGTTGGCTTCCAGTGCGTCAATCGAAGCGGGCTTGTCCCTATACACATTAGCCTTGGCATACCCCCACAAAAAATAATCTAATGGTGTCAAATCGCACGATCTAGGCGGCCAATTGACCGGCCCGAAACGTGAAATTAACTGTTCACCAAACTCGCCTCGCAATTGCGCCATTGTTTCGCGTGCTGTGTGGCATGTGGCACCGTCTTGTTGAAACCACATATCATGCAAGTCAAGAACTTCCATTTCGGGCAAAAAAAAGTTTGTTATCATCGCTCGGTAGCGTTCACGATTGACAGTAACGCTGCGATTCGCATCATCTTTGAAGAAATATGGCCCAATAATGCCGCCGGCCCATAAACCGCACCAAACAGTGGCTTTTTCGGGATGCATTGGTAGCTGTTGCAATGCTTCTGGCTGATCTTCACTCCAAATGCGGCAATTTTGCTTATTTACGTACCCATTCAACCAAAAATGAGCCTCATCGCTGAACACAATTTTTCGATAAAAAAGCGGATCCTCGGCCAGCTTTCCAAGAGCCCATTCACCAAAAATTCGGCGTTGTGGTAGGTCGGCTGGCTTTAGTTCTTGCACCAGCTGTATCTTAAAAGGCTTTACGCCCAAATCCTTCCGCAAAATTTTCCACGTAGTGCTGTAACAAAGGCCTAACTGCTGGGAACGGCGCCGAATCGACATTTCGCGGTCTTCTGTCACACTAGCTGATACGGCCGCAATATTTTCTTCACTACGCACAGTACGTAAACGTGTTGGTGGTTTAATGTCCAACAAAGTAAATTTGGTGCGAAATTTGGTCACAATCTTCCGAATAGACTGCTCAGAAGGTCGAGAATGCCGATCATAAAATGGAAGCAGCGCGCGATGAACATTTCGAACCGAGCACGAATTTTGATAGTAAAATTCAATAATTTGCAAGCGTTGTTCATTTGTAAGACGATCCATGGTTAAATTGCAAACCAAACTGAAGCTGTTTGACAGTGACACAAGGTACTAAACACACGTCAGCTGTCAAAACCAGTGTTGCCAAAACCAAACCAGCTAAAAAATCACCCTTTACCATGTGGGTATCGCATCTAGGAAAACTAACGTGAACAGGATAAAGACTCGAGTTGACTACCAAGATCTTTGCGAAAAACTCAGGTACGAATTTTGGGAACCAGTTTTTTCTGAGAATGATCCTTCTGTGTCATACGATAGTTTTATATTTATTTTATCAAATCATATTAATAGTGCAACTTCCGTTGTAAATATTAGCCAGCGCAATACATTCTTAAAACCCTGGATGTCAATGAGACTATTAAATCACATAAAACGTAAAAATGAGTTCGCAAAAAAATGTAAAAAACATCCAAACAATACAAGTCTAAAAATGTATTACGCTAAATTGTGCAAAAAAAGTAAGAGTTTGGTCGCACAAGCACGTGACACATACTACGCCAATCGTTTAAGACAATCCAGTGGAGATTCTAAGAAAGAAAGGGGTTTAGTAAATAGTATATTAGATTGAAAAAAAAAGTCAAATGATATTCCGCATATAGAGATCGAAAATTCAATGATATCTGATCCACGCTCAATTGCAAACCATTTTAATCAATTTTTTGTCAATGTCTCTGAGACTTTGTAACCTTTTGAGTCTCCTTCCAGTAGTTGCAACTGTAATATTGCATCGGGCTTAGCCGAAGAAGTAATGCAAAGTAATAGTTTCAGGTTTCACCAGATAACATCTTATGAAATTTTTAAAACAATCATGTCCTTGCAAAACAAAAAAACATGCACCAGTGATGGTATATCTGCCATACTATTGATAAAAATTGCGTGGGAAATTGTCGATGTTTTGTGTTATCTCTTCAACCTCAGTGTTAGCAGCGGTAAGTTTCCCACGTCTCTAAAAAAGGCAGAAGTTATTCCGTTGTTTAAACGGGGGAATAGCAATTGTATAAGCGACTACAGACCGATTTCCCTACTTCCTACGATGTCTAAAATTTTTGAAAAATTAATGAAATCAAGAATAATCTCGTTCTTAAACCAAAATAATTTTTTTTCGGTAGACCAATTATGGTTTTAGGGCAGGTAGATCCACGGAAGACGCCATCTTAAAAGTCTGTTGCGATCTGTTTAATGGTATTAACAAAAGTCAATCAACTATGGCTCTCTTCATTGACATGACCAAAGCATTTGACATGGTAGATCTGCAAATATTACTGGATAAGTTATATAGGGCTGGTTTTAGAGGTATGACACATGAATGGTTAAGGTCATATTTGTTGGAAAGGGAACAAAGAGTTTTCGTAAATGGGTCTTACAGTCTATCACTCAATCTTAAAAATGGTGTACCACAAGGGTCCGTGCTAGGTCCCATAATGTTCCTTATCTACATTAACTCTCTTTTCATTCAAAGCTTTCATGGCAATCGTAGTGCATTTGCAGATGACATTGCTTTCACGTACACTGACCTTTCGCTCCATGAATGCGTCTCAAAAGTTAGCTCAGATCTTCAATTACTTCGGGTCTGGTTTAATGCCCACAAGCTTCTTATCAGTCAAAAAACAAAAATAATGAACTTCAAGCTTTCACAAGATGTCTTAGAAAATTTCGAGTTCATTTTTCACTCAAGCATTTGTCAGAAATTTATCTTACCACTACATACCTGTGGGAGGCACAACTTCAACGTAAACGGACAATGTACAACTAGTTGTTTCAAAGTTGAATTAGTTGATTCCTACAAATATCTCGGTGTGTTCATTGACAACAAACTTAATTGGAAGGTCCAAACTCAAAATTTAAAATCTCATATGGCGTTAGTAACACGTAAAATGTATCATTTAAAACCATACTGCTCGAAAAGAGTTCTTTCAATGTTCTATTACGGATTAGTTCATTCGAAACTCCAATATGGAATCGTTAGCTGGAAGGTGCATACATGAATACTTTAAGACCACTATTGATTGCCCAAAAGCATATAATTCGAATTATGTGTGGAAAAAATCGTTATGCGGAAAGTTGGCCTCTTTTTATCAATTTGCGAATATTTCCACTGAGAAATCTCTACGTTTTTAAGGTACTGAAAGAGTTTTTTAAACGAAGCGGTAATTTTCCTTCTAGAAATTCTTCAATCTACAGCTTACGAGTTAATAACATGGCTTTATTTGACATTCCACGCGTGCACAAATCTCATTTTATGAACTTTTACTTAGTTTCCTCGATTAGAATGTTTAATAAACTCCCTTTATCCATACGATCAAAACAAAACTTTCACTCATTCTTGAAATCACTTAAAGACTATCTTTTTACTGTGAACCCTCTTAACCTGGAGATACTTATGAAGTAAGAACTTAATACAAAAAAGGCAATAAGATTCTTCACATACTTTAAATTTTTCTCAATATCTGTCCTTAACAAAAGATCAACTGATGGTACCCCACGTCAGTTATTCCTTTGTATGCAAATTGTTTTTTTTATAAGCTATCATTCAACACTAACTGTTAAGTTAAGAATGATAATGAATTTATTATAGTCACTTTATATTATTAAGCAGAATTACTATTGTAAACTAGTTTATAGTGATAATGAATAAATATAATATAATAATAATAAAAAAATAATAATAAATAATAATATTCGCTGCTGGCTTCCACTGTGGGCATGCATTATGACGAAGAGTTTTGGATATGGACGTAGCCAGTAGCGCAGGACCGGATAGTGATTTTAATTTTATTAAGCATTACATGTTAAGAAACGACAGACACTTGCCCCTTTGACTGCTTCCTATTCGAAATGACGAGTTTATGACTATTGATTTAGATAATAAGAAGGCCGCAACGAAAAAGCATTCGGATTGCAAAAATTGCGAACAGTTAATTAAAATAACTGATCCTGATAAAATTTTTCAGGTTGAAATTAACTTTGTGGTACATGCTCCAATTTGATACTAAAAGAGTTTTCGAGATCAGGAAAGAAGATCAATGTTCCAAAAAAGGAAAGCCATCAAACAAAAAAATCCCGAAAAGCAGTAAATATTTTGGGGTGAATTTAACAAGTAATTGATTTCATATCAGCTCAAACCAAACACAATCGGGTCCCGATTTTACAAAATGGGAATGACACGTCTTTGTTTAAGTATTTTTATCTATAAATAAGTTCTTAATTTATAAAAATATTTTCATATTTTTCTTTACTTACATAGTCCTGCAAAAGGAGGCCAGTACATTTCTTTAACAGACACTTGCCCCTTTGACTGTTTATTGTCCATAATGCTTGTCATTCTATGTGACAACATCGAAGCGGGAACTTTATTGTTGGCTGCGGGTAACGAGATGACTTAGAACACCCGTACAGACGACGTACAGAAATACTGAAAGACTGAGCTGCAAGAAACTACTGACGAACCAAAATGTATGTTGTGATAACTTTCAATGCGAATGTCGCCAGCTTAGCTAGCTCACTGTTGAAGGGAATACCACGTCTTGCAGAAAAAACTAGCTGTAGCAATTGTCTTACAGAAAAAGAAACTTCATTTGAGACAATAAGCTTACCAATAAACTCATTGAGAGATCCGGTTTTGCTAAATGTATAAGCAAAATGAAATCCATATCCGGATAACCTTTGCAGAGCTGATGAAGTAACAACCTCATTTGTAAAAGGTAAATATTATTAATAGGTATATAAATTGTTAATAGCTAAAAAGTAATATAATTTTTATTTTTATTTCGTTGCAGACCCTTTCATTAATGATGCGGATTCCATTAAAATAATACGTACTCACTAAAAGAATGCTTATCGCATAATAGGCGTCATCGATTTTAATCCATCTGCGACATTGCAAGAAGGATATAATGCTGTTGGACATTACAGAGCGACATGCCGCAGACCCAATACAAACTGGATGATATTTTTGGTGACTTAATTTCGAAACCATCGGTAGTATCTGAAGATCATGTTATAAGTCCACATTTAGTGGTGTATTTTAGGAAAACTGTATAGAAATATAAAGAAATAGTAAATGTAATGACAAATAAATTATAAAAAAAAATCGTCTACGTCTTTACCACCTGTACCTACCATCCACGTCACCCACAGCGTCCATTGTTAGTAACCAGCCTACAATTAATTATTTGCGTGTTTTTAGCACGCTTACAATATGGTACTAAACCTGTGGATATAATCAACTTTATAAGAAATCAGATGTCAAAGCCTTACACCGAAAACCTGCCGGACCGAATATCAGCCTCATTTAAGTTGCTCGCTCCCTCGGACATTGGAAAAGTTTTAGGAAACCCTAATTTTTGTCCGAAAAATATGATTGTAAAGGAGTTTACCCATCGTCCTAACAACTCTAATAGGAAGCCAAAAAACCTACTGAGCTTGCCTTCTTCTATCAAAATGTGAGAGGGCTAAGGACAAAATTTACGAAGTTCTTGCTATAGCTCCTCATCTGATATCGTATTCATCGCAGAAACTGGATTGGATGACAGCTTTTGCGATGCTGTTATTTTTCTTTAAATCGCAGTGATCGTCATCTGAAAATAGTTCATTTGAACGATTTGGTGGTGTTCTTATAGCAATCAGAAAAGATTTAAATCCTAATTAACTAAAACTTGACGATTTCTCGGATATCGAAGTCTGTGGCAGTAAATTTGATCTCGTCTCATCGAAAGTCTTCATCGTGTTTGTCTATATACCTCCTAGAACACAGCTTTCCGTAGTGATTAGATACTTGGATGCCATTCGCTATGTTGAAAATCTTACATCCGCTTCTGACAGACTTTATGTCTTTGGTGACTTTAACCAAATTTTTATTGATTGGACAGCCTGAGGTATTGATTGTACGTATCTTACCCATGCCAATACCCATTGAGGCCGAAATCATTGACTGCTTTCAATCGATTAGACTCTTTCAAATAAACCCAATTAAAAACCATCAGAATCCCTCGTTGGACCTAATATTCTCCAATTATAACGATGATAAGTATGTTACTAGAAGTCTAACTCCGCTGTTTCCAGAAAACACCTATCATCCCTCCTTATATTTGTTTTGTCATACAGAGTTTAGTGTTTTAAATATTTCTTCTTCCTACAAATTTGATTTTAAAAACGGTAACTTTTATAATAACATCTGTAATGAGCTTTGCAATTTTAACTGGAGTCCATTTTTAACTCTAGGAGTAGAAGAACTCTGCTCGCTATTTTATCGCGTCTTAAGGAACTTAATTTTTGATTTTGTCCCAGTTGTTCAAATTGAAAATTTTATCAATGGTATTTGTCCTTGGGATAATGATTACACGCGTGGACTTAAAATTCTTAAAAATAGAGCCTATAAGAAGTGGCGCTCGAGTAGGTGGAATGATGACTGTACTTTATATCGTCAGCTCAGAACCGAGCTTAAACCTTCTATTCACCATACCTACTCAGCTTATATCAATGATGTCGCATCAAAAATCAAGTCATCATCTACATTTTTTAAATTTTGTTAATTAACATAAGAATAGTGATGGTTTTTCGGCTTCTTTCTCCTATGAAGATCAGTACCCGCATTATCTGCAATAGTTTTGAATGCATTTTTTCAATCAGAGTATTCAAATCCCGGTTCAGTTATAGATGAGCACTTTATTTCTTATTTAGCTGCACCACATTCCTCTGTTTTTAGTCACATTGACTTTCCCGTAGATTATGATACTGAATAAACTTAGAAATTTCTCTCTAAATTTCAATACTGGACCCGATGGTATTCCAGCAGGCTTTTTAAAAATGTCTGCCCTTCCTTAACATTCCATATTTTGCCACATATTTAATGTATCGTTGAAGACATTTATTTATTTATTTATTTAGCAGAACTCTGCTATTTAAATTCAGTTTTAGCAATTCAACTTAAAAAAGTAGGTATATACATTTTTCTAATGCTATTATTTTATGGAGGATAATTACATTTAATGAATTCATTTACATATCTTTTAAATATTATTAAATTTGTTTCGCTTTTTGCTCTGTGCGGAAGTGTGTTAAATAATCTACATCTCTTATACAGGATACTGTTTTGAGTAACATTTTCAATATAATTAGGCAGCCTTAAATCTTCTCTACTTCTTAGGTTATACTGCTCGGATTCCCCCACACATCTCAAATATTTATGCAGAAGATTATTTTTAATTTAGAAAATAAAACACAATACATTAACAAAGATTCTTTGCCTTACGCTTAACCATTGAAGAATATTAAGGATAGTTCTCATTGGTGTAAGGCGATTGCTTTTCAATATAATACGCATGGATTTATTTTGTAGGCGTTGCAATTTTAACAAAACATTATCAGAACAAAGGTACAAAATTGAAGAACAATACTCGAAGCGGGGTTTTATCGTAACATTATAAACATTAATAGCGCACATTACAGATAACTTGCTTCTTATTATGTTAAAGAATGCATTTTTTTTAAAATTTTTTTGACTATATTATTAATATGTACAGGGTGTTTTTTTTAGAGGTATAGAACTTTAAGTTGGCAACACTATTTTAACTGCCGGCCATTTTGTCAGCTGTCAAGCGATTTATTTTTAGTTTGGTTTGCCATTTCATCATGAACAAGTTGACAAATGAACAACGCTTGCAAATCGTGCAAATTTATTTCGAAAATAATGGTTAAGTTCGCGAAGTTTACCGCAAGCTTTTTGTTCAGTCATGAGGCTCATTTTTGGTTGAATGGCGACGTCAATCCACATGAGACCCTTGAGCCGCCATTACATCCACAAAAACTGACTGTTTGGTGTGCTCTAGGGGCTGGTAGAGTCATTGGGCCATACTTCTTCCGAAATGATGCTGGAGAGTCAGTTACCGTTAATGGAGACCGGTATAGAGCCATGATAACCGACTATTTTGTTCCCGAATTGGATGGCATGAATGTGGATGAGATGTGGTTCCAACAAGACGGCGCTACATGCCACACAGTGCACGTCACAATCGATTTATAGAAGGAAACATTATGATGAGCGCATAATTTCGCGGAATGGACCTGTCAATTGGCCACCAAGATCGTGTGATTTGACACCATTGGATTATTTTCTTTGGGGATATGTGAAGTCGCTCGCCTACGCCAACAAACCAGAAACGTTGGGGGACTTGGAAGTCAGCATTCGTGGCGTAATTGCCGACATACAGCCCCAAAGGCTCGAAAAAGTGGCTGAAAATTGGACCTCTAGACTTGGCTTTATTCGAAGCAGCCGCGGCGGCCACATGCCCGAAATCATATTTAAACATTAATGGCATAAAATTATCCTTCCACTAAAGCCAAATTGATGGATATTAAAACAATTTTTTTGTGTTTTATTTCAATTCGAAGTTCTATACCTACCTCTAAAAAAAACACCCTTTATATCAAACTGTCATCTAAACTATGCCTAGATATTTTATTATATTGACTTGTTCTATTTGTTCAATATCGATCTCCAGGTTGAGGCTGATGTTTTGTTTGAGGGCCATACATTTCGTTTTTCTACATTCAGTTTTATTTTGTTCGCTTTCAACCACTCGTTAACTCTGTTTAGGTCTTCTTATAAAAGTTTCTCACATTCGTCCGCATTCTTTCCCGATATAAAAATAAGTGCATCTTCGGCAAAAAGCACAACTTGAGAGACTGTCGAAGAACTTCTTTAATGTCATTTAAGTAGATGATAAATAGAAGTGCCCCCAGAATCGATCCCTGAGCAACTCCGTGCCTTATTTCGATGCTCTGCAACATTACGCCATTAACTGATATTTTTTGTGTTCTACTTGATAGATAGGACGAAAACCAGTCTTGTTCCTTCCCTCTTACACCATAACTACTCAGCTTTGCCAATAATATTTTCCGATCTATTGTCTCAAAGGCTCTTTTGAAATCAAGAAAAACAGCAAACACGAACTTTTTTTCTGCTACTTCCTCTTTCCAGCTTATAAGTACATTATTTAGCGCTGACTCGCAAGAGTGTTTTTTTCCGAAATCCGGACTGGTTTTCAATGAAAAGATCTTTAACTTCAAAGTAATCTTTCCTAGGAAAAATAATATTGAAAACTATATAGAGGGATCTGTAAACAATCGTTCATCCCTAAACTGTGTGATGAGTTGGTGACTGATAAGTTAAATTTGTTTTGTAGAAATTTGATTTGCAATAACTCACAGGGTTTTGTGAATCCTTTTACAATTTTTTTTATTAGTGAGATATCTAAGGATAATAAGGTCGATGCCATTTACACTGAATGTTTGAACGAGTTGACCACAAGCTTCTTCTTTACAAACTTGAACGTTTAGGGTTCCCTACAGTGTTTCTTAAATGGCTATCCTCTTTAGGAAACACATACCAATTTTTAAAGTTTCGAGGACACTTATCCAAAGAAATTATGGTATCATCCTGTGTGCCTCAAGGAAGTCACATAGGCCCACTCTTTTCTATTTTATTCGTTAATGATGTTGGCAAATTTGTTCCACATTGCAATATCCTGATGTTTGCCGATGATTTTAAAATATATTCTTCATGCAATGATCCGAAGAGTTTAGATTGATTGAATGCACATCTCCAAAACTTCGTTTTGTGGTTCACTAAAAACTACTTGCCCCTTAATGTAAGTAAATGTTCGGTCATTACTTTTTCTCGTCGTACCTCGCCTTTCATTTACGCTTATTCCTTCGACCGTAATGTTATTCCGCAATCCGCATGTATATTTGATACAAGATTTATTGGTTGTGTTAGATAGTCAACTATCATACATTTACCACTATGAATATATCTCAAATAAAGCCAATAGAGAGTTCACCGACCCCTACGCGCTAAAAATTTTATATTTGTCGTCTGTTCGATCGCTGTTGGAATATGCGTCCATTGTTTGGTGTCCATACTACAACACTCATGTTGTAAGAATCGAAGCAATACAAAAGAGATTTCTTAGGTTTGCCCTCAGACGTCTTCCTTGGTCCGATTTGAACAACTTACCCCTTACTCAGCCCGACTACAACTTATTGGACTCGAGTCCCTTGAAGTTAGGAGAAAGGTGTCTAGAGTTGTTTTTCTCCACAGAATACTTATTGGGGAGATTCACTGTCCTGATATTTTAAGTCTTTTAGGTCTTAATGTTCCATCACTTAATTTGTGTAATAACAGATTCTTTTATATTCCTCGTTCTCGTTAACTGAAATAACATAACATCATTCATCACTGTTTACTAAAAATCAGTGTGTCCTGTCCAAAAAATTCTCAGTTAGAATAGAAAAATATGTATATCTATCTTATACATATAATAAAACTCTAGCCCTTCATATGTTAACGGTTGGTGTGAAAACTACTGCACAGATTTAAATTAAACTTTTTTTGAAATGTCCTTCAGATCCTGAGAGGGACATAGGCTATTCCTTTCATTGCCATGCCTTTTTGTGGGGCGTTTTTGACCGAAATGCGTTTTTTTTTCTGAGTTTACTGCCTTTTAATCGCCAATACTCCAACAATTCTTAATCAATGCAAACAAAACAAAATACTTAATAGAGCCAACACTTCCATAATTATTTTAAGTCATCAATCAGCTTTCTGTGTTATCTAGAAGCTGAGCTACAACCCAAGATCTAACATGAAACAAATAAATTTATTTTCTCAAACCGAAAATGATCAGCAACCGTTGTTCTTGATCGTTGTTCTGCTTTGGGGTGGTTGGCTGGCGCACATCACACAAGCACATACATTTCAACAAAAACTGCGCGAAGTTTTCTCCGATTAAGTGAAACGAAAGAGAAGTATGCGAGGTGAATGAGAATGAGCATGTACATATGAAACAGCGACAATGTTTTCCTGAGGAAATGCGCAGATGACTGATGAGGATGACGTCCGATGATGGGCGCATGGTGGTGTTAATATCCACAATATTATTTCTGTAGTTACTGTAGCAGTATATTTACCTCTTGCGTTTCACACGCTCAAGCTCAACTATGATTAAGGGAATTACTTTTCTTTCATTCATCATGCCCGTAGCGCCGTAGCCCGAACCAGTACAAAAGACGCGACGAAAGAGAGTCGACGGCCGAAGAGAGTTACAGTCATAGGAAATCTAAGAGAGAACTTTCAAAATTTGCGGGGGAATCGGGTAGGAGCGCTGTTATGTTATTTCAAAATATACGTTTTGTTATCTGTTGTCATTTTTGCACAGAAAATTCAAGGTAGCCGTCATATAATCCTAATATTATAAATGCGAAAGTGAGATTATTTTAACGACCGCAAAACTAATTTTTATGAATTTTGGTATAGGGATAGATGGAACCTCTGAGAATGACATAGGCTACTTTTTGTTGCGAAAATAAAACGTGAAGGGGATGAAGTATGGGATCCAAGTTTAAATGACGAACCAATTATTTCTCAAGTTAGGGATAATAAAATTCAACGTAGGTATCTATACTTTTGGTAAGAAATAAATATATTTGCTGCGTATTTTACCAATGAATTTAAATGTGTAGGGCTAATTGGTTGGCTTGAAAGATAGGATAGCATTAATTCTACGCAGACGAAGTCGCGGGGACCAGCTGGTATATAATAATTTTAAATCTTAAATGCAACTTCGCTTTAGCTTCAATCCGACTTTGTATGTACTAAAACCCACCCGATGCACTCCCCTTTTACTTGTTGCCGATTCGCGTTCTCATGGCAGAGTTATATTCAGAGATTTTCGCTATTTTTTGGCTTAAAACTCGAGTCATGTCATTTCTCATGTGTGATGTAGTTTCTAAGCTGGAGAGTGGAGACGATAACATTGCTGGGCATTGTCATATCTGTGATGTGTGTTGTGAGCAGAGATAAGGGGATTTGAAGATATGTATATGTTTCCCTTATCTATGGTTGTTTTTATATAACTCGCGGACGAATATCGTTCTTTCTCAGTATTATAAAATAAGCGCCCATTTCATTTAATACAAATTGTCATATCATGACCCGAAAGCAAAAAGGTTCCAACATGAACTGCTTCTGTATGTTCATTTCTGTCGATTTTAATAATATTGCCTTAACCATTGCCATCATTTACGTGGCTCTCCGTTCAAAAATTCCATTTCGAACACAGAAAAACTATGACCATATAGCGAATCACCAACTAGCAATACAAAAAGAATATAGGTACCCTTTCCAAGGACATTGTTCACCACAAGCTTGTTAAATATGTACACCGACGTCTAAAGGTCGTACAGTTAAATGAAAGGCAATCCTTGTCTAATCCTGCCGCAACTTTACAATGAAAATTACTGTTTAATAGACATTTACAAAACCCAAGCACTAAAAGTATTTTGTTATCTTTTCACTTTATCACGAAAATTATGCAAATTAAGGGTTACTCGACCTGCTGAGCACGATTTTATCGAAAAATTGAAATCTCCATGATGTACCTCTGAGAACAAGCTTTAACTTTTCCCAACTGGTTGAAAATATCCATATACCGTCAATAACATAAAAGATTCTATGTGTACTCTTCACACATTAAAAGTTACCGGTATAATCCTGCTGCTATGAAAACATTCTTAATCCTAAAGCAACACACATTTGGAGAAACGGCAAAATCAAATTTACATACATAGTGGTCCAAAACTAAAAACCATAAACGCTGCGCAGAGGATTACCTGCGGAAGTATGTGGAAAAGGGAGTGAAGCGTATCCCTTTTTTTGCACCAGTTTATATCAGTATTTAAAAGTAATGAGTTTACGAAAACATACGGTAGAGCTTCCACGTAATATGGATAAACGGTAACTGCACTAAACCTCCAACAAGATATTTCCATACATAAGCACATAATTGCCAAGTTTGTCCTGGCTCTCTCAGGTGGACAGAGGTTGCAGAGCAAAAGTATAAGTATAGAACGGGATGAGATTTGAGATTTGATCAAACAACGGGCGAAGTTTTTTTTTTTCATTCTTAATTTAGTCCTGTTTATCTATTGCAAATGAAAACTCAGCGAATTTATTTTTGATGTTTTTTTTTTCAGTCCAATTTGCTGAAAACTTCAAAATAGATCTGGGGGACTACAGTAAGTGGAATACAAAAATATAACCAATTATTCATTAAAGGACATTTTGAGTGAAGTCCAACACAATTTGTCACATTAAAAAAAAAAAAAAAATTCGAAACAAAAACCGTTCACAGGAGCAACAACAATGTTAACGGTAAACGGAGGAGCTGATATTATTGTGCAAGTTTTTCTGTGCTGTGTATACAGAACAAGGGACTTTGACGAATAATTTACGAATTAATTCAAATGGAAAGCCGTAGATGGGGCGGCTGGAAATTTGTTTGCAAATCCATTGACAGTTTTTTTTTTTGTTTGCTTGTCAAGTTTTTCGCATTCGTCCATTCAATTGTATCAGCAATGGCGGACATAACATAGCTGAAGAGAATACACAGCGCAACGGCATAAAAAAAAGAACATGGTAATTCCCGGCCAATTGTCTATGATGGTGGAATGTGAATTAAACTGTTTTCAGCTCTATCTGAGCCTTTGGATACAGCAAATAAATAACAAGGGATGACACATGTTTTGTTTCAACAAATAAAATGATTTGTTTCGTTCGTTTGCGTTTCCTCGTATCTAGTGTTGGTGAAAAATGATTACTGTGATGCTGTGCTGATGAAATCTATAGAATTTTGCATTCGATTGGTATATTTGGATCAATTTGTTGATCCGTAGTTACACAATGTAGTACTTGGTGTGCTTATAGTGAAACTCAGGAAGTCAACAATTTAAGCGGATGTTAAAAGCAAGTAAAAATGAGTGTGAGTTTATTGAACCCTTGAGCAGACAACGTTAAAGCGGATTAAGAGTGTCAGACAACAAAAATTTAATAAACAAAAAAAAAAAACATTAAATCTGTAAAATGCTTATTTGAAACCGGCCTATTAAATATTTTTGTAGTAAGCCTAGTATACTCATGGTTGGTTGGTTGGTTGGTTTAAGTGGCTCTATTTCCCGTTTCCTGACGAGGGAAAAACACAAGTAACGCATTGAGCTCCGTTTTGAGACCACAACTAGCGGAACCTGCCGAGAGGTCATCATAAAAGGGATGACCTAGTACACTGTGTCTGGTTTAGTGAGTCTGGCTAGGGCCGGACACTCACAAAGAACATGAAACACTGTTTCACTCTTGTTTGTGTCAGCGCAGCTGCGGCAGTGGGTGTTATGGAGGATGTCAAGCTTGGCTGCGTGAGTTCCTAAAGGCCAATGGCGACATCTACACGCGTTCTCGCTATGAGGTTGTTTGTTCTGGCATTGTCGTAGGTCGGCCAGATCTTCGTCAGGTTCAACCATCTAGTTTCCGCCCTGGAGACGCAGTACAGGAGTATTTCTGTCTTAACGGGAATACTTCCTCCGCCTGAGACACGCATAGAGCAGAGCCACGTCTGGCAAGTTCATCGGCTTTTTCATTCCCCTCAATGTTCCTATGGCCGGGAACCCAGACGAGAGTGATTTAAAACCGATGACAAGCCCTGGTCAATATCTCCCTGCAATCCACAACAAGCTTAGACGTTGATTTAGTTGAACCGACAGCCTTAATCGCGGCCTGACTGTCGACGAAGATGCCTATTTTTCTTTCTGGGTGTAGTTATGTTAAGGAGCAGTCTACACGCCTCCTTGATTGCAAGTACTTCTGCTTGAAAGACGCAGTCTGCGTTGGGGAGGCGGATAGATTTGGAGATGTCTAACTCTGCTGAGAAAATGCCCGCTCCCACTCCACAGTTCATTTTGGAACCATCTGTGAAGATAGGAATGTCGAATTCGTTTACGACCGCGTTCTCCTCCCATTCTGATCTAGAGGGGAATCTAACAGAGAAGTTTTTATGGAAGTTAAGTTTGGGTATTGTGTAGTCTGTAGATATCCGTCCTATTCCGTCGGGAAGGGAAACTAGAGTAGCATTCTGGTGTTGCTATAAGGCCTTTCGGACCAGCATTTAGATTCCTTCCATCTAACTGCACTACACTACGTTGTTGAGTCTTTGGGGGTTTTTAAATTAAGCTAGCCTTGCCTTCCACAGCATTTAGCATTATCCTACATACAGGATCTTAGAAATAATAACGTCACAACTGAAAGCGTTTATTTATTATTTGGTTATTTGGCGTACAGTCAATTTGGCAACAGTTGAAAAATCTGCTCAAAAGTGGTTGGGAATGTATTTACACTGGGTAAAAGCGCCTGTTAAAGAAAGGTAACAAAAATAATAACTCTTATTATATTATTTCTTCATTATAGTCCCACCGAAAAAATTGAGTTAGTTTGAGTTAGTTTTTCTTTTGCAATTGGATTGTTGGCGATAATTTCTGCTAGTTTCGCAATTCTTTCACGTTTGATAATAAATCGGGCTAAGTCGGTACCTAGTGTTAAACGACGAGATCGGTCATATGAGAGAGAGCAGCGAAATCCCTCCTGCTCTATTAGGTAGCATAGAGTAAGCTGCGAAACGCAGCTCGGTGGATGTGGCAGGCAAATTGGGGTCATATCATTTTTTGCATCTGACCAGGAAGGGCGTCTTCCCGAGTTCGCGTCCGCTCAGATAGTTTCGGTACTAGGGTTTATTCAGTGAGTTTTACAATTCAGAAGTGGGATATGATCCCCGAGTGTGTGTTAAATGCCCGATATTGGTATCTAGTGCAATGGATACAAATTCTGAGAAACCGTAGTGTTAACCCTAGTGTTCGTATGCGCACGATAATTATTGTTGTTCAAAGTGTTGTTCAAAACAAAAATAAGAAGAGGTTTTGAAGTGTACCATAGCGTAATCTCGCTATAGCTAAAAAATAGGGTATTATAGATACAAAATGCGTGAAATGTGTGCACAATTTCTACTCAAGGACTATCACCGACCGATTGTCTAAGGCAATAAAACTGGAAAAAAGGGTCATCAAAAGGAAAAACCTTGTCCTTCAACATGGGTTGTGCGTAAGAATTCCTGGTAGTCCGCACATAGGTGAATATCTGAGTGAGCTAAACCTCAGATGATATCTTCCGAAAAATGTTTATTTTCTTCTTGTTCACAGGACTGTATGTTTTGCATTCTGTTTATAACATCATGCATTATTGTTGAAGATATTACAATCTTCAAATAGTTTCGAGTGCTCGTATTTTAGAATTTGTTTGGAATAGATTGGTTTGGTAATTTGCGGAAACATTGAATCTATTGTTATTGTATTGGATTGATTACTTATGATAGCTATTGGACCGATTTATTTTAAAAGGTTTAATAGCCTGGTTTTGGGTCTTGTAGAATAATAGTGCAATTACGTCTTTACCTTTTTTTGACAGGTAATCAAGTTGCTGATTATGTTTGGTATATGGATTGATTGTAGAATAATCATTGAATAGAAAAATATTGCCAGATGCTTATGTGAATTAACCTTGCTGTATGAAGTAATTACTAGTAAAGGGAGGGGACAGACAAATGAAGTAGTGGTTTTACACTGACGTGCGGCGCATAGCGTACAAATAAATATATGGGAGAACCTCAAAACAAAATTGGTTAAGGATTTTGCTTGTTTCGAGGACAATTATTATCGTATGTGTATGCTTAGTTACCTATTGGGATATAGAGAACGAGATCATGAGACCTTTGAAATCTACGATTATGAGATTGTCTGTATATTGGAAACTAAATTGATCATCAAATACATACATAATACAGGGTGTCCGCCGGGAAGGTATACTACTTTATTTTGCCGCCATTTTGGTAAACATTAGTCTTGACAGTTCATATTTGGCAGTCGTGAAGAAGACACGTGGCAAATTTATTATGGAAAAATATTCGATAAACCAACGTGTTTTAATCGTTAAAACATTTTATCAAAATCAATCATCGATTACTGTGACGATGACAAAGTTATATGTGAAATTTTTGGGAGAACACATTTGCATCTGAATGGATATGTGAATAAACAGAATAGTCGGTTCTGGGCAATGGAAAACCATCAAATTATTCCTCAGTCACCTTTGCATCCATTAAAAGTTACAGTCTGGTGTGCAATTTGGTCAGGAGGAATCATTGGACCTTACTTCTTTGAAAATGAAAACGGTAACGGTAACTGTGAATGGGGAGCGATATCGCTATGATTGAAAACTTTTTAACGCCACAACTTCATGCTTTGGGCTTGATTAACATGTGGTATCAACAAGACGGTGCCACATCGCATACAGCCAGGATTACAATGGAATTACTGCGAGACGGTGAGACCTCTTTTCACAACAAGTTATTTCAAGAAACGGTGATGTTGATTTGCCTCCACGGTCGCCTGATTTGACTGCTCCGGACTTATTTTTGTGGGGATATCTGAAAAGCAAAGGCTTATGCAAACAAATCAGAAACGCTTGAGCAACTCAAACAAAATATTCGTGATGAAATGATTGAAATACCGCGTGAAATGTGTGAGAATGTAATGAAAAATGTGCTCAAAAGGACTCGCATTTGTGAGACTAACAGAGACGGACATTTACCTGATATTGTATTCCATACATAATTGCCGACATTAACTAAAACATTTATCAATATAAGATCCATTCTCTTTCATTTAATCAAAAATTATAAACAAACAAAGTATGTATATATATATTGCTCTCCCACCTCCCTAACCCAGTACAAGCATGTTATCTCTTATTTAGGTCGGTCGAATATATTGCCGTCACTTTCCACCTGATATGGAAATTAATCAAAATATTTCAATCATGTTCTAGTTCAAAGGTAAAGTTCAGCACTGTCTAGACTCGAGACGATCAAAAATAACATCCAAACGTGTTCAGACAACAAAAAACATTTCATCCATTCCACACACACTGAAATAGTCGTCCTACTTTCGACATCCCTACCACCGTCCTCCAACCACGGAACAAACATTCGACTTCTTGATAGCATAAACCAGCACGAGTGTCCTTTTTGTTTTCTTAATTTAATGTGATTTTATGTGACACCATTTTCCAGAAAATAAGAAAAAACAATCCTGTCCACCCGCCGCTGGATAACAAAAACAATAACGAAACCGTTGACAGTGCATTCTGACTCTCACCCATCGTGGTGCACACCGTTAAACAGAAACAAACTCAACTTTGCAGCCCTAGAAATCAAATCAAAAAAAAAAACCCAACCCAAGACAATAGCACACGGACTTTTAACACCGCCAGTTCTCAGTCATACTTCATATCGCATTTATCTGGAGCAATAATAAAACCCGCAACAGAAGCAGGAACAGGAAGAGAAAAGCGTTCTGCTATTATGTATAGTGCAGCAGACTGCTCCTTTGGTTTCCTTCATTCGGTGGCGAAACCAGAGGAGGTGGCAGAACAGAGCGGATGTTGTGGTGTTTTGGGTATACGGCGTCAGGTGTATCATAACCGTGGTTCACCATCTGGTAAGCGGATTTAGGTATCGGCTTGAATTTTATGACAACAAGCTGGTTCTCCTTTGCGGTGCTTAATGGAATACAAAACTTTAGCTTGGCTGTCTGGACCAACTGCTGTTTCTCTTGTGTATGTTTGTTTGTGTGCAACATCCTTGCTTGGAGCACCTGTTGATTGGAATCGCTGGCGAAATTACAGTGCAATTTAGACATGCGTCTTTGGCATACACATTCAGCAGAGTTCCAAGCAACACCTTTCGGTAATAACACACCATTGCGACCTTTGAGTGAACTCTTTAAATTACTTGTCAAAATTGGAAGTAAAGTAATTTAAATAAATAAGTTTTTAAATACCTACTTGTTTAAAAGGATTCCTGATGTTAATTTTTTCGATGTAGTATAGCCATTTCTGTCCTTTGTCAAAACTTGTTAATTAAAAGACTCGGGTGTTCTTAAACTTTCACGATTTGCAACTTAAATATTAATTATCAGTTTACCTATCACCAAACACCGAAGAGAACTGAAGTGCCTTTTGTAATTACACTGGAGAGGTTTTCTCTGTTCTCACCCGCCTCTTTTACATTGTCAAAGGAACATCACTATCGATACCAGGAAGTAATGAATTATTCATTCAAATTCTATTTAAGGCAAACCCTTTGCAGGATAATTAAAATGTATTTCTTCTAATTGATAAACCTGAGATGAGCTGAAATTTATTTTATGAACGTATTCGTTTAAGTCTTAGCTGTTGCTAGATATGGATTGTTCGCCAAAGTAATGTTTTAGGCATGATGATCTATCGGAAGGAGTGTTGGGGCTGTTTAAAAGTCGCTTGTAACGAGTAAGCCTTCTATCTAGAAAATGAAAACCTATGTAATCATTGCTTTTGCGAAAAAAGTTTGGAAAAACATGTACATGCAATTAGGTTTACAAAGTCGCGGGGACACAACTCTTTCAAAGTTTCAACTCGCTGATCGTTATATTAATACGTGAACATTGAAGCAGTCATAACTTGCATATTTATAAACGCGAATCGCTGAATGCGCCCACTGATCATTGCATTCCGAACACGTCCCACGAGCACACCGAAGTGCAGCGAAATAGAAAATGCGAAATGTCATTCTTTCCCCTTTCGCGGTTTCCGGTTTTCTAACTCAGGACATTTTCTTTTTTTTCTTTATCTCGTTGGCTGGAGGTTGTCGGCATCTTTCTTGCGTGTACCAAGATACACCAATTTGTAATAGTAAAATTAAAGTTAATAAAATAGAGTTTGATTTTAACTCTCGAGCTCAATACGAGTGTGCACTTTTATTTTCACGAGTGTGCCGCATTTTGCACGACGCATATGAAAAACATCAAAAGTTCCGTACACTTTTTAAGTATTTATTATGAAATGAGGAGAATGAAACATATATCATTCGAAAGGTTTGTGCCATAGATGTGCACAAACAAAAAATCGTGGGTACCTATATGTCGCCGATAAGGCTGGTAAAATTAAGTCAAGAACTCTCCATACAAAGTGCATATCAGTTAAATGAAAGCATTTTTGTGACATTAAATTTTTTCGCCGCAATGTTACCATAGTAACTCTTTCAAAAATAAGATTAAAATTGTTATAAATGGAGCGAATCATTTACCCATAAATAAATGCAATTTACGTAACCCTAAAAGTAAGCAATTGCTTAATTTTAATTCAAGGGCGGGTTGTTTGATAAGTCAGTGGCTTTTTCGATAATACATATTTTCTTTGGCCAAAAAGTTTTTTATTTCTCAACATAATCTCCTTTTAGCTCGATACACTTAGCCCAGCGTTTTTCCAATTTTTGTATTCCCTCCGAATAATAGGCTTTCTCAAAACTCTCAAAATAGGCATTTGTTTCAATGATGACCTCTTCATTGAACATAAATCTCTTACCGCCCAGCCATTTTTATAGGTTTGGAAACAGGAAATAGTCGCAAGGGGCCAAATCTGGAGAATATGCTGGACGGGGTAGCAGTTCAAAGCGTAATTTGTGGAAGTTTGCCATGCTGACTGCACACGTGTGCAGTGCACCCGGGCATTGTCTTGATGAAACAGCACTATTTTCTTTGCCATATGCGGGCATTTTTGCTTCAATTCAGTATCGAATCTATCCGAAAGCTCTGAATAATAGACGCCGGTGATCGTTTTACCCTTTTCGAGGTGATCAATGTGAATGATACCGCGTGCATCCCAAAATACTGTGGCCTTGACCTTGTCGGCAGAAAGACCCACTTTAGGCTTCTTTGGTGCACGTCCGCCTGTAGAAACCCACTGTTTTGATTGTTGCTTGGTCTCTGGTGTGTTGTGGTGGATCCATGTTTCGTCAACGGTTACGAAACGGCGCGAAAACTCCTCGGGACTACGGCTAAACATCGTTAAACAATCCTTTGAAATGGTCACTCGGTTGCGTTTATGTCCGATTGTGAGCAATAGCGGCACCCATCGCGCGGATAGCTTTCTCATGTCCAAATATTCATGTTAAATATGATGTACCCGCTCATTTGAGATGCCTGATGCCTCAGCCATCTCACGAATTTTAATTCTCCGATCGTCCAATATCATTCCACGGATTTTATCGACGATTTCTGGCGTAACGACCTCTTTGGGGCGTCCTGAACGTTCGGCGTCATTTGTGCTGGTACGACCACAACGGAACTCAGTAAACCACATTTTAACAATTGAAATTGATGGTGCAGATACCCCATAGTATTTATCTAGCCTTTCCTTGGTTTCGGTGATGTTTTTTCTACGTACAAAATAATGCTTGATCAGCACACGAAATTCACTTTTTTCCATTTTTATTAAAATTGTAGAGGTTTATTGCTTTAAATAGCTCTCAAACACACACGGCCTTACTTACAACCAAATTTAGAAATTGAAATAAACTGTGTACCAATAATCAAGTTATCTTTGACTTTAAGGTAATCGAGACTGTAACTTCCGATCCGAAAAAAGTCGAGTCTAACCCATTATTTAATGTCGTTTTCCATTGGGCAACAAAATCTATCTTTTTTTCGATTCGGATCACTTTTTGCAGATCTCGATATTTTTTCAGATTTACACATACTACCACAAATACCAATATACTTGCCACATCTTACGAAGTTTGCTTTTAAAACAAATGCGCAATGTTTCGTGAAAAATAAAATAAAGATCGCCTTAAATCTGAAATCTGAAAAAGATTTTTGGTGGTCCCAATGGAAAACAACATAAGTTTAAACGTCAGTCTGAAGAAAAGTCAATTGGCCGTTTTGAATTGAATTAGGTAAGTTGAATTGATAAGTTATTTAAATATATTAGAAATGTCGTTTCTCAAAATATAAAGCAAATCGGACATTTTAATGTTATGAATATTTTCAGGACCGTGTGTGCAATGGAAATGTTTAATAATGGACAGCAAATTAAGAGAAGCCGCAGCTTAAATTGGACGCAGACAATGCGAGAACTGTTAGTTGACTGTGTCAAACCATTGGCTGATATCATTGATTGCAAAATGATCAATGCTGTAATGATAGTCAAAAAAACAACCATTTGAAAAAGTTGCCTTTACATTTCAGTCCTCTGGATATTCCTTAACCAACAAACAGTTAAGAGAGCAGTGGAATCGCCTGAAGTTTGAAATTGTTTGTTACAAGTAAATTTTTTTGTGGACAGTCATGTAGACAATTCAGAAAGTCATTGATAGTTCGATGTTTCTCGTTCTACTTTGTGCTGTTTATAAAATTATAACTGTTGACATAGGTATATAAAGCACAATTGAAAAAAAGTGGGTTTATTCTAATTTTGCAAATACGTATTTCGGTTTTTTTATTTTTTATTTTTTAGCTAACTAAACTCTCATTATGTAACTATAATAAATATCAAGATTAATGGACCTAATGTATGTTTTAAGTAAATTAAAATCCTAGCCGGGATTATTTAAAAAAAAAAGACGAACACCAACCTGGGTTGGCCCAACGGTTCGACAGACAAACAAACAAGAATTCTATATAACATTATAATTAATTAATTAATTATTTATTCCTGGACGGATCGACCGCCTCGTACAATTCTCTAATAAAAAGAAAAGTATTCGTATGTGTATTTGTTATATTTTTAAGTGTCTCGAATTTCAATGCCCATGTTTATATTTTAAAATCGTATGTTTTGGTGTTATAATGGAACAACAATGGTGCACGGTTCGACAGACAAACAAACAAGAATTCTATATAACATTATAATTAATTAATTAATTATTTATTCCTGGACGGATCGACCGCCTCGTACAATTCTCTAATAAAAAGAAAAGTATTCGTATGTGTATTTGTTATATTTTTAAGTGTCTCGAATTTCAATGCCCATGTTTATATTTTAAAATCGTATGTTTTGGTGTTATAATGGAACAACAATGGTGCATGAGTGCTTCGGTTGAGTAGCAATACAGATCGTTATGGTATATGTGATTTAAATTATGATAAATAATAAATTATTCACCAATTTCGTGTTGAACTTCTTAAGAAAAAAGTTGTATTTCTGAACACTGTAACAGCTTACCACGGTTGACTGACAACTCACCACATGGCAATTGTTTATTTACGCGGATTTTTCTGAGACGATATCTAATTGGACTGGATTTCCTACTTAGTAACAAGTAAGTAAATTGTTAGCTCAATTAATTTATTAATTAAATATTTTCTTTTCAAAGATTTATCTTCATTATAGAAAAATGAATGACAGACAGCCTCCCATTAAAAAACAAAAACGGACGCGGAATTGCGGGCTGGGACGCAGTTTCCCAGTTAATACTTTTAAGGCCCCGAACGACAATGCTAGGTAAGCCAATAAGTTATTTGTGTTCACCCTTATTATTAATGAAGGTTAGTATTAAATATTAATTTATTAATTTTTAATCTAAAACTAGTTGCATGCCATTCCCCCCTAATAAAACAGTTTCGTCCTGCAAAAGTTCCTCGCGTGTATATCTTAAATAATCAGTTTCGGGAATATTCGTGATTTTAATAAACAAAATAAAGATTAAAAAGCAATAAACATTCGTCTTAAGTGCTTATCGCGCGATTTGTGGCCCAGAAAATGTGAAAATCATTCGAAAATGTTAAATAAAAATGCGCCAACTTGAAACAGCTGCTTCCTGTAAGTTGAGTGAAAAAGAAACTAACTCCGAATCCTAATGCGGATAATAAGAGCAGTAAATAATTAACTAAAGTTCACCCTACTGGAATGCAGACAACGTGAAGTGATTTTCTTTAAAATTTGGTAGTACAAATCAGCTTCAAAGTTCCGCACAAAACAAAAAACATCTGATAATGCATTTGGAACTACCAAATTTGTGAATTTAAGTGTTAAAATCTATTTCATCTTGTGGAGCACAATCAAACGAACTCAATGATACCAAATATTTAGTGGAAGCTTGTCCAGGTTCCTTGGAAAAGGTGACAATAGACTAATTTTCGCAACCTCGCTCTAACTTAATGAAGAAATTATCTATTTTCACCTGGTCCTAGAAATCCAAGTAAGCTACCCCCTAGTATTTGGTATCCCTGAATTCCTCTATCTTTGCTCTAGAAAATCATATATATTGTTTTGAATTTATCTCTTTATTTTAAAATTTTGTAATATCACGAAGTATATAAAGTCATGGTCAAAAAGACCTGGCAACATTGAATTCAATGTAAAGAGTTATGAGCTTAAAGTTAGCCACTTGCCGGAGCAGTTCCGGTACTGCTCGATTTCGGCCGACGAAATGTCCCTCAAAGCCCATTTCGATTACAGTAGAAAGACTGACTCTATTATAGGTCTGGAAGATTTTGGTGAAGACCAACGATCAGCAAGTGATGCAAGTAGTGTGCTAGTGTTCATGACCCAAGGTATTGCCAAAAGGTGGAAGCATCCTATTGGATATTACTTTGTTCGCAGCATTTGCCCGCCTATCATTTTAAAGAAACAGCTTTTACTGATAGTTAGGGTCTTAAAAGAAAGCAAAATTATCCCCATTCACTTCGTGTGTCACCAAGGGCCTAATTTTCAAGCGTTGGCTCGTCTTTTGTAAATAAGCCCCCAAAAGCCTTACTTCTTGGTCGAGGAATCCAGGATATACTTCTTCTACGATGTCCCGCACCTGGTTAAAAGTACGCGCAGCTGCTTGCTGAAGAACAACATCGTGTTTGAGAACGGGAATATTGCCTCTTGGAAAGATATTGCACAGCTTTTGTTGAAGTTGACCAATGCTCACATCAACCCCAACACCTTTGAGCGAATGAAAGTCAGACCGGCCTCTCAGGTCCTAAGCAATGGTGCAGGGAAATTACTAAAAAAGTGAAATTATTTCCCTGCACCCTAAGCAATACGGTTTCTTCGGGGCTCTTAACGCTTTCAAAGTCTGGCAATGGGGCAAAAACTGTTTAAAGCACCGCTGAGTTTGTCAAATTTTTTGACAAAACTCTTTAATATATTCAATACTCCCCTCATTAGACAGCCCGAAAATATGAAAATAGCCTTCAGCCAAAATGAAATGGCGTAAGAGTTCTTAGGCAATGCCCGAAAATTCCCCATATCAATGAAAGTTATTGCTTACAACAAATTCAACGAATACAACCAGAACGTTTAAGTTAATTAACGGGTGGTTGGTAAACATATCGTCTTTTTTTCGCTGTTCCAACACCTACAGCGATATCAATTTAAATATTTATTGACCCGACATCTAAATCAGGACTGTTTAGAAAACATTTTTGGAAAGATAAGGTGTGCAGGAGGTTCAAATACACGTCCAACCTGCTTTCATTTATAGGCGCATTTCAAAAACTTTGGGGTATTCAATACCTCAAGGCCATCAAAACAGGAAATTACGAAATTGAAAATGACCAGCTGGAAGCCATCGCAGATCACGAGTTAGTGAAAGACCCTGGATGGCTGCAGTGGGAAGTATTGCCTGGACCAAGTAGCATTTTAGAGGCAAAGCTCACTAATGACATAAATGGAATTGAATTCCTTCAGGAAAACAGTTTCACTTATGTTTGCGGCTGGCTTTTTAGAAGATGTTACGAAATTCATAGTTGCTCCTTACCCTTCCCAAAATTTTCCAACTCCATCACCGAACTTGTTTTTCACAACCCTCAAGCAATATGACCTCGTTGCCCCCCGCTAAACTTCGTGGAATACATTAATGATCTCGACGCAAGTTTTTGTGAATTGTTTCCACAAAATTGTCATATTAGAAGTGTCACCGAAAAACTTTTTGAAGAACTGTAGTTCAAACCTCCGTATACCTGTTGCCAAGAACTACCAATGCATTACATTTTGAAATACTTTTTGAGAGTTCGCATTCATTTTGCACTAAAATTTATAATTCGCGATCTTAGATTACCATCTTAAATTAGCAAAATCCTCAGGGTATCGCATTTGTAAACGGTTTTATATAATAAAAATATTATTTACGTTTTGTGCCTTATGTTATTAGATGTAGAATTTTTATATAGAGACTTTTAGCCGTTCGAATTGGCATACTTATTTATTTATTTTCTATATTTTATCTGTTGGGCCTACTCTTTTTTTTTTTATCTATTTCTAAGTATTTATTACGTATGTACAATAACATTCTATGAATAATAATACTAATTCCAATTTATTTCAAGACTGGTGCAATAGGATTTAACAAACCTTGAAGATAGAAAAGTAAATAAAATATAAAAAGTATGGCTTACTTACATCGATTCCGATTGATATCCTTTGTAGTCATCTGGTATAAATTGTCGTCTCCAACACGATTCAATATGTTTCGTAGAGTCACCGAACACCTCAACATCGGCTTCTTCCAGGGCTGCAAGACAAATGTAATTATTAATTAATTTAAACACTTGAAATATGCGAAAACTTACGTTGCAAGCAAATCACAATTATAGAAGAATTATGTTTTTCAAACTGAAATTTACTTTTTTACCGTTGTATGGCTAGAAGAGAAAAACAAATAATGGTGCAAGAACTGCAATGAATGTTCAACAAAATAATAAATAAAAATAAATTCAAGAGAGCAAGTTAGCGGTTCTTTTGAGACTCTTTGTATGAATCGTCTCATTTACACGTACACAAATCGGTTCATAAGATTAGAAGCAGTCAAAGTAATTGCTGTGTTTGCTGCTTGCTTATATATTTTTTATATTTTTTTGGTATTTTTAGTAAAGTTAGTGTAGTTAGAAGAACATCAAGTGTTTTTTTTTTTTCAATAATGGGAAAGAAAAAAATATTAACATTGGAAGAAAGGGTAAAGATTAATGTTTACCTCTCTCAAGGATTAGCAACTCGTGCTATCGCCGAAGTGATCATGTTGTTGGCAATTATTTGAAGAATCCTAAATCCTATGAAAAAAATACATAGAGAATACCTCTACGGCCCTTACGCAAAAGGAAAGGCGAAAGATTCTTTGACTAGTCTCCACTTGTCTACTTTCAAAATCAAATCTACGGTTCGTCGAGTGATTAATAGTGCCAAACATCTAGAGCGACTAAAGCTGACAAAAAAACCTCCATTGAATGGCTTTCGTAAAAAGCAACGCCTGCAATTTGCCAAAAATCACATGACATGGACAGTGCAACAAGGTATAAACTTAAATGACTGGCGGAAAGTAGTTTTTTCTGATGAAAACAAATTTATCTTCGACGGACCAGACGGATATAATTATTGCTTTCACGATTTGTGAAAGGAAGAGTTATTTCTAAGCCGGCGTCATAGTGGTAATGGTCTGGGGTGCAATTTCCTATTATGGCACAATTGAGTTGCTCATTCAGAGCACCAAAATGACTGGTAATAGCTATAAAGCGCTGTTGGAATCAACGTGTCCAAAGATCAACAACCTTTTTGGACAGCTCCCGTGGATATTCCAACACGACAATGCACCGATACACACAGCTCGTATCGTGAAGTCATTCATTGCTAGTCAAAATGTTTAGATGCTTTCATGGCCACCTTATTCCCCAGACCTACATAAACATAATAGAAAATGTTTGGGGATGGCTGACTAGGCAAATATATCACGCCGGCGGAAGGCAATTTGATAATAGGGAAGCCTTGATTGATGCAATTAATTTAGCCTGGAATGAGATTTCTCTGAACTATCTGATGTCAATGTATAACTCCTTAAACGATCGAGTTTTTGAAGTTATGTTAAAGAAAGGGGGGCTACTAGGTAGGATGAAATTAAGAAATAAGAAATTAAAATGTTAGCTTAACAACAAAAAATAGCTTAGTTTTCTTTAGTGTTTAAAGTGCTTCTAATCTTATGAACCGATTTGTGTACGTGTAAAGGAGACGATTCATACAAAGAGTCTCAGAGAGAACCGCTAACTTGCTCCCTGGAAGTTTTTTTATTTATTATTTTGTTGAACATTCTTTGACAGTTCTTGCACTATTATTTGTTTTTCTCTTCTATTAAAAGTAAATTTACTTCTAAAAAAGGAAATTTCCCTTGGAAAAACATAGTTCTTCTAATCTAGTGATCCGCAGTGTATGTCAATCGACTTCTGTCAAAAGAAATTCAACACATTTTTTTTTTTTTGTTTATGTTCACACGGATTCCAATTGACTGCGGAGCGAAATAAGTCGCTTAAATTTTGAAAACTTATTGCCAAAGTGAGAGCCATGCGTTGACATAAAAACGGACTTTTATTTTACTAAAATTGAAGACATGGAAGACACACATGTCAACCACATGGCGACGGATTACCCTCCCAAAACAATCTTTCAACAAACCCGACAAACATGCCAAGTATCCTTCTAAGAAGAGAAGATTAAGAAAAACCAAACGGACACTCCAGGTATTTTCCATCCCAAACAAACAAGAGATGGCGATGAGTAGATATCTAAAAAAGGGGTCGATACCTCATATCGACCGATATGTATATAAGAACATTTTGGTCCCTCTTTTAGGCAGTAATAATAATTAACATCGTAGACTGACACTACGCGTTATTTAGCTCCTAAGATATTTTAATAATAAAAGTATAATATTTTTTAAAATCAAGAATCTTAGTAATTTATTTCGCGCTATGCTACACAGCCCATGCCACAATTAATCTTTTGCACACCAAATTCCCAAATCATGTTATCAGCCGTCTTGGTGATGTCAATTGGCCGCCTCGGAGCTGCGATTTGACGCCTTTGGACTTTGTTCTGGGGAACCGTGAAGGACTGATGTTATGCCAACAATCCCGAAACGATTCATGCTATTAAGGCCAATATCATCAAAGCAATCCGTGAGCTACAGTCAACAAGGCCTTCTAAAATTGGAAAGAATGCGCTACAGCGAAGCCAGCCGAGGCAGCCACTTGAACGACGGTGTGTTCCATAATTAATGGGAATGTTTACTCATACTAAGCCATAATACATGGAAAAACTTAATTTTGTTCATTTTATTGCATTTTTAAAAAGAAACTTTGTAGCCTTGAATTCCCTCCTGGGAGGAAAATAAAAGATGTCGTGGGTATTTTACTTGCAAAGAACGTTTTTAATTTTATTTGAAATGAAACTTGTGGTATGCACAAAGAAAACAAATTAAGAGTGTCGCTGTCATTAATACTTTGGAGGAAGACTGCGGAAATGGCCCTGTCTGTCCACCAAATTATTAATTGCAGCGTAAAAGCAATCACTTAGAACCTCCTTAGAGAATTCGAAGTTCTTACCTAGTCGCTGGTCGAAAGAATTGTAAAATAAACATTACATTTGCTTTTATTGGCACTTTTGGTATATACAATTTGACTTAAACTAGGTAACAAATGATGGTGAATAATTAATATTTAAATGTGTTGGCTCAACAACAGGGGCCCAACGGTGTACAATGTTTGTTTTCTTAGATCTATTTAACATAAATTGTGGCTGTCTTCTCGGATTCATTTCATACTCGTAGTATGCATCGTTGTCTGGGTTTACCTCGGGGTGTTCATCAACACCCGGAATGTTCTTGTGGTTTTGAGGTGGTTGGTCATCTTGGTTGTCTCGGTCGATTCGTAGAAGGGCGGGGCTATCCTGCCTGTGTCGCTTGGGAATAGCTCCTCGCTTAGCAGAGCCAGCACATGAAGGTACCGATGCTCTGGGATGTGTGGCAGGTCCGCAATCGTTCGGATCAGTGGGTTTGGATGGCTGGAGGTATTCCCGAGTATTTTCTGGAAAAACATTGAGCATATACTTTTCCAGCGGTAAGATTTTCGTTTCTTTGTAGAGTCTTGAACTTCTGAAGTTTTTCTTCCGGATTGGATCGTAGTGCAGTCCTGTGCATATTCGCAAGAGTTTTCCCTCAAATACTCCCAGCTTCCTCATGTATGGCTTGGAGACGGTATACCAAATGGGGAATCCGTAGATTGCTACCGGTCTTATGAGTTGTTTGTATAGCAGCAGTTTTTTTCTCCTACTTTGTCCATTTTGTTTCTTCATCAGCGGGTAAACTCGGTGAAATGCAAGTGATGCCTTCCTGAGAGCCGCGTTAAGGTGTGGGTTGAACCTAAGTCGCTCGTTGAAGTTGACTCCAAGATACTTTATGTTGTTTGTGGTTGAGAGTGATGATCCGTCACGCAGGCTTATTTTTATATTGCGGCAGTTGGTGGCCGACCTAACTCTGGTTCCTCTGATGGGTCCTCTTGTACAGATCAGTTCAGATTTGCCCGTGTTGATTCGTATGCCCCATCTTAAGTAGTACTGAAATAGCTTCCTAACGTGGGCTTCTACTCTTCGTTCTGCTATGGCTGGGGACATCGAGTTGCTGTATGTGACGGAGTCATCGGCGAATAGACAGCTGTTAGTTGCGTTCTCGAGCTGAGGTTGGTCGGACGTGAAAATGTTGAAAAGCAGTGGTCCTAGCTTCGATCCTTGAGCGACGCCAGCTGTGATGCTTTTCACTTGTAATTGGCGGTCTTCTATCTGCACAAAAAAGGACCTGGAGTGAAGAAAACTAAAAATAATGTTGATGAGAGCGTTGGGAAAACTTAGCTGTTTTAATTTGGGGACAAATCCTTGAATCCATACTGAGTCAAATGCCTCCTCCACGCTCTTCAATTATTTTGCTCACACTACATAGGAGCGATATTGGCCTGTATCCAGTTACGTTGCTACGGTCGCTTCTCTTTGGTATGGCTATTATCTAGGGCTGTCTTCCATTTTGCTGGAAAGTAACAGTTGTTGATGCAGTTATTCATCACTATAGCTAGCAGGACCATGATGGTCTGTGGTAACTTCTTTAGGACGAAATTTGAAATTTTGTCCGGTTCGGTTGATTTCTTTGAGTGACTGAAAAGCTGTTTTCTTCCTGGGAATCGTCTGCTGGATTTGTTTCGCTGAATGAGGTGCCTGCGGTTCTCAGTTCTTCGATACCTCTTACCGTAGCATCGACTTCTTTGAGATATATTGGGTCGTCGGGAGGTGACGGTTTGAAGTAGTCCACTAAAGCAGGCTCTGGATATTTACTGGGAGATGGCAATATCTGTCTCGTGATGTCCTGGGCGTTATTGACAGCATTCTTGAAGCCTTTCACGGCTGCATCTATCTCATCATTGGTGACATTTCTGGTTGCTGGGGGCAGAGTAATGTTGTTTACGACAACTCTTTGGAATAGATCAACATCCAATTCCTGAAAAATAATAAAGTCATTCGTGAAGATTGGTTGGTTAATTTTGATGGTTAGTTGCACTGCTTCATGGTCAGAGTCGCTGGTGAGAGTCTTGCAGTCGTAGTTCTGGATCTCATGGAGGACGTAAACCAGGCCCGAGGTTGCCAAGAAGAAATCTAATACAGTGTCCTGGGTAAGGTCGGTCTTGGTTGGGATATTACCACAAGGGAGTGGACGTCGGTGTTTTCTTCCATCCATCTTCGGTGCTATCAACGGTGCATCTGATGCCTGGCGTTAAAGTCCCCGCCTATTATACCATATGAGTGTTGGGTTAAGTGTCCGTTCAGTATCTGCATATCGTGTTGAATGTTCAAAGTGCTAGCATTGCACTTGTTGTAAATGCTGATGACTGCCAGAGTTTCGGATGGAGACATTTGGATTACTATTCCTGTAGCTTCGAATGACTTGAGTCCAGGAATAGCGAGTGGTCTAATCAAGGATTTCTTGATGTAGTTTTTGACGAAGATGCCTGTTCCTCGTTTGCCTTCTACTTTGTCCGTCTTGAAGAAGTTGTAGTCCTTTAGTTCAATCTTAGTGGGGCTGGTCAGCATAGTTTCACTGATGAGTGCAATATCCGGGCTGTTGGACTTCATGAACAAATGGAAAGCCGTCCTTTTGTGGAGACTGTATAACGAGTTAACGTTATAGGCAATCACACGAAGTTTCCTTATGTACTTATGGACTTATTTTGTTCATTCATGCTGGAGTAGTTGGGAGGACGAGCTTTCTTCATTATGGTGGCTAAATCGGCTCCAAAAACTGGATGGACTTCTTCGCCGAGGTTTACGGGATGGTTCTTGCGAGCTGGATGTTGATTTGTCGCTCTTGGAGTCACATCTTCTGGTGGTGGCGGTTGTTTTGCTGGAGTCTTGGGTTGGCTCTGTTTTAGTTGGGTTTGCTAAAGACCCACCCTCGCCATTGCAGCAAAACTCATTGCCGGTTTTTTAGGGTACAAGCAGATTTATCTGCGAATTCCTGATGTGCTTTTCTCTTTGTCTGCAAGCTTTATCTTATACTGTGGGCATCCTTTGTAGCTCGCTGGGTGACCTGTTGCCTTGCAGTTTGCGCAGTAGACTTGGGGATCTGACGTCTCCTTCCGCTTGCACTCTCCGGGTTGGAGGTCTAGCTTGCATTTCACGCAGACGTATGTCATACCGCAATTGGTGGCGACGTGTCCGTAACGCTGACAGTTTTTGCACTGGATGATGTCATTGGTCTTGAGGCGCTCCCAGTGAACCAGCTGGTTTAGTAACAGAGTCTTCCTGTATACATCAGTGACGTCAAATGCTATGCTGATCTCTACCATAAAGCAGTTGAAAGTTTTGCCTTTTGCTCTTGGCGATTTGAAGAGCGAAAACCTTCAGCACAAGAACTCCTTCTGCTTTAAGTTCCTCCTCAACCTCGGCTGTGGTGTAGGAGAAATGAATTCCCTTCAACATCATTAGAGTCCTCCGATCTTCACGTGGGGTGAATGTGTGGTGTTGAATTTTTCTTAATTTCAGAAAATTCCTCATGGCTTCAGAACCTTCCCGAGAGAGGGCGTTCATGACTGTCTTGGTGGTGTTAATATTTTTAAGAGTAAATTCGATTCGTTGTCCTTTGGCGAATCTGCTGATTTCGGCGATGTTTCCGGAAAAGCATAAAATTGGCGGCATTCCTAATTTTTTCGGTGGTGCTGATTTTTGGGTTGTTGGTGGCATTTTTGTTGCATTATTTGCTTGTAATGACTGTGTTACTGGTAGAGCTACCAAAGGGGCTACAGTTGGCAGCCTTGCTACTCCGATCTCAGTCTTAGACTTCTTGGTCGAAGAGTTGGCCGGTTTCTTAGCCCGCTTTTGTCCTGTTATGCGTCACGATTCGCTGTCATCAGCGAAGAAGTGGACTTCTCGGATTCGTCATCCTTACTGGAGCTGATGATTTTCCCGTTGTCGGGTGTTGAGTTGTCATTAATAGATTCCTCATCACATTCATCGGAGCTGGATGCCTGACTTCCTTCAGTATCCATAAATTCTTCTTCTTCTTCTCGTTCGATAGGTACCTCGTCGGAGTATTGTTCGAGCATTTTTCGTACTCTTGGTCACAGGTCGTTTTTGATTTACTTTAACAGCGATTCAAGGGCAGCAAATGCTGACTCTGGTGTCAGTGGTCTACCTGCCATACTGTCACTTTTATTGCTGAACCTTTTTTATTTTTGGTCACTAAATCACATATTTTAAATATTTTAAGTAAAACTTTTACTTGTCAGTATGATCAGGCATCAAAAAGTGAATGTTTTTTATTAAATAAATTTATCCGGGCACAACCGTTCGGTTTCGTGGCAGATGATTGAATGATATGAAAATGAGTGAAATAAGCAACATTTCGGCTGTCCTTTTATACTGCCGAAATGAAGTTTTTACATTTATTTATTTTTGAAAAAAAATATACGCAGCTTAAATTTTTTGCAAAGAAAGTTGACATTTAAATTTTTTAAAGGTAAAACGGTTAAGCATTTCAAAAATATCAAAGAATTGTGAATTCTTTATTATGTAATTATAAGGTAGGTAAAATATTTTATGAGTAATGTTACTCTGTACGAGTAGTATTGGTTTTCGGCGCACCAGACCAAATATGGGAGTTGTACTCAAGTTTCGGACCGATACATACTTTATATATTGTAGCCAGATCAGAAGATGTAAAATGCACGGATCGAGGGAACCTAGGCAGTTCACAGCGTTTTTGGCGACTTCGTAAATATGGTCATTCCAGCGAAGGTTGTTTTGTACACACATACCGAGAATGGATATTCTTTCAGTTTCGGTGATGCAAGTGCCATTCATGGATAACGGCTGTTGATTTAGGTTTCTCTTGAGGGACAGCAGACAGCATTGTGATTTAGACGAATTAAATTCCACTCAATTAGCTGAACCCCATTTTATAATGCTGTCAAGCTCGGAATTTTATGAGCTTAGCATACGTTGCCGCTAGACTAGAAGTTGTAGACAGAAGATGACGAGAAAGAGAGTCGGAGACTAAATCCTTGGGGAACACCAGCATTTATATGGTTATAGTGAGTTTCAGACTTGAAACCGTCCAAAGCAATTTGAGTTGGACGGAAATCTCTTGAATAAAAGACGCATCAATCCAAACTCTGTCAAATGCCTTAGCAATATCAGGCGCAACAATCTTCGTTTCACTGAAGTGATGGAGAGATTGGTTCGACTTCTCGGTGAGATAAGCCATCAAATCACCACTGGATCTATTGCCACGGAAACCATATTGCCGGTCATTAAGGAGCTTCCGTGATTCAAGATATTTCATAAGCTACCACCAAATGTTCTTCTTCAGGTACGAGCAATAATTGATCACGGATTTTTTAGCAGCTGTCAAATTTTGAATAGCTTGTCAAACCCGGCTTCACCTGGCGACTTCGTACCCTCGTTATTGTTGAAGTGCAAAAAACGTTTTATAGTTTTCCTTCTATTGCAAGTCATGGTGCCACGCACAAATTCTTGACCAACAGTCGTATTCCAATAGTGTCTTGAAGATGGTAATTGTACCAACGACATGTATATTACCATGCTTAAAACTATAACTTGTTAGAGCTTCACACTAACGTGGTTAATTATATGTTTTTATGAAATAAATCTTTATTATTCTTCAACAAAATTATTATTCTTCCAAATTTTATTCGAAATTCAGCAAAATTCACTTTCTTTTTACAAGAGCCGAATCATACAAAAAGGAGTTAGTCGCCGTCAAGCTTTAGAGAAGTAAACTTCAAAAAATTATAAATAAAACATTAATAAAATTGATAAACGTTTTTCATTTAATGGAACAAAAATTATTTGACTATATATATTTAGATTTTTTTTCCTTACAACACATTTAGAAAAACATTGAAAAAAAGAAAAATAAGCGGTTATTGCATCGCCTGTCTAATTTAGTTACATAGTTATCAAGCGTTTTTTTTAATGAGTTTCAATTGAATAGTAATAATCAGCATGTAATAAATCTTCGGTTCCCTGAATTCGATTAACATTATTTTTAATAAGAAAATTTTATTCGGTTATTATTACAATAATTAAGTGTGCGTTACAATTACGGTGACCATATTTGTCGAAAGAAAATAAAGGACAATAGGCTTCGATCTTAGCAAAGCATAGTAAAGTAAGATTTTTTTTCGTACGAGAGCTCAGATGTGATAATCTAATAAATAGAGGACAAAATCAGTCCTTTATTAAAAAAAAAAAAAATATAGAACAGGTGAAAAAAAGAAAGGAGTGTCTTTTTAAATACCTGCTGATGTGCTAAATATTTGATAGCGTTATGGATGAGGATGTGATGGCGAAATAAATGAAGTAAATAAAGAGACAGTAGTTTAGAACATGGAGAATAATGGTGAGAAGTATTCCAGGAAAGAAAGAACTAAGCAAATTCATAGCGGAAAAGGGTAACCTTCATCGCAAATTTCATAAATGTTAAAGAAAAACAGGTTTCTCCCAAAAGAAAAGCTGGCAGTTCAAAAAGCAGGGAAATAACTTACTTTCTTGAAGTAAATGGTGCAAGAGTTTCTGTGTGCAAAGGTTGCTTCAGCAGAACTTTAGATGAAAGAGAAAGGTTCACATCAAACGCCGTCAAAAATAAAATGCTTAACACATTCGGCATTACAGTGGACGACCAAAGAGGTAAAAAATCTTCGAAAAACAAGTCTGAAGAGGAGCTTAATGAAGTCCTGGCTCACATACAATTTTTTCCAAGCTATGAAAGTCATTATACCAGACCTACAAATGAGAGAAAGTTTTTATCTTCCTATTTAAACTTGCGCACTAAGTACGACTTTTACAAAGAAGGACGAGAGAATTTTGTTGGTCGTAAAATTTATGAGAGGGAATTTCATAAATTAAAACTCGCCTTTAAAAAGCCTACATTGGACACCTGCTACAAGTGCGACACCCTTCACATGCGCGTTCAAGTTGCTGCTAATCAGGAAGAAAAACAAGAGGCACAAAACGATCTCCAAATCCACCAGGAGCAGGCTAATGGAGCATATAATGCCAAAAAGCTGATAATCTAGCAGCAAAAGACAGCGCGCAAAAGAAATGCTTCAGCTTTGATCTTCGGCAGTGTTTGCAAACACCGCTTGTTGGATCTTTGGTAGCATTTTGTAGAAGGCAGCTGTGGTGGACCTATAACCTTACTGTTCACGATAATGCTACCGGAGATTAAACGCACTATGTACATTTGACATGGAGCTCTAGCTGCTAGAGGGGACAATGAAATGAAGCTTCCTGCCTATAATTTTGCATTTTATGCTCATATGAGAGGCTGCCCGATTGCGATTCTGAGGTAACATTTTACTCAAACACATTCACATGCAGGGGACAAAATAAAAACAGTCATGTGGCCAAACCATTTCTGCTAATTTGAACTTAGATTTTTCGGTAAAAAATGATTATTTATTTTTGACATCTCCAGTATGCAAATAATATTTGGGGCAAAATGACATTGCTTCAACGTAACCACAAGTTTAATAATTAATTCATTGAAAAGGCTGTTTCTCATGGCAGCTAAAATTCTGCACTGTCCAAGCAAAGCACTTTGAGAAATGTGAGCGGGATTTATGGTGGTGGTAAGCATTATATTTGAGTATTTTAAAACTTTTATTGGGTAGTTTTTATTAATATTTTTTGTTCACCGGATCGGCGGCGCTTCCGTCCAGTTTTGTACTCTTGCTCTTTTAATATTATCTTTGCCGGTCATCTGTAATTTTATAATTTTTGTTCACATCACGAAACATAATTATGTTCGCAATAAAATTCATACTTTATTTTGGTTTAAAAAAAAAAAAACAACGCAAATTACAAGTTTTAAATTCTTTTGACTTTTAGCTGTCAAGGTATTTATGTAATAGATTTGTAGTAGAATACACGTTAGACTCGGATCTAATTAAACAGAGTTGACAAATTCTTTATAAATAGCAGTTGTGTTCTACCTGTGGGTTAACTTTAGATTCGAGTTTAGTTAGACCCAGGTTTATAGTATAACTATGAATATGCCCCAATTTGTTTAGATTAATTTAATTTGCATTTTACCATGCAACATGCAAAATTATATCATGCACTTTTTTCGTACTTAACACGAACACAGTAGATTGGGGGATTAAAGAACTTCTGACACCAGGGTAGGGGGAGAGTAAAGGGGCTATTTAGAAAAAAAACAGCATTAGTTTTAATTCAGTTGGGAGTGGGATCATAATCATTTTTTAAGTTCACTTTTAAGGTTTTTATAACCCGACATAGCTATTAATAGTTTAGTAATTTTTATATTTAAATTTATTGTTTAATTTTTAAGAGAACTAGCAAGTACATATTGCATTCGTCGCAAAAAAAAGTCTGTCTGTCAATTCTGTCTGTGTGTCTGTCTGTCTGACTGTACGGTTTTCATCAACTGCAGCTTAAACGGCTTTAACGATTTTGTTTAAATTTCATATTTGAGTTAGATTAGTCAAACGGGATAAAACAGCGTACCACATGTTAAACGCATTTGACCTTGCCACTGAGACAGCACAATCCAGGCGTTTCTCCAGCGAACTTCAATGCACCGCAATGGTTGCACACAACCTCCATTGGGCCAATTTGAACGGAAGGATGCGAGCTGTAGACAATTGTGCAATCTTAATGAAACGCTACTCGATTCAAATCAACACTTTAAGCACTTCTTCTTACGCGTTGATTTCGATTTTCACGTTGTTGAGTTGTTTGATTTGCTCGACGATTTTTCATTGTTAACTGAGCCGTTTCATTTACCGCCGGTCTTTCTTCTTGTGTTTGTGATGCTAGAAGTCGGGCGATACCTACCTACTAACACGGCGGTGTTCTCGAGCGATTTCTTGTTCATCCGTATTCAACTGATTGGCATCGTCGTTGGCAAACTTACCATTTGAAAATAGAATTCCACACCAAAATGATCTGAAATTAACGTTTGGATTGTTTGTCGATGCTCGCGCAATCACAAACAACATAACCATACACAATGTACACTTCATCAAACTGAACTCACCAAATTCCTTTTCGCTGGTAATTTTCAAAAAAATCGTTTCAAAACAATGTATTAAATCAAATTGAATTACAATAACTGTCGAAAGCTAAAAAAAATTTGATAAAACTTGCAAAAAATGCTTATGAATCGCAACGCACGTCTGCACAGCACAATAGTATGCGATGGAATGCAGAGACAATACTGATTTCCCGTTACTTAGCCTACAAGCTATATTTTTTATGGAGTGTACACATCTGGTGAGCTAGTATTGTTACATGGAAAATGGTTTTGACAAATGTCACGAAAATTCAAAAATTCTGCTCACCAACACACTCCCAGGAGATATGAGACACTTCCGCTGTGGGCAAAGTTGCTGGCAGAGTTCATAGAATTTTATCCGTTTAATTTGAAATTGTTCGTTACGTGTGGATAATATTTTTTTTTAGGAATAAGTGCGCATTTGCTTAAAATGTTCATGAAAAATTAACAATGTAGATTGGTTCAGGGAAAATGAAAACATTTTGAGCAAATTTTCTTCATTATTTAAGAAAAATTTACACACGAAATCGAAGTTAATGATATCCAAAAGCGGAAAATACACAACCATGTTTGTCCAAGTTGAGTGTTTTATAGGTAATTCGTCGACAAATACTCGGGTATGAAAAAAGTGTTTCAGATTGAGAGAAAAACCCGCTTATCTGAAACACTTTTTACTATACTTGTAAGAGCAGTTCGTTTGTTCTAGTGGTGTAAAGCTCATGTCCGCCGTACTATGCTAATGCCTGAAACCACTGTTGCGACCGCCTAGTTCACACTACTTCAGACGCTAGAGGAAACCCACATTATTTTCGATGTTGGGGCCATCAGAATGACAGCATTATTGTCAAACTTCTCGGATTGTGCAGAATGATAAAGGAAAACGCTCGCTGCTCTATAAAGGCCAGCAATCTCACCAAGCTATACAAAATAAAACTAACACTAGATTCGCAATTTTCAGAAAGTCAGTGCAACTACTTAAATCGGCCTCATTAACAGAATACCACGTGTTGTCACTTGTCCGTTTACAAGTAAAGGTCAAGGGTGATTTTTGGTTTCGAAAGTACATTTTTGATGAAAATTTTATTTCATAAAGTTTGGACTTTGCCATTAAGTGTGAAATGAATCGGTGATTGCTAAAACAACACAAGTGACATTTTTATATTTTTACAGGAGAAACAAAAAATAGTAGAAGAGTCAGGTTGTCTTAGTACAAAATGACGACTTTGCGATCGAATTTCTGTGTGTTTTAGATATCGAATAATGTTGCTTTTGTTCACAACGCAGTGTCTATACATAAGCTGTGTAAAAACGTAATAAAACTGATTTCGAATAATCTGTTACTTGTGTTGTTTTAACAATCACCGATTCAAATACAATATCGTTCGCCTCGGGAAGATAACCCTTTTTCGTACATTTCGGGGGGATCTCCGCCATAACTTGAGTAATGTTGGTCTTTAATGCGTCTAGAGTTCGGGGATTATTCGCGTAAACACGATCTTTTGCGTAGCCCCACAGAAAAAAATCTAAAAATCTGTCAAAGCGCATGATCTTGTTGACGTCGCCAAAACGTGAAATTATGTGACCAGAAAACTTCTCACGCAATTAAGCCATTTTTGGTCGTGTTGTGTGGATTGTTGCCCCGTCAATAGAATGTTTTATTAATTTTAATGCGTTGTTCGATTGTTAAGCAATTTATTATCGTAAATGGCAAACATTCAACTAATATTATTACACTTCAAAAGACAGCTGAGTTTGACAGGTGTCAAATGCCAGCGCTGCCAACTTGAAACCACGAAATGAACGACCCTGTATTAGTACAGAAACGGTTAAAATATGTTAAGCCGTAAATGACAGAGGTATCTATCGGCTTTGTCTACCTCGGCTCTGTTAGTAATTCTGAAAATAACATTTGGGCAGGAATTGAGCGAAGAATTACGCTTCCTAATTGCTGTTTCTTTGGTCTAAAGAGGCATATTCTAAGGCCTTGTCAGGCCCTTCTGGTTAAGCACCTTGGTATTTTTTTAATTGAATATCTAATCTTTACGGTGGCGCTATAAACGACCATGTCTGAGTATGACCCATACAAGATATTTACGATGGTCAGTTTTCAACATACTGGACCACATTCCCCTTTTTCCACAAAAATTGTATGCTTCCATTATGGCTAAGAAAAGACCACGATAATAGGAATAGATATGCCTTACGTAAAAGATGACCCGAAGCAGCCCTTAGTGCGAGCAAAATCGATCGAATCGCAATTAGAAAACTTTTTAAAATAAATCCACGACCCTGCAAATATCTATGTACATCTAAATCGATTAAAGCTTGTGGCGTTCTATGTTTTTCGTATTTATTTTACATAATTTTTAGTTCCAAGTTGTAAGGAGATTTTTTTTTTGTGCTGCCTTCCCTCTTCTAGTCATCACAGATCGTAGGAATTCGGTTCGTTTACGCTTTGCGAGCATAAACCTCATTTACTGATTGAGTGGCATGCCAGCGGAAATTGCGGTTCACCAGAACGTTCCCACTATAAACTCCCTTAGTTTCGACGATGCACTGGATGATAAAGGAGTCTGAATCTTTCAGCACTCAGCTGGTAGATGCGGTGGCGGTTGTTCCAACTCAATTAATTGGTGGAATTTTTCACATTCAGGTTGTGGCTTGGGAGCAGGAGCAGATATTTCTGCTGAACACTAGGAGAGGAGCGAACTACAGCGCGGTAGACAATGATTATCGTTTAAAATGATGTATTTTTTTTTCTAAATTTCGCCTGCATCTTTCTTTAGTTTTCCCATTAAAGCTTATTACCCGCAGATGCAAATGTTCAGAAGGAGCAGATAGTGTTTGGGGACTTTCCATCTTATTTTTACTGTTTTAATTGTTTTTTTTTTAGTGTGCAACTTAGCTGATAATCGAATATTTATTGGTCTGGAGTGTAACGTATCAAATAATACCACGGAGATACATATTATTAAAGAACTCCTTGGGGAGAAGAAGACAAAACTCTGTCCGTTGAAATTGCTGCGTCACATTTCGTAAATTCAACTTCCCGTTGAGATAGAATGCGTATTGTTTCTAATTATACATACCTAGGAGTTTTATTGTCTCCGAAGATGTCATTCTCAAAGCATATGGAGAAGAGAAACAGTGCAGCGAAGAGCAGCATAAACTCGACGTGGCAACATGTTTTGGCAAAAAGAAATATTGGTCTAACTGCAAAGTAGAAATTGGTCCAAGTGGTCTGTAGAGCTATCCAGACTTACGGCGCTCAGGTCTGGGGTTTCGGAATGTTCGAAGAAGTGGATAAATTACAACGGTACTTTTAGAAACAAATTTTCAAGTTACCTCCAATTACCCCAAATTACGCGCTATCATTAGAGACGGGAGCAGAAGACGGACATTACTATTCCCTCGATCTTCACATGAGATACATAGCAAAAACAATGTTCGAATACAGTGAAAGAAGACTACCACATCAACTAACAAAAATACTTTTAAGAGAAAATGTATTCTGGGTGAAAGGGTTAAACCATCTTGGTAGTAGTTTTGGGCTGCATCGGAATGAGAGAAACAGTACTCATAGCGATTGGACACGAAAGAGCTTAGAGCTACTGCGGCTGCTGAAATCGGAGGATCAACAGGAAAATCTACGGAGGGCATCTGGAGCTTATTATAAGTGAGAAAACCCCGCAAAAAGGGATAATCCCCCGATCTGGTATCAGTGCTGCGCTGTGTGCTGTTTTTTAGATATACGAAACGTAACTGGCTATGAGAGAAAGAGAGAAAGAAAATGTGTGCTCACACCTCTCTCTCTTGCCCCTACAGTAATGTACGAAACGAAACGTAACTCTCTCTCTCTTTCTATCTTCACGAACTTATATCTCCCTCTCAACTTCCGTTCGCAATTTCCGTAACGCTTTCGTGACACATTCACCAGCTTACCCCTGAAGTCTAGCGAGCCTAAAGAAGTTTTACTTCAAGGGGAGGGTTATGTGTTTCGAGCGTATCCTAAGTCCGTTCCTAAGTAACGACCTTTAGCCCTAAGGGCTTGACCGATTTTGAAGAGTGAGTTGTCATTAGAGTCGTATTCTTCCCCGAACTGTCATAGGCTAAAAATATAAAATTAAAAAAGCTAGTTTAAAAAAAAAAAAAAAATTAAAAAAATATGAACAAGACTTGACCTTTACCTAACTATTTGGCAGTATAAGGGTACTCAATACTCATATATTTGTTGCGCTGAGTAGGTATATAGTCTCAGATTGTCAATTAGTTAGGCATAGGTACTTGAATGTGTCTTGTTCATATCTTTTTAATTTATTTTTTTTAAATTAACTTTTTTATTTTTATATTTTTAGCCTATGACACTTCGGGGAAGAATACGACTCTAATGACACCTTACCTTAATTGTATGTATTAACTATGTACAAGACAAATTAAATGTCTACTTATTGATTTCAATTTGTGGATAGACATTTGTTTGAATTTCGTCCATGATCATAATATATGTAGGACGTACTTTGACCCGGCACTGCGAAGCTGTGACGCGTTTCGAAAGCCATTTCGAAGGTTAGAGTAAAAAGATGATTGTTCCACTACACGAGTGCGTCGCTGGAAGGGCTTAAGAAATTAAAAATCTTATGCCAACAATGCCAAACAATGCATCTTTTTCAAGTGGTTTAAAAAACTATTCACACTTTGTGGTGGAAGTACAGAAAAAATAAATAAATTAAAAGCTTTGGCTTCAACCTTTAATTTGGATTGCTTAACATAATTGGTTGAACTCTTAAAAAAATGGATGCTGCGGATAAATATATCAATAAAAAATTACAACGACTGAAGTGAGAAATTCGTCTATAGTCGCCTGAGAATTGTGTTGTTCCATACGCCGCTTTTGTCGTTTTTGAGTGAGGAGCGGATTCTATGGTAATTTTGCATGCTCTTTTTAAATCTGCGATTCGATTTGCTCTATGTCTTTCCAATCCTGACATCCTGAGATGTCGAACATCGATTTGGTCCCATATCCGCCAAAATCAAAAGCTTGTAGAATTGCTTTGTGCTATAAACCATTTTTCGCAAATTTTTTGCGAGAATTGTTTTGTTCCACGTTTGTCCTACGTGCACTTGTGTTAAAGAAATGCTACGTGGGACACTGATCGCAAACAAAATTTTAGTATTGGTTTATTCCACCTCCATTACAGTTGTGTAGATATTCGATATAATGAAGATAATGAATCCAGTCACTGGCTGAACACAACGGGGCTGCAAACGCAAAAAAATAGTTGAAGGTCAAAACCGATATCAAAAGAAAAAAGATTTACAAGACTTGCTTCCGTTTATTTCTTATATCGATAAGCAATACTTTTAAACGTTGTTATTTCTTTAGAAACTAAAAGTCTGTTTATATAGTAGAAAATGTCAATTAAACTTATTATGATGGCAGCAGAACTGCTTTAATTTTTTTGTTTTTTTTAAGAAGAATATTAAACATTCTTCTAAACACTTTGAATAAAAATAAAAGAAATGGATTTTTCTTTTAAAATTTCAGCATCCAACTCCTGCTTTCTTGCCTTTCAGATATTTTGGATGAGAATTGCTTTGTGCCATATCCATTTGTTTGTGTTCCACGTGTATGGAAAAGAAATCAGTTTCAAAATATACGAGTCAAAAAAGTAGACTTTTACGTTAATTAACGTAGCTTGTTCACGGTTTGGCAAAGCACTTTTAAAATTGGTAGGTGAACTCATTATAAGACTAATTTCAAAAAAATCACACAGTTTTGGGGTAAAACCTTTAAATGCGTTTTTCTCGAAAAAGTGCCAATGGCGCCAATTCTCGGGCGACGTAAAATGTAAGGTACATAATGTTGTTAATCAAATTATACTAAAATCCCTATAAGTATGTAATTTCATTTCGGTATTGAAATCTGTATTTTTGGTCAAATTCGAATTTGGATTTAACGTAGCTCAACTTCTGTATTGAGCCGAAAGTTGGGTAATACGTTGAAATACTCGGCGGAGTATAGCCCAAACACGGCTTCCAGATTTTTTGTATTTAAAAATAGTTTTGCGCTCCATTTTCACCCCTTTTATTTGAATTGTGTATTTGTCACTATACTTACGCATATACAGTAGAAATCGGTTATAGCAATACCTGATATAGCGATGAACCGGATATAACTAAATATTTTCAAAGTACAGGCAAAACTCCGTCTAAGTCAAGGTAATTTGAAATCGGTTACAACGATGACGGATATAACGATGAAGTCGGTTATAGCGATGAAAATTTACCATAAAAACTGTTTATAGCGATGGTAAAAAACGTGTTCGTACATCCCTAAAGCCTATTATTTTCATTGTGCTTCTAAATATGTATCGATATTATGTATGCACTGTACGTACTATACATATATGTAGATAATTGTTAAATTTCCTGTAGCCACTGCAGTGACTGGTCTGTGCATGTAATTTCATGGCATGCACTGTTCGATTTCCATATTTCTGAAGAGTTCATTAAGTGTTAATATTGTCTCAGATATTCAATTGAATAATGCTAATGATGACAACGATGACGATAATGCCACTGAAGATGAGGAGACCAAATAAATACACTTCCATCTGCAAACGAAGCGCTTACTGCAGTGGTAACACTAAACCGCTTCATGGTCCTGAATCCTGAATGGGCCGCTTCGAATTCAAATCCAAATATTGGACAACTCTCTTCGAAAAATATTCTACGCGCCTAAATGTACAAAACAGACACGAATTAGTGATTCCTTTCCTCAACAATTTTCTTTACGATTTGAAGCAATTTTTTTAATAAAATTTTCTTTTTTTTAATTTTATTTTCATTGTACCTGATATAACGATGAATCGGTTATAACGATGAAAATCTAAGGTCCCTTCGATATCCTTATAGCCAATTTCTACTGTATTTGCAAAGCTTCATTCCTCAGTTGGGAAGTAGGTGAAAGATTGATTAACATATTTTTTCACGAAACAAACAGAAAGTCAAGTTAAATCAAGTCTCTTGTCGGGAAAATCACGACATTGATGAAAATATTATTGTTCTTCACAATTATGCAAATAGCCCTGCAATTACTTAAAAAAAAGGACAGCAAAATGTTTAATTTATTAACCAGAAATAAACATTTCAGTAAATCACTCACATTCTGCAAAAAGTATTAGCCATAGCATGTCTAGGGTCTACCTGTATTTTACTCCTTCTTTCCAGTGCTGGTAACTATAGTCCCGCATGCAATTCTTTTCACCATTCCCCCGCGCGCCTCGCCCACCAACGGTATGAAGAATCCGCAATTGTTTCTCAGCAACAATACAAGAACGGGGGCAGCAAAGGGATTTTGTCATGGCAGAGCGGATCCTATTGTGCGGCAGGTAACAATAGATTCGTCCAGGTAACATCGTCCTCATCATCATCAACATAACAGTCATTGTCAGATGATTCAACCTGAAGATAGTTGCATGTACCTATCTATGTAGAAGGGTTCGAAGCAGCAGCGTAAATTCAATAGCTTGGTCATGCATAGGAAGAGCTGGCATTTTTCGCTGATGCTCGCATGTGGAAGGCACACTCGCAAGCTTCATACACAGGTGGAGAGAAGTACATATACTTGTATGCATGTTTACGGGACACTGCAGCTCGCAAAGATATTTTACTCCGCATCCAGTCAATGACTTTCCAAGTAGCACATTGACAAATGTAATTTCCATGATGGCATCTCCTCCGTCTCTCTCTCTCTCTCTCTCTCTATCTGTCATACGGGTCGAGAGGGCGTGTTGTTGTGGATTTTCTTTGGGTTGCGCAACCAAATCAGCAAAATGGAAATCTTTTGATGGGCCTCTTGTATATGAAATGACAACTAGCGTATACGTGTGTGTGGTCTATAGCAATTGATCAAAAAACCTTTCAGTTTACGTATAATCTACCGCCTTCCTGGCACCTAGCGAGGTACAGTACTGGTAGTTATTTGGCTAGAAGCGATTGATGCATTTTCATCATTTTTGGGAATGCAGAATGTGTAGGTAACGTGAATGTGTCATGTGCTTACCTAGGGGAAACCCTCCATTGTCTGGAGAATGTTCCTACATCGAGCTTAGTTAACTCGTTTGATAGTCGTAGGTACCTCGGACAGTGAAATTCGACCACATATCAGTGGTCACGACTTCATATAGGGTGTAAGCAAAACAATATTTGAATGGTATATAAACACATTCGAATTTTGTTTTGTTGAAAGGACAGTTTTTTCCTTCAACAAAGGCGAGCAGGCATAAATGGAGAATGGTAGAAGATACAATCGAAAAGCCAAGCGGATTTGGGTTTATTGGCTTTGCTGTGGGACAAAACGCTGTTGTAGCCGGCACACCGTTGGCTTACATCAATGTGTCATGTTGCCATCCACTCGAGGTGGAATGTAAAGGGTTCTCCAATAAGAGGTGTTATTTTGGTATTCAAAGAAAAATGTCATTTTTTGAGATAAATGATCGGATGTTTATTTCATAATAAAGAGGAAGGTATGCCGTTAATAATGAAAAACAACATCAACCAAATGGCCACCACGAGCACGCACACAGGACCATATCCTTTTCATGAAATTTTCCATAACCAAATCGCAAAGTGGCTGCCCTATGTCCTCGATAGCCTCACGAATTTTATCTTTGAGGTCTTGAATCGACGTTCCGCTGTTGGGGTAGACCTTATCTTTCACGTGGCCCCAAAGGAATAAGTCGCAAGGTGCTAAATCACAAGATCTCGGTGGCCAATTGTGATCACCTCTTCGAGAGATAACACGGTCCGGAAACTTTTCCCGTAAAAGATCAATTGTTTCGTTGCTTGTATGACACGTAGCGCCGTCTTGTTGAAAGTAAACGTTGTCCAGATCAATACCATCCAACTCCGACCATAAAAAATCATTCATCATCTCTCGAAAGCGCAATCCATTCACCGTAACTCCATCCATCCTCAGTCACACGTTGAGGATGGAGAGGCTTCTCAACAATAACTCTTGGGTTTTCCGAGCCCCAGATGCGACAATTTTGCTTGTTGACGTAGCCACCGAGGTGGAAATGGGCCTCATCACTCAAGATGATTTTTCGATGGAATGGACTGAAAGATTTTCTCCATTTTTGTTGTGAATTTTAATAATTTCAATGCGTTGTTGAAGCGTGTATCGTTCCATTTTTAGTAATGGCGTAGTTTCTACTTGTCAAATGTCAAAGAATAAAAAGCTTCAAAAGTGACAGCTACCGAAATAGCGGGTCATTCACAATGACACCTCTCATTGGAAAATCCTTTATAAAAAGCCAAAGATATGCAGTCAACATCAAGCGATTCAGAGCATAGAAGATTGGGGCAGATAGGTGTGAATAATGAGATATAACTTTAGGGCTAGTCAACGGCTATGTCTGTACTACGAACTGTAACACGACCACACCAAAAATATCAACGGGAGGTTTACAATTGGCATTCGCTATTTTTTTGGCCTAAGAAGGCAATTGAATACAGTAAGGCCTCGTCAAGATATACTAACCACACTCGTAATAAGGCCTTTAACATCCCACAGCTCTGCTCTATGGCGTAGAAGCACGGAAACATTCCGTTTGATTCCTGAAGACATCAGGGACTTCGGCATGGGGTGAATGTAAACAAGCAAGAATTGGCTATTGATTTTTTACCGAAAAAGTCAGTTTTTACACTGTTCACATTTACCCCATAAAGGATGATTACCTATTAAAATATGTCCTGAAAAATAGATAAAAAGTGATAAAAAGAAAAACTTATAGGTAGGTAGTAATTACAAAAAAATTAACATATTTTATTAAGTATTTTTAATAGGAAAATAAACGCAGTTCGGTAAGTAAATGAAAAGTAAATTTACTTTTCGTTGATGTCAATAGTTTTGTTAAATTTGAAGTGAATTCGGTTTCCCAAACATATTAAGAGTTGGGTCAAGCAGAATTCCAATGATATCTGCGAAATGAATCTGTTTTGATTTCATTTGGAATTAAAGAAAACGTCTTTTTCAAGGTGTCCAAACTTTTGAGAAGCATCGCCTCAATCAACTCATCATTTTGTCGATATGATTCTACAACACAAACGTATTTAAACATGACAGTTTGTCTGCTACCTCCCTTAAACCTGTAGAAATTGACCCTAGCCTAGATGAATCGGAGGGATCTAGTCCCTCCTTCTATATCATCGGCATCAAAATCCTCATTCCAATAACTATAATCTTCATAGACAATGTCTTTTTCATTTGCGGAGTCCTCGGAACTCGTTCTTTTAGTTCGTTTTTTCATTGGAAGCAGCTTTTTAAGTTCAATAGACTTTTTGGCTTTTTTCTTGTCTACTGCTTCCTTGAGTCACTTGAGAACCTCGCCCGAAGTCAGAACTTCGCCATAGGTCATTTACCTAAGTCTTGGGACCGTTTTTTTTTTTTTGTTCGACCATAGGTTCGACGATTTTGGATGAAGGGCTGTGCTAAAACAGATCGCTGATGTAAGGAGCAGGGTGAGCTATGGGTTAATGGTAAGCGGTAGATATAAGGTAAATATAAACATAGTCTAGAGATTGTAGATTGATAGGTTGGTAGCTTAAAAGTCTTGAATTTCTTACCTTCAACAACAAGCTGTTGTGCGCTAACAGCAGGTATTTGAGTAGAGCTACTCAAGCTCATATTATTCTCTGTTGCTCTTTCGTTGGGTGGGCTAGTATCTAATAGGACGAGGAAAAAATACCTTAAAGCAAAATCATACAATTCTGTCAGTTTTAAATACCTTCCTATGTCGCCTTCAACATTTTCTTCGACATGAGATGTAGTTGATTGTTCAAGGTACTTTTGTAGAGCCTGTGAGGCAAATTCGTCCTGAGGAAACTTAGTTCGGTTAACAGGAAAAGTGCCGGTACTGAAAAATACAGAAATTATGTTTCCACGGCTCATAGATTCTCGCCAGATTTCTTCAATAAGTTGAGAAAATATCTGTTTACCAATATGCATGCAAACTTTTCCCATTTGCGACTTTCCGTATGCTTTCAGGTTTTTTTCCCAAGCTGTTTTTACTGGCCCAAATACGCATTTATCCAATGGTTGCAGCTTTTCAGTAAGATGGCTAGGAAGGCGCTTAATACCACGTTATTCTGCAGAGCTCTCTCCAGTGTTTGAACACTTATATGTCTGAAATGGCCGTCGTACTGAAATGGCGTGTCTTTCACGAATGTTTTGAACAAAGGGGATGAATCCATCTGATAGACAGTTGAAAAATTGAGGCTCTTCCATCCACCCATTTGCTGACGATGCATACAGAGTTCCAGGCAACCCATCTTCAGCGGTCCATCTAGCCTGTACAGCAGTGTCTTTAAAAATGATAAGCGGCGGAAGGACGGAACCATCTGCAGAGACGCATGCGAGCACTCTAGTGGACTCACGCCCAGATCCTCCTGAGACTCTGCTAAGCGCTTTGCCCTTAACACCCAATGCAAGAATGCGACTTTCATCAGCATTAAACACGTATTGTGGTTTGTTGGTTAAATTATTTTCATCAACGACTTCCTGAAGCTTATCATAAAAATCGTAAACTACTTCAGGATTTCTTGCGTCTTCTCGAAGCTTTTGCAGATGTTCTGGTTTTTTTAACGATAGTCTTGGATGTCGCTTCATGAGTCCCAAATACCAGTCTTCTCCAGGAATATTGTCCTAAAATAGTGTTTTTAGTCCGCTGACTTGTATATGTACTCTCCAACCTAATTTTTAAGCTCTTTCTTATCGCATGTTATCCCCATTGCCGAACGTGTGACAACGTATCGGACTATCTCATTTTCGGTTTCTATAGAAATGACAGATGTCCGCCCGGAGCCAATAGTCTTCAAGGGAGTTTTGCGTCCCTTAATCCGGTTGAATATGACGGCTATCGGAATGCCGTAGTGTGCTTCACACTGACGATATGTCATTTTCTTACTAATAATATCATTAACAGCGTTTTGCATATCTTTTGTGTCGTATTCAAGAAGGGGATTCTTCCTTACATGGGTTCGTGGCATTCTGAACACTGGAAATTAAGTAGTCGGAAAGGCCTTCGGAAAAAAAAAATGTTGGAAAGTACCCCAAAAAACATGTTTACATTTCCCTCATAAGCTGAAATTATTGGGGTAAATGTAGACATCAAAATAACACTAAAATAACTCAAAATTTGAGGAAATTCATCAACGAATCTAACACCTTAGACTCTTAAATTGATAAATAAAAATATAATATTACTCACCTTTTTAGGACACACGTTTTCAGTGATAAATGAAAGTCACCGGCGAGTAATGCCTGTGTCACAATCACGCTTTGGAGCTTCGCGTTGACAAACGCATTCAGTTCAGCCATAGGAAAACAATGAAACCTACCACAAACCTGCGTTGCGTCAGAACTTCAAAATGACATTCGTATAACCTGAACGTAATGTTTTCTAACGTTGCCGTAAAGCGACGTAAGTCAAAGCGAATGTTGAAAAAAGCTTGAATTGTCAAACTATTTCTCGATTGTTATTGCTGTGGCTTTGTGTGGTTTGGTCGCGAGTTTTTATTTATTTAGTTTTTAAGGTAAGTAAATCGAAATGAGTTCTATAAAATAAGTAATACAGAATTCATTCGTTCAGATGTCTTTCGAAGAATCCCTTATCACACTGGTAAGAGAGAGGGAGTTTATTTACAACACTAAATTGAAGCAGTACAAAAATGTTAATAAACGATTTGAAGCCTGGGAGGAAATAAGCCGGTTGCTGGAGAGATCAGGTAATTTAACACATAAAGGGTGATTTTTTAAGAGGTTTAGAACTTTTTTTAAAAAAAAAACACAAAAAATTCGAAAAAATGAATGAAATATTTATTTGAATCGATAGTTTGAACCTTGCAATTTAATGTTTAAAGATAATTTCATGCAAATGTTGACCGCGGCTGCGTCTCAGGTAGCCCATCCGCTGAGTCCAATTTTGGCATACTCTTTCACACATATCGGCCGGTATCTCACGAATGAATGCATGGATGTTGGCTTCCAGTGCGTCAATCGAAGCGGGCTTGTCCCTATACACATTAGCCTTGGCATACCCCCACAAAAAATAATCTAATGGTGTCAAATCGCACGATCTAGGCGGCCAATTGACCGGCCCGAAACGTGAAATTAACTGTTCACCAAACTCGCCTCGCAATTGCGCCATTGTTTCGCGTGCTGTGTGGCATGTGGCACCGTCTTGTTGAAACCACATATCATGCAAGTCAAGAACTTCTATTTCGGGCAAAAAAAAGTTTGTTATCATCGCTCGGTAGCGTTCACCATTGACAGTAACGCTGCGATTCGCATCATCTTTGAAGAAATATGGCCCAATAATGCCGCCGGCCCATAAACCGCACCAAACAGTGGCTTTTTCGGGATGCATTGGTAGCTGTTGCAATGCTTCTGGCTGATCTTCACTCCAAATGCGGCAATTTTGCTTATTTACGTACCCATTCAACCAAAAATGAGCCTCATCGCTGAACACAATTTTTCGATAAAAAAGCGGATCCTCGGCCAGCTTTCCAAGAGCCCATTCACCAAAAATTCGGCGTTGTGGTAGGTCGGCTGGCTTTAGTTCTTGCACCAGCTGTATCTTAAAAGGCTTTACGCCCAAATCCTTCCGCAAAATTTTCCACGTAGTGCTGTAACAAAGGCCTAACTGCTGGGAACGGCGCCGAATCGACATTTCGCGGTCTTCTGTCACACTAGCTGATACGGCCGCAATATTTTCTTCACTACGCACAGTACGTAAACGTGTTGGTGGTTTAATGTCCAACAAAGTAAATTTGGTGCGAAATTTGGTCACAATCTTCCGAATAGACTGCTCAGAAGGTCGAGAATGCCGATCATAAAATGGAAGCAGCGCGCGATGAACATTTCGAACCGAGCACGAATTTTGATAGTAAAATTCAATAATTTGCAAGCGTTGTTCATTTGTAAGACGATCCATGGTTATATATATATATATATATATATTTCGAGAGATAATCGAATCAGACCACCATTGTCGGGTCTCTTTTCGTCTCTCTACCACTGTAAATCTTACTCAGAGAGACTCTCTGGATTTCTCCACAGTTCTTCTCTGGGCTCAATTCCTAGTGTTAACGCTAGCATCTGTTTATGGGAGATCCGTTTCATCGACTGGGTCTCGACCCATTGATGTCCCAAGATCCTCATTCTTCTGCCAGCCAATGCCGGGCATTGACACAGTATATGTGCCGCTGTCTCAGATTCCTCCAGGCATAGTCTACAAGTATCATCCTCTATAAGGCCCATTTTCCTTAAGTGATACCTGAAATTACCATGTCCTGTAGACAAAGCCACCACCCATTTCAATGTTCCTCGACTCATGCTTAGAACTCTTCTTTGAGTGGAGCAGGTCGGCCACTTTATTGCCATTTTAGCTTGTCTACATTGTTCCACGGTTGACCACCTTCTCAGGTGTTCTGCCGTGATCCATTTGTGGACAAGCTGTTCAACCATTCCTCTGCCAATTGAAGAGAATGGTTCTGGTCCCAGCAACTTTTCAGTTGACCCCTGTTTTGCAAGGGAGTCCGCCTTTTCATTGCCTTCGATCCCTATGTGTCCTCGTACCCAAGTCAGTGTTACTTCATTTTTAGATGAACACTTATTGAGTTTAAGTACGCATTCCAGTGCCAGTGATGTTGTGATGTTTGTTTGTTCCATGCATCTGATCACCGCCTGATTGTCCAGTGCTATGAGGATATTTCTTCCTTCCACCTGACACTCAAGCAAGTAGTCCAACGCATAAAGCAAGGCGATCCATGGTTAAATTGCAAACCAAACTGAAGCTGTTTGACAGTGACACAAGGTACTAAACACACGTCAGCTGTCAAAACCAGTGTTGCCAAAACCAAACCAGCTAAAAAATCACCCTTTACTAAGGTTCAAGTTGTATTACTATTCTAATCTAAATATTTCTAGCTGATTATTGCAAACAGCGATGGAAAAGTTTGAGGGACAGGTTTGTCAGGGAAAAAAGGGCTAAGGATCTTCCATCCGGCAGTGGAGCAAGAGTAAGGAAGGAATGGGAGTACTATTCTTGCTTGGAGTTCCTCATTCCCTCGATTTCTACAAGACGGTAAATTACTCCAGACACGTATGTAAATACTTGTACAAGGTGGCGCAAAAGTAATCCTCCTATCAGAAAATGCTTTAAATTTTGCGATTGGCCCCTAATGTCAGTTCTGTTTTGACATTTGTGTAGTAAACACATGCGAAATACACGTTAATAAACAATGTTACGCTACACTGCTCCAGAACGCTCAAGCTCAAGCCATCCTTAATCACCACCAAGAGGAAGATGATTTTTCATCAAAAATAATCATGAGTGATGAGGCCCATTTCCATCTTAGCGGGTACGTAAATAAGCAAAATTTACGCTTCTGGGGCACTACAAATCCGCCTGTAAACCACAAAGAGCCATTACACCCGCTCAAAGTCACTGTATGGTGTGCTGTTTTCGCTGGAGGAGTCATCGGACCTTTTTTCTTCGAAGACGTCGCGGGCCAAACGGTTACTGTGAATGGTGAGCGCTACAGAGCAATGATCAACGAGTTCTTTTTGCCGCAACTTGATAAATTGGGATTGGAAAACATGTGGTTCCAACAGGACGGTGCAACGTCACACACTGCACGTGCCACAACCGATATGCTGAAGGATGCATTTCCCGGGTGCCTAGTCTCCCGTTTTGGCGATTTGCACTGGCTAGCAAGATCGCCTGATTTGACCGCTCCAGACTTCTTTTTGTGGGGCTTTTTGAAGTCGCGGGTTTATGTCAACAAGCCTCAGACTCTTGCAGCTCTTAAAGAAAATATCCGTCAAGAATTTGAGGACCTATCGCCGGAAGTTTTGGCCAAAGTGATGGAAAATGCCATAAAAAGGGCTCAAATGACAATCAACTGTGGCGGCGGCCATTTACATGACATCATATTCTCGACTTGATGTAAAAAAAATTAAAAGACCAAATAAAAATAATCCACAAGAAGAATCAAAGTTTTTAATTTTTTTTTTAAATTACAGCCAAAAAACATCGGAAGGTTATTTTTGCGCCACCTTGTACATTACAATGCGCGCGAAATAGTTTTTCGGAATTTTTTTTTTAATTAAATTATTTTTGCTCCTTCTAGACAAGTTGGACACTTTCAAGAGACCTCACCTGACAGGGAAAATGAAAATAACCTTGTTGTAGACAATTTTGAGGAAGATACCCCAAAAAGGAGAAAAAAACCTAAAGCGGCCGATGACGAATTTAGAAAGTTCTTAAATGGTCTCTCCACCGCACCGATACCGACGAGGAGTTCATGCTAAATATGGCCAGAAGAATGAAGCCATTGCCAGCATCTGCAAAAATGTGATTTCATTTAAAAATATTGGGGGAAATTAACAACGAACTGTTGCAGACAATGCAGTAATTATTCGAGTTATTTTTTTTCTTTTATTTAGGTACTTACATTATGTACTTACTTGAATTTTGATTTTTTTACTTATTGTTTTTTAGTTTTTTAATACCTACTTGTACCTTAATAATTTTTAAACACAATTGAGACTGAATTTAAAAAGTTATATTATTTTTAATAAATGAATTGTTAACGATGAAAAATCATTTGAGTTTTTTTTTTTAAATTTGGTTGGCATATAAGTATTCCTTGATTTTATCCCGCATTAAAAACGCAACTTGGGAGGAGTGGTCGGTTCCTCATCTGCCTCCATATATTTTAAATAACCGCGATATGCGGTATACGCAATTTTTATGTCATGTAATAAAACAGATGTGCCGGGATTCATTTTTAATTTTTAGATTCAAATTGTATTGCAATTGTTGATAGGTAAACAAAAGATTTACAAACAGCTGTGACAAACAAAACATTTGCAACAGCTGAGTTAAGTGGAACGTCAAAGCGCTCGTAAAGCTTTAGTACGTCAAGTGAAGCAACGCAAGTTTCAAAGCGTGATTGTGATACAGGCATAAGTGCGGCGACAGTAAGGCGGCAATTCAAATTGTTTTCTTTTGTTGTTTCTTGGACTACTACAATTTATTTTGAAAGGATAAAATAACCGCCGCTTACAATAACCCCGTGTTTACATTTACCCCAACTGACCCTACAGTTGGGGTAAAGCATGCAAATTAATTGCATGCTTTTGGGTGCAAACTGAAACCTACTCTTTCGCATCGAAATAATGCTCAATTTCCCTGACCACACTATGGCGTGGACTTTCCACCGAGTTACCGCTTTAAGACAGTCATATATTGCTGTTCACATATATTTTAGCGGGTTGACCATTTATATGATCTGAACTTGCTAATTTTATTATATATTATATTTCCTTTCCACAAGAAGAAAAAGAAGAAGATCGCAGCTGCCGCAAAAATGTGGGAGTATCACGAGGCCGTACAAGACCCTTGGAAAATACTTTTTTGTGCATTTCGACGAATATCTAATGCGGAATGATGAAAGCCTTACCTTACCTACGTTTCCGTTTAATTTCCACGTTCCACAAGAATGCACACTCCAGCATAGTCGAGCTCAAAGGACTCCGATGTAATAAAATCAACGTTCATATTTTCAATATTTTCTTACCCCCACGCAGCCATTTAAAATATGCATCCGCATATTTCTCCTCCCTACCAGTTGCTCCAACCACAAGTAGGTAGCTATCACTTACGCTATTAATTAAAATGACACATTCTGTGTGAGCGAAAATTTCCTCAATTTATGTGAAACGACCTAATTTGAACGCAAAAAAAAAGAAAAGAAGAGAAAATTGAAAACCTTGCCGCTCTATTGCTCCAGGCACGTCCTTCTAATGAAAGTAAAACCCAATGATACTCGAAATAAATCCCCCGAGCTCCGACCCACTACCTAATTGAGTTTAAGGATTCACCGATTACTTTCGTTGAAAAGCTACCCCATGGAAAGTACTCGCATATCTCAAACGAACAGAAATGCATAGACGAATTGGGTTTTCCTATCGACAGACCGCCAGGCGTTGATGTGGGTCTTCATATTACAACAACTGCCAAAGGTCAGAATAACTACTACGTGCTAAATGATATTCCATTATGTGTGTGTGCGATTTTCTTTTCCTTTTTTCCTGCTGGCTTTTCTCATTTTCTGCGATGCCTCGACGACTATCGTTGTACTAATGAATTTTTCGCCTCCGCCTTCTTTTGTGGTATCGTTTGGTATGATTCGGGGAGGATGGTATTGAAAATCGGCACCACCATACCCATCAGAAGGACATGCTATAGGAAAACTAAATGTGTAAATGAAAATGGGAAAACTAAATGAAGCATCGATTTAAGTTCCGCTCCATCGGAGATTGTGATCACGAATCGAAAACGAATTATGGAAATGTGGTTAAATGCCTGTCTTAACTCTTAACATATATTCCCCCACCTCAGTGTGATGGTGTCGCAGTTTCAAGGACAATTACGGGCCACTCAGCGTTCCCTCCCGTGCTACAATTGTAGTGTTTTCTAGTTTTTGAGTACATTTTTGCTAACTGCGTACGGTACTACTTTGGATCCACCGCGTACTATTTTTTGTAAATTCATAACTCATTTCCTAAGTTGTTTGTAACAACGACCGGTTCGTTCAATCTTGATCGTCTTTATCGTCGGTTATTCCGCCTGGTAATCATCGAATGTGTTTGTTCAGCAAAATACTAAGCAGAGAATCGTTGGGTTGGTTAGTTAACCAGAGAAATCGATAGCCAGCCGATTTTGCGTGGTTAATGAGATTTTAGCAATGATTTTTCTGGAATTTCGTTTGTTCAAATTTGTGGCGACATCCAATAACAAAACAACAAAAACTAAGAACCTGAACCGAGCTGCGGCGGTTAACTGAACGCGACGAACGAGACACTCGGCGGGAAGAAATTTAAAGAAAAGAAAACGTCAGAAGTCAGATCGTTCTGGACGTTAGGAAAAAATACAAATAATACAATAAACGAACTCAAGACGCAGTGAACTGAGCTAATAAAATCTGTCTCGTCAGTTTCGTAGACGTTTTAAACTGACAGATGTATAGAATACGGTATACAAATTGAATAAAAGTAACGGTCGGTCCTCAACACAATAATGGATGCGAAGGATGAAGTAAGATTATTTTCAACATTTTTAGTCGATGACAGCACTCATTGGAGCAAACATTGAAAGAATGAGAAAATTGATTCAGATTGAATTGAGATGATCCATTTGTAAAATTTTATTGGTTGTGGCTTAAATTCGGTTTTGTTTTTAAAAAAATTGCTTATTATCTCTTAATAACAAGATTTTATTCTTCAAAAATATAAAAAAAAACGCCTGTATCATTTGATTATGACATTCTTGTGCTAAGCAAATTTTGTAATCTAACTAAACGATTACTGAAAATAAACAAACGAACCCGGAAAATCCAAAAAAAAATTAACTATAGATTTGGAAAATCGCTGAATTGACAAATAAACTGGGGCCCTACTATGAAACTCGATTCTAAAGGGTATTTTTTTAGAGGTATAGAAATTCGATAATTGAAATAAAACACAAAAAAATCGTTTTAATTTCCATCAATTTGGCTTTATTGGAAGGATAATTTTATGCCATTAATGTTTAAATATGATTTCGGGCATGTGGCCGCCGCGGCTGCTTCGAATAAAGCCAAGTCTAGAGGTCCAATTTTCAGCCACTTTTTCGAGCATTTGGGGCTGTATGTCGGCAATACAGGCCCGAATGATGGCTTCCAAGTCCCCTAACGTTTCTGGTCTGTTGGAGTAGGTGAGCGACTTCACATATCCCCAAAAAAAATAATCCAATGGTGTCAAATCACACGATCTTGGTGGCCAATTGACAGGTCCATTCCGCGAAATTATGCGCTCATCGAATGTTTCCTTCAGTAAATCGATTGTGACGTGCACTGTGTGGCATGTAGCGCCGTCTTGTTGGAACCACATCTCATCCACATTCATGCCATCCAATTCGGGAACAAAATAGTCGGTTATCATGGCTCTATACCGGTCTCCATTAACGGTAACTGACTCTCTAGCATAATTTCGGAAGAAGCATGGCCCAATGACTTTACCAGCCCCTAGAGCACGCCAAACAGTCAGTTTTTGTGGATGTAATGGCGTCTCAAGGGTCTCATGTGGATTCTCTTCACTCCAAATGCGTCAATTTTGCTTGTTGGCGTAGCCTTCCAACCAAAAATGAGCCTCATCACTGAACAAAATTTTGCGATGAAAATCAGCATCGATATCAATCTCATTTTCGGCCTACACACCAAAATCACGACGCATTGTACGGTCTCGCGGCTTTAATTCTTGCACAAGCTGGATCTTGCAAGGGCGTAAGCTAAGATCTTTACGCAAAATCTTCCATAAAGTTGATGGACAAAGCTCCAATTGTTGTGCACGGTAGCGAATCGATTCATCCGGGTCCTCTTCAACACTTTGCTCTACAGCGGCAATTGTTTCTTCGGTGCGACGTCTCTGCGGATGCGTATTATCACATAGAGTAAACGTAGTACGAAAACGACCCATGGTTAACCGAATTAATTGCTCTGATTGACGATTATGTCGACCATAAAATGAACGGAGCTTGCGGTAAACTTCGCGAACTGAACCATTATTTTCGAAATAAATTTGCACGATTTGCAAGCGTTGTTCATTTGTCAACTTGTTCATGATGAAATGGCAAACCAAACTAAAAAGAAATCACTTGACAGCTGACAAAATGGCCGGCAGTTAAAATAGTGTTGCCAACTTAAAGTTATATACCTCTAAAAAAAAACACCCTGTACTATTGATTCTATTTGAAAGATATTTTCGATTCTGCTTTCAAATGGCACTCTCTATGAAAGTAGAATCGAATGCCGGTAATGCCAAACTATTTGGCAACAAATTTGCGATTTTCGAACGATTCACGCAATATGTTTGACATAACCCAAATGAGTCTCGCATTATGTTTGGCATTTCCCAAGAAATTGATCGTGAAACAATTAAATAATAATAAGTAAGCATGGACTGTGTCGCAATTAGGTTAGAGTCTGAAGGAAATCCGGAACAAGTTCTACAACTTGAACGAAGCCGGATTAGACATAAATCTAGCATAATGGAGCTTGGCAAGAAAAAGTATTTCTATTCTGTATTTATTTAAAGGCATTTTTAATCCAAAAATAAAATAAACTAAAACAACTTTATTCAGCTTTATGTATGTACTTGTTGAACAATATTTCAACAGAACTAAGTGTTTGCAAAAAAAAAAAACTTTTGTTCCCAACATTATAAAGGCTGTTTTTAAATACCCCCGGCATCCAGAAAAATCTGGATGCCGGGTCATATATCCCACTTTTTCAAACTGTGACACTTTTGTGTTTGGACTTTTAGATGATTCCCTGGGACAAAATAAAACAAACATTATACATATTACTATGTTCATGAAATATTCATGAATTATTAATTTATAAAATTTATTTACTTACATTCTGAGAAAAAAAATCTTATTAAATCGACCTTCTTCGCAAGCACATTTGATGTAGAATGATTATTTGCGAATTCGAACGAATTTGACATTAATTTTCGGAAAAGGTAGTAATTTTGTACCAAGAAAACAAAGTTGGCAGTACTAGAGCTGTTCGAATCTCGCTTTCATAACTTACTTATAGCATTACAGAGTTGCGATTTTGCGAATACGAACAGTTGTACCTCCAACCGTTCGGACGTGTTTTTCTTCTGCTCCCGCTGCGCGAGTTTATTTAATTCCAATTTAATTTATTTGCTTACTTGCAATTTTTCCCTGAAAACACCTATTTCTTGGTCATTGCCTTCACCTACTTAAAAGAACTGACCCACCTCTCGTTTTAATATGTCAAAGCAGTGTGGCAATTCTGTTTGTGTGCTATCATCGCAAGACCTTAGTGCTGACTGGGTGAAATGTAATGGTCTATGCGGTAAATCGTTTCATGCTCTCTGCACCGGGTTAAGCAAGCGCTCCACTACATACCTAAGTGACTATAATAACAATTTCCTTTTTTTCTGCGATGAGTGCAAGGGCATCTCCCTTTCGCATGTAATGCTCGCGATAAAATGTGTTAGTGACACCCTTAACGCCAATTCCTCCGAGTGTAAAATGCTTCACAAGCATATCGTGACCCAACTTGCAAAATTTGACGATCTTTTCAAGTGTGTAGAAGAAATATCTACCAGCATAGATCTTTCCACCACCTTCTGTAAAACGAAGTTCAAAAATATAGACAAACAGCTGGCAAGTCTTAGTGAATTAACAAAAAAATCGCCGGCTGAATTTAATTCCAAATTTTTGAACATAAAAAGTGACATTAAATCGGATATTAATGCAATTCTGAACCCGCATTTAATAACGATCGATGATCATCTCAACTCCTTTCGCTCTTACTTGGATACGTACTTACAAAGCCCATCAAAGCCAACTGCTCCACCTCATCAACCCGTCGATCCACTATTGTTGGATTTAATAAGCAAAATCAATGATATTAGTAACGATGTTGCTGCTTTTCGTGTAGTTATGGGCGATATCGATGAGAATATTAGAATGACTTCAAACAAGATTGATTTCATACCAGAGCTCATTCAGCCACAATCGAGCTCCGTATACAATACATCAATACTCGCTGAAATCCATGAAAGTACAGACTACCAAACTACACCCATTCCTCAACCAACAACAACGACGACTACAGCAACAACAACAACCACTATTAACACTACAATAGCATCTCCTAAAACATCATCAATAGTGCCCACACCATTACCGTCCACATCGCCTGCTGCACCCCTTACTTTGCCTGCTCCCCACACCGCTGCTCCACGCAGGCTTATAGAACAATTTGGTACTACGTGGACACCCTCCGATTGGCAAGACAGACTCGATAAACTGGAGTCTGAAAACCTCACCACTCTCTTCATCAAAGGCGCCCCCCAATATGCAGATATCACTTGGATTAAGACATTTTTCACTAAAAGATTTGGCATCACTATCAGCCAATGCAAAATGTTTAACCATAAAGGTAACCGCAAATTTAAATTAGACCTCCCCACTAAGTATGAATGGTTATTCCTAAGGTCTGCCGGTGATATTCTTAACCTCGGGAAGATGAGTATATGCAAGTGGACGGAAAAGCCCTCCAACGCTCATAGTAATAAATCATCAAAATCCGTGCCTTCCAACGCTCCTAGTAATAAGTCATCAAAATCTGTCCCCTCCAATAATAATAATAAAACTAGTAATAAGATACCAAAACCTGTTCCCAATTCCCGTCCTAAACCTGACCCGAATTGGAGCCTAAAAACCAAACTTTTTCCTAATTTCGCCCCTCCTTCCCATATCCCTAACAACCCACCCTCTTCTTCTTTAAATATTTCTAAGCCATCTAAGGCCCCGCGTAACCGCGTCTCTTTTAAACTTACTCCAGCATCTAACACCATCTCCTCTACCCCATCTACTATATCACCCTCGAATAATAATAATAATAATAATTCTTTTCCGAGTTTTGACTTAACAACAGGTGCTAAGTACCCAAATTTCATTAGTTCCCATTTTATAAATCCCACATCTAGTACATCTAATGACTTATCCAATACATCAGCCAAATCCTCTTTATCCCCTTCCTCTTCGTCCATCCCTTCCCCTACAACGACCACCACTACTATCCCATTTCTCGATCCCCTTTTGCCACCCCTTGTTAAACTAACCCAGCAAACCCTCGATTCCACAGAATGTCGATATGCGCTCTCTAGGCTTAGAGAAAAAAAGACTTACGAGAATACTCGTCTCTTTCTTGCATATCTTCATGACAAATCTGACTCGGTTTGCTACGAGGGTAAGACAAAAACTAGCGTCATGGTTTCAATCCAGCAGGAAGGTCTCCCTACCGACCTTACCAGTCTAAGGAACATCTACACCAAGTTCCACGAGTCTTTTAATATATCGCCACAAAAAGTAGTGGAAGACCTTACGGCATTTGGAAACTTTGTTCACTCCAAAAGAATATCACACCTCCAACGGAGCCGCGTAGACCACAACACATTTTTTCGTCCCTAAGGTGCCTCTACCGCCATTGACTCACCCCTCATCTCCGAACGAAATTCCTCTTACCTTTTATTACCAGAATGTAAGAGGGCTGCGCTCCAAAACCAGTGCTGTTTTGCGCCAATCTCACGCTCTTCCATTCGATATATATGCCCTAACTGAAACCAACCTAATACCGAACATAAAAAACCAAGAGTTATTTCCCCCTTCTTTCAATGTCTTTCGAGACGATGATCTTAACCGCCCAGTAGATGACTCTCCTTGTCGAGGCGTTCTACTGGCCACTCAAAATAGTCTTGACGCATCTCCTCTTGCTATTTCCTCATCTTCAAAACTAGACTTTGTTTCAATAAAAATAACTCTCCCCCATAAGTCCCTGTACGTTATGTGTTTCTATATTCTACCAGCCCAACCTATCGAATCCTACCAACTTGCCATTAGTACAATAGACTTAATAATCGACGCATCTGACTCGCTTGACGATATCCTGATTTTCGGCGACTTTAATCTGCCTCAGCTGCACTGGACTCCACCAGAAGATGAGTCCTTCTTTATAGCTTCAAATGCCAAATCAACCAAGGAATGTCTCTTCATAGATAGCCTGACTGACTCTAGTCTATGCCAAGTTAGCGGGGTCTCAAACTACATGGGTAGGCAATTAGACCTAATCTTCACAACTGATCCCATCAACTCCTCTGTCTCACCTTGTCCCCTTTCTCTATCTAATATTGATAACTTTCATCCCCCTCTTCTTCTTTCATATTTCCACAACTCTCCACTTCAGTCCAGTTCTTCCGCCGTCGTCTCCTCTTACGACTTTCACAAAGCTAACTTTCAAAAAATTAATACCTATCTCAGTAGGTGCTCTTTCGACTTTTCCAACCTTTCCTTAAACGATGCTCTTTCCATGTTTTACAGAGAATTATTTACCGCTATATCTCTCTATGTCCCCATTTCTCGCCATAAAACTTCATCCACATCGCCCCCGTGGTATAATAGGAGACTCCGTTCCTTACGAAACAAAAGAAACAAGTTATGGACAGTTTTTCTTCGCACCGGTTCTTCTTCTGACTATACCAACTATCTCGGTACTTACCTTAATTTTACCCAGCTTTATAACTCTCTCTACCAACGCTATCTAAATGATGCACATACCAATCTAATAAACGACCCTAAGTCCTTTTTCCAATTCGTAAACTATAAAAAAAAATCCGACGGCTACCCTCCTTCGCTCTCTTACGAAAATGTATCATCCACCGACCCACATACCATTGCCAACTTCTTCGCCACTTTTTTTAAGCAATCTTTTGCCGATAACTCCTTCGAACCTGACTCCTCTTACTTTAGCTACCTACCTAAGTTCTCTATCGGCCCCTTTCTCTCACAAACTGTTGACCCTTCACTTATTGTAAATAAGTTACAAAAGCTCAATGATGAGTTCTCACCCGGTCCAGATGGTCTTCCAGCCATTTTTCTTAAGAAGTGTTCTTCCAATCTCTCGCTCCCCCTTTCCAATCTCTTTCGTCTATCTCTTCTAAAAGGAGAATTTCCCCAGATTTGGAAGACTTCGTTCATTACTCCGATACACAAAAAAGGGTCAAAAAATGAAGTTACTAATTACCGCCCAATTGCTAAACTCTCTCATATACCAAAACTTTTTGAAAGTATTTTATACGAAGTCTTAAGCTTTCGGTGCAAGTCTCTTATTTCCCCCCACCAACATGGCTTCCTGAAAGGCAGATCAACAACAACAAATCTCGTAGAATTTGTATCCTTTGCCCTATCAGCCTTAGAGAGTGGCAACGAAGTCGACGTTATTGCAACTGACTTCAGTAAGGCCTTTGATAAGATATCGCATCAACTGATCCTCTTCAAACTGTCAGCCATTGGCTTTGAACCTATATTGATAAAATGGATATCATCCTACCTTGCTAACCGCTATTATAGCGTCCGCTTTAGGTCCGTACTTTCGTCCTCCTTCTTAGCAATATCTGGTGTCCCTCAAGGCAGCCATTTAGGTCCCCTTCTCTTTATCCTTACGGTAAATGATCTTGAGAAGGTCATTAAACACTCGTCTCTCTCTCTCTACGCAGATGATACTAAATTCTTCAAAATCATCTCTTCACCTCAAGACTCCTGTCTCCTTCAACTAGACCTTGATCGTTTTTCGACCTGGTGCCTTAAAAATTGCTTAGAACTTAACATCCCCAAATGCCAATCCATTACCCTATCGCGAAAGCGCAACATGTCCCCTCGCCGACTCTACCTTCTCCACGGTCACCCAATTTCTCTAGTTCAATCTCTGCGTGACCTTGGCATATTGTACGATAGGGAGCTAAATTTTCGTTCGCATATTGAGGATATTATCTTAAAGGCCAACTCATCACTCGGCTTTGTTAAGCGATGGTCTAAAGAATTCTCGAACCCGTACGTGACCAGATCCCTCTATATCACCTTTGTTCGCCCCCTCCTTGAGTACGCTAGTCAAGCGTGGGCTCCCTTTCATCAAGTTCATAAGCATAGAATTGAGAATGTCCAACGCCGCTTTCTTCGATTTGCTCTTCGAGGTCTGCCTTGGGACGATCCTTTCATTTTGCCACCATACATAGACCGGCTCAATCTCATTAACCTGAATACCCTTGAGGAACGCAGGGACGCTGCAGACATTCTTTTCATTTATCGACTTCTCTCTGGCTCCGTTGATTGTGCGTCTCTCTATAACTCCATTTTCTTTAACACAAACCCCCGTAATTTACGTTGCCCACGTCTCTTTTACCTACCAACCCATCATACCTTATATGGCTCCAATGAACCAATCTCCCGTATGCTGCGAAAGGTTAATTCTAACGATTCTGTTTTCGATTTCAACCGCAGCACTGCCCACCTCAAACTCCATCTCCTCCACCATTCCCCCTATCTTTAAGTCTTAGTTTTAAGGTTTTCCATGTCCTAGTTTTAAGTGTCATAGTTTTAAGCGTCATAGTTTTAAGTCTTAGCTTGTATTAAGCCAAATATATGGGGGTACTGCCCCCACCAAAATTTAACTTTAGAATCGAGTTTCATAGTAGGGCCCCTGAAAAAGTGGAACGATTTGTCGCAAAGCTATGGTTTGGTGACCGAAGTCAAAAATCGTTCAGCAAACACTCATCGGATATCACAGATTTAAAATCATGGGTTAATCTAAATCTATGGTTACCTAACCACGGATTTAACCAGCTGTGAACAGACCGGCCCTTAAACTACAAGACACATTTTCCAATTCAAATTCTCGCGCAGGATACACCTCGTAACTAAAGGGTGATTTTTTAAGAGGTTTAGAACTTTTTTTAAAAAAAAAACACAAAAAATTCGAAAAAATTAATGAAATATTTATTTGAATCCATAGTTTGAACCTTGCAATTTAATGTTTAAAGATAATTTCATGCAAATGTTGACCGCGGCTGCGTCTCAGGTAGCCCATCCGCTGAGTCCAATTTTGGCATACTCTTTCACACATATCGGCCGGTATCTCACGAATGAATGCATGGATGTTGGCTTCCAGTGCGTCAATCGAAGCGGGCTTGTCCCTATACACATTAGCCTTGGCATACCCCCACAAAAAATAATCTAATGGTGTCAAATCGCACGATCTAGGCGGCCAATTGACCGGCCCGAAACGTGAAATTAACTGTTCACCAAACTCGCCTCGCAATTGCGCCATTGTTTCGCGTGTTGTGTGGCATGTGGCACCGTCTTGTTGAAACCACATATCATGCAAGTCAAGAACTTCCATTTCGGGCAAAAAAAAGTTTGTTATCATCGCTCGGTAGCGTTCACCATTGACAGTAACGCTGCGATTCGCATCATCTTTGAAGAAATATGGCCCAATAATGCCGCCGGCCCATAAACCGCACCAAACAGTGGCTTTTTCGGGATGCATTGGTAGCTGTTGCAAAAATGAGCCTCATCGCTGAACACAATTTTTCGATAAAAAAGCGGATCCTCGGCCAGCTTTCCAAGAGCCCATTCACCAAAAATTCGGCGTTGTGGTAGGTCGGCTGGCTTTAGTTCTTGCACCAGCTGTGTCTTAAAAGGCTTTACGCCCAAATCCTTCCGCAAAATTTTCCACGTAGTGCTGTAACAAAGGCCTAACTGCTGGGAACGGCGCCGAATCGACATTTCGCGGTCTTCTGTCACACTAGCTGATACGGCCGCAATATTTTCTTCACTACGCACAGTACGTAAACGTGTTGGTGGTTTAATGTCCAACAAAGTAAATTTGGTGCGAAATTTGGTCACAATCTTCCGAATAGACTGCTCAGAAGGTCGAGAATGCCGATCATAAAATGGAAGCAGCGCGCGATGAACATTTCGAACCGAGCACGAATTTTGATAGTAAAATTCAATAATTTGCAAGCGTTGTTCATTTGTAAGACGATCCATGGTTAAATTGCAAACCAAACTGAAGCTGTTTGACAGTGACACAAGGTACTAAACACACGTCAGCTGTCACAACCAGTGTTGCCAAAACCAAACCAGATAAAAAATCACCCTTTATAAGCATTTGTTTTTCTAAAAATAAGTTGCATTGTGCTTGAAACTGACGTTCTCTGTAATGCGTGAACCGATTTTGATTCTAGAAATTTCTAATGAAAGGTGAAGTCAATACCAAGGTTTTTATGTATATAGGGTCTTTGTATGTGTATTGGTTATTTTAGTGAACATACCTGAATCTGTGCGTATATGGAGATTATTTATATAGGATATAAAAATTTCCGATTTTAATTGAAAAATACCATAAGGCCGTTTTAGGTATAGTATTGCGTACTACCTTCAGACCTATTTGAGTACAATTTTCGACCGCAATGAGAACTCAGGGTCAAACGTTTTCGTGCGCACGAATGATTTGCCCTATGTTACACAAGCAAATTTCTTCGCGCACACGAAAACGTTTTCAGGTTTCGCCTTACTGAATACCGACCCTGGCTAACGACAAGGGAGGGAACGCTGGCCACAGTACACGATAGGTAGAATATGGTGAAGGTAGCAATTGATTTTGTAATTTATGCAGTTGAATAGACTTGAGGATAGCCCAAGTAACAATTTGACTTCGGTAAGGTGCTATCGAAGCTTTTTCACCTCCCGCAATATTAACTGCATAAGGTCTAATGGAAAAAAATTTGACGCACTTTAATGCGAGTATTTACTTGTTTAAGACTTCCTGAACAGCTTGGATAGACCTTACCGAAACTTAATGCAAGCTTTATAGAGGCTCAAAAATGAACAAGAAAAATAAATTTTTCATTTTCTTATTCTTTTATTTTTTTTCCTATTATTAAATATGTATTATCCAACGACTTTTTGCAATTTTTATGGAGTTTACCATTTACCTTTATAATTTACATTTTACTTACATGCGTCGCACTGAGAATCGAACATGGGTCCTGCTGCGTAGTAGTCCAATACACTACCCCTAGGCTAATTCGTCATGGTGCTGTAGCAGTGGTAAATCTGAACTACTTGATACATTTTAGAGTTTCGTTAAGATTTGTAATAAACTTGCAGCTTACTCGACCGAAGTTGGAAGCAAGACATTTAATATTACCTAATTTATTTATGAGTGAAAAGTGTTTATTTAGAATCACATTACTGACATATTTTTCAGTGTTTTATTTTTTGTCATTTTTCCCCGATTCATTAATTATGGTTTCTTTAGACAGCAAATATATATATATATTAATTTTTACCTCTATAAAGCCTCCATATATAAATTAGGAGGAAGTACGAGTAAGTGCTTCTGTACAGCTTCCAATCGCAAGCGGTTGACTGCATGACAGTTCATTGCTTCCATAATGCCTTCGGTCAGAAGCTCTTAAGAAGCTTCTAGCAAGCGCTTCGAACCACAAGCTTTATCGAAGCAATTCACTTTCCACACATCTCCATACACATTTTCAGATGTCTAATAGAGATCTTATCGAAGCTTAATTTCATATCCCTCTATAAAGCCTGTGTATATGCTTCGTAAAGGACTTACTGAAGTTATTATCGAAACAATTGCTTCGAAATAGATCAACTTCGTTTAACAAAGACTATAGAAGCTCTATCGAAGCTGTTGCCTACAGAAATAACAAATTTGAACCTTACCGAAGTAAAATTGTTACTTGGGAGGTTCTTGTAGTCCATCTAAAAGAAGAGCTGATATCAGGCCAATAAGCGTATACCCACTCCATAGAAAACACAAATTTCATTACTCCGAGACCACTTAACAATTCCTCAACTGACCTACTTCATTGCTTACCCATCACTCAAACCGTTAAGCCAGAGCAATAACATCAACAGAAAAACAAGCCACACCATGAACGTCACGGCGTCACCGCATCCTTCAGCCTGGCGAAAGGTCCTAAAATTGAATTATTATGTGGCTATCGCAATGGAATTATGAAACTTTGTTAATACTCGCAATTAATATCACGTGACGAGATAATAGTCCGATGCTGAATCGTGAATGGAGAGAAATATGAAATAATTACTCCGATGCTGATTCTCATTAATTTCTCGTTAGCAAACTCCAATTTGTTTTGGTGCGGCCCACACTGACTACAAATGAGGCCTTAATTCAGTAAAGCTGATAGCGGCAGCAGCCAAACTCAACCGAACCCTATGCCGCAGCATATACCTCTACATCTTATCGTCCTTTATATGGTGCTGCTGACACATTTTCGGAAGTGATTTGATATCATTGGGTCGGTGTAATGGTGTTAAGGTGGCAACTGTTCCATTTTGCTGAAGATACACGTTTTAGGTAACGATTTTTGGCAAAACACCCGGCCATAGAGTTGATTGTTTTTCGCCGGAATGGTGCTGGAAGAGGTTATTTTTGGGGGGGTGAAATCGTTTACAGGGAAATATTTTCCGTGTTTATCTTAAACAGGGGACACAATTACTACAAGACATGAGATGAGGTGGAGTCTATATATAAATAGATACTGTATTTAACTATAGTTATTACCGCTTGCCAGAGGGGGAGCCGAGCTCCTATTGATAAGCAATTACCTCGGTCCATTAGACACTTGTGGCTAAATAAGGGTTGTGCCATGGCCAGATCTCTTGTTGCAAACTTTTACTTACCTAACTTTCTGTCACTGGTTTTGTTGGTTTGCTTGTAAAAAAATCTATTAATAATGTTTTAACCCTTTATTACAATTCACGCAATAATTGAGTGTTGCCAACCAAAAGAAAACCGTTTGACAGCTGACAGTTTGAAAATGAAGCAGTACGCGAAAAGAAAATAAAAATTAAAGTTTGACTGTCACAGTTCGTAGATTTCGTACAAAATTATGGTCGGAATATTGCATTTAACTTTGTCAACTGTGAAGATTGTAATTGAAAAATGCTATATAGGTAAATGCCAAACGGACTGGACGTCCAAAAACAATTTGTTCAAATCTTTTCAACAAGACGGTGCGATATATCGTACAACGAGTGAAACAATTCACTGCGCGATACCAGTAACAAATTTTAGTCTCGACTTTAAGTTTACGGAAGCTCACAATTGCAAAATTTGTGCGAAAAATATATAGCCACTGTGAACTACTAAAATTTAGAGTCGAAACTAAAAATGTTTATTGACAAGGACTGCATGAGGCATTTTCTGGTCGTGTACTCTCTCTTTTCCCTAAATAGAATTGGCCCCCATATCATATGATTTAACACACAAGTCAAAGGTCGATGTCCACAAGCCCACAGCCGTGCATTGAAGGAGATTCAAGGGTCCATTAGCCATTTCTGTGCAAAATGGTCATGCAAATTTCGACAAACGAGTGCGTTTGCATCCAGTTATGCCGTGGGGGCTATTTTCTGGATGTGTTATTTCATACATAGCCCTATCCTAAAATTAAGCAGAAAATACGAGCACATTTGAAAATAAAAAAACTGTTTATGTTCTATTTATGTTTTAGATTTCAAAGAAATCTGCCCTCAAGGAGTTCCCACCTGGGGAACTATTCTGCGCCCACCCCAAAACAGAGCTTCAATTATTTGCAGGTCTCTGTCATTATTCATTCCTATGTTGTAAATAATTGATACAATTATTGATTTGAAGAGTAATTCTAGGGTGTTTTCGGAAATGTAAAAAAAAAGTCATTTGCAATTGCAAATGACCGTCAATGCATGACAGAAATCAATCGGTCATCTGTTTGCAAATGTCATTTTTTGAAGCTGACTTGTGTCGAGTCAACTTTTTTTTTTTGCAAATTATTTTAAGTATGCAAAGTGTTTCTATCCCGAAAATTCCAAAAATCGAAAACTATTTGGTGACAATCCTTGAATTTACGGACGAAACTTTTCACAGCCACTTCAGAATGTCTAAAAGTGTTTTTTATGTAAGTAAGGTGTACCTTTTTTTCATGCTATAACAATAATTATGAAAAATGTATTGCAGAAATTAAAAGAAGAATTGAATCCACTATGGACAAATGTAAAGAGGGGATGCGCGGGAATTCATTTAGAAGAAGGTTTATACATAACTCTATGGGCTTTAGAAACAAAAACTCCTACAGGAAAATTGGTGACCGATTCAATAAGTCCATCAGAACTGTATTCGATATCCTTATTAAGACCTGCAAGAAAATCGTCGAACTTTTGTCAAAATTTTTGTTAAATGGCCTTCGTCAAATGACGCGATCGACCAAATAGTCAGTAAATTCAATTATTTACGTGGGCCTAATAGTTTTCCAAATGTTGTCGGTGCCATTGATTCAACGCACATAAAAATTCCGAGCCCGTCGGAAGACAGCTCAAGGTACTACAATCGGAAAGGCTTTGTTTCCATGGTACTTCAGGCTAGTCATCTTCAACTCCAACATTTTTTTTATCATTTCTTACAAAGCAAATTTATATATATGTTTTAGGCGACATGCGATAGTGATAGAGCTTTCACAAACCTTTTTTTTTGGATGGCCTGGTAGATGTCACGATGCTTACGTTTTTAAAGAAAGTGAACTCGGAAAAAAGCTAATTAATGGAACTTTAAAACTGCCTCCTGATATTCATTTCATCGGTGACTCGGCATTACCATTATCTACCTACCTGTTGACACCGTACAAAGACAACGGCAGTTTAAGTGAAATGCAAAAACATTTCAACTATCGTCTAAGCTCTTCAAGAGTTATAATTGAACAAGCCTTTGGTACCTTAAAAGCGAAGTTTAGGATTCTTGAAAGTTTAAACTTCAAAAAGATTGAAAACATAAGATACATTGTATTGGAATGTGTAGTTTTACACAACTTCATTATTTTCAAAGGAGAACCATTCTCAGGAAGTTTTCAGGACAAACCTGAATCTGCATCATACGCCATGGAAAACTTGACCGCCACTACCAGCAGGACGTTCTAAAAGAGATCTTCTCGCAAGCTTTCTGTATGCGTAAACATTTTTTCAATAAATTAAAAACACTTATTTATTCATAATTAAAATAACAATAAAATAAAAGAATTTCAATAACAAAAACAAAAAAAAGGTAAGAGTGGCATGTAGGTACTTCAGAAGTCGGTACATTCTAATTTGAAGTTCTAATTAACAACATCCCTTTGTAAAAGTGATTGGAGCTCCCGTAGAACTGAGATTTTTTCTTTTTTCTATTTTAAGCTTATCACGTTCAAGAGACGCGTATTCTTCGTGGCGCTTTGCTTCAACTTTTTCCTGTTCCTTCAAGTATTCCAATACTTCATTCTTCTTCTTCTCTTTGCGTCCTGTGCTCGAAGGTTTCTCCATCGTAGAAGAAGTGACATTTTCAGTACTGTTTTCGAATAGATCGGCGATTAACATGGAATCTCCCAGATTTGAAGGGGGTGCATTAACGAAATGCCTTGTTCCGTAAACAGCATCGAACTCTTCAAAATATTCCCAATTTGATGCTCCTCTTCCGGACCTGTTGTTTCGTTTTTTTATACGTTTATATGAAGTGAACAAAGTGAGTTTTTTTATTATCTCGTCACAACTAAACGGAAAGTTGCTGTCATGCAATCAAATTTCGCGGAGTACACCACTCCACACAGTTCTTTTTGACTTTTTTCCATTTTGGAAAGAGTCTTCGAAATCCAGTCTAACAGAAAGAAGCAACTTAATTCTGTTCCTGGTCCAACGTTCTACATCTTCTTAAGCTTGATTTGGGGGTCTACAATAATTTATTTGCATTAAATTTATAATTTATAATCAAAAAACACATTCCACACACCGCTCAGGTGACCCAGATCTTGATCTAGAACGAGACCAGGTCCGAGAAAACTCCTCTGAGCATGATGATGACGATGAATCCATTCCAGATATCACGCACTTTCACGTACATTTTTTTTTTTTTTTTTGTTATTGAAGGTTAAAATCTCGAAAGACACAATGGGGTTAGAAACCCAGAGTAGTGTGGGACTCTAACCGCACTAAAAACACCTCATTGATCATGACCAATCCAAGAAAGATCGACAAATGATTTTAGTTTCAACGTTCAGTTGTGTTTAAGAAGGTATTACAATTTGAATACGGGTTCTCATTATTTTTTTAGATTATAAGGTCGTGACTCGTGAGGTTTAATTCTTCTTAATCTACGAATATTGTTTCGTACATTTAAGACGTCTTCTATTTCAGGATTAATATGCATCTGCAGACGCACATTGTGACGAATTGCATACTTTTTAATTACTTCCGTTACAAGATCAATCTGCAAATCACGATGCAAGTCATTATTTCTAATATACCATGGGGCATTTACTATTCCACGAAGGACTTTGCTTTGGAATGTTTGTATTATTTTTACATTTGTTTTCTTTGTACAACCCCATAATTGGATACCATATGTCCAAACAGGCTTCAGTATCTGGTTATATAATAAAATTGTATTCTCAATGGACATTTCAGAGTTATGTCCTAGCAACCTACAACTACAGTTTTCTATACCTAATATTTAACTCTTCTACTTTCTTTTTCACATGTTCCTTCCATTTGAGCTTAGCATCTAGATTCATACCCAGGTACTTAGCTGTGTTTGAATAAGGAACTATTTGGTTATTAATAACTACGGGAAGATTCGTTATTTTTTTATTAGTAAAATTGATATGGGTGGACTTTGACTCGTTAAGTTTAATTCGCCATCGTTGTGCCCAATCACATATCTCATTAACTGCATTTTGCAGCTTTTCTGTTGCTTTAGCCACGCATCTATCAGTCGATAGAAGAGCAGTATCGTCTGCGATAGAAGAGCAGTATCGTCTGCGAATGTATGATAGCTACGTATCAGCCGTATTTGGTATATCACTGGTATACAGTAAGTACAGGGTTGGTCCCAGAACACTTGCCTGTGGAACTCCTGCTTGTAGTTCTTCGAATTCAGAATACACTGTACCATAGCGAACTCTAAAGAATCTATTTGAAATATAAGATTTTAGTATCTCATAGTATTGTCTGGGTAGATCCCTATGAAGTTTATACTCTAAGCCCTTATGCCAGACTTTTTTAAAAGCCTGTGCAACGTCTAAGAATAATGTAGAACAAACTTGTTTCTCTTCTAGTGATTTGTCTATTATATTAGTTATACGATGTACTTGGTCTATTGTCGAATGCTTATTTCTAAACCCGAACTGGTGGGTGGGAATGAGCATTCTTTGCTCAATGATTCTATCCAGCCTTTTAATAAGGAGTTTCTCAAAGATTTTTGATAAATACATATAAATTAAAAAATCTTTTTAATTCTTTAAACTCGTGTCTCTGTATAGTCTTAAATTTACAATAATTTGAAAAAAAATTTGGGGTTTTTTTTTTTAGAAAATAGCTAAATCTGGGGGTTTTTCAGATTTGTCTGGGGGGAAATATTTCAACCGTCTGGCAACGCTGGGTCTAAAGCACACTCGTTTTTTTTTATTTAACAACCAAAATATTCACTAGAAATAATTTATACCTATGGCAAAACAACGTTTACAAAAAGTCTCGTAGATTGCCCTATATTAATGTGAAATACTCGGAACAGTAAAAATATGTTTTGATCACTTTTTGTGTTCCAAGAGCACCTAGAGTGCTTTGGAATTAATAGTTTAGAGAGGTTCCCAACTAACATTATTCAACACTGTTCAGTCTTCAGTGTTATTAAACCACCGAATTTCCAATCATATTTTGATTTTCTTCACCAAGTCTAATTAATGTTATGAATGAATGAATTTTGAATGAATTTTGGTGTCAAAAATAGAATTCATATAAACAAAATTCAAAAAAAAAAACTGAAAAGTGAATGGATGAACAGTTTTTGGGGGGCGGGTTTCCAATATGCGCACTAAGCAAACATTTTTTTTTATTTTTTTTTCCAGCTTAAAATGTCCTAAAAAACATAAATATAATATTTTTTTTCTGAGGAAATGAAATTTTTTTTTTTATTTATTTTTATTTTTTTTTTATTAAATTTTAATAATTTTTCTTTTTTTAATGAAACCATGTTTATGTTATTTATACACAGAGATCTTAAGCCTTTTTTCCGAAATCTCCATACGAATGCACAACTGCTTGAAGCAACTCTTCAAATGGATCTATTTTTTTTTTCGCTATTTCCCTCCTCCACTGGTATTCAACAATCCAATCAGCGAAATTATTGGAGTAGTTGTCATTATAGAATTGTCTTTTAACGACACGCCACTGAGACTCGATTCTTTGAGTGTGTATACCATCAGCACCAACAAAAGGATTGTCAGGATCACTGTGGTTCACTTTTTTATGAATGAACCCATGAGCGCCCAAACAATCGTACGCCTTCCAGCAATCGGTGTGGATGATCGTTCCCGGATTCACGTGCTTTTTAATAAGCGGAACTAGCACGTTAGCACTGCGCTCGTTTTCTGGACAAACTTCCAGTCTCAAGTCTTCGGACCCATCCTCAATTAAACCGAGAACCCAGTGGCCTTCCTTTATTAAATTTTCTTCTCCCAAATTTGCTCTCGTCGATCTGGACGATCTTACCTGGTCCGCCTATTTTTCCTTTCGCTTGAAACGTTTCCAAAAACTGGATTACTATTATCTCCCGGCAATAACTATACCAGTCGGCAATAGTCCGTTGGGACAGACATTGAGTCAAGGTGAAATCCTCCACCTTTACGGTTTCATAGGAATATTTCCTAGCGAAGCAGTACATAAGATAAAAACATCTTGGCAAAGGCAAGTGAGCTTGCTCAAACCAACTGCCAACAGCACGACTTGTTCTTGCTGTACATCTTGATTTTGTGCACCTGAACTCGCCAATTAGATTTCCGCGCACAAAAATCTTCATTGGAATCCTATGTACCCGGCACAGTTTCGAATTTGGCAATAACCCGCGTGTCACAGCAAATTCAAGCGCTTGCTCGTCTTCACCTACAATAATTTTTATTTCATAATGTAAAACATGAACAACATTGAAAGAATGTAAATAAATTACCAAGTTCTCTTAACAACCGAGCAATATTCCACTGCATTTTCACCTCGTCAGAGTACAACCGACGCTTTACATACGGACTCTCACCCGAAGTACTTGGTTTCAAGTCTAACGTATTCGTATTTTTAGAATTTTGATCAGACATCGCACTGATTTAAAACTACTTAGTGAAGTTGATCGCAAAAACGCAGTAAAAATGCACTCTGTCAATCTTGATATTTAACTGTTACAACAGTTTACAAAGTACACCGTTACATTTTTCGCATGTTTTTCATTTATTTATAGTTGAGAACAGTGTTGCCAGATTGATTGAAAATCACCTAGCGCTTTAAGCGAAGTTAAGTAGTTGAATAAGTGTATACCAAAAACTGTCAGACTGTAAGAAAGTATGTTGTATTTAAAGTATGAGGTGCGTGGCTCGCTTCGCTCGCTAACAGGGTTTTAACCCTTTTTTTCGCAGGGTTTAGCCGCTCACGCGACTTCGTCGCTCCGCTAAGGGTATGTCAACAACTGTCAGGCAGGCGCCTGGAGTTAAAGTTTATATATATATTTACTTTGGGGTTTTTAGCAGTATGTATAATATTTTCAGTCAAAAAAAAAAGATAAAATTAACCTAAATTGTTTTAACTTTTTGACATATGGCAATATCTATAATATTTTCCAACATTCACCAACCCATCCCCCTCCACAGCAACAGAAAACACTTGGCACAAACGTTATGCAAAGTGAACGTGTCCATTTGTGCAGTTTGTTTACATGCACTTTACAGTGAAAATTGAAAACTTTAAAAATTAAAAAAAAAATAGAAAAAAAAGTTTCCGCAGAAAAATTCTTCTACAGTACATCTTAAATAAAAAAAATAAAAAAATGAATTTACTTAGTGCGCATATTGGAAACCTCAGCCGAGAGGGCTGTCATTCAAAATTTGCGGGGAAAATCGGGTAGGTGCCAGGGATGGAAAAGTCGATACAATTGTATCGAATTCGATACAAATGAGTTTGCTCGAGTACAAAAGTACAATTTGCCTTAATTCGATACAATTTATCCATCTGTATGTTTCAAATTCTCTTGCAATTTGTAAAGCTCGAAAAAAATTTAAATAATCGAGATGATGACATCTTTATGTCATTTTGGAAGACATAAACAGGAAAATTAATATTCAAAATCCCTTCCTAAATTTGCTAGAGTATTTTACATCAGAAGCAGTTGTATCCAGGAAAATCCGGTTTTATATTAAATTTTGTTTTTGAATTTCTTCCTAATGAAAAAAAGAATATTCAACAAATTAACAATGCTTAAAAATTCAGCAATTCAAATATTATTCAATTTCAGAATTTTGAGCTGAAGTAAATTCAATTAAAAAGGAGCTAATGTTTGTGTTTTAGAATGTTTCGCAAATTAATTATGAAGTTTGATTCAATGTTTATCAAAGGCTATATACTTTCATACAAACCAAACCAGGTGAATGACCATACGTAATGTGCTCATGACCAGCGACGACGATTGTGTGTGGCCTTAATGTAAATGTGTATAAAATGAATTGTGTGTAATTTGTTTATATTATGCACTAGAATGTGTATTTGTTAGACTGTTTCAACTGTTATATAAATATAAATAAAATATAAATGTGTGTTTTTTACAATGTTAAATGTTATAATGTTAAATGTTACAATGTTGTTTAATGCAAGGCGAAAATTGAACCGTACTGGTCGGTGGCTTGATCACGAATGCCGTGAAGCGGCAATGCATGGTTACAAGAGAGCGAGCAAAACTTAACGTGATATTCGTTAGACAAGTAAATAGATAAAAACTAAGTAATAACTGTGTTTCTGTGTTATATAATAGATTACAAATAGAATTGGAATATGGATGCTAATAATATAGGGTGAATTTGTCGAAGTTTGATGTTTTGCTGTACATTTTCAGACAGTTTGAAAATATTTACAAAATTGCTCAAGCCGTTCTCGGTATTCCTCATCCGCAATTGTCAAAAGGATTTTTTCTTACCAGACATTAATAAAGTCCAAATGTCGAAACCGACTTCTAGTCGACACTTGCTGGCCTTTGATTGAAACAAAAAATTTGATTAGAAACTCATCCTGTTCTAAGTTTCAAGTTCAGGGCAATATTTTGAAGATGAAAGTGCAAATTGAGAGTATAAACCCTGAAGAGCTCATAGATTAAAAATAAAAACTATTTTTTTGAAGGTATGTAAATATAACTTGGCTATGAAGTCAATAATGTTTCTGTATGTTAATGTTTTGTTAATTTATTTTTGTTTATGTTTTTGAAAATTAAATATTTTGAATTCACTTCTGTATACGAAAAAATGTTTTCAATACAACTGGCTCCATTTCAGTACGATCTTACAACAGTTTTCAGTACAAATCGAAAATGGCGTTTTCCATTCAGCTTGAGGGGCTGAAGCCCCCCCGAAAGTCTGAACAAAAAACTTAAAACTAAAACTTTCTTAGATCTCTTTTCTGCAATCGACCGCACAAAAGAAGTTCTGAATTCTCTTAAGAGCATCAGAGAAAATGCCGACAATTTCTTCAGAGAGGCTTTTCAATCCTCATCCCAACTTGCCGAGGACTTATTTGAAGTTGAATTAAGAGCTCCAAGAACATCATTGAAACAAACAAAGCGATCCAATCCAAACTGAAGCCCATTTTAGAGTGTCTATACTGATTCCTTGCATAGATTCGTTGATACAAAATCTTACGGACAGATTCATCGTCAACGTTCTACCATCGTTTCAAGCTCTTCTCCCAGGTTTTGCTGCAGTTGAGCGAGTGAACGAAATGGAAAAGCTAACATGATACTTTAATAATGCAATTTCGGTGTCAGCTGTGAAAGCTGAGTACATTCTTTGGTGCGAAAAAATATCGTCGAGTGATCCTTCTACCGAAGTTTTGAAATTGCTTGATGTATATGACAAGATTACTTTAGAGGTATACACTTCCTGCTTACGGTTTTGGCCACGCTTCCAGTGAAAGAACCTTTTAAACTATGAAAAGGATTAAGACGGTGTCCTGGAGCGTTATGGGGAATGCAGGATTAATCTCACTTGCTATGATATCTGTTCATTTGGATATTAATAGATAAGGTGATTGATCTTATATCAAAAAAAAAATCAAGACGTCTTCTGCTTCGAAAAAATGTGTGTAAACAAATAATTTAAGCATGCTCGTTTAAGTACATACGATTTAAAAACTAATAAAAATCAATGAATTGGAATATACCTATACAGTTTTTTGTTTAAAGAATTCCTCGTTAGATTTGGAAGCCCCCCGGAAACAAAATCCTGGCTACGGCACTGGCTGACCATCTAGTTTGGTTAGTCTATGGACTTTTCTATGGCTTAACTCACAATAAGCACTCATCATTCGATGCCTAACCAATCCACATTTAAGTACATGCGCAAAATGTATTAAAATAAAATATTCTCGTGAATTCGCCCTGCATGTGGCTATGCTTTTCTGTAGAGGACCACCATATCTGATTCAGAAATATACTGCACTAAGTTGACTAAGTTTTGTTAGGGACCGTGCTCATTCATTCATATCACATTCATCTTCCCAAACGCTAGCGCCTCACACATCCGTATCGTCTCATATGCATCTTCAGTCTTCATCCTACGTCTTTGGCCTGCATAAACTACGTAAGAAATTCCATTGCGCAGAGAAATATCTATACGACACAGCACAAATAATAAAATATCTCCATCGAGACGTAGAGTTGCATCTGTAGAAAGGCTCTATCTTTAGTGGATTCTAGAAGACAACCAGGATGCATTTTCCCGATATACACCAAGCAATTGTGCGCAAGAAGAATGACAAAGAGAAAGCGAGGAAACTAGGGGATTAAGCAATTTCATGATGGTGCTCAAGGGTGGCACGCAACACACAATTGAATTCCAGCATAGTTCAATGTTTCCGGCCATCTCTGCACTCTCATCGGGCGAGGAGTTCCACACATCTCCATGTCTATGTCAAATGAATTCCAAACGACAAGGTGTTTCAGCCATAAGTCTGTGAGTGGGTGAGTCACGAGCTATACCTACTATAAATGGAATTCCCCAAAACACCCCCTCATCACTAAGTCGCATCTGCACGATCGAATTCTTTGTCGTGTCAACGAACCAAGTTGGGATGAGGTGGACTCTCAGGGATATGCGTGTATGTGTTGTGTAGCCTTCATTGACATTCGCTCCGCATGCCGCCACTACGCCAATGGCATCGCTTGGCTATCATTCGATATTCGATGGAATTTTTGCTGTACTGTTGTGCTCTGTTGTGTGTTTGTTTGTGCGGCAGCGGAAGTAGTTTCATTGCATTTTTATTACACAGTTTGATTGCTTCATTTGGGAATTCCTTGAATTATAGCGTCGAAGCATCCCTCAGCAGCAGCACTAACTGGATGGTCTCCGGTTGGCGTTTTCATTTGTTTATATTCATTGGGATTACCTCCCCGCTTTCCTGGTATGTAGGTGTATTGTGATTTGCGGAAAAGACTGAGAAACTACTTTTGGGGGGGGGGGATTTCAATTTTAGGTATTCAGGTGGAGACGACATGTTCGGGGCAAACCTCAACAACGTTTCGTATTGGATATTAATATTTGCAGTTAAAGAGGTCAGGTTTTGTTAAATTGTAGGTAAAGCAATATGAACCCAGTCGTCAAATTATGTTGTGTTGCCCGGGTCGGATGAAGACGATTGTTTTCCTTGCGAAGCAAAGGGTATTATATTCGAATGAGAGTTTCCAGGAGGTTTATTTGTTGGTCAGAGATCATATTCAGTTGCAGTTCAATAGCTATATCAATATAGCAAAAACATGTTACACGTGGTCTACAGTAAGTGCACATACCCGTACCTATACGTTTATATAATACTGATGACATTTCATAGGGTCTATCCTTGGTTTCAAAAATGCCAATTACCTTAATCACATCTATTATCAGCACAATATAAGGTTAACCAGATTAATCACTCACTTTGCTAGTACACATTTTGTTTCCTACCTACCGTTTTACTATATTAAAATCAGCTATATACTTAACGAAACGTATCTTATATCTCCATTCGGCGACTGGTTATGTTTGTTTAAAATTAAACTGGTTTCTTCTTCTTAATCATTACGGGGACGTTCAAGAATCTAGTTTAGTAACACAGTTGGCTGACTTGATGTGTCTTAGTTTTGATTGGCCTGAATCTTTCACATGAACAGTTTTTTGAAGTAAAGCTTCTTTAGGCACGCTTGACTTGGGGGGTAAGCTGGTGAATGCGTCACGAAAGCGTTACGGAAATTGCGAACGGAAGTTGAGAGGGAGATATAAGTAAGTGAAGATAGAAAGAGAGATGGTTACGTTTCGTTTCGTATATTACTGTAGGGGCCAGAGAGAGAGGTGTGAGCACACATTTTCTTTCTCTCTTTCTTTCATAGCCAGTGCATGAAATATATATACATATCTCTAAAGAAGTCTTACTTCAGTCGTGTGGTCTAAAGCACACTCGTTTCTTTTCTTTAAATATAGGGACGGTACGAAAATACCTGTGCATTGTCTACATGACATATTGAGGCAATACTCAAGTTGTCCCTGCTTCACAATAACAATTGATTCCGTTTGCCCAGAGCCGGTTGATGCTGACAAAGGAATGTGAGATAGGCAGAACGCAGCTAATGAAAGTAGTCTCCTATATACAATTAAGTAAGTTGTATAGATAGATTTTTTTCACTGAAAGGGTCTGGAGTATTATTTTGGAGGAGTAGGTACTCCCACACTAATACTCTTAAGGACTCGTTTATAGAAGGGCATTAGTGATAACAGGAACTGACTACTTAAGGACGATATTTTGAAAATATCCTTGAAAAGAGGCAAAAGCGGTGCCAGAGCAATTATTCTGATTTTTGTATTCTACAAAACTGAAAACAGTAGAATTGAAGAACATGTAATTGCATTTTCATATATGCATCCTTTTCGTGCTGTAAGCATTATGGCTTTACAAAGAAAATAGTTTTAACTTAGGGGGGTGGATTACTTTAAAAAAAAAAATATTGAATGGAAAAAAAATAACTAAAAATGACAACACTTGCAATAAATACCTACTTTAGCATTAATAAATAAGAGCCAAGAATCTGTTCTTTCACATATCAAGTTATATCTGATAATACATTTTGAAAAAAATAATTTCAAAATTGAAATTTAAGGAAACAAATTTAAAAAGAAAATTTAAGCTGATTTTTTTCAAATTTATATTTCCATAGTATAATGTGAGTCATAATTTAGCTTCTTTCACCGGATTTTTACTTTTCTTTTATATCGAGATGTTGCTTTTTCGATACGAAAAAATACGTAAACATCAACAATTTATCATTAGAGATAAAGAGAGTAGAGATCGTACTCATGTCATTTAAAACACTATCGGCCTTACTAACAACCAAATTTAGACTCGACTTTAGGCCAATAGTCGAAATTAAAATAAATTGCGTACCAATAATCAAGTTATCTTCGACTTTAAGATAATCGAGACTGCAATGTCGTTTTCCATTGGCCAAAAAGAAGCGTCCGGAAGAGTCCGGAATCGAAAAAATCACTCCTCAAACCGTTCCATTGGCACAAAAAATACTCTTTTGGTTATTCTGAGAAGAGAATTTCGATTCTCGATTTTAAGTCAGAATCCACTCAAGAAGCACTAATACACACATAAACCGAACTTCAAAAGAAAACGTCAGTGTCAATTCGTGTTTACGTTCCGCAGTAGTTTAAAACAAATTTTTAGTTTCATGGCGAAAAGTTTATTAAAAACAAAGAAATAAAGTCAAACAAGAAAGAAAAAAGTGCGGGACAAGAAACAACAACAAGTTCGTTTTAAGAAGTATTAAAAAAATGGATATATTTATGGCGTTAAGTGATCTTTTGTCATCTTCCTCATCATCGTCCTCATCAGATAATGATGAATTCGTGGTGCAGCAATTATTTCAACCAACAAAACGAAACAGAGTCCAAGATTTTATTGATGTTGTGGAAAAATACTCCCAAACTGAGGTATAATTCATTAGATATGTTTTTAAAAGATGTTTGTTAAAAGTTATTTCATTGTAGTTCCGCGAACAATTTCGTGTCTAAAGGGCAACTGCACAAAGAATAATAAATATGTACGAGAACTCGACTCGGAGGCAGACAAGAAATTCCTGCTAAAACACAAATATACGTATTTATTTGGTAAGCATTACTAAAAATAATTGGCGAGCAAAAGAAGGACTTGTTTATTACTTTAAGGTTTGCTGGAAACAAGGACTCCTATTGAGAAGTAGCTAATTTGTTTGGTATATCCATATCTTCAACATACAGACTCATATCGAATGTGTTGGAATTAATTTTTGAAATTTCACCCCAATTTGTTAAATTTCCATCAACCGTCGAAGAGAAAGCTCAAATTTCAGCAAAATTTGAACAGGTTAGTCGATGCATAGAATTTATAACGTGAACATAAAGTTGTTACTTTCAGATAGCAGGATTTCCAAATGTACTGGGATGCATCGATGGATGTTACATATAAATACGTTAGGAAACCAGCAAACAAAATCCGATCAACATATATAAATCGACACGACCTGTTGTCCTTGACCCTTCAGGGTATTTGTGATGCTGATACCCGATATCTGGACGTATTTGTTGGAGCGCCTAGCAAAATTCATGGTGCTAGAGTATTCCAACTATCTTTTATCAGTAAGGATCTACCACTAATTTGCGGATCACAATATCACATATTGGGCGATGCCGCATATCCCTTAAGGGAATTTTTGATGACACCATTTAAGGACACTGGAAACATGACAGCAAAGAGGCGAAAATACAACAAAAGGCTGAGCCAAACGCGAGTTAAGATTATATAAGGAAAGGATGTGCAAATTTATACTGGCATGCTGCGTACTACACACAATATGTGTATCGATGAAAACGACAATTGGGATGTAGAAGCCGCAGCCATGCAAGACATTACAAATAACGGCGAAACGGAAAACGTTGATGTTGCAACGCAACAAACCATTGTCCTAGTGTCACAGCATTAGATCTCAAGAGGCAGCCGCATCGAAACATCTCATCATCAGCAATCACCCCCAAATGATATTTGCCGCCGGCAAAACCAAAAACTGGGAGCACAGCTGCCGAAGGAAATCGAGCGATTGCCGTCGGCAAACCGAAGATTGGGATCACAGCTTCCGAAGGTAATCGAGCAAGCCCAAAGGCAGATTTGGGCGCTCAGAAGAATTGCAGCAGATCGGTGGCAAACAGAGAAACGCATACAAAAAAAAAACTGCACTGGCTTATCTAGTTGGCTCCTCCCACTGAGCAACACGCTCAGCTATGCATATACGTATAAGTATGCGTGAAAGTTGATCTCGCTGACCAGCTGACCACAGACGAAAACCATAAGAGAGCAGCAACAACGAAGTATTTCAAGAAACGGCAAAAAAATAGCTGTCCGGAAGATCCGCAACCCTCAGGTCAATGAACCCTTACAGCAGAAAACGAAACTAGGAGCGGAATGCGAGGTTTCGTTTGGACATTTATGAAAATCTTTTATCATTATTGATTAGCAGTTCGACTGAATATAACTCGTCAAACAAAAGGTTGTTTTTCATTTCCTTCTTTTTTTCTTCGTCTGTTAAACGAGAGTGGTTTTTGTTGCTACATTGTGCTAGAGCCGACGGCATTTTCGCAAATTTGAACCTCGCGGTGAAAATCAGTTTCGCGATTTTTTTTTGCTAGTGTCCTTGCGACAACATTTGGTCCTTCGAGCCGGATTTAAGGATCTACACATTTGTACAAAAAAAATACCATTTAATAAGCATTAAAAGACAGATTTCGCAATTTGTGTAAACCTTCAGTGCGTGTTAAATTCCAACCGGAAGCAAACTATTCGCGTACGTCGGAGGAGACACAGCTGATCATTAGTTCGAGAATCTTTGGAGCTGGTGTTGGTGCTGTACTGGTTACAACTGGATCGACTAAGGAGCAACGCTTATAACAGGTGTGTGGCATTTTTCTTAACTTTTATTCAAATTAAACTCCCTAACGACATCGTGTGTTGTGTGGTCTGCTATCCTTAAAACAATCATCTCGCGTCATGAGTAAGAGTAAGCTTTCAAATGTGATAGACTCGGTTGAAACCATCTCGTCAGAGTTAGTCGCCGACTATAAGGCGTATGTAGGGCTCGACAAATCAACCAAATCAGTTCACATGAATGAGGCGCGGCTTCAGAATTTAGAGCAATCGTTTGCAGAAGCTAGAAATCTTCACCAGAAAATTGTTGCAGCTCCAAGTGAGGATGTAAAGGTTGCGTACATGGAAGCTTTAACGTTCCACAAATTAAAGGAACTGTATTACAAATATTCTTCTGAATTAAAAACATATCTCCATAACACCGACAACCAAACCTCGATTCAAGGATCTCTTAACAATTCAGTTATAGGGTCAAGGTCTTTATCTGCTGAATTGAAGCTCCCCCCGATCAAAATTCCCACATTTTCTGGTTCATTTCAAATGTGGCCAGAATTTAAAGGCCTATTCGAAAGCTTAGTTAACAAAAATTCATCGATATCAGACGTCCAGAAACTTCATTACTTGAAGGCGAATCTAAGCGGCGAAGCTGAACGACTTCTGCGCAATACTGCAATTACCGACGGGGGGTTTGAGTCGGCATGGGCAACACTAGTTAAAAGATACCAGAATCTGAGGTTATTAAAGGACAACCAATTCAGGTTGCTATTTAATCAACCAAGGCTTGTTCAGGAATCAGCTGAGGACATCAAACAGTTGCTAGACACCACGAATGAGGCCAAACAATCTCTTCAAAACCTTGGCGTTCCAGTCGACTCTTGGGAAGATGTTCTGATCTTTTTAACAGTTCAGAAATTGCCGCTCGAAACACTCGCTCTTTGGGAAGCACACGTTTCCTCCTATGTAGACTATCCAGCATATTCTTTACTGGAGGATTTTCTACTGACTAGGTCAAGAACCTTAGAAGTTATAGGTCAAACAACATCAAGGTTCGCTCAATCCAAAAGCAAAAAAAACACTTCTAGCAATGTGCGCGCCTACAATTCCACAGTTTCAAAATGTGCAATGTGTCAGGGTTCACATTCAATTAGAAACTGCTTCAAATTTAAGGCATTAAATGCAAAAAAAAGACAGGAAATTGTTAGAAGAACTAAGCTTTGTTTCAACTGCTTATCAAATGCACACAATACGCAAAACTGCACGAGCACATTCACATGTTCATTTTGCAAGCAAAAACATCATTCGCTGCTGCATGTATCAGAGCCAGTAGACGCAATACATGTTAACGAGCCCCCGGCTCAAACAACCGCCTTTTTCGCTCCGCCCCGAGAAATAACTTCCTCCACCACTTCCACTTCAGCTCACAATACTTACATTGCCGAAAACTGTAACCAAAAAACAGCTCTTCTGGCTACTGCGCTTATTAAGGTTTTGTCAACCACTGGCCAAAAGATAAGGTTGAGAGCACTGCTGGATCCTGGATCGGAAGCGTCTTTCATTTCTGAATATGCCGCAAGGGCTTTGAATCTCAAGAGGGAAAAGAGTTATGTCAATATCCTAGGCGTTGGAGGAACAAACACAAACGTATCCAAAAACAAGGTTACACTAACAATATGTTCGAATGTCAATGACAGCTTCCGACTCGAGCTTACGGCGTTAGTGTTACCCAAACTCACTGCCACACTTCCAACGCATAATGTCTCCTGTGGCAACTGGAGTCACCTACAAGCACTTGAACTTGCAGATCCAACGTTCAATCGGCCAGGCAAAATAGATATGATACTGGGAATCGATGTCTACCCATCAATTCTTTTAGAAGGCATTGTCAAGGGACAAACAGGTACCCCGATGGCTCAAAAAACTGAATTGGGTTGGGTTCTGTCTGGAAGCATTTCTCCTGACGAACAATCGATAACATCGCTCCACTTGACTACACAGTGTAGAGATGTAGATGAAATGCTGATGAAATTTTGGGAGCTCGAGGAAGTCCGAAAGAAAACAATGCTTACGCTCGAAGATGAACGATGCGAAATGCACTTCTGCCGAACTCATCAACGTCAGGCAGACGGGAAGTTTGAGGTTCAACTTCCATTCAAGGAAGAAACAAGGCCCTCATTAGGACTGTCCTACAACGCAGCTCGACTAAGATTTCTGCAATTGGAGAAAAAATTCCATTCCAACGACTTGTTCTATCAAGAATACAAAAGAGTGTTGGAAGAATACAAGGAGCTGGGACATATGTCGCAAGTAGATCAACCATCAGTAGAAGCACACTATTTCGTGCCCCATCACGCAGTGGTTAAGGAATCCAGCTCCACCACAAAGCTGAGAATTGTATTCGATGCGTCCTGCAAAACTTCGGATGGTACGTCACTCAACGACCATCTACTCGTTGGTCCAAGGTTGCAGGACGACATATTCGAGCATGTCACTCGTTTTAGGAAGCATAGGGTCGCGTTTGTTGCCGATATAAATAAAATGTATAGGCAGATTTGGGTAGCTCCAAACGATGCACTGTATCAGCTCATTTTGTGGAGAACCCGTGAGGACGAAGCTATCAAAGTATATCGGTTGAACACAGTCACCTTTGGGACGGCGTCAGCACCCTATTTAGCAGTTCGCACTCTGCATCAGCTAGCGACAGACGAACAAGATGACTATCCGTTAGCAGCGAAAATCGCGAAGAAAAACTTCTACGTTGACGACGTCATTCACGGTGCAGACTCAGTAGAGGAAGCACTGGAAATGCAACGTCAGCTCATCACGATGCTGAACCGTGGAGGCTTTCCGTTGAGGAAATGGGCCAGCAGTAACCAGAAGTTGTTGGAAGCAGTTACTGAAGAGGACAGAGAGATACAGGTACCACTGTCATTCGATGAAGGCTCGTCAATAAAAACCTTAGGCATCCAGTGGCATCCAGCACGAGACACATTCTCCTTTAAAATTACACTGCCCGAACAAAAACGAACCACAAAAAGAACAATTCTGTCAGATATTGCTCGGTTCTACGACCCGATGGGATGGATATCCCCGTGCGTCGTCCTCGGAAAAATACTAATGCAAGACATTTGGAAGGAACATCAAACGTGGGACAGCGAGCTTTCACCCGAAATCGTCACGACATGGCAGAACTTGAGAGCGGAGTTAGACGAACTTCGAGGCATCGAAATACCGCGCTGGATACGTTTCACGAACGAATCTCGAATTGAAATCCACGGGTTTTGCGACGCATCCGAGAAGGCATATGCTGCAGCCGTGTACATTCGAGCAATAAACGGAGGAACAGTGCACACCAGTTTATTGCTATCAAAGACCAGGGTGGCACCTCTCAAAACTCAATCTCTGGCACGATTAGAACTATGCGGAGCAGTGTTGCTAGCACACTTGTTGGTACATACCATAGACACCATGGAACTTCAGAAGGCACGAGTCTATGCGTGGACTGACTCCCAAATAGCGCTTGCTTGGATTAAAACAGCGCCGTACATTAGAACCACATTCGTCGCAAATAGAGTCTCCGAAATCCAGGAGCTGATCGACCCCAACTGCTGGAACTACGTTCCTTCAAAGGATAATCCAGCCGACATTGCTTCGAGAGGACTGCCTCCAAAAGAGCTAGTCAAAGCTCTGCAGTGGTGGTATGGTCCTACATTCCTGCAAACGTTTGAGGAAGAATCACACACAGCATGGAAAATATCCAACACAGACTTGGAAACGAAAACGTCCGAAATTTCTAAAGTCCGTAATGAGTTTATTGCATCTGGGTACCCCATAACCAACATTTTTCAGCTCTGCATCCATGTCAATTCCTTTCAGACTAATGTCCTATTAGAAAAATTTTCTTCACTACGACGACTAGTGCGAACTACAGCGTATTGCCTTCGCTTCATCAACAACGTCCGAAGGAAACCAGTACGTTTGTCTGGATCGCTGTCAGTCGAAGAACTCGCAGGAGCCCGAATACGCTTAATAACAATCGTACAGCAAGAATTTTTTGCAGAAGAGATCACCCAAATCTTGAAAAATGAAATGGTACATAAGGGTAGCAAACTAGCAAGACTGTCACCCATCATCGACGAAACCGGGATATTGCGAGTGGGGGGCCGCTTAGAAAATGCTGATTTACCATATGCACAGCGTCACCCCATAATATTACCAGCCCAAAACATGCTAACGACGCTCATAGTACATGATGTTCACATGAGATCGCTTCATGGCGGACAACAACTCATGATGGCTACGATTAGAACACAGTATTGGATCATCAATCTTAAATCGAATGTAAAAAAATGCATTCGGAATTGCTTGCGATGCTTCAGGCAAAGGGCTCCACATATGCAACAAAAAATGGGCAATTTACCGGCGGCAAGGATTACGCAGGCACGCGCGTTCCACTCAACTGGAGTGGATTATGCCGGTCCCGTACAAATAAAGGCATGGAAGGGTCGTTGCAGTAAAATTACAAAGGCGTACATTGCCATTTTTATTTGTTTTTGCACAAAGGCCGTGCACCTGGAACTGGTAAGCGATTACAGTTCAGCGGCATTTATTGCAGCTTTTAAACGCTTTACGGCTAGAAGGGGGATTTGCGCACACATTTACAGCGACTGCGGAACTAACTTCCAAGGAGCTGCTAAAACATTGAACGCGGAAAGAGAAGGACTGTCGAAACAATGGGCTGAAGACATCGCTGAACAACTACAGTCGAACGGGACCACGTGGCACTTCAATCCTCCCGCAGCACCACACTTTGGTGGGCTGTGGGAAGCGGGAGTGAAGTCTATGAAGCACCATCTTAAACGAGTTATCGGCCATTACACACTAACGTTCGAAGAGTACGCGACCGTACTAGCTCAAGTTGAAGCCTGCTTGAATTCGCGACCGCTCTGTCCAATGACTGAGGACCCCGAAGATTTGTCGATCCTTACACCAGGACATTTTCTAATTGGTATGTCGTTAAATACAACACCCGAGAAGGACGTGACACAAATTAATGACAATCGATTGGATAGATGGCAGCTGCTACAAAAAATCCAACACGACTTTTGGAAAAAATGGAAATCCGAATATCTTGTTCGGCTTCAACAGCGCACAAAGTGGTTAACGTCAGAGGAACAAATCAAGACAGGAGACCTAGTGATCCTACCAGACGAACAAACACCTCCGACTCTCTGGAAACTCGGCCGGGTCGAAACAACCCATCCTGGAGCAGATGGCAAAATTCGCGTCGTCACGATCAAAACAGCAACTACAACATTAAAGCGTCCGATAGTTAAAATTTGCCTTCTACCAAGGCCCACCTAGAATCAAATCAAAGGGCGCATACACACACACACACACAAATAATATGAATATCAATAAAAAACGAATTTTATAACTAATACCGATTTTAATCACAATGAATTAATAACTAAATTACCTTTATATAAATCATTATTGCCACACACCAATCACCACACCTATTTTTGTCTTTCATGTAACAACGTTCACCGCTCGGCCATGAGGAACACACCGCAAGCAGAAATCATCACGCAACACACAGCCTTAACCGAAGGGTTCCAGAAATCTGAAGACGACCAAAGCTCAACGAAAACGCTTCCTGTGGCCCGGCAAGATGTTGCAACGCAACAAACCATTGTCCTAGTGTCACAGCATTAGATCTCAAGAGGCAGCCGCATCGAAACATCTCATCATCAGCAATCACCCCCAAATGATATTTGCCGCCGGCAAAACCAAAAACTGGGAGCACAGCTGCCGAAGGAAATCGAGCGATTGCCGTCGGCAAACCGAAGATTGGGATCACAGCTTCCGAAGGTAATCGAGCAAGCCCAAAGGCAGATTTGGGCGCTCAGAAGAATTGCAGCAGATCGGTGGCAAACAGAGAAACGCATACAAAAAAAAAACTGCACTGGCTTATCTAGTTGGCTCCTCCCACTGAGCAACACGCTCAGCTATGCATATACGTATAAGTATGCGTGAAAGTTGATCTCGCTGACCAGCTGACCACAGACGAAAACCATAAGAGAGCAGCAACAACGAAGTATTTCAAGAAACGGCAAAAAAATAGCTGTCCGGAAGATCCGCAACCCTCAGGTCAATGAACCCTTACAGCAGAAAACGAAACTAGGAGCGGAATGCGAGGTTTCGTTTGGACATTTATGAAAATCTTTTATCATTATTGATTAGCAGTTCGACTGAATATAACTCGTCAAACAAAAGGTTGTTTTTCATTTCCTTCTTTTTTTCTTCGTCTGTTAAACGAGAGTGGTTTTTGTTGCTACATTGTGCTAGAGCCGACGGCATTTTCGCAAATTTGAACCTCGCGGTGAAAATCAGTTTCGCGATTTTTTTTTGCTAGTGTCCTTGCGACAACAGTTGAAGTGCAGCCTGATTTAACATTGCAGCGATTGGTTGAAATTAAAAGAAACAGAATAGCAGACAGGTTTTAGTTAACATATTTTAATGTACATATTGACTTTTATTGCAACGATTTCAAGGCAAAAACTTAATAAAATTAAATAGTACTTCATCACAGAAACAAAAAAATAAATAAAGTAAACTAAAAAAAACACAGTCATGTAATTCATGGTGACTTTGATTGTTTGCATCACAGGAAAAATTAATTAATAAATAAAGTAAACTAAAAAAAACATTTGTAGTTCATGGTGACTTTGTTTGTTTGCATCACAGGAAAAATTAGTTAATAAATAAAGTAAACTTTAAAAAAACATGTAATTCATGGTGACTTTGCTTGGAGCACACTGGAAAGCAAATTTCCCAGCTGAGAAAACTTCTCCATTTATTCTTTGTGGCGTCTTTCTTTTTGCTTTTCTTTTGCAGAAGACCGCACACGTTTGTCCTCGATTAGTCGGTCGACCGTCTTCTCCATAAGGCACTTTCTTTTTTTTTTTGGAGTAGGACTGCGGCTGTCTAGCAAAATGCCATCACCGTAACCAGCCTCATCCGAATCCTCGACAGACAAAGGGTTTGGTGACTGGTTTTCTGTATAGTGATGGCTTGTCGATGGTTGGCATTGCTGATTTTGAATTGGTAAGAGGTTTGACTTCCTTAGCAGCTTATTAGGCCCCATGAAAACCTCCGGAAACAAAGAATCGTCATCATTAATGATATTATTCATTATACTTCCATACGGCATTTCTTTTCGTGTTGCTCCACTCGTCTGGTTATTTTTTATTATTGCTTTTGTTTTTTTGCATTATGGCTTAGAAGCGACCCTCTACTTGTTCCGGAGTTACATTAATTGCATAATTTGTACAGCAAGCTTCGCAGATGAAAGCCCACATATGCTTCTTAGTTCTGAATTGTTTCATGGGACCTATTTGCTTGAAACTTTCTTCGTAAAGCGTAAGAAGATACTTTGTTTGGTCATTAGACCATTTAAATATTTCTGTAGATATAGAAATAAAAATGCGCTAAGAATATATAGCTCTTATGAGATGCTGATTATATTATGTACCTGTACGATTTTCGTCTTCCGTTTCGTCTACGATATCTCGCCTTAAATTGTAGAATTCGGCAACATCTTCGTAAGACGCCGAAACAAATTCTTGAGCTGAAATAAAACTTATGTTTGTAGATAAATTTTGTTCAAGAGAGCAGGTATTCTTACTCAAAATGTTTTGTAGGACAACGTTTCCATTAATTTGGCTAACTTGCCCGTTTTCTTCTTGTTCTCACTTGCACTGGAAATCCATTTGAATTGATTTGTACAAAGGGCCTTACCAACAACCAAACCGTAAACTCGAGTTCCACTAAGTTCAAAACTAACTATAGTTTCGACTTTTAATTTCTAGGTACCAACAATCAAAGTAATCGGAACTTAAACTACATCTGACTTTATAGCAAAATTATAACAGTATAACTCAAAAGCGATATAATTTGTTTCTGCGCTATCAAATGATTTGCTGAAATTGGCAGTTGGTCGTATTTTGAGTGAAATATAAAAGATGGTTGCTTGGTTTTTTGACTGTATCATTGCAGCATTGTTAATTTTGCTATCAATGATATCAGCCAATGGTTTGACACAGTCAACTAGGTAATAGTTCTCGCATTGCTGCGTCCAATTTAAGCTGTGGCTTCTCTTTATTTGCTGTCCATTTCATATTTCATATTTATTTCATATTTATTTATTACAAAGACTGACGTTTAAACTTTAATAACGCGTTAGACTCGACTTTCTTCGGATCGAAAGTTACAGTCTCGATTATCTTAAAGTCAAAGATAACTTGATTATTGGTACACAATTTATTTTAATTTCGACTATTGCCCTAAAGTCGAGTCTAAATTTGGTTGTTAGCAAGGCCGATTTATAATAACTCATTTCGAAATAATTTAATATAAAAAATCGTTTCCATTCTCGAAAAATTAATAATTCAGTTAAAAAAGCAATCCTTTCAACGATAAACAATTCGTAGCCGCCAGCTGTGTGTCATACACATTGGTATCTATTAGTGAAAGTATGTGTGAAATCTGAGAAAAAATCGAGATTTCTCTAAAAAGTGTCAGATCAAAAAAAAGATTGATTTTTTTGGCAAATCGAACATGAAAAGCAATCTCAATCAAAAAAAAAAATTAATTTTTTTGCCAAATCGAAAACGACATTAATTAAAGCTACAGTAGAGCAAATTTTAGCTTAATTCGAGAAAACGCTATCCATAAACTTTTTTTGTAATCAAATGTCAAAAAATGAAATGCCTCAATTAGCATTTTGTGGTGAATTAACTGTCGTTTTCCTGGTCTATTTCAGAACTGCGCATACATTTGCGAATGTTTTATTAAATACGAAAGTGAATGCAGAAACAATTATATATTTTGCAACGACGGAAAGAAGTTAGCGTTTCTTTTTTTTTAAATATTTTTTCATGCAGAAAACTTTGATAAGTCCTCTTTACACAACCGGCAAAAATGCCCAAAACTATCTGAATCATAATGTCCCAATCTGACATATCTGACAATATCTGACAGATGATTTTAATTTGCCTTTTCACAATGAATATGCTTATGATACACATCCCAGGTATTCGAAAAATGGTTGAAAATCGAACTTCCATATTGCGATTTATGCCACTTACAATGGGCCTTACCAATAAAGATTTTTAGTTTCGACTCTAAATTTTAGTAGTTCAAAGTGGCTACATTTTTCCATACAAATTTCGCAGTTGTGAGCTTCCGTAAATTTAAAGTCGAGACTAAAATTTGTTTTTACTACGGCGCAATATGAGCCAAGAGTACTATAATTATTTGCAGGTGTTTATTTAATTTTAAAGTTATCTTCTATTTAAAAAAAACGACCTGTATGTGCATGCATCGTCTCATTATTTAATAATAGCACCACAGACCACGTCATTGACTAAATGAAGAACAACACTCAATTCAATTGTTAAAGAGATATTTTTTTCCGAATGATTTGTTCCCTTTTTACGATGAAGAGTGTGTATAACACTTAAGTCAACTGGGATAATAGGAGGTTCTGTCCAAAGATAAGAAACTGATGGGTTTCGACTTAGGACAAGAGAAATTATAATGCGGTGTGGCAGTGCTGTTAAAAATTTAGAGGTGTATTCACTCAAGGAAATAAGCAATGATGTATTCTAAAGCGTTGGTCAATTTTTCTTTTTCATATTGCTTTAATCATAGACAAACCATACAGACCCCCAACTCACAATTCTCTTGCCGCTGACCCCCTCAATTTTTTTTTCAAATTCGCCATTTTATTCTCCTATCGGTGTCATGTAAATTAAGAATCCATGTGACATGCAGAAACATACAAAAATACAAAAATAAATGCTGCCAGCCTCGGCAGCCGTGGGCAAATGTAAGAATTCGGGAATACCAGCTTTTTATATTACTGAATGCCATTGGTTAGTTATTATAAATTGTTAAAAGGCGAATAATTCGATTTGTTTGGTTAATAAAACTACCTAAAGGAAATGTTCTATATACTAGAAACATATTAGAACAAACATGGTTGTGTATTTTCCGCTTTTGGAAATCATTAGTTTCGATCATAGACAAACCATACTGAGACCCCCAACTCACAGTCCTCTTGCCGCTGGCCCCTTCAATTTTTTTTCAAATTCGCCATTTTGTTTTCCTATCGGTGTTATGTCAAAAACGAATCCCTGTGACATGCAAAAACATACAAAAAATACAAAAATAAATGCTGCCAGCATCCGTGTTGAAATGTGAAAGAGTTCGGGAATTCCACATTTTTCTATTACTGAATGCTTGGTTACTTATTATAAATTGTTAAAAGGCGAATAATTTCATTTGTTTGGTTAGTAAAACTATCTAAAGTTGATGTTCTATATACTAGAAACATATTAGAACAAACATGGTTGTGTATTTTCCGCTTTTGGAAATCATTAGTTTCGATTTCGTGTGTAAATATTTCTTAAATAATGAAGAAAATTTGCTCAAAATGTTTTTATTTTTCCTCAACCAACCTACATTCTTAATTTTTCATAAATATTTTAAGCAAATGTACACTTATTCCAAAAAAAAATATTATCCACTCGTAACGAACAATTTCAAATTAAACGGCTAAGATTCTATGAACGCTGGCAGCAACTTTGCCCAAAGCGGAAGTGTCTCATATTTCCTGGGAGTGTGTTGGTGAGCCGAAATTTTTGAAGTTTCGTGACATTTGTCAATACGATTTTCTATGTATCAATACTAGTGCACCAAATCGTGACCACTCCGTAAAAATATTGGTTTTAGGCTAAGTAACCGGAAATCGGCCGGAGTTGGTGGTCTCAGTATTGTCTCTGATTATTATGGCGCATATAAAATAGGCAATAGGACTCAAATCAATGTGCCAATTACGCGAAGTTGTGCGTTCATCGAATGTTTCAAAAGGTTAATTGTTTCGTTTACAACAGTCATTCATCATTGTTCTACAGCGAATAATGTTGACCGTTACACGCTGATTAGAATCATTTAAAAAAAAATTCCGATGACTCCACCAGCCCACAGACCAAAAACGCACATACCTGCAAAGTTGAATATCTTCGCTCCAAATGCAACAATTTTGCTTATCGAAATACACCAAATATCGAGCCTCTAGATCGAGCCAACATTTTTCAATAAAACAGCAGATCCAAATCCAATGACAGTGATTTTGGGTCCATTCGCTGAAATTTAGACGCAAACGATGTTCATTCGGCCTTCAAACTGTCTAAGATATTCCACAAAGAGGGCGGACAAGCACCGAGCTGTGTGCGAACGACATCGAACCTATAAATTTGGATCTCTCCTGAACGGAAGTATTTTGTCGTTTTCCATTTGGCAAAAAGAAGCGTCCGGAAGAGTCCGGAATCGAAAAAATCACTCCTGAAACCGTTCCATTGGCACAAAAAATACTCTTCTGGTGATTCTGAGGAGAGAATTTCGCTTCTCGATTTGAAGTCAGAATCCACTCAAGAAGCACTCACACAAGTTTAATTTATGTATTTTATACAAGTCAGCTGACAGCAGCCATAGACTATTTTTTGGCATTTCACCAATACTTTTGTGGATTCTTTCAGAAGCATTTTGTTGTTCCATTGGATTTAAGAATGAGTGGATCCCCGAGTGAAACCAATGGAAAACGACATTAGTATCGTATCGCGCAATGGAATACGGAATAAAAATGACGTTGACAGTTATAAATCTTACATAACTGTAGGTCTATAAGCCAATAATATTTTAAGATTTCTGGAACTCACGTTTTATTACTTTAAGCTTTTGAATTGGTTAATTTTTTTTTTTCAATTATCAGAATTTTGGGTTGTTCGATTTGACAGCAGTTGACAAAATCTGGTAAAACGTCAAATTAATTTTGTTATTTTTTTTGTGGAAACACCTCAGGGTTTATTTGTAATCTCTTGCCCTAAATCTCGCGATTAGTGTCCGGTGGAAACGTAGTATTAAGCGAACGATTACGATTACACCTGTCATTTTTCGTGGCAAATTTTGACATGCTGTGGTCACAAAAATTCGGCAATTCGGTGGTTACTCGTGTGTCTTTCGTGAGAGTACGCTGCGACAGCCCGCGTGGCCGGTCGCTTGACAGGCGATCACACGTTGGACAAATTTAGAAAAAATGTTTACATCAAATGTTTATATCAAAATTTGACATGGAAAGTGGCATGTGTAATCGTAGTTTTACGCCAAGAAATTCGTTGAGTAAAGACTCGTAAGATTCTCAGTGGAGTGGTAATACATTGCTCTCTCGATGACGCTTTACGAATTTTTCGAGTAAAGGAACGACGTAGAGTAAAGATTCGTACAATTTAGTAAAAAAAGTAAAGGTTTTACTACAACTACTCATGCGAATGTCATTGTGGGGCGTATTTAAGACCTATATGGATTGCGCCAGCTTGGATAGTAGATAAATACCTACCACTCCATTTCAAAATTGAAAAAAAAAAACAGAGAAAAACAATGCCCAAGGTCAAGAAAACACCAACAATATTTTTGTTCATATACCTATATGTATTTATTTTGTTGTTTCATGTTGTTTTACACTTTTATATATTTGTTTTCTTACTTAATCATTTTTTTGTTGTGTTATCATTTTATACATTATTATTGTGCATCAATGTGTTTGTGTTTTTGTTTTTTTATTTGTTTAAATAATTTATACATCATCCTTAAAAAGTTCATGTTTAACAAGCTTAAATTAAATATAGGTCTGTTTGTTTGTTTTACTTAACTATTTTGTTTTCTTTCATTTGCATAAATACGGTTTGTTTGTTTAAAAAATGTTATAACATATTCTTATGTTATTATTTCAATTTTATACTCTTGTTTGTTTGCTTTTTTTTATGAAAACTAAATAATAGTGTAATAATTCACGATATTTATAATATGCACTTTGTGAGAAATTGTATTGTGTGTAGATTGCTAACATTTTGTTGTGTAATTAAAAATGAAAAACAGTGCTGAAAATTAGTCTTATTTTTTTTTTTAAATAATTACACTTTTTATTTAATCATTTTCATTTGTTATGATCTATGTTACTTACAGTCCCATTCTGTTGAGATTTTTACTAAATAATGATTCATGCTTTATAATTTTTTTATATTTAAATGTATTTGTTATATTGCATACGTGATAATGGTGATAGATTGAGAATTGTAATGATTGGAATTTCTATTTTATTTATATCGCTACGTTTTGTTTTTATAAATTTTTGAAAGTCCGATCCGAAAATGCATTTAGATTATCATAATGATGTATAGAATTTGTTGTTAAGCTTAAATGTAGATTCTGTTTTTATATTCCTGTCCCTAGATGAGGTTTCTTGTTATATTGTTATTAAAATTGGAAAACCAGCCTAGGTAGAACGGTAGCAGGACACGAAATAGTTGCAGTTTAATTAAATCGATAACAAATAGTTTGATAAAAAACTTGGGAAAATTGGAATTGAGAGAAGCTTTTATTATGCTTGAGATTCAGTAACAAAACAAAACTGACACAAGTGAGGCCAATTAAATAACTTCTAATGAAGCAACCAACAAATACAATTATTTTCGACGAAACCTCTAGTTTATCAGATTCCTTCAGATGAATGTTTAAACATTTTGAAATGTTACAGTGAATTCCTCGCATTGCTCATTCCTCACAACAGTAACTGTTTTCCTTGTAATAAACGGTCGAAATATTTTAAACAGTCTTGATCTAGTCACGAAAAAAAGGCTCGAAAGACTGCCAAAACAACATTGTCATTGTCAATATGTCATCCTCTATGTTTTATGTAATAATTAGTCTTAAGTGGTGAATTGAAGGCAAGTACAAGGTTTACTTCTTGACGGGTGCATCGAAAAAGAATATCTTCGAACAATTATTGATTGTCAGGGATGTCAGCACGTAACTTGATACAATCGAGTGCAGTCGATACAATCGAGCTCTGGCAGCACCTAATTTGTTTCAATCGATTACCCTCCATCGATTATCCTCGATTGAGACAACTGAGGTGCTGACGGAGCTCGATTGTATCGACTGAACTCGATTGTATCAATTTACGTGCTGACAGCCCAAATTTCATAGTTATTCAAGAAATACTTAAATGAGCCTGATAATGAATAGGCGGAGAAGATCGATATACTCGTATGTTGATACAGTTCCAATCGTTTGGCGTTTGGTATTTGAAAACAAATTTTCGTTCTCCAAAATTCGACAATAATTTCTTTATTGAAAATTTGACGCATACCAAATAATCAATCACTTTTAACAGCTCAAATCTGTCATTTTGGCATTATGAACCTTTGATTTCTATTGCTCGAGCCGTGAGCAACCCTAAGCCCTAACATTTTTGTACGAATGGAATGGGACCGACAAAAACAAAACAGCAAAAGTTAAGTAGTCCGAAGATCATCGTAATTATTTTTACTTTCTTTGCTTGATTTTTTTTTAACGTAACAATTTGAAGCAATCAGCTGTTGTTTTACTATTGTTTTACAAACCGCCTTACCGATTTTCAACGACGTCTTTAGGTGGAAGCAAATTTAAAATTATATCTTTAAAATTGATACAATTGAAAATCTGTGTAACCTACATGTTGTTGCGAATCCGTACTGAACCTGCAGATGACAAGAATAAAAATCACGCCAATAATAAGAACTGGCGAAACTGCGGATAAACTAAATCATCGGTCCGAAAAAATAACACTATCGAATAATTCGAAGTCAGGGTCGGCATTCTGTAAGGCGAAACGTTCAAACGTTTTCGTGTACGAAGGATTTATTTCTGCAACTTAGAGCAAATCATTCGTCCGCACGAAAACGTTTCAAAGTTTTTGCCTTATAGAATCTGACTCCAGCTGTTCTGCCGTCAAATCAAATTAAAATAATAGCAGACAAATAATTCGAAGGAGCATACAAATACGAACAAACATATCTACTGAAGTTACCCGATATTTTGATATTTAAATCGTACCTACAACTCTGTCTGAGGACCTTTAACATTGTGGAATAATCTTGGTATCCTAAAGGGATGTTAAATGTGAAAATGTTAGATGTTAGGAAAAATTAAAGCGAAGATGCATTCATTCTATAGGTCGGGAAGTCGAGGATTCTAGGTATCGATATGTGCGTTGATGGTGCGCTCATAAGTCTATTGAAGCCCCGGGTGAAATCAAACCACACACCTCTTCTGATCCGAAATGTTTTTACAGCTAAATACTATAACCGAAAAAGAATCTCTACATATTTTCTTATTTGCACACTCGTAAGCAACGTGTTTGTGTGCGGTATATATAAAGGAATAGATTTTATGGAGTAAACCAGTTAAACCCAGTATGAGATGATGGAATTACGACTCAATTCAAGTGCACCCCACCGGCCCACACAATCCTTTTTATACTGCATGTTATTTAAGATTAAATCTGATTAAAGATTTAGCCCCTGTCTTTTTAAAAAGTAGAAAATACAAGTATTACATTCATATGATTCCAATGATTCTCCGTCTACCGAGTTCCTTTTAATGACAATTTGTAGACATTTAAAAAAAATACATCTCTATCTTCCTATTTCATTGATACTCCCACATTGTGCCTTCAAAATACTCTACAAGACATGCATAACGTTTCTAGGACTATAATTCTGCATTTGCTTTTTTTTATTGACCAAGTTCCAAGAGGTTTCGTCACATATCTTTAAACAGCGTTGAAAACTACACAAAAGGTAATGAGTCGATAACAACAATAAGGGAATGATAATAATAACGTCGCTGTTAGAAAAATCCCAAAGCTTACGAGAAAAATCTGGTCAAAAATGAACACAGAAAGGTCAAATTAAGTCTGTTATACTCGGGAACTATAACCAACAAAAAAAGCTTGCTTTAGACAGACGCCTCGTCACTTTTCCTGGAAGAAACCACTACAGAAAACGCACAATTTATGCCGCAGAACGAGCTCAAGCAGAAAGGTCATTAGATGACGACACAAGACGAATAACATACCAACCTAACCAAAACTGCAAAACAGTAATGTCACCACGTAACTTGATACAATCGAGTGAAGTCGATACAATAGAGCTCTGGCAGCACCTAATTTGTCTCAATCGATGCAGGATTATTCTCAATCGATGGAGGATTATCCTCAATCGATGGAGGATTATCCTCCCCAGTAATGGCAGCCCCGCGCATCGGATAAGTGGTTAATGACTTCATGTGGGGGTCAGTTTAAGTACGCATGCAAACATTGTTGACCATATGTTTGTGTTTTTTTGCCTGTAGTATCTTTAAGAGGTGCACAAAGTCCCTGATGCAACCGGAACTATAATGCGAATCTCCGCAGCCCTCAGGAATAGGAGATTGCAGATTTTGCTCTGGTCGAAATAAGCAGCGACGACCGTCACTATGGCATCATATCTTTCAATGCACCTACATACCTTCCTATTGACGTGGTGAATGCTGATTTCATGAGCACCACTCATCACTGATTGTTTAGCATTTATCTTCCGTCATTTAATTTATTTTCCTTGGATATTGTTGGTATATATTCATTAATGTTTTTCTTTTGTATTTAAAATGTATTTCTTGATTAATTTAATTTACGTTCCACACTTTCAGCCCTATTATGGCTATCACATATCAACACGATATTTGATAATAATTGATACGTATCAACAAAATGAATGAATCGGTATTATGGTTATCAACCTATCAAAACTTTTGATGAATTGTGAACTGTATTAGATTTAAGATCTATTGTGAATAGTTTTGTCGATAAACTTGGTATTACGGTTGTCAAAAAATTTGATATTCATCAAATTTTCTATCAACCTTTTCTTGTTGATACGTATCAATTATTTGGGCGATTAAAAATTTCTTTTAACATCAAATCATAAAATTTACTTCCATGTTTTTATTGGTAGAAAAAAAACGACCTTAGACCGAAATGCCGTCGGTAGAGTTATTTTTTGAGCCACAAAACAAAAACCAAATACAAATTAGAAACGTCAAACTTCAAAACAGAACTCATTCTCAATGATATTTTGATTAGCGTTCACAATGGGGTAAAAATTATCAATTGATACGCATAATACCAAATTGTCGATGAATTGATAGATTTTATCAAGTATCAAATAATTGATATGTGATAGCCATAATAGGGCTGTTTGTCGAACATAAACAATTTACCCTAAATGTTGTTGTTGATGTTTAAATACTCAAAAATTGTTACTCTCTAGCTGTTAATTTTCTCTTAAATGTAATTTGTCTATTCCGCTACTTTGTTCATCAATTGCATAATATGTAAAATTTCCTTCTTCTTGTTCGGACCACCACACTGGAAACATCACTCGCCTGTAAGAACAATAAATTATCGAACTTATGTTTTAATCGACTTTGCTGTTCATTGTACATAATTCGAGTCGCTGTAGGGACAGGAACAGAGGATTCGGTTGATTGTTTTTTTGAATTTGATTCATCGTTTTGCAGTTAGCAAATAATTTGAATTTCTCACTGATAATTTGAAGAATCATCGAAAAACAAAGAATCTTTTAATAAAAGGGAACTACCTTTCTTGTAGTACAACCAACCAGTAGTTGTATCCAATTGCATCGGAAAACTTATACAACACATCGTCAGTGAGTGGAAAGCAAAATTGATCTTCTATCCAAAATCAGTTAAGCTGATTTCAGAGCGCTCTTTCTGAATCTGAAATCTTGTTTGGTCTATCTCTATCGGTTCATCTTATAACCTTTTTGTTCTAAGAGCCAATTAGTTATAGCTGAATTCATTCCAAATCCTTCAAAATGTAAAGTATTCATTTAATCTTTCAGATATAGTTCCACTTCTGGTACATCTGAGACCTCTTCGGATATAGCTTTGTCACCATCACTGCAAATGTATGAATTACGAATTTTAATACTAATTTGGCTATAACTATTTTAGTTTCTTATTGGAATGATGGATTGCAACTGTCTAATAAGGAGGAAGCTGTGGGTACCCTTACATTCCGAAGAAGACTTCAAATCGATTTGTAACTTTCTTTTTTAATATTTAGAACCATACTTGGCATACCCTCTGATAAGGAGACATTATATTTCAGCCGAAGATGGATCCTCACAACTACATGAAGAGACTGTAAGAAACTCAGAGAGTAATTCAGATCAAGTGCGCCACCGAAACGCAAACCCGCAATCCCTTCCATATGGATGAAGGTAATTATAAAACCATTACGTGAACCAGGAAAAGAATATATAAACTATTCGGGATGAAGTAAAAAAGCAACTTTGAACATAACAAAGTCCAGAATATTTTATTATTTTAAACAAAATCATAATCATATGCCTCCAAAAAAGAACACTCCAGCCAAAAACAGAGCACCAGTAAAAAAAACTTCAGAATTAAAAAAAAACATATCGAGGGATTTCCTTGCATTGAAAAACATTACGTTAAAGCATCTACTCAAGAACAATACTTAAAGACTGGACTTAATTTACGTAAAATGTTTGATTTATATAAAGAAAGAACTGAAGATCCACTGAAATTTTGCATGTGAATTTTAAGCACCCAATACAACAAAATATCGTTCCACAAAGCAACAAATTAATTACCAAGGCGATGCATTTCAAAACTTTCGCAATCCTACAGCTTCTAAAACCACAGAATATCACAAGCATAAGAGCCTAAACGAAAATGCAAATATATGCCGCCAAGCGGAGAATAATCTTAAGGATAAAAATATTGCAATACTCTATGACGTGTGCATAATCTTAGAGGCTTGTGCTATTTAAACAAAATAACGTATTGTTCTTTGTGGTACGAAAGTGGAAACGACATTGCGAGTGCCCAGTGAAAATTCTTAACGCAGTGCTACAAGGTAATCCGAAAGTTATCAAAATTCTTTTATAGTCAGATTCATGCATACTTTAAAACAAAAAAACGAGCATTGCTTTTCTTTCGGGGCATTCAAGAAAACAAGAACTGGATGCAGCTCAAAGTGTTACTGATGGGCGTCTTAAAAAAAACATGGATTTCCCAAATGTACAATGGGAGATGAGAATATCCTCCAACGATGTGAGTAAATTATAGCGTGTTTTCAAAGCAAGCAGGAGTCCATGCAGTGGAACAAGTAGGGCACAGCCCCCAAGTTCAAGGTCACTCCGTCTGCCGGGAAGGTAATGGCTACAGTTTTTTTTGGGACTCACAAGGAATATTGCTTATCGAGTACAAAAAGAGGTGAAAGCATAAACGCCACATCCTACGCATCCTCTTTACATTGTTTAAGGGAAGAAATAAAGAAAAAATGACGCTGTGCGGGATTGCGGTTTCAAAGAGATTCCGGACCATGCCCCTAGTGATTATTTTTTGTTTTCAGATGTAAAAAAAAACTTTCGTGGTAGGCGATTTACTGATGACGAGGAGCTCAAATATGTAATAAATGCATTAATGTAAACGAGATTACATATTAGTTCATTCAAAAAGTCCATAGGATGACACATAGATGGCGTTACTAGAATTGTTTCCATATGATTTTTATTTAGTACTAGCCATCAAACGATGAGTGTATAAATTTGACACCTGAATCTGATTATTGATTCGTGAGTTATAGCATTTTGTGTGAAGCAACTTTTGTTATTGAAAAAAAAATGGAAAAATGTGAATTTCGAGTTTTGATTGCTTTTTGATGAAAAAAAAATTCAGTGGAAACCAAACAATGGCTTGATAAACATTATCCGGACTCTGCTCCATCGAGACAAATGGTAGAGAAGTGGATTGCTGAATTTAAACGTGGCCGTTAAAATCAGCACAAATGATGCAGAGCTCAGTGGACGCCCAAATGAGGCTGTTATTCCAGAAAACATAAAACAAAATCCACAAATTGGTTATGAACGATCACAAATTGAAGGTGCACGAGCTAGCTGGCATTGTAAAGATATCAGATGGTAGTGTTTTTACCATTTTACACGAACATTTCGGTATGCGAAAGCTCTGTGGAAAGTGGGTGCCGCCTGAGCTCACAGTCGACCAAAAACAACAACGAATTGATGCTTCATAGGAGTGTTTGGCGCTGTTAAACCGCAATAAAATCGAATTCTATCGTCGATATGTGACAATGGATGAAACATGGCCTCACTATTACACACCAGAATGCTTGCTGGAAAGAAATTTAAGTCCAATGATGAAGTAATTGCTGAAATGGAGGCCTATTTTGACGAGAAAGAGAAATCGTTCTATAAAAGTGGTAGCGAAAAGGTAGAAAATCGCTATACTCGTTGTATCGCCCTCGAAGGCAACTATGTTGAATTATAAAATCGAGTTTTGTCAAAATATTGTTTTTTTTTTCTTACTTATCCTACGGACTTATTGAATGACCTGTTATATTGAAAAATATGTGACTTAGACAAATTTTGCTTTCCGCTGACGACATGTTGTTGTTGTAGAACCAATAGATACGTACAACTGTCAATTCCTATTACAACACAATGGAGGAAGACATCGTCTTTGGTCACGCCCGCAAGTGGACTTGAAATCCACTAAGTTGATGCCCACTTCCTCTTCTATTTTGTAGCTAACCCTTAGAAGAAAAAGGAAGAATTATTATTTCCACGAATGAACCTATACTTCAATGCCTCATCCGAGCTGCTTAGTTGAGAAGTTTTGTTGCATTCCCGTTTTTGCCTCTGACTATCAAAACAGCATGAGTTGAGTGTTTATTTCATTGGTTAAATGGGGATCGAACTTGAAGCCGCAACTAAGCACTCAGAACACAGTGAGCTCCCACAATACAACAAGCCAAGAAAACAGATAAAAAAAAAGTTGTACATGTTTATCATAGAAGAAATAAATAACAATATGCGATGACATACAGCCCAACCAAGAATCATTGTTAAGATGTTCATCATGCAACGAAGCCAACCAAAGCACTTGCTTTAATGTCGATCATTACCAACGTACAACGGAAAAATGATCTTAACCTATGCGTCGATACTACTAAATAAGTGCCAAATATGGGCCTATGAAGATAAGAGACTAAGAAGGGAGACTCAGGCACTCGTTGGGAACACATCGTCGTACATACAAAGCCGTACCCCAAAAATTACGAATGAACTCAAATGCAAAGGCTTGGCATGCTGCACGGGAGTTACTAAAAACGTGAAACACTCACTGCGCCACTGCCGTGAAACAAGATAGAAGGAGATCTGCTGGTATAGAAAAATGTTGGGAAAGTTAAGCCACAATCACATTCAGGAAAATGTACAAAAATTAGAAAAAGTGACAAAATAATGCTTTTCTCCCTTTATCACATTAATTACTTTCTATCATTCTGTTTCATTTTGGCCAAAACTAATTTTTTCAAAGCTCAAGATACTCTGAGCTTTCGCATTTTGCAAGCTGCTAAAACCAACACACACTAAAAATTGTTTATACAATCTCCACACCAGGTGACTCTGTAAGTCAACGATACCTTTTATTGACAGTTAACGTTTTGTCAGGAGCTTTTTTTTTAAGCGCGAGATATTCAATATTAAACAAATAATTAAGAGAAAAAGGAGTCCTAGCTGGAAGATGATGATGGTGATATAATTTTTACTCTTGTTAGAGAGGAGAACTTTCTTTAACCCAAATAATTTTCCGCGCATAGATAATGATGACGCCAATTTAATTTCAATTGTTGAAAAAAATCCAACGTTATGGGACACACATAGAAATATTATATATGAAGATATCGCGTCAATTTCCAGGCAGCACTCCATTTGAAATCGAAAAACGTTTTACATCTTTAAAAGAAAAATATCGAAGAGAAATTAAAAAGGAAAATGCGTACGCAAGATCAGCATCTGGGGCTTATAATAACAAGCCATGGCATTTAATGCCCAAAATGGAGTTTCTAGGGCGGACAATGAAACCAAAAAAAAAATTAGGTATGACCCCCGCGTTAACAACGTTACAGGACATGAAACCAATTTATTGGATTCTTCTAATGATGTACAATCACCTTCGTCGATTCCACAAACTTCCTACACGGACGCTGTCACAACTTCAGCAACATCAAAATGTCCCACTAATTCAAAGACATCGAACCGAATGCGCGAAGATTTTTTTTTTTTTAAGAAAGTGCAATAAAACGAATTGGCAGAAATTCTTACTGCTCAACCGACTGCAACGGAAATTGACCCAAAAAGAAGTCACTTCAAAGTGTTTCGAGTATATCGCAGAAGAATCCATTTCCATGGAACCGGATAAAAGAAATAGATTCGTTCGTGACATCTTAAACGTTTTTTGGGATTACAAGCTAAATTAGCAGTTGTTTGACAAAGAAATATCTATATCTATATCTATATCTAAAAAGTGCTCCAAATAGGTAGCTATTAGTAATAAAAAAGATTTTAAATACAAAAAAAAGTTGTAGTGATCTATTGTTTTATTATAGGTAGTCTTTTGAAATGACAGGTGTAGAATATCGAATATTATGTGGTTCAGTTATCATAGATCCACTCCTTGATGTAGTCTCTGATTTCGATTGCGGAAGATGATGTATTCCTGGCTGCTAGGCGCAATGTAGGTGGGACCATAATAACAAAACTACTCACAGTTTCAGATTTGCGATGGGAAAACATTTTTAAACAAGTCCAAGTATTTTCATCACAATAATTTAAATCTTTAAAAAAGAAGCCTATATTTTTGTTGACATCTTCAGTGTCAAAAGAGAGCTTTAAGGGAAAATCAAGTCTTTAAACTGTCAAAATAAAGCTTTGAGAGATAATTCTTCGCACTAGATGTCGCTTGCATATGCGTGTGTTTTTATATTTCGTCTATTTTCTAACTTTTTTAACATTTTCCTGAATGTGATTGTGGCTTTAATGTAAATGAAAGGAAATTTTGACGAGCTTTGGTTACATGGTAGCAACCGCCACCAACATGAGCAACAAGAAAAGGCAGTACAAAAACATGATAACGAATAGGTTCTTCGGGCTTGCTTAAGTAAAGATACCTTCCCTGACACTTTCTGAGAAATTATAGTGGAATCACATCAACCACAACTCTTGGTAATCAATCACACTTCCAAGACTCTCAACCAAATTGACTGTTTACTGACGCAGATTTTCGCATTTATAAAGGGCAACCTAGTTCATAGTACCCTTAGAGTTCCATGCCTTGCACACATGTGAAAGCGTAGCAACAAAAACATAATAAATACATTATCTCAAAAAAAAAAAAAAAAAGCAAGCATGTGCCCTAAATGTTTAATAAACACCAAACTAAATTAGTATGTTCCCCAGGATATGTATCTTGCAAAAGACTTAATCTACACCTCTTATTTGAATATCCCCCCCGCCCTCAGTCGTTTTCCAACAATTTGACGTAATCGCTTTCGCACCTGTTAACAATTAAAAAACTATAAATACTCTTCAATAATTGCACTACAAGCTAAACAAAAAAAAAACCGAACATGGATAATGCAAAAAGAACTAAATAATTCTATCACATAAATAATTTACAATGCACATGAATCAATCGATGTTAAAGAAAATAATGATTAAATGGAGGGGAGTTATTATTATCTTGTGCACATGATTTCATATCATTTGACTTCTTTTATTTCATTCGTTTTGAGTTCAATTTTGTTTCCGAGTAGTACACGCGCTTTAAAATTTTTACAATTCTGTGTTCTTACAAGAAAAAAACAAAAACTATACATACATGTTTTTAAAACAAATCTTATGGATGAAGAGAACTTAATTAAAACTAGTCAAAACAGAGGATGAACCAAAGTAAAATCAAGTACCTACTTAAATACATTTTGGTTTACAAAATTTAAAATGTCTGCAGTGTTTTCAATGGTGCACTACAAGACGTGCCTAAAAACGATACCTAACCTTAACTTTTTATATATTATTTAAATATATTTGTTAGTTTTTTTGTTTGTTTTTGTTTTTGTTTGTTTTAACGAATATTTTGTTTGTTTTTATAACCACTTTACCTACATATAGGATGTTCTATACAGGTAAAACTTGTAGTTTACTAAATTAATATTTGTTTTGTTTATATAGTTATTCATTTAAGTTTTTAAATTGTTTTCATAATTTGTGTTTGTTTTGTCTACGGATTAGTCTAAGTTAAAATATTTACAGGGATACATTGTTGCGCCGCCCATTCACTTTATTCACTAGATTGCAAATTTTTAAGGCTGGCCCCAGCTTCAGGCCCATGTACTTCATCATCATTTCAGACGTAAGCAAGAGTAATGCTTTGCCGTCGATTTCCTGCAAATAGGTTGAAATGTTAGTAGAAATGTATTGATGCAAAAGAAATGAATATTTGAAGGCATGCTAGCTAGCCAAACCAAACCCTAAATTTGAAGGCATGCTAGCTAGCCAAACCAAACACTAAATGAAACACCTGCAGATTAAGAATTCGGTTTGGCATGTAGGTAGATAGGTAGATAAATGGGTGCTCTTGTGGCGGTTCACATAGGGCCGTTTTATTCACTATTGTTCAACTTCCCGATAACTCCGAGGTTGACCAACTTCGGAGTTGATTCGAAAGAGACAGTTGAGCGGCAAGTTGAAAATTGCTTTTATTCACTACTTTAATTCTCCACTCCTCAGTTGAAATTCAAAAGTTGGCTGACTTTCTGTTTCAGAAATATCTCTGGGATATTTGTGGCAGATGACGCAAAGTGTGGCAGTTTCAACTTTGGATTTGGATTTCGCCCGTCATTTTCGTTACGGGCAAAACGTAGGTACTTTGATTATAATTTATTTTTTGTCTATGGTTTTCGCTTTAAAGAATAGATATCCATATAAAAATTAAATTGGTTGGAGGGAACTTTGCTTTCGCGAAAAAGTTATGTGCTGTTTTGTTACTTTGTTACTGGTTTAATTTACACGATCTATCGAATTAGAATTACGAACTTAATAAAATATACAATAAATTCCAACTCTTTCGCGATGCACAATACCTTCTCCAGATGCATGACAACGAATTCAAAATAATATGGAGCACCATCATTGTCGTCCGCTTTGAGAGACGGAAACTATTGATAAAGTCATGGTCGTCCCATTTTTCAAGTCCGTCACCGTGGTATTATCTTGTATTGCAATCTCTCACAGACGAAATTCTCCTCCTCTCCATCCTCTTCACAGCTCGAATCAGACTATGGCCAATTCTCGCAACAATAATTTAAACGATATATTATTTCAAATTGTAATTAATAATCCCCAAGTTGTGTTCAAATTGATTGAATAAAACCGCCCTTAGACCATCAGTTGGGTGCACTGTGTCCGGTTTGACCTGTAAAGCCACTACATTGCTATCAACAGAAAGTGGAACCATTTCCCCAAATGGAAAAATATTTGAGCTGTCGAATATAGTGCAAGAATCCACTTTATTATTTCTGTAGTTACTGTAGTAGTATATTTACCTCTTGCGGTTCATACGCTCAACCAATCTTAACAAATGAAGGGTAATTAAAAATAATTTGGGGGTGGTTATTTTTGCATTTTTACTTTTTAAAATATTAACAATTGAAAAAGTTGAATTTTACTACATTAAATTTCAACTTCGCAGTTGTGTACAACTATGATTCAGGGAAATACTTTTCTTTCATTCATCATGCCCGTTGCACCGTAGACCGTAGGTAAAAATGACGCCACGAAAGAGAGTCGACGGCCGAAGAGACCTACAGTCATAGGAAATCTAAGAGAGAACTTTCAAAATTTGCCGGGGAATCGTATAGGAGCGCTTTTATGTTATTTCAAAACATAGGTTTTGTTATCTGTTGTCATTTTTGCACAGAAAATTCAAGGTAGCCCTGATATAATCCTAATATTATAAATGCGAGTGAGATTATTTTAACGACCGCAAAACCAATTTTTATGAATTTTGGTATAGGGATAGATGGGACCTCTGAGAATAACATAGGCTACTTTTTGTCGCGAAAACAAAACGTGAAGGGGATGAAGTAGGGGATACCAGTTTAAAGTTTCTCAAGTTAATATCTGGTAAGAAATAAATATATTTGCTGCGTATTTTACCAATGAATTTAAATGTTTAGGGCTAATTGGTTGGCTTGAAAGATAGGAAAGTTTTGGACCTGATAAGTAGCGCTGTTGTTGATATAAATATTTTAATTGTGTTACTCGAAGTACTTATTCTACGCAGACGAAGCCGCGGGTACCAGCTAGTGAAACTTATTCGGCAAGAATATGATGCATCTATGCGTCGTAGCATCGTAAATATATTTCAAATAAAAGAAGCCCACCAGTGTAAACTTAAAAGGGGACGTCTACATGTTAACTCCATTTATGCCCGAGGAACTATCATTATATGGGTAGAGGCAGTGACGTGCTGTGGCGTTTTCAGTAGGGTGTTCACTATATTTTCTACCGTAGTAAGATTTTTAAGTATTTTTTTGTTCTGTTCCAGGATCTTACGAGGACGTGATAGACAACGATCCCATTACTAAGTTTTTTTTATAGGTAGATTTTTTATTTATCTTTTACTTTTCCTATTGGGAACAGCAACTTTAATGATCAGATAATTTGAAAAAAGCTGGCAATGCCAACAGAAGACTTTGCTTATAGAATGGCAATCACGCAACCAAAGCTTAATTTCATCATTTTTTTCATGAAAGTTCCTAACAAAAGATATAATAAAATTTGGAAAAGAAAGTGTATAATAAATTTTATAATTATTTAAGCTTGTTCCTGCACAGAGTAGGCACCAGGCATAGGCAGGCAGAAGGCACACCGCACAAGCACAACAACAAAAAAATTCTATGTCTGCCATGGTGGAACAAAAACGAAAATGAGACATGAAGTGCGAAGAGAGCTGCAAAGAGGTGCGCTTGATGTAGGCACGGTTGCCACTTGCATAAAAAATTAGCTACCAAGATTGGAAGAACAAGTTACCAAACCAAGATAAAATTTACCAAAAATCTGGAGACGTTGATAAAACATTATTAAAACATAAAAAAAAAAAAATATTTATATCTTTTAAAATATTCAATTTGGTACATTAGGTTTGTAGGAACTTACGTCATTCTTTAAGAATAGTAGTTAAACAACGCCTACTTTATAAAATAAAAAAAATAAGAGTTAACTTACTTATAATGTAATAGTAATGTCTACTCTAAATACTTTTGCTGTCAAAAGCATGATTTTCTAAACTCAAATTATTTTATTTTATTTTTTTTGCTCGTTTAAAAACAAATATTTATAAAACATAAGACTAAGTAAGGAACATAGTAGGAACTTTGTCAGTCTAAGCTTAAACAACGTCAACAACGTTGTGCACAAAATTACCAGCTGTTAGAAGGCATGGGTCATCTACCATTTCCGAGGCTTTTTTCTTATAACTTTAACAAATTAGAGTTTTATATCTGCAAATAAATAATATGATTAACTAACCTATCCATATATAAATCTAGTCACAAACAGAAGATAAGAAGAAAATGAGTGCATTCAGTAATTTTTTGAACAAAATAGGTTTAGGCGTGGAGCTGACGCATATGCAAATGCAAATGCTTTCACTCAGAAACAGTAAGGCAGCATTTAAATGAATTTATATCGAGTTCGTATTTTTGGTGCTCCTACCAAAACCAGATAAAAATTACCAAAATACCAAAACTCAAAAAGCAAAAAAAAATTACCAAAGTGGCAACCGTGGATGTAGGAGAACACCAAGCCAGGTATATTTATGAGGGAAATGGATTTTTTATTTTGTCTTTTTTTCTTGTATGTTATTTTGCCTGTTTACGATGCTCTAAAGCGAGATGAACACCCCGAAATGTGAGTTTCAGTACAACCAAGTCACTTTGACTGTGAATTGGAATTATTGATACAGGGAGATTTGGATTTTGGTTCGATACAATTCTTTTAACATCTTAATTTGATTTCAACTATTAATTTACAAATACTGACTAGTAATACATAAATTATTGCAAGGAGACAGAAATGTGTTCCATAATGAACTTAAGTTCAGTGCATTATAGTAATAGATTTGGATAGGGTGTGCAGAGAACGTCCTGAATCCCTCTACAGTGCATTCATTGCTTATTAACAATTTCAGGTTAATAATCAGATTATACTGTCTACATGCAGAACTTTATTTACGATGAAGTGTTGCGTAGGTCAAGAGAAATAAGCATAATCGGATTCTTTGACGACGGATTATATTTGTAGTTGTAGTATGTATGTAATAATGTCCAATTTACAATGTCGCTTTGACGCGCGCGTGCGTTGACAGATAATGTATAGAAACAAAGCGTTCATATGTTGCCACACAAAATACAACTTCAGGCGTTGGATCTACTTTAGATCGTAAATATCGTAAAGTTCAACGCGACGCCTGAGTAGACCTACTCTCTAATATCACGCGCGTTTGACAACTTTAGAATTTTGAATTGTTCGATTTGATGTCATAGGGCATAGGGTGTTTATCACACTCACACACAAGTTTTAAAAAGCAATATGATGTGTTTTTAATGCAAATTAATTTATTTAGTGTGTGGAAATAACGAATTCCTCTTTTTTTGTGGAGCTAGTACTTATTTCTTTAGATTTTCTTGGGAAAAAATATTAATCAAGATCTTGTATCTATGTTAAGGTTGTTCTTTGCATTCTTGTACTGTTATGTATAATTTTTTAATTCTTGCACAAAAATTACAGCTCCAAGAAAAAAGAGAGTAGACTTAAAATTTGAATTCTGCTCTCTATTTGTGGACACTAGCTAAAACCAAACCGAACTTTTAATCTGTCATACTCCACTCTCTCAACGCGCATTCGCTTCAAAGCAGCATTTCGTTTTACAAAATTGTTGCCCGCGCGCTTTGGCATTTAATATCGTAAAGTTTCGATAAAGCGTGTCAAAGCGCACGCACGCGTTCAACGCGACATTGTGAATTCGGCATAAGCGTTTTTTTATTTTACCCACATGATAATAGTACGACTTCCAACTGTTGTTGTAAACCATGGAAATCAATGATCTATATAGATCATGTGGGCATAATAAAAAAGGCCTACATTTGACTGCTCTAGAGATCCAATTAAAAAATCTGCTTGTGAGCATGCAATCCTCATGCTCGAGACAAATTTTATTTGCATGGGCGACAGCTGCATATTGGCAAAATTGCTAGTACCTACGTGGAAACGATACACTCAGCATTTAAAGGCGTATGTCGTGACGTGACGTGATACTAAAGGTCACATTATTATGGCGAAAACTCAAAGATAGCACAGTTTCTAAACTATAGCACTGAATTTCAACTAGTTAGCATCTTTCGCTGGAAAGTGCATACATTTCAAAGGGTATACCAATATTAAACTGAGTTATCGTTCAACAAGTATTGGCCTAGTACATTGAGCGATACCAACTTACATGTTTTCGAAAGAGGTCTCCGTGCACGGCCAGCGAAATATCATTTGTCTCAATAAACTGGATAACCTCTTCGATTGACCAATCTCCGGGATGGGTTTTAAGGGGTGTCGTCGCTACCGGTGTTGTTGCCGCGGCTGATGAGGCAATTGCAGCCGATGTCATGACGTTCATGGCAGCTACAGCGGATGCAGATGAAGACGATGATGTAGGTGTTACTGCTGAGCTAACAGCAGCCATTGATGCGGCCGATGGTGATGCCATAGACATTTTACTATTGCCACCACCGCCCGCTTGTGGCGCATGCGGTGTCGCCGAAGTTGTTGTAACTGATGTGTTGATGTTATTGTTTATTTTACTGGCTTTGTTACTACTGTTGAAGACGGCAGATTGCTCTGGATGCACTTCGGCAACTAATGGAGAGTGGAATTTAACGTTCGTTGCTGACAATAGTTCAGCTGGTCGCGGCAAATTGCTTTCGATTTTGATGGAGGGCACTACCGGGGCTACCGTTGCGTTGGAATTGGAGGAAGTCGTGGATGATAATGAGTTCGTCGAGTCCTTTCGCGAAGTATTATTACTACTACTGCTGCTACTGGTGTGGTGGTGACGATGGTGAAGTGTTTCACCCCCACTCGTGTGATGTTGTTTCTCCGAATGAGAATTATGTTTCTTCTTCTCGGCAACAGGTGGCGGGGACTGGGATATATGGCGTCTTTTGTGGTTCTGTGAACATTTCTCACAATCCTCATTGTCGGCGACTAGAGAGATCAGATTGGGACATGCCCGGCATGTAGAACAAAGCGTTTCGATGAATGTTGCTAAACTCTCATCGTCCTTCATGCGCAGTTGGGAGGGGATTTTTACCTGAAATGAACAGAAAAGCATTAGAAATGTTAAATGCAGATTTAAAATAAATAACTCACGGTGAAATTCTTGCCAGCAGCTGTCACAATATGCACATCCCCATCTAATGCGAAGAGCAACTTTGACAACTGCGATGTATCGGTACTCGCTGCGAGTACCTCTTGCAGACACAGCTTGGCTAGTGTTTGATGGGTCGGCCCCGTAACCATCGATGGAAGTTTTGAACTATTCACAAACGGGCCACCTTTGCAGTTCATCCTAAAGTGTGCGGTCACCGGTGTGGCCGGTAGCATCGCATCCGATTCCTGTACAAATGTATACCTTTGTCGTGGGCTGCGATGTTTACTTGAGTTCGAATCCATTCGGCACTTGTTGCCCGGCGGTTGCATCGGGTGACAACTTCTTGCACACCAGCCGGCTGGGAAAATGTCTCTTGACTGGTAGCTACACCAATAATCAAAAGCACCGCGCCATCCATCGAACGTCACATGGATTTGGTCATCCTTGATCGCGTTAACTGTTGCACAGCAAATCAGCTGTGGATTTTTCTTGTCGACTGCCTCCAGTTTTTGTCCAACTTGAAATTGATTCTCTGCCGGCCCCTTTGGCTCCGGCTGAAAAATATCCTCCGGAGCCACCAATGCATTGTTGAGAATTTTACACAAATACCCAGGCCAACTGCTGGCATTCATTCGGAATCCCAACGGTGGCTGTAACATTCCTCCGTTCTTTTCACAGTGGCCAATGGCATGGATTTCATTGGAGTCCACCAACCGCCAGAAATCATTCTGACTATCACTGCCGTCCAGGCGGAGGCGTAAACGTGAGCCCAGCACACCAACTACCGTTGCAATGCAGGTAGAAGTTACGTTACGAGGATCAAGGGCTTCCAATTTCATGCCGATTTTGAAGTCATTGGGGGGTGGATTTCGTGCCTGTTTGAAACACTCAGCGGGTGCCGCTTCACTGCCCGATTCCTGTAAAGAGAAAGCGGGAATATTGGGTTACAAATTTCAACAAGGCCCAGCAGGGTGATGTTGCACATTAATCGCGTGTTCTGGATCGTAATCGAGTTTGTTTTCATAAAAAGGAGACTGACACAATGTTAGATAACAATGGGGAGCTGCTGGTAGATATTTTGATTTAACTAATTAAAAGTTCATTGGGCTTTCTCACCGTTTTCAGTTTAAAGTGCTGACAAGAGGCTCTCGAGATAAATTAATCTGGTATGTGGTTTTCATCAAAGTGATTTCCGACGAAGATTAGTATTTCAGATACCGCACATGCTATTAATGGAACATTGAAATGCGGCAAAATGTGTAGCTACCCTAGCAAACCGATAAAAAAAAGATAAGGGGCAAGTAAATAATGATTAGAGAAAGTTTAGTGCTGGTGGATAAAATCACATCGGGGCACTGATTACCAGTGAACGTGTAATTGCAGTTTGCACGTCTATGGCAGACCAATCCTCAGGAAGAATGACATCATCCCCGCCTGTATTCCTATTCTTTTTCAATACGTAGGTCTTTGTTGTTGCGCTGAGAAAATATTGTACCAAAATCGTCCCGTCGTTAAAAATGTGAATCTTATTTTCCCATCAACAATGGACTCGGGTCTGTTGTCAATGACTTCTTTATAGGTTAAGTGTTTGCCGGCCGCCATATCTCCCAATCGCATGCTATTCCATCATTATGTCGAAATAAATAAATGGAAGTGTCGAATTGACACCTAATTAATTGAATTGAATACTCATAATAGGTCTTTTCCTTCCCTTTGGCAGTAAGAATGGAAAAGACTGTTAAAATGGCACTGGTGGGGATAAATTCTGTCACAGAGAGAGAGACACTTACGAAAAAGTTAGGGAACGCTTTTGTAGTAATCTATGAAAATGACAGATATATAACTTATAAAGTCGTTAAAATATTGTATAGACTCGAAGAATTTGCCAATTTACGAACAAAATTAGTTCATTTACCTACCTAGCGGTGAAAGTGATTTGAAATTAATCGAACTTCTTCTTCATGCATCCGAGTATATGGAAGAGTTTGTACTGATTGAACTACAAGCATTTGAGAAGAGGAAAAAGCGACATGGAGGAGATTGTCCTTTCTCACTTCTTACAGAAAGGAAGAATTTCGTCGCCAGTTTCGAAAAGAATCTAAGGAGTACATTCAATATTATTTTCCCGCCTGTTGATACCATTTTAATACGCAAGAAATCAAAACAAATGCACTCATATGTCAAATAGGACAACACATTTCAAATCAGCTGTTAATTGTAAGGTGATTGACAGTTTGACAGATTGACAGTCAATTCTTAAGGGCCCAACTTATAGAATCCGTCGCATCCGTTGCGTCGACGGATTCGTCAATATTTACGTATTCGACAGAGTGAGCAGTCCCATAGAATCCGTCGTATACGGTGACAGCCAGTGTTTTAAGTACTCTGTCCTCATATTTCTCACGAAACGTAATAACTTTTCCCTATTCACCGTATTTAAACTCCCTCTTCTATAATTACCTTGATAGGTACTTTTTTGTGAAAAAATCTTACTTTTAAAAGCAAAATTTATTTATTTTTTGGATATAAAATCACATTAAATTACCTTTGGTATAAAAATCGCAGTTTATTGATTATGATTACCTTTTTGTACTAGAACATTTTGGTACTAGAAAATCATTCTAAAATGCGATTTACATAAGCTCTTTTTTATGTACATTCAATGTCTTCGTGGTAAAATGTAAGGGGTTTTCAATAAGAGCACTACAAAAGTTTTTTGGAAAAAAAAAACGGTTTTGGATATCAATGAAATTCTTTATTCCTGTGAAAGTACGTTCAATGCCATTATGTATGGAACTCGATTTCTTTTGCATGGCCACCACGGACACGCTTGCAGAAGTCCAGACGCTGAACCCAATTTTCGACGGTTTTCAAGCATAAATCGGCCGATATTGCTGCAATTTCACGTTGGATATTCGTACGAAGTTCATCAATCGTCGCTGGCTTGTTGGCATAGACCATAGACTTGACGTAGCCCCACAGGAAATAGTCTAACGGCGTCAAATCGCACGACCGAGGCGGCCAAGCGACTGGACCATTTCGTGAGATAACACGTTCCCCGAACTTGGTTTCCAATAAATTGATTGTGACATTCGCTGTGTGGCTGTGGAACCACATATCCTCCAAGTCCATATCATCCAATTGGGGCCAAAAATATTCGGTTATCATTGAACGGTAGCGATTCCCATTCACAGTAACGTGCCGGTCTTGATCATCACGGAAGAAGTACGGCCCAATGACGCCGCCGGCCCATAAACCACACCAAACCGTAATTTTTTCGGTATGCAATGATGACTCATGGAGTACGTGTGGATTGCTGCCTGACCAATACCGCATATTTTGTTTATTGACGAAGCCATTCAGCCAGAAATGAGCCTCATCGCTGAAGATGATTTTTCGATGAAAATCCGAATCATTTTCAAGTTGTTGCTCAGCCGAACATACGACGCTTCTGGTGGTCAAGCGGCTTCAGTTCTTGCGGCAATTTAATCTTGTAAGGATGTAGGCCAAGATCTTTTCGCAAAATTCGCCACAACGACGTCACAGAGATGCCCAACGCTTGAGGACGACGTGTGAGAGACACATTTGGGCTTTCTTCAACTGAAGCCTCAGCGGCAGCAATATTCTCGACACTACGGGCACTTCTTTGTCTCACTGGCACGGGAACATTTTGTACTGTGCCTGTGGATTCAAATTTTTCCACTAGACGCTCAATTGTTGATCTGCTAGGACGATTATGACGACCATAAATTGGACGTAGCGCTCTTAACGTTGAGGCCACTGACTCCGAATTTCGGTAGTAAATTTTAATAATTTCGACTCGTTGTTGGCTCGTATATATTTCCATTATGAAATGGCAAACTTACTGAAGAGAAATGTCAAAAGAGCGGCAAGAAATTCGGCGTCGTTTGCTGTCCCTGTCGCTATACTTTTGTAATGTTGCTGTTGAAAAACCCTTTAGATACCAATTTGATCAATTCTGCAGCTTTTTATTTTTTCCCATGGAAGGCTTTTCGGACATCGAAATTCCCAAAAAAAGGAAGAAATCCCACCATATAAGAAAACTGGCGGTAGCCAATGACAGTTTTTCTCATGCTCTCAACATTTCCACCAATGAAAATTGGTGTGAGAACTGTCAACGGATGCAGAAAAGTAGAAAGTAAACCTACTTTATCCGTCGCATCCGGCACGTGCGGTGCTTATGGGTTGGCTTCCATAAGGTGATGTGTATTCTATCAACCTGTCAGTCGAATACGTTGCCGCAATGGATGCGACGGATTCTATGGGTTGGGCCCTTTACACCAAGCAATTTGTTGAGTAAAAATTCTTAAGCTTCTCAGAGGAGGGGTAATATCTTGCTCTCTCGATGACGCCCTCTTTACGAATTTTTCGAGTTATGGAACGGCATTAAGAGAAATTCGTAAAAATTCGTAAGATTTAAAAGTAAAGGAACAGACCAATAACTTCACACAAATAACACAACCAAACTTTTAGCATGGAATTCATGTCAACGTCATGCAAATAAATGTACCTACAGAATAATATGTCATGTACAGTTTGAGAAAGGAGTATAGAATAGATTTGTTTGGTAAGTAATATTTTTAGATTTAGTGCGCACTCAAGATGGATACATTAATCGTTTATTACGGGACCGTCTAAAAATTAAGTTATGCGTCCTTAATTCTTTTTTTGTGTGAACTGTCGCCCATGGACATACGATTTATTTACTGAGTTTGACTGATCCAGCATCCTTAGAAGAACTTCGGGGTAGGACGCCTTAGTACACTCGGATTCAATATTTACAGAGAGCGCCGGAGTAAGAAAGTGGTTGCACCTTTCTCCCATATAAATCGTTTATCGATCGACAAAAGTACCGTATGGCTATGGCACTTCAATATTGTTATTGCAACAACGATTGATATGAACTTTTAATTGGTTTAACCTTTCAACCCATCTAGTCTTTATATCGGAAAAGGTAAATCGATTTTAACTATGAGTATTCTCAACTTCCTCCACTTTGTCCACTGTGGTAAATTAAACTATGTCTGCCATCAACACCATCGTTACCATGTGCAATGAAACACATGAAACTGATTTTATTTACACTCCCCTTACCTATGGCAAGACTGTTTATCTGTTTCACGGTTGAGTCGAGTTTAACCATGAAAAAGTAGATCCGTGTCATAATTTGAAGTCGTGCGGAACTATGCGCGAATTTGCCTGACGTCCTCACGTGACTCATTAAGTGTTATATATAAGAACGACACGAATTTGTTTAATAGCTGATCACATGAACTGCAAAACTATATTATGCCAACAAGCAACTTAACCAATTCAAGAACAAAATTATTTATTTAAGCGCCAACAGGTATCGGCTAAATGCTTTATTTGAAGTGCACTTATGAGGATTCCATTTTTCATTGTATACTTTCTTATCTACAAATATATTTTATTCCATTGGCAAAAGCACTCGTCCACGCTGAGGTGCAGGAAGAAAGTGCATATTTAATAAAAATAAAAGCAGTGCACATTTTTTGACATGACTGAGGTTCTGTCAGTTTGTACTTCTGGATGGTGAATAGTTTCACCAAAACGAATGATGCTATTCGGCTGGTAAAGTGTATTGAAATCAAAGCTACAGGGATGAAAAGTGCGCAATTTGTGGAAATTGAGAATGTACGTGAGGGGGTACAGAGATATCCACTGATTTTTAAACAACGATAACCTTCCTTTGATGTGTACTGTACATATTTGAAAACATAATCGCTTGAGTCCAATGGTTACATTTACATTTGATCGCATGCCAGCAACAACAGTCTGGGGCAGTGAGTAATGAAGACAAAGACGGTCGGCTTCGGATATCCCTTCTATATGCTTCGTTAATTTAATAATTGATAGTGCAACTTATAAAGAAAAGGGTTAAGTACGCCAAAGTTGGGTAGATAGTTTCTCTATTTTAGATAAAATTGGTAAATTGTGTAAGAAGATCAAAGGATTTTACCCTTCCGACCCATACGTTCGTGTTTTTATTTACAGGGTGAGTGACCATATGGTAGAAGTTAATTACCAGGGTGCCCCGACTACTGGTTTCTTGTTTTGACACTGACAGCTTTTTTACGCTCTACAAAGTGACAGAAGCGCAATTTCATGTTTCCGCGGAGCGTAATAAATCGTTTAACGTTTAAAAAAACGTAGCGAAATATAGCAAACTTATTTTAAAAGCCAAATAAAACACCAATTACGCCTGTTGTTCGTGATATTGGCTGCCAATTAATAAAATGAGTTGACGTCGTTTTCCTTGCGATCATAATTAAATGTAAAATGTCTGTGTATCATTGCTTCCATTGGCATCATTTATCTATAGGAGAGACAAAATCACGTCTATCACAGAATCCGTCGTACTCGGAATTTTGCTAGGAACCCCGAAAGAACTATCACAGAATCCGTCAACATCCGGGCACATTTTTGATACGAATTTCGAAATTCGTAGAAACTGGTATCACTGAATCCGAATGCATCGGAATTTTGACATTTAAATCTACGAACTATGTACTTGATTTTTCGTAGTGCGCAGATGAAGATTGTTTGAAAATGCAAAAACCGTAAGTTTGTTATAGAATTATGGAAAAATAATAATTTTTTGTTCATTAAAGGTCGAAAATTTCAACAAATAAATTACAGTAGGTACCAGAGAATGGTGGAGCTTCTTTTGCAGAATCCTAGAATTGCTCAAGGATCTACAAAGAACCCAAAAGAAGATTTAAACGCTTTTTTTGAACAACTCAAGACGGATCTTAACCTCCTTCTCGGACCTCCTTCAAGAGACACCAGTAGTTGGAAAAAAGTAAGTTAGATAATGTTCTGTATTGGGATTTCAAGAAAGCTCGCAAGTATCGTTAAAAAACGAATACAAAAACAGATATTTCACCAAAACGATATGGATTATTAAATAATTACATTCCATAATTATAGGTTTGGTTGGATTGGAATGCATTCTTTTTCCAGCCTTGAAGAAACCGTTATAAAATTGACAGGCTTAGAAACCTCCACAGCCGGAATCAAAGGAACTTCCACATTTGGACTGAAAAACCCATCCGCAGTTTTGCCCCATACAGAAGACCCTGAGCTGGGTGAAAACTCAGAGGAAGCTGATCAACCGGATGTTTCCATGAGTTCCAATCGAATCGGCGATCAGTTAGCGGCGGAACTCCCCTTCAACATATCGACATCACAGCGATTCTCCTCCTCACCAGCAACAATTGCAAATGCAACAGAATCCATTTGAATCGGTGATTGTTAAAACAACACAAGTAACAGATTTTTCGAAATCAGTTTTACTACGTTTTTACACAGTTTATGTGTAGACACTGCGTTGCGAACAGAAGCAACATGATTCGATACCTAAAACACACAGAAATTCGATCGCAAAATCGGCATTTTGTGCTACGACAACCTGACTCTTTTTCCATTTTTTGTGTCTCCTGTAAAGAAATAAAAATGTCACTTATGTTGTTTTAGCAATCACCGATTCATTTCTAAATATTTTTTTGGTTCAAAATACACAAAAAAAAACCGGATCTTTAAAAGCGTGTCAGTCGTGGAGTTGAACTGCCCAGAATAAAATACAAAAGTTACATGATATCGGAAATTCTGGCATAAATCCGGCACATTTTGTAATAGCTTTTCCCAAATTGTCCAGCGAGTTTTTGAGTATCACCCGACAAAGTAGGATTGGTTTGGTGGTGATTTCGATAGAACTCTCGACGACGAATGCTTTAAAAAGTCGACGAAAAAGTTGCAAGGCTCGAATTCCTATTCGTTTGTTTTTGCAGTATTTTCCTAAGTGCGGAAAGTTGGCCTATGTTCGATCTTCCGGTTCGAAAACCACATTTTTGCTGCGGAACGACTTAAGACATTGAGGGCCGTTTTCTCATACGACTCTTAACGATTTAATATAATACTTAAATACTTATAGGCTACTTTTTTTAGGGCATAAACTGTCACATAAGAGTTTATGTGGCACTTAATTCCCTATGAGTCGTATCAGCAAACGGTCCTGAAACAGTACATTATATGCGGCGTTTGGCAGATACTCCTCGCATTGGCATCATGCAATTATCCCCTTTTGAATTGGAAATATTGATCTGACAGTCCAGTCCTCGGGCATGATTTTCTAAATTTTAAAAAGTTTATCGTTTAGACTGAATGAGATGGTCCGAAACCTTTCCAAATCGGTTGACTTATATTTAGTAGCGGATAAAAGATAATGGCTGGAAGCTTTGTCTCGTGTCTTACTCCCTATTGCGGTCTAAAACGTAGTTTTTCGTAAAAACATAGGTTTGAAGTTAATTTTTTTCGCATATAACAGTCATTTCCTTCCCAATATCGTCCAACTTAATCTTCTTGCGTGTTTATGCAAGTTCTATGCCGACTAACCAACAATGAATGACGCCCCGTAAGCCAACAATGTCCGCGTTATAAAGAATATCGAATATTATTCGATATTTAGGTTATGAAGAAGTGCGTGGTCCATTGGTCCATTGTAAAGCTGTTAAAAGTGAGACTGAACTACCAAAAAACTATCCAGCTTGGAAGGCTGGTTGGTGCTTCTAATGCTGTAAAGGAGATCCGATATCTAAAAGCCTGTCTAACTCTGTTGTTCTTGCACCGCATGGCAGTGGCGAAACAAATGTTAGAGTAGCTCCACCCCTTTCTTATTTCCGCCAGCTTCTGCGTAAATCGTTGGACACTATCCTCAATGTCGCTGTTACGATTCCGAAAACTTAAACGCATCAATGTAAGCTGACCTTAGTTTCCTCGATCACGTATTCCGCATAGACTATCTGTCATCTCTCAAATGTCAAACACCTTAGGAGGAGCAACAAGTGGAGTAAGATTTAAAATGTATTTTAATTTTCTTGTATCACTTTGTAACTTATATATATTCTTTAGAAATAAACCTAAAACATTAAATCGAAACGAGGTTATATTTTTGAGTCACCTTCGAAAGGGCAACAGTCGCAGTGTCCTCTGTCCTATGATTGTTCCAGTTTTGCGGCGAATAGATGATTGACTTGGCACTAGGTCGGTTCTTGGTATTCTTTTTGTCGTGGCAGTTTGGATGTGATTATTTCCGACCTCTTGCCAAAACATTGGCTTGTTCGTTGCTTTCCATATTGCTATGTCCGGCTTCCCAGCAGAGTTCGACCGCATGCAGCCAGTCGTTGAGTTGATTGTGTTAGATGCCACGTTTCTCACGCATTAAGTTGACTGCCTTCTATGTGTATTGCAGCTTTCTTATTGCCAGTATTTCAGCTTGGAATATGCTACATGGTTCTGGTAATCTAAGAGATTCCTGTCTCGAAATAAAAGCCTGCACTTCCGTACCTTTTTTTATTCTCAAGCCATCCGTGTAGATTGTAGTCCTGGCTATCTACAAGGTGGCGCAAAAGTAATCCTCCTATCAGAAAATGCTATAAATTTTGCGATTGGCCCCTAATGTCAGTTCTGTTTTGACATTTGTGTAGTAAACACATGCGAAATACACGTTAATAAACAATGTTACGCTACACTGCTCCAGAACGCGGAATATTGGTGACTATTTATTTGAGCAATAATCGGTCGGTGACTTTGGCACAACGTGAATTTCGTCGCAGATTTCCTAGCCGTCCAACGCCTACTGGTGAAACACTGCGACGTTTAGCCGCTCGCCTCGAAGAGACTGGCACAACACGAGATGCTGCCAGGCGTGGCAGACCCCGGAGTATGTATGGTGTGCTGTTTTCGCTGGAGCAGTCATCGGACCTTTTTTCTTCGAAGACGTCGCGGGCCAAACGGTTACTGTGAATGGTGAGCGCTACAGAGCAATGATCAACGAGTTCTTTTTGGCGCAACTTGATGAATTGGGATTGGAAAACATGTGGTTCCAATAGGACGGTGCAACGGCACACACTGCACGTGCCACAACCGATATGCTGAAGGATGCATTTCCCGGGCACCTAATCTCCCGTTTTGGCGATTTGCACGAGAAGAATCAAAGTTTTTAATTTTTTTTTTAAATCACAGCCAATAAACATCGGAAGGTTATTTTTGCGCCACCTTGTAATTGAGCCTACAAACTTTAAAAAGCGTTGCCACGTAATTGCCTTAAAAAACAAAATGCAATTAAATCAAATTATTTCATAACTTTAAATGCGCTTTTGAAAAACACCCTCTGGATTCACCTCAATTTGGTATACTTTACATGCAGTGGAGATGTATCGACATCAGTTGTACATTAAGCTACATCAAACAAGGTAACAGTAACACCACTCCGAACCTCTTGAAGAGTGGCAGGAGAATTTCTAAATGAAACTGGTGCTCGACAAGAAAATATTTATTAGTCAGAAGGGTACCCTTGAACGAACAATATTATCCGGTAACCCTTTGTCCCAAATGTGACCTTTACCCCAATCCCCTTCCTGATGATGAGAAGATTCCTAAATGGTTAACTTAAGTAAGTATTGGCATGCCAACACGTTTCTTTGAGGAATATTTCACCTCCCTATTAGACATGGAATGAGGAGTGGTTTGTTCACTTTTAACACATGCACAGACTACCCAATGTTTAAGTAATGCAGGCAAATCTGGTAGTCCCAAATGTATGCACCACCTAACTTGGCTCATGCTCTTAAGTTTCGTGTAGCTATAGCTTGTCGGAAATAAATTTCCCATCCATATAACTGCAGCATAACATTCAGGAAACTGGAAGCAAATGTTCGGACAAGTTTTCGACTTTCATGTGCACAAAGCACAAACCACAATATCCCATAGGGCTTTGAAGAAGAGCATAATCTGTGCTTTCAAATGAAAACTTTAAAACAGAACGTGTGTAAAATCATTGATAATAGATCTGTCAACATTTTATGGATGGAGATATACCTACATCTTAAACTGGACGTCGATGTCATAAAAGAAATACTTCAGCTGTAAGTAAGAGGCTGGATTTTAATAAACATTCCACTCAAATGGAAGGGAGCCTTACTTACAATGTGTAAGTACCTTAAGAAAAGGTACCTATGGTAGTGAAAAATCGTTCGAATGATTTTTATAAAAGAATTCGAGTCCAAACTTTACCAAAATTAAGTTAAAACTGGCCAGCATCAAGTGCTGAAGACCAGTGGCATCGATGCCAAGAAGCAATCAGAAACGCCGCAACTGATGTGCTTGGTTTCACCAAACCACCCCCACGAAACCCCTGGTTCGATGAAGAGTGCCGGCAAGCACATGCAGCAAAACAACATGCCTACGAAGCGGCGCTGCACAGAACGACGAGAGCGGCTCGTGAGCTCTACGAGCAAAAGAGGAGGGAAGAACACCGGCTTCTCCGGAAGAAAATGAAAGAGCATGAGAAGCGCGCGATCGAGGAAGTAGAGAGGTGTTACTCCAGGAACAATGTTCGAAACAAGACCCGAGCAGAAACCTGTCGAGACGAACAAGGAAACCTTGTATTGGAATCACAGTCGGTGCTGAGGACATGGAAAAACCATTTCTGCAGACTGTTAAACCGCGAAGGCGACATAAATTCCGCTGTCAGGCAGAATGAACCGTTCAACCTGGGCGATGTAAGCCAAAAATGGGTTTAGTGGTGAATGAGGGCAAAGCAAAATATATGCTGTCAACAAGAAGGGACAGACAACATCGACGAATCGGACAGAACGTCACGATAGACAGCTTTAACTTTGAGGTAGTTCGGGACTTTGTCTACCTCGGCTCCGCTATTAACTCTAAATATGACATCACCTCAGAAATCAAGCGAAGAATCACACTTGCCAACCGCTGTTACTTTGGTCTAAGAAGGCAATTGATTAGTAAGGCCTTGTCGAGAAATGATATGGTTTAAGCCTAGCAATACGCAGTGCTTTAACTGCTACTTCAAATCAATTGGGCTTACATAACACCCTGTGGAAACAACCAAGAACCAGGCTCATTTAACCGGCCATGGCTTGGTAACTTTAAAGCGGCAGTGTAAAACCAAAAGCGAAGAGCAGCACATTAACAACCGGTTGAAACATGATTGACTGTACGAGTCCGACGTACGTCAGGTGAATTAGCCTTGTTAAAAAAATTGGTTTCGCCTTTCATGACCTTCTTATTCCGAATTATCCACCTTGTTTCCAATGGGTCGCCGGAAGTGTTTCGCACAAAAAAGGCAGCTGTAACAAACAATTCGTGGAGACTGAACTGCAAAAAGACATATACAAGGTGGGCCAAAAGAGATCACCCTATTGGAAGATGCTCTTATTTTTGCAAATGGCCGCCAATGTCCAATCTGTTTTGACATTTGTGGACTAGACAGATGTAGAATACAAGTGAACAAGCCATGGAGCGATACACTCCCCAAGAATGCGGAATAATCGTGTCTATTTTTTGCCTAACAATTCTTCTGTAGTGTTGGCGCAGCGCGATTTCCGTCGCCGATTCCACGGCCGTCCGATACCGACTGCGCAAACACTGCGCCGTTTGGCCACCAACCTTGAAGAGTATGGGACCACACGAGACGTTGCCAAGAGTGGCCGGCCCCGGAGCGCCCGTTGTGCCGAGAATATCGCCGCTGTTGACGAGGATGTCGAGCTGTCGCCGGAAACATCGACCAGACGCCGTGCCTCGCAATTAGCCATCAGCCGGTCGCGAATTTTGGTCAAAGACTTGCGCATGTTCCCGTACAAAGTCCAGTCCGTGCATCAGCTGCTGCCTGTCGACCGCCAAACGCGTGTAACCTACGCTCAAGCCATCCTCAATCTCGAGGACGAAGTGGACGATTTTTCGACCAAAATCATAAGGGGCATGTTAACCGAGTTCTTTCTGCCGCAATTGGACGAATTAGGACTGGAGGACATGTGGTTCCAACAGGACAGAGCTACGGCACACACTGCGCGAGCCACAAACGATATTCAGAAGGCGGCGTTCCCGGATCGCCTCATCTCTCCTTTTGGCGATTTGCACCTGCCCGCAAGATAGCCCGATTTAACCGTTACAGACTTTTTTTGTGGGGTTTTTTGAAGTCCCGTGTTTACGTGAACAAGCCCGAGACTCTAGAAGCCCTCAAGGACAACATTCGACACGAGTGCGAGAATCTGTCGCCCGAAGTTCTCGCCGAAGTGATGAAAAATGCCATAAAACGAGCCCGTATGGCAATCAATTGTGACGGCGCCATTTGGACGATATCATCTTCTCGACTTGACCAATAAAATTCTAAAGGTTCAAATAAACATAATCAAAAAACAGAATCGAAGTTTTTCATTTAGAAACAAAATGAGAGCCAAACAACATCGGATGACTTCTTTTGGCCCACCTTGTATTATTGCTATCCAGGAGCTATGGTGAGTAGGACCTGCCAAAGAAGTATAAAAAACATGCTATGGAGATTGTTGCAGGAAACAAAAAAAAGATTTATTATGAACTGCATAGATTAAAAAAAAGTGAGTGAAAATCAGCATTCAAGCTATATCAGTCCTCAGACCCTCATAGAGGTAAAAGACAATGCTACCAAAGAGTTATTAAATGAGCTGCTATACAAAAATACCCAAAGTATGACCACGAGTTCATCAACGTCGCAGTTGGAAAGGAATCTTTGGAAGTCCAATCGGAAAGAAAAGCCCACACCCGCCTGAACTTAAGCTAATTAAGTTTGCTGCGAGACGTCGGGCTATTATAGTCAGCACATGGGTTTCTCGGCTTAATATACATAAGGAAACATGGTGGTTGTCACCAGATCATCAAACCGTCAACCAAGAAGATCCCTGAACTTCCCCACCTGGGGAAACATAGACCATTGCCTTGTAGTCGGCAACACCACAGCCACACCGAAGAAACAAGAGACGAAACGTTGAACAGCTGACATCGAAATAAACTAACAAAACATGCAAACTACTCTATGAACAAGCAACCGTCATTCAGAAACAATTACAGTCTTGAAAGTCACTATTACAGTGGCGCTACAGCACATACTTCATGTGCCGGGGTGATATTACTGTAGCGCCATATACATTTTTCATAGAAACCTCATCATTCGTATAGTAAAGAAGAAGCTCTGCTAGTCGACGTGTTTTTACTTTTTGGTCCAGTACTCGGCGCCATTAAGCACAACTGGTAGAAAACGGTTCAATAGTTTATACCTTACCTCACTACAATCAAAGACAGAGGACAGTAAGTTAATGTAGGTTATTCACTACAAAAGTTTATTCAACTCTTTGTTTTGGTTAAGTTGAGCCACGTATTTGAAATTAAAATTGAACATTTTAGTGTTGAATGTGTTGCGGGCCACGTACACCTAGTTAACCACCAGACTTAATTGTTGAAGGACCCGTACACCTAATTGATCAACCCGTATACCAGATGAGCTACGATCTCGAAGGGGATCGCGTTGGTTGGAAAGAATTCAGAGCATCGTACATTAGACTTAAAAAAAAAAAAAAAAATAGTTGGCGCAACAGGTCTGTAGGGACCCTAGGCCTAGCTTCTCACAACCATTCGTTGGAGTTTTTTTCATTTTTGGGACGAATGGATGGGATTTACAATTTTATGCCGGGTCCAAACGGCTAATTGAGAAGCTGCTTCATGACAGTTATACTCTCGGATGTTTGTCAGACGTTCGCGAGAGGTGGCGCAGCGGAAAAAAAAACATAAGTTGGAATTTTTTGTTTTTTCGGCATTCGATGACCTCGCTTAGTAGTCCAACGAACTAACCACTATGCCACTGCGCCTACAGTTAGTTCGGTTATATTCAAAATTGATGTGTTGTTCTAACTTACTGGTTTTCTCCCAGCATAACACGTTTTGAAAGATCATTTTGCATCGATTGAGTTCTGCTAAAAGTTTGACAGACAATGATGTGCAATTGATTCCAGTAGATGTTGCCGGTTTCTGTGATGTGCTGTTCGTTCAGGTGAACTTTCGGACGTATCTGGATCTGTTGGTTTCTAAAAAATAGAAATCGATGCCATCAGGGCTGGGTTTCGATCCCCCCTGACGAAACTTTAGGTTTTATGAAGACTGGCTGTAAGCACAAGAAGGGGCACAGAATGGGAGCGGCTCAAAAGCGAAGGAACATTTGTTTCCTCGAGTAAATAGAAATATCCGTAGAAGCGCATTGACAAAGCTATGGCATGTAGCGATGAGCAATGAACCTTGTTGTAGAGACACAGCCCTTGTTGCGTATATGAAAAGACCACTTCTGCAGGCTTTTAAGCGACAAAGACGATCTGCTGTTAGGCAAAACGAAACATGAAAGCCAACAACTGTCATGTTCACCTGATCGGAATTAAGAGAAGACAGCAATACCTGAACTGAAGTCCCACAAGGCTGCTCGAAACTGTTTACCGGCCAAACTATTAAGGGCAGCCTGAGATGCATTTTTGGAGAGCATACACCAAATCATCTGTGGGATTAGTTTGGAAGAAAGTATGCCCGATAAAAGCAACCTCAGGATCGTGTGTCCCATCCACTGCAGAGTTTAAACATGAATACTCTCATATTTAAGCACAATGCAACAATATTCCGGGATAAAAGTCTTTAAAGAACCAGCAACCCCAGAGAAAATAGTAAGGCCCGTTTGCTGATACGACTCATAGCGATTTAAGTTACACATAAATTGCTAAGTGCTACTTATTGGTTTGCACCAAAATCAAAGTTTGTCATAAATGAGACTAAGTAAGAAGAAAAAGTAGGCCATAAAGCGTTTAAGTTGCACTTGGGCAATTTTAAAGGTTAGATAGCTTTAAAGATCTAGCTTTAAACAAATTAAAATAAAAAAATGGACTTTGAATTAACAGATTTATTGGAAGACGATGTAGAAGTATTGGAACTCATTGAATGGGTGTTCCTCGGCAGATTAACGATATAAACGATTATTTTTGTTAAGCTTAGGTGAACTTGACTTCTACAAATGAATTCGCTTAACTAAAGACGTGACTGTTCATGTTCTAGAACAAATCGATGAAGCTAGATGAACATTTATTTTTCATTATTTGTACTGCTACATGTTTGGTCTTCTGCTACAAGGAATAACTCATCCACTCCGTCACCATCAGGAATATTGTCAAAGCTTTCTATTGTCTTCGGATTCATAATTGACAATGCGAGGTCAAAATTATCGAAGTGGCTATTCGCACGACATTAGGGAAACGGCTTAGGTCGACGGCTACGGTTAAACGCGGCAAATAGGGGTAATGTGGCTCGCTTCGCTCGCTTAAAGGGATCTAAACTCCAGTATTTCGTTTTCGGGCACGAGCCTGTACGTTTTAAGGCCCAACTTCTTTCTTAAAATACTATTTTTAATTATTACGTTACGTCAAATACGCAGCCGTCGACCTTAGCCGTGTCCCTAACGTCGTGCGAATAGCCACTGCGATAATTTTTCGTCTGCGGCAATCTTTCTAACTTCTTTTTTGTACGCTTGGTAGAATTTCTTTAGCGCTTCCATACTCCTGTGGCATCCAGAAGCCGATTGGGAATTAAAACTAGCGGTAATTCTTTCCCAAGCCGCTTCCTTTTCCTTCCATGTCACTTCGTCTGTTTTTTTTGTTTTCAATTATTAATTTTTCTTCATAAGCGCATTGAAGAAGCGTCCGTTCTTCATTTATGGAGAACTTACGATTCCCGACTCTTTTTAAATTTTTTTTTCTTTAATGAACTGAAACTTTATAAACTTGTCACGTGTGCGCTCATTTGAAGTTTATTTGACTTTTAGAAACACAGCAAAGTTTGCGTACAGAATCTGCCCCAGCATACGAGAAACAAAATATGATTGCGGCGACATAATTCTAATAAATCGTTCAATTGGAACAGCACAAGAAGTTGTAATTGCGTAGCTATACGTTTGTCATATTGGAAGGTCGCTCTACACCTGAATTTGTCAAAGAAGAAGCGACAATGGTATCCCCTTCACAAAGCGTAAATAACATCTATGCCTCACTGCCTTTAATATTGACATTCCAGAAGGATCAGCAATTTGTTAGATTGAGAAAAGAAGTGACGACGATACAGGTTGTATTCTTCTCAGATGATACAGTTAGCAGAACGAAGGTCACCTTAGGAATTCATTACCCTTCCAACCACCCCAGGTTAACGTAATTTGCCCCGTAGTCTCAACCAAATACATACAGCTTCGAGTGTTGCCCAGGGGTACATTGACCGGACTGTTAGTTCATAACGCAGTTAAACAACTCTCACAGTATCTAATCCTGTAAGGCGTAGTATGTGCAATTGCGTTTTATCTCTCAAAGGACACCTTTTGATTCACTTACCTCTAGATAGGCATCCCAGTCGAATACATGAAAACTTTCGTACTGAAACGGCCCCGTTGGCGTACACGATCCAGGACTCATCTTGTGATTGCGTTCCTGTTCGCCTCGATTATTGTTGTTATTCTGTTGTGTTGACCGATTGCCGTTCTTCTTCTGATTTTTATTCATGCACATCACCGAACAAAACTCTCTGCTTGGTGCACTCTCCCTTATTACGTTGTCACACTGAAGACAGGCGCCTTTGCTGTACGCCTTCCTGAACTCAGAGATGCACAATTCGGTGCAAAAATCCTTCTTGCCGTTCTGAGTCGGCAGCACGTACTGTAGTGGTTGTTTACTTTCGCCGCACCAAGTGCAGGTGGCTGGCTTCTTTGCCGGTCGACCACGAGATCTGTTTCCGTTTACTGTGAGCGGTGTTGTTCCATTATTAGATCGAGCCGAACCATTCGACGAAGACGATTCCCGACCTCCTGACATTTTCTCCGTCGTCACACCAGAGGGACTCCTCGTTTTGTGTTCACAGAGTTGGAATATGAACGAAAATTTACTTCATTGCCCTTTTTGCCGGCAAGGGCAGGATAAGAATTTCCAAGAAAACACAACACACACGAAATTATTCGAAGCGAAACTTTTTTTTTTATTTCTGTATGAGCGCACGGTAATTAAAAAGAAAATAATAAGAGAGAAAACGAGAATTTCTTCAACCAGCACGCACGCACTCTTGCTCAGCTCTTCTCGTCGATTTGTCAAAAAATGACGACGAGTCAATTTTGGGTTTTCTTTTTTTTTTCCTTTTAGTTGGAAATTACTATGAAATTCACTTTTTCGGGGGATACATTACGAGTAAAACTTAACACTACACAATTATTGAATGATTTAAATTTGCAAAATTCATATTTTCTAAGAATTTTTCTTAGTATTTTTGAGTAAATTGTGGAATTAATAAAGTCGTACACAACACTTCCGCCATTTTTTTGCAACCAAACAAACAAAAGCACTTTTGGGAGCAGTTTGGAAAATACCGGGAATATACCTGACGTTTTGTACTGACACCTAGTGATAGATAGGAGAATATGGGCGAGAAAAAAGCACTTATTCATGCGATGCTAAAAATAGGTATTAATTAGAAGCTGAGTGGTGATTTGTAAAAGAAAAAAATATTAATTTGCAGTTTCCTCTTAGTTTAAACAAAAGAATTAGATTTGAAAAGTTGTTTTCTTTTGCTTTTGGGATGTGTTCAAGGAAGGAAAAGAAATAAATATCAAACAATCCTTACTACGCATCTACATGGGCTATATATTAGAAGTGTTCGTGGATGTACTCTGATAAGAAAAATTCTTTAATAATTTAACGTAACAACCGATAGTGATGGGACTTCAAAAGGTACCTCACAATATAAAAAATACGTGACAGGTATACCTATTATATTTTTTAGTGATGTAAATGAACAATAGGGAAGTTCTGCATGTTGAAAGCAAACTTATGTCGTTTTCGATTTGGCCTTTCAGATTTCTGCCGCGAAATCGAACATTAAATCGAATTTTATTGGTTCTTGTTTGTATTGGGCCTAGGCTGGTACGCAGCTGTTCCGGAACGAAAAATCCCGTACAAAAATGACACAATTAAATCATGAACGAAAAATTTCGCTCTCCTTTGCCTTTTGTAGTACACGTTTATTGGGTCGTATGAATAAAAACTAGCATTTGCTTTGAGTAAAAGATTTAAGCAAAGTAAAATCCCTTAGCAAATGCTTTCAATCGGTATGAATAAAAACCTAGTTTGCTAAAGTAAGTTCGAAAATTCGAACATAGCATTTACTTCGCTGTACATGTCCTTGCCTTGCAAATTCTGTCAAAATTAACAAGTGACAATTGTCAGGTGGTTTGTTTATTTTGAATTTATTTTCAAATTTTTGTGGGAAAATTATCAAAAGCAATCTATATTTGTTTTCATATTCTTCCTCCGTTATCGGAAAATGTATCCAATCATCGGTTTGTTGAACTATTTTTTGACACACATACCAATAAGTTAACGAAACGGTTGACTGATGAACACCAAAATCTTCTCCAACACCAACCTAAACACATCAATTTTTCACTTGTTAAGCCATGAATTTTGAAATGATTACCTGAAAGCCCGGATCTCCTAAATGTAAGATTTAATTTTCTGGATATTTGAAAGAGCACCGCCACGCATCTCAAAATTATCATATCAAAAAGTAGTAGCCAAAATGTCCACATTTTCACGCGTGAAACGAAACAATTGTTAGAAGTTATTTATATTTATTGTCACCAATTCTTTGTTTATACTGTTTTTTATTAGCACGAACGTTAACAACAAAAGGTAAAACAGGTATAATATGAAAACGTATCGCATCCATGTTTTGTTTCGTTTTCCTGCACGAACAAAACCTAATTTAACTATTTATAAACAAAACATCGAAAATTCACAATGCTTAGATTTTTTTATGTAAAAAATGTGCGTACAAAATATTTAGCAAAAGGTTTGAGTCAACTAAATAGCAGACTCAGAATTTGCATAGCATTTGATTTGTCTGATAAGTTTTATTCATACCGATCTGAGTAAAAGGTCAGTGCCGCCGCCTTTCGAACATGTCAAAAGTTTGAACTAACTCAAATTAGTTTTTATTCATACGAAATGTAGCAAATACTTCGATTTTGACATTTTTCTTGAGTAAAAGCAATTGCTACGTTTTATTCATACGAACCATTGTCACATTGGGACATTATTTGCTTGCGAAAATTTGACATTTGTAGTGCAGTGTTACCAGCTTTTATGAGGTGTGGAGCCAAAAAAAAAAAAATTTAGTATTTTATGTTCAAATATGCAACACATGAACAATATTTGATGCTACCGCTTGGGTTTATCTTGGCATATTAAGGTGTGTCCAGACCACCGAAACATTTCAGAAATGTTTCTGAAGCAAATCGGACAGATTTTATAAACATTTATAAAAGATTTTTGAGATTAATTTATTAAAAAATGTTAATGAAATGTTTCAACTTTATTCTGTTTCGGACTAGAAGAAAATAATGTGGTGCTATTATTAGCAGCGAGTAAACTTTTAATTTTTGTAATTTTGGTCTCGGCAATCACGCGACACGCGATTTAATTCAAATAATCGTATTCAATGAATCACTTTCTCATTAGGTATTCAAAGCTTTTCTAGACATTTTTATTTTATTTAAAAACAAAAATTATTTCCCATCACGATTGGGCAACTGTGAAACATTTCATAAATTATTTTTTGGTGTCCAGATCCCAACCAGCAAAATATTTCATAAGCATTTCATAAAAATTGATTTGTTTAAAAAATGTTTTAGAAATATTTATGAAGCCTGTAGGAATTTAATTGTTTATCAAATGTTTGGCTGGTCTGGATATACCTTCATAGAACGAGAAAAAACAAAAAAAAACTCGGAATACGGAGTTCATTCGAATGCGAAAAAGTCAATTGATTTTTTGTGTTCCATTGTGTCTGGCAACGTGGTTGTGTAGCTATCGTTTACGGACACACCAACATATACAAATAAAACAAGCCACCTAGTTGGAAATAGTAGAAATAATTTTCAGATCATGATTCGTGATCTCGATGAGAAGCAGGATCATGTGCTGTTGTTGTAGGTGCATGTAAATCGATGATCTATATGGATCATAGCTGATAATAAAAAACAGCTATTAGTGAAAGTATATTATGTAAATCTGAGAAAAAAATCGAGATTTCTCAAAAGTGCCTTAGATCAACAAAAAGATTGATTTTTTTTTGGCAAATTGAAAATAAAAAAATATTTAATTTTTCTCAACAAAATTCATATTTTTGCCAAATCGAAAATGACATTAGTCGTGAAGAGAGCTACAAGAAATATTTGATTTTTATTTCAGCCAGAAAAAAAATTGTTAAAGGTGAGCGAAGTTCCATATGTCATTTGGAACCTTATTTATAGGAGATCGAATAATGTAAATGGAGTTTTAACAATACCGTAAACTGGGGTTACTTTTATTTCTTTATGAAAGAAACAAAATAAGGTACAACATTTTGATCTTAAAGCATAGTATGCTGCTCGCGCTTAAATTAAGCCCCCATACAAAAATGTCTCCAAAGATAAAATTAAGCAAAGCAGTACGCAGTTCAAGCTAAATTTGTTAGCCACTGTACGAAAAAACTCTACAGAATTTAAGTAGGCGTATTAGTGCAAAATACATTTTTCCACAGCTAAATTTTGACAGATCAGGGAAAATATCGGTATTTCAAACGAAAGAAACGTATGGAGAATGATAAGTTCAACACAAGAAAATTCGTTGTTGTTAATTTAATTTCTTTTAGAAACGGAATATAAGTACAAATAAAAAAACGAAAAAAAAATTCCAAAAAAGGGAACAATTATTACGTTTCGCGGGAAATATGAGGACAGAGTACTTAAAATACTGGCTGCCACCGTATTCGACGGATTCTATGGGACTGCTCGTTCCGTCGAATACGTCAATATTGACGGATGATTCGTCGACGCAATGGATGCGATGGATTCTATGGGTTGTGCCCTTTACGATTTTAAACAGTGGCACAAAGTTACCCCAAACGGTTTAGTTCATTTTATAAAGTTCATAAACTTTATAAACTCTTAAGTCATTTTCCATTTGGCAAAAAGATACATTTTTTTTGATCGAGATTGCTTTTCATGTTTGATTTGCTAAAAAATCAATTTTTTTTTTATCTGACTCTTTTGAGAAATCTGGATTTTTTTCTCATATTTACACATACTTTCACTAATAGCAATGTGTATGACACACAGCTGGCGGTTACGAATTGTTTATCGTTGGAAGGATTGCTTATTTAACTGAATTATTAATTTTTCGAGAATGGAAACGATTTTAATATTAAATTATTTCGAAATGAGTTATTATAAATGTGTACAAATCAATTCAAATGGATTTCTAGTGGAAGTGGAAAGAAATATTTTTTGCGGCCAACTCAATACACATAAGAACCAATAAAATTCGGATTTTATATTCGATTTGGCAGCAGAAATCTGTATAGCCAATTCGAAAACGACATAAGAACAATTGTTATTTGCCCAACACAGCCGCAACACGACAACGAAATGAAAGCCCACCTTAGGCTACCGACATCCGGTTTAAACCGGAAGAGTGTAGGCTGGTTTTTTTCAAGTATGAGTGGGCCCCTTTGATTAACATAGGCACAAACACATGAATTCAAACTGGGCTACATCCAAGGTCAAATTCAGCTTGTAGGCGATTTCTCTTTTTTGGCTGAAGCTGTCAGTCTATTTAGTAGTTAGTTTATGCTTTGGACCATAGACAAACTATACTGAGACCCCCAACTCACAATCCTCTTGCCGCTGGGCCCCTGCATTTTTTTTCAAATTCGCCATTTTGTATTCCTATCGGTGTTATGTCAAAAAAGAATCAGTGTGATATGCAAAAACACACAAAAACTACAAAAATAAATGCTGCCAACCGCGGCAACCGTGGGGAAATGTGAAAGAGTTCGGGAATACCACATTTTTATATTACTGAACGCCATTGGTTAGTTATTATAAATTGTTAAAAGGTAAATAATTTGATTTGGTTGGTTAGTAAAATTATCTAAAATATAATGTTTTATATACTAGAACATATTAGGACAAACATGGTTGTGTATTTACCTCTTTTCGATATCATTAAGATCGATTTATTGTGTGATTTTTTCTTTAATAACTGAAGAAAACTTGCTCAAAACGTTTTTATTTTCATGCAACCATTCTGCATTGACAATTTCTCATAAATATTTTAAGCAAATGTACACTTATTCCTAAAAAAAATACTATCCACACGTATATAAATAATTTCAAATTTAACGGACAAAATTTTATGAACGCTGTCAGCAGCTTTGTCCACAGCGGAAGTGGCATATGCAAGGTGCGAGCGTGTTGGTGAGCTGGAATTTTTGAAGTTACGTGAAATTTGTCAATACGAATTTCGTAACAATACTAACGCACTTAGCGTTTGCCACCCCATGAAAATATAGCTTGTAGGCAAGTAACGGGAAATCGGCCGAAGTTGGTGGTCTCAGTATTGTCTCTGCTTTGGACCAAGAACATTGAATGTGAAAAAGAAAATCGATACACAGGGGGTAACTTTGTGCAAAGTGAACCAACAAGGACGGTGGTACAAAGTTACCCCATGAACTTGAGAGATTATTGAAAAGGGCACGTAAAAATCAAAACAGTAGGTTTTACTTATATTAACTTTAATATTGTAAAATAAATCATAGAGAAAAATAGCCCACCTTCAATTCCGTAGCGATTTTAGTTTTTTGGATGTAGATGAAATTTTTTCGCACTAGCACTTTTCCGCCAAAAAACTTGATTTTGAATCTCATGTCATTATTCAAAAACATAAAAACAAAGAAATTAATGTATGTTGGAGAATCACTGGAAAGCTTTTCACAGCCCTGCACAGTGAAAAAATGTGCATATTCAACGTAAAAGTATGGGTAAACTGAAATAATTGAATGTAAAAAAACACGGTTGGCACAAAGTAATCCCAGCTTACGGTAGGCGTGTTTTTTTAATTTCGATCTCAGCAAAGCAAAGTAAAGTAGGATTTTGAGCACGCAATTACAACAACTACTGTGAGTTCTCGAAGTGTCAAGTAGAGCGCCACGTTACGTTACAAACTTCTCGGTATGTTATTGACAACTGCGGTAGTCTAGCTGCATTGACTTATTATAATATGGACTGCTAGTAGACAACTTCGCGTTGGTTCCAACATAAGCGCTAGCTCTCGTGGTTCGGAGCGGAATAAATTGGAAACTCACAGCTGACGTTTCCATTTCGTTGCAAATAGAAGTACTTTAAGAAATATAGATGTAAGCAATTTATATGATGAATTAAATTCTCATGTACTTGAATGTGATATTCTTGACAATCATAAGTATTTATTGATCAGAAATGTGATTGAAATATACGCTATACGTGTTATTACATCATATTTATAAAATTAATAATGAAAAACAACAAAAAAAAACTAATTCGCAATAAATATACGAAAGTTGTGCAATTTATGGGACAATGAAAAACGATTTTTTATTCAAATTTTGTTGGTTCCATCTATTATTAATTATTTTAACTAGCACAATTTCGAGATGACATCTTTTGTAAACAATGCCGCAACAATTTGATTTTCAACCGTTTCACTTGGCAAATCCACTCAGGCCCAATAGGTGGCTCTAGCATTCTATGGAGAAATCCAAGATGGTTGTCATTTTGTTTCACTTATTTTTCGCTTAGAACCACGGGCGCTAGTTATGTTGGCGTCATTTTCTGGGCAGAGATTGTGTGGAAGTGACATTTCACTAGCAGTCCATATATAATAAGTCAATGTCTAGCTGACATAAAAGCGAGACGTCGAGCGTTTTTTAAGACAGCTATAGCCATCATTTGTGCCTTTTATATAAAGAATATGACGGGTAATGCAGTCATTCCGCTGGTTGAAGGGTAGTGATGCGATGTCATGAGAACACAAGCGTTCTCACCTAGCCTCTCACTATCAACTCCTACTCTCACCTCCACGTGGTGACTGGTGGGTGCCTAGTACCTCGACTGGAGATTGGGTAACCAACCCCTTTGGAAGGTCGTGGGTGACAGCGGACGATAGACTGGGGAGGAGTGTTGTTTTCTCACTAAGGCACCTCCTCTGGTACCAGACGGCAGCGGAGGAGTTCCCTAGATGGAACCAACGGTGGCGTCTACAGTCCCAGTCAGGCCGAACTATTTACTGTTATCCCTATAAAGCTGCTCTGACATATTTGGATACCAGGTCTATAGGGATTTCCAATACCGAGCCAGGGTGTTGGAGAAGAGATGGTGGCGGATGAGCCCTTAATAGGCCAACGGCAGCGCTCACATCCCAAAGTGGGTTACTGGCACCGGAATAACCGGCCTGCTGTCCTAAGGTCAAGGGCCTGGCCCTCCAGGTTGGGGGTTGTGCCGTCGGGGTAACTCCCCGACACGAGGAGCCTCGGATAACGATTTCCCTCAAACGGCAACCAGACCCGGAACGTCAACGGACAACGATTTAAGAGTATGTACCTGGAACGTGCGAACGCTCTACATTCCAGGTGCTACTCAAAAACTTGAGTCTGTCCTCACGCGGTACAAGGCAGATATTACCGCGATCCAGGAGATACGATGGAAAGGATCAGGTATGATGAAAAGAAAAAATTGCGATATTTATTACAGCTGCCATAAAAGATTGCATGTATTAGGATGCGGATTCGTCGTGGGAAATCGGCTTAGGACAAAAGTTATTGACTTTAAGCCGATAAGTGATCGCCTAGCTGTTATCCGCATCAAAGCTACTTTCCAAAACATAAGCCTAATATGTGCACACGCCCCTACCGACGAGACTGAAGACCCTATTAAGGAGGATTTTTATGACCTCCTGGATGGAGCCTACGGAGCCTGTCCGGAGTACGATGTCAAAGTTGTGCTCGGGGATTTCAATGCTAAAGTCGGAAAGGAAAACATCTTTGGCGGGTTAGTTGGTAAGCACAGAATCCACGAAACGACCATACAGACAACGGTTACCGACTAACTGACTTCGCGGCAGCTCGTAATACGGTGATAAGTAGCACTAGGTTTCCAAGGCTAAGGATCCTCACAGCAACCTGGCGCTCTCCAGACGGTCGAACCGCCAACCAAATCGACCATGTGCTAATCGACGCGAGGCACGCATCCAACATCCTCAACGTGCACACATTCCGCGGGGCAAACGTCGACTCTGACCAATTTCTTGTTGCGGCTAAGTTCAGAGCTCGACTATCCAACGAGAAGAAGCTGCGTTCCGCCCAGAAGAAGAAATTCGACGTTGGACGCCTTAGCACACCTGGAGTAGCCAGAGTCTACAAAGAGCGCCTGAGTGAGAAACTCTCCGCAGTGTATTCACCTACCACAGATGCCAACACCCAGTGGTCCCAGTATCGCGACATCATCAAAGAGGTAGCCGAAACCACCTTAGGATACCAGCCACCCCAGAGAAAGAGACCGTGGTATGATGATGAATGCGTACGCCGGAAAAAGGTGACAGAAGATGCATATATGAAGACGCTGCAGCGCAAAACAAGGGCAGCGAGGGAAGAGTATCGAGCCAGGAGGAGGGAAGAGAAGAAAATCCTGCGTAGAAAGAAGAGGGCCTACGCAGCCTCCCAGCTCAAGGAGATCGAAGAGTCCTGCGATCGAAACAACATCCGGAAGTTCTATAAGAAAGCAAAGCAACTGGCTGCTGGCTTCAAGACCGGAACGCAGGCTCTTCGAAACAGTGAAGGAAACCTAGTCACCGAAGCACAGGGAATAGTAGATGTGTTTAAGCAGCACTTCCAGCTGCTGCTAAATGGGCATCATGTAGAGAGAGTGATAGGGCAAGAAGAGAACCCACGTCCAATCAATGAAGAACCGGTTCCACCACCCAGTATAGAAGAAGTTGACTTAGCAATAAAAAAGCTAAAGAACAACAAGGCCGCCGGCTCTGATGATACGGTGGTGATGTTTTGGTAGGGCGCATGCACCAAATCATCAACCAAGTATGGGTGGAAGAAAGCATGCCCGATGACTGGACTATCAGCTCCATATGCCCCATCTACAAAAAAGGCGATCCTATGTCTTGCAGGAACTATCGAGGCATATCCCTGCTTAATGGCGCATACAAGATCATATCCAACGTACTGTGGGAACGTCTCAAACCGTTCTGCGACACACTAATCGGCACGTACCAGTGTGGCTTCCGGCCCGGCAGATCGACTATAGACCAAATTTTCACACTGAGGCAAATCCTGGAAAAGACCAATGAATTTCAAGTCGAGACTCACCACATATTCATCGACTTTAAAGCCGCATATGATAGCATTCATCGCCAGGAGCTTTATGTGGCGATGGCCGAATTCGGGATCCCGGCAAAACTGATCCAGCTATGTAGCGTGACGCTGGAGAACACACGCTGCAACGTGCAATTTGGAAGTAGTTCCTCCGAACTATTCCAAACATGCACCGGATTTCGGCAAGGAGACGCACTATCATGTGACTTCTTCAATCTCGTGTTAGAGCAGATAGTGCGCAGGGCAGGTGTCAACACGGAAGGCACTATCTTCAACAGATCCGTCCAGCTACTGGGGTATGCAGACGATATTGACATCATCGGTCGCTCCCAGCGTGCCGTGATAGAGGCTTTTACGGCGATTGAAGAACAGGCTAAATTCGTTGGTCTTGTAGTAAATGAGGACAAGACTAAGTTCATGCTATCAACAAACAAACAAGCATCTGTCCACCGCCTAGGACAGAACGTCACTATTGATAGCAACAATTTCGAGGTAGTTAAGGAGTTTATCTACCTCGGTGTAAACATGAACTCCACAAATGACATCGTAGTGGAGATCTGGCGAAAAATTACCCTAGGGAACCGCTGCTACTTCGGTTTGGCAAAACAATTGGGTTCAAAACTCCTAACTCGAAGGACAAAATGTATGCTTTACAGAACCCTTATCCTGCCAGTTCTGCTTTATGGCGCCGAGTGCTGGACGATAAGCAGGAAGGGAGAGCTGGTACTGGGCTGCTTCGAAAGAAAAATTCTTCGGCGGATTTTTGGTCCTGTGTGCGAGGAGGGCGAATGGAGGAGAAGATACAACCGCGAACTCTATGAGCTGTACCAAAATGTGGATGTAGTCCAAAAGGCCAAAATACGTCGACTACATTGGCTCGGCCACATCGAGCGAATGGACAATAATGCTCCAGCTAAGAGGATCTTCGAATCCCAGCCGCCAGGTTCGAGATGACAAGGAAGACCGAACCTCCGTTTGAAAGACCAAGCCATCGCGGATGCCAGAGCGCTTGGTCTGGATAACTGGAAGCAGAGTGCCCGGGATCGCAGAGGTTGGAAGGCTACAGTGTCTCAGGCAGAGACTCTTCACGGGTCGGGAGCCCGTTAAATAAATAAAAAAAATAATAATGCAGTCATTCCAACTTCACATTTCCCATTACAAAAAAGGTAGCACACTCGAACAGAACTTAAACGCAATAAGTTAATTAATAATTGTTGCCACATAATATGGTATCAGCATATAAAATAAAGTGCACGACTGTCTAAGCTCCAAATTGTTGGAAAAAATACTTTTAGGGTGCATGTTGAATATGGTTGAAAAAAATTTAAAGTTGGTAATATTTGTTAACAATAATTTTTACGTAGCTGTTATTTGATTTTCATTGGAAGTTGGGGCATTGTTATTATTTCAAAATTATACCGAAAATATAGGAATACTAATAGAATTGGTTAGTAGTTTTTGAGAAATATTTAAGAAATTGATTTGTTCCAATTTGTTGGAAAAACTAAGTACGGGATCTTAATTAGAATACTCATTTATTATTTTTAATATGTGTTGGGTCAAAATCGTTAGAGTGGTTTTAGTAAAATTTGGCAGACGAAACAGTAATAAAATTGCAATGTCTAGTTTGAAAAATACTATTGCTTAACTATTTAGCTGAAAACCGAGTACACGTTATTGTTCGAGATGTAAGCATTACTTAGTTTTTAAAGCTTTATCGAAATCGAAAATGGGGTTTTCGAGATATAAGCAGTTTTTAAAATAAGCGTTTTCGGTGATTCGAATTAAAAATTAAGGACGCAATAGTTTTGGAAACATCAACTTTACTCTAAGTTTGCATTTTGGTCAAAATCGTTTTTGCCATTTTCTAGTAAACTACAGAAAACAAAATTTTTCAAAAATTACTTTTTTCAAAAATCCATTGTACGATAATACAGAGAAAAACTGAGTTTGCCCTTAAGTTAGAAATGACCGTATTACCTTAGAAATTAATTTTTGTTACAATCGTATGGACCGTTTTCGAGATATGTCCAGATTTCAAAAGTACCGTTATTCGATTTTCAGCTGAAAACTGAGTATGCAGTTATGTTAACTTCACCCACTAAAGCTTAAATATCAATTTAGGTTGAAATCGTTAGAGCCGATTTTGAAGTACCATTAATATTGTGGTTACCATGCTAAAAAAAAAATGGCCCCGAATTGTAATCCCAAGTTTGAACGAAATCCGGTTAGCCGCTTAGGCTGTAGGCCTTGGGACATACAGATAGACAGACAGACAGACGGACATAATTTTGCGACCAGCTTCTTTGAGTTCCTCTATCATCGTAATGATATTCTAGCTTTTCTTCAATTTCTCCTATTTTTACACCAACATTTTTATTTGCATACTTTATTAATTGTTTCGCATTTAATCTACTACACTTTATTTAGTACTTTAAAAAAGTATTTTTATTTTTCTCCTACGTCTAAACGCCACACAGTAAAAAGATACAAATCGACTGTGCGCGTCAATTTGCGTAGCTGATAAGTGGTAACATTAAATTGCAACTTTAGAGTTTCTGGGTGTTTTGATATGTTACAGTAAAGGACATTTTTACATCTTTGAGTCTTGTTATGGTAGGAAAAATTAATGTCAAATAGTTACCATCTTATTGGCATGCTTTTATCGACACAAAATTGAGTGAAATATACCGTGTGGTGACTATAATATAAATTAAATTTGGATAATAGTCACAAATTTCTACTTGGGTACGATACAACACGTAGATATCGCACATGTTGATATTTCAAAAAATATTCCAGAAAAGGCGAAAAACTGTTTTGATTTTTTTTTGATTTCGTTTGAGAGGCATACAGACACAAGTGCCATATGTAATGTCGTTTTCGATTTGGCAAAAGGATCAATTTTTTGGGAAAAAAACAATTTTTTTTGATCGAGATTGCTTTTCATGTTTGAAATCAATTTTTTTTTTCATCTGAGGCCATTTTGAGAAATCTCGACTTTTTCTCTCATTTTTTTTTACACATATTCTTTCACTAATACCAATGTGTTTGACACACAGCTGGTGGTTACGAATTGTTTATCATTGAAAGGATTGCGTTTTTAACCGAATTAAAATTATTTCGAAATGCGTTATTATAAATGTGTAAATCAATTGAAGTGGACTTCCACTGAAAGTAAAAAAAAAACGAGTGTGCTTTAGACCACACGACTGAAGCAAAACTTCTTTAGCTCCATCTATATGTATAGGGTGTTTTTTTTTAGAGGTATAGAACTTCGAATTGAAATAAAACACAAAATAATCGTTTTAATGTCCATCAATTTGGCTTTATTGGAAGGATCATTTTATGCCATTAAAGTTTAAATATGATTTCGGGCGTGTGGCCGCCGCGGCTGCTTCGAATAAAGCCAAGTCTAGAGGTCCAATTTTCAACCACTTTTTCGAGCATTTGGGGCTGTATGTCGGCAACAACGCCACGAATGTTGGCTTCCAAGTCCCCTAACGTTTCTGGTTTGTTGGAGTAGGTGAGCGACTTCACATATCCCCAAAAAAAATAATCCAATGGTGTCAAATCACACGATCTTGGTGGCCAATTGACAGGTCCATTCCGCGAAATTATGCGCTCATCGTTTCCTTCAATAAATCGAATGTGACGTGCGCTGTGTGGCATGTACCGCCGTCTTGTTGGAACCACATCTCATCCACATTCATGCCATCCAATTCGGGAACAAAATAGTCGGTTATCATGGCTCTATACCGGTCTCCATTAACGCTAACTGACTCAATGGCCCAATGACTCTACCAGCCCCTAGAGCACACCAAACAGTCAGTTTTTGTGGATGTAATGGCGTCTCAAGGGTCTCATGTGGATTCTCTTCACTCCAAATGCGGCAATTTTGCTTGTTGAAATAGCCATTCAACCAAAAATGAGCCTCATCACTGAACAAAATTTTGCGATGAAAATCAGCATCGATATCAATGTTATTTTCGGCCCATACACCAAAATCACGACGCATTGCATGGTCTCGCGGCTAGAATTCTTGCACAAGCTGGATCTTGTAAGGTGGTAAGCTAAGATCTTTGCGCAAAATCTTCCATAAAGTTAATGGACAAAGCTCCAATTGTTGTGCACGGTAGCGAATCGATTCATCCGGGTCGTCTTCAACACTTTGCTCTACAGCGGCAATTGTTTCTTCGGTGCGCACTGTTCGACGTCTCTGCGGATGCGTATTATCACATAGAGTAAACGTAGTGCGAAAACGATCCATGGTTAACCGAATTAATTGCTCTGACGAACGATTATGTCGACCATAAAATGAACGGAGCTTGCGGTAAACTTCGCGAACTGCACCATTATTTTCGAAATAAATTTGCACGACTGCAAGCGTTGTTCATTTGTCAACTTGTTTATGATGAAATGGCAAATCAAACTAAAAATAAATCACTTGACAGTTGACAAAATGGCCGGCAGTTAAAAAAGTGTTGCCAACTTAAAGTTCTATACCTCTAAAAAAAAACACCCTGTATGTACTCGCACACGAAATAGTACTGACAGAGTTATATATAATTACCGCCGGTAAGTTCATCTACCTTTATCCGAAGATTGGGCCCCTTGTCGTGGTGGGGCGGCTTAAGTAGATTAACAGGATGCTAGACCAGGGTAGTGGCCCAACTCCTCTGGTAGAGCTGAATGTGAATTGAAGAACCAAGACTCAATCCGATCAATCGATCAACCCTTAAACTCCAAGATGACTAGTCTGCAATGTCGAGGGAGCTGTGATGAGGTAGGTAAAACTACTTGTTCACAGGGTTCAGGGGTAATTGAACCGCTAATGGAGACTCCTCAGGGGCAGCTCAATCCTCTGTTGTAATTTAGTTGAGTAGGATAGGTATTGGGGATCTCTGCCTATTCGGTCCGTTTAATTCTCCCCTACTCGTGGGTACATATATGGACCTAAATTTAAATAATAAAAATAATATTCCTTCGGAAAACGAGGTGGAAGGCTTAGGAGGGGTCGAGAAGGCGCTGGAAAGTGCTGACATGAACCCGAATAAGCTCGAGGGGTCAGTGGACTCTGATGGGAAACCAAAAGAGTTAGCAGACCAATCGTCAGTGGAGGTGGACAATGCGGGGCAGAAATGCGCCAAGAGGTCAGCCGGAACTGCGGAAGCCGGATTGGAAGAGGAGAGAAGTCCCGACTCCGAGCGGAAGTTGCACCAGCAACTGAAGCAAAGAATGAAGAGGGTCAGAAGGAGGCAAAGATTGGCCTTGGCCAAATCTGTCTCGGCGAAAGGCATAAGTAAGTCGGTTGAGGAGTTGACTGAAATGGTTGCCAACTTGACGTCGACCGAAACCTCTCCAGAAGACGGTGGATCTAGGAAACGGTTCAAATGTTCCGGGACCATGAATCCACCTAAAACTGTGAAGAAGGGGACGGAAGGCGGAAGGGAAGACGGACAGTCTGTACAATATGGGGTCAGTCTACAGGTACCACACTCCAGTGGTTATGTGGATGGACAACATTTACAACGGACTATTAGTCAACCCGGAAAGCAGAAATCGTGCAAGGCCGAGCAACCTGGACCAAGCAAGGTAAAGCGAAAGCTGAGCCAAGCTATGGGAAGGAGAGCAAAGCAAGCAGATGCTGCAAAGCCTTACGCTAGGAGTGAGAGAGCCAAAGTTGACAAGGGTGTAAAAACCTTTGCTCAGACAGCGGCGAACGATCTCCAAATGGGTGTTGCCGACATGAGTCGAGAGGGGGGGATAGAAGCTTCACAGTTGAGTATTTTCAAGAATGCTCTGCTGAGGGCTCTTGACTTACTTCCGACAAATGCAGGTGATATCGGTGTAAAGGAGATAACCTTGGAGGAAGGGATTATAGCAATAAAATGCGTAAACCAAGAAACCAAAGGGTGGCTATGTGAGACTGTAGGGAAGATGACCGACCTATGGGAGGGAATCAACCTTAAAATAGACAGGCTTCACATACTAAAGGATGTGGAAAGGTTGATAATCTTCGTTCCCGGTGAACCCGTGAGCAAGGATGTCATCCTTGCCAGACTTTGTCGTCAAAATTCCTGTGTGAAGGACACTTCGAAATGGAGGGTTATTCATGTGGGAAGATATGATGACAAAAAAATTGGTGGAACCAAGCTGACGATCTGGTGTCCGAGGGAGGAAGCGAGGCTGGTTAGACAAGCAGGAGATAGACTCTTTTGCGGGTTGGACATAGCATTCGTGAAGTTCCAAAGATCATCGGAAAAGACTCAACCTGGAAAGCCACCCGGTAGGGCGACGAAGTGATAGACACCATGGAGATGGGATCAACACAAGTCGGGCGGGAGGTGGGCCCGTACCGGGAAAAGCTGAGGGTGATTCAATTGAACCTTCATCACAGCAAAGCAGCATCGGCAATGATGACTAAGTGTTTTGATGAGGATTCGTTTGATATAGCCCTGATACAGGAGCCTTGGATCTTTAGAGGAAAGATTAGAGGACTCCCAAATAGCATGGCTGAGTTGCATTATGCACAAACTAGCGGAAGAATTAGGTCCTGTATCTTGGTGAGGCACGGAGTTCAAGCATATAAATTGCCGGATCTGTGTGCCCCAGACCTTGCAACAGTACGAGTAGGATCAGGTGCGGGAAGTTTTGTCATAGCATCTGCATACCTGCCGTATGATTCTCCAGAACCTCCTCCGACAAGAGAGTTAGAGTCTTTGGTGAATGCATGCAGGAACAGGAACGAGGATCTAATAATTGGTTGTGATGCCAATGCACATAATACAGTGTGGGGCAGCACCAACGATAATTACAGAGGAGAAGCCTTATTCGAATTTGTATCATGCAAGGATCTAGCTATCTTAAACCGGGGAACAGAGCCAACCTTCGTCGATGTGAGACGAATGGAAGTGATCGATGTTACCCTGTGCAGTAGCCAGATAATTGAAAGAATATCAAATTGGAGGGTAATGGATCAGGCTACATTGTCGGATCACAGAGCCATTTCATTTGATGTTCGCTATGGATCTAAAAGGAAAAAAGATCGGAAATACATCAGAATTCCGAAGAACACAGATAGGATAAAATACCTTGAAGTGTTGGAGGAAAAACTGAATGTAATGACATTCGGAATACCAAAAAACAATTGGCATGTAGAATCACAGTTGAAGCATCTGCAATCAGCTGTTGAAGTTGCGTACCGAGTGGCTTGTACACCTACTTTAGTGGAAAAACAAGATCCTGCGCCTTGGTGGTGCCGGGAACTTGAAAAGCTAAAAAAGGCTGCGAGGAAGGCCTTCAATCACGCCATGAGGAGGGGAGAACCCGAAGCATGGGATGAATATAAGGCGAAAAAGAAAGAGCTAAACGTTACTCTGCGACGACGTAAAAGGGAGTCATGGAGGGACTTTTGCTCGAGTATGAGGAGTACATCTGAAGTCAGTAGACTACAAAAGATTGTATCGAGAGATCCAGTTTCTAAGATCGGACTCATTCGTAATAGAGCGGGGGAGATGGTGGAAACACTGGATCACACAAATGAGGTCCTAATGGAGGTACACTTTCCAGGAAGCTATAAGTCAGCTCAGCCCTGGGCTCCAAGGAAACAAGGAGCGAACAGGATGGATAGGACGGAAGCAGAACGGATCGTGACACCAAAAGCGGTCAAGGGTGCGATAGCAACATTCTCACCCTTCAAAACTGCGGGGCCGGATGGTATATTTCCAGGTCTAATGCAATGGGGTATAGACCTAATTGCACCAAGGCTCAGGAATATATACGTTGCATGCCTAGCAATAGGCTATATCCCGATAACATGGAGGGAAGCAAATGTGGTCTTCCTTCCAAAACCGGGAAAAAAGGACTACACCGAGGCAAAGTCATTCAGACCAGTCAGCCTAACATCCTTCCTGTTAAAAATAATGGAAAGGGTGATGGTGGACTATATGGAGAGTACTGCGCTTAAGATGTATCCTTTAAATAGTAGACAGCATGCATACAGGGTAGGTATGTCTACAGAAACAGCGCTACACCAAGTAGTACGCGTTGCGGAGGAAGAGCTAAATACCGGGGGCATTGCGATGACCACTATAATGGACATTGAAGGTGCCTTCGATAAGATATGCTTTGAAAGTCTGAAACAAGCCTTGGAAAAACGTAGGGTTAACCCACTGGTGGTAAGATGGGTGGACAATATGTTGAATACGAGGGCGATTAATATTCAGACGGGAACCTCAAAACTCAGAGGAAGGGTTAGCAGAGGTTGCCCACAAGGAGGTGTTCTCTCACCTACACTGTGGAATATCACTGTGGACTCTCTTCTCGACAGACTCGAGGCGACGGGCATTCACACAGTGGGATACGCCGACGACATAGCAATAATGGCCAGAGGCAAATTCATGGACGTCACCGCAGATATCATGAGGAATGCACTCAGAGTGGTTGAGCGGTGGTGTCTGGAACAAGGGCTCTCCATTAATGCGGCGAAAACAGATCTAATAGTCTTCACTAGGAAGAGGAAAAATCTGGAATTTCGGCCCTTAACACTTTTCGGATCGGAACTAACAATGACTAAGAAGGTTAAGTATCTGGGAGTCTATCTAGATACTGGACTTACTTGGAATTACCATGTTGAGGAGAAGGTCCGGAAGGCAAAAAGAGTACTACATCAGTGCAAACGTGTGTGTGGACAGAGGTGGGGACTCTCGCCTAGGTCAGCATACTGGATGTATACGATGATAACTAGACCCATTATCACGTACGCCTCGGTTGTATGGTGGGCGAAAGCCTCTCAGAAAACTGTGAGGAAGCACCTGGATAGGGTTCAGCGTTTAGCATGTATGGGAATTACAGGTGCAATACGTACAACCCCAACATGCGCATTGGAAGTCATCATGGGGATATTACCGCTAGACTTATTTATTAAGAAAACAGCGGCCCAAACGGCACTTCGATTGCATCGAGATGCGAAATGGTACCATCGTGGTACGATCTATGGACATAGGAAGATCCTGGAACTTGTTAAAGACGAGATTAGGGAGCTAAACATGCCTATGGATCGAATAACAAGGGTGCGTATTATGGAAAGAAATCACAAAACTCGTATTGAGAACGGATTACTTCCAGAAAAAAGAAATGATGAAATAGTGATTTTCACGGATGGATCCATGATGGATGGCGGGGCGGGGGCCGGTATCTATTCAGAAGAGCTGGAACTTGCCCGTCACATTAGCCTCGGGAAATACACTTCAGTATACCAGGCTGAGATGATTGCCTTGCTTTATGCGTTGGACTACTTGCTTGAGTGTCAGGTGGAAGGAAGAAATATCCTCATAGCACTGGACAATCAGGCGGTGATCAGATGCATGGAACAAACAAACATCACAACATCACTGGCACTGGAATGCGTACTTAAACTCAATAAGTGTTCATCTAAAAATGAAGTAACACTGACTTGGGTACGAGGACACATAGGGATCGAAGGCAATGAAAAGGCGGACTCCCTTGCAAAACAGGAGTCAACTGAAAAGTTGCTGGGACCAGAACCATTCTCTTCAATTGGCAGAGGAATGGTTGAACAGCTTGTCCACAAATGGATCACGGCAGAACACCTGAGAAGGTGGTCAACCGTGGAACAATGTAGACAAGCTAAAATGGCAATAAAGTGGCCGACCTGCTCCACTCAAAGAAGAGTTCTAAGCATGAGTCGAGGAACATTGAAATGGGTGGTGGCTTTGTCTACAGGACATGGTAATTTCAGGTATCACTTAAGGAAAATGGGCCTTATAGAGGATGATACTTGTAGACTATGCCTGGAGGAATCTGAGACAGCGGCACATATACTGTGTCAATGCCCGGCATTGGCTGGCAGAAGAATGAGGATCTTGGGACATCAATGGGTCGAGACCCAGTCGATGAAACGGATCTCCCATAAACAGATGCTAGCGCTAACACTAGGAATTGAGCCCAGAGAAGAACTGTGGAGAAATCCAGAGAGTCTCTCTGAGTAAGATTTACAGTGGTAGAGAGACGAAAAGAGACCCGACAATGGTGGTCTGATTCGATTATCTCTCGAAATATATATATATATATATATATAATATTTCATGCACTGCCTATGAGAGGAAGAGAGAAAGAAAATGTGTGCTCGCACCTCCTTCTCTTGCTCCTACAGTGTGATACAGACAATAGGCCTGCACTCCAGTGATAACAGAGTTTAGAGGCTGGTTATCCCACGATTATACCCAAAATATCCCTTTTATCCCCGCCAAAATATAAAAAATCCTACATTTATCCCACGATATATTAAATTAGAAAAAACATGTATTTTATTAAATTCTGTCTTTTTTATTAGTAACAAATACAAGTTACATTATACATTAACTATGCAAGCCAACAAAAATAAAAATACATATTAAGATACGTTTGTATATAATACAAAAATAGAAATGTAGGTACCTACATCTTATACATTTTTAAAACGTTACAAAAAGGAACATAAAATTGCATTTGGCATTAAAATGAAAATAATATTCAACATAAAATAAATATCTTATGAATTATTTGAAACTTTATCTCGGTTTCCAGTCTCATTATTCTTGATTTTTCATACAAAAATGACACAGAAATTTGATTTGAGAATGAGGAAAGGCTTTTTTGCACACATTCCAATGCTTACAAAATAAATAAATTTATTATTTTAAGAAATACTCGTGAATTCATTCACAGATAATTATGTCATTTTAGAAACAATTTAGGGAAATAAAAAAAAAGAAAATGAAAGCATTCAGATATTTTGAATGACATTTTTCTAAACATGAAAGTAATTAATTTGATCGTAGGTTGACTAATTTTTTTATTCTTAATGAAATGAGCAATTAGGAACAAAGTTTGACCAAAAAGTAAAATTCCTTTCTTTTTGTACTATGAGGTCTGAAAAATCCCTTTTGTCCCTTTTAGCTTATTATAAGTGAGAAAATCCCGCAAAAGGGGATAAATCCCCCGATGTCGTATCACTACTGCACTGTGTGCCGTGTCCTAGATATACGAAACGTAACTGGCTATGAGAGAAAGAGAGAAAGAAAATGTGTGCGCACACCTCTCCCTCTTGCCCCTACAGTAATATACGAAACGAAACGTAACTCTCTCTCTTTCTATCTTCACTAACTTATATCTCCATCTCAACTCCCGTTCGCAATTTCCGTAACGCTTTCGTGACGCATTCACCAGCTTACCCCCCAGGTCAAGCGTGCCTAAAGAAGTTTTACCTAAAAAAAAATCTGTTTGTGGCCAACTCAATACAAACAAGGACCAATAAAAATAGGGGAAGCACAAATCTCAGATCAAAATATGAAAAGCCATGATAACTCAAATATTGAGTTTTTTTAAGTGTTCACTTTTGAAATAAATGTGCGAAACCTGAAACAACTTGTTGGTTATCATATAGGCACCTATTCGTTAATACCTTACCAAATATTAATATTGAAACCTCTCTAATTAAAAATGATTTTCCGTTAGTGCTATCAACCCTGGTTATTACTCCTACTTACCTGTCACAATCCAGAATAGCTATTCGGAATCCGATATCAGCATACAGCTGAACCTACCTACTCAGCCCAGTGGGGTTGGACATTAAACAGTTTTTATTGACACCCGTGGTGTAGGTATATGAAGAAGCTTGCCTGGGCTACGTATTTTCGTTTTCACGCAAATAATCCATTTATAATCCCAAATGCTAACGAACATTTAATACATTGTGACGCTATCAAAAAATCGCCAATATCAAAAACGGACGTAATTTTAGGCTGTTGTCAGAAATATTGCGAATTGCGGTAGCAGGAATGAGTATCCCAGCTACATAGTTCATATCGATTGCAGTATTGTTTTTTTATTTTTCCATAATTAGCTGTAAACAGGCAGATTTTATAATCGAACATGTACGTGACTAGATGTTACGTAACGGGAATGCCGAATTTGTCAGGGAGTAATATTCCAGTCATAGTTGGACCAATCTAACTACATAATGGTGGGTATATCCCTAATTAGCTTATAGACTTATGTCAGAGCTTTAACAGTATCTACATAATATCCTGAAATATGGTCAAATGTAAAGCGGTTGATTTAAATTACCGCAAGCCACACATGGGGTGGTGGACAACTATATTTTCGTAGTTCAATCGGACGCGATTGTGTAAACTTTGTGCAATGTACAGTACATCAATAGGTTAGTGAGTTTCGTATACTGCATTTACACCATCAAACATTTTTAACACGGAAGATTAAAGGGATGCATAATACTAAATAGCCGGGGGCTGGAAGGGAGAGCATTATCTAACACGCGAAGATTCGTATTCATGTATTTTGGTCGGCCATCTTTTTTACGTGGGAGGAATTATGGGAAACTGATTAACGAATTGCTGTTTAATTTACGTGTTTTAAATCAGAAATAGAAATGTTTTCAAGTTTCAAAATATTGCAGCAATGTTGGGTTGGTCGCCGGAACTTGTGTTTATTCCCGGTTTATGTAACTATAATCATTATGGGTTCAACATTTCGTGTATCCGAATGAATATAGTTATTATTGTTTAGTAATGTACTCTGTTACCGGTGACGATGATTGTGTTAACCTACGGAAATAACGTTTTTGAAATGTATTCAAGTGAGGGCATTTTATTGCGCCACCTTTGATCCTCGATACGGGGACTGAATTCAACGCACACTTTACTCAATATGGTCTTATCATCCATCAATTGTTGATTTTTAAATAGTCGTAATACTGTATGTAGGTTCTAAAGAAAGGTCGCAAAGCCTTATACTAGCTGGGATTTGATAAAAGGAAAGCACCCACACAAGTGCATCCGCGTCCCTTAAACAAAACCTAGCTTTTCCCTAGAAATTCTGTAAAATGTTGGCCGACGGGTTTCCCTACAGCTTAGATGAATCTCGATCTCGAATGACACTCTCTTTGGCACGAGTACAATAAAATGGTAACAGTTTTTTGTAATGGTAAATATAAAATCTTAATTTTCTAGTTGTTTTATATACCTACCTATAGATAAATTAAAATGTAATTATTAAAAAAAAATATCCTAATATTTTCAATAAATAAAGCAAAAAAAAACTTTGTATGGTTTGAGTAGAGCTACAAAAAAATCTCGCGAGTTCCCGCGGAAAATTGACAACGATCGTTGACCCTAACTATTTGTTATGCCATATGCAAAATTGTAGCTGCAACTATTTGCAGTGTTCGGAGAGATTGTTATTTGCTTAAAAAAAAAGTCGTGTTCCCATTTACTGACATTTTGGCCTCAAAAGCAAGTTTCCTTATGGAATATTTCAATTATTTTGTTAATTAAAAGAGCTGAGAGCGTGAAATGTTCTTCTTATATCAATTAAAAATATTTTTTTTATTATTTTGATTGTTAAAAAATCTACCTACTTCAACCTTTTTTAATAAATGCCAATTGGTTTTTGTTACCCGCCCACTTTAACGACTCTTTTTGAATAAATTCCTCATAAACCAAAAGGGTTTTTGAGGTTGCTAGCTAATTTTCTTCGAATTACTTAGATTATTGTAAATCTTTATTGTTCTTATTCTTAAAGTGCGTATACTTTACTATCATGGATTAACATGCAAAAAGAAAGGGATTGATTGATTTATTGCCTTACAAAAAATTTAAAGAAATATTGATCTAATAAAACATTTAGATATATTAATTTTCCTTACAGCTTACATTTCACAGATAAAACAATCCTTGTGCATATACATATATGCAGCTATATAAACCATGGCAATGGATAAATAGTATTAGTTTTCAAAAGGCTTTACTGAAGAGCGGAGCTTTCAATTGAATATCAACATGAATATTCCAAACAGAACCATTTTAGAACATTTTATCAATGTATTATGTATTCTATTTTATTTTATAAATATATTTGTATTATATTAAATTAATTTAATAAATTATTTTCTTCCGTTTACTTTTCTCCTACACTGTTTCATATAAAATATATCACCCAAACAGTTTATAGGATATACTGATGCTGCACAAAATGAAAAACTACTGTTTACATAATTGCTAAAAACATTTAAAATTGGTTCGCTAATTTTATGCATCCACTGCTGGAAACAAATTTATTTTGGATCATCCTGTGAACAATTAAACAGCCGCAGACCTTGTTTTACAAGATTCGTAAAATTTATCTGTTTTTTTTTAATGTTTTTCTTTGATTCCTTTCTCTGTTAATTCCTTTTTCAAAGATTGTCTTAAATCAGCCTAAGATTTAGAAGCAGATGCAGTTTTCTTAAAAAATCACTATTTGTATAGGCTTGGAAATTTCCTTTAAGAAGAAAAAAAATGTAAATGTAAAGCGATATCTTCATCATGCGTTCAAAAGTTATGTATCTTGCAACCAAAACAGTTATTTTGGACCACAGTGCGGCGAGTGCATTTTGGGGGCACGAGTGCGATAACTTCCGTGTGCGCAAATTGTTACCACTGTAAAAGGTAAAATGCGTATTCAACTCAGTGATGCCAGACTTTTCGGACTGATTTGCCCACGACGATTATCAAAAATACCCTTTTTGCCCACGCCGTTGTTAGAAAAACCCCACGATATTCCCAACGAAAATATACATACATACCTACATATTAACGTAAATATAAAAAGCACAAAAATGAAACAATAAAAAAAAAAAGAGCAGCGGCCTCAGCCAAGCAGCAAATTTAGGATCAGATCAGATCCAGTGCTTTTTGCTTCCTTTCTCTGTAGACGTTGTACTACAATAGATAATTAATTAGGTTAATACAACTAAAACAACGTTTTAAAAATTAAATTATGTCGAAAATAACAAATAAGGAAAGAAAACTAGACAAGTGCGCAATGAAATATGTAGCGTAAGCGTGGGTACATTGACAACAACGAAATGACAGATCTTGCATTTGTAAAACTGAAAATAAGTACATTCATTGAATGAATCCAAATGGGCTGCTTCAGAGTGTGCATTATTTAATGATTGCATTCAGATATAAAACTAATTTAATAACACGAATAGGTATATAACATAAGATTATGTTATTTGAAGAATTGCCTTTTTAAAAAAAAGATATAAAAATGCCCTTTTTCGCCCCTTTAGCTTATTTAGAAGTGAAATGGCCCACGAAATGGGCAAATACCCACGATCTGTAATCACTGTTTTCAACTCACCTCACCTGTAAGTGCTGTAAGTGGTGCCATTGTTTGGTTATATATTTTTTGGAATTTTTTTTAAATTACACCTCCCGCCTTAACGGAGCGAGATAGACCCCATCCCATAGTTAAGAAAGCTCACCATTTTTCGGCGCCTATGTTATCGTACTCTTCGCCTCTTATTAAAACAATTTTAAGATATTTCCGCAAAAAAGCGGGTGTAAATTATAAAAACGAATGAAAATAATTTATGGTGTACTGAAGGGGTAATTTAAAAAAAAAATAATTTTTAAAACCATGAAAAAACTTACAATTAAGGACTAAACCATTTTTGAAAGCCTTGGAGTCTATTCTTTTATACTATTTTTAAATCAAGTTATTTGAAAAGAAACATTTTCAAACTTGGTACACATCGCAGTTTGTTGTAAATACCACGGGGCCATTATTTACGTTATTTAAACGTTGAGAGTTTTGTTAAGAGGAATTTATTTGAAATGTTGCGGGAGAATTCGAGTAGGTGTATTGAAGCTATCATGTACATAGATAGTCCTATTATAGTTCTCCCTTAACTCGCCTGTAAAATCCAAAAGCCTCTGAACAATAATAACCACTTTGCTCTCCAAGCAATCCTTTGACATATGAAAAATAGCTTGGAGCGAATTCGTCTTTGAGTTTTCATTACTTTTTACTCTGAGGTAAAATAGTTCGGGTATTCTGCTCCCAAAAAATGTAATTTATTTTTACATTTGAAATGATTTTTAGCAAAACTCACTTTTCGCGTTTTCCTTTCCAATAATGTCACCTAGCTTTTTATTTTTGTTGAAATGTAGAACAAACAGAATGCAAATTCCTCATTGCTTGCATACATTCTGACATTACACAAATTGCATATCTAGGTAGGTACTTCATTGCTTGAGCATGCAGCGTTGGGAAGTGAATGTGAATACATTTCCCACGGTTTTCCTTTTGTCACTTTATGTGAATGGTTTGTTAAGGTACCCATTCTAGTTACCCTATGAACTTTCAAAATGAATGTCACACCTAATATGAAAGGTATACCCTTGTGACGCGACGTTTGTTTTTATGTCCTTGACAGTTTATTTACAAACTTGATAATAAACTTCATTTCTCGCGGTGACATTTACTGCTGTTCACTCTGCAAAACAAACTATTAGCCATACTGAACCCCATAATCAAAGTCAAGTTGTGCAATTTTTTATTCACAATTTTTCAATAAATTCGTTCGATACCCTCACCCTCACTGCTATCATAATATTGTCAGGCCAATCGATGGAAACTTTACACATTGTAGCAGTTGTTGCCCGTGACCACGTGTACGTACACTAGTTCGACAACCATCTAAGAGTGCATTAACGTTTATATCACCACGTTTATTACATCGTAACTTAACAAACAAAGCCAATTCATGACAATCGACTTTTCGCAAGAGATAGATAACTTCTATACACATATGAAGGGGCACTGCCGGTTATGGAGGGTTCTCTAAGTTTTTTTTCTATAAATAAGAAATGGGATCTTAACGATAACTGCGAAGGACAACTATCCAATAGTAGGTTTTATCAGACTTTGAATTTTCAAAATTTTTATTTCGAACTTCGACTTTATGTAACTCAACACATAATTCATGATCGATAATCAAAAATTATATACGATTTTTAGATCAATTTGTTGTTGCTTCTATGAAGCCCTGCACCATTGAAAAATCATCAATGAGTATACTCGTGTGAAGCTCTTTTATCGGGAATGTCTCATGTAATTTAATTTCAATTCGCCCTTACTCCTGGCGTTTAATGGGCTATCACTTTCGGACGTCGCCCGCTATTAAGAGTCCTTATTGTGTTTATGGACGCATATGGTCCTCCAGTAATGTCTTTGAATTGAACTCTTATCCTTTATCAGACGGACGAGTTGAGGATAAATTAAATTGCCACCAATTTTGAATTGTTTCCTGGTCATCCGTTTCAGCTGCGTGACGCGTGAGACTGAAACTTATAACATATCACATTCGTCATGTGAACAACAAAACTTGGTTAAGTTCAACTTGAGTCCTGCAAATGCGTATAATTCAAAGTAACATAATACGCTTAAGAGGACGTGTTTATTTTAGTTTTGAGGTGCTTGTTCTAATGTCGAGTCGATTCGAAAAGTTTCGAAATCTTTTGAACTTTTCTGATTGAGAAATATATTTTAATTGGTGTTATTTTCTTAAAAGCTTTTTCAATCACATATATTTGCTAAACAATATCCTTAACCACCGCCCAATTGTAAATACAAATGAAACAATTTTGCATAAATATTTCTTGGAAATGTACATTCCGACGCTTTGAGTGTTGATGAGCAGAATAATTTAAAATGCTTTACTTATTAAAACGTAATTATTATGGCTCGTTAGCTTCTCTTTTTGAGGCAAAGGCAAATGAATTAATTTTTGCAAATTAAAGAAAGAATATGCAGTGCAACTTTTCATCTTAAATATTTTATACGTCACAATAGATTGGTATGAAAGATTCACGTTGACGCTGGAGGAGACTGCATTCTGCTTTTCGACGCCTTTACTTTAGCAGTAGATTAGTAGCTTTGGAGGTCTATAGTTCTGACCAAAGACAATACTGAGACCACCAAATCCCGTTACTTAGCCTACAAGCTATATTTTTACGCAGTGGTCACGATTTGGTGCGGTAGTATTGTTATAAAGAAATTGGTAATGACAAATAATGTCACGAAACTTCAAAAATTCCGGCTCACCAACACACACCCAAAAAAGATGAGCCACTTCCGCTGTGGGCAAAGTTGGTGCCAGCGTTCATAGAATTTTATCCGTTTAATTTGAAATTGTTCGTTACGTGTGAATAATATATTTTTTTGGGAATAATTGTACATTTGCTTAAAGTATTTATCAAAAATTAACAATGTACATTGGTTGAGGGAAAATAAAAACATTTGAACAAATTTTCTTCATTATTTAAGAAAAATTTACACATGAAATAGATAGATAGATAGATAGATTTATTCAAAGTAATTCATTTGTAGTACAATAGATTAGATTAATTCTTCTTTTACAAATTTGAGTAGGCATACCTACCATAAAACTATAAAAATTAATAAAACAAAAGGAAACAATAATTTGAGTGAGTAAACCTTTATAAAGGGTTTTTCAATAAGAGCGCTACAAAAGTTTTTTGGAAAAAAAACGGTTTTGGATATCAATGAAATTCTTTATTCCTGTGAAAGTACGTTCAATGCCATTATGTATGGAACTCGATTTCTTTTGCATGGCCACCACGGGCACGCTTGCAGAAGTCCAGACGCTGAACCCAATTTTCGACGGTTTTCAAGCATAAATCGGCCGATACTGCTGCAATTTCACGTTGGATATTCGTACGAAGTTCATCAATCGTCGCTGGCTTGTTGGCATAGACCATAGACCTGACGTAGCCCCACAGGAAATAGTCTAACGGCGTCAAATCGCACGACCGAGGCGGCCAAGCGACTGGACCCTTTCGTGAGATAACACGTTCTCCAAACTTGGTTTCCAATAAATTGATTGTGACATTCGCTGTGTGGCTTGTGGCGCCGTCCTGTTGGAACCACATGTCCTCCAAGTCCATATCATCCAATTGGGGCCAAAAATATTCGGTAATCATTGAACGGTAGCGATTCCCATTCACAGTAACGTGCCGGTCTTGGTCATCACGGAAGAAGTACGGCCCAATGACGCCGCCGGCCCATAAACCACACCAAACCGTAATTTTTTCGGGATGCAATGATGACTCATGGAGTACGTGTGGATTGCTGCCTGACCAATACCGCATATTTTGTTTATTGACGAAGCCATTCAGCCAGAAATGAGCCTCATCGCTGAAGATGATTTTTCGATGAAAATCCGAATCATTTTCAAGTTGTTGCTCAGCCGAATTCACGAACATACGACGCTTCTGGTGGTCAAGCGGCTTCAGTTCTTGCGTCAATTTAATCTTGTAAGGATGTAGGCCAAGATCTTTTCGCAAAATTCGCCACAACGATGTCACAGAGATGCCCAACGCTTGAGAACGACGTGTGAGAGACACATTTGGGCTTTCTTCAACTGAAGCCTCAGCGGCAGCAATATTCTCGACACTCCGGCACTTCTTTGTCTCACTGGCACGGGAACATTTTGTACTGTGCCTGTGGATTACAATTTGTCCACTAGACGCTCAATTGTTGATCTGCTAGGACGATTATGACGACCATAAATTGGACGTAGCGCTCTTAATGTTGAGGCTACTGACACCGAATTTCGACTCGTTGTTGGCTCGTATATCTTTCCATCATTAAATGGAAAACCTTACTGAAGAGAAATGTCAAAAGAGCGGCAAGAAATTCGACATCGTTTGCTGTCCCTGTCGCTCTACTTTTGTAGCGTCCCTGTTGAAAAATCGTTTATATTAAAAAAAAAAAATAGAAAAGAAAATCAAAATTTAGGTATTTAATCATGAATTATTTTGAAACTAAAGCAAGCACTTTGTGGCCATTAAAGGACCAGTGATAAGTGTGCAGTAAAATTACTTTTTCGAAGAGACTACCAGCAAAAGGCAAATAGCAAGATAACTAATATTTTGAACCACAATGATTTGAGAAGACAACAATAATTATCAGAGAGGCAAGACAAAATTATGGGACAAATAGGTTACAGAAAGCAATGAAAATTAAACGAGAAAACAAAAAAAGCGTACCTATGTGATCAGGACACAACGTTAAGTAATGTTTCTACTTCGGATCAGGAAAGAAGCCATTCTTTTAGTGCTTTTAAAAATCTGTATGGCTGTGTAACCAATGTGCATATATTAGACGGCAGTTTATTAAATATAAATGGTGCAACATTTGAGAGAAAACGTCTACAGTGCTCTTTTCTTACAAATGGGACTACAGCAGTGGTCAAATGGGACTACAGCAGTGGTCATGTTTCTATGTAAATATACTTCATTTATTCGTTAATATGTCCACTTCATAGAAAAAATATTTTTAAAAGTTTGTAAATATACAGATATCTGAGAGGTAATATTGTTAAGGATTGAAACAACAGAAGTGATGGTTCGTACCTATTTCTATTTTATATCACTCTAACAATCTTTTTATGTGCGCCAATTAGAGGTTTCAGACTAGTCACATATGCTCTACCCCAACATGCAAGTCCATAATCATGTCTAGATTGGACTAACCCATAGTATATTATCAATAGTAAATTGCGTGGAACCAATTTGCGCAAATAATAGAGTTTACTTATTGAAACGTAGAGCAGATGTTTAATGCTTTTGATATGTGCTTTCCAGTTAATAAAGGGTTTTCCAATAAGAGGTGTTATTTTGGTATTCAAAGAAAAATGCCATTTCTTCAGATAAATGATCGGATGTTTATTTCATAATAAAGAGGAAGGTATGCCGTTAATAACGAAAAACAACATCAGCCAAATGGCCACCACGAGCACGCATAAATCGCAAAGTGGCTGCCCTATGTCCTCGATAGCCTCACGAATTTTATCTTTGAGGTCTTGTGCTGTGCTGTTGGCGTAGACCTTATCTTTCACGTGGCGCTAAAGGTAGAAGTCTCAAGGTGTTAAATCACAAGATCTCGGTGGCCAGTTGTATCACCTCTTCGAGAGATAACACGGTCCGGAAACTCAGCAAAATCAAATCAAAAAATCAGCAAAGACACGACGTTGTTGATGATCGGCCGGCTTGAGTTCTTATGTTAGCTGAACTTTATAAGCCTTAAGACCTAAGTCTTTATGCGAAATACGGTGTAATGACTTTTGTGGAATGCCCAATTCCAAAGAACGACGAGGAATGGACAAACCTGGGTTTTCTTCAACACTTTGGGCTACAGCAGCAATATTCTCAGTTGTTCTTGAGCGACGTGCACGGGTTTTATTCTTCACATCACTAACTTGTCCCAACAGCTCGACTTTTTCCACCAATTTCTGTATTGCGGTCCGACAAGTTGCTTCACGACGACCAAAAAATGCTTTAGTTTTGCGAACTGTGACTGCAAGATTTTCACCATTTTGTGCAGTGAATTTTAATAATTTCAATGCGTTGTTGAAGCGTGTATCGTTCCATTTTTAGTAATGGCGTTGTTTCTACTTGTCAAATGTCAAAGAATAAAAGCTTCAAAAGTGACAGCTACCGCAATAGCGGGTCATTCACAATAGCACCTGTTATTGGAAAACCCTTTATTAGAATCCAATAGAACTCCTAAATATCAGAATTCTTGTACGAACTGCAGTTGAAAACAATTATTTGTTGAGCAATTAGCCCTATTACAAGTAGAAAGGTGGTAATTCAGATCCATAATTGCATTATTCGAGGTTAGTGTGAAATACATGGCTTTGGATTTTTTGCTAAGCATCATCTTATGCAAATCAAACCACTTGCTGAGAAAATTTAAATCCTGCACTATTAGTGATCTTAAAACATCCAATGAAGAGAATCGGTCCAAGGACAGAGCCTTGAGGTACACCCACATAAGGGCACACTACATCGTCACTTAAAACTCCATTTATCTTTGTACGCTGCCTCCTATTAAGTAAAAATCGAAGTTAATGATATCCAAAAGCGGAAAATACACAACCATGTTTGTCCTAATATGTTTCTAGTATATAGAACATCAACTTTAGATAGTTTTACTAACCAAACAAATCAAATTATTCGCCTTTTAACAATTTATAATAACTAGCCAATGGCATTCAGTTATGTAAAAATGTGGTATTCCCGAACTCTTTCACATTTCCCCACGGTTGCCGAGGTTGGCAGCATTTATTTTTGAATTTTTTGTATGTTTTTGCATGTCACACGGATTCTTTTTTGACATAACACCGATAGGAAAACAAAATGGCGAATTTGAAAAAAAGCTGAGGGGGCCAGCGGCAAGAGGATTGTGAGTTGGGAGTCTCAGTATGGTTTGTCTATGGTTAGTATGCTGGACTACTTGGGCGAGTGGTCAATTTGTAAAAATGATAGTATATGAATAACGAACACAATATACCTCCCCTTCTTTCTACCAAGCGAAATACGCCGTACGGCACACGCACACATAGGCCGCATGCCACATCACATATTCTTAAATTCTTGCGATTTGCGCCCCAAAAAAAAACAAAATCTACTGAAATTCATGTGTTTTTCCACGCACGCACAACACACATATACGTACTCCGATTTCAACCAAACTTCATAAAAACCATATCTAGAGCAATACCAAAGATGTGTGAAAGTTTGGTTATAATCGGTAAATGCGTTCAGGCGTGAATCGGCGTCAAACGAACACAATTTTAAGGCTCAATTTTTATATACAAATATAGACTCTGATACTTTACCGTCAGCTAGAGATCCTGGCATTAAATTTAATGGATCCTCCTTCCACAGACTTTTGGACACTATGTTTGCAGCTATTGTCACCCATTTTAGCGTTCCCAAAATACCTTGTTGGACGACAGTGGTTGCAAGGTTTAGCTTTTACTCCTTTATATGAGTCTCCGAAGATTTGTCCCTCTTCGCAGCCTTTTTGACTGCCTCTCTTTGGAATCTACTTTTACCGTTCTTTTGCTTGCTACATTTATGCTGATCAGTCAATAATCGAGCACCTCTATCACAAAATTTAACTAGCATTTTCTGAAAACTACTCTTGCTTGACAGCTTTCAAAAAGTGCGAGCTCTAAAGTCGAAATTTCGTAGGAATAACGACTAACGAGTGCAACATAGCCTGCGACCTTTTAACCGATTTTCAAAAATTCTTTATCGTTTTTCTACCTCAATTAATATGTCACAGAACAGCTAGAATCGAAAGTGCTTATGCTTTACGACACTAGCTGGACTTGTAAGAATTTCTTGACTTAAATCTTGTTGGTCAGCCGGCCGACTTACTCAAGTGGATGAATTAATTTACGTGTCTTTTTTCGAAGTGAAAATATATTCCACCTACAGACACTTTATGCTCCTCATTAGCATTTCAAATACCTAACCCTTCAAATGCTCTTTCAACTTTTCACCCTCACTCAACTGCACTCCTTCTATTCAATTTCCAACTGAACAACTATCTAACTACACTTACTTACACCAACAAAACTAAACACCAGCCGCTGCAGCAACTACTGCTGGTCCGGGATCTTCTAGCAGCTTTTCCCTTCTTATCCAGGATTTATTAACTTCTCCGACAACTTGACATAAATACCCAAAACATTTGACACCATATCAGATAGCAATGTCTTATTATAGCTCAGAAAAGAACTTACTTCTGAAGCGAAAACGAAGAGCAAAACTACTAGATACATGCATCGTTCGTATATGCGAAGAAAGGACACTGCAGAGGAGTCAGTCATCCACACGCGCCGCCCGAGACGCAATTAACATTTTGTCAAAATTGAACATTGCTCTGTAATTTGAAGTTAATAGCTGCGAGCGAAAATTGTCGCTTATCATTCGAACCACCGACCGTCGGAATAGGATGACACACTCTTCTGTCACTGTTGGCTAACCGGCGTGGCGGCGAGCAACACGTTAATTGAAGACCATTTTGCACACCCACTAAACACTTAATGCCAAGTTGATGTTCATCTTTTAACTTTCAGCCCATCTAACCGTCAAGCCTTTCGCCATTGAATAGAAGTGACTGAATCTAATTGCGAAATGTCCTGCTTGATAAAAAGCGTGAGTGATAAATCACAAAATGAAAAAAACCAACACCATTTCATTATGAAACAAATTAAAGGCTACAACCCCAAACGTTTCCACTCAATTTAACACAGGTACATGCAAAGGGAGGATGTGGTTGTGTTATACACCTGAGGGACATTTAATCGAAAATGTCCTCTTAATTTGCATATCCGACGTTGAAAAAAGCATTATTTTTTTGTGTCAATTCCAAGAAAGGACAATTATTATCTCTTCACATGAGTGTATGTTGCTGGAGATACAAACTCATTTCGAACATCCTCCGCAACATGCTGTTGCTGTTTTTTTTTTTTTTGGGACGCATGCTCCCCATGGCATGAGGATTTCCATAAAAACAACTGTAGATCCTCTTCAATCCAGAGTTGTACACACGCCGTTAGCCTGTTGCGTTCCCAAGGAGCAACACAGTCCATACCACCGCAGTCATTTCGCAGATTTTGTCGAAATTTATCGTACATCTCGGACCGAACGAAGGATAATATCCTGCAGAGTTCTACGCGTTTGATACACATTACATCCACCTTGTCGGTCTTGTGTCTTCTCAATCAAAGTACAAAGTGAACGTGTTGCTTTTCGGGTGTTAGTTGAATTTGTTACCTCGCCACGGGAGGTCAATACGGTGTTTGTGATTCGAATTACGAATACAGTTGTAGTTTCTCCAGAAGAACAATAAATATATTTCGGCAACGAAAATCCCTTTCCGGTTGTTTTAGAATTCAATTTCGGTCACGAGAATCGCTATTCGGGTAGAAAATCAAAAGGAGTGCTTAAATAGAAAAGCCCAATAAACAACGAGCTTAAGTTTTACGAAAATAAATTCCAGTTTCTGTGTTTTTGACCCATTTGAAACCGTTGCAAATTGGTAATTGAAATTTATTTATAATTTTTGTTCAAACTTCAGTGTCTGTGGTTGGTTATCGATGGTCGTTGATGAAATTTGAAATTATCTTAAATGCGTGTACGGTAACAAGTTTATGAATAAAAGGATACGTACAAGGACAGTTCTTGGGCGATAAGTACCTGCAATGATTATTATTTTTGAATTTTTATATATATTTCTTGAAAGTTTTTTTTCAAGTTCTTCTCTGCACGATGCATAGATTTAAAATTTAAATATCTAACCTTTAACTTTTGTAATGTCAAAAAATACGGTTTAGAAATTGTATAGTCTGTCATTAAAAAATAAATTAAGCTCAGGTTTATTGGGAAAAGTCATAAAAAAATATTCGTTAAAGTTCTGCTTTTGAATAAATATTTTTGTAATATCAAAAATAGTTTATAAAGATTCTTTGTCTAGTCTGTCATTAAAAAATAAACTGAGCTCAGGTTTATTGGGAAAAGTCATCAAAAAATATTCGTTAAAGTTCTGCTTTTGAATAAATATTTTTGTAATATCAAAAATAGTTTATAGAGATTCTTTGTCTAGTCTGTCATTAAAAAATAAACTGAGCTCAGGTTTATTGGGAAAAGTCATCAAAAAATATTCGTTAAAGTTATGCTTTCGAATAAATATTTTTGTGATATCAAAAATAGTTTATAAAGATTCTTTGTCTAATCTGTCATTAAAAAATAAACTGAGCTCAGGTTTATTGGGAAAAGTCATCAAAAAATATTCGTTAAAGTTATGCTTTCGAATAAATATTTTTGTAATATCAAAAATAATTTATAAAGATTCTTATGCCGAAAAAAAAAGAAGTTTGATTCTCCCACTGTTTTTTTATCACCTTTGCCAATGCAGCACTGGGTTCTTTTGAATTTACCGGTGGAAACAGAAGCAAGAAGTACGATAAAAAGTAATTTCAAAAATATCACCTTTTGAAATTTTAATCACTGTTTCGACTGTCGCGTTAAGATTGAAATACATGACAATAACCACTTATGTATTAAAATTATGAAGCTTATTAATTTTAACTTCAAAAATACTCATACTAAAGCTCACAATTGCGATATTTATATGAAAAAAAGGCCACCGTGAACAACTAAAATTACCAATAATCTTTGATTAAATTTACACTTTTCCCTTTTTTTCATTTTGAATTATTCTAAAGTATGCTACGACGAGATTTAAAATGCAAATTTCAATAAACAGAATTCAAAATTAATGTTGCACATCTTTTACCGCCTTATTTAATCCACCCAATGGCTATAATTTTAAATAATAAGAACAACATCAGAAACACTCGGGCTTGTAAAGTCAATATTATGACGTTAAATTTGGTAGGTCCTCGTAAGACTGCTCTAGACCCAAATTTTCGGATACCACCTACCGGGAACGTCCAACATCCGAGAGCAATACTGTCATAGAAAAGCTTCTTAATTCAACCGTTCGGACACGTCATAAAATTGTCAATCCTTCCACCGCTCTCAAAAAGAAAAACCCACTCCAAACAAATGGTGGTGGGAATCTAGGTGTATGCCAACAATTTATTTATTTAAAGTCTGTTCCCATATGAGATGAGTTAAACAGAATTGTTTAACTTTCGGGTATCTTACGAAATTTTTGGTTATTCCTTTACAGAATATGGAGCTTCGTATAAGCGGGAAAAACTAAACTTTCCATATGAAATTCACGATATTCAATTCTCAGAATACAAATTACCATATGTTACTGTTGATCAAATTTCAAAGTCTGTGTCAATTAAAGTAAACTAACTGACGATGATGTACGTGTTCTCAGAAAAGCCACTTTAGCATTTTTAATGACCTAGCATTTGTAAAGTCTTGAAAAGTGCCAAATGTTTTTTTTCACAATTTCGTAAAATTTTTAAAATTTTTCCTTTATTGAAATGTCGGTCAAATCAACTTAAAAGTAACATGCGAAGCTAAATTGCAATTTGTTAGGTTTGTGGCATGTGAAAAATTTAATGTCTCATCTGTCATGTTTGGTGTCGGTTAAGTCTTCCAATTTACACTGCGCAGTTTATTCACCAATCCTATAGGATATTATTTTCGAAAAAAAAGCTTGTTCTTATAATAAGCCAATGAGTATATGAAAGAAGCTGCCTGCGGTTATGACATTATTACATTTCGATTAGATTCAAACAAAAGGGCACAAACTTTTTAAAATTCTCAAAACTCTATTCTCTAAAGATAAAAATATTCCAATTCCTTGGTTTTATCTCAACTTATAAAATGGAATTCGATTTTAACTTCCTAACAAAAGCTGCCAGAGGTTGCTTCCCAAACGTTGTTATTCCTCGATTTTCCACATTTAAATTCACAAGTTCTGGAGCTTGATATTCAAGTATAATCTTTTAGCTTTTCTTAAACTTTCTGTTGTAAAAGTATAAATCCATGTTAATGAAATTTCTAAAGGATTGCTTAAAACCTAGCACAAAGAATTACCTTCTTGAATAAGAATTCTGAGATCCGCTCTGAAGAAATTAAAAAGGAACTGGTATGGTTTGTCTTATCTTTACAGTTCCCTCTTTCCCAAAACAGAATGCAAAATCAAAAACGGGTTTTTATACAGAAGCGGTTTTACTTTTTTAAATTTGTTTCTCACCGCTTTAAATTATTATTAAAGCATTTAAACAATTTTTCTACTTAACATTTCTTTTTTATGAAGCTGTACATAGACAATTTATCATTTTTTTATTTGCGATTTTAAAATTCTGGCAACGCTGCGTGTTCTTTGCTTAAATCTATCCAAATTCCTCTTTTCCGTGCTAGGAATACAAACAATAAAAAATACGAAACCTCTTAAGAGCACGACTTTACAAAATGATCGGCCCTCTTTTTAAAATATCACCAAGTACAATGTAATTAAGAAAATGTTGATGACAGCGGCAACTGGTGCCATGAAATAAATTCCATTGCAATAGAGTCCAAAACAAATTAATGGCTTTTATTGCAATTTTAAGAGTGAGATTTTGGACATAATTGCATTAGACGTTATTTATTTAATGGCAGTATGGCAACTACTACTAGAATTTCTTAATTCTCCCAACCCAACACGAGTTTTAAAGTGCCAATTAAATTTCCGAATCGGCACATTAATAACGCAAATTAAAAATGTTAGTCCCTCAAAAGGCAAGACTATAAAATATTGAATATCTTTAGAAAACAATCAGGGAAATTTTAAAAGCTGACATTTTTACTGGACCCCGATCATGAACGGATTGTCTTATTCCTAGAATAGAAAAAGGGTGAAAGGTTTGATATTATTTAACCTTTCACCCTTTTCAGATTAAACGATTGTGGTTTAGCGTTAAGCTATACTTCTGTGTGGTGAATTTTAATTCATATTTAAATTGATTGACTCGCATCTTAGTGGCAGTGATTTTTTTGATGGCCACCTTACTAAGAGTGGGTTTAAGAAAAAACATTGTTCGTTTTTTACTGAAAGCTATAAGAGAGTAACCGTTTTATATCCCCATAATTTTTTATACAAATTGAGGAGGGTTAACTTCCACCTTCTCTTCCAAATTAAAAATTTTGGGAATTCAACTCAAGAACGTAACGGAATATGCAGTGCTTATGAATATGAAGTTTACATTTTTAGGAACTCGGATAAATATAAAATGAAGGCAACTTTTACGAGGAATTTTTCCGTAAATTATTAAATAATAAAGAAGTATTTAATATAGGTATACATTACTATCAGGGATGGGACTTCTACCACTTAAAAAATATTTTTACAACTTTTAACACTTCGGAAATTCTACTAACCTGAACTCGAAATCTACCACCTTTTACTCATCGCTATTCGCTAATAATATTTGTTTTCCATCATTTGAATTGAAAATTGTACCTATACCTACTCGCCTTACTTTTACCCATACACACTCCACTCAGCTATCAGTATTTTTCTATTTTTCTCTAATAATTGCATCAGCAAAAACTTCCAGTCCACTACACCATTTAAAATACGCTAATATTTAATTTTTTAACTGTATTTGTGCGAGGGTGTTTTCCTATTGACTTGACTTTTTGTGTTTAATGAATTGAATCTACGACTTTTTTTCTGTAGTTAATTTTTATATGGATGCGTTTGCCTCACAAACTTTTAATTTTTAAATAATATCAAGAGCTTTAGAAATTGAAAAAGCGTACATTCTTGGTTCCTACAACAAATAAAGAGGAACATTTAATTTAAGATGATCTTCTGGGGAACGGGGAAGATTTTAAATGCCCGGAGTTATTGGTAAAATATGCTTCAAAATATAAATTCACACACGGTTGCCATACGAAGCAATAATTTTGTTTGTGTCATTTTTAAAGATTATTTAAATTAATAATAAGAAATGACTGATTTATGCTTATTTTATTTCCCTTTTTTTTTATTTTTATTATTATTACTTTTTAATTGGTATAAATAAATGAACTATTTACCATGACAAATTTTATTTTCTACCACTTTTCTACCACCTTTTTTTTAAGGCTATCTACCACAATTTCGCTTTTCTCAAGTCCCATCATTGATTACTATACAAAGAAATATACACATATACTCGTTTGTGCGTTTCCTGCGATGAAGTGTTAAGCGGAACGAAGGCAACTTCCCTGTCTTTACATTTGAGTTCTAAGATTACAAACTCAGTATACTTCCCAGTTTTTTCTGCAAAGCCAGGGATTTAAAATAACATTCTTGATTTGTACTTAGGTATATATTTTATAAGAAAAGTATTTGTTAAATGAGAAATTAATATAAAGTGAGCTCGAAATACTTGATTTTCAAAAACACCAACAAAAATAAATTAATTAATGACTTTATAACAAAACCGTACATACAAAAAAAAATTAAGTTCACAGTTCAGCCTATTGGCTCTTCAGGCTTAATGCTATGATTTGGCACATTATTTCTGCTTAAAATCTTCCTCTGAACTTAAGATTCATTTAATAGTTTTTTGTTTCTATTACCTAAAGCAAAGCCAGTTTCGACATCGACTTTATTAGTCTCTGATAGTAAAAGACTCTTTCAGCATTTGCTTACGAATAATGGCATGAATATGGCGTAAAAAGAACGGATTGAGCAATTTTATAAATATATCACACATCAACACTTTACATTCATTTTGTATTAAATATGTTTCAGACCAAAAGTCCGAAATTGTGTAGTTTTTGATTTGCTGATTTTTTTTTGCAGTTTGTAAGTGAAAATATCCCTTTTTTCATTGGAAAAAAGTTCAAGCATGGGATGTTCTCATGTCTTCAAAAAAAATATTTAAAGCTCTTGTACATTTGCTATAGTATTTAATGCACCTTTATTATTTAATTGGTTTCTTAACGAAAGCGTTTCTGCTAAATCGCCACACTTTACATCTTACAGGGAAATATATTTCTCTTTTAAATTAAAATGTCTCGCCCATCGATAATTTTTTTTTGACATAAAGTTTTGTTAAACTATTATTATTAAACCAATAAAATCTATTTTTTCTCTTGAAATATAAGTTTCGAAGTCTGCCAAATTGTAATTGACGAATCTCAAGTGAATATAAGGTTAGGACAATAAAGTAATTTTAATTTACCTATATGAAATATCAATTTTGGAAACATTTATTTATAATAATAGCGTGATGCTCAGTTCCGAAATAAACAGTTTTGATAAGCGGTGAAAATTCATAACTCCTTCTATTTCTGTTAGTGTGAGAAACATATCCTAGCATTTTTTAATATTTAATATCTTAATCACTATTGCTGGATCTTTGCAACCAGTAGAATCAGTACTGTCATCAACTGCTAACGAAAAGTTTCAGTTTTTATTGGCATCGCCACGTGAACAGTTTTTCCAGTTGACTTTATGGAGCGGTAGCGGAAGAATACCAACACCGACCAATTTAATTTTGCATTCAGTTCATCTAGTCCTGACCAATCGTTGAATAGTCGGCTTAAGATATCTAACTAGATTTTTTAATGTAACCAAAGTTAATTCACTGCCCGAAAGAGAATACAAAATGTCACATTTGGCAAAATAAAAATGTTCAAGTCTTGAAAATCCTTTCTTAAAGTAAAGTTTCTTTTACAAAAGTACTATAAAGGAATTTTGGTTTTTGCTATTTATGATGTACTAGGTTTAGAAGGTTTATTTTAGATCGAAGAACGTAGTAAAGAAACATAAGACATTCAAATTAATTTCTTAACCGCCTAGTAACAAATCGATTTTACGCTGAAATGTTAAAAATCGAATGCAACGGACAATTTAAAGATCCAAGTTAAATAGCTGTGGAGAGATTTTACTATCGCCGCCTAAAACGCAGTTTTTGGAGCAGTTTTTTTCACTCGAATTTCGTACACCTCCTCGAATTTTCACGTGGAAAGTTCATTTTGACATTTCGCGGTGAAAAAATTGTATGAAAAATTTCATTTCACGTGAATTGCGTACTAGTCTTTTATTTTAACTTCTTTTCCAGTGATAATGGTGCAGCTCATTTTTCATTTTAATTGCATGCATTTTTAAAATGTCATTGATTAAAAGACTCTAGTAAAAAACAGCCTGATTAGTGATTCTAACTTGCTGTATTGTTCTACTAACTTCATTCAGCACTGACAGTTAGGACGGTTCAGCGAGTAGAAATTCAGCTAAGGAAATAGCGTTAAAGCATCTGATAACAAAAATGTAAATATGGCGACGCGGCTTAATCTACTGATTTGAATATAATATCAAGGACTCTATAAAGTGTAATGACAGCTAATACACGGTGACAGAAGTCTCATCTTCAGCAGAATTGTCACTTACGATTTAACGTAGTTGGTGGAATTTAGGGAGTAATGAAAGGTATTAATAAGAGTACCTTAGTTAGACTCGCGTTACACAATTGTGAAGAACAGTGTATCGAAAAGCTGCATATGACTCAAAATCGTGTCAAACATCTGACCCTGTGACCAGTGCCGGCTCCAGCCAAACTAGCGCCCTGTGCAAGGTTTACAGAAAGCGCCCTTTTTTCATATTTGCACACATGCATAAGTCTTTTCCGAATCACCCAGAAGGTAGACTTTCAATGCGTTTTTTCATTGCGGTATTTTTCGTTTTGAGATCTTTGAACTAGATTCTCTTTTAAAATGTAAGTGGATGTGCCAGGAATATACCTACATGAACAGGGTGGAATATTTTGAGATTATGTATGCAAGAAGTGAACTTGCATAGGCCTAGTGGGATTTTTTATTTTCCGATATTTTGAGTTAGATTCTTCTTGAAGTTGCAACATTGCAAGTGATGTGAGTTAATGTGCAAGAAATAATTCAGCACAGGTGTGATGGAGGTTGTTATTTTGGGCTTATTCGAACAAGATTTTTGCTTAATCCATATAAATAAATGGCAGTATTTCTTCGCGCAAGACAAAATTATTTGTTCTTTCCTAGCAATGCGCCCCCAGAACTTGGCGGGCTGTGCATTAGCACATCTTGCACATATGCAATATGTTGGTCCGGCCCTGCCTGTGAATCATGGGCTAGAATAAATTGATTTTTCATTAATGGAAACCTTTTCAAGACTCTGAAACGAAGAGTTTGTTTTTATAATATTTGCCTGTCACTCTACTCCCTTACAAATTAACTTATATACTGAATATTTCTTTATTTTGAAGCCTATTCAATATAGCTAGCGTATAAAATCAAAAGCATAAAATTTTTCTATGAAATCAATTCCCAAAATCAAAAATTACCCCTAACATAGATACGTCCTCCTTCATGTCTATGAATTATTTGATTTTGGTTAAATTGTGTACTGTATGTATTAGTGTGCCTCTGCTGTTATATACAATCAACATATTGTATTTGATTCACTTTCGCAGTTACCATAAGCAATCAATTATTTGTCAATAAATTACATTGGTTTTGCTTCAATCCGTCTCGACTTCAAAAGAACCTCATTAATTAAACGATTTCAAACTGAACACAAATTAATTACTTGTCCCAAATATCTGATTAATATATATTTAAAAGGAAAACAATTAGTTAAGCGCAAAGGCATGGGAAATCTTCATTTGGAAATAAGTTGAATATTATTGATACCGTTTCCGATATACATATTTGATAAGTTCGTGTTAGTTACTCGTATTTTGGAGTAGCATCGAGGTTGGGGCTCTCATATTTTCAAACCCTGATGTTATCTACCTTAAAAATGAAATAATTTTCTAAATGCCAATCAACTTCAATGAGAGTAGAATGCAAATGACAGTTGGCTTCTAGCGATGTTAAACACCATTATAAATGTTACCTTTGATCTTCTCCTGAACGAAAATAAATCTAAAATCATTCAATTTGCAATCAGTAACTTGAAATTGGCTGCTTTAAAGTTCACCCCAGAAATCGCCTAAACGACCGAATAATTTACCTTGATTGGAGAAGTGGGTCGTGCTTTATTTAGTTGAATATTGGGTATCTTAAAGCATTTTTGTGCATCATTATCGGTACAGTTGATTGGGCGGTTTTTATGGTGCCACTTTGATGTAACCATTAAACGAAAATAATAAGGAGGTTATTTATGATGAACTAATGCATAATTCAAGGGCATTCTTATTAGTATTCATATCCAGCTTAGACTCACGAAATAACACTGGCGATAGTTTCTTTTGTTCATTAGCTATTGTGACAGCGCCTTACTATTAATCATTTTTAACCTTTACACTAGTCATTTCCCTTCTCTAGTGCATGTCTTTAATTTTGTCATTACCACTGGTGTCTACACAAAACAATGGAAAACTGCAAAAATAATACCCATTCAAAAAAGTGGTTATAATAAAGATTTCCGGCCGATTTCCATATTATCTTATTTTTCTAAGATATTTGAGATGATACTGCAAAGACAAATAAATTCGCACATTCTCACAAACAACTTGCTCACCCCAATGCAATCCGGTTTTAGAAAAACTCACAGTTGCACAACAGCGATTATAAAAGTGGTGGATGATATTAGAGAATCGCTAGACGAAAACAAAGTGACTTTCTTAGTGCTTCTTGACTTTTCGAAAGCCTTTGATTCCGTTGATCATACTATTCTGTGCAACAAATTGACAATGCTATTTGGCTTCTCAAATTCCGCTGTCACTCTAATGTCTTCATATCTCCAGTCTCGAAAACAAGCTGTATCAATGGGTCATTGTTTATCTGACTTCGTTTGTAACAGTAGAGGAGTCCCGCAGGGCTCGATTCTTGGACCTCTCCTTTTCTCACTCTATGTAAATGAAATTCCCTCAATAATATCAGCATCATTATCAGTCCATATGTATGCTGACGACGTCTAGCTGTATCAAAGATGCCCTCTTGGAATGATAAAAGACTGCGCAAACTCTATCAATAGTGATCTTGGGAGGATTTCCGCTTGGTCAGAGAAGAACGGACTCTTTCTAAACCCTCTAAAATCGAAATGTCTTGTAATAAGTAAAAAGCCGTTAGATATCTCCTACTTTCCTGATATAATGCTTAGTGGCTCCACAATTGAATATGTTGAAAGTAGCAGAAACTTGGGAATGGTGTTCAATAGAAGGTTAACATTGGATAATCACATCAATGCGACTGTTGGCAAAGTGTACGGTATGTTACGTCAGCTGTGGATGTCACATAATTGTACTCCCCTAAAAACACGCATATTGCTAGCAAAAACTCTCATTACTCCCATTCTTAGTCATGGGTGCGAAATTGTTTGCTGTTATAATGGTGATGCGAATAGCAGGAGAAAACTAAATGTTGCATTTAACAATACCGCGCGTTATGTTTTTAATCTTAAACGTTTTGATCGGGTCTCTAGCTACGCGAAATCGCTTTATAACATGTGCTTTGACCACCTACTTCGTTACAGATCCCTAGTTTTGCTATCTAATGTGATTCAAACTAATCAGCCTAGTTATCTCTTTAACAAGTTGAGTTTTAGTTCGTCAAATAGATCCTTTCAGCTTACACATCCGCGGTTCTCTTGCCTTACATCCGAACGACAGTTTTTTGTTAACTCCATCCGTTTATGGAATTCCTTGCCACGGCATGTTAGAAGGTCAGGCGGCACTGGGCGGTTCCGGACCGAGCTTAAGTCTTTTTTCCAGAATCAATCCTTTTAAATTCTGTCGGACTTATAATGGAGATGTATGATTAAGTTTAATTGTTAAATTCTTTTCTTTTAGGATTAAGTTTAATTGTTGAATTCTTTTCTTTTATTTTCTTTTTTTTTTCCCTCTCATAAAGATGTTTATTCTGTGGCTTGTTTCATAATTCTTAATTGAAAATTATAATCTTAACTATTTCATAAGACTCTTTTGAAAATAAAAAAAAATAAAATATTTTGTAGGTCACAATATGCAATTTTGTATGGAAAATTCGCTGCTGTGAGTTAGAAAAAATTTGCCTGGACACTAAAAATGATTATTAGTATGGGGGACAATTTCTAATCTCAAATTGGTTTTAGCTTGTAAGTTACAATAGTTAGTGTTGTATGAAAAATATCACTTGCGAGATTGTAGAATTCTAGTTGATACGAGTCTCACAAGTAGGTCACAATAGTAGAATTTTATTGAAATCATAGGTAGTCAATGAAAGTTACTAGTACGGCGCGAAAAGTTCTAAATGTTTGGCCAGCAAAAAATGCAATGACCAAAATGTGACTGGCACAAATAAAAGGTGTGTATGATGTATGTAAACAAAAGAGCGTTTCGTTGAATTAATTGTCGGCAATGATTGACTTAAGGCCACTCCTTGAAAAAGTTTCACTTTCAAGTTACGTATCTGTATAGGTAAAGGGTGATTTTTTAAGAGGTTTAGAACTTTTTAAAAAAAAAAAACACAAAAAATTCGAAAAAATGAATGAAATATTTATTTGAATCGATAGTTTGAACCTTGCAATTTAATGTTTAAAGATAATTTCATGCAAATGTTGACCGCGGCTGCGTCTCAGGTAGCCCATCCGCTGAGTCCAATTTTGGCATACTCTTTCACACATATCGGCCGGTATCTCACGAATGGATGCATGGATGTTGGCTTCCAGTGCGTCAATCGAAGCGGGCTTGTCCCTATACACATTAGCCTTGGCATACCCCCACAAAAAATAATCTAATGGTGTCAAATCGCACGATCTAGGCGGCCAATTGACCGGCCCGAAACGTGAAATTAACTGTTCACCAAACTCGCCTCGCAATTGCGCCATTGTTTCGCGTGCTGTGTGGCATGTGGCACCGTCTTGTTGAAACCACATATCATGCAAGTCAAGAACTTCCATTTCGGGCAAAAAAAAGTTTGTTATCATCGCTCGGTAGCGTTCACCATTGACAGTAACGCTGCGATTCGCCTCATCTTTGAAGAAATATGGCCCAATAATGCCGCCGGCCCATAAACCGCACCAAACAGTGGCTTTTTCGGGATGCATTGGTAGCTGTTGCAATGCTTCTGGCTGATCTTCACTCCAAATGCGGCAATTTTGCTTATTTACGTACCCATTCAACCAAAAATGAGCCTCATCGCTGAACACAATTTTTCGATAAAAAAGCGGATCCTCGGCCAGCTTTCCAAGAGCCCATTCACCAAAAATTCGGCGTTGTGGTAGGTCGACTGGCTTTAGTTCTTGCACCAGCTGTATCTTAAAAGGCTTTACGCCCAAAACCTTCCGCAAAATTTTCCACGTAGTGCTGTAACAAAGGCCTAGCTGCTGGGAACGGCGCCGAATCGACATTTCGCGGTCTTCTGTCACACTAGCTGATACGGCCGCAATATTTTCTTCACTACGCACAGTACGTAAACGTGTTGGTGGTTTAATGTCCAACAAAGTAAATTTGGTGCGAAATTTGGTCACAATCTTCCGAATAGACTGCTCAGAAGGTCGAGAATGCCGATCATAAAATGGAAGCAGCGCGCGATGAACATTTCGAACCGAGCACGAATTTTGATAGTAAAATTCAATAATTTGCAAGCGTTGTTCATTTGTAAGACGATCCATGGTTAAATTGCAAACCAAACTGAAGCTGTTTGACAGTGACACAAGGTACTAAACACACGTCAGCTGTCAAAACCAGTGTTGCCAAAACCAAACCAGCTAAAAAATCACCCTTTATAACTGTATATAGCTGTGACTTCTGCATATCAATGGACATAGCAGACTATGTCTGGGATGGTTATTATGAAATATTCGAAACACCTATATCCTCTATACACTGAAACACAAGTTGTTGCCCGTTGGTATATTTGGCTTTTCCACAGATAGCTACAAGTGAAAAGGAACTAATTGCTTGTCCGGTATTTATATTTACCTTCACCTAAAGTAATTGTTTGGCACCTATACTCATAAAGTCAAAGACGGCTTTCTTTTGTTGGTTGCTTGGGGCTGGTTGCCCCTACTCGACGCTGCTGAGAGGATGACATTCTTCTTACTCCTTGACAACTTTCACAATGATTAAGAGGTACCATGTGAATGGTTGATTTCAGTGTATACAATGTGAATCGAACTTCGAATATATATATTTATTCTTGAGTAAGTTTGTGAGTGACAGGACGTATTATAAGAAGAAAATTAAGTTTCTGTATGCTATCTAGCGACAAAGGAATATCCTGTATCCTGAATTCCATATTCATATTTGAGCTTTATACATCCTATACAAAGGTTCAGGTAACAGTTGAATAAATACAACTCAGGGCTCTCTCAATGTTCCTGTTACTGTTGTCGTTCTTTTTCTTCGTATATTGAAAGGAAATCGTAAAGAATAATATGTTTCAGTTTCTGTTTAAAATGCACTGAGATATTAAAAATGGTTTCCTCTATTGCAATATGGTAAATGTCGAAAAATTAACCAATAACATATGTGATTAGTGCAGTAACCTCTTGTGAATTTTAATTGATGGCAAGCTCATTAAAATTTGTCTTCAGAAAAGACGTTCTCGTTACAATTTGTGTGAAGACAATGCAAAAGAACGGCTGGTATGACATTCGCTTAGGAAGCCGGGTGGACAGAAGTTATGACTATCATCGCCTTGGTTTATCAAATCAATCTGCCTTATAGCGAGTTGATGGTTATCTTCGGTGTCTAACAGTGCGCACACATTGTACTAAACACATTGTTCTAAAAGGTTTCTATGTTCACCTATACATCCTTCAGAAGATGCTCTTGTAGAATTTTCAAATACTCCATTAACAATGTGATTAAATGTTCTCACTGCTAGCGAGAAAACTACTGGAAAAATTTCTATAAAACGTTTTCGTGCCTTAAGACTCCAAGAATGCCTTTCAGCACTGGCAATGCCTTTAACTTGCCAGTGCTGAAATAGTTCTTAATAAATACGAAAAAAAAAAAATTATGTATACAGTGGACGTCCATTATAACGAATATCCGATATAGGGAATTTTCGATATAACGAGAGCTTTTTAGATTTACATTAGTATCTCTATATTACGAATGGTGCCCACGATTTGCTATCCGATGTAACAAACGTAGAAATAAATTGGATTAAAAACCATGGAAGTATTTAAATGGCAGGAAAATCATCTATTCAATTTAACTTTAATTAAAAAGTGTTAAATAATACATTTTTAATGACTTCTTTTAAAAAAACAAACAAAAAAGTATAAGAAATTCGATCGATATAACGAACGCGCTCGATTTAACGCCGGGAAGGTATACTACTTTTATTTGCCGCCATTTTGGTAAACATTAGTCTTGACAGTTCATATTTGGCAGTCGTGAAGTAGACACGTGGCAAATTTATTATGGGAAAATATTCGATAAACCAACGTGTTTTAATCGTTAAAACATTTTATCAAAATCAATTATCGATTACTGTGACAATGACAAAGTTACGTGAAATTTTTGGGAGAAACAATGTGCCAACAAAACGCACTATTTATCGTGTAGTGAATGATTTCGAAGAAAGAGGGTCTGTAGGTGATAGGCCCAAGCACCTTTGCATCCATTAAAAGTTACAGTCTGGTGTGCAATTTGGTCAGGAGGAATCATTGGACTTTACTTCTTTGAAAATGAAAACGGCGTAACGGTAACTGTGAATGAGGAGCGATATCGTGATATGATTGAAAACTTGTTAACGCCACAACTTCATGCTTTGGGCTTCATTAGCATGTGGTATCAACAAGACGGTGCCACATCGCATACAGCCAGGATTACAATGGAATTACTGGGAGACCTCTTTCCACAACAAGTTATTTCAAGAAATGGTGATGTTGATTGGCCTCCACGGACGCCTGATTTGACTGCTTCGGACTTCTTTTTGTGGGGATATCTGAAAAGCAAGGTTTATGCAAACAATCCAGAAACGCTTGAGCAACTCAAACAAAATATTCGTGATGAAATTAATGAAATACGGCGTGAAATGTGTGAGAATGTGTGAGAATGTAATGAAAAATGTGCTCAAAAGGGTTCGCATTTGTGAGACTAACAGACGCGGACATTTACCTGATATTGTATTCCATACATAATTGCCGACATTAAATAAAACATTTATCAATATAAGATCCATTCTCTTCCATTTAATCAAAAATTATAAACAAACAAAGTAGTATACCTTCCCGGCGGAAACCCTGTATCATTCGTTATACTGGACATCCATTGTCCAGTTGTAAAGGGTGATTTTTTAAGAGGTTTAGAACTTTTTTTAAAAAAAAAAACACAAAAAATTCGAAAAAATGAATGAAATATTTATTTGAATCGATAGTTTGAACCTTGCAATTTAATGTTTAAAGATAATTTCATGCAAATGTTGACCGCGGCTACGTCTCAGGTAGCCCATCCGCTGAGTCCAATTTTGGCATACTCTTTCACACATATCGGCCGGTATCTCACGAATGAATGCATGGATGTTGGCTTCCAGTGCGTCAATCGAAGCGGGCTTGTCCCTATACACATTAGCCTTGGCATACCCCCACAAAAAATAATCTAATGGTGTCAAATCGCACGATCTAGGCGGCCAATTGACCGGCCCGAAACGTGAAATTAACTGTTCACCAAACTCGCCTCGCAATTGCGCCATTGTTTCGCGTGCTGTGTGGCATGTGGCACCGTCTTGTTGAAACCACATATCATGCAAGTCAAGAACTTCCATTTCGGGCAAAAAAAAGTTTGTTATCATCGCTCGGTAGCGTTCACCATTGACAGTAACGCTGCGATTCGCATCATCTTTGAAGAAATATGGCCCAATAATGCCGCCGGCCCATAAACCGCACCAAACAGTGGCTTTTTCGGGATGCATTGGTAGCTGTTGCAATGCTTCTGGCTGATCTTCACTCCAAATGCGGCAATTTTGCTTATTTACGTACCCATTCAACCAAAAATGAGCCTCATCGCTGAACACAATTTTTCGATAAAAAAGCGGATCCTCGGCCAGCTTTCCAAGAGCCCATTCACCAAAAATTCGGCGTTGTGGTAGGTCGACTGGCTTTAGTTCTTGCACCAGCTGTATCTTAAAAGGCTTTACGCCCAAAACCTTCCGCAAAATTTTCCACGTAGTGCTGTAACAAAGGCCTAGCTGCTGGGAACGGCGCCGAATCGACATTTCGCGGTCTTCTGTCACACTAGCTGATACGGCCGCAATATTTTCTTCACTACGCACAGTACGTAAACGTGTTGGTGGTTTAATGTCCAACAAAGTAAATTTGGTGCGAAATTTGGTCACAATCTTCCGAATAGACTGCTCAGATGGTCGAGAATGCCGATCATAAAATGGAAGCAGCGCGCGATGAACATTTCGAACCGAGCACGAATTTTGATAGTAAAATTCAATAATTTGCAAGCGTTGTTCATTTGTAAGACGATCCATGGTTAAATTGCAAACCAAACTGAAGCTGTTTGACAGTGACACAAGGTACTAAACACACGTCAGCTGTCAAAACCAGTGTTGCCAAAACCAAACCAGCTAAAAAATCACCCTTTATTTATATTAAAAAAAATATATATTTTGAGCTACTAATCAGCTTTGCTCTTCATCTAGTAGCTGAGCTAGTACAGACCAATGATCATACTTACTAAATTGAATGGGTATACCTTATAAAATCCAAAAATATCAGCAACGCTTTCAATTTTTTGAAAAAATGCGAAGAAATGGTGGTATGAATACAAAGTGGGCTTAACCAATAAGTAACCAAACACTAAACTCGAGTATAACTTATTTCAAACTTAACTTCACTTAAGTTTAGACTTTACATTTTCAACTACCAATAACCAAGTAAATACAAATTGTAACATAATACGACTTTATTAACAAATTAAAGAAGGCGACAAATCTAATACTAAATAGTAGTAGTAGTAAATATAATGACTTTATTAACATTTAAAAAAAACATTTATAATCTTTTACAAACAATGTCAACTAAGTCTTTTATGGTTTGGCTTATGGCCGTCTACCAGACTGACAATTTAGGTAATGACTTTAAACATGTACAATATATTTGTGTTCAAAAATCGCCTTCCAAGATACGCGTTCTGTAGCGACTTGCAGTTGTGGCATAGTTGTGTAAAACTTCCCACCCAAGACTACCGTTCAATATGTTAATAACCTCGTCCAAGTCCAGTAAAGTACGTCCGAAGTATCTTATACGGAAACCTCTTAAAATGGGGCATCTTCCGATGAAATGGTATACATCCTCTCTCTCCTTAAGGTTGCACAAGTCACATAAAATTGGAAGATCAGGTCGATGCGGGATAAAGTGTAGGTTTATTAATTCTCCTCTTAGCTTGAATATTGTGCTTATCATTTGCAGAGGATAGCGGTTAAGTAAGTAAGTAGAAGCTTTTTCAATGTGATTATAATTTAACCTACTATACACCAGCCTATGTTGCGATGAATGTGCTTCAGCTATAAACCTGTCGTACATGTTACTGTCCGCTTTTTTCAGGATGTCGGTAAATATGGGTTTCAGCATCGAAAGCTGCATTTCAGCTGAGATATTCAAGCTCACGCGGTAACTAGCTGCTAACGCCTCCCACTTTTGCACCAAGTGACCTCTTGTTAAAAGTACGTGCTTCAGGACAATCCTTTTTCAGTCTTCCTTCTTCCATCTCCGCTATTTTTGCAATGTAATCTGCATGCAGCCTTAGGGTATCCAAAAAGAGCGGGGCAGCTCCCGTTTCTAAATGCAGCATATAATTCGGAGTACAAGCTGGAAGTCGAAGGATTCGCTTCAGAAAGTACCTTAGGAATCTCTCAACTTCTCCAAAATAACAATAACCCCAAACTTGACCTCCATACAGCAGTATAGAAGCTGCGGTAGCACGGAACAGATTGGTTTTCGACGTGTGTTCGATATACTTGTTGTCGATGCATCGTCCCCAAACTGATGAAATGGCTCTATTAGCTGCGGCTAGATTGGCTTCAAAGTGTTTTTTCATACTTAGGTTAGATGTAATTAACACACCCAAGTATTTGTACTCTTTCACTACTTCAACGCGTACACCCTGATAGGACCATTTCTAAAAATCACCATCTTTGATTTCGATAGATTTACAGTCAAATTCCATTGCTTGCAGTAACTTTCAAGACGATTGATAGCTAGCTGCATCCCATCCACTGTCTCCGACAAAAACACTATATCGTCCGCAAACTTCAACGCTGGTATCCGCACACCACCAAGTTCAAACCCTCCTCCTACTTCCTCAACTATAGCATTTATAAATAAAATGTGCTTAAGATAATACTATTTGTGCTAAACGACATTTTTCAGTACACCCACCAAGTCAACAAATTGCAAAAATGTTGGCAGTTTAATAGACACTCCCCTTCCCCCCTTCCAATATCTAAAAACAAGAACCACAATTCACAAAATAAAGTCGGTACCTAAAATTTTCTGATTTCTGTTTCGAAATCATTTGGCCTTATGTCAGCACAAACCATGTTTGGATTGTATTTAATAATCCCTTATTTGAAAAGGGGGATCGTCGTCTTTTATTAAGAGCAAAACCTGTCAAACGGAAATGGAAAGTACTGACTCGTAAACGATAGCAGTATGTGGGATACATTAATAAACCCTACAGTGTACCGTGTTTAAGATTGAAAATTTCAGTAGAAGTAAAACATCACGGACAATTCTTCAACTAGACAATTTAAGATCAGTTGATTTGATTGACATTTATCCGATTCATGGGTGTATGTATACCTACAAGGTAAAAGGAAAAGTGCTACGTCAATGTGAAATAAATATTTTTTGTTCTACCCCTTTTAAAATACTTACTGGGTGCTATTCGATTCTCGTTTTATTTATTGACCTTTTTCGAAGCTCCTATATGTATTTCATAATTTGCCTTTAAGGGAATTTCATATCATGTTCGAATTATAATATTACGACAGAAACTACGGTCAAACATATTAAAGGGTTTTCCAATAAGAGGTGTTATTTTGGTATTCATAGAAAAATGCCATTTTTTGAGATAAATGATCGGATGTTTATTTCAAAATAAAACCGTTAATAATGAAAAACAACATCAGCCAAATGGCCACCACGAGCACGCACACAGGACCATATCCTTTTCATGAAATTTTCCATAACCAAATCGCAAAGTGGCTGCCCTATGTCGTCGATAGCCTCACGAATTTTATCTTTGAGGTCTTGAATCGACGCTGGGCTGTTGGCGTATACCTTATCTTTCACGTGGCCCCAAAGGAAGAAGTCTCAAGGTGTTAAATCACAAGATCTCGGTGGCCAATTGTGATCACCTCTTCGAGAGATAACACGGTCCGGAAACTTTTCCCGTAAAAGTTCAATGGTTTCGTTGCTTGTGTGACACGTAGCGCCGTCTTGTTGAAAGTAAACGTTGTCCAGATCAATACCATCCAACTCCGACCATAAAAAATCATTAATCATCGACGACCAAAAAATGCTTTAGTTTTGCGAACTGTGACTGCAAGATTTTCACCATTTTTGTTGTGAATTTTAATAATTTCAATGCGTTGTTGAAGCGTGTATCGTTCCATTTTTAGTAATGGCGTAGTTTCTACTTCTTGTCAAATGTCAAAGAATAAAAGCTTCAAAAGTGACAGCTACCGAAATAGCGGGTCATTCACAATAACACCTCTTATTGGAAAACCTTTATATGCCAAGGTATGTTTGCCCTACGTACATAGGTCATTATGTGTTTCTTTTTAAAGCGCCAGAATGTGGAACCATCTTAGTATAATAGCAATTACCATCGTATGATTTTATTCGTCGTGCAATATGATTGCGTGTTCTTGGACCGAACTAATAATAAATAAAAAACAAGTACAACCTTCAACCTAGTCCTTAATGTATCAAAAAAAGTTCGAAATTATTGCCTGCATTTCTCCGAGATAATAAATTCGATATGGGATAAAAAAGGAATATTTTATTGATGTATATAAATGACAAAGAGCAAACTGCTTACATACCGGTCCCAGCCATTTGCCTGTTTGACGTGCGAAGCTGTTTTTTTTTTCTACATGAAATCACTAAGAGACAATTTAGCTACCCAAACCTTTTATTTAGCTTGGAGTCAAAATAAGTGCGCTGTGGAAATATTATACATGCAAAGGGACAGCGTGTCTAATTAAGTTAAAAGGACTCGAAAAGTATTTGGCGTCATCTGTAGACGGATAAATACTAGCTTGTTTTAAAATCTTCTTCTTTTTTCGTCGCCCATTTACATTTTCCATATTAATTCCCCGCAAATTGAAAGATATTTCAGCTTGACACATTTGTTTTGGATATAGAACTATGTAGGTATATTGTTGTGCGCACTTTGTTGCTACGTTTACAAATTGTGACTTCAATCTCGTAATAAGGGCCATTTCACATGTTGACATTTTATGTTCGTGCATACGGAATTAAAGGAAAAATTTTTCTTTTATTAACGAAATTTCATTTAATCCAGGAAGGAATCAACAACAAGCTTTGCATGAAAAATGAAAATACATTGTAATTGATTCTGTTTGCATTAAGCTACATCTAACTTATGATATCAAGTTAATGTGTCCTTACTAAAGGGTGATTTTTTAGCTGGTTTGGTTTTGGCAACACTGGTTTTGACAGCTGACGTGTGTTTTGTACCTTGTGTCACTGTCAAACAGCTTCAGTTTGGTTTGCAATTTAACCATGGATCGTCTTACAAATGAACAACGCTTGCAAATTATTGAATTTTACTATCAAAATTCGTGCTCGGTTCGAAATGTTCATCGCGCGCTGCTTCAATTTTATGATCGGCATTCTCGACCTTCTGAGCAGTCTATTCGGAAGATTGTGACCAAATTTCGCACCAAATTTACTTTGTTGGACATTAAACCACCAACACGTTTACGTACTGTGCGTAGTGAAGAAAATATTGCGGCCGTATCAGCTAGTGTGACAGAAGACCGCGAAATGTCGATTCGGCGCCGTTCCCAGCAGTTAGGCCTTTGTTACAGCACTACGTGGAAAATTTTGCGGAAGGATTTGGGCGTAAAGCCTTTTAAGATACAGCTGGTGCAAGAACTAAAGCCAGCCGACCTACCACAACGCCGAATTTTTGGTGAATGGGCTCTTGGAAAGCTGGCCGAGGATCCGCTTTTTTATCGAAAAATTGTGTTCAGCGATGAGGCTCATTTTTGGTTGAATGGGTACGTAAATAAGCAAAATTGCCGCATTTGGAGTGAAGATCAGCCAGAAGCATTGCAACAGCTACCAATGCATCCCGAAAAAGCCACTGTTTGGTGCGGTTTATGGGCCGGCGGCATTATTGGGCCATATTTCTTCAAAGATGATGCGAATCGCAGCGTTACTGTCAATGGTGAACGCTACCGAGCGATGATAACAAACTTTTTTTTGCCCGAAATGGAAGTTCTTGACTTGCATGATATGTGGTTTCAACAAGACGGTGCCACATGCCACACAGCACGCGAAACAATGGCGCAATTGCGAGGCGAGTTTGGTGAACAGTTAATTTCACGTTTCGGGCCGGTCAATTGGCCGCCTAGATCGTGCGATTTGACACCATTAGATTATTTTTTGTGGGGGTATGCCAAGGCTAATGTGTATAGGGACAAGCCCGCTTCGATTGACGCACTGGAAGCCAACATCCATGCATTCATTCGTGAGATACCGGCCGATATGTGTGAAAGAGTATGCCAAAATTGGACTCAGCGGATGGGCTACCTGAGACGTAGCCGCGGTCAACATTTGCATGAAATTATCTTTAAACATTAAATTGCAAGGTTCAAACTATCGATTCAAATAAATATTTCATTCATTTTTTCGAATTTTTTGTGTTTTTTTTTTTAAAAAAAGTTCTAAACCTCTTAAAAAATCACCCTTTATAATATGCCTTCAAGCTAAGCGATTTATATTTCGTTATAAATTCCCTTCGCGAAGAGTTCGTTCGACGGCGTATTCGACTGGGAGTCCAAGGCGATACATGTGGTTGTATCTTGTTGTCGCACTTACATTGAAAACTAAAAAGGGAGGCGGTAGAACATATTTATAAAAGGCGTTTTTTATTTTACCCACATCTTTAGGCCTTTTTTATTATGCTCAAATGATCTACAGGGTGTTCTATTTTAGAGGTATAGAACTTTAAGTTGGCAACACTATTTTAACTGCCGGCCATTTTGTCAGCTGTCAAGTGATTTATTTTTAGTTTGGTTTGCCATTTCATCATGAACAAGTTGACAAATGAACAACGCTTGCAAATCGTGCAAATTTATTTCGAAAATAATGGTTCAGTTCGCGAAGTTTACCGCAAGCTTTTTGTTCAGTGATGAGGCTCATTTTTGGTTGGATGGCTATGCCAACAAGCAAAATTGACGCATTTGGAGTGAAGAGAATCCACATGAGACCCTTGAGACGCCATTACATCCACAAAAACTGACTCTTTGGTGTGCTCGAGGGGCTGGTAGAGTCATTGGGCCATGCTTCTTCCGAAATGATGCTGGAGAGTCAGTTACCGTTAATGGAGACCGGTGTAGAGCCATGATAACCGACTATTTTGTTCCCGAATTGGATGGCATGAATGTGGATGAGATGTGGTTCCAACAAGACGGCGGTACATGCCACACAGCGCACGTCACATTCGATTTATTGAAGGAAACTTTCGATGAGCGCATAATTTCGCGGAATGGACCTGCCAATTGGCCACCAAGATCGTGTGATTTGACACCATTGGACTATTTTTTTTGGGGATATGTGAAGTCGCTCACCTACTCCAACAAACCAGAAACGTTGGGGGACTTGGAAGCCATCATTCGTGGCGTTATTGCCGACATACAGCCCCAAATGCTCCAAAAAGTGGCTGAAAATTGGACCTCTATCGATATTCGAAGCAGCCATGCACGAAATCATATTTAAACATTAATGGCATAAAATTATCCTTCCAATAAAGCCAAATTGGTGGACATTAAAACGATTTTTTTGTGTTTTATTTCAATTCGAAGTTCTATACCTCTAAAAAAAACACCCTTTATATAGATCATTGATTTACACGGTTTACAACAACAGTACGTGATCCAACTAAAGATCACTTTAAACTAAAGCTAAAGTGCACGACTGGTTCGCACGACATTTTCTCGTTTATATCACCTGTTTGGAAAACTGAAGAAGAATAAATAAAATCTATTTTGAGCTTAAGCTATTCATTATCGATGGCAGTACATAGGTAACAATGTAAGGCTTAAGCTATCAGTGAAAACCATTTTTCGCAAGCTGTGGTTGAAAAGTTTTAAGCGCCAACTGTGTTGTTTATAGGCTCTTATACATTACACGATTTTTAAGTACAAGGAAAAGCGAACCTTGCAAGAATTTTAGATCTTTTCTTGTTTTTAACTGGAATCGATTGGTGATGCCGATTTTCATGCTTATAGTTTTTAGAAGAGTTCATAGGTTAGTATAGGCACGTAACTAAAATTTCTGTTTCTTTTTTTGGAATTTTATAAACAGGCCGATGAAATTTTGTGGGAGTAAAAAAAACTAAAGCAAAATAAGAATATACCGTATATGTACGCTGACCATCCGTCCTTTATTTAAAAGGACAGTCCTTCCTTTTTTACCCCTGTCCTATATTTTTTTCTTCTTAACAAAGGGCGGATTTTGTCCTCTATTTTTGAACCTGTCCTTTAAAACACTGAAAAAAAAAACTGCTTGCATTTAGGGCAATTAAAAAGATTATGTGGAAGTATAGGTATATATCACATATCAGCTTCCGTACGAAAAAAAAAAACCACTGTAAATTACTTGAAAATGTGGACTTCAAGTCGTTGGATTACAGTAAAAAAAATTTGCTTGACTTTAATGCCATAACTAGAATCAATAATAAAAATGTTTGGCCCACTTAAGGCATAGTTTTTGGAACAAACTAAATGTCCAACAGTTTTATTAAATTTTTTTACTGATCCATCTGCTGAAGCTTGGTTATTTTTCGCACATTGTCAGGCCACAATGTTTCACTTTGCTGTTGCACATATTAAGTCGCAACATGGTTTAATGCCGGAAGTATCAATGGTTATCAAGGAACTGCTTTTGTGTAGTTTTAAAAAAGCTTTTAAAATTAGTTACTTACTACCTACATTTCACACTGTTATGTGAATTTATCCAATGAAGAAGAACTGTTTATATGTCTTTCTTTGTTATCCTAATGTTTTTTTTTAAATTTATATTTTACATAATAAACAAAAAAAAGTTTGGAAGCACAATAATCATTAGGCCTGTTTTTTGAGATTCGATAGAATTTTAAACTCGCAATTACAACCACTAAGCTCTACCTGACACTTCCGGACTCACAGTAGTTGTCGTAATCGCGTGATGAAAATCTTACTTTACTATGCTTTGCTGAGATCGAAGCTCAAAATAACACGCCTATTGTCAAACTCTGTGTATGGCAACAAGCGTGATAATATTCTTAATAAATTATTAAAAAAAAACTTCTAAAATCATCACCATTTAGTAAGAAGCGACCAACAAATTAAAGTCAATTCTTTGCTTTATATTGGAAACACCTCCCTAGGTACTCCAAACTCTACATACTGCATATGCAATTATGCATGCCTCATAGTACACATTTCAAAAATTAAGTTCAGTACTACGTGGTTAAATGAATAAACGGTTTTATTAACATGCCGGTCCGCTATTAGCAAGTTGCTTTTTAAAGTAGAATGTGCTACTTATTTGATTGCAAATTAAAACGAAGTCGAGTGTGCTAATAAAACGTTTTGTTACTTTATTATACCCTAACCGGTGGATACCTACGAATGAGTAACATCATTTCCTTGTTCACCACATCAATCTAATTCTAAATGTTCAAACTTTCTATTTCCACTTCTTGTATGTACGTCAGTATTAATGTATAGCTCTATTCGCAATCGCAATTTTCACATATAATATATTCTAGTGCCCACATATTTAAATGCTACACTCCTACACTCAGCGAAAGGATACGCTTTCCACTGAGTTCCACTATATAATACTGTTTTATTATACTCGTATAACCTACAACAATTTAATGACAGGACTAGCACCAAGCGAAGGATACCTACAATTATGGTTCCAATTTTCTATTATAATGATGGCAGAAGAACTAAAACAGTGAGAATGGGGACGTTCAAGTATCTAGTTTAGTAAGTCTGACAGCTCTCTCACTAGAAGTATCTCGGTTTTGATTGGGGGAAATCGGTCATGAGAGCAGCGGTTTCAGTTGACGTTTATGGAGGGGTAGGTCAAGAAATTCATGACTGAGTACTAAGTTGACAGTTCTCATATGTGGCTGACGTAGAAAAAGTGACGTTCCCGACCAATCTAGTTTTTGCGTTCAGGTTACATCTCATCCAGACCAATCTAGTCGACTAAAGATAACTATATTCTTGAATATGGCCAATCAAAACCTATCGGTCTGTCCAGGGGGCTTGTGTCGCTAACTAATAAATCGATTTAACTCAAATGTTTTTTTCAGTTCCGTCATAGTTCGTTTTGATTTTTATTCATATCAGAACCAAGACTTAACGTAAATGTGTTGAAAACTGAAATGCACTGGATAACGCGTGTAATTAGTTTGATCTAAACTTTAATGTACTTTAAACTACGTTCATATATTCTTGTGTTATTGCTGATGTTGCGCCTTCAGCGGGAATCAAACACCGCATTACCGGTTATCAACATTCCTTCCCACACTGGGAAATTTGGCACGTTTTGCCGACTTAGCAATTATACTCGCATATGTACACAACGTCTTGTTCTACAAATCAATGAACTGCGTCGCATGATTGTAAAACAAGTCAATAGTAATGAACAGTTCATTATCATACCTACCTACAATGAAATGTTTCAAATATAAGCTAAAAGTTCTCAAGGTGTAAAGGTTCCCACACCTTTTTAAAAAATAGCTTAAGAGTAGGTATTTAGAAAACGCAATTCATAATTATAATAAAAAATCATATTTGGAGTTCAATAGTTATAATTATTGCTAAATCTTAAAACTACAACTTCAATTTTGTAGAAAAGCTAAGGGACATTTTTTCTACCTGATGCAGTGCAGTCTGCGGAACCGATCAAATTGTCCAGTCACACCAAGTTCAGTCACCGAAGGTGGTCTTGTTTTTTAAGCTTCTTTGTAGTGACGCATTCCTTTGTCTTCATCGCTTAGTTTTGTTACACTTCGGGTGGGCCAGGGCCTTAAGTTATTAGTCTATTCCAATAGGCTTTCTGGTATATACTGATAAGCCGAGATCTTCCTGTAACGCTTTGGATAAGGAACGAAGACTCTGTGGCCGTACGTAACAGTGATATAAATTGGATTTCCAAGAGGCCCCAGCGATGTTGAACACCTAGGGCGCAGTCAACTTTTTTCGATTGTGGGTTGATGTAAGCACACAGCTACTCGTTAATTCAAAATATTTTGGGATATTTTCATGCGGGTTTGAAGCAGAATAATCTCTTTAGATTCTGTTGCTGCTCTTATGCGAGTTCCCTTCTTAGCCAAAATAATACGGCAATTTTGGCTTCGCTTGATTTCTGGTGAAATGTCGTTTTCTGGGCTCTCATCGCGTAACTTTTAAGGCGATCATCGTCCAAACGATTGTATTAAACGACGTCGTCAAAAGTTAGCTTCGTGTATCATCACAATCGCATCGTTCGGTCGTGTCGTTCATCGTTTTTATTTAAAACAGTTTGAACATGACTGTAAACAAACTCTCACACCTAAAAAATTAAAAATGTATGGAAATTGTTATTTTTTTTTTGAATCTGTTTATTTTTCTTCGTTGCCATTGATTGACATGGAATTGGGCATTTAATGCAAAAATAGATCGCAAGGTAGTCGAATCTTTATTGTTAAGGGGCGAATTCTAAAAAAAATCAATGAATGCAATTTAATAATTGCATTTTTTTCTGATTGCATTAAAAATGTATGAAATTATGGAACAAATAAATGAAATTCATTTCATATTCCAAAAAAGTGCAATTACCATTTTTTTTTGTTTTGCAAAGAGTGAATTTTTTTACAATTTGGATGAGAGTGAGTCACCTCCAAAGAGAGCATTACTTATGTGTCTTCCTTTAGTTATTTTTTTATACTTCTCTCAGACCTAATTAAAACTGAAAAAATGCACCAAAAGCGATGAAACGATTGTAAAATAACAATCGTTCAATCGCCTGTATTTGACAGTTCAATGGGTTATACGAAGCAGCAGTGAATCGTCCAAAACGACGTCGTCCAGACGATTCAACTATTTCAGTGTTACACGAAGCAATACAATCGTCGAAACGACGTCGTCAGACGATCGTCGTCAGACGATCGTCGTCTTACGCGATGAGACCCCAGGTAATACTAGGTCATTCAATAAGTCCGTAGGATAAGTAAGAAAAAAACGAAATTTTGACAAAAGTCGATTTTATTATTCAACATAGTTGCCTTCGAAGGCGATACAACGAGTATAGCGATTTTCTAACTTTTCGCTACCACTTTTATAGAACGATTTCTCTTTCTCGTCAAAATAGGCCTCCGTTGCAGCAATTACTTCATCATTGACTTATATTTATTTCCAGCAAGCATTCTGGTGGGTAATAGTGAAGCCTTGTTTCATCCATTGTCACATATCGACGATATAATTCGATTTTATTGCGGTTTAACAGCGCCAAACACTTCTCGTTGCTGTTTTTGGTCGACTGTGAGCACACGCGGCGCCCACTTTGTACAGAGCTTTCGCATACCGAAATGTTCGTGTAAAATGGTAAAAACACTACCATCTGATATCTTTACAATGCCAGCTAGCACGTGCACCTTCAATTTGCGATCGTTCATAACCAATTTGTGGGTATTTTTTATGTTTTCTGGAATAACAGCCTCATTTGGGCGTCCACTGAGCTCTGCATCATTTGTGCTGATTTTAACGGCCACGTTTAAATTCAGCAATCCACTTCTCTACCATTTGTCTCGATGGAGCAGAGTCCGGATAATGTTTATCAAGCCATTGCTTGGTTTCCACTGAATTTTTTTTTCATCAAAAAGCAATCAAAACTCGAAATTCACATTTTTCCATTTTTTTTTTTCAATAACAAAAGTTGCTTCACACAAAATGCTATAACTCACGAATCAATAGTCAGATTGCTGTCAAATTTATACAATTATCGATAGAAGGCTAGTACTAAATAAAAATCGTATGGAAAAAATGCTCGTAACGCAATCTATGTGTCATCCTATGGACTTTTTGAATGGACGTTAGTAGGGCCATGGTAAACAAACTTTCTTACTACCTCGGAGTTACAGCTCCGCCTTGTGACGCTCCACCCGATCAGTCGATGTTGGGTATGAAACTTTCTACTAACAGCGATACATGTATGAACTTATTTCTGCCTCATCTTTTGTGTTTATATTTACAAATACAGAGTGTCCGCCGGGAAGGTATACTACTTTGTTTGTCTATAATTTTTCATTAAATGAAAGAGAATTTCATCACGAATATTTTGTTTGAGTTGCTCAAGCGTTTCTGGTTTGTTTGCATAAACCTTGCTTTTCAGATATCCCCACAAAAAGAAGTCCGGAGCAGTCAAATCAGGCGACCGTGGAGGCCAATCAACATCACCATTTCTTGAAATAACTTGTTGTGGAGAAAGGTCTCGCAGTAATTCCATTGTAATCCTGGCTGTATGCGATATGACACCGTCTTGTTGATACCACTAATGTTTACCAAAATGGCGGCAAAACAAAGTAGTATACACATCTTTGTACATCTTTGGCGCAGTTCTTAAAGAAAAGAAAAAAACAGGTTTCAGCTTGAGCGATAAGTACTATGCTAAAGCTGTCAAAGTTATACGAGTTTTATATAAAATCGATGGCCCATTAGTTATTCACAGTCACTCACCCAAGCTCAATCTTACAATTTCCTTGCTGCTTGATTTGCATGTCATCACTTACCCGTGAGGTATACCACCAACCGCCAAATTCAGTTTCCTTTAGTTGACATTTATCAAAAGAGATTCATTTGTAACCGTCTGAAGACGCCGATTTGTTGACTTGCCACCCAACCTCTAAGATGTACTCATTAAAATTGTAATCTCGCACAATTCCTCCTCTAAAATTTTAAGGATTCTTAAGTTCAATCCGTGATTAACCATAAAGTCATGTTAATTCACTACACTGCCTGTAATGTAGGAAAGCCACAACAGCTTTTATCCTGACGCCGTAGCCCTAACAAATGGAAAAGTTTTGCAAAACTTTTTTGACTACATTTTGACAGATTGAGCGCACGAGTGGTTCTAATTTGTCTTTTCATTATACAAATAATGTCGGAAGCGTAAACGGTGGTTAATTAATTAGACTTTGTTTCTATATAAACAAAATTAAATAGTTACCTTCGACCTACCTTAAATAAAGACCTCGACAGTGGGTCTATCTTTCAAAGGGTAACCTGGAAAAGATCTATACTTGCAGAAATGCAAAAAAAAGCAACTCTTTTTCGTAAATGGAGTCTGTCCCAAAAGTCAGTGTCTACATCATAAATAACTCGAATATACTTCTTAGCCTCCGATCCAAGGGCTTAGATCAAGAAGCTATTCTTGTGACTGGGTATTATTTTAAGCTACAGCTTTAAGAAAATATTGGTGCTTCCAGTATTGGTATGGTGGGCGTATTGACAGCAAAATGCGACAAAGACTTAATTCAAAGTCAGTTGATTTGAGATGCTTATCAGCAACTTTCCGGAAGCATGGACTCAAATTCTAGAGATAGCTTTTTTGTAAGCCTTTGGGCAGCAGCTATCTAAATATACTTTTGTTACTCGCTTATCTTTTAGTACTCATAGCTGTTATCACAGTAGGATAATAACGACATACAGACATAAAGCTATTTTTGCCAGCTCTACTCTTCGAAAATTATTTCTATACCTCGGAAGAGTGCCTGGGCTATCTTTATATCTTAACCAGAGAAGGCTATCTATGACCTCCCAGAAAGCTATGCCGGTCATACTATCCTATCAACTTTGGATCAATTAAACTCTACCTTCACGGCCGGTACCGTCTCCCTTTAGTCAAGTCGTTGAAAACGAGTTCGATGTGCTCTTTAATCACGTAGCGCAAAATGATGACTATGACAGAACACAACGACAGCGGAATTGTGTTGGATATGGCTGCAGTCGGCTGTCAAAGGTCTGTCTACTGAACGAAACTAGGAACCAAGATTGCACACGCATTTCTGACTAACGTCGCATTTTCAATGGCCACCTACCTGCTCAATCATGCTTGAAGAAAGACAACAGGCAACTTCCTAAATATTTATTCATTTTCAGAGCTCAAGATAAACCTTCGCCAGACAGATTCCCAATGCTTAAAGGTCATAGGTCATAGTTATAATATAAATATGTATACACTGAGAGATAAAAAAGTTTGAAAAACTGGCTTGCCTCTGTATTCAGTAAGCAAATTTACACTGCAATTCAAGCAACGTGATACGAGAGACGAGATAAGCGTTAAGAGAAAGTGAATCAATTCCACATCCGCCCTAAAGGGAAATTACAATCGAATTGAACGTAAGATGATTACCAAGTAACGAGGAGACTATCCCATCCGGTCGTGTTGTCCGACAACGTCACCGTGCTTAACTCAGGTTATATTTTCAATGGGAAATCGCTCGAAAATGCGCTCCTACGCTCCTCATACCCCAGTGCCAGTGGCCGATGAATCTTCCGCATATACTCCAGCATTCCACTTAATTGCTTTTCGATCCACTTTTCTCTCGTTCACTAGGGACTTAATGCAATTCGATTGGATAAGGACTTATTTTTTATTCATACCTGCTAGCCGTTGCTTGGAAGGGTGTTTAATATTTTATCGTCACGCTCAATCAAACGAATGAAATTTCTCGTAATAATTATTCAATCAGCAGCAACAAAAAACCATTAGCCGCTCGTTCCACTCACAGTGGGTCTTGTTTAAGCTCATAAAAAATACAATCTGTCCGCCGAATGACCGAAAATGTATCACAACCAATTTTCGTCGGACAGGGAGGAGAAAATTTGATTTCTTTGTGAGTTTCTCAAGTGCTGCTGTAATTTGAAATGTCCAGGACATGGTCGTGTAATAGAATATTATTTTGCTCTTTGTCGAGTGAGTATCAAAGGGATACAAGAGATTCATTTCGTTTCATTTCATTCGGCACAGTGTTGCTCTTGATAAATGGAGTGACGTCGGGAGTGTGCTCACTTGTTTGCCTTGTTTCAATTGTTATATTACTTGAAGGGATGTTATATCCCTTTGATGGTATAACTGACGTTTTGATGTGTGATAAGCGTATACAGTCACGTGGGTAAGTGAGAACTGGTTCAGGTGCGGTACCTACTTTATGGGAATGGTAGTTGATTGCTTTCTGAATTTGGTAGATATCATCTCTGGAAATTAATTAATTCAAGCTATGATTAAATTTTGACATGCCTACGTCATTATGACGTAAGCATTTGTCCTGAATTCTTCACAACGTGTGATCGCCTGTCAAGCGGCTGGTAATGCGGGCTGTAGCAGCGCACTCTCACAAAAGACACACGAGGGACCACTGAATGGCCGAATTTTTGTTACGTCATCATGTCAAAATTTGCTACGAAAAATGACACGCGTAATCGTAGCTCTATTTATGATTTACGGGTTCTACTTTCTGTGTTTGCCTCGGCAAACGTCGTCGTACGCGGCCTTGAAGCCAATGAAAAGGTGTTGTGCATCGATCCAGCAATTTATTGACACATATATATATATATATATATTTCGAGAGATAATCGAATCAGACCACCATTGTCGGGTCTCTTTTCGTCTCTCTACCACTGTAAATCTTACTCAGAGAGACTCTCTGGATTTCTCCACAGTTCTTCTCTGGGCTCAATTCCTAGTGTTAACGCTAGCATCTGTTTATGGGAGATCCGTTTCATCGACTGGGTCTCGACCCATTGATGTCCCAAGATCCTCATTCTTCTGCCAGCCAATGCCGGGCATTGACACAGTATATGTGCCGCTGTCTCAGATTCCTCCAGGCATAGTCTACAAGTATCATCCTCTATAAGGCCCATTTTCCTTAAGTGATACCTGAAATTACCATGTCCTGTAGACAAAGCCACCACCCATTTCAATGTTCCTCGACTCATGCTTAGAACTCTTCTTTGAGTGGAGCAGGTCGGCCACTTTATTGCCATTTTAGCTTGTCTACATTGTTCCACGGTTGACCACCTTCTCAGGTGTTCTGCCGTGATCCATTTGTGGACAAGCTGTTCAACCATTCCTCTGCCAATTGAAGAGAATGGTTCTGGTCCCAGCAACTTTTCAGTTGACCCCTGTTTTGCAAGGGAGTCCGCCTTTTCATTGCCTTCGATCCCTATGTGTCCTCGTACCCAAGTCAGTGTTACTTCATTTTTAGATGAACACTTATTGAGTTTAAGTACGCATTCCAGTGCCAGTGATGTTGTGATGTTTGTTTGTTCCATGCATCTGATCACCGCCTGATTGTCCAGTGCTATGAGGATATTTCTTCCTTCCACCTGACACTCAAGCAAGTAGTCCAACGCATAAAGCAAGGCAATCATCTCAGCCTGGTATACTGAAGTGTATTTCCCGAGGCTAATGTGACGGGCAAGTTCCAGCTCTTCTGAATAGATACCGGCCCCCGCCCCGCCATCCATCATGGATCCATCCGTGAAAATCACTATTTCACCATTTCTTTTTTCTGGAAGTAATCCGTTCTCAATACGAGTTTTATGATTTCTTTCCATAATACGCACCCTTGTTATTCGATCCATAGGCATGTTTAGCTCCCTAATCTCGTCTTTAACAAGTTCCAGGATCTTCCTATGTCCATAGATCGTACCACGATGGTGCCATTTCGCATCTCGATGCAAGCGAAGTGCCGTTTGGGCCGCTGTTTTCTTAATAAATAAGTCTAGCGGTAATATCCCCATGATGACTTCCAATGCGCATGTTGGGGTTGTACGTATTGCACCTGTAATTCCCATACATGCTAAACGCTGAACCCTATCCAGGTGCTTCCTCACAGTTTTCTGAGAGGCTTTCGCCCACCATACAACCGAGGCGTACGTGATAATGGGTCTAGTTATCATCGTATACATCCAGTATGCTGACCTAGGCGAGAGTCCCCACCTCTGTCCACATACACGTTTGCACTGATGTAGTACCCTCTTTGCCTTCCGGACCTTCTCCTCAACATGGTAATTCCAAGTAAGTCCAGTATCTAGATAGACTCCCAGATACTTAACCTTCTTAGTCATTGTTAGTTCCGATCCGAAAAGTGTTAAGGGCCGAAATTCCAGATTTTTCCTCTTCCTAGTGAAGACTATTAGATCTGTTTTCGCCGCATTAATGGAGAGCCCTTGTTCCAGACACCACCGCTCAACCACTCTGAGTGCATTCCTCATGATATCTGCGGTGACGTCCATGAATTTGCCTCTGGCCATTATTGCTATGTCGTCGGCGTATCCCACTGTGTGAATGCCCGTCGCCTCGAGTCTGTCGAGAAGAGAGTCCACAGTGATATTCCACAGTGTAGGTGAGAGAACACCTCCTTGTGGGCAACCTCTGCTAACCCTTCCTCTGAGTTTTGAGGTTCCCGTCTGAATATTAATCGCCCTCGTATTCAACATATTGTCCACCCATCTTACCACCGGTGGGTTAACCCTACGTTTTTCCAAGGCTTGTTTCAGACTTTCAAAGCATATATTATCGAAGGCACCTTCAATGTCCATTATAGTGGTCATCGCAATGCCCCCGGTATTTAGCTCTTCCTCCGAAACGCGTACTACTTGATGTAGCGCTGTTTCTGTAGACATACCTACCCTGTATGCATGCTGTCTACTATTTAAAGGATACATCTTAAGCGCAGTACTCTCCACATAGTCCACCATCACCCTTTCCATTATTTTTAACAGGAAGGATGTTAGGCTGACTGGTCTGAATGACTTTGCCTCGGTGTAGTCCTTTTTTCCCGGTTTTGGAAGGAAGACCACATTTGCTTCCCTCCATGTTATCGGGATATAGCCTATTGCTAGGCATGCAACGTATATATTCCTGAGCCTTGGTGCAATTAGGTCTATACCCCATTGCATTAGACCTGGAAATATACCATCCGGCCCCGCAGTTTTGAAGGGTGAGAATGTTGCTATCGCACCCTTGACCGCTTTTGGTGTCACGATCCGTTCTGCTTCCGTCCTATCCATCCTGTTCGCTCCTTGTTTCCTTGGAGCCCAGGGCTGAGCTGACTTATAGCTTCCTGGAAAGTGTACCTCCATTAGGACCTCATTTGTGTGATCCAGTGTTTCCACCATCTCCCCCGCTCTATTACGAATGAGTCCGATCTTAGAAACTGGATCTCTCGAGACAATCTTTTGTAGTCTACTGACTTCAGATGTACTCCTCATACTCGAGCAAAAGTCCCTCCATGACTCCCTTTTACGTCGTCGCAGAGTAGCGTTTAGCTCTGCTTTCTTTTTCGCCTTATATTCATCCCATGCTTCGGGTTCTCCCCTCCTCATGGCGTGATTGAAGGCCTTCCTCGCAGCCTTTTTTAGCTTTTCAAGTTCCCGGCACCACCAAGGCGCAGGATCTTGTTTTTCCACTAAAGTAGGTGTACAAGCCACTCGGTACGCAACTTCAACAGCTGATTGCAGATGCTTCAACTGTGATTCTACATGCCAAGTGTTTTTCGGTATTCCGAATGTCATTACATTCAGTTTTTCCTCCAACACTTCAAGGTATTTTATCCTATCTGTGTTCTTCGGAATTCTGATGTATTTCCGATCTTTTTTCCTTTTAGATCCATAGCGAACATCAAATGAAATGGCTCTGTGATCCGACAATGTAGCCTGATCCATTACCCTCCAATTTGATATTCTTTCAATTATCTGGCTACTGCACAGGGTAACATCGATCACTTCCATTCGTCTCACATCGACGAAGGTTGGCTCTGTTCCCCGGTTTAAGACACATGGTTTTGGACGGTCATTCTGTACAGGACATTGTATGCCACGTTCAGGAGGCTGACGCCTCTACAGTTAAATCAGTTTATACAGGGTGTTTTTTTTAGAGGCATAGAACTTTAAGTTGGCAACACTTTTTTAACTGCCGGCCATTTTGTCAACTGTCAAGTGATTTATTTTTAGTTTGGTTTGCCATTTCATCATAAACAAGTTGACAAATGAACAACGCTTGCAGTCGTGCAAATTTATTTCGAAAATAATTGTGCAGTTCGCGAAGTTTACCGCAAGCTCCGTTCATTTTATGGTCGACATAATCGTTCGTCAGAGCAATTAATTCGGTTAACCATGGATCGTTTTCGCACTACGTTTACTCTATGTGATAATACGCATCCGCAGAGACGTCGAACAGTGCGCACCGAAGAAACAATTGCCGCTGTAGAGCAAAGTGTTGAAGACGACCCGGATGAATCGATTCGCTACCGTGCACAACAATTGGAGCTTTGTCCATTAACTTTATGGAAGATTTTGCGCAAAGATCTTAGCTTACCACCTTACAAGATCCAGCTTGTCTCCGAAAATGACATTGATATCGATGCTGATTTTCATCGCAAAATTTTGTTCAGTGATGAGGCTCATTTTTGGTTGAATGGCGACGTCAGCAAGCAAAATTGCCGCATTTGGAGTGAAGAGAATCCACATGAGACCCTTGAGACGCCATTACATCCACAAAAACTGATTGTTTGGTGTGCTCTAGGGGCTGGTAGAGTCATTGGGCCATACATCTTCCGAAATGATGCTGGAGAGTCAGTTACCGTTAATGGAGACCGGTATAGAGCCATGATAACCGACTATTTTGTTCCCGAATTGGATGGCATGAATGTGGATGAGATGTGGTTCCAACAAGACAGCGGTACATGCCACACAGCGCACGTCACATTCGATTTATTGAAGGAAACGATGAGCGCATAATTTCGCGGAATGGACCTGTCAATTGGCCACCAAGATCGTGTGATTTGACACCATTGGATTATTTTTTTGGGGATATGTGAAGTCGCTCACCTACTCCAACAAACCAGAAACGTTAGGGGACTTGGAAGCCATGATTCGTGGCGTTATTGCCGACATACAGCCCCAAATGCTCGAAAAAGTGGCTGAAAATTGGACCTCTAGACTTGACTTTATTCGAAGCAGCCGCGGCGGCCACATGCCCGAAATCATATTTAAACATTAATGGCATAAAATTATCCTTCTAATAAAGCCAAATTGATAGACATTAAAACTATTTTTTTGTGTTTTATTTCAATTCGAAGTTCTATACCTCTAAAAAAACACCCTTTAGATGATATTCTACTTTCATCAAACTATGCTGAGGTTCAGGAGAAGGCGATCTTTCTTCCGTCCTAATTTTGGAAACTAGTTGGTGAATTCTCAGCATCAAGCAACAAGTTAACTTCCTCTTTTTTTAATAGCTCAACCGCCTCTACCAGCAGCCTCGTTCGCCTTGAGTTAAGATATTGTCAACGTTATTTGTCACCTTTAAATGGTTTTCGTTCTGTCTGTCAGCGAAATGTCGGCAGATTTTGTGGTGCAGCAATTTGCAGAAGTTGGGCTTTTATTTCAGCAAATGACATGGTTTCCTTTTTCATCATTATATTAATACGTGAACATCCAAAGTTTCCGTACACTTTTTTAGTATTTGTTAGGAAATGAGCAGAATAAAACTTATATCATTTAAATAGTAAATTGTGGGTTTATGCCGCCGTTAAGGCTGGTAAAATGTATGCCGCATTCACACGGTCACACATTCCTAACACGGGAGATTAAAGGGATGCTAAATACTAAATAGCCGTGTGACTGAAAGGCACGGCTTTACCCAACACGCAGAGAATAGACGCTTTAAAATTAGAAACAACAGAGCCATCTATGGGATTTCATTTAAACAAATCTATAAAAAGTACCGGCATTAATTGAAACCCGGTGAACTTCCTTGCACAAATATGTGGTCACAAGGAAAAACCGCTAAAGTCTGTTTTACTCATTTTTCAGGAGAGCGCAGTTTAAAGTTTTTGACAAACGCGTGAAATTCCAAGTGACTCTATTGACTTTAGTAACTTAAGCTGTTAGGTTTTTTGAAATTGTGGCCACATTTTTAAAGATATAAAGTTGAAAAAAATTTATAAAATAGATAAGAGTACGCTGAATTTAATGGCATCAAAATCTCAATTTCGTCTAATGTCGACTTTAGCGGTTATGGTTTGTGGCCACAGAAATCTACATGTGCCTACATGACTCTGACAGCTGACCGAATCAATGTAATCTACATATAATGCAAGTTAACGGAAAGGGTTAAATATTTTTTTACAACTGGATATTTCATTGCAAGTCTTGCAGCCTTATTTATTAGAATTTACTAAACGCGCCTAAACACCTGTATAGTTATGCAGTGTATAAGTATTTATACATCCTTGATACACCCTTCCAAAAATTCTTATTTACAAAACATTTTTCCATGCATACTAGTTATAAATACAAGGCTTGCGTCAAAAAAAGGTACTGAAAAGGAGAAATCTATTACATTTATGTGTCCGAAAAGATAACAAAAAAGTAAGCAGCTTATGAGAAATGAAAAATTGAAATACAAATAGGAAAAGGAATTAAAAAATTTAAAAGTAAAAAGAAAAAGAATGATTTGGGACTCCTAAGAAACGGTCTTATACAAATTAAAACGAATTTTTAAATAAATTGGAAATATCTCATTTCTGCACATATTTCCTTTCGACGACACTTCTTGTAGAATCTTGAAAATTAAAAATAAAAATGTCGATGCAATCTATCCAATTTATTTTTGATTTAATTTAAACTGAATGTGACAGATTATTTAAGTCAAAATGACATTTCGATACTATTTCACCTCTATACAAGCTCTAAACAACGTCCAAGTGCGTTAAGCTTATATAAGCTCTATACAACGCCGAAATTTTTTATAAATAAATAATAATAAATAAGGTTTTTGCGTATAGAGTGCATAACTTTATACACTCCTTATTTCTACTTTTATGCCCGGTGAATCAGTTGACAGCTTTCACAAGCTGAGAGTGAGCACTTTCATTCATTGGTGGACACATTGGGAGAGTGAGAGAAAATGCCAAGGTTTTTGAACGAATTGAGATGAAGCACATTCATTGGTGGAAACATTAAAACGACGTCATTTTTATGAACGTCGCATCCACCGATTTTCAGTAAGTAGACAATGAAAAGAAATTCAGCTTAAATTCACTTGCATAAGTTATACCTTGTTTGGCCACCATTGCACCTTTTTAAGGTTCCGTACCCAAATGGTAAAAACCAAACCTTATTAGTTTCCCTTTTGTCCGTCCGAACCCACTTTTTTATTTGGTATTTCCTTCCGCTTCGAATACACCACAGAATGCGTATATGTGTTTTCGAATTCACTATTTACATAAATGTATTTTATTCCATTGATTTCGATCTCTGTTTAAATTCCACCTTAATCCGTGGATAAGATTTTGTGCCTATACACACATACAAACACAGATGAGGTAGGTACTGAAAGAAAAAATTCATATAGAGTGTTTCGCTAAGCCCATCATTTGAAAGATATACAATTGCCAATATGATACATTTTGGTCAAAGTCTTTGTCTTGCCTTGCTCAATGTTTCTTTGCCCTTGTCCTTCCCGACAATTTCTCACTTTCTCAGTCCCAAATTTATTTACAAAAGAACAAATTTGAATTATTAACTACAACTTAAAAATTGAGTTACGTAGATTGCGAACGTACATTACAATGGTAATGCGAGAAAATATTTTTTAAGTAGATAATTTACATAAATGAAGTACTTTTTGAGGTGATCTCAATTCAACAATACTTTTGTCCAGTTTTTTGCACTTTATTTTCAAATTTCAGGGGCCTAACTCTGTAATTCGATTTGAAAGTATTTCAATTGTTACTCTACATAACTTTCGAGTCGAAAGGAAATGTTGTAAAGAAACTTTTGCAACTTTCGAGTAAATGTTCCGAGACTAGAGCTGTTTTTTGCCAAAAATGACATTTTAAATTCACAAAAACTCAAATAATTCATTTTTGATTATTTAAATTTATTCGTTGATAATTGAATCTCACTATGGATATGGATTCAGTTGCATTGTGGCATTGAAGAAATTTGTGCTGAAGAAAGGATTCAAAGGAAGATGTTAAGAGACAATTCGAACATAATAGGTTTATCAAGTAAAAGGTAATCTGATAAAACACAACATTTAATGACGAAATAGTTTATTTACATAAATACTAAATATTTTTTATAGTTTTGTAATAAATTATCGTCTTTGAAAAGATGCATTTATGTATTTTTTGAACAGCATAAGTGATAATCTGAGAGAGATGAAAAGATCGTCTTCGATACCTACCATAATAAAACTAGGTGCAACGCTGAAATTTCTTGCACAAGAGGGATACCAGCACCAAATTTATCAAAATACTTTTAGATTTCAGCAAAACTTTTCCGGATGTTAATTAGATATCGAATGAAATTTCAGAAATTCGAATATATGTATCGTATGCGATGCCTACATGTGTTTTTCCTATAAATACATCCAACATACATTACATGTACATATTCCCTTTACACCCATATAATATTGTTACACTTAGGTTATTCGTACATCGTACTGCTGCGCGTACGACTTAAAATCATTCTTGTATCAACTCGCAAGCAAGCCAGCAGTACCAAGGACAGCGTGCCAGATAAAATAAACCTTGGGTTTTTTTTTGAGCAAAGCTCTTTTTCCCAACCAAAAGTTAATATCGTTTTATTTCGATCGGAAATTTTAAGCCTTCTCCTTTTTCCTTCGATACAATATATTTACCAACGAAAATAGAGTTGTGAAGTACCTACGACGTTTCCGATTTGCGAGAAAATGAAAGATAAATGAAACTCGGATTTCACTTTTCGATTTTCAAATAAGAGAGTACATATTTTTCGAATTCGAACGCTTTAACTTTAGAATCGAATTACAGAGTTAGACCCCAGTAGGATGTTTTTTAACATTATTTTGCTACAGCCATGTAAAATCAGTTTTGTTTGCCTAGAAGTTTTCTAACAGTTTTTTGTTTGTTTGTTTTCTTATTTGACACTGACGTTGTCGGGAAGTACCCTATTGAACAGACAGATCTCAATACTTCATTGTATTGAATTGTAAAGTAAATCATTTTGGTGTCATTGCTCTCGGGATATTGTACTCAACTTTATTTTAAATCGGCCAGCCTAGAAAGGAAGTCCCGCAAAAACTCAATCAATATTAATAGAAAACATTAATGTGAATTTTTTTTCAATTCCATAAACACCATTGTGCTATTGCCCTTCACCGGCATTTAAATAGGTCTTCATACCAAATTCAAAAGGAATATGTCGCGGAGGTGACTAAACCTATTCGGTTCAAATCTTTATAAACACCAAATGGTCTAGTGTCCAGCACAGGGTTCGGACTTCAGTTTTAAAATTTCGTTGTAGATCTTAGAAAAAAGTTTTTGCAGTAGATTTTGAATTTAGAAAAATATGCAATAAAAATGACGTTTTTCGAATTCTTTTTAAATATGGAAAGAAACAAAAGTGACAGCCGGCAGCAGAGCAGAACAACAACAACAATAAATTTAGAAACAGAGAGCGACACACTTGACACTTAACTTCAGTCAGTGATACCAGACTTTTCGGACTGAATTGCCCACGATTCACGTCAAAAAACCCAAAAATGCCCTTTTTGCCCATGCCATCGTTATAAAACAACAAAATGCACGAGTTTTTCTTGTTCTGAGAGATTAAAAAAATGCCTATTTTCGCCCTTTTAGCTCATTTTGATAGGCAAAATGCCCACGAAATGGGTAATTACCCACGGTCTGGGATCACTGAATTCAGTATCAGGCAAATGCAGTTAAAACGAGATGGCGCGCTCATTTTCTTTTAAAAATATATTGTAATAGATTTCATTATCAATAAACAGTGCTTCCAGTAACTGATTATTTGCAGTGGGCTTATAAAAATAGGTATACTAAGAAACGAAAATGTGTAAATATATTAAATTTTGATTTAAGATTTCCGAAATTCACATAAATTGCAGTAGATTGTCAGTCGAGCGCAGTTTATTTTTTTCCTTAAATTGCAGTAGATCTACCGAACCCTGTCCAGCATGTTCTTTTACGAGTAGTGGACATTGTGCTCCTTAAAGTGTTGCATTGATAGAGTATGTATGGTTTCAAAGAGTAGTTTAATCCACACTTTACAGTCCACACACGGACGCCACTCCTTGAATTGAATATGCATTTGCATTTGCATATAGCAAATGTCAGAAGTTTCTTTCGATAAAAATCCGCACGAGGACCCGTTGATGTTATCGTATGCTGAGGTGCAACAGGCATAAAATACAGGTATAATCCGATTTTAATAGCTTTGTTTGAGGGTATGATAATGTGCGGTATACTGTATACATGCGAATAAAGTTTATAGATAATGCGCGCCAAAGGTATTGTAATGTATTTTTTATGAGGCTCTTCTTTTGTGGCTACGTGACTCCCATAGGTATTTTAAAGCAAGAGAAATCGCATCGCCTAAACCAATTTATCAAAGACCTTTGGCAAACTATACAATATATGGATATATGCGCATATTTTTTATACAGTGTGTAGGTACCTACGTTGATCTATCACACCTAATCAATGCGTGTTATCTGCTTTGTTACGTAGTCACGTCTACATGGCTCAGTGGTGTTTTCGCGCAGTGGGCAAGAAAGTTTTGTAACATTGTGGCCGCGCTATGTGTACCATCACAGCGTGGGATTTTTCATAAGAAAACAAAACTTTGTCGAAATTGGAAACACCACCAACTAGACCCAGTTGAAACATGATTTATACAGACTTTAAGGATGTGTATGTCAATTGACTTTTGTCATTTTGTTTGAACTTTTAAGGTTTTCATCATGGGAAATGACACCTCTTACTAACGTTGCCTAATTGTCATATAAGTATTCAATTGTTGAACTTCCTAAATACAAAAACGATATTGAAAAGCGGTTAGCTTAGAAAAGATCTGTTGAATAAAACTTTCAAGTTTCAAGAAGTCATCACATTTCGATTGGCTCCATCATCTGAGTTGACTTAGGCGAATAATGATTCCAGCCCCTAATTCGTTGAAAGTTTTCATGCAACAGGGCAACCAATTCTTGAAACTCACATCTGGAAGGTGTTATACATATTTCCAGAGTAATACATACAGTAAACAAAGTTGACTTTTAAAACGCCTTAAGTAATAGGATAGGCATTTTAAATCTGAGCAAGCTGCCTTTTCTCGCCATTTTGTCTATAGTGGTCTCTAGGCCTATTCAAAGCACTCTGAATGCTAGTGCAGTCCCATCAAAACAGGTGAAGAGGTAATAGTCGGAAAAAGTATTTTGACAACGAACAAATTACACTATTTTCTTAACAACTTTTTTTTCAGTGAGAGAAAAAATCTGAAAAAATAGATGATAATGGTATAAAAAGGAACTTTAAAAAAAAAAAACATAAGTTTAATTCAATATTATAGTTCTGCAATTAAAAATTATATTTATAAAATTAATCGGGGAAAAAGTACTTTGACAAACTTTTATTGGTCCAAAAAAAGTACTGATAAGACAAATTTATAAAAATGAATAAGTACACAACTCAATACAAAACGAATCCTCCTTTGGCATTGATGACTTCCTGCAATCGGTCTGGTACAGTGTTGCCGGAGAGAAATATTACTTATTTAAGAAAAAAAAAAATTCGGTTGAAAAAAAAAACAAGGCATAAATAAATAAATTATTAATTCTAATAATTCGGTCTTACGGCAGATAGCTTTTTGATTTTTTATGTCTTTCAAGACGAATATAATGGCTTTTTGTCGATTTCCTTAAGGAACGCAAAATAACTCAATCATCCTTGACGGAAGTTTTGCGTGCGATTTTTTCTTGTTTTTGAAGATGTGCTAGGTCTATCAACTTCATCAGCTTCAGAAATACCTAAAAATATAGCTTTTCTGCAAGTAACAGAAAATCGGCCGGAGTTGGAGGTCTCAGTATGATTTGTCTATGTTTATGCACCAAACGACAATCTCAGATAACAATAAAATAATTACAGATGAAAATTGCATGAAGCCAACGAAAAACCAAAATAAACTAGAAAGAGGTTAATTCTGTTTTTTACGACAGTTTGGAACATAAAAGTGGTACCAAATTTGCATTAAATTTAAAGCGAACTAAAATTAAATTTATTAAAGTTGAAATTACACTTTGCTGCAAGTGTAAAACATTTGCGGAGAAATGTCCTTCCAAAGACCTTCGACCTCAGCGATTGTCTCCTCGCGCGTTCTTGTCAAACACGGACTTCTTTTTCGCTTTATATAAGCCCACACATTCTCAATTATATTTAAATCGGTGCTTTGAGGCTGCCAATGCAATGTGTTCATCCCTTAGAAAATTGGTTATCATTTTTGCTTTATGACATGGAGCATTATCTTGCTGCAAAATAAATTACTGTCCAATCTATTTGTCGCCTGAAGGACACGCGTGATTATTTAAAACATGCTAATATTGATCCTTATTCATTGGAAACGCATCCCCAAAACATTACGCTGCCACCACCATGGGGTACTCGTTCACATACAGGTGCCACATTTCTTCACAATTTCCTGGGAATTCTGCAGAAAAATTTCTTGTTTGATCCATGGTACTGAAAAGAGCTTTCCTTGCCTCCAAAATGATAAAGGCTTGTGTACAAATTGTTTGTTTTAAGTTTGTTTTTTCCTTTTGTGAAATTTGGGGTATAGGGGTAGCTACATAAGTAGCAAAACCAGCCTCTTTTAAACGATTTCTAACAGTTTTTTTTCACAAATTTCAATATTATATTGATTATTTAGTTCAATCGCCGCCGATTTGGGGGTTTTTAACACATTGTCTTTAAATTTTCCAACTATCAAACGGTCCTCTCTTATGGTTGTGGCAAGTTACTTGTGGATTTGTTTTTCTTTTGTTTATTCATTTGATAATAAACTGTTTTGCGAGACACTTTGTATACTATGCTTAAGTATTCTACTGAAATACCCGCATCATACTTGATCACCATCTCGTTTCGTATAACTTTGCTTATTTCCGACGTTTTTCCCATTTTTACTAGCTAAATGTTACTGAAAGTTATTAAAAGTAATATATTATTTAAAAAAAAAAAATTTATATAAGTCAGCTGACAGCAGCCGTAGATTATTTTTTGGCATTTCACCAATACTTTTGTGGAATCTTTCAGAAGCAGTTTTGTTGTTCCATTGGATTTCAGAATGAGTGGATCACCGAGTGAAACCAATGGAAAACGACATTAATTGCACGCAAAACGTAAAAAACTAAAAAAAACTTCGTCAAAATACTTTTTTCCGGCTAGTTTTACCTCACTTCTTACATTGCACCTGATAGCAAAATGAATGCAGACTGTAATACAGAAAATGTTTTGCGGTCTTACAGTTATTGCCACCTTTTTTTTGTTTTCCGCATCTACAGAGACCCGTTACTTCTCTCAGTTTATCAAAACAAACCAACTTAGGTTAGGTTAGGTTAGGTTGAGCGATGTTGTGAGATCATCACAAAAGACCAGGCACCAATACGGGCCCATCGCCATCCCCATTGTCAAAATACTTTTTCCGACCATTGTATGTATCGTATGTAGTCTTTGTTGAGACTCGAACCTTATAGCTCTCTCTCTCTCTCTCTCTCTCTCTCAGCTTTGAGACGTTTGCGAGTGTTATTGTCTGCCTATATCTGAGCGGCTTTGAGTTCGTCTATGGAACCCCTTCCTACTGGTATTTTTAAACCCGCTGTTATCAATCCAACGGAAACACATAAGCATGAACTAAAACCGACCAATAAGCACGGTTGCCCCTTGCAAACAAAATTAGGTACCAGAATTAAAAAAAAGTTGCCAAACCAAGATAAAATTTACCAAAAATCACAGAGAAAAACCAGCATACATCTATAGTCTTGAGCCAATGTGAAAATGCACTTTCTCTGATTTACGAACATGATATAAACATGGCAGTGCTAAAACTTCTATTTGCTTAGTCTTCAGAGAAACTAAAAGAAAAATGTAGAATTCATAGCACTTTATTTTTATTTATTATAACACACATTCTTAAAGAATAAGAAAAGAGTCTTTTAAGTCTTTTAAGATATTCAATAAGGTACATTAGGTTTAAAGGAACTTAGTCAGTCTTTAAGCAATTAAACGACGTTAACAACGTTGTGCACAAAATTACCACCTGCTAGAAGGTATGAGATCATCTACCATTTCTGAGCCTTTTTTCTTACAACAAACTTTCATGATTATGATTAACTAACCTATCCATATCTCAATGTAGTTATAAACAGAAACAGAAGACATTTCGAAGTTCGCTATCTGTCAAAAGAAGAAAATGAGTGCATTCAGTAATATTTTGAATAAAACAGGCTTACATGGGTGGTGCTGACGCATATGCAAAGGCCCTCAGAAAGATTAAGGCAGCATTTAAATGAGGTAATATCGAGTTCGTATTTTTGGTGCTCCTGCTCAAAAAGTTACCATAACCAGATAAAAATTACCAAAACTGAAAAAGCAAAAATAAAAATTACCAAATTTGGTAAAAAACTTGACAAAGTGACAACCGTGCCAATAGGCACAGCGCATTTTCAGTCAGTATAGCCGATTGACGGAGCTTATCATTCTTGCGTAATACTGAATTTTCATTCCCTTGGCCCATATGCACTACCCTTAACAGAATGAGTCTTTTTTGTTGTTTTGTTCTTGCAATATTTGTCATTATTCTGGATGAAGCACATCTCAACCTAACGGCTTTGTTGAACTTACTTATAAAGCGTGATTTTTTAAGAGGTTTAGAACTTTTTTTAAAAAAAAAAACACAAAAAATTCGAAAAAATGAATGAAATATTTATTTGAATCGATAGTTTGAACCTTGCAATTTAATGTTTAAAGATAATTTCATGCAAATGTTGACCGCGGCTGCGTCTCAGGTAGCCCATCCGCTGAGTCCAATTTTGGCATACTCTTTCACACATATCGGCCGGTATCTCACGAATGAATGCATGGATGTTGGCTTCCAGTGCGTCAATCGAAGCGGGCTTGACCCTATACACATTAGCCTTGGCATACCCCCACAAAAAATAATCTAATGGTGTCAAATCGCACGATCTAGGCGGCCAATTGACCGGCCCGAAACGTGAAAATAACTGTTCACCAAACTCGCCTCGCAATTGCGCCATTGTTTCGCGTGCTGTGTGGCATGTGGCACCGTCTTGTTGAAACCACATATCATGCAAGTCAAGAACTTCCATTTCGGGCAAACAAAAGTTTGTTATCATCGCTCGGTAGCGTTCACCATTGACAGTAACGCTGCGATTCGCATCATCTTTGAAGAAATATGGCCCAATAATGCCGCCGGCCCATAAACCGCACCAAACAGTGGCTTTTTCGGGATGCATTGGTAGCTGTTGCAATGCTTCTGGCTGATCTTCACTCCAAATGCGGCAATTTTGCTTATTTACGTACCCATTCAACCAAAAATGAGCCTCATCGCTGAACACAATTTTTCGATAAAAAAGCGGATCCTCGGCCAGCTTTCCAAGAGCCCATTCACCAAAAATTCGGCGTTGTGGTAGGTCGGCTGGCTTTAGTTCTTGCACCAGCTGTATCTTAAAAGGCTTTACGCCCAAATCCTTCCGCAAAATTTTCCACGTAGTGCTGTAACAAAGGCCTAACTGCTGGGAACGGCGCCGAATCGACATTTCGCGGTCTTCTGTCACACTAGCTGATACGGCCGCAATATTTTCTTCACTACGCACAGTACGTAAACGTGTTGGTGGTTTAATGTCCAACAAAGTAAATTTGGTGCGAAATTTGGTCACAATCTTCCGAATAGACTGCTCAGAAGGTCGAGAATGCCGATCATAAAATGGAAGCAGCGCGCGATGAACATTTCGAACCGAGCACGAATTTTGATAGTAAAATTCAATAATTTGCAAGCGTTGTTCATTTGTAAGACGATCCATGGTTAAATTGCAAACCAAACTGAAGCTGTTTGACAGTGACACAAGGTACTAAACACACGTCAGCTGTCAAAACCAGTGTTGCCAAAACCAAACCAGCTAAAAAATCACCCTTTACTGTGTTCCTTGTTAGTGAGCTTACTTAGGGATATTGGGGCTAATACGTGATAGATTGAACGGAGGAATGCAGAATTTTCTTTATAGGATTGTTCAGCCTGAGTACATTTAAAAAGAGTTAAGTCATTCTGCCTTTAGGACCGCACTATATATCAAAGGCTATAAACCGATCTTTGTCTTAATGTTTTTTGCAACTTCTAGTTTGGTAATGGCAATCCTTACTAAACACCTCCTTAGCCAAAAACGAGAGCTTTGCACCTTTTTTTCGAATAATATTATTTACACTCTCTTATCTATTTGTAGCACCCTTTCGTAACGTAACGCTTTGTTACTGTATGGTATATGAAATTAAAAGCCAACATCCGAAACCCGAGGTATATAATTCTACACAAGTTTGTAACACTTAGAAATTAGTAGTCGTAACAAAATCTCTCGTAGCTTTTTTTTGAAGTAAAACTTCTTTAGGCGCGCTTGACTTGGGGGGTAAGCTGGTGAATGTGAAAAAGCGTTACGGAAATTGCGAACGGGAGTTGAGAGGCTGATATAAGTTAGTGAAGATAGAAAGAGAGAGAGTTACGTTTCGTTTCGTTTATTACTGTAGGGGCAAGAGAGAGCAGTGCGCGCACACATTTTCTTTCTCTCTTCCGCTCATAGCCAGTGCAAGAAATATATAATATTATCTCAGTCAGTATTTCGTTTGCGAGTACCTACAATATAGATGGAGCTAAAGAAGTTTTACTTCAGTCGTTTGGGCTAAAGCACACTCGTTTTTTTTTTGTAATCTAATATAGAAAAAAACCTTTATAAATCCTTGAAAAAAATTGCATTCCCTGGTAGGAGTGAATATTTATGTAAAAAGTGTTTTTGAATTTTCCTTCCTGGTTTTTAATTCTTAACGATGTTCGTCTTTAGTGAATTGGGTTTGAGTTCACGATTACAAGTTGTAAGAGAAAACATTTTTCTCCTTAGAACGTACTACTGTTGCAATGTTTTTTTTATTGAAGTATCTCTGACTTGTCTATGGTAAATCGTTCCAGGTTTATGAAATGAAAATAAGACTTTTTTCTTCCAATTGAACATTCAAAAGAATTCTTGTGAAATGTCTATTGAAGTTTTTCACTGAATAATACATTTAATCTGTGTACTTACTGTGCCTAAGTAAAAAGTTTAGACGGCACCACAAGGAAATGGTTTTCACCGAAAACATCGTGTACGAGTCCCATTTTAAGGCCGAACATGTAACCTTAGAAGAGAAAAATAATGCGACTTTGCATTATTGAGAACAAGCTATAAACCAACGTTTAACTTTTTCATCTTCTAAATGAGTTGGTCGATTGTGATGCATTAAAAACCAAATGTTGTTCCAATGAGCTCTCTGTTATGTCCGACAAGCCGAAAGGGAATGGGGGAGTAGTCGTAACTTAACTGCGGTAACAAATCCAGTCCCTTGAGCCTTCTGCTACTTGTTATACCGTCCACAGGAAGGTAAAGGGTTTTTCAATAAGAGCGCTACAAAAGTTTAAATAAAACAAAAACGGTTTTGGATATCAATGAAATTCTTTATTCCTGTGAAAGTACGTTCGATGCCATTATGTATGGAACTCGATTTCTTTTGCATGGCCGCCGCGGGCACGCTTGCAGAAGTCCAGACGCTGAATCCAATTTTCGACGGTTTTCAAGCATAAATCGGCCGATACTGCTGCAATTTCACGTTCGATATTCGTACGAAGTTCATCAATCGTCTAACGGCGTCAAATCGCACGACCGAGGCGGCCAAGCGACTGGACCATTTCGTGAGATAACACGTTCTCCAAACTTGGTTTCCAATAAATTGATTGTGACATTCGCTGTGTGGCTTGTGGCGCCGTCCTGTTGGAACCACATGTCCTCCAAGTCCTCGCTGAAGATGATTTTTCGATGAAAATCCGAATCATTTTCAAGTTGTTGCTCAGCCGAATTCACGAACATACGACGCTTCTGGTGGTCAAGCGGCTTCAGTTCTTGCGTCAATTTAATCTTGTAAGGATGTAGGCCAAGATCTTTTCGCAAAATTCGCCACAACGATGTCACAGAGATGCCCAACGCTTGAGAACGACGTGTGAGAGACACATTTGGGCTTTCTTCAACTGAAGCCTCAGCGGCAGCAATATTCTCGACACTACGGGCACTTCTTTGTCTCATTGACACGGGAACATTTTGTACTGTGCCCGTGGATTCAAATTTTTCCACTAGACGCTCAATTATTGATCTGCTAGGACGATTAAGACGACCATAAATTGGACGTAGCGCTCTTAACGTTAAGGCCACTGACTCCGAATTTCGGTAGTAAATTTTAATAATTTCGACTCGTTGTTGGCTCGTATATCTTTCCATCATGAAATGGCAAACCTTACTGAAGAGAAATGTAAAAAGAGCGGCAAGAAATTCGGCGTTGTAGCGTCCCTGTTGAAAAACCCTTTATGTTCACTTTGTCATTACATTTGTAACGCCAAGAAGGAGTCACCGGAGACCTTATAAAGTATATATATTCTGAATCAGGATCACATTCTGAATCGATTAAGCCATGTCCGTCTGTCTGTCTGTCTGTCTGTCTGTCTGTCTGTCTGTTGAAAGCACGAGAGCGCCCAAAGGAATTGATATAGGCGAATGAAATTTGGTGATAGGACTTCTTTTTATCGTCGTCAGGTTGGTATTAAAAACGGGCTATGTCTGTCAAGTATTTCAGGTACTTCTCCAAATACGATTAAACCACTTTGTTATTAAGTATGTCACACCTATTCTATTTTTACAAAAGAAGCACTTTCTATACATTTCATAGCGTTTTAAAATTCAATGTGAAGAATCCAGTTAAGAAATTTTATCTTAGTTGACCTGGGCTTTTACAAACATACCCATTGATAATGTGAAAGCTACTACATACGAAACTGGTCATAGCTATCATGAAGGCATTATTTTGCGTATAAGTTAGAGTAAGATCGCAAAAAATTAAAAACCATTTCAGGCCAATTTTAAACTTAGTACTTTCCAGAATTTTGCGCAATATAAATGATTACCTGGAGGTACGGGTCCTAAAAAATGTACGGAAGTGTTATAATAGTCAATAAATAATAAAAAAATTTCCTTGAACAGGTAACAACAGGTAGAATTGTAATTAGATTACTCAAAAGCTGATTTTTATTATTTGTGGACCTGTACCTATACGCTATACTTGTTTATGAGAATCAAAGGTGTTATATTCCACTTTTTGAAAAAGTCGAGTTGACGATGCATTTTAATTCTGATTCTTGAGATCTTTCTATTACTGTTTTCGTTAGTTTCAAAAGCCAACTAATTCCAGAGACATTTTAAGTTGAATACTTGGGTTAGAATCAAAACATATGTATTCCTTACGTCCTTGTTAAAATCAAAATAACTCTTTTCCAGTACTAAATTCAAATATTGCTTATGTAAAAGTCAAAATATGAGTATTCCACGGCTTAAGAAACGTTTTCTTTGAATATTGCAAAACTAGTAAAAGTGGAATACGTTGTTTTTTATTCTGATAAACATCCTGTTCAATGTAATTTCGTACTACCTCACATGCCTAAAATTTTGCATGACTTGTATGCAGTGGAGGGTATCAAAAGATGATAACACTTTTACTTGTTTTCCGTTCACTTTGTTTAGTGTATACTAGTCTCGCGCTTCTGAATCCAGAATATATTCGCTGATATTCTGGCGACTTACCTGTTGTGCCATGGGGAGTTACATCATGCATCAATGTAAAGTTTTGAATCGCTTGTTTATAATTAGCGCCGCTTAAATTTGCGACTTGGAGATGCTTTAAAATTGATCTATTAATATTTTCGACTTCGCCGTTCGCCTGAGGCCAATATCGTGGTGACGTGAAAAGCTTTATATTTCTGTCTCCTTACTCCTTAAATTATTTGGCCACAAATTGATGGCCATTGTCAGCTTTAATAGACTTAGGATATTCTATAGCACGCAAAAGACTTTCCCCAGAACTCCTTTGATCTCGTTGGATGTGACTTTTGTCAGAAACTTGACTTCTTTATACTTGGAGTAATAATCAATTATCTCAAATAAGAAGTCGTGATTTGGTAGTGGCCCTAACAAGTCCATAGCTACACATTGCCATGGACCACCTGGAAACATGTGTCGTTCCATCGGTTGTGAGACTAATAAACAATCACGGCAGCTCTTCACGAAGGTCCCTACATTTCTGTCCATTGCTGGCCAAAACCACCTACGCTACAAAGCGAGACTTTCCTTTTCTGTCTGCGAATATCGTCTTTTAACAGCAGAAAAGCTTTTGCTTGCGAACAAAATAACTTTACCGGTTTCGTGTTACAGACATCTTTGAATATGTACATCGAGTTGTTTTCAGTAACCGAAGCAGCAGGAAGAACAGAAAGCAAAGGACTGCTGCAGCTTCTTAAGTTAAGTAGAATTCCGCACGGCTGTTTTCCAAGCCCAATATTTATTTCACTCTTTGTTGATGACCTGCACGAAACTCTTTTTTTTAGGTTAGTCTTTGCGGAGCTAGTCAAAGTGTTATTCTATGCAGATGACCTTGTGTTTTTGGCAGAGTCCTCTTTTCAACTCATATAATAAACAATTTGAAGGTATACTGATGCAACTACTTATTGTCACTGCTGGGTGAGAATGGAATTGCTTTTGCTGAGTCGCATCATGCCATCAGAATATTCAAGTTGTACACCGTCGGCACCGTACGGCACCGTACGACCACAGGAACCTTGAGTGAAGTACAAAAGCGAGCCATTCTCACAAACTTGCGTACAAGAAAGTACGCTTTATTAAGGACAAAATCTTTCTTTTAATGTACGGAGCAATATATCCCAACTTTACTCAAGCGAAAGGGAGATCATTTCGTTCAGCGGAGGTAAGGGTTTTCCAATAAGAGGTGTTATTGTGAATGACCCGCTATTTCGGTAGCTGTCACTTTTGAAGCTTTTATTCTTTGACATTTGACAAGAAGTAGAAACTACGCCATTACTAAAAATGGAACGATACACGCTTCAACAACGCATTGAAATTATTAAAATTCACTACAAAAATGGTGAAAATCGCAAAAATTCGCAAAACTAAAGCATTTTTTGGTCGTCGTGAATTGTTTATTGATTTTTGATTTTTTATGGTCGGAGTTGGATGGTATTGATCTGGACAATGTTTACTTTCAACAAGACAGCGCTACGTGCCACACAAGCAACGAAACCATTGATATTTTACGGGAAAAGTTTCCGGACCGTGTTATCTCTCGAAGAGGTGATCACAATTGGCCACCGAGATCTTGTGATTTAACACCTTGCGACTTCTTCCTTTGGGGCCACGTGAAAGATAAGGTCTACGCCAACAGCCCAGCGTCGATTCAAGACCTCAAAGATAAAATTCGTGAGGCTATCGAGGACATAGGGCAGCCACTTTGCGATTTGGTTATGGAAAATTTCATGAAAAGGATATGGTCCTGTGTGCGTGCTCGTGGTGGCCATTTGGCTGATATTGTTTTTCATTATTAACGGCTTTATTTTGAAATAAACATCCGATCATTTATCTCAAAAAATGGCATTTTTCTTTGAATACCAATATAACACCTCTTATTGGAAAACCCTTTATAATACTGATTTATAGAAAAAGAGAGAAAAAGGAAAGAGTTGTCAATGTCACACCACTCGCAAGGTCCCAAGTAACAATTTGACTTCGCTTAGATGCTGTCGAAGCTATTTCACCTCCCGCAATATCAACAACATAAGGCCTAAGGAAACACATTTGGCGGACTTTAATGCAGGTATTTACTTGTTTAAGACTTTCTGAACAGCTTTGGTAAGACCTTACTGAAAACACAACTTCTTCGTCTGAAAGGCAAAAGAAGAATCTCACATTTATCAACAGTAGGTTATTACTTTGGTGGGGCCTTACCGAAACTTTATGGAAGCTTTATAGATGCTCAAATATAAACAAGAAAAATATTTATGTTTTTCAATTTTCCATTTTCTTATTTTTTTATTTTTTTTTATCTTATTAATAAATACTAGTATCGCTTGTGGTCGAAAATCGACCATACCTTTTCTAAGTATGTTATACTAAAACTCGTACCACAATTATTTTTGTTATTTATGTTTTTTTTTTATAAACGAAAAGAGCGACATCTAGATATTGAAAAAATACGTAAATGAGCTGCTCCATCGGAAACAGTTTCTAATCTAAGATTATTTGTATTTGAATACGTTACTATGATGAAAAATTTAATGGCAACAAAATCCTTTAAATTACCTGTTTTGTATGGGGAATTTATAACTTAATTTTACCAGCCTTAATGGCAACATATACCCACAATTTTCTGTTTGTGCACATCTACGGCACAGTACCTTTTGAATGATATAGCTTTCATTCTACTCATTCATTATAAATACTTAAAAAGTATACCGAAATGCGTTTATTTAAAATCACATTACTGACATTTTTTTCACTGTGCTAAAAGTGCTTTATTTCTTGTCATTTTTCCCCGATTAGTTAATTGATGTTTCTTTTGACAGCTTATTCATTTCATGAAATTAATTCTATATAAAGCATAAACTAACTACTAAATAGACGGACAGCTTCAGCCAAAAAAGAGAAATCGGCTACAAGCTGAATTTGACCTTGGATGTAGCCAGACCCCTCTTTCCCAGTGGGCACTTTGGGCAAGTGCCCAGGGCCCCGCGATCGATAGGGGCAAATAGAAAGTCCCTAGTTCCTGTCAGATCACCAAACGATAACCAATATTTATTACCAAAAAACTTATATAATTCGAAGAAATCTAACCTAAATTACTGACTACAATTGCAATACCAACTTACTAGCTTTTACATGCGCGAAGCTATTCTACTCTCGCCCAAAGGTTAGGCTTTCCGACATAAGGTACATAACGTTTATTTATAAGATAGAACTTATCTTGCGAATATAGTCTGAAAATCTCCCAATATCTCTACACTTTTACACTGCTTTCGATTGCTCGTGTCTACGAAAGCATCTGTTTATAGGAGATCTGTTTCATCCTCTGGGTATCAACCGAACCCAAGTGACATTCAAAGATCTTCGTCAGTTGTTCTGTCATATTGAAGAAAATGGTTCTGGTCCCAGCAGCTTTTCAATTGACCCCTGTTTTGCAAGGGAGTCCGTTCGTGTTTTTCAAGCGTCTGATCACTGCCTGACTGATGTAGCGTCCAAAATATGACGTTAAAGTCGTCTCTCGTGATTTTAACCGCAAGATATATAAGAATTTTCGACATATACGAACACGTCTGAAAATGAACTTAAGCTAATAGACGTTGTTATAAGTGTTATGCTGCCAGCATGCGGTCCGAGGCTGAGGCCCAGAGGAGAGCGACGAAATAAAAAGAAAGGAAGGCGCGATGTTTACAAAGTGATACCAAAGGACAGAAAAGACTCGAACAAAGAGCTTTTACAATATTTTAGTAGTAACGTCGCCATTGAAAGTAATAAAGAACTTCCTCTGTAGAATGGTAAGTACAGTCAAGCCAGCTTAAGTGAAAAGACAAAAAACATTAACTTCAGTTTCAATTAACCGGCTTTTTCAGTTAAGCGAGCCCCGGATAACTGAAAACAAATTTTAGTTAAGCGGACCTCGGATAACTGAAAAATAGTTTCAGTAAAGCGGACCCTGGACAAATTTTTCATCAAAATCCATTTAAACAAAACCACAACAAAAAATATTGAAAATAATCACATTTCAGTATTTATTAACAAAATTTGAAGACTAAAAATTTCTGGGAAGCTGAACTTAAAAGTAGTAAAACAAACCTATTCAAATAAACAAAAAAATATTATGCATATATCGCCAGAATTTACATCTGTCATTGTCAGAGGTAAAGTGGAATGTGGAAGGTGAATAATGCAAAAAATGGATGCATTCAACGCCTGCTCGTTACTCTTTCCCTTTTCAAGGTTCCGTACCCAAAGGTAAAAAGCGGAACCTTTTTAGTTTCGCTATTGTCCGTCCGAACCCACTAGACCAAGTATGCGTGTCTTTTGATTAACATGGCACATATGCATGAATTAGAACTGGGCTACATTCAATGTCAAATTAAGCTTGTAATCAATCCCTCCTTTTTGGCTAAAGCTGTCAGTCAATTTAATACTTAGTTTATGGCAGTTCCCTCGAATGAAAAATTGAAAGAATGAGCAAGAAACTAAAACGACAGCGAGTACTCGAATTCATATTTTGTTCAGTGTTTTGGGCAGTGAGTACAATTTCATGTAGAGAAATGTATGTACACCTGTGAGGAGTATACCAAGATGTAGCATTAAAAATATGTTTGTTGTTAAGGGTGTGCCACGACATTTGTCCGAAAATGTTCGTATACTATTTTATATGTTGACAGAGAATAGAAAATAATTGCCGAATTGGTTTATTTTTGGAGCAAGCTGTAATACAGGGTGTCCGCCGGGAAGGTATACTACTTTGTTTTGCCGCCTTTTTGGTAAACATAAGTCTTGACAGTTCATATTTGGCAGTCGTGAAGTAAACACGTGGCAAATTTATTATGGAAAAATATTCGATAAACCAACGTGTTTTAATCGTTAAAACATTTTATCAAAATCAATCATCGATTACTGTGACGATGACAAAGTTACGTGAAATTTTTGGGAGAACACATTTTCATGCATGCTTAGATAAATTTAAATATATAATGGTATACTAAGCACATACACATTTTAAAGAAAAATCAGTTACTTTTGTGGACTATATTACATTTATCTATTCGTTTCATGTGATTGTTAATAAAACATAAATATTTAACCTTGTTTATCTACTTTCTTTGTCTATTCTAACAAAATAGTGTTCTGTCAAAGTCATAGGGGCCCCATTATCCTAATATGCCCAGGGCCTCCAATAGGTTAAAGACGGCCCTGGATGTAGCCCAGTTTGAATTTATGTATTTGTGCCTATTTGGGGCTCAGTCATACTTGAGAAAAAAAACAGTCTACACTCTTCCGGTTTAAACCGGATGTCGGTAGCCTAAGGTGGGCTTTCATTTCGTTATCGAGTGTTGCGGCTGTGTTGGGCAAATAACAATTGTTGTTATGTGTTATGTCGTTTCGATTTGGCTTTTCAGATTACTGCTGCCAAATCGAAAATAAAATACGAATTTGATTGGTTCTTGTGCGTATTGAGTTGGCCGCAAAAAATATTTGTTTTCACTTGCAATGGAAATCCATTTGAATTGATTTGTACACATTTATAATAACTCATTTCGAAATAATTTAATATAAAAAATCGTTTCCATTCTCGAAAAATTTATAATCGAGTTAAAAAAGCAATCCTTCCAACGATAAACAATTCGTAACCGCCAGCTGTGTGTCATACACATTGATATTAGTTATCGAGATTTCTCAAATGTTCTTGAGATAAAAAAGTTTGATTTTTTTTGGCAAATCGAACATGAAAAGCAATCTCGATCAAAAAAAAAATGTATCTTTTTGCCAAATCGAAAACGACATATAATTTTATTAAGTTTATGAACCTTATAAAATGAACTAACACGGTTTTTTTTACTTTTGTTAAAAGAGATTTTGTAACTTAGAGCTTTTTTTGTATATTTTAAAGAAAATACACTTTTTTGTTGATTTTAATGCTTTAAGTTTCGAAATCATATTGAAACAAAATATTTCAACAGCGTTTCGGGAAAACATTTTTTTTTATGTCTCGGCGAATTTTTTTTTAGTTTTAAGCATAATTTATAATCTTTAATTAGTAGGTACGTAAAATGAATACTCGCACATTAATATATGCAAGTACATATGTATTTGTTAAATTAAAAAAATTAATTCTATATTTTTATTGTTTATAATATTGCTGTCAAATTTGTATGCGCTTGGTTTTTTCTTGTAAAGGCCATAATACAAAAATCCTCGTATGTGAAATACTCGGAACAGTTAAAATATGATGTTTTGATCACTTTTTGTATTCCAAAAACACAAAGAGTGCACTTGTTATTGTTAATTAATAATGTAGAGAGGTTTATAAACAATCAAATACATTGTTATACAATTTGTAAAAGAAAATCGATTGAATACGCGAAATCTGAAATCGGAAATCAAGTAGTAAAATCCAATTATACCACAATTTTGCTTTCCGATATTAATATCATGCATTTGCATTTTTACTGTTCCTAAGTAACATTATTCAACACTGTTCAGTGTTATTAAGCGACGGAATTTCCAATCATATTTTAATTCTGTACAAATATGGTATTAACTAAACGAATTTGGAAACATTCACCAAGCCTAATAGACATTTATTCAACGTTCATGAAAATTTTCTAAAATTCACTTATGCCCTAGTGGAAGCTTGGGTTAAACTTGCATGTTGCTCGCTAATTTTTTGAACAATCCCCACGGATTTAATTTATGCAGCTGCATGAATTTTGCTGTCAATAGAATTCATGCAAATAAAACTAAAAAACAACTGAAATGTGAATGAATGAACAGTTTTTGGTACAGAATATGGATAGAGAACAAATTATGCTACCTAAAAAAACCATAATCAACATGCACTTTTTTACATTTATTGTTATAATCTATTTACAAATTGTTTGTTATTGAAATAATGCCACCCGGCGGCCATTAATACACGTCTTCACAGACAGGAAAAACAAGAGAGCGCGAGAGAGGGCTGTCATTCGAAATTTGCGGGTGATATCGGGTAGGGACACGGAAGCTGTCAGTCTATTTAGTAGTTAGTTTATGCTATAAAGCCTCCATATGTAAGTTAGGAGGAAGTACGAGTAAGTGTGCTCTGTACAGCTTCCAATCGCAAGCGGTTGACTGCATGACAGTTCATTGCTTCTATAATGTTTTCGGTCAGAAGCCCTGAACAAGCTTCTAGAGAGCGCTTCGAACCACAGACCTTATCGAAGTAATTCACTTTCCACACATCTCCAGACACATTTTCAGAAGTCTAATAGAGATCTTATCGAAGCTTAATTTCATATCCCTCTATAAAGCCTGTGTATATGCTTCGTAAAGGACCGGGACACGAACACCGATCTTCAGATCTGCACTTGGAATGTTTAAATCAGACTACGTAGGACATATTTTCGCATTAACAATTTAAATCAGGCAAAAGCACTGCGGGTATCGAATTCAGGTAAAATTTCATTTCTCCTCCTTAAATTAAAACTACCGCTGACAAAAATAAAATCGGTCAGCACAGCACGTCCACTAGGTAACAAAATAATTAACCAATCATGCATCGCGCATATCAAAAGCAAATAGAAATAGCTATCAACTTTCTATCGATGAAGCTACAGACTCGCTCCATTGACGACCATAAACCACACTAGACCAGACCACACTGAGTGCAACCCATCTGAGTGCGTTCAACCTCACGTGTCAGTTTTAATTTAACTGATACCCAGTTTTACACTCTCAAATGATGTTGTCACATATGACACCTCCCCACAGCATAACTAACTCTGTTCCTAATGGGTTTCTTTTTATTTTTTTTATTACAGAAATATGAAAGCCACCGCGTGGCTCTGCCCGGTCATAACGTTACTTTGCGCCAGTCGGTTCGTATGCACAGCTCAACGAGGATACCAGGACTACAACACCGCCGCCGTCGATTCACCGAGTATGATGCAGGTGAGTGCGACAATGAATAGTGAATGTCAACGCGATTGCAATTATTCCCTCAAACCTATCGACGAACCCCCTTACGATTGTTCAGTCGCAGCTACGAAAATGGGTTATGCACATGTTAGTTCTAGAGAGTAGTCCCTTTTCGTTTTGCATTACACTTTTACAATCCCAGAGTAAGCCCTAAAGTGCTTGAAATTGATTGGCAGTTCATGTGTTCTCTCGTACTTTTCCGAGTACGTAAAATGGAAACTATGTCGCACGGGTGCAATGAAATGTTTAACAGGTCGTTTCGATGAATTAACTCAAACCTCGGAGCACACAAAGTACAATCAAACCGCGTCTGAGCATTTCCACACATTTCACACCTTGTTGCACACGCACCGAAACAGGAGACCACTTAAAGTCAATTAATTTGCCAGTAAATTAGGTCGTTTTGTAAGCCCGTGATGAGGGGAAACCTTTGCCCAACCCAATCCTTTTGGAATGTCACTTCCAACAGCTGTGTCGGTTGTAGCAGGAACTTTGCCGATGTTATCACATCAAAATGCCATGAACTCTTTTTGGCAGCGACTACGAGGATGATGGTGTATACTACGTAGGATGGATAACACAATCGGGTTTTAGTAAGCAACAGCAAGTGTAATCAGTCTCTTAGGTAAGCTCTGTGTGATTCGTTGTTGTGCGCTCATTTCATAGACGACGAGGACTATCGCGCATTGTACCTACCAACCAACAAAAGGGCGAGCAGACTGAACTTCTGATGGAACAATGTACCTGCCAGTACCTGCATGGAGCGGGTAATTACTTTCTAAATTATGAATGTCATCTGGTGAGATGCTTCAACTGGATTATTGCGAGATTTACGCAAGGGAATTATATGCTCTTGGGAGAGCCCCTGGTTTTGGTGGGAGCTGCGAGTGCGACAGAGGCGACACTGGCTGACTGTGGATAATTTTTCAATTGGATTATATACTTCTTAAGCTACTTTGAAGAACAATAGCTAATTGGCTGTTTTGAGTTGAAGCGAAAATTCAATCTAAATAGGTGCAGGCTGGATGGGGTCTAAGTCAATTAAAGGCCTAGTCCTCAGAAAAAGTTAAACGGGTGCTAAAGTCAATTTCAGCGTCGTCGGGCGATTGGTCGCTTTACAAAGGTGTAGATCTGAGTTTATGATTTGGTGACCATATTTAAGAATTACAAATAATGAACAACAGAAAAAGAAAGAAATTTCAACAAAATTTTCAAAGGATACTCAAATAGAACGCATCTTTTTGTACTCGATTACTGGTTTGCTCGTTCAACAAGTTAGTCCACGTTAGCATTATCATTTTTATTGAATTGAGTTCAAAGAATTTTTAACTTTCTCCATTACGTAGTAAGAGAAAGATATTGTATTCGTACAAAATTTCGAACTCGAGATGTTAATCAATTCTGACATTACGATGATAGGCGAACTCAAAAAAGTGGCTCGCAAATTTCTGTCCGTCTGTCTGTCTGTCTGTATATGCCGAGGCCTACAGCCTAAGCGGCGGAACGGATTTCGTTCAAACTTCGGAGTTAAAGTTTGGGGGCTTACAGTTCGGGGCCGTTTTTTTTTACATGGTAACCTCAATATTAATGGTACTTCCCATACAAAATGTTCATACCGGTTTGATTTGTTCGAAAACGGCTCTAACGATTTCAACAAAAATTGATATTTAAGCTTAAGTAGGTGAGGTCAACATAACTGCATACTCAGTTTTCCGCTAAAAAATCGAGTAATGGTACTTTTAAAATTTGGACATATCTCGAAAACAGTCCATACGATTGTAACAAAAATTAATTTCTAAGGTAATATGGTGATTTCTAGCTTAATGGAAAACTCAGTTTTTCTCTGTATTATCGTAAAATGGATTTTTGAAAAAAGTCATTTTTGAAAAATATAGTTTTCCCTAGTTTACCTCAAAACGGCATGATTTTGACCAAAATGCAAACTTAGAGTAAAATTAATGTTTTCAAAATTATTGCGTCCTTAATTTTCAATTCGAATCACTGGAAACGCTCACTTTAAGAACTGCTCATATCTCGAAAACCCCATTTTCGATTTCGATAAAACAGTAAAAACCAAGTAATGCTTACATCCCGAAAAAAAGATTTGCTTAAATGACTTTAAATTTCAGTCAGACTCGCACTAAACGAGAAAGTTTCGTGCGACCCAGTCGTGCACTTTATTTTTTTATGTTTACGTTATAGCTTTTAAGGCTTTAAGGGCGGTTTGCTGATACGACTCATAGTGAATTAAGTGCCACATAAACTCTTTTGTGACAGTTTACGCCCTAAAAAAAGTAGCCTATAAGTATTTAAGTACAACTTAAATCGTTAAGAGTCGTATGAGCAAACGGCCCTAAATGTATTGCAGAACAAATAATGAACAATTTTTTTAAAACACAAAACATTAATATATTTTTTTAAACAAAATAATTTATCAAAAACAGAAATGTTAATTTTAATCTTTTTTCTTTTAATCATAAATGTCGTCCAAAATTATTACGGACGTGCTATTTTGCGAGCTGAAAATTCTGAAAATTGCCGTAAATTTTATTCATTTTATTGGCGAATGTGCTTATCGAATCAAGAAAATGTTGACACCTTGATGATTATGGGAATGTCGTTCTGTATAAAAAGAACAATTGAAGCAATTTTTTCCTAAAGAGTTGGCAGTCGACTTTTCGTTCATACAAAAACGATCATTCAAATCATTGCCTGTGCATTTTTTTTTTTGCGAAGACCACGTTTGCGGTGCTCCTGATGGCGCGGTCCAGATTGTAAAGGGTTTTTCAATAAGAGCGCTACAAAGCGGCGTCAAATCGCACGACCGAGGCGGCCAAGCGAATGGACCATTTCGTGAGATAACACGCTCTCCAAACTTGGTTTCCAATAAATTTATTGTGACATTCGCTGTGTGGCTTGTGGCGCCGTCCTGTTGGAACCACATGTCCTCCAAGTCCATATCATCCAATTGGGGCTCAGAAATATTCGGTTATCATTGAACGGTAGCGATTCCCATTCACAGTAACGTGCCGGTCTTGATCATCACGGAAGAAGTACGGCCCAATGACGCCGCCGGCCCATAAACCACACCAAACCGTAATTTTTTCGATATGCAATGATGACTCATGGAGTACGTGTGGATTGCTGCCTGACCAATACCGCATATTTTGTTTATTGACGAAGCCATTCAGCCAGAAATGAGCCTCATCGCTGAAGATGATTTTTCGATGAAAATCCGAATCATTTTCAAGTTCACGAACATACGACGCTTCTGGTGGTCAAGCGGCTTCAGTTCTTGCGTCAATTTAATCTTGTAAGGATGTAGGCCAAGATCTTTTCGCAAAATTCGCCACAACGATGTCACAGAGATGCCCAACGCTTGAGAACGACGTGTGAGAGACACATTTGGGCTTTCTTCAACTGAAGCCTCAGCGGCAGCAATATTCTCGACACTACGGGCACTTCTTTGTCTCACTGGCACGGGAACATTTTGTACTGTGCCTATGGATTCAAATTTTTCCACTAGACGCTCAATTGTTGATCTGATAGGACGATTATTACGACCATAAATTGGACGTAGCGCTCTTAACGTTGAGGCCACTGACTCCGAATTTCGGTAGTAAATTTTAATAATTTCGACTCGTTGTTGGCTCGTATATCTTCCCATCATGAAATGGCAAACCTTACTGAAGATAAATGTCGAAAGAGCTGCAAGAAATTCGGCGTCGTTTGCTGTCCCTGTCGCTCTACTTTTGTAGCGTCCCTGTTGAAAAACCCTTTACTTCCAACCGGAGTCACAAATTTTTACAGATATTCTATGCGTTGAACTTATCCACAGTGATGCCAGATTTCAAGATATATCTTTTTTTTCAAGATTTTTGAGCTCCAAAATACAGGGTCCGCCAAATAACTTTTTTTTTTTGAAAATGCTATAAAAAAAACTACTGAATATTTTCTCAAATTTCTTTTTTTATTTGAAAGTACAATCCTTCCGGTTAATAATGGAAAATAATTTCATTCAAATGGCTGCATCGGCTGGCCATGCAGTAGCCTATACACGATCGGTCCAATTTTTAAGCACATTATCGATTGTGTGCAGCTGTATTTCACCAATGACTTCACGAATATTGTCCTTTAAAGCGTCAATTGTCTCTGGCTTGTCGGCGTAACACTTATATTTTACGGCACCCCACAAATAATAGTCCAACGGTGTCAAATCGCAGCTCCGAGGTGGCCAAACGACATCAGCTCTGCGGCTGATAATGCGATCTTCGAGTGTAGCTTCGGCTGTGTGGCACGTAGCGCCGCCCTGTTGAAACCAAATGTTGCCAATATCCTCCTCTTCAATTTTTGTGAACAAAAATTCGTTCAACATGGCCCGATAACGATCGCCATTGACTGTAACGGCCACTCCTTGCTCATTTTCGAAGAAAAATGGCCCAATTATGCCTCTGGACCAAATTCCGCACCAAACAGTGGCTCGTTTTGGGTATATCGGCTTTTCAATGTATGCGTGCTGGTTTTCTGTGCCCCAAATGCGACAATTTTGCTTGTTTACATACCCGCCAAGATGAAAATGAGCTTCATCTGAAAAGATGATTTTTTTTTTCGCACACATTCTGCAACATCACCATGATTTTCAAAGTAATGTCGCAATATTTCCCAGCGTTGTTCAAGCGTATACACAACCATATTCGTTCAGCGGAAGGATAAAACTAATTATCTGTCAAATCAGACATGAGCTAAGTGTTACCATTCGCGAAATAAGCACTAGTTGAAAAAAAAAGTTAGATGGCGGACCCTTTATGTACAAAACTTTTTACCTCGAAATCATCAAATTTCAAGATTTTTGATACCAAGAACTTTTAAATATAGCACATTAAAATAACCTTTGCTAGTGAAGAAAACCGTTTTTTATTAATTCCATTGTTATATATATAATGTGAGTCGAACAGACCCCATGCACAATTTCTGTCTCACTAACGTTTTCATCAACTCTAAGGAAACATGAATTTTAACGAATTTGATAAAATAACAGATGTATCGTGTTTTTGGAAAAATGGTTTCGTATGTACTGAAACGGTTGTTGAAATTTGTATCTTTACAAACGATTTGTTAAGCTTTTATGAACCGAAATTCTATGATCTTGATTATAGGTAAGCGATGCAATTCTAAGTCAATTTAATTCAAATTGCTCCAAAATTTCAAAAAACACTTACATTAATTTATGACCAACGTTTTTTTTATAGATATTTAGGTGATGATGTATTAGTAGTAAAGAACTTCAAAATTGTATTTAAAATTTATATTTGAACAAAATCTTGAAAAAAAAGATTTTTTGTTTCAGAAAAACAAGATTTTCAGATTTTGTATCTGGCAACACTGCTTATCCATAGTAACCTGACACTACATTCTGTTTTTTTTCCTTTTATTACACAAATTGCGGGCATTTAACATTTTTTTCTGCTTCCCATGTATTCACAGAAATTAGATTTGAGAGAATGTTATTTTTAAAATTTGTGGGGGAATCGGATAGGTGCGCGGAAGCTGACAATCGATTTAATACTTAGTTTATGGAACATACCTTGTGAACCTTTGATTATATCTTGCTTAGCGATATAAAAATGTACAGCATTAGTGAAACGGTACCCATAAACAATTACACCTCCCCATTTCCTAGTCTGACAACTTTTTTAGAATCTATTACATTTGTTGTCACCGCAGTATTCAAATTTCATAATCTGTTTTCGTAAAAAAACAAGGTCAATAGTTTATTTCATAACGAGTTGTTTATTCCAAAAAAAATTAAAACATAAATTCGAAACACAGTATGTATGTTTCAAAGCCATTTTGACGCTGATATAAGCAAAAAACAAAACAAATAAATAGGAAATGCACAAAATATCCGCTGAAGTGAAAATAAATACAATTTGATCTTTAAAAAATTGTATAGCTTATATTACTCAATTCCGGAAACTTAAAAACCGATAAATATAAGCCTCTATGAACTCGCAACAAGTAATACGGAATTCTGTATCTTGAATTCGCACATAGTACCATCTGTTATTCCTCTAGAAGTTCCTTAATTTATTATTTCGCGGAATGCTGACAATTCTTACATCCATATTTTCCACGAAGTCAACCTTTTCTCACCAACCAAAACCACACCAACATTGAGATTCTCATTTGCAGGTAACAAATTTCTTTTTCAAAGAGGGTTTGGTTGCGCCAAATATCTACATGAGCTGCCTAAAGTTGAACTCGAATGAATAAAATCAGAAAACCTTTATAATTCACTAAAATTAGTTTTTAATTAAAAACGCTGCCTATTTATATTCGCTCCCATTACGAAATTCCATACCGCCATTTTGGGTGGTTGGGCAACACTACTCTTCAAAATGTCATTAAGGGAGAATTTTTTTAGGTAATGGCCGCGATAAATATGGGTTTCTCAACATTAACATTTAACACTAAGCCCCTAGTTAACTATATTCTGGAAACTGTATTTGTTTATTTGGTAAAGGGATCTTGGAAAGTGTGGAGTCTTTGCCAGACTAAAGTTGATTATTGGCGAGGCCGACTGACTTCAAATGCCTTCCGCAGGTTGATCTAAGCGGTGCAGCGAAATAATCCCCACGGGGCCAGGGGCTTTATATCCCAAAAAAAAAACGAAGAAGAAAAAGCTGCCTCCTGCTGCATGTTCCATACGTAATCCACTGTCTATGTATTGTTGACGGGTAAGAAAGAAAGAAAGAAAGAAAAGAAATACATCGAATGAAAAGTAGAATCATTTTCTTGCGTGGGCTTTTATGCCAATTCTAAATGGCAAAAACAACTTTGGCCTGACCTTACTTACCACTTGAAAGAACCTAACCTGACATTTTTAATTCAAGCGTATGGCCCATAAAATCACGAGAGCTGATTGCTGTGATGCATTCCCAGGCCAAAGATCCATTTAGCTCCCTATTCACCTAATGTTTTGAGCATTTCTGGTGAGATTTTAATCACTCAGGCAGATTTGTAACCTTTATACAGGGTGTCCGCCGGGAAGGTATACTACTTTGTTTGTTTATAATTTTTGATTAAATGAAAGAGAATGGATCTTATATTGATAAATGTTTTATTTAATGTCGGCAATTATGTATGGAATACAATATCAGGTAAATGTCCGCCTCTGTTAGTCTCACAAATGCGAGCCCTTTTGAGCACATTTTTCATTACATTCTCACACACTTCACGCGGTATTTCATTAATTTTGATTATGAATGAAACTCCACGAACTGCAGCACGTTATAATTCTTTATTCAAATCAAACAAAATTAACACAAATTATCACTGAATGGTTCGTTGGCTGTTAGCTGGGTGGCGGCTGGGATCGAAGTGCCCAATAATTCTAAGCTGCATCGCCAACAAATCGAATCAGCAAAGAAAGAGGAATAGCAAAAAATGTTTAACGGCATTGCTCTCAGTAGCAAGCACAGTTGGCACAAACCAAATTCGACATTCGAGTTGATGATACCAACGGCACTTGCATTAGAAAGCAGGAATGCGAAAACATATAAGAATATTACTTGAACCATAGGGTATGCTACATACATTTGGTAATTAAAGTTAAAGTTAAGGAAAATATTTATTATAATAAATTGCGTTATTAAACAAATTTCATCACGAATATTTTGTTTGAGTTGCTCAAGCGTTTCTGGTTTGTTTGCATAAACCTTGCTTTTTAGATATCCCCACAAAAAGAAGCCAGTAGCAGTCAAATCAGGCGACCGTGGAGGCCAATCAACATCACCATTTCTTGAAATAACTTGTTGTGGAAAGAGGTCTCGCAGTAATTCCGTTGTAATCCTGGCTGTATGCGATGTGGCACCGTCTTGTTAATAAAAATTTGTTAAAAAGTTTTCAATCATATCACGATATCGCTCCACATTCACAGTTACCGTTACGCCGTTTCATTTTCAAAGAAGTAAGGTCCAATGATTCCTCCTGACCAAATTGCACACCAGACTGTAACTTTTAATGGATGCAAAGGTGCTTGGGCCTATCAGTCACAAACCCTCTTTCTACGAAATCATTCACTACACGATAAATAGTGCGTTTTGTTGGCACGTCGTTTCTCCCAAAAATTTCACGTAACTTTGTCATCGTCACAGTAATCGATGATTGATTTTGATAAAATGTTTTAACGATTAAAACACCACGACCGCCAAATATGAACTGTCAAGACTAATGTTTACCAAAATGGCGGCAAAGCAAAGTAGTATACCTTCCCGACGGACACCCTGTATTATTTGATCGCAAAAGTGAATTCTTTTACCTCGGGATTGGGACTATTTTCCAAACTGCCTATACTCAGCGATGAATCTGTCATACTCAAATCTCTGTTCTAGATTGACCAACTCAGAAAAGTGCGCAAGATTAAAAGGAGGAAGTGAACCATCTTTGGATGTGACTATTTGAATGATATTCCATTTGCCTCTTCTAAGGTGGTAGATCGGATATCCTTGGAAAATGAATGAATGACATTAAGAGATATTCTTGGTTCTGCTTTCAGCGTACAGGATAAATAGCCCAGTATTATAGTCTAGAAGGAGCGGTTTTTCGATATACCTGTTCTATACTGCAAGGTTTCATTGAGTTATTCATACGTCTCTTATCAGATCTTGTAGCCCTGGCCGGTCTTAAGATTTCCTTCATACATATTTTTTTCTAACATTGCTGCTAAAGTAACATGTCGCACCTCCCCATTTCTCCTCGGGTCTGAAACGCAAACTTATGGGTAAAATTTCTTCTAAACAATTACCAAACACTTTTGGACGATGAATTGGAAGCGAAAACTCATTGCAACACTAACTTGTCTACGACAGAAAGCGATAAGTAAACATAACTTCACATACAGAAATTAATATCTGTCACTTATGAAGATTAAACAATATAAGCTCAACCTCTTGTGGCCCCGAACTTTATCCCCGAGCAGACGAAAAACTTTTAATAAAATCGTCTGATATGTGATTGGCTCCCAGATACATCCCATGTCCTAATGCTTTTATTTCTCGGCCTCAATGCCATCATTCATCAAATTAAATATGACTTCATAATTCGCTTCTTTGTGCAAGCGTACATCCGAGCCGAGCGTAGGTATGTTTCATCAATAAAAAGTGTCAAAGTATCATGCTCTTAGAAGTTAGACCAGCCTAATGTCTTCCATAAAAACTTTGTTTCTTTACGTAGAGCTTATTATCAATTTTTTTTTCTCTCCCAGGGATGATGACTTCCCAGATTCACCTGTTCAAAAGCCAGACAACTTCTTGACAGAAGGCGGAGAAAGTTCACTCCCACGCTGTTCTTATTATCTGGAAATTGTATGCGCGAAACAACGACTCTCAAAATAATTATAATAGATAGAGCTTACAATCGGGTGTTATCGCACGTAAAACTTTTTCAATCAAGGTGTCCGGCGTTCCTTATTTTTAGCCATACGCATCGCGAATTCAATTTCCCCCGTCCACCTTAGAACTTTGCCATCCTCATCGACTTCGGTGTATATCCCTCAACTGGGTTAAGCAGCGTGGTAATGTTGACAACTGACCAACCAATAACCATTCCACGGATGACTTGCTTGTCGTCGTTGTTACATCTTTTCGAAGGCGAACAAGGCGTGAAAAGAATTCAATTTTTGTGTGTACCCGTTCTTAGGCTTAATGTGATTTCTGCTTCGCAAAATTTTTCAGACACTGGATGCTGTTCCACGCGGTTGTGTTTTCAGATTTTTGATTTTGATTATGCAACGTTGATTTTGCGTTTGTTTAACTTACGTGCCATCAGAATGTTATCAACAAATGGAATGCGAAAACTTTAATCAGACAAACTTGTGCAAACTATGGGTTTTGAATTTTCATCCTGTCAGAGATATGCTGTGGTTTTCCACATGAAGAAGAACTCATTTGGCATGGATTCTTCTTCACGGTTGTGTGCGAAAAGTTGAAATTGGGTGTACTTGTGCAGAATGTGAGGCGAAGGTATACCTATGCACATATTTGTTCTCATAAAATGGGTTGGATATTTGCGGTAGTAGGTATTTCGAATTTTGGTATCAACAGGACGATGATCGATGTTGGGATAATTTAGACAAACCAAATGTGTATGGGAGGCCCTCGATTTTTAATCTTCTTTATGGATAGGGCCGATTTTTGTTTGTATTTATGTAAGTAATGGGATTCCAGTATTTTCTTTGTAAATAAAACTTTCTCTTTCGTTTATTGTTAATCGATAATTTGGATGTATAAACAGATGTGACGTGAAGTCTTATTACTTTACTGACAAGTTCTGTACTTACGTCATAGCTCTGTCGTCGCCCGAGAAATGGTTTACCATGCATAATAAATATATACGTCATTTTTACGTTTTTGGGAAATCGCATTTTAAGGTTTGCGGTTCAATAGAAATAAAACGAGCCGCTGGGATTTTTTATTTATTTTTTTTTTTAAAATGTGTCTTGAAATATCTACTTTCTAGTGACTGTATAGAAAAACAAAGTCTGTTTTAGTTTTAAAATAGTTTTTTTTTTTAATTTTTCTAAATATTCTTTTGACGTATATATACACGGAAAGAATTTTAAGATCTAATCAAGAAAAATAAGCGCATAATCACGAAAAGTTTGTCTAGTTTTAGAGCTTAGCTAAGGATTTACTAAATCACGACATTTTATTCGCAATTGTAGAAACTTTACGAAGTGAAAATATTGACCCTCAAATGTCGTGAATCAACACTTTTCATAATCAATTATGCGATCAAACGAGAAATACATATTGCCATAACCGATCGCAATTTGACACAAATAGTTATCAATTTGATATTACATGAATTGTAAATTGCAAAAACAATTCGTAAATTACCTCTTTTCTGTTGTAAATTACGATTGCTCCTCCCTTAGAAAATTGCAACTCAATAGTGTTGATTTGCGAACTAACAGCAGAAGATTTACTAGGTACTTCAGTAGTTGCAATTTACGTTTCTTGAGTAGTTTTGTCGTGAAATTAGAAAACTTTATTCTTAATTTACAACTTATGTCTTGTAATTTACAAATCAGAATTCATAGCTGTATTATTTTATAATTTGTTTTCCTCCTGATATCCGTGAGAATCATACGACGCCATATCGTCCGAAGCCAACGGGATTTGTCTGGCGTAGTTTTTCTGTCTACTCTGCAATTTAAAATACATACACATAAATTATTTAGAAGAACTTGCCAATAATTAAAACTTTAACAAACCTTTTCAATTACATATTTTAGAACCTATTTTATTTTAGATATTTTAGAGTCCATTTCAATTTATTCTACTTCTTTTCTAATTATAGCGAGATTCTGAAAAAAAAAAAAATACAGATTTATATGGTACTTCAGCTTTTTTTTTATTATTCAATAGGTACCTACTTACAAAATAAATTCCAGAATGGATTATATTCCGTTGGTTAGTATACTGACTATCACTACGAATTAGTTATTCTAAAACCACTTAAAACCGACTACTTTGAGCAAAGATTGAAAAAGGATTTCGATAGGTACATGGACTATGAATAACGATCGTATCTATACTGTTTTTCGCAGTATTATACTGCTTTTGCAACTCCAAAACTGTATACTGCTTTTTCAGCCCAAAATACTGTATTTTAATACTGAGAACAAATATTAAGTTTTATTTCTTTAACGTTTTGAAATTCATATTTATTAATCGTAATGCAAAACGTCAAAGAAAACAAAATGAAACGCGAATTTCATTTAACACGAATCGAGGAAAAAATTTGATTCTCTTTTAAACGATTTTTTTTGAAATAACACGAAAGTAACGGTAAAAAACTTCGTTTGTGTTTTTCATAATTTCAATTTGTCGGGGATTCCCCAAATATGCAGGAATGTATACCTAGTTATTGTCCCATAGTACCATATTTTTACACGAATTATTTGAGAACGTTAGATACGTGTAAATACTCTCTTGTCATTATTCATTCTTGTTCAGAACGCGTAAAAATGTCGAAATCAAGAGCAAAAAATACATTCAACACAAAACTTCGGGAAAAGTATTCGTTTCTCGAAAAAACGAAAAGTGAAAGTGATGTTTTTTGCAGAAAATGCAAAGGTAGTTTTTCTATTGCGTCTGGTGGAAACGCGGATATTGCCAGACATATCAAAACAAAAAAACATAAAGATGCTGGAAATGCCGCTTCTACAAGTACATCTATAAAAACACATTTTTCATCGGATCGGGATACACATTCAGCGGCAATCGAAGGAGTGTGGGCGTATCATGTGATAAATTCAAATCAAAGTTTCAAGTCATCAAATTGTGCGACGAAAATATTTAAATCGTGTTTTAAAATGAAGTTTTCGTGTTCACAAAAGAAATGTCAAGCAATAGTCACCAGTGTTTTTGCGCCGCACGTCCAACAATTGCTTGAACAAGAATTAAAAGACTGTAATTATGTGTCAGTGTATACAGATGCATCAAACCATGGAAATATTAAACTTTTTCCCGTGCTTGTTCGATATTTTATTCCCACTGTCGGTGTACATGTTAAAGTTTTGAATTTAACCGAAGAAGCTGGTGAAAATTCGCAAATAATATCCGATCTAATTAAGTCTGCTGCCAGTAAATACAAGATAAAGAAGAAAATCGTCTGCTTCTGCGGTGATAACGCAAAAGTTAATTTTGGTGGAGAAACTCGGGGCGGCCAGAATAATGTTTTCTACCGATTAAAACAGTGGCTTCCTCATTTGATCGGCATCGGCTGTGTCGCTCACATAACACACAATTCATTGAAATTTGCCGTTGAGTGGGCCATTGTCAAAATATATTCCCATTTCTACCTTAACACTGTACGCGTGACCGCGTTGAAATCATTTTGTCAAGAGGCAGAAGTGGAATATAAGAAATTGCTCGGCTATTCAAAAACACGATTTTTGGCTCTCGGACCAGCTATCAGGCGTATCATGGAACAATATGATGCCCTTAAAATATATTTCCTAGGACTTAAAATAGGAGAGAAAAAGTTGAAGGAATTTTTCAATGAAGAATCATCGAAATTTTGGTTGATGTTTGTCCAAGAACAGGTAGAAATTCAATTGATTTCAAAATTCACTTTTTTCAAATGTTCTTCTTCTCTTTTATTAGGCCGAGTTATTCGCTAAATATGTGCTAAAAATTGAAGGTGATGATGTCACGGCAATCGAAGTTGCGCATTGTTTACATGAAATTGAAGAAACACTAAAAATGCGTCAAGAAGATGATTTTTTATCGCCGATTGCAGTGACAGAAAAGCAAAAACTTATTCACAATGGATACAATTGTAATGAGATGGCTGCTATACGCAACGAATTTTTTGGTAATTTCACCTTCTTCTGTTCAACTCTTCAATGAATTTAACTAATATGAATTTATTTGTACTAATTTCGCAGCCGCTGCACTCTCTTACTTCGAAATATGGACAGCACAATTTGAGCCACTGAAACTTTTTGCGTGGGCGACTTTGAAAGAAACTCCAGAATGGAATGATGTCGAAGCGGTCATGAACAAGATGAACGAAATAAATTTGTATAAAGCCGATGAAAAAGCAGCAGATTTGCATACTCAATTTAGATATGTTAAGAACTACTGTACAACCGATAAAATCACGCAATGGAGAGCCGGCCATGTTTCGAATGTGAATCGCTGGGTGGAAATATTCAATCACCTCAATAAGATCGATTGTGAATACAATGAAATGGCTACAATCGTTGAATACATTTTATGCTTGCCAGGAACCTCATCATCTGTCGAAAGAATTTTTTCTGCAGTGAACAAAACTTGGACGTCAGACAAAACTCAATTGGAAGTCGAAACATTGAAAGCAATTCTGATGGTCAAATGTAACTTGAAATATCCATGCGTTCAATTCTATCATTATCTCAAATCAAAGCCGGAATTGCTTCGTCAAATTGCTTCAAAGGACAAATACAAAACATCAACAACAGGAGAAGACATTGAAATGGAAAGCGATTTAGATGATGGAAACGAATCGCCCCGAAATGAATAGTTTTTTTTGTTGATTTTCATTGATTAAAATGTATACTGCGAAAAATACTGTATTTTTTAAATCGATTTACTGTTTTTTTTAAATTTTTGGTCCAAATATACTGTTTTTTGTCTAAAAAAAGATACGATCGTTAACTATGAACTATGCATAAAAAGATTCCACATATCAGTTTACGATTTCTCTACGTCAATTTATGATTTCAATTCACATGTGTTAAATTATTATAAGGTTTTATTGATTCATCATTCTGTGTTGGTAAATCACCAAATATTTTTTGCAATTTGAGAATGTAAAGTGGTGTTTGAGAAATTGACCTATTGGAGTGGTAAATTGCGCCAAACAATCTCGCAAATCACTACAAATAAAAGAAGCTCGAATTGATACTTCTAATCGTAAATTTCAACAAACAGAATTTTGTATTTTCCGCCGTTTTCAATGTCAAATTACAAATTTTTGTATCAATCCAAGACAAAATCGTTGTGATTTACGAAAAATATATAATACGTAAATTGCAACTCAAAATTTTGCAATTGGTGATTTTCATGTTCTTTCCGTGTACGCTATATAAAGGGGGATGTTCGGATTTCTAGTTTGGTAAGTCTAACGGCTGTCTGACTTGATGTATTTCAGTTTGACGAGTTTGATGTATTCAAGTTGACGTTTATGGAGGGATAGTCGACAAATCTATTCAAGAAAATTCCGCCTGCATACTCAGTTGACAATTCGAAGAGTCAATGCGAAAAATTGTGGCCAGGCTTTCGAAGAAAGTGCCAAATTGCAGCGTGTGTAACTATTCTGGCATGACTACAAGCCCCAAGTATTTCGACAATAACCTGAGCGGCTTATTTCGACGCTATCTTCTACCCTGACAATCTCAGAAAACTCTTCTGTTTCCACGCAAAATAAATCACATGACGCGTTCTGTAACTGTGTGTATCGAAAACTATATCACATGGAACATTTCGATAGGAAACCCCTGGAAATTTGTGATTTATTCAGGTTCCGTAACTACCAAGAGCGATAAAATATTCACTTCAACTGTCGAATTTTATCACGAAACTCAAAGCTTGCGGTTATAAAGTATTAAAACAGAAAAATTCATTTCATAGCGCTGTTCTAATAGTGCGTTTGCATCATGAGCAGCTCCACCAAACCTTGCAAATCCTACTAAAATCTTTAGATTGGAATCACATATCTGAAATGTGGGTACGAACGTAATTTTCATTGTTAAATAATCAGAAATGTCACATTACAATTACCAATTGTACATTCTTTGAATGGCAACCCTTACGGTTTAAAGTAGCAATTTACTACGTCTTGCTTAGGTCACTTAATGCAAACGTGGGTACAATCTATTGCTCCAATAATCACAGGGAATCCAGTAATTTCATTAAATCTAATTGAATTTCGTGAACAAATGATTGATAAAAGATGTAAGCCGTGTACTAATTTTTGGTTAATCTCATTGTATTCCTGAGGGGTTGGAAACTTGGTGTATTTGGACATCATTTTGTTTTGCAAAACGTCAGCCACTTCCGAAACCACTCGAGAAACCATAGTCATACTAATAGCCGCAGAAAAATAGTGGCCCACATCTCTCTGAAAGAACCCAGTGGCAAAAAAATGTAATGCAGCACAAACCCGAATCGGTATTGGAATAAATGTATTCGTTTGCCCTTTGCACAAATCTGCAAATAAGTATCGGAGCTGAGCCACGGGCAAAACGATACAACTCCCGAAATCTTGCTTCCGGCATTTCAAAAGGATTTGTGCTATCTCTTAGTACATGCGTTTGAATCTGTAACATGTTACGCCGTATTCGTATTCTTCACCCAAAATTATTAGTGAAAAGCTAAACATTTTTAAAAACATCGTTACTGAAAATCCCTGTGAAATAATTTTCAATTTTTATTGTTTTGTTTTGCAGTATTTTGACAGCTTTGGGAATTCTTTCCAAAATTCCCATGAAATTAAAAGTTACTACAGAATACTTTTCGCATAAAGTAAGAGAACTCCAATATTTTCCAGATTGTTTATCGCATCGCGGAATGTTTTGTTCCTAAGTTTTCGATGCGAAAAGTTATCGCATGAGTTACACAACATGGGCACAGGTTATCATTCTGTCTTTCCAGTCGCTGCTTCTTCGACCTAAAAAGTCGGCTACCAGTATACCCATATTTCATAGAACCAAGGAGATAACGTACAAATGCTTAACCATCCTGGTCCTGCATAGCACAGAAGCAGAAACTTGACTTGTTTTTTTCAGACGACATGCTTTCCAGCGAAATTGATCTGACCCTGATAAGCCTCACAGTATGTAGCGTGCACAATTGGATAGCAAGCACATTCAACTACGTAGGTGTGCGTAACTGGAGGTAGCTAGCTTTAGCCATAGAGACCAAGCTGTCTGGATGGGATAGTTTAACTCTTTGGTTTAATATGCTAAACAGCCGTTAGTGGTGAAGCATATGTACAATTGTACACCCAAAAACAAAATCGTTATATTCACGAAACCGTTTGTAATTTTCAGCAGACGAACGCCTTTGTACAAATTTGTTGTACAATGTTTGCACAAGGTGGGCCAAAAGAAGTCTTCCGATGTTGTTTGGCTCTCATTTTTTTCTAAATGAAAAACTTCGATTCTGTTTTTTGATTATGTTTATTTGAACCTTTAGAATTTTATTGGTCAAGTCGAGAAGATGATATCGGCCAAATGGGCGCCGTCACACTTGATTGCCATACGGGCTCGTTTTATGGCATTTTTCATCACTTCGGCGAGAACTTCGGGCGACAGATTCTCGCGCTCGTGTCGAATGTTGTCCTTGAGGGCTTCTAGGGTCTCGGGCTTGTTCACGTAAACACGGGACTTCAAAAAAACCCACAAAAAAAGTCTGGAACGGTTAAATCGGGCGATCTTGCGGGCCAGTGCAAATGTCGATGTCGGACGGCCGTGGAGTCGGCGACGGAATTCGCGCTGCGCCAACACTACAGACGAATTGTTACGCAAAAAATAGACACGATTATTCCGCGTTCTTGGGGAGTGTATCGCTCCATGGCCTGTTCACTTGTATTCTACATCTGTCTAGTCCACAAATGTCAAAACAGATTTGACATTGGCGGCCATTTGCAAAAATAAGAGCATCTTCCTTGTAAAAATGTACGAACGAGAAAAATATATATTTTACGAACAATTTCGTCTAATCTACAAACAGACATTAATAAATACGACAAATGTATTCATAAAATGTAAAAATTCGGTCGTGAAATATTTACGAATCCACTTATTTATTGAACAAATATATTTGTAAATCGATGCGAGATTTTATATTTGCAGCCAAACATTTCCACTCAGTCTTTTATGTGGGCGACTTTAAAAATGTTCTCAAAAGAACTTTTTGTGTTTTCTGAAAGAGATAAGATAAAAAGCAAACAGTAAAACATCTGTGATAACCACAATTGTTAGATTTGTACCTATTTATTAATTTTTTTAAAATTGTTTGCTGCTTCTACAAAAGCTTAAGCTTTTAATAATGATTACATTATAATGTTTATCATTATTATTTGCTGGATAAAGGGATTAAGTTTTCTATTTTTTATCAATATGTGAACGACTGGACTTGACGATTCGTCTGGCAGTTCGTAAAACTGTAAGTTTATGAACTGCCACATAAGTCGCGCGGCTGGCACATGTATAGAACCACTTTCAGTACGAAGTCGCGGGTACATGTGCATAGAGTAACCAAACTAGAGAGCCAACTTCCCGTGCACCTACCCGATTTTCCCCGCAAATTTTGAATGACAGCCCTCTCTCGCGCGCTCTTTTTTTCCTGTCTGTGAATACGTGTATTATTAGTCGCCGGGTGGCACTATTTCTCAATTACAAACAATTTGTAAATTTATAACACTAGATGTACAAAAAGTAAATGTTGATTATGGTTTTTAGATAACATAACTTGTTCTCTATTCATATTCGCCACCAAAAACTATTCATCCATTCACATTTCAGTTGTTTTTTAGTTTTATTTGTATGAATTCTATTTTTGACAGCAAAATTCATGCAGCTGCATAAATGTTCCAAAAATGAGTTAGCAACATGCAAGTTAAACCCAGCTTCCACTAGGGCATAAGTGAATTTTATATAATTTTCATGAACATTGAATAAATTTCTATTAGGCTTGGTGAATGTTTCCAAATTCGTTTGATGTCGTTTAATAACACTGACCAGTATTCAATAATGTTACTTAGGAACATTAAAAATGCAAATGCTATTCATATTAAAAAAAAAAAAGATTAGTATCGGAAAGCAAAAAAAAGGGATTAAACTCCGAACAAATACAAAAAATATAAATTATTAATTGACAAAAACAACTGCACTCATTGTGCTTTTGGGATACAAAATGTGATCAAAAACTTTTTTTTTCCGAGTATTTCACATAAATATTTATAATGCGATCACGAAGATTTTTGTATTATGGCTTTTTATGTTCGATTTGCCAAAAATCTGACACTCTGAGAAATGGCCCTCTAGTTTGGTTACTCTATGTACATGTGCTTAAACATCAAAAGCCTTCCCTTGCCTGACCTTTTGTGTGACCAAGTTTCCTTCGATTTCTACATCTGGTGTCAGCAGCGAGATGTTAAGCTTTCCAATAAATTCTTCCGGTTCAATAACAATTTTCTTGAGTCTGGGGGACCAAATTGTTCTTCATCTTTTCGCGTACGAACCCCTTTGCATTGACACTCTTTTTTTTTTGGCTGTTACATTTTCACATGCCTGTTTTTATCTGTCATCATTTTAGCGACATACCTATCTAACCCTAGTCATCATGATGTCGTGTGACGATGTTAGTGCCACCAATTCTGGTGTATATGGTCGATGAATCCACAGCGAATACTTCCTCAATCAAAAACTCTAGCCTCCAAGCTACCTTTTTCAGTTGTATTCAAGTCACCGTGCACAACTTGAGACGGATTCCATCAAAGAAGTCCCTTTTTATAGTGGCTTGTGAGCATATACGGCTTGAGACGTTGCTTGAATGTGGATCACACTTTGGATATCACTATGCGGCTTACAGCATAAGAAATCTTAGTACAGTAAAAACTCTTTTAACCGGAACTCCAATAACCGGCAACCTCTAATATCCGGAATTTTTTTAAAAAATATTTGTGAAATTTACACTCTACTATACGGAGAAACCTCTAATATCCGCAATGCTGTGTGCTGATGATTTTACACAAGCATGTAAATGTTCAAGCATGTTGCGATTTGCACAAGAATGCGTGCCTGAAAAGGAAAACAAATTTGCCGTCTGCGTTTTAGTCTGAAAAATTAGTTTACCGTTTGTCGTCTAGACTAAAAAGCAGACTTATAGTTTTGTTTTCCTTCACCAAATAGCACATCTCGTGAGCACTCGTGGTGTTTGACGTATCCGGAAAAATCGATTATCCGGAACACTGTCGGTCCCAAGCATTCCGGATAAAAGAGTTTTTACTGTACCTGATATTCTTGTCCGTAAACGCTCCATTGAACTAAAAAGACGTAGGTCTGTCCTAATAGTACCTATTAGGTACCACTTATCACAATTTGCTGAGCTCGATTTTAGCCCACATACATAATCACTGACAAATTTACTAAAGTTTGTCTAAATACAGACCACGGATAATCTATTGTGCACACCACTCCTTTCAAATTGAAACTACGAGTACCTCAGTTAGCAGAGTATTCCCAACATACTAATCCACCGCGCAGAACGATCAAATTACTCTCGTAACATTCTACTTACGTTCAACGCTTCATAAATGACTTCTAATCACACGTTCCCCTGCAATATTCCCTTTGAAATATATGTATATTTGAAGCACATGCACCCAATGAACCTGCTAATGACGGTTCATTTGACTAGCAAAATAATGGGCAACCATTGCACGCTAATGGCAGCTTAAATCGACAAATATCCATTGAACTTCCCCCAAGATGGCTTGGTTCCGGTAGCCGGCTAACAATAGAAATTACTCCAACTTAAGTGGTCTCTTTCTTACAAATGAAATTGAATTTTGCTCCAGCAGTTAACGATTAATTGGCACCTTGTTAGTGAAAATTGACACTTACTAATGGTTAAATTTAATATTGAATTTTTCTTTTATCCTTGCAGGATGACTTCTTGCTGGAAAAACGAACCAAACCATCATTGTCAATAGTGAACCCACTGGATGTCCTCCGACAGCGACTATTGTTGGAAATAGCCCGAAGACAAATGAAAGAGAACACGAGGCAGGTAAGAGCGAAAACCAGATGAAAAATTGTTATTACCTGCATTCTTTGGGCATGCCATTTTTTTAATTTTTTTTATTTTTGGCGTTTTGTAAACTTTCGGCTGCCTTTTGTTGGCATTTAGGATGCAAAAATCAGTGAAGGGTCAAGGGAGTAAAAAATGTTAGTACAATCAAGAACGGGGCGAATACATCAAAAGTTTCACTTGGATTATAAATGGCAGTGGCACAAAGGCCGGGAGGTTAAATGTTATGTATAAATTAAAACGGCGAAACTTGGTTAGAGATTACAGTAAAGAACATTCATTCAGTTTGTGTTGAGAAGAAAGTTATTACGCTGTGCAAAGCGGGCAGTTGGAATAACACTTGAAGGAAGTTATGAGTTTATTGCGTTTCTGATGGTTCTAAGTTGAATGGGAAAATGAGGGATGGAGTTTGAAGAGATACATATTTTGGATAGCTTCGGAGTAATCGCTGGATCCCTGGTTTTGGACTAAACTGTGCATGAGGAGAGGTCTCACATCTAGGGCGTTTAGGAATGTGAAATTGCAGATGATGTTGATACAAAATTAAAAAAAAAACTTACTAAACAAGAAACTAAATAAGAATGTCATCGGAAACCTAAAGTGGGCATTTTCAAAAGAGTTGTGCTGTATTGAATACCCGAAACAGAATAAAAGATTCGTACGTTCCGAATCTGTCAATCATTAATATATATAAATGTTGCAGTATGCCACAGTTATTCTACCTTACTGTATTTTGTATAGGTACTTTAAATATTCACTGCATATGAAGGAAGGGATATGCAGATGTGCTTCTCTTTTGCTTTTAGTGAGGTGGTATACGTGACCATTTTAGGGCGAATTGACAATTAAACAGGAATGGGACTTGAGAAACGCGAAGCGGTGGTAGATAGCCTTAAAAAAAGGTGATAGAAAAGTGGTAGAACACAAAATGTTCCATGGTAAATAATTAATTTATTTATACCAATTAAATAGTAATAATAATTAATTTACCTTTTACTTGTTGTAGGAACCAAGAATTTACGCATTTTCAATTTCTATAGCTATATTATTTGAAAATTAAAAGTTTTTGAGGTAAACTCATCAATATAAAAAAGAACTACAGAAAAATCGCCATAGATTCAACTCATCATTAAACACAAAAAGTCAAAACATAGCAAAACACCCTCGCACAAATGCAGTCAAATAATGAAATATTAGCGCAGTAAATGGTGAGGTGGACTAGAAGTTTTTGCTGATGCAATTCTCACAGAAAAATACTGATAGCTGAGTGTGTATGGGTAAAAGCATAGGCACAATTTTCAACTTAATAAAATGATGGAAAATAAATATCATTAGCGAATAGCGATGAGTAAAAGGTAGTAAATTTCGAGTTCAGGTTGGTAGAATTTCAGAAATTGTAAAAAGTGGTAGAAATACCACTTAATTGGTAGAAGTCCCATCACTGCAAGCCAGCCGACATGAAGAGTGCCACAGAATCGTGTTGATCGTGTTGCTTTTGAGTGTTTTCTATTATATATGTATGTTCAAGTAAGCTACCACCAACGCTATTGATGTCTGACAGCTCTCTGACTAGATGTATCTCGGTTTTGATTCATCGAAATCGGTCATGTGAGCAGCTATTTCAGTTGACGTGTATGGAGGGGTAGCCGACGAATCTAGTCGAGAAATTCGTGACTGAGTACAAAGTTGACACTTCGAATATGTGGCTGACATAGGTTACAACTCATCCAGACCAATCTAGTCGACTTAAGATAACTAGATTCTTGAATGTGCCCATTGGCTCCACAAATTAAAGCCCCAGGAAATAATAACCCAAGTAAAAATGAAATAAGGCCCCAAAAATGCGCATAAAAAACAACAACAACAACAAACATTGTCTAAATATGGGGTGCAATTTCACTTTATATGGTCTTATTTCATTTTCTCAATAGTTGGGGCCTAATTTCATAAAGCTCCAATGAATTAAGACCCCAACATTATTTTTGGGGTATGTAGCACTAAAAAACGTTCCACAATATTCGATATTTATGTTGCTTTTCATAAACGTAAAAGCAACATCTATATACCTATAGAAAAAAACGCCCTTTGAAAATAAGTTTTACTCATGATTAACATTTTCAATTTTCGTAAAGAGGTTCTATTATTGGAACCTCTTTACTCTGATGAAATAATAGATCAAAATAATATAAATTTAATAACTAAATAAGAGATTAATATTAAAGGAGCAATTTTTTGTCAAGTTATTAATACGTCATTTTGAAAATTTAGAGCAGACAATTTATGTCGAAAAATATTTTCCATAGTACGTATCATCATTAAATGTGTACAGTTGCTTACTTTTAGGTAGGTTCCTTCGAAAATAGGTTCTAAAAAAAGATGTTTTTTATTCACATACGTTACAATGTAATTATTGCGGCGACAAATTTAATATCATTAAAGTGCCCTCATTTAACTGATAAGCATTTTGTATGGGAATTTTTTAACTTAATTTTACCAGCCTTAACGGCAACATATACCTAAAATTTGCACATCTGTGGCACAGTACCTATCGAAGTATCGAATTATATAGGTTCCATTCTCCTCATTTCATAATAAATAACTATTTAAAAAGTGCACGGAGTACTAAAATAACTGAAAAAATCGAGCTTCGGAAAATATTAATTAAAAATATAATCCTCATTTCATTGGGGCCTTATTTCTATTTTAAAAATAGGGTATAATTTATAAAAATGTATTCCAATTTTGGGCCCTTTTATTTCATTTTTATTTTTGGAGCCTTATTTCACGGAGCCAGAGGGATACTGAAAAACTCTTCTTAATACTGCGACAGTAATTCTGTGGTGGTAATTCAAGTTCGATCCCCGAAAAGAAACACAAATTACATCTTCATTATTTAGTATTTTCGATTGCTCAACCACTTAAGCCTAGTACGCACCTGTTCCGGAACGAAATTTTTCGGTGGTCTCCAAATGGACATCGTTTGCGAAAAGGCAGCGGAAAATAATTTTTGGAGAGTTCCATCAGCTGATACACAAGTAGCAGTGTTACCAGCACTGACTATTTATATCGGATTTAGCTACTCGCACTTTTCACTGGCTTTTTAAAATTTTCATTTGAGATTCTTCTTATTTTACGCCATTCACTTTAAATTTTGATGATTTTTAGGCTCCTTAGGAATTTATTGAATGCATACTTCTCTTGCGAACGTACTCTTTTCGCATAACTAAAAGTTTCTAAGCAAAGACGTCGTTTTCGATTTCGCTTTTCAGATTTCTGCTGCCAAATCGAACACTTAATCCGAATTTTGTTGGTTCTTGTTTGTATTGAGTTGGCCGCAAACAATTTTTTTTCACTTGCACTGGAAGTCCATTTCAATTAATTTTCACACATTTATACAAACCCATTTCAAAATAATTTAATATAAAAACTCGTTTCCATAGGCGTTTCTTTTTTTTTATCATTTTTAATATTGAAAAATTATGAGTATGTGTTGCGTTGTTTTTACTTTAATTTAATATTGTCGTCTTTAAAAACAATGTAATCAGAATAATCATAGAAGCTGGTAACCATAGACAAACCATACTGAGACCCCCAACTCACAATCCTCTTGCCGCTGGCCCCCTCAGTTTTTTTTTCAAATTCGCCATTTTGTTTTCCTATCGGTGTTTTGTCAAAAAAGAAACCGTGTGACATGCAAAAACATACAAAAAATGCAAAAATAAATGCTGCCAACCTCGGCAGCCGTGGGGAAATGTGAAAGAGTTCGGGAATACCACATTTTTTCATTACTGAACGCCATTGGGTAGTTATTATAAATTGTTAAAAGTTGAATAATTTGATTTGGTTTTTTAGTAAAATTATCTAAAGTTGATGTTCTATATACTAGAAACATATAAGGACAAACATGGTTGTGTATTTTCCGCTTTTGGATATCATTAACTTCGATTTCGTGTGTACATTTTTCTTAAATAATGAAGAAAATTTGCTCAAAATGTTTTCATTTTCCCTCAACCAATCTACATTGTTAATTTTTCATGAACATTTTAAGCAAATGTGCACTTATTCCTAAAAAAAAAATATTATCCACACGTAACGAACAATTTCAAATTAAACGGATAAAATTCTATGAACTCTGCCAGCAACTTTGCCCACAGCGGAAGTGTCTCATATCTCCTGGGAGTGTGTTGGTGAGCACAATTTTTGAAGTTTCGTGACATTTGTCAACACGGTTTTATATGTATGAATACTAGCGCACCAAACGTGAACACTCCATAAAAATATAGCTTGTAGGCTAAGTAACGGGAAATCGGCCGGAGTTGGTGGTCTCAGTATTGTCTCTGCTGGTAACACTGCACTACAGATGTACAATTTTTGCAAGCAAACGACGTCCGGGACAATAAACGTGTGCGAAAAGAGAGTGGAGAATTGTACCAAGCAATCTACTACAATTACCCACTTTTCCGAAATCATTTCGCAGCTGCGTACTGCAAAACGAAAAGGAGGGCTAAATTTTTCGTTCATGATTTCGTTGTGTCATTTTTGTATGGGATTTTTCGTTCCGGAACAGCTCCGTATCAGCCTTTACCCTAATAAATATCCGAAAGTTCTTAATTTAGCCGTTTGCATGCGGAATTCAATTCTAGGTCCCTTCTATTATTTGGCGAAAAAAAAAACTGAGACCAAGGATTGTTTCTAAGAAGTTAAATTGAAAATTCCGCATTGTGGTGTAAACTTAATGCAGTAAGAATCGAAGAATGGCGGACATGCACCCATGCTGCAGTTAGGTGTAAACAGAATACTAAGGAAAGCAGCAAAAATATTTTAACTAATCCGCATACGTTTCAATCTGTTTTTACCAACTTCGTCCGTTACACCAGATTTAAACAAGAGAAAAGTAAACCACGACTATGTACGGGTGCTCTTGCGACGGTTGCCACAGCTATACTTATCCCATCATGCCAAATGTGTCCATTATGACAACTATCCGTTAAATACCTGTTGGAAAGCAAAATTAAATGGCTATTTTCTACAGCAAAGATGTCTGTTTCTTCTATTGGAACCGCCTAGATTGTGTAGCTCGGTTACAGCCAGTCTTTTATTTAGAATGGGGAGACAAAGTTCGTTCCTTATATGGATAGGACATTCGCAAAGTATAGCTGGTGAACGAATTCCTTATCTTCGATGTCCATAGGCCTTCTGAAATAGTCGTTCCACTCAGGGATTCAATATTAATTTCCGTTGCAACCGTACTCATTTTATGTGTTTTTAGGATGTAAGGGCCAACTATCGATTTCGTGTTAGATCGTCCGCTTCTTTATTACCCGTAACATCCAAAAGAGTCACCACGTTGGCATTTATGATGTTTCATCTTAATATTTCATGCATTAGTTATGTTTGGGTTATAACAATAATACCTGCCGAAAAGATCAAATGATCAAAAATGAGTGCAAGGACAAGGGAGTAGAAAATGTTAGTACCGATCACTGCAATCATCACTGATTCTAAATGGTTTTTGCAGATAGGGAGATGGGGCACCTTGATACGATTTTCATTGAAACTAAAAAAAAGTCTGCGTATTGACAATAATAACAAAGTAAAAGATTTATTGTGCTCAATGTCGTTCTAACTATCTTATTGTAGACGAATGTAGTCTTAAATTCAGCTACAAAAAAATTAAGAGCTATTTACTAAAAATTTAAATTTGTATCAAATTGCCCCACTCACGGGGTACATTGATACATATCAGGGGCACTTTGATTCATAGCCAAAAATCAGTATTTATTGAAAACTTTTAGTTAATAAAACAAGTTTTAAATAGTTTTATAACATATATTAGGCCTTTTTTATTATGCTCACATGATCTATATAGATCATTGATTTCCATGGTTTACAACAAAAGTTGGATCTCGTACTATTGTTGTAAACGGTGGAAATCAATGATCTATATAGATCATGTGAGCATAATAAAAAAGGCCTATTAATACAACCAGTATTTAAATGTTTTGTAATTAATGTTCGAATAAGTTTTAATAAGTAATAAGTAATAAAATAAATGCTTTCTTAGGTATTAAATAAGTAGAAATAAGGTATTTTAGGTACAAAACAAACAGTCTTCAGATTGGTATAATAAGTCTTCAAATCACTTTGATTAGCATTTTTAATGCTTTTTTTATTATTGACAAACATGTAGGTATTTACAATGAAATGTTATAAGGAGACAAGTCTATCTTAAAAGTAAATAGAGAAGCTGTTCTGCTAGTGCCTTTCTTGACTATCGGATTTGGTAACTTCAGGATAATGTCAGAAATATTAACAGAAGCCTCATCTTTAATATCTGGAAGTACAAAAGTTCCAGTAGGCTTGCGTTTCAAAAAACAGACGTGAAAATCGTTTGCTCGGGCATCTTCGTATCGTAATACTATTTTCCCAACAAAATGCTTGAAAGGTCGCTTCTTTTCTAAGTTTATTACCTTTGTTATAATATAATCCCCTTCCTGAAGATCACTGGCCACAGGCGGGGCTGTATTAATAGTGTCATCATCAGACAACTTCATATTGATTTCTGCGGACTCGAATGATTCTTCGGAATCGAATGATTCCTGTAACTCAACTTCACCAGAACAGTTTGAAGAGTCTGATTCCATATCCATAGTTATAGTCTTATGTCTTTTTTGCTTTTTAATAGGTTTTGGATCTACTAGCCCAAGCAATTTCTGAGCATTTCTTAGATCTGTTGCACGTTTTCGTTGTTCTTTTTTTATATTTGCTTCATGTTTAGAGCTCTGTAGTTCTTCTAATCTGGTCTTTTCCGGAGTATCTGTGTAGATTCTTGATTTACCCTTTTCTTTTCCTTTTTTAAGTGTCGTTTTTTTTTGTAATTTTTGGGTATGGCCTTACAGCTTCAGGAGTTATGCATAGTTTTGATGTTGAAACTGAAGTTACCTGAAAAGCTCTTGATGTGGAAGGCATATTTTGAACCTCAGCGTCATTTGTGGCATTTGACAGCTCGGTAGTAGGAGGAGGTGTCACACATTGCTCACTCATTATCATTTCTTCAGGCTCGACGAAATTAACAGAATTTGAACTGTCTTCAGGTTCGACAACACGATTGGCAGGTCTTAAATTTTCCTCAGAGGCATCTTGTGGTTGTTGGTTGCTATAAATCTCACAAGGAGTAAAATCTTCACTTGAGAATGCCAGTCTGTTAAATGGTACAATTCCGGGCTTAGAAAATGCGCTCGTTATATTTTTTGCAGAAAAGCCAACTTAGCAAGACTCGGAATATCATAAATAGTTAATGCTTTTCCAGGATGATTAACGTGCCAGTCATTAAATGCTACCTTAAGCTTTGCCTTAAACGGGCTGAAGACACCAACATCCAGAGGTTGTAATTTATGGGACGTGTGTGGAGGAAACGAAAGGTAAATTATTCCATTTTCACGGGAATAATTAATTGCATCGACAGAAATATGGGACTCATGATTATCACAAATAAAAAGTATTGGCATTTCTTTTGTACTGTTTGTATGTTTTTGAATATGTTTTAGGACTTCCAAAAATAGTTCAGTATTTATCCATCCAGATCTAGATGACAGACCCAAAGATCCCTCTGAAGCACCATTCAAAAAATGACTTTTGTAATGAACTCTGGGAAATACGTAAACTGGTTGAATGGTATTACCACAAGCAGTTATAATACCTCCAAAAGTCACTAATTCCCCTCTCTCCGCTAAAACAATTTGACCAACTTAATCTTAAAAGAACATCTTCTAGATTTTTGTAAAATATGTCCACAGCAGCATTATTGAAAGAAAATGATCGAGCAATACTTGTGCTCTCAGGTTTTCTTAAGCTCATGTTAGGGTTTCTTTTACGGTAACCATGTATCCAATCACAACCGGCACTTTTATTATCATCCCAGGATGTTGGGTATCTGGCATTTAGTTTTTTTGCGTATTGGTATGCAAGCTGTCGTACTTGAGTTAATGTTAAACCATGATGCATTTTGCTGCATTTTATTATGTATCCGTTTAAATGCTGCTCTTTTTCCGTGTTGAATACTTGGTTAACGGTATATTTCGATAAAAAACTTACATGTTGTTCATCTGCCTTCTTATTTTTTTTAATTCTGTGTTGAAGAGTGGCAGGCTTTAAATTATATTTATCTGCTGCTTTTCTAATGGATAATCTGCCTTCCACCACATCGGATATTGCAGCAGCCACAGCAACTTCATTGATGTTATTTCTTTCCGTTTTTTGTTTGTATGTTCGCACCATTGTCCTTGTAAGAAATACAAATATTATATTTTACTAACTTATTAACTACACAGAAAAGATTTGTGGGGCACATTGATACGTATCAAACTACCCCGAGGTTGGGTGTATAAATGTGCCCCAACTGTCCTCACACAATATAAATATAAATTGCAATTAAAACAATGCTTAAAAACGATTTATTAGGTAAATATTACATTGTTATTGACATATTCTCACAATCTAACTTAATATGAAACTGATAACACAAAATATTATTAACAAAAACTCACTCGAAAGAAACTAAAAAAATTACTTACGGAGTGGGAAAACAGGTTTGTTCTCGTTGGGCAAAATACAATGACTGAACAGAGATGTCCGACGGACATGTGTATGCGTTGATAGACATGTTGCGTTGTGCGCGTGCGCGTGGTTGAGCGGCCTGCTGCGATTCATTTTCAAATAATGTCGACTGTATCTATGTGCCCCATGTATCAATGCACCCCATCTCCCCCTACTCCTTTATCGGTGTCCCCTTTAATACAGCTGCAATAGAGGGACTCATCTGACCTCTTTGTTCGTCCATTCACTTTTGTCAAATATTATTCTAGAAGTGAATTTCCGTAGCTATATTTTACTTCGTTTTTGAAGACTATCCAGATTGTTGCTTCGACTGCCTTAATTGCTCCCACTCAATGGCTTTCTATCATGCAACTGTTCTAATATTTAATATTGCTGTGCTCGATACTTTCAGGTCCACAGCATCCATCATTGGGGGATTGAAGACGGGGATCGTCCTTATATTTCTAACCTGCAAGACTTGCTTAGTTAACCCGCTTATGGCGTTGTCACTTAAAAGCCTTGTATGTCGGATTCAAGGACCAATCTATCGTCACTCAAGCACTTACATAGCCTTTCCGAGTCTCCTAAGGGGATGGTATTTGTTAAGTTGTTCGAAAGTAGTTGAAATTTTCAAAATAAACAAACTTTATGCACACAGAATGAGAAATCGAGCCCAAACAAACGCCAATTTTTTCTTCGCCTTTGAATTGGGTGTTGTTTTCTTTTCCAATACAAACGAGTACTTCGCTTAAAAACAAATGTCAAATTGTTTGATTGTTTCTTCGTGTGCATTTCTAAAAAATGCGTATACGGCGGAAATTCTGCTCTACGTGCTATTTTTCACGCACCCAATCAGTCAAATTGAAATGCAAACAACTGACGTCGCAAGAAATTTCTTGCAATTCTTAAAATGCGTGCGGCGGAAATTCAGCTTTGCGTGCTATTTTTCACGCGCCAATCAGTCAAATTGAAATGCAAACACCAAATTTCTACTCACAATCGCACCTCTTTTTTCGTTAGCAGTTTACTATCCTCAAACAAAAAGCAAGACCACAACCACAGACATCCTTCTGCTGAACGTGGGCAGTGCGAAGCTCAATAATCAGGAATGTGTCTCCTGCTTCAAATATCCTTTCACCACGGCCAATATTCAAAAGTGTAAACAAAAATATCCTGTGCGTCATCAAACCACATTTCGAAGCTTGTTTATGATTTCCTTATCCTTCCGAGTTAAAGCGAAAGCGGGTCAATAAAACACTATCTAATCTGCTTAGTGTGAACGGGTTCAGAAAATATAGCACATTTGGATGGTATTTTCCAAATTGAGATATCATATCCTCTCGGCATTCCCAGTGGCCGTGGCCGATGCGAACTCGTAAAATTCCCTCCCATCAATGTTATCAAATACAAAATGCATAACTCCCCTGTCAGGATATTTGATCCTGCTCTCAACTGTAGCTGTATAAATACTGAAGAAAGTGTTTCCTCTTGTCTGTTGGGAAATTCCGATAAACTATCGAAACGGAACGGGCTGCCTAACTGCGCACAATGCGCCGGAGGTAAACACATCGCATTGGGTTTAATTTTTCTGGAGTGGCATGAGAATTGCCACCGTGAGTTCAAGAGTTGATTCGTAGGTACCAGTTCCAGTATGTGCATTGTGCATTCGTTGGCGGGGATCTGCGTGAGTGATGTGTGCTCTCGTGCAATTGAGACTGGCTGCACTGTTCAATGAAACTGAGCGGTGAAGCGAAACCCCAACCGTGGTGCTTGTTGAAGGGGATTTTTACGTCAGATATCGTGCTTTTGTTGGTCCAATTATACCGTGTGTCGAGAAGGAGTTCGGCCGGCAAATACATTCACAATTAAATGCTGTTAATCATTATTTCAATGTTCTCATCAATCGATGAATGCTATACAATTATGAAATCATTTCCCATTAAGAAAACATTTGCGTGGAACTTCGGGGTGCAATGAAGAACTCCACTGAAAATTCAGAGTAGGGAGGACAACGAAAACAATGCTTTTTTAATTATCTCAGGGGATTTTGCCAGCAACATTGCCAGCCGGCAAGTTAATTCCAATTAAAGTCGACAGTGGGTGTTTATGGTTCGTTTACGTTGTGTGGCATAATTCCAATGGACGGCATTTATGATTTAATGGACTTTGTTTAATGACAGAGCAGGGCAGACAACTATGGAAGCGTGGAATTTTGTCTAAATGTTTGTTGTTACTGGCAGAGTTTGACATATTTTGAGATATTTTCCTATTCACACAAGCAGAACGCAGATCAAGGAGTGGAATCTATATTTAGAAACAACCATCGGCTGGTGTCGATTTTTGTGAGTTGATGATTGGGGAAACAGACAAAAATTAGGTCTTCCGATTGATTTCTAAATTTTGAAAAGCTTACTGGCTTTTTAAATTGTTTGACTTGTCGTTTTATAGACATTTTCGACACTTTTGAAAGTTGAACTGGTCTTGGTCTGTACTCCGAAACAAAGTTCCTCTCCGCACTGTTGTGGGTGAACCAATCGGTAGACAACTATTCACAAATCAGATTCAGTGTGTATTGGGCAGAAGAAGATCTTTCGCCATCTTTTTCATAATTTTTAAGTAATTTTTCTTGCCTAATATTTTCATAGAGTCTGGATAACAGAACATTAACCAATCTCGCGCTACTTGCTTTAAACTAACTACATTATGTGGACTTTGAGTTGGCTGAGGTCGCTTTCAACTTGTACTCTCTACCAAACGGTCTTGTGATCCGCTTTGGAACCGAAGACTATTTACAAAATAATGTTGTTTCTTAACAATTAGAAAGGCTGTAGCCATCAAAGACAACTTTTCTTACAGACTCGTTGGGACCATAAACAAATCATTGCTCAATGAATTTTGCATTCAGTTTTTAGTTGTTATTTTTAGTATCCGATAGTAAGGTTCATTATAGCAGTTTTTTATTATCACGAAAATAAAACAAAACGGATCATTGAAAAGTTTAATTTTGGAATTGTGGCAACAGTTGCTTTCAAAAACAAAACAGATAATACAGGGTATTTCAAACTTCATATTGCCACCAGCCATAATGCAAATATTCGGCTCAATGTGACGTCACACAATGCAGATGTCATTTCACTTTCAATGTTGGGGGTGTTACCATATTTGAATCAAATTTGCATAATTTTTCTTTTCAAATATACCTATTTTTGTGAAACAAATTTAGTATTTTATGTTGAAATATGCAACACATGAACAATATTTTGGTGCTACCGCCTGAGTTTATCTTGGCATATTAAGGTGTGTCCAGACCAGCGAAACATTTCAGAAATGTTTCTGAAGCAAATCGGACACATTTCATACACACTTATAAAAGATTTCTGAAATTTATTTATTAAATGTTTATGAAATGTTTCAACTTTATCCCGTTTTGGACTAGAAGAAAATAATGTGGTGGGATTATTAGCAGCGAGTAAAGTTTTTATTTTTGTAATTTTGGTCTCGCCAATCACGCGACACGCGATTTAATTCAAATAATCGTATTAAATGAATCACTTTCTCATTAGGTATTCAAAGCTTTTCTGGGCATTTTTATTTTATTTAAAAAGAAATAATAATCCAAAAACAGCGCTCACTTTCTGCAAGGATACTTGTAAAACAAAAATTATTTCCCATCATGATTGGGTAACTGTGAAACATTTCATAAATGTTTTTTTTGGTGTCGAGATCCAAACCAGCAAAACATTTTTAAACATTCCATAAAAATTGTTTTGTTTCATAAATGTTTTAGAAATATTTATGGAGCATGGAGGTATTTAATTGTTTATCAAATGTTGGCTGGTCTGGACATATCTTTATAGAACGAGAAAAAATAAAATAACTCGGACGGGAAGTTCATTCGAATGCCAAAAAAATCAATTGATTTTTTGTGTTCCATTTTTTAGTCTGGCAACGTGATTGTGTGGCTATCGTTTACAGGCACACCAACATTTAAAAATAAAACAAGCCACCGAGTCGGAAATAGTAGAAATAATTTTCAGATCATGATTCGTGATCTCGATGAGAAGCAGGATCATGTGCTGTTGTTGTAGGTACATGTAAATCGATGATCTATATGGATCAAAGCTGAAGAAAAAACAGCTTTATAAGCATCATGTTATAAGATTTTCCGTAATGTTTTCTGACAAAAAGCTGAACTTCCAAGTTAAATGCTATCCGCATAGATTTTCAATTGCACAACAAATTTCCAATGTAAAAGCTTCACAATAGCTTGGTTCCGTGTCCAGTCATTCCAATTTTAGACCGAAATCGTCAAATCGTCGTCGGTGCGCACCAAAGCCAGCTATTTGCCAGATTTCGGATATGATCACGTTGTTAGATTAGTTATACACTCGTAGTAGGACCTAGTCACTCAATCTCTGTCAAATTAATTGGTTGTGACGTTCTGTTTGATTTGTCGGTATTCTGTGTCCCTATTATAATTGTTGACAGCAAGTACTTGCTCTTCATTCACATTTCGATCAATTTTCGCTGAAATTGACAACTGGCTAAGTTATGTCAATGTTGCGTCGATGTCATCAGAATATGCAAGTAATGCACAGACTTTTGAAAAATTGCATATCCGGCTTGCAAGTTTTGAGTTATGATACTAATGTTGATGTATGTCTAACCTTTTCTAAATCCATACTGCGCCCCATCAGACACCCTTTAACAGTCTGCAGTAGGGGTTTTCTAAATCTTCGAAACCGTCTGTGCTTTTGCTAGGCTTTCTTTTTCATCTCGACAAATATCTGTTCTCACGTTTATTTAAAATAGGACAGTGGATCGTTTACGTTATAAATAGAAACGTTCAAAAATGAAGTTATCTTAAGTCAATTGGTCTGTACCAGAGGTGCCCTAAACGCAAAAGCTAAATTTGTCGCTATCTGCCTTTCATGAACATAATTGCTGCGTTGCTATGCGGCATAAATAACCGACGACGTCTTCAGGTAGGAGTTAAAGAATTTTTGTAGATATTCTCGTAGTGCACCAATATACAAGTCTATACACCGACGGATCTAAGATGAAGTTTGATGTGGGCCGGTGGATTTTACCATCATCTTCCAGGCGAAATTCGGCTCAGCGAGGTATCCGTCGAAATGGAAGTTTTTCCGCAGCGCATACTCTCTCGGAGCTTAAAATAACATTCCGGGTGTCTGTTTTCGGGAAAAATAATTGAAATGCGATGACGCTTTGATTTGACATTGTCGTATTTTTTGGTGCTGGTTTTTTGCTTGATCTTGCACTGGAAACACAAATTGAAGCAAGAAATAAAAAAATGCGTTGTGTTGGTTTCCTCAAATAAATGAAAGACACTTGATATTTCTGTTAATACTTTTATTATTGAAGTCCGCCTTCCTAGAGCAATTCCTCTACTGATTGCTGTCGGAGGGTATTGGAAAACAATTCTTATGAAACAGTCACTTAAAAAAACTTGATCGCACTGCAACGCAAAACGCTGGAGTGTGTTTCATTTGTATCGGAAAAACGCTTCGAACAGCTTTTCGAAAACATAGTTCGGAGCAAAAATCCTCCGAATCGTATAAAATTGGAGAAATTTCCATTCCTACCCCGCTAGAGACGATTACTATAGCCAGCCGATAGGCTGAATGCAACTATGGATTGAAACAACGCACAAAGAAAATATTGCTATTCTCATATTCTCTCTTCATTTATCCCACGAATCGTGTTCATTTTTAACCTTTTCACCGTACTCAAATTCCCATTTAAAATCCCACGATACTTTTTTACGTCAAAATCGAGTTTTTAAAAGTAAAATTTGTATTACACCGAAAGAAAATCGCGTTAAATTAACATTTAGAATAAAAATCGCAGTTTGTTACACTGCTATGATTATGATGAAAATTTTGCTAAAAGACGATTTACATGGGCTGTTTTTTATGAACATTCAGTGTGTTGATAATCATGGTGAAATACAGGTGTTTTGATAGAATTTTATCAAAAATTCGTAGTTTGAATGTTTTTTGTCAGATTTCTGAAATTCTCACGATTTGGTGCTTTATCCCTTTATCCCACGGAAGGCTTTTCCGACATCGAAATTCCCACAAAAAGGGATAAATCCCACGATATAAAACACTGCTACATAGGTAACCCAGTTGATTTGACATCCGATTGTTCAGAAGCTGCTACGCTGGCATTCCCTATTCTGATAGTTGAGAGTCAAATGCGATAGTGAAATCAACATCCTCTACGTACGATGATTTTAAAACTCATAATAACTTCTCAAAAGTATTGACAGTGATACCTAATAATGTTTAAGCAGTTACATGGAATCACTCTTAGTCGAAATTCTCACGAGAGATCAACATTATTTCAAGTTAGAGGACTAGATAGAGGACTCATTTTTTTTAAACACATTTGTTGGCGGTAAGTGAAGGGACGCTTCATGATACTAATTTGAAACGAGTTCTAGAAAACACAGCGCACCGACGCGTATGCAATACGAGAGTTAGATTAGGCGTTTCCTGAAAGTATAACATTATGTTTACGAATTACGAGTTGCGAGGATGCGTTTGATTGTTTGATTTTGTTTTCCTCAACAGAAAAAATTTGTCCTCAAGGAAGGGATTGTAAAAGGTCGTAAGAATCTTCTCGAAAACTAGAGACAATACTGAGACCACCAACTTCGGCCGATTTCCCGTTATTTGCCTATAAGCTATATTTTTACGGAGTGGTCACGATTTGGTGCTCTAGTATTAGGTCCATTCGCGTACTTTCACGAGCCGAGGACTAAAAATCTGTCAAACTCGAAAAATTGAGCGAAACTCTCGCAGAAAGCTGAAAATATACTCCAAAGTACGTGGATACACTTCGAGGTACTTTGAGCCACTTACATCTTTGAAATCTAATCGATATCACGAATAAATGTATAACTTACCTTTTTGCAACATATGAAACGTTCTAGGAGAACATTCGACCACCACCGAATTTTGTTTATTTTCAGATATTTTATTTTTGTGTACCATAGATTTTTAAAACGGATTTTGAATTTGTTTCCTGTCAATTTTGCGCATTTGACATTTTTATCAGTACTGGTCGGTTGAAATTCTCTGCGCTGTTTCCAGCCAAGAGAGGAACTTTGAAATTATTCGTTACGTGTGAATAGTATTTTTTTTAAGGAATAAGTGTACATTTGCTTAAAATATTCATGAAAAATTAACAATGTAGATTAGTTGATTAAAAATAAAAACATTTTGAGCAAATTTTCTTCATTATTTAAGAAAAATTTACACACGAAATCGAAGTAAATGATATCCAAAAGCAAAAATTACACAACCATGTTTGTCCTAATATGTTTCTAGTATATAAAGGGTGTTATAAAAGGGTGAAATAAAACACAAAAAAATCGTTTTAATGTCCATCAATTTGGCTTTATTTATTAACTAACCAATGGCATTCAATAATATAAAAATGTGGTATTCCCGAACTCTTTCACATTTCCCCACGGGTGCCGCGGTTCACAGCATTTATTTTTGTAGTTTTTGTATGTCACGCACGGATTCTTTTTTGACATAACACCGATAGGAATACAAAATGGGGAATTTGAATAAAAATTGAGGGGGCCAGCGGCAAGAGGATTTCGAGTTGGGGGTCTCAGTACGGTTTGTCTGTTTGTCTATTTCGAAAAACATCGAACAGATAAAGTATAACATTTCAGATAGCATTTGGTATTGGTGCGAGAGTGTTTTTGTGAATTCGAGTGCCGAATTAAGAACTTTCTCATTATAGAAACACTCTCAGATTTTTCTTATACGTTCGCGGGAGGTTACGCGGTGCATAATCGCTAAAACGTTTCAGTTTTCCCATAAACATATTATATCAGTGAGCAATCAGCACAAATTACTATGCCAACTTCGTTATGCAATAAGATTAAGCCGAAATCCTAAATTTGGTAAAAGATTTGCTAAATTTAGAAATAGGATTTTCGCAGATTTTATTATGCATATTATACACACAAATAGACTTTGTAATGAATAATAGACCTCATTTCCAATAAAACTGCCTAAGCAATTTCTAGAGCAAACTCAAAAAGATTGTACAAGTACCTCACACTTCAGAATCTTCAGAATCTTCAGAATCCCTCTTCTCCCTACTCAAACATCACTCTCCATTCCTGTAATGGAAGTAGCATAAATTACAGCATCCACCCATTTACGTTCTCTTCAAGGACTTTACCTTTAATCTAGTACAATATTTAACACCATTATTATTAAACAAATAATCTTACAATAAAACCATTAAGGAGCCGCAAGTGAAAGAAAGCAAATAGAAAAGGTCTATCTCCAAGAGATTACCCCCATCCTCCGTTTCAAAACGCAAACGTACGTCTTTCATAAACAAAGAACAACATAATTTGTTCCCCTGTTTCAGAGGTTCCTAATGTGAACTGATGTGAAAATCTCCGTCTTTGCCTTAAAAGCAATTTATATTCTTCGTGAAACATTTTAAAATCGCACGCGGTAAAGTCGACCAAACAAAAGCCTAATGCTTAGCATTACTGATCCCACAAATTCTGTCTCTCCGACAGTACGTATGCATAAATCATAAGGACGAAGGCATACGCCAAACACATATGAGGAACATCTGAAAAAAACCTTTCACTTTACTCGATTTAAATTCAATTTAAGCACACGGAATACTTACCAAACAAGGTTCAGATATTTTTAGATCCTTCCTTGGGAATCTGTATGCTGCCTAACTAAATTACACACGGTACCCTACCCATGGCGTCCTATGGTCTTGAAGAGTTCTTACAGTTTGTGGTTTCCTTTGTTTCGTTTTGTTTTATGGGATGTTTGGTATTTTCGTGGTGAGAAAATTGGCGGGTGGTATAATGGTATCCATTTGGTGATAATTTACTTAAGGAAAAGTCTAAGATTATTACGGTAAATCGATGGATGGTTATCTATTCGAGTTGGTATAGTAATTTGAGTGCAGAATGTGGGGGAATTTGCGGAATGGCAAACTGATATAATGCATTTGATTCGAAGGGAATACAAGAAGAACTGCTTAAATGCTACTTGATGTGTTTCACTTTCGGAACTGAAAAGAGATCAAAGATCAATAGGAGTTTTTTATTTTACACACATGATCTGTATAGATCATTGATTTCCACAGTTTACAACAACAGTACATGATCCAACTGTTGTTGTAAATCATGGAAATCCATGATCTATATAGATCATTTGAGCATAATAAAAAAGGCCTAATGTCTTTAACAAAAGTCACTAGTTTTTCGAAATTGAATATGTTCTTGCCGAATTATTATTTTTTTTTTTTTGTAAATATTTCTGACTCGCCAACGCGATAAAGAGGCACTTCGACCTGAGTAGATCTATTGTGCCATAGGATCAGAAAAGTTTTGTTTAGGCTATTAGAATTTCTACTTTCCTAATGTAGCTGATAATGATTTCAGCAGAGGATGTCTTTACTTCTTCTGGGCTTATAATTTCCCTGAGAAAGAAGTTCCTTCTAATACCACAAAGGGCTGGGCATTCACATAAAATATGTTCAGTTGTTTCGTCTTCTTCAAGACATAGGCGACACTCCGAAGAGTCGGCTACATGTATTTTATTTAGGTGATATCGCAAACCAACTCGATTTTTGACATCATGCCTACGTAGATTTAGAATCTTTTTGGCATTATTTCTGAAAGGTTTGATTACTTTTTTGGCCTGTCTTAGGCCTAGGATGTTTTCCCAATGTGAAATACACTTGTTGTGTTCCCAGCTTTTTATAGCGAGGTTCGCCGCTGATTTAGAGATTGCACAGTAAGGTTCAGGTCCTGTTGAAGGTGTTTCCGAACCTCTTCTGGCCAGTTCGTCGGCTTTTTCGTTTCCTTCAATTCCTTCGTGGCCAGGAACCCACCATATTTTGGTATTGTTTCTGGTGCAGAGTGTTTGGAGGGTATTGAAGCAGTGCAAGACTGATTTGGAGTCAATGGTGGGTGAGCTAAGGGCATTTATAGCTGCTTGACTATCCGTGAATATGTGGATGTTTGCGCCTTTTATACCTGATTTGTAAATGAGGCTTGCGCGTCCTTTAATGGCATGGAGCTCTGCTTGAAATACGCTTGGGCTTTTTCCCATTGGTATTGAAATATTTTGGTTTGGTCCGAATATGCCGGCTCCGACCCCTGAGTCCATTATGGAACCATCCGTTTACAACTTTATGCCTTTTTGGCATTTTTTATGGGCTACCACTAACCCACGCCTCTCTATTAGTAATCTCCGTGTAGAATCTTCTGTTAAAACATAGGAGGCGGTCTGTGATCGCGCAGATCACGTCAAGTTCTTTAATCTCCGAGAGAAGGGTCATCAGGTCCGAGTGATCACCGATGTCCATCTCCTTCAATTGTAGCAGATTTGTTGAGCTGCGTATTGCCACTTTTTTGATGTAAATGTGGAGGGGTGTTAGTCCTATTAGGGCTTCTATGGCAGCTGTAGGACAGGTCCGCATAGTCCCGGAAATGCCTAGACATGCTAGACGTTGTATCTTGTTGAGCTTTACAATGGCGGTTTTCTCTGTGACTTTGTTCCACCATACTATGGAAGGATTTATGGAAAGATGTTCCTTAGAACACCAATCTAAGACTATCTTGCCGAATTAAGTGCGACCTCCCACAAGCACCCACCAAGGAAAACACAGTGACTGAACATTTACACATAATTAAGGCTGCACGAAGGTGTTAACTTATACGATGCCATTTACCTGCTATAAGCAGCTTTAAAGTGGTTTTAAGTGTTTTAAAAGTTCAGATCCCTCCACAACATTTAGATGAACTGCACTAGAGCTAAAATAGGCAATATTTTGTTGAGATCCAAACAAAATTTCACATCTGCGACTGGAATTGGGTCAGATAAGTTTTTCTTCGACTCATATGGCAGACAGGCTGCTGGAAATAAGGCCCCACTGAAATAAGGCCCCAAAAGAGAAAATGAAATAATACCCCAATTTAAAATATGAAATAAGGCCCCACTGCGATGAAATAAAGCCCCAAAAACAAATTAAATAAGGCCCCAAATAAACCCCAGTTTTTTTAGTAGATATATTTCATTGCTTTTTTATTCAATATATTTTTAATTAAATTTTGCAACATTTATTCGTAACATTTTCTCGTTTTTTTATTCATTAAAATGAAAAATAACGGAAAAGCCTAAAAACAAATTTGTAAATATTTTTAAATTTGGACTTTTCAAAATATTGAATATAGATGCTAGTCAGCTGGTTAAAGCAACCTTTGGGAACTATTTTAAGAGTTCCGTCCATTAAATATCTTCTATTCTGCGCCTCGGCGGTGGTATATTTTCATTTATTTAGCTTATTAATTTTAAGGACGAAAATATATGAAAAGCATGTTTTTGGTCTTCAGAAATGAAATAAGGCTCCAAAAATTAGTTTTGGGGTCTAACTTCATTTCTTCTTTCATAATGAAATAAGACCCCAGTTTTTATTAGGAAATAAGGCCCCACAAAAGGAAATAACAAATTTTATTAAAAATCGTTGTTGTTGATTCCTATATAATTTTGGGCCTTAGACAAGGTCGGTATTTATAGCATCGATGGTAATTTAATTTGTTGTACATGCACTTAGTATTATTTCCCCCAAACTACTTTCGGCATCACTTGCTATGCGTTGCGATATTTCTATAAGGTAACAATCACCTCTATACTGAGATTCTAATAGAATCCAAAGTTATTCGATTTAATGTCAAATTTCATTCGAGCGGAAATTCGATTTGTCACGCAGTATTTTTCGATTCAATTCAACCGATTCCTCCTCCAAAAATACATATAAAGCCATATTTACTTAATAAAAGCAAAAGAAAAAATTTACAATCTGACAGCTAAAACTTTAAACAGCTGATTTCGAAAATCAAGTTAATCCAGTGAAATCATTCGATAATGAACTGCTTTTCCTCGAAACTTAGAATGTGAGGAGTTCATTCGAGTGAGAGTTTTAAATTCGAGGAGTACTCGATTCGATCGAATCTCGGAATTAGCGTGAATATATATATTTTTTTTTTAACAAAATTTCTTGTGTAAGTTATATTACATAGTGTAATATACTAAACTAAATGCAGGACTGTCTTTATAATATGATAAAAAATATTATGCTCAAAGAGACCTCTCCTATAGTTCAGTGGAGGCAAGAAAGATTTCGAAGTTGTTGTCCCAAATAAAGGGTCTTTCATGAAGGACTTGACAAATTATTTTTTAAATAAATTGCGAACTACTTGAGATATCAAAAAAAAAAATTTATTGTCTTGAATTACTATCAAAACATTTATGAATGGAATTCAACTTCGTTCATATATCCACCACAGGAACGTACGCAGCGGTCGATACTTAGAATGCAATTTTCAAAGACTCATTTCGACCGCTATTTTTCATCCTCTAATATCGCCGGCTTGTGTGCATAGATAAATGATTGAATGAAGCCCCATAAAAAAAAAGCCACACGATATCGGCGGCCAATAGACGGGTCCGTATATCTGGAGATAAGACGTTCACCGAACTGGGACTTCAATAACTCGATTGTTGCACTAGTTGTGTAGCTTGTGGTACCGTCTTATTGGAACCACATATCACTGATGTCGAATTCATGCCATTGGTCAAAGAAATAACGTTTCAACGTTTCTCTGTAGCGAATGCCACTTATGACGTGACGGTCATTTTCATCGATGAAAAAAAAACGGGCCAATGACGGCATCGCCGTGAAAACCGCACCGAACAGTGACTCTTTGAGGATGAAGTGCTGTTTCATGAAGCACATGAGGGTTCTCACCTGCCCAGGAATGCATATTTTGCTTATTGACGAAGCCGTTTACCCAAAAATGCGCCTTATCGCTGAAGATAAAAATTGGCGTTAACGCTCTTAAAGTTGCGACCACAGACTCGGAATTTCCTAAGTAGATACATTTAAATTATTTGTAAACTTTGTTCTTTCACCATGATGAAAATGTTTATTTTACTGAATATATCGACATTGACAGCTTGGTAATCGATTTAAGGGTGCGTTCACACTGAAAGTTTGAAGTTGTCAAGTCGCTAATGAAAGATCCTTTATATACTAAATATGAACAAAATTAAGAAGAACGCTATCCACTGCAACTATACAACTGCTGCTTTTGAAAGTAAAAGCATTGCTTGTTTAGTCTACGAGTATAGGCGATTTGACGTGAGCTGGTAGCCCCAATACACAGACCCAACTTTTATGATTTTTAGATTTGAATACCAATCCACTAAACTACTTGTGACTAAAACACTTTTCGCACCTGCTGCGATCTCTTTTCAGGTTGAAATAAACCGCGCAATTTTGAAGAACGTTGGCAAACGTGGTCCTCAACAGCACCATACTGTTCCGGACACAAACAGCATTCTTTATGAATTACTACACAATGGCGACAACATCGACGACGAGAAACCCCAAAAATTTGAGAAAACAAATCGCGAACTGACAGCCAATGCCATTGGTGATGACGACGACTACCAGATGAGGTATCTGTATCGCTTACACAAGGACCGCTACACTAGAAAGTAAATATATCCTAGCCCGAACCCCCTCACTTGATTTTATGTTTGCGATGAAACAAATTTCAATGACAACACGAATCTTCTTCAGTATTTCTTGTTTTTAGTTGACTCGTAAAAAAATAGCACAAAATATTTATTAACATAAAATACAAAAAAAAAAAGTTCCTTAAACAGCATAATACAATTGTTTCGTTGCCAGAGCTTATTGTTTCTCTCCAACTGACTCTCATGCTTACTGAATCCACTAATAACTTGTAAAAGTAAACGAATCTAAATAAATTCTAGAATTGAAGGTAGAAAACTTCAAAACAAAAATATACGAACAAATAAAAGTATTTATAATTATTTTGTTAACATACTACCTAGTGTATTTTTCTATACTAAAATACTATATTACATATTAACTAAAGAAAATTTAAATTTACCGTCAGTGTTTACTATTATTTAGTTTTAATATTTACTTGTACACAAAGTGTAACAAAAGCTATTGATAAATCGTTAAAAAGTAAATAAATAACTGCAAATTCAATCCGTGTCAGAGTTTAAGGGGACAGAAACGCTAAAAGGTTGATCTATTTTATCTTCTCCTCTCCATCGCCAGTATAAAATTATTGAAAACTATAGATTTCACTTCACGTATGTAAAAACCAAAAAAAAAAAACAAAAAAATGTCACACTATAAATATAAACATTTACAGAAAATACATAAAATATGCTACAATCTGTTACAAGAGTTCATGAAAATAAAAGTAAAAATTAAATAATTATGTATATTTGGAATAAATGTTGTTGATGCTAAATTTTAATGAGGAAACCCAAAGAACCCCAGACAAAGTGTATATAAATTAAATGAAATTTAAATAAAAATGACAAATTATTAAAAATAAATTATTGGAAGCATGCTTGCTTGTAGTGTTTTCGATATTGTAGTCGATTACAGAGTGTTCGTCGTGGTAAGTAGCAGATTTGAAGTGCCTACAACAAGATGGAGATAAGCGACTTTGGGAAGAATTACAGTTCCTTAACTACAAGTTACAACTTACAAATAGCTCTATACTGTCATCTTTTCTCTAAGTTGGTCCAGATTCGCCTCCACTTCTGTCAGATACGTAAGGCAAGCTCTTTCTTTCGGTTGGTATCCAAAACTTTTTTTGAAAAACTGAAAACTCAAAACTTTTCCAATGAATTGGAAACAATAACCTCAAACTCGAACTAATCGAAACGGATAAGAAAATTAAGCTCAAACGAGTTGCATTATAGAAGCAATGAACTGTCATGCAGTCAACCGCTTGCGATTGGAAGCTGTACAGAAGCACTTACTCGTACTTCCTCCTAACTTACATTTGGAGGCTTTATGGAGGTAAAAATTTATTTCATATGAAATGAATCACAACTGTCTAAAGAAACCATAATTAATGAATCGGGGAAAAATGACAAAAAATAAAACACTTTTAGCACAGTGAAAAATATGTCAGTAATGTAACACTATTCGCCCACAAATAAATTGAGCAACACTAAATGTCTTGCTTACAACTTCGGTCGAGTAAGCTGCAAGTTTATGGCAAATCTTAAGGAAACTGTAAAATGTATCAAGTATTTAGTTCAGATTTACCACTGCTACAGCATTATGACGAATTAGCCTAGGGGTAGTGTATTGGACTACTACGCAGCAACGTTCGATTCTCAGTGCGACGCATGTAAGTAAAATGTAAATTATAACAAGTACGTAAATGTAAACTCCATGAAAATTACAAAAAGTCTTTCGGCCTTACTAACAACCAAATTTAGACTCGACTTTAGGGCAATAGTCGAAATTAAAATAAACTGTGTACCAATAATCAAGTTATCTTTGACTTTAAGATAATCGAGACTGTAACTTTCGATCCGAAGAAAGTCGAGTCTAACCCATTCTTTAAGTTTAAACGTCAGTCTTTGTAATAAATAAATATGAAATATGAAATGGACAGCAAATAAAGAGAAGCCGCAGCTTAAATTGGAGGCAGGCAATGCGAGAACTATTACCTAGTTGACTGTGTCAAACCATTGGCTGATATCATTAATAGCAAAATTAACAATACTGCAATGATACAGTCAAAAAAAGGAAGCATGGGAAACATTTGCTTCTATATTTCACTCAAAATACAACCAACTGCCAATTTTAGCAAATTATTTGAAAGCTCAGAAAAAAATTATAACGCTTTTGAGTTATACTGTTATAATTTTGCCATAAAGTCAGATGCAGTTAAAGTTCCGATTAGTTTGATTGTTGGTACCTAGGAATTAAAAGTCGAAACTATAGTTAGTTTCGAAATTAGTTAAACTCGAGCTTACGGTTTGGTTGTTGGTAAGGCCCTTTGAAAATATTAATAAGACAAAAAAAAAATAAGAAAATGGAAAATTGAAAAACATAAATATTTTTCTTGTTTATATTTGAGCCTGTATAAAGCTTCCATAAAGTTTCGGTAAGGACCTACCAAAGTAATAACCTACTGCTGATAAATGTGAGATGCTTCTTTTGCGAAGCAATAGCCTACCGTGGATGTTAATTGCCTTTCAGACGAAGAAGTTGTGTTTTCAGTAAGATCTTACCAAGCTGTTCAGAAAGTCTTAAGCAAGTAAATAGCTGCATTAAAGAGCGCCAAATGTGTTTCCATTAGGCCTTATGCAGTTGATATTGCGGGAGGTGAAATAGATTCGATAGCACCTTACCGAAGTCAAACTGTTACTTGGGCACTTTTCGGACCATTTGTACAACTTATTACCGTCGAATCACCTGCACGCGCAGCGGAAATGCTGACCAAGCGTCTGGGGCAATATAATGAATTTCCAGCGAAATTCAAGCTTTGATAATGAAGTAAAAATTGATATAAGTTAGTCTTAATTGATTCTTTGAGAAATAAAGGCCAGAGCAATCTGCTCTGGTTATATTTTTTTACAATTTTTGTGTAAATCTTTCTTAACTTACATACTCGTATATCCGGTTCGAAGAACCAACATTTTGCAAATTGAAATTGCTTTATTATTTGCCAGGCAACATTTGAGTTGAGTTTTTCAACATTCAAGTTACAGTATCCAATTCGGTTTGGACGTATCACAATCATCGGCAGGTCACCTCGATGTCCTTACTAATGCAAACAATTCCTTGTAGCAGTAAATACTGTTTCTATTGAAAAAGTATTACATTGAGCTTGCTTACTTTGGTTTGTCAGCTTCTTCAGCCACTTCAGTTCCCAAACGCTGATTTTCAAATAAAAATACAATCTCTGTCACTTTGCTCTTACATTTATTACATGGATATATTTTAAATGTCATGCAAAATTACAACGTTAATCACCACCCCTCACACAGTCCTCATCACAGCATAAGTATCACCCACAAGTATGTGCCAAGTGAATGAACAACATCCCGCGCCACCATCGAAGTGATTTCAATTCCAATCTACTTAATATCGCAAAGCAATGCCACGCCGCGCAGCGTCCAATGTTTGGGATTCAGATCCGTTTCGAAATCAATCGAACCCACATACTTTGTATCGGTTCGCTGCGGCTTCCTATAAATTGGGCACTCGTACAGTTTAGGATCCTTTCCCGCTGTGGTGTTGATTGCATAAATGTATATAACCGGCATTTGTTCGTAAAGGACTTTTGGTTTCGATTCAATTAGTTTTCCGCTCCGACGATCCAGCGAGGCACCTGCAAGGAGAGAAAGAGAGAGAGCGTAACGATTAAAAACATTTTCCGCATCGCTTTTCAATTGGCGCAATCCGCAGCAGCTGGCTAAACATGCGGAAGAATGAAATAAAATCAATATTCCTAATCAGGATAACAAATCACCTGGAAGTTTAAAAATGCTCGCCAAAGAAAATCTACCATCCACTCGGAATATACGTTACACACGCACAAACTGACGTAGTATGTGTGGTGCGATTTTGCGGAGGAGTTCCCAACGCTTAAATGGAGTTAGCCTACGCTACACATGCGGCTAGGATCAATCTACGAAGTCAATTATAGAAATGACTTCCAACGACGGCCGAAAAGTGTCTGCACGTCAATTTGGAAATCCATTGGAATGGTATATAGTGCTCTGCCTGACCCCAACCTGTGCCCCATAAAGGTCAACTTAAGGGGCAAACATGTTGTCCGCCATCACAATTTGAATTGGCATTCGACAAGAGGAGTTCTTATGTATTCGGTCGGACAGATGTGTGCCATAGTTCCATAACACAGTCCCGCTCATGTGTTGCGTCAAATTGAAAACAGATTTTTGTGTGGTTCACTTGGGATTAAAGTTAAATGGTCCTGGGATTTGGTATGCAAAAGGTCCTCTGGTTCGGGGTCAATTTTGTTTCTAATGTGTCCTCGGCTTACTCGTATATGCGTGCGTCAAGGTTGAAATGAAATGTGACCTTTCCAAAAGCGCCTAGACCTAAATTTAGGAATAGACTTTCATTTTCAGAAACGATTATGCACGGCCTGGTTATCTAATCTAATAATGTGTTTTAAAAGGGCCCTGTTGGTTGGTGGCGCAAGGCGAGCACAAGCTGTCTGGCTGTCCCTTATCCATATCGAAATTAAATGCTGTCCGAAGAAGTTTGCTGGGAAACATTTAAGGAGATTGAAAGATTTAAAGAGCATGCCCATGCGGACGTTAAGGCAGTTCCTCTTAATTCTGTTTTTGCGATTACTTCTCAGAAAGGACATGAATTGAAATCAGCACTGTCGTCGTATTTTCGATAGTAGCCCCAATAAAAATGCAAATTTATATGTCTATATGTTGGTCGTATAGGTGAGAAGTATACTATTGGATCTACTTTGAGTTATTTTTGGCATGAAGTCCATATGAGGCTTTAGTATGAAATCCAAGTTGCCAATGGGCGTTTTATGATATACAATTGGAAATTGGAAAACGTGCATATGTAGAGGTTAGGCTTTGCTTTAGAGTTGCTAACTAACTATGAAGAAACGGAACGTTTGTGCTCAGGAGTTATCAGTTCCTTCCTTCCTTACTTGATGAGCTACATGTAAATCACTGGCAGTGACAATTTATTTGATTTTTCAACTGAGCAGCATACGTAACTATGGCTGCACCTAATTAAAAATGTGATTTTAAATGTATGAGAAAGGTTTCGTGCCAGTTGACAATTTTATTGCATTTCGACAAAGCCGAAAAAAAGTCTCGGAAAAATACTGTAGATAAGAAAACTGTGTTCCAGGTCCTTCGAATTTTGTGTGGCCATTGACCCAGCTCAGCTTTTGTTACTAGTAGTAAATTACTACCTCCTTTTGTGAGCAGTAGATTTCGTATCCGATATAACATCAGCTGAATTGTCCATTGTTGTCAATGTTGTTTGGAACTGTCGGGAAGTCATCTTAAGTAGGTACTTGAAATATTTTTCAGAAAATTTTCTTTAAACTTTTTCTTTAAATTCAAAGCATAACCCGTCTACGGATTCGAAAATCAATCAATTATAAAACGTTAAAGTCTCACGAAAGTATCATCGGTTCCCAAGTACTAAATAAAGTTCAAAGACCTTCAGCAATAAAACAATGCAAAAGAGGATTTATGGGGTGACCAATTTTTTACGTAAAAGATAAAAAAAAAAGAATTAGTTGGCGCATAACAGGTCTGTAGGAACCCTAGGCCTACCTTCTCACAACCATTCGTTTCGTATGAGTTTTTCATTTTTGAAGCTCCTTCATGACAGTTATACTCTCGGATGTTTGTCAGACGTTCGCGAGAGGTGACGCAGCGGAAAAAAAACCATAAGTTGTAATTTTTGTTTTTTTCGGGACTCGAACCTCGGACCCCTCACTTAGTAGTCCAACACACTAAGCAACTGCGCGTAGTAAGAGAGAGAGATTGTATAAAATTTCAAATTTGATATGTTAATCAATTCTGACTTTGCGATGATAGAGGAACATTAAAAAGTAGGCCGCGAAATTCCGTACGTCTGTCCGTATGCTCCTTAGGCCTATAACTTAAGCGGCTGCCCAGATTTGGTTCAAACTTCGAGCTTTTTTTGCACGTTAGCCCCAATGTTAACGATATTTCTCATATAACGGTTAAAGCAAGCAAAAGGACTCTACCGATTTCAACCAAAATTGATATTTGAGTTTAAGAAGATGAGGTTAACATGGCTGCATACTTAGTTTTTGCGGATGGAAATTTTTGAAAACTGGGCTTAAATCGAACGGTAACGTTTTCAATTTAGCTATTTTGGCATTTAGTGACACGCAGGTAGATCTTTTTGAGCAGTATCACTTCGAATGGTTCTCAAATCCAGCTCCTAAAAATAAGTACTGCCTGCAAAAGGTTAGCCTACACGGCAACATCAAAAAGGCAAAATCGAGAAAAAATACAAAAAGCCCATCATCGCTAATGCAGGCGTTTTCAAAAAAAATATTTGGGACTAATTCTGGTGGACAAACTCACTTGAAACACTTATCTAAGCAATAGTGTGGGGTATAGTGGTTAGTGTGTTGGACTACTTAGCGAGGGGTCCCTGGTTCGAATCCCGAAAGACCCATATTTCACCTTAAGGGTCCAACCCATAGAATCCGTCAATATTGACGGATTCGACGGAACGAGCAGTCCCATAGAATCCCTCGCATACGGTGACAGCCAGTCTAACTAACAAGAACAACCGCTGTCGCGGTAGTAGGGTGTTTTTTGTTTGATTTCGAATACCGCTATTGGGTTATTGCCTGTGGTCTTTACCAAGTCACTCATTCAATTGTTCCCAAATTTAATTGATAAAAGGCTCTTAGATGATGTGGATGACGAGTGGCAAACTCTTTTGCATCAAAACTTTTACAGAAACGAGTTTAAATTTGAATATTTTTGGAGGTAAGGCAGCATTGATTAAAGATAAAAGGTGAAAATCTTTGCTGATATCCACTGTCAATTCAATTTTAATGACAAAAGAATTAATAAGGCATAGTAGCGCTATTGACTGGAATCCATCCAAAGAAATGTTATCAAACTACAAATACATTAAGGTGGTAATAAATGGTTTAACGTTAATGTCATCTTTTTTGTGTGATTTCCGTTATGGAAAAAGTAGATATTTGTATGAAGTAGTTACATATTAAATATGTGTTCAATGAAAAACCAAAAATATTAATTTTTATTTTCAAAAAATAATTCCTAATTTATTAAACAAAAAGACTTTTATGTAATTAAGTTATTTATTAAGAAATACATAGCACCGTACTTACAACAAATTTAAGTCTCTCTTTTAATTTACGGAAGCTCACAATTGCCGAATTTGTATATTTGTTCACAGTGGGTGAACTTCTTAAATTTAAAGTTGAAACTAAAAATGGTTGATGGTAAGGCCCATAGTCCATAAAAAAATATATACAGTAGAAATCGGTTGTAACGATATCGAAGGGACCTTAGAATTTCATAGTTATAATCGATTCATCGTTATATCCGGTACAATGAAAATAAAATTTAAAAAAAAGAAAACTTTATTAAATAAATCACTAATTTCTGTCTGTTTTGTACATTTAGTTGAGTAAAATATTTTTCGAAGGGAGTTGTCCAATGCTTGGATTCCAACGTTTGTATTTGAATTCGAAGCGGCCCATACAGGATTCAGGATCACGAAGCGGTTTAGTGTTGCCACTGCAGTAAGTGCTTCGTTTACAGATGGAACTTGTATTTCTTTGGTCTCCTCATCTTCAGTGGCATTATCGTCATCGTCGTCATCAGCATTATTCAATTGAATATCTGACACAATAATATGACACAATTAATGAACTCTTCAGAGACATGGAAATCGAACAGGGCATGCCATGAAATTACATGCACAGACCAGTCACTGCAGTGGCTACAGGAAATTTAACAATTATTAGAAGCAGAATGAAAATAATAGGCTGTAGGCATGTAAGAACATGTTTTTTTACCATCGCTATAAACAGTTTTTAGACTTAAATATGGTAAATTTTCATCACTATAGCCGCCTTCATCGTTATATCCGGTATCATTGTAATCGATTGAAAATTACATTGAGTTAGACGGAGTTTTGCCGGGACTTTGAAAATAAATTGTTATATAAGGTTCATCGCTATATCAGGTATTGTTATAACCGATTTCTACTGTTTTATATATGTGTAGATATTTTGCAAAAAAAAAATTAAGCGAAAGTCTGTATACACTTCCAATGGGAAAAACTCCAACTGCATCGCTGGAAGTTATTTTAATCTTTTCAAGCCCCCATCTACGAATACAAAAAGTAGCGATTATTATGTTCTGAAAATGACGACATTTTATATTTATACTCTATCTGACTGTAAAGCTGGGCTTTCAGCCTTTTAAACTTATTAAATAACATCAGACCTATCAGTGGACTGTCTAAAACTAATCACATTACTATCCACCACAGCGGACATGTAGAAATGGGCAATGAAATAGCGCGCATTCTCATACTAGCCAAAAAAGGATCATCATAGAAATTCATGATGGCAAGATCATTCTCCGAGGACTAACTGGAAGTCAGAATTGTATAGCTTCAGGATCGATGCAAGAAGTACTTTACACGCTTAAACCACCTACAACTTTCAAGACTTAATCTGGTTAGCTGACCAAGTATGGCATAACCCCTACTGAATAGAATTCAAGACCTGATAATGCTGCTATAAGAGATCAAAATCCCATTCAACACCAGTGGATTATAACAAAAAAGAAAGAGGATGCTTGACTTCCCATAAACGTGTAAGCTTTCCGAGTTGAATCAGTCAGCGGAACTCGTAGATTCCAATCTTGATTTTTTGGTTTCCCTCTGAAGTGAGTGACACTGTCTTTTGGTTTTTCTTCAGTCCCAAATGTTTTTTAATGTGTAGAATATGCTTCTTTCGTAGCTCAAATTCTTTCTTCTCCAAAGACCCTTATTTTGGATACCACTTCCTACTTTCTAGAGTAGTTGAACTATCGCGTATAAGAACATAAGAACTACATGCAGCTCTTAGTGTGAAATCCTCCAATGTCTAGACCTTGATTCCCTATATACATGTTGGTAATCCAAGGCCTTTGGATGCCCTCCGTTGAACACCAACAATCAGTAGGCTTAAGAATAGGTACGTTCCAATCACGTATATTCTTCTGGGGCAAATTATTTGACTTATTAAATCGGACGACTCACCCAAACTCAAAGCCTACAAAGGCTGCAGCACCCAATCATCTTATCTTGCGAAACAATGCTCCATTTAGTTTGATACTGGTCAGAGTGAACCCCACATATAAACTAAAGGGCACCCCAAATCATTACCTACCCATTGTTCTTGGCCTGCCAGATCCGGTCTGGTGAATCTGGTCCACACTATTAGGTAGGAAAGTATTTTGTAAACCACTCATCCACAAGAGATTTGAATATAAATTAGGAAATCCAATAAGTCCGCTCCCGAAATCCCCAAGCACATTGATCAAATGGAAACTGATATCGATACTCAGGAGCCTTTAAACCATGTCAAAGCCATTAACCATGCACTTCTGTCTTCCACCTGTTGCTCTGTCTTTTTGATCCGAGAAAAGCAGCATTAATACGGTTCCCTCATGCTTCCTAATTTCCATGTCAACGGGTAAATTTAAAAGGGTATCACTTCGTCTGCCCGCCTCTTATGCAAATGTTAAACAATAAACACATCACGCCACAAGCACCCACATGTTGTCCTATTTTGCAAAACACAAGAAAACCAACAACGAAAAAAACTCCCGATAACTTTTCACTCACCTTCGAGGAACAATCCGTGTACATACACTCCCTCCGAGGGGTAGTCTGTGATGTCTTCCTTATTGTAGCGGGTTGTTTGATTTTGCAGCACCACCGAGTCGAGGGCCCAGCCTTTGTGCGCTCGTGTAACCTCCTTTTTTGTCGTTCCATACAGAGAGGCGCAGCAGCGTGGGTGAAGGGAAAAATACAATAATTTGAAAAATGTGCGGCGGCAATAAAATTATGAAAATAAAATTTCTATCTCACTACACTTTTTTTGTTTTCTCATCACCATTTCCAGGCACATGCACAATGTATACATACACTACCTGTTTTGATATGAACGTCATCCATAAGTGGACGGCAAAGGAGTTTTTCTATTAGTGTGTGCGTGGGATGTTTTGATAAAAACGCTCAAACAAAAGTCAAACTCTGTATTCGTTCGGGAGAGCAAAGTTAATTTACGAGCTCTGACGTTCACATTATTTATTTCATTGCGCTCCTATGACTGTGATGTGGGTCTCTATCCCAGCGGGGTGACTATAGCGTATCAGGCTGTTGTCATTTGTTTAATGTTTTAAATTCGAAAGAGCTAGTATTTGTGGCATTAGTCTGCGGTGCTGATTGCGAGTGTGGTCCTTTTTGGGGCATTTCTATTTAAATTATGTGATTATCACATGAAAAGGTTGCTCTGTAAATGCGGTAATTAGTTCGCGCTCCTGTGTCTGTTTGACGAAAAAATAATAAATATGCCGGGTAAATGCATTAAGGGGACGCGAATGAACGCCATAAATAACTCTCTGGCAAATCTTGATTTGGTTTAAATGTCATTTGCATATGGGGATGAAATCTGTTTGAGGGGGTCTTGGTGGATTGAGTTTTTTTTTTGCTAAATTTAAAAGCTTTATGTTGGAGTTTAATCAGGAAATGTTTAGTTGAGTTGTATTTACAATTGCAATGCACAGGGTTTCGATGGAAAACACTTTTGGCAAATAACAAGCCATACTGAACGAGTACTAATTATTTATTTTTAACTTTCTCCATTACGTAGTAAGAGAAAGATATTGTATTCGTACAAAATTTCGAAATCGAGATGTTAATCAATTCTGACATTACGATGATAGGCGAACTCAAGAAAGTGGGTCGCAAATTTCTGTCCGTCTGTCTGCCTCTCTGTATGTCCCAAGGCCTACAGCCTAAGCGGGTGAACGGGTTTCGTTCGAACTTCGGATTTAAAGTTTGGGGGCTTACAGTTCGGGCCGTTTTTTTTTGCTTGGTAACCTCAATATTAATGGTACTTCCCATATAAAATGTTCATACCAGTTTGATTTGTTCGAAATCTCTAACGATTGCAACAAAAATTTATATTTAAGCTAAAGTAGGTGAGGTAAACATAACTGCATACTCAGTTTTCCGCTAAAAAATCGAGAAACGGTACTTTTGAAATTTGGACATATGTATCTCAAAAACGGTCCATACGATTGTAACAAAAATTCATTTCTAAGATAAAATGGTCATTTCTAACTTAATGGAAAACTCAGTCACTGGAAACGCTCACTTTAAAAACTGCTCATATCTCAGAAGCCCCATTTTCGATTTCGATAATAAATAAATAAATAAATAGTTGGCGCAACAGGTCTGTAGGGACCCTAAGCCTACCTTCTCACAACCATTCGTTTGTGTGAGTTTTTCATTTTTGGTACGAATGGAATGGAATGGATCTACAATTTTATGCCGGGTCCAAACGGCTAATTAAGAAGCTCTTTCATGACAGTTATACTCTCGGATGTTTGTCAGACGTTCGCGAGAGGTGGCGCAGCGGAAAAAACCATAAGTTGGAAACAAACAAAGTAATTCTTACATCCCGAAAAAAAGATTTGCTTAAATGACTTTTAATTTCAGTCAGACTCGCACTAAACGAGAAAGTTTCGTGCTACCCAGTCGTGCACTTTATTTATTTAGGTATGAGGGCTGCGAACAAAATTTGTATTTTATCAATAAGCGTAAGTCCGTGGAAGTGGACTTGTTGGAAAAACGATTAGTGGTGTTCAATGTTCAACGCTCAATATTCAACGAAACAGATATCGATGATAGACATTGGCTATTTGGTTTGTTTTGGTTTAGTAACTATACTTAGAAGAAAATTTCTTTGATAAACATCTTTGGCTTTCGTCCGGTTATAATAACACACTTCAGATATGTGGAAGCTGCCGTTTTTCAGCTTTCGGGGAAACAAAAATTAGACCTTACATTCGTTTCCACCCAGCTAGCTCTAGCAAACGTCGGAAACATTTCAATAAAGCAGCTTCGGCGTAAAATGCAAGGTCCCTTTTATTAGTCATAAGAATCAAAAACTGACAGAGAGGGAGGCCCACAAAGGTCAGTATACCAATAAAGTAGTGGATTCACCGCAGTGCTAAGAATTCTAAAAGAGGAATACTATTATATGGCTGTGACGATCCGCCCCAAAACCTCCGTTAAACCGACCAACACCAAGTAAGGATAGAAATACCCAAGCTTAGTTTTATCAAGGGTGAAGCAGTCGATAGCATACGGGACGAGATTTTCAAAGCACCGGGAGACGAATTTTGCTAACGAGCATGAAACTGTGATCGATGAATGTAACTTCAGCAATATGTGACCGATTTTCCAGACTGAATCTTCGTACTCCGGAAAATCTTCAAAAAAAAAACATTATAAAAAATCTCTTCCGTCCTTGCAAAATGGCGTTGGTGCAGATCGCTCTTGTCAGTCTCGGAATCTTCGGCCTAGGAAGACAGTTCAGAAGTAAAACCCCCCCTCAACGAATGAAGGAAATATGATACAATACCCTTTTCATCCCGGTTTTGCTATTCTGTCGAAGCATGAACTTTGTCAAAAGTGGATAAAAATCTACTGGAACGCTTTTATGAAAAGACTCTACGGGTGATACTTGGTCCAGTTCAAAGTTAGAACTTTACGGGCTACTAGATTGTACACTTTTCTGTACTGTTATTGATTATTGATTGGTAATATCTTTAGCTTGCCTGAAGAAGTGTTTTCAGCTGACTCACTTATATTAAAGCTTTGATCTGAGTTGATTAACCTTGCTAACAACCCATATACACTTCTTCTTTTCGTTTTCAAAGCTGCGCTGCAGTTAAATATAAACCAGGGCTGCTAATGCAACTATTAGGCCATTTTAATTAGGCAGGCACAGTAGAATTTGTTTTCCTGGGGTTTTGCCACAAATCTGTAACAAATGGACTGCAAACATAATGGGCCTTACCAACAACCAACCCGTAAACTCGAATTTAACTAATTTCGAAACTAGCTATAGTTTCGACTTTTAATTCCTAGGTACCAACAATCAAACTAATCGGAACTTTAACTACATCTGACTTTATGGCAAAATTATAACAGTATAACTCAAAAGCGTTATAATTTTTTTCTGAGCTTTCAAATAATTTGCTAAAATTGGCAGTTGGTTGTATTTTGAGTGAAATATAGAAGCAAATGTTTCCCATGCTTCCTTTTTTTGACTGTATCATAGCAGTATTGTTAATTTTGCTATCAATGATATCAGCCAATGGTTTGACACAGTCAACTAGGTAATAGTTCTCGCATTGCCTGCCTCCAATTTAAGCTGCGGCTTCTCTTTATTTGCTGTCCATTTCATATTTCATATTTATTTATTACAAAGACTGACGTTTAAACTTAAAGAATGGGTTAGACTCGACTTTCTTCGGATCGAAAGTTACAGTCTCGATTATCTTAAAGTCAAAGATAACTTGATTATTGGTACACAGTTTATTTTAATTTCGACTATTGCCCTAAAGTCGAGTCTAAATTTGGTTGTTAGTAAGGCCGAATGAGTCTAATAGTAAATGCTGACAACCCAGAAGTAATGATTTTCGATCGGCGACACTGAAAAGAAACTGGTGCAACGAAGGCTCATCACAGATTCCAACTTCGGTAAGCATTTCAAACAAGAAAACACTTAAGCCGAGTTATTTTTAGATTAAATTGTGGCTAAAGTTTGATTTTGACATATCGTCGGCTTACAAGCAAAACTGGCTAACTGCAAAAAAACAAGTTTTTTGTTACCTGAATTTCTTGTTTGGCATAAAGGCAGATAGCTAACCAAAAATTTTAAATGCTTTGCATATTTCTAGGAAAAATATCAGATAGGCATTTTCTCTTTCAAACTTATAAAATAGAATTTTTGTCAGTTTGACCAACTTTTGCTTGTAAGCCAACGATATATATTAGACTTACCTCGAAATGCCGAGTGTCTAACGTAGCTGCATAGTTGCTAAAATGTTTGGATAAGGATTGGAAAGCTTCATTCTTTTCATATTTTGGGTACACTTTCCTAAGTAGAGGAATAGCAGGACATAGAATTCTTCGACATAATTGCAAAAAACTGATTTATAGGTACATCCAACAGCTACTCAGAGCGTATTTGTCGACTGTCAGAACTACTAAGGTAAATTTACTTCAAGAGTCAAAACAACAAAAATAAACAAAGAGAATAATAATCATACACATAGTAACAGCCATTCAAACAAGATCGAAAACCGCAAATTACCACCGAAACGCTTCCACATTGTTTGACCCAAATATCGACATCCATCGACACATCCATGGTTAATACCGCACCTTTGCTTTTACATCCTCCCAAAATTTATTTGCATTGTTTGATTAGAGTTGGTAAACTTTGACCCGAAAAACCCTTTCGCTTGAATGACATTACTTACGAATTCCCTTTGGCAGATTATCCAACATGACAGCTGATTGACCTTTGTTTGATACGTACAAAACGCAAAACGAAAACTCCTCAATCATGCGTACACAAATTTGTATTTTTTTTATTTTTTAAATTAATCTCACCTGTCTCATGGCCGTCAAAAAGCCTTGGGGGTTAAAGAAGCCAGTCATCCAAAAGACCTAAATTTATGAAAGAAATGAAACAGAAGTAGAGAGGAGATTTATGAATATTTCGTTATAGCTAATTGGTTTTTAAAATGTACGAATACGAGTATCGCATACTATTTTAACGACATTAAAACCGAGAGTCGTGTACGCGCACAATAATTTTCAGGAGAGTGGGTATAGTCAGTTTAAGGACCTTGCTTTAGACAAGAAGTCTTTAAGAACACTATGTCCCCACTGTATGTAGCAGACTCAGTGATGCCAGATCGGGGGATTTATCCCTTTTTGTGGGATTTTCTCACTTAAAATAAGCTAAAAGGGTGAAAGGGATTTTACTTTTTGGTCAATTTGTTTCTAATTGCTAATTTCACTAAGAATAAAAAAAAATACTACTACGATCAAATTAAATATTTTAATGTTTAGAAAAAAGTCATTCAAAATATCTGAATCCGTACATTTTCTTTCTTTTTTTTATTTCCCTAAACTGTTTCATAAACTGATATATCTGTGGTGAAAATCTGAACTCACCGCACACATACTAGTCGTGTTTTTTTGAGCTTCGATCTCAGCAAAGCAAAGTAAAGTAGGATTTTCAGCACGCGATTACAACAACTACAACTGAGTCTCGAAGTGTCAAGTAGAGCGTAGTTGTTGTAATTGCGTGATAAAAATCCTACTTTACTTTGCTTTGCTGAGATCGAAGCTCAAAAAAACACGGCTACTAATGAGGTAATAATAAAAAAGACTGAATTTAGTTAAATATACATGTTTTTTTTTTTCAATTTAATATTTCGTTGGATAAATGTGGGATTTTTTTATATTTTGCCGAGGGATAAACGGGATTTTTTGGGTATAGCCGTGGGATAACCTGCTTCTAAAGTCTGGCATCACTGAGCAGAGTATGAAACTTTTGTTTACCTTTGGTCGATCCGTTGATATCCAAGTGCGGAACTGTGCGTTTCGCTCAAGAAGTTCGGTATACCAAAATCCGAGAGTTGTTGATTCCCACGATATCTGCAAAGGACAGTTGTTTTATTATTCTTCCATCATCGTAAATGTGAAAGGACAAAAATACTTCTGTTTGTTCGGAGGACAAACAAATTACCGGATGATTCGCTACTGAAGAAGGGGCACGATGGAATTGTGTGCGTGGGATTGCCGCAAATGCAGAGTGGTCGCGATTAGCAAGGAGTGGGGTAGCGACGAATTTATTTTCTTTTTTCATATGACATTATTTATTATATTTAGTTTCGTGAGAAGGGTAAGCAGGTGCGGAAATTACACAGCTATTGGTTTTGAATTGTTACGCTTTTTGTTCCGGTTGATACGTTTGAAAGAATCGCCATCTCCTATTATATATATTCAAGAATCTTTTTGCGAACGTTAGTCTGAGGTCTCGCCTGAGTTGTTTTATCTTTATTATGGATTCCTTAAAGAAAAGGTATATATTGGGGCTGGCATATCTAATTTTTGACACATTTCTTTCATATTTACTTATAATTAAATATTGAAATAACGAGGGAAGGTGTTGCCAAAATAAACAAAGATATACAAAGCTCTATAAATACTTCCACGCTTTTTAGATTGTAATCCGATTTTCCAATTTGTAAAGCGGACTTTTAAAGCACCTACCTACAACCGCATTAGGCAAGTTGGTATATACCATAAACTAACTACTAAATAGACTGACAGCTTCAGCCAAAAAAGAGAAATTGCCTACAAGCTGAATTTGACCTTGGATGTAGCCCAGTTTGAATTCATGTATTTGTGACTATGTCAATCAAAGGGGCTCACTCATACATCATACTTGAAAAAAACCAGCCTAAACTCTTCCGGTTTAAACGGGATGTCGGTAGTCTAAGGTGGGCTTTCATTTCGTTATCGTGTTGCGGCTGTGTTGGGCAAATAACAATTGTTCTTATGTCGTTTTTGATTTGGCTTTTCAGATTTCTGCTGCCAAATCGAACATAAAATCAGAATTTTATTGGTTCTTGTGTGTATTCAGTTGGCCGCAAAAAATATTTGTTTTCACTTGCAATGGAAATCCATTCGAACTGATTTGTACACATTTATAATAACTCATTTCGAAATAATTTAATATAAAAAATCGTTTCCATTCTCGAAAAATTTATAATCGAGTTAAAAAAGCAATCCTTCCAACGATAAACAATTCGTAACCGGCAGCTGTGTGTCATACACATTGGTATTAGTGAAAGTATGTGTGAAATCTGAGAAAACATCGAGATTTCTCAAATGTTCCTGAGATAAAAAAAGGTTGATTTTTTTGGCAAATCGAACATTAAAATCAATCTCGATAAAAAAAAAACATGTATCTTTTCGCCAAATCGAAAACGACATAAGAGTTTATACAGTTTATGAACTTTATAAAATGAACTAACGCAGTTTTTTTTCCTTTGTTAAAAGAGATTTTGTAATTAAAAGCTGTTTCGAAATTATATTGAAACAAAATGTTTTAACACCGTTTAGCGAACATTTTTTTTTAGTTCTATATTTTTATTGTTTATAATATTGCTGTTAAATTTATATGCGCTTGGTTTTTTCATGTAAAGGCCATAATACAAAAATCTTCTTAGATCGCCCTATATTTAAGTTAAATACTCGGAACAATAAAAAAATGTTTTGATCACTTTTTGTATCTCAAAAGCACAAAGAGTGCACTTGTTTTTGTTAATAAATAATTTATATTGTCTGTTTGTTAGGAGTTCAATCACTTTTTTTTTGCTTTCCGATATTTTTTGTTAATATGAATAGCATTTGCATTGACAGAATTTCCAATCATATTTAAATTTTGTACAAATATGGTATTAACTAAACAAATTTGGAAGCATTCACCTAGCCTAATAGAAATTTATTCAACGTTCATAAACATTTACTATAATTCACTTATACCCTAGTGGAAGCTTGGGTTCAACTTGCATGCTGCTAACTAATTTTTTGAACAACCCCCACGGATTCCATTTATGCAGCTGCATGAATTTTGCTGTCAAAAATAGAATTCATACAAATAAAACTAAAAAACAACTGATATGTGAAAGGATGAACAATTTTTGGTACAGAATATGGATAGAGAACAAGTTATGCTACCTAAAAAAAACCATTATAAACATGTACTTTTTTTACATTTATTGTTATAAATGTATTTACAAATTATTTGTTATTGAAAGAGTGCCACCCGGCGGCCATTAATACACGTATTCACAGACATTCGAAATTTGCGGGGAAAATCGGGTAGGGGCACGGAATCTGTCAGTCTATTTAGTAGTTAGTTTATGGTATATGTAACTACTTTTTGTGGCCCATGTAGAAGCTTCGAAAAACCCTTCAAATTATTTTTTTCCACTTAGACCGGCATACAACAATGGTAAAAGATGAGCAATACAAAGCCCTAATAAGGACGACATGCTTTTATCAATTTTGCAGGTAAGTCTTCATTATTTTAGAAATTTTAGTTTCCTATACTTATAACTGCATTCCCCAAGTAGAAATCGATTGTTATAGTTTAAGCACCATTGCGATTTTAATACTGAAGATTAATTTAACATGATTTTCTTTCCGAACAATACAAATTTTACTTTTACAAGTATGGTTTTTTTTATAAAAAAAATTTTGGGAATTTGAGTTTAGTGAAAAGGGAAAATGTGAAAAATAAGGAGAGAGTAATAAGAACACTTTGGTGAGTTTCTGTCAGCTGATGGATGCGTTCTGAGGGTTTAAATTTGTTATTTTATTTCACCACGAAAACATGTATTTTACAAAATAGTTAATAGCGAATGTAATCAACATAAATAAATAAAGGAGTAAAGTGTGAAAAATGCATTCGTTGAAATAAAATAGGATATTTTTGTTCCCATTATTATTGTGTCTATTTTCGTTTGTTTAAAGAGAAGAATTGATTACAAATTAAGATTTGAAATATGATTTTATAGTTATAATCTTTTCATGAAGATTCCGTGTAATAACGGAAACAAAAAAACAACGAATTAAATTTGTAACCTCATGGTAACTCTGTACAAAGGAGAAACGCTGTTCAATTCAACTTCAACATTAGAGTAGTCATAGCTCATATCAGAGTCAGTTGATATATAGAATTTGAGCAAAATAGACGTGAGACTAACTTTGAGTACAAATTTACCTTAATAATAAATAATTTTAAATAAAGGGTGATTTTTTAAGAGGTTTAGATGTTTTTTCAAAAAAAAAACACAAAAAATTCGAAAAAATGAATGAAATATTTATTTGAATCGATAGTTTGAACCTTGCAATTTAATGTTTAAAGATAATTTCATGCAAATGTTGACCGCGGCTGCGTCTCAGGTAGCCCATCCGCTGAGTCCAATTTTGGCATACTCTTTCACACATATCGGCCGGTATCTCACGAATGAATGCATGGATGTTGGCTTCCAGTGCGTCAATCGAAGCGGGCTTGTCCCTATACACATTAGCCTTGGCATACCCCCACAAAAAATAATCTAATGGTGTCAAATCGCACGATCTAGGCGGCCAATTGACCGGCCCAAAACGTGAAATTAACTGTTCACCAAACTCGCCTCGCAATTGCGCCATTGTTTTGCGTGCTGTGTGGCATGTGGCACCGTCTTGTTGAAACCACATATCATGCAAGTCAAGAACTTCCATTTCGGGCAAAAAAAAGTTTGTTATCATCGCTCGGTAGCGTTCACCATTGACAGTAACGCTGCGATTCGCATCATCTTTGAAGAAATATGGCCCAATAATGCCGCCGGCCCATAAACCGCACCAAACAGTGGCTTTTTCGGGATGCATTGGTAGCTGTTGCAATGCTTCTGGCTGATCTTCACTCCAAATGCGGCAATTTTGCTTATTTACGTACCCATTCAACCAAAAATGAGCCTCATCGCTGAACACAATTTTTCGATAAAAAAGCGGATCCTCGGCCAGCTTTCCAAGCGCCCATTCACCAAAAATTCGGCGTCGTGGTAGGTCGGCTGGCTTTAGTTCTTGCACCAGCTGTATCTTAAAAGGCTTTACGCCCAAATCCTTCCGCAAAATTTTCCACGTAGTGCTGTAACAAAGGCCTAACTGCTGGGAACGGCGCCGAATCGACATTTCGCGGTCTTCTGTCACACTAGCTGATACGGCCGCAATATTTTCTTCACTACGCACAGTACGTAAACGTGTTGGTGGTTTAATGTCCAACAAAGTAAATTTGGTGCGAAATTTGGTCACAATCTTCCGAATAGACTGCTCAGAAGGTCGAGAATGCCGATCATAAAATGGAAGCAGCGCGCGATGAACATTTCGAACCGAGCACGAATTTTGATAGTAAAATTCAATAATTTGCAGGCGTTGTTCATTTGTAAGACGATCCATGGTTAAATTGCAAACCAAACTGAAGCTGTTTGACAGTGACACAAGGCACTAAACACACGTCAGCTGTCAAAACCAGTGTTGCCAAAACCAAACCAGCTAAAAAATCACCCTTTATAAATAGAAAATTTAAAATAGTTGACATAATTAATGAAACTACATTTAAAAACAATTGCTTCAGCCAAGAATATGAATAATTAATTCTAGTTTTTTAATAAAAAAAATAATATAAACAATAAACGAAAATTAATTTATTTTCTTTAAAATGTACGGGAAAGAACAAAACTCAAAATATATACCAACAAAATAGCAAATAAACATGTTTACTGATTTGTGCCCTATGTCACATTTAAGTTTAGCTGACTAAACATTTTTTTTAATTCATAAGAATTCACACAACATTCAAAATGTCGGAGACATTTTATATTAGTAAGCGTTTTATTTTTTGCTACAAAAAAAAAAGACACAACTGAAAAGTTCTTGGTAGACAATGAAGAAATTGGTTGTGGAACTTAAAGGAAATTCTATGGCGAACAAGCGAACTATTATTTTATCGATATCATAAAAATAATATTTTTATTGCATGGTGTCTAGCTACATAATTCGTTTCGCTTGATACCAAGAAATAAGAAAATCAAACAACTATTTATATAAAAATGTAGGGAAAAATTTCAACTTGGGACTACGAAAAACTATTATTTACAACACAGCCCCACACTCGATATTGAAATGAGAATCCACCTCAGACTACTTGACATTCGGTTCAAACCGGAAGTGTAGGCTGTTTATTTCAAGTATGCATTAGCCCCCTTTGATTAACATGGCACGAATACATGAATTCAAACTGGGCTACATCGAAGGTCAAATTAAGCTTGTAGGCAATCGCTCTTTTTGTGGCTGAAGCTGTCAGTCTATTTAATACTTAGTTTATGCTGAAGAGCTTTATCTATTGCATTCGATTTGTTGATATTAGGCAGTCCAACAATTTCCACTGATACCCACACTTATATCGGCTAAGCAGCGAAAGGGTTGCATTTCCGTAAAATATAGCTCCGTAAAATTGTACGCGTGCTTTATTCTGTGTCTGTCGATCAAGTAAGTGACGATATCATTGACTTATTATAATATGGACTGCTAGTAGCCAACTTCACGCATGTTCCAAAAAAACAGAACGCTACTGTATTACAGCGGAAAACAAAATAAACTTCAACCGACCAAATTTACTTTCATTACAAATTTGCATGAAGTATGTATATGTAAATATATGTATATCTATGCGTTGAGAAAAAGAGAACTAATGTAGGATTGGTTAGTGTTTTCTTATTTATTTATTTACCAATAGATGTTTCTATATTTCACTTAGTCTTAGTACCTACTTAGTTCCGTAATTTATATTTTACTACTGTTATCTGAATTTAATCAAACCCTTAACACAAACCAAACAAATTCAATACGAAACACAAAACAAGTGAACATCTATATGCAAGAGGATTGCATGCTTTTTTGTAGTTCACAAGCATTTACAGAAATTATAAAACAACAATGTAGACGTACGAAAGATGCCCATCTCTTTAAGTACATTCTTCTCTGTCCAATAGTATTAACTGTCCTGGGATAGCTCCGCAATTTAGCCGTTCGGACTTAAATAAATAGTCTGCGTAAAGTAATTATAGGTCCCTTCCATTCGTCACAAAAATAAAAACACACAAAAGGAATGGTTGTAGGAAGCAACATTAACCTTTTGCGCTAAATATTTATTTATTTATATATTTCTTTAGTATCTTTGTTTAAGTCTAGTATGCTGCTCGCGCTTAAATTAAGCCACCATACAAAAATGTCTCCAAAGATAAAATTAAGCAAACCAGTACGCAGTTCAAGCTAAATTTTTTTGCCGCTGTGCGAGAAATCTCTACAGAATTCAAGTAGGCCTATTAATGCAAAATACATTTTTCCACAGCTAAATTTTGACAGATCAGGGAAAATATCGGTATTTCAAAAGAAGGCAAAAAAACGGTATAGAGAATGGTAAGTTCAATACAAAAAATTTCGTTGTTATTAATTTAATTTCTTTTAGAAATGGAATATTTTAACGAAGAGTACCTGGAAGAGGTTTTTGGGGAAGTACAAATAAAAATACCGAAAATAATACCAATAAAACCAATTTTACCTCCGAAAAAAAAAAAAAAATGTTGCCGGGCCTAGTTAAAGAACTACATTGTCAAAATTAAGCGAACATTAAGCAAAGCGGTACAATTGTCTACGGCACTAATTTAAACTCCACCGAAGATTCTTCTGCAGCGATATTAATTATCAGTATTAATATTAATGCGATTAAACTATACCTGGAAGATACCTGTAGGTTTTTTGTTTTAGTTTATGGGTAGAAATCTATTGTTGTTTTCGATTTCTTTTTCAAAATAATAAACAGGAATTTATTTGAAATCACTCCATTTAGCTTTGCTTCTTTTCAATAGATGACGCTTTTTTCTTTACATGTTTCTATGGAAACGAACTTTTTTTGAGAAAATTTCGCTTACGTTACTATGGAAATTTAAACATGACGACAGCGTTGTTATGTGATCGTATTTATCGTAAATGTTACGATTTTCGAAGGTTAATACGACGCTCCGATTTTTGCCTTTTTCGCTCCAATTTCTACGATTTCGTAAATATTTTAACGATTTTTTCCGATATTATACAAACATTAAATACGATGGCTAAACCGAAATACGACTGGATAAATAAAATACAATTTCATAAAAAGAACCCACAAAGATTTAGAAATGCATTTAGTATGACTTTACCTTACCAGAACATCCCTTCTGCAATTAGCCGGCATCGATTACCGAGCATACCCATTGTTTTTTTTTGCGTGTGGGTTACCGCCTACTTGCGATGTTACTGCTATGTTATGTCAAATTTGCAATGGCTATAATTCCTTTTGCATATTTGCGTTGTTTCTTGCTTGTGTTGTTATTGTTTTTGAATTGCAGAAGGTTGGTGTTGACTCTCGGTTTCCTTTATTTTTGTGATTACCCCTTACCCTCCAATTTTAAACATTGCAGATTCGTTGATAAATAAAAATGGTTAAAATGTGTAAAATTTTAAAAGCAATTACTTTTCTAAAGGGAAATGAGTCCTTAACCGCTTACTATGGGGATAGGTAATAGGCTGGGCCGTTTTTACTTTTTTTAACTTTTCCAAGAGGCTTATTGTGGAAAGGGTGCAAAATTACTTCAAATTGGGAGAAGTAAAATCTTATTACGTTCTAAGAAGTCCTTCTGCCTCCGGATCGTTGTCAAAGTTTAAAAAAAAAAACAGTTTTTTTCACGTTTTGCATGAAGATTAGGTACTTAAAAGCAGGCAGCTTGTAGGCAGTTCCCCTCAGTTTGCTCTCATATGAAGACATGATGAAGTTTTATGAGTGGACCCGCCGAAAAATTAATCTCGAGCAGTGCACAAAAAAGGAACCCACGTATAAAGAAATAGAAGCTATTGTAGTGGCAAAAATGACTGAAATATGGGGTAAGGCTTCAATTCCTACTATTAAACTCAAAGGAATCAGAGTAATGTTAAAGTCATATCATCTCAAATGCAAAAACCTCATAAAATCCCACCCAAAAATACCCAAGAAAAAATTAGAAGAATTTCGCCGTCGCGCTAATGTTTTGTTTGATATTTCTTCCTGTAAATATGAAGACATTTCTAAGTGTACCTGTCCTAGAGAAAAAAAAAGTACCCGCAAGAGAACACAGCTTCCTGATCGACCAACGAACTACAAGAAAAATGTTTATTGGAAGCGTTGATACTATTACAACTAATAAACTACAAAACACGTTTAAATGAAAGTTATTAGGGCAAAACCCAAGGATTCAGGTGGAAAATGAAAGCACACAAGAGCTTAATGTTTCTTTTTCGTCGGAATCTAAGTCAGAATGCACTACATCGGATCAAGATGATGAATTCGAACCACAGCTGAAGCAAGTCAAGCCATCGGTAACTCCTTCCAAAAAACTGTCTTCTGAAAGCTTAGAGTATGAGTTGCTCTCGAAAACTTATGATAGGTTTGGTGTCTCTGACAGAGCCGCGGCTGCAATCACCTCGGAAGTTATTGATAAAAATCAGATTCGCCGGAAACGAGATCTAACTAGAAAATGTGCCGTGATGCGAGTCACCGAGATACCTGCTTTATAATTCGACGGAAGGAAAGATAAAACTTTGTTTATATCGAAAAAGGATGGAAAAATGTACCAAGAGATTGTTCTTGAAGAGCACATTTCATTTATAAAAGAGCCGGAGACTAAATTCCTGGGTTATATCACACCAGATTTGGGCACTTCAAAGAGTATAGAAAAAGGTATCGTCGACTTCTGTTCAAAAAAAGAAATTTCTATGAACTCTTTAGTAGCGGGTTGGGTGTGACGGAACAAACGTGAACGTTGGTAAGCAAGGAGGCATTATTCGACTGCTCAAAAAACGATTGAACAGGCCGTTACAGTGGATCATCTGTCTTCTCCACATGAGCGAATTGCCATTTCGCCACTTATTTCTACACCTTGATGGCAGCACGTCAGGACCCAACACATTCTCAGGGTCTATTGGAAAATGTCTAGAAAACTGCGAAAAGAGCCCCGTTGTGAAGTATCAGCCCAATCAGTCCCGGGGAGTTGCCTCAGGTGTCTTCAAAAGATATTAGCACAGACCAAAAATATCTTTACAGAATAGTACAGGCAGTGATAACAGGGCAGTTTTCCATTTTGAAAGCTCGTAGCGTTCAAACCAATAGAGCTCGCTTTTTCCAGCTTCCCAAATTAAATCTAAACGCATCATCCTATATCGATCTTGTTGACTGGCAGCTTAACGTTACAGATCCTCCGGTATTAAAATCAATATCTGATGCAGAAATTCAAACGTATGTTGCGCAAAAAGGAGAAGGAAGTTTACCGTTACTACATCTACCATGCCATTCCCAAGCAGTCGAAAGAGCAGTCAAGACTGTAACGGAGGACAGAGAAGGCTTTGTAAAATCCCAAATCGAGTCTCGTAGAGCTATGCCAAAATTTGATAGCAAGAAAGATTTTCGGTCTAATTGAAGTCATAATAACAAATTCAGTAAATCATTTTGTACCATTTATCCTTCTTTTTTAATAAATATAACGCAGTATGTTGTGTTTAATTATATAAATACTCGTTTCTATGTATTTGTACGCATTGCTGAAATCACGTAATTTTATAAGACTTTTCGATATTTTGAAAACCAATCCGGAGGCAGAAGATGATGTTCAATCTACACCATATTTTAGGTATGATCTAACGGTATTATTTGGCACTATTTCTGCAATAAGTCTTTCGGGCTTTGTTCGACCACTTTTTTTTTCGCCATAGAAAGTGGTATGCAGTTTTATAAGGGGTAGAATTACAATATTACCTATACAAAAAAAACACATATTTCAATAGACTTCGTCTATCCGATACCCCTAGGAAAGTATAAGTATTATTGGTATAAAATTAAATACCTACTTCTGAAGTTGAATTTGCTTGAAACTTATATTGCTTTCGATTTGGCAAAAAGATCAATTTTTTCAGATCCAGATTTATTTTCATAAACAAATTGTTTTCTTGATCTGAGACACTTTTGAGAAATCTCGATTTTTTCTCAGATTTACACATTCACTAATACCAGTGCATGGCACACAGCTGGCGGTTTATCGTTGAAAGGATTGTTTTTTTTTTTTAACAGAATTATTAATTTTACGCGTATGGAAATTTCCAGTAGGTACAAGTGAAAAACAAAATTCCGGCCAACTCAATACACACAAGAACCAATAAAATTTGGATTTTATGTTCGATTTGGCAGCAAAAATCTGAAATCTCAGATCAAAATCAAAATCTGAAAAGCCAAATCGAAAACGACATAGGAAATAGTTAAAATACTAATAAAACAATAAATATCTTAAACATCAAACTGTCCGATTTCTCGAGCATTACAAAACGACATTCATATTAAGTGCAAAATGACCTCTATGCTCTTAAACGCATTTTTTTGTACTCGTAAAATTAGAAAATACGACAAATACGATTTTGAACCGGGAAAATATAAGAATCTCAAACAATATCCATAACAACACTGCATGACGACGGCATGTGCTTCTTTGCTAATCTGCTGTAAAACAGTAGCGCCTGTGCTGTTTTGGAGCATATTTTCTCGCAGAAGTATATGAAAATGACATTTCACTAGCAGTCCATATTTAGTATGTCTAAGGACGATATATTTTGTTTTATTTATTTATTTATTTTTGACGGTTTGCTACAGAGTTACGAGATACTACATCACTTTCTCCTTTTTGTATATTAATTATTATTATTAGATTTTTAAATAAATGTTTAATGCTGACATTATTCCAACAACCAATTTTAAGATACCTATCGATATTGCTGTGTCACGGCCGATGAGTAGTTTTCCTTTTACCTTGATCACATAGAATTCGGCATTGATGTTTCGATGGCCAATAGAAAGTGTTGCTTCAAAAACACCAAATACCGTAAGCGAGTGGTCGCCATATGACTTGAAACATTTATCTGTTTCTTTTTGTTGAGTCTTGAGCCAGTGTTGTTATGTCATTGAGATGGTTTTTCCCTCGGGAAGCAAATTTTTTTTCCATTTTTCCCTTTTGGACCCAGTCAAAATTCCCACAAATTTCCCACTTGGTTAATTTAAAAAAAAAATCTTTATTTTCAATAGCTTTATTAAAAAAAAATAAAAGAGGGCAAAAAATATTCTAATTTAATTGAAAGAATAAAATAAAGTCATTTCATTACTGGATGTACACACATAAAATATCACATTGGTACAATTCATGAAAAAAACAAACATATAATTCATTTTAATATCATATTGTTTGTGCATAGCGCAAATAATCTCTATAATAAGAAACTGTTCGATAATGAATAAAAACAGCAACTCAGTTGAAAACATAAGCAATGAAAATACCGGTGGAAATTAGAAGGAGAAGTTCAAAATGTGTATATGAAAGAGAAAACAAAAATTTGAAACTCTAAGCCTCTTACGTGTTTTGTAATTTGTAGCAGGAATGGAAAATGCCATTTTCCATTTGTACTGAAAACTGTTGTAAGATCGTAGTGAATTTATCAGCCGTCTATATGCCCTACGAAGACGAAGGACCACCAGCTCCACAAAGTCCACAAAGCGGAAGAAGAGAGATGGGACTTTGAAATGGGATGTGACGCTATTGCTCACCATTCACAATGGGGTAGCGGGGACATTAACCCACGAGGTGAGTCAGTTTTTGAATTTATTATTGAAAACAATCTTCTAGTAGCTAATAAAGGGGATGAGCCAACATTTATAGTTAGAAATAGGCAGGAGGTTTTAGATTTAACGCTGTTTAATAACTCCGACACCCTCACTATCGATAAATGGAGCGTTCTTAATGTGCAATCCTACTCTGATCATAGAATCATCGAATTCATTGTAGGCAACTGCAACAACCCTTCCCAACCACACAGAAATCCAAGAAAAGCTGATTGGGCTCTTTTTAGCAGGGAGATTGAGAAAAGAAAGGATCTTTTACAATGTGGTAATCTTAATTGCCCGGACGACATCGACCTGAAAGCCGAGCAAATAGTCAATGTTTTTAAAGAGGCCTTCGAAGGAGTATGTTCGTTAGTAAAAAGGAAAACTAAATTATCACCTCCATGGTGGAACAGAAAACTGGCCGCAACTAGGAAGGAAACAAGGAGACTTCCTAATACGGCTAACCGGACGGAGCTGGACTCTGACTGGGATATATACAAAGCAAGTCAGAGAAACTTCAAAAACGAAATTCAGAAATCCAAACGACAATCATGGAAAAATGTTTGTGATGAAATAACGGGTACTACGGAAACCGCGAGATTGAGGAAAATCCTTACCAGAGAACCTGTTACTCTGGGATCTCTCAAGGACCCCGAAGGCAATTGGACAGAATCTTGTTCAGATTCCTTGAATCTGCTACTGAAAACGCACTTTCCAGGCTGTACTGCTCAGCCATGCATCGAGGAATATACCTATAACACCAGGTATACAGACCTTCCTGGAGATTTGATCACAGAGGATAGAATAGAATGGGCCATCCGATCTTCCTCTCCCTATAAATCCCCAGGGCTAGACGGTATTTTTCCCATAATGCTGCAAAGAACTGCCAACACTATAATTCCGGTATTAAAGGGGCTTTATATTGGCAGTCTCACAAAGGGATATATTCCGAGAACATGGAGAAAAGTGAAGGATATTTTTATACCAAAGGCTGGCAAGGCAAGTCACACTAACGCAAGTGACTTCAGACCAATAAGCCTCACTTCATATTGAAAACATTAGAACGACTGTTGGATATATACATTCGTAGTAGGTTACGCCCGGAAGACTTATCCCCGGCCCAACATGCCTACACTAAAGGCAAAAGTGTGGAAACCGCCCTACATTGTGTTGTAAGTACAATTGAAAAAACTCTGAATGACAAAGAGTTCACCCTTGCGGCTTTCATGGACATTGAAGGAGTGTTTAACAATGTCAGAACTGATGCCGTACGCAGGACACTAAGTAAGCATAACATTGAAAGTTTCATTATCAACTGGATTGTGAGCATACTCGAAGAAAGACGTATAATAACTGAACTTGGGGGCTCTAAGCGAGAAGCCTATGCCTCTAGAGGAACTCCTCAGGGTGGGGACCCACTAGTGTGGGTCATAGTTCTAAAGGAGGCACTTATACAGCTTAGTAACAGTGGCATCAGAACAACGGCTTATGCCGACGACGTAGTTTTGTTGGCAACAGGTAAATTCCTTCCAACACTCAGCGAACAAATTGGTGGCGCCCTCAAAACCCTCGATATCTGGACCCGGAACTGCGGTCTAAACTTAAATCCCCAGAAAACCGAACTGGTTATCTTCACAAATAAGAGGAAAATACCATGGTTTGTCGCACCTTCTGTTGGCGGTATACCACTCAGAGTATCTGACAGTGCAAAATATCTGGGTCTTATACTGGACAAAAAACTAAATTGGAAATTAAACACACACGAAAGAATCAAGAATCAATCAGTAGCCTTCTACTCATGCAGCAGAATTTTTGGGAAAACCTGGGGACCATCCCCTAAAATCAAACTGTGGATGTACACGGCTATAATAAGACCTATACTGACCTATGGCTGTCTCGTATGGTGGCCGGCAATCTGCAAAACCACCTACCTAAAGGCCATTACGAAAGTACAAAGACTAGCGTGTATTGGCACCACAAGTGCGATGAGGACTGCTCCTACTGCAGGTCTTGAGGCTATCCTCAACCTGCTGCCGCTAGACATCTTTATACAATCTTCAGCTGCAATTAGTGCCTTGAGGATAAGCCAGACAGTAAGCTGGAGTACGAACGCAACGGGTCACTCCTCGATCCTAAAGAAATATTTTGGATATGTACCCAACACGGACTACATTACGCCATACCTAGAGTTAACAAGACCTTTCTCGAGCGCCTATCCCAGCAGGGAAGAATGGAGCGCAGGAATCGTACCCAACCACAATCCGTAGGCGTTTTTACGGACGGTTCCAAAAGTAGATGGACTGCACTAGAAACTTGTCATACCACAAAAATGCTATGGCCAACTTTCAATGAAGCCAGAACCGTGAGTCTCATGCCAAAGGATAGAAAATCTCTTTCCACCCTCGTAGGAATTATAACACACAGGTTATATAGGGCACAGTACTCTACGGTATCACATGAACAAACTACGCTTGACTGAGGAAGAACTGTGTAGGGGCTGCGGTGATGAGGAAGCTCTTGAGGACACAACCCACTTCCTATGTCACTGCCCAGGTCTCCAACACTACAGGCACAGATTCCTAAGGAGACACTTCTTCCACGACCTAGAGGAGCTTTCCAGCACACATATAGACAAGATAATGTGCTTCATCAAATCCACAGGATGGTTTGTATGCAATAGCACAGGGTTATTATGGGTAAGGGACAACCTCTTCCTCCAATGGGCATCACAATGGGTCAGTATTGACCTGAGTGTGGCACGGAGCACTCCACGCCAACCCACGTACCTAACCTAACCTAAGATCGTACTGAAATGGAGCCAGTTCAAAATATTTTATTTTCAAAAACATATACAAAAATAAATTAACAAAACAAACTATACAAACCTACAAAAAAAATAGTTTATATTTTTAATCTATGACTTCAGGCTATATACTCTCAATTTGCTCATTCATCTTGAAAATATTGCCCTGAACTTGAAACTCAGAACAGGATGGGTTTCTAAAAATTTTTTTGTTTCAATCAAAGCCTAGCAAGTGTTTCGACATTTGGATTTTATTAATGCCTGGCAAGAAAAAATCCTTTCGACATTTGCTGATGAGTGAGGAATAGCGAGAACGGCTTGAGCAATTTTGTAAATATTTTCAAACATCAGCTCATTAGACTTTTGAATTTACTTCAGCAGAAAATTCTGAAATTGAGTAATATTTAAATTGCTGAATTATTTAGCAGTCGGCAAGTGCTCTATATTCATTGTTAATTTGTTGAATATTCTTTTTTTCATTAGGAACAAATTCAAAAACAAATTTCAATATAAAATTAGATTTTCCTGATACAACTGCTTCTGATGTTAGATACTCCAGAAAATTTAGAAAGGGATTTTGAATATTAATTTTCTTGTTTATGTCTTTCAAAATGACATAAAAACATCATCATCTGGATTATTTTAATTGTTTTCTTAGGAAAAGCTTTACAAATTGCAAGAGGATTTGAAAGATACAGATGGATAAATTGTATCGAATTAAGGCATTGTACTTTTGTACTCGAGCAAACTCATTTGTATCGAATTCGATACAATTGTATCGACTTTTCCATCCCTGATTTGTAGTAGATATATTTCATAACAAGTCATTTAGATAGGCTTGTTTTGTGAACACAGAATAAGGTACGAGAAATATGATATTACGTTGAAGTTTGATGGAATTTTTATTTTTCTTTGTAAGTTGACCAAATTTCCCACAAAATCTTACCGAAATCTTATTTTTTCCCTTTTTCGCACGAGATGGTTTCTTACCATCGAAATTCCCACGAAAAGGTAAATTTCCCACGAGTTACAAACACTGGTCTTGAGGGTAACATTCTCATTTTCCAATTATTCAGATTATATTTTGAACCGGAATCTATTATTGCTACAGCACAGATGCCACCAATTTTGCATTTAATTTCATTTTTCTTGTCTTGTGTATTGACCAAAATACAAAGGTCTTTCGTCTTTTCCAGTATCTCTTCGTTGGCAATTTGGTTTATTTCATTTTAAGTAATACACTTTATCATTGTTTCTCGTTTTAAGGCGCCTGTGGCTTATTTGGTATTTTTCAGCTTGGAATGGCATTTATTTCCAGCACTGAAATTGCCTGCTCGTTTGCGTGATTGACACTTTCGCCTAAAATGATGAGGTAAATCACATTTATTACATGTTTTCCCTTTTGCCGGACATTTTGCATAATTTTCATTATGACGACTGAATCCACATCGACCGCATTCTGTGTTTTTCATTTCTTCTTTCCTTTTGTCAACTTTAATTTTATTTACCTCGATAGTGGTAGCTGGTACTACTGATTTTTCAAGAACGAACAATTTTTCTTGTTCAGTCAGGGTCTCAAAAACGTTTGCCATTTTTAAAGTCTCATTTAACATTGCATCGTCTTGTTGTAACATTTCACTTCGCATTTATGGTGATATGCATTTCTCAATGATTTGGTCCTTAATGTTTTCATTAATTTTGTCACCAAAATCGCATCGTTCCGCTTGCTTTCGTAAACGCATAGTAAAAATCTTAGTCTTGTCTCCATTTTGTTGTTTCATTTGAGGCAAAATGCGCAGTTCATAAATGTTGAATTTGTCTTTGGCAGGAAAATCGCATTTAACTTATTGGCTGTTCGTTCATAGCCGTATATTCGGACAACATAGATCCCATTGGACCAAATCTCACTTCGTCAACCGTTCCATCTGGCAATGACTCATACAACTCCTGAATTTTGTTTGTTTGCTTTTCTTCTTCATCCGTTATTTTACTGCGGCTTTCATGAATTGAAACGCTCTTAACCATAAACGCCACTCATGGAAGCATTTATCACCATAAATGGTATAATCAAAACAATTTACTCCAAGGCCAACTTTTGTACCTGTAAGTGGATAAACAAATCTCAACTAGTTTTCATGTCTGTATTAATACGTGAAAATCCAAAGTTTCGGTACACTTTTTAAGTATTTATAATGAAATGAGTAGAATGAAACCTATATCATTCGAAAGATACTGTGCCCTAGATGTTCACAAACAGAAAGTGTGGTTATATGTAACCATTAAGGCTGGTAAAATCTATATATATAAAAATGAATGTCTGTCTGTATGTCCTTTATAGAATCGTAAACTATGCATTTGATCATGTGATGATCTTTAGCAAAGCTGTTGTGCATGAGCCCAAGAAGGTTTCTGAGTTGGTACGACCAATTTTCGACAGATGGCGCCACTTTCATTCCAATGAATTTCATATATTGCCGTGATAGTCCATGGTGATATGAATTGAAACAGCGAACGAATGATGACGTTTCGAGTAGTGGCTGACATACGAATTTATGTAAATTGTGAAATTCATGTCCGGTTCATTGTGAGTTAAATTAAATTGAATTAATATATAAAAATCAATTGCGGTGCGTAAGTCGGGTAAAACTCAAGAACGACTCGACGGATTTGTATGATTTTTTTTTATTTTGTTTGGCTTGAATCAGGGATGGTTTTGGAAAAATGAGAATTCGGAAAGTTCTCAACAGGTAGCGCTGTAGGCACAATTCGTGTTTCATCTATCTCCTTCTATATATATTTATATACAAAATATGTCAGATTGTGTTTGAATTGATGTTCTCTTAATGCGTGAACCGATTTTTTCTCTGGGAAGTTCAAATGAAAGATGACGTCAATACCAAGGTTTGTATGTACATATATACGGTCTTTGTATTTGTATTGGTTATACGAGTTATAGGCATTTTAGTGAACATACATGTGCTGTCGACCTCAGAAAGCCCTCAACCACTTTAAATGAAATGTGGATATGCTGTAGGGTTGGTTGCAGCTTAAAAGATAGGAAACTTTTGGTGGCCACCCGACAGGTGGCGCTGTAGTAAATCTCCGAAACCACTCAACTGATTTCAATGAAATTGTGTGGATGTGTATGGTTGGTTGGAGCTTTGGGGACAAGATAGTTTTGGACCCGATAGGTGTCCGCCAGAGATGGCGGTTGTCAATCTCTGAAGCCACTAAACTGATTTCAAGGAAATTTTTTGGATGTATATGGTTGGTTGCGGCTTGAAAAATTTTTTTTGGTCTAACTCAGATTGTCGATCTCCAAAACCGCTCATCCAATTTCAGTGAAATTTTGTGGATGGGTATGGTTAACTCGAAATTTCCGTTCTTGCTCGCCTTGGGGGTGGTGCGCGCAAATCGCAAGCATTTAAGAATATGTGATGTGGCATGTGGCATATGTGGGCGTAGGCCGTACACTCAAGTAGTGGAGGATACTAACCACTAAAACACCGTGTTCACAAGTCGCAACTACTGATATTTATTGTTTTATAACACCTATATCGATAGTGAAGTAAAAAAATACTTACTTCCCGGCCTTCTTCGAGCGACCAACATGACATCAGCGAACGATTTTTCAAAGAAAAGCTAAAAGCGATCATGGCCTTCATCGTTAAGTGCAATGTTTTTGGACAATCGCGTTTCTGGATGTACTCGGTCGAATGGCAGAAGCGGGGATTGCCGATTGCCCACATTCTTCTTTGGTTGATTTGGTTGATTGAGAAAATCTGACCGGACCAACTCTATTCAATCATTACCGCGGAAAAACACGATCAAGAAGCCGACCCAGAAATCTATGAAGTCGTTTCTATGCGTTCAACTCAATTTAATTCCAAGGGAGTTTCATTCGTTCAATAGAGAGGTTCAACTTTCAAAAGGGATGTTAATAAATTAATCAATTTTAGGCGGTACGAAGTTCGCCGGGTCAGCTAGTTAAGTTATAAATTCCCCATACAAAAGAGGTAATTCAAAGGATTTTGGTGACATTCAATTTGTCGTCGCCATATTACATATATTTATATTCAAATATAAATCATGTTAGACTAAAACCTGTTTCCGATGGAGCAGCTCATTTACGTATTTTTTCGATATCTAGATGTCGCTCTTTTTGTTTATGAAATAAAAACATAAATAACGAAAATAATTGTGGTACCTACGTTTTTTAGTGTAAAATACTTATAAAGGGTGATTTTTTAAGAGGTTTAGAACTTTTTTTAACGAAAAAACACAAAAAATTCGAAAAAATGAATGAAATATTTATTTGAATCGATAGTTTGAACCTTGCAATTTAATGTTTAAAGATAATTTCATGCAAATGTTGACCGCGGCTGCGTCTCAGGTAGCTCATCCGCTGAGTCCAATTTTGGCATACTCTTTCACACATATCGGCCGGTATCTCACGAATGAATGCATGGATGTTGGCTTCCAGTGCGTCAATCGAAGCGGGCTTGTCCCTATACACATTAGCCTTGGCATACCCCCACAAAAAATAATCTAATGGTGTCAAATCGCACGATCTAGGCGGCCAATTGACCGGCCCGAAACGTGAAATTAACTGTTCACCAAACTCGCCTCGCAATTGCGCCATTGTTTCGCGTGCTGTGTGGCATGTGGCACCGTCTTGTTGAAACCACATATCATGCAAGTCAAGAACTTCCATTTCGGGCAAAAAAAAGTTTGTTATCATCGCTCGGTAGCGTTCACCATTGACAGTAACGCTGCGATTCGCATCATCTTTGAAGAAATATGGCCCAATAATGCCGCCGGCCCATAAACCGCACCAAACAGTGGCTTTTTCGGGATGCATTGGTAGCTGTTGCAATGCTTCTGGCTGATCTTCACTCCAAATGCGGCAATTTTGCTTATTTACGTACCCATTCAACCAAAAATGAGCCTCATCGCTGAACACAATTTTTCGATAAAAAAGCGAAAAAGAACATTTCGAACCGAGCACGAATTTTGATAGTAAAATTCAATAATTTGCAAGCGTTGTTCATTTGTAAGACGATCCATGGTTAAATTGCAAACCAAACTGAAGCTGTTTGACAGTGACACAAGGTACTAAACACACGTCAGCTGTCAAAACCAGTGTTGCCAAAACCAAACCAGCTAAAAAATCACCCTTTAAAAGGTATGGTCGATTTTTGACCACAAGCGATAATAGTACATATAATTGACAAAATAATTTTGTTTTTTTTTTTTAAATATTCAAATTTTATTTGTTTTTTTATCTGCATCCAAGTCGCATCAATCAATTTTATTTAAGTAGCAAACATCAAAGTCCCATTAAACAATTTAGTTTTTTTTTTCTTTGCGGGAATCCAAGTCGCATCAACCATTTTTTTTTTGGCGAACATCCAAGTCGCATAATTGTTTTTAGTTCTTTTTTATGTTTTATTTGCGAGCATCTCAGTCGCTCCAAACGTTTTTAAATTGTAATTGCGACTATTGAAGCATCTTAGTTTTGCAATCAGCTATTAGGTAGGGTAAGGCGGGGAGGTTTTGACATGTAGGAGGCTTCATCAAACTCAAATTTTTCACTTCCTTTAAATATGACAGATATGATAATTTCTTATGTCCACAGCCTAAATGTACCTTTACTTTTTTCCTTATTGAGTTCAGTTTCTGATCAGCGCGTAACAAGTTCAGTCGTGTTTTGATTTTTGGTAAGTGGGCATGTACATTTTTTCAGTGAATTCTTAAGCTATAACTTTTTTTGTTTTAAATTTTTGAAAGTGACAATACAAAAATTAAACAAACAGATTAATAGTGTTTTTATTAGTTGAGGCCCTTTTACGTAAGTATAAAATAATAAACTTTTTTAAAGCGTAAAGGCTAAATTGAGAGACCCAAAAAACCTGCCGGGAACATCCAGGTGTAAAAATAAAATTTGTTTTGGTCTTAATTTTGGTAATTTTGATGTGCGGTAATTTATTATAATTTTTCATTAACTGCTATTTTAATTATAAAACGTTAAATACTGATTTAAAAAAACCTAAAATGAATTGCAACTAAATTTTATTTAAGTTTATTTATTTTAATTAAAAAAAGACTGAGGTCCTTATTGTTTTTTTTTTTTTGTTTATTACTATTTTTATTAAATAAAATGCACCAAAAAAGCTTAGGTATCTGTTTTTTAATTTTTGTCTTGAAATTTTTTTGATTGACGTAACCTCCTATAGTATGTTGAAACCTCCTTCCTAAAAGTCAGAACCTCCTACAAACTAGGAGGTTTTGTCACTTTTTCCTTATTTAGAAATTCATCAAAAACTCTGAGATGGTTAATAATTTAGCGCTTAAAGTTGTTTTTGTAATAAACCTTAATAAACTAAAATTTACATATACCTATATAGTTTTGTATGTAAACGGGTGTACCTAATTTTTGACAATATCTGTTAACGTGTCAGAACCTCCTCGCCCTACCCTATATACATTATATTTTTACCTGAATTTCCTCTATTCATCCTCGTCGCCAACGTAAAATATACTCCTACTTTATTCTGTGTCTGTCGATCAAAAGACGATTTATTTTATTTTTTGCGTTTTGCTACAGAGTTACTAAATACAGTAAAACAAGTTGTCAGGGAAAAGACTTCTATGCAGCTCTTCTACCACAACGATGTACAGTTGTTCGAAAAATAGATTGCTCTAATGAGTATGGAATAAATCTTTTACTAAAACTCTAGACGATATTTGTTACAGGTCTTAAGAGTAGAACGGAAAAGCCACAATGATAGCAGTAATACGAAAAGAAGTCGATAATCGGGGGATAAAGTTACTCATTGAGTTAGCTAAGATTAGAGATTATTATAATATCTTACTATAGCTGTTTTTTATTATCAGCTATGATAAATATAGATCATCGATTTACATGCAACTACAACAACAGCACATGATCCTGCTTCTCATCGAGATCATGAATCATGATCTGAAAATTATTTCTACTATTTCCGACTCGGTGGCTTGTTTTATTTTTAAATGTTGGTGTGCCTGTAAACGATAGCCACACAGTCACGTTGCCAGACTAAAAAATGGAACACAAAAACTGAATTGATTTTCTTCGCATTCGATGTCCGTATTCCTAGTTATTTTGTTTTTTTCTCGTTCTATAAAGGTATTCCAAACCAGCCAAACATTTGATAAACAATGAAATACCTAAATGTTCCATAAATATTTCTAAAACACTTATTTAAACAAAACCATTTTTATGAAATGTTTAAAAATGTTTTGCTGGTTTGGATCTGGACACCAAAAAAACATTTATGAAATGATTCACAGTTACCCAATCGTGATGGGAAATAATTTTTGTTTTACAAGTATCCCTGCAGAAAGTGAGCGCTGTTTTTCGATTATTATTTGTTTTTAAATAAAATAAAAATGTCCAGAAAAGCTTTGAGTACCTAATGAGAAAGTGATTCATTTAATACGATTATTTGAATTAAATCGCGTGTCGCATGATTGCCGAAAACAAATGAAATGTTTCGGTGGTCTGGACACACCTATATATGCCAAGACAAACTCAAGCGGTAGCAGTAAAATATTGTTCATATTTGAAAATAAAATACTAAATTTGTTTCACAAAAATATATTTGAAAAGAAAAATTATGCAAATTTGATTCAAATATGGTAACACCCCCGACATTGCAAGTGAAATGGCATGTGCCTTGTGTGACGTCACGTTGAGAAGAATATTTGCAATATGACTGGTGGCAATATGAAGTTTGAAATACCCTGTATTATCTGTTTTGTTTTTGAAAGCAACTGTTGCCACAATTCCAAAATTAAACTTTTCAATGATCCGTTTATTTTTATTTTCGTGATCTGATCCGCATCAAAAACAGCTTATCTTACATAATTAAAAATTCGAAGCAACAGGTAAATAAATAAATAAATAGTTGGTGCAACAGGTCCGTAGGGACCCTAGACCTAGCTTCTTACATTCGTTTTGTGTGAATTTATCATTCTTTGGACAAATGAAAGGGTTTTTTTTTTTTTTGCCGGGTCCAAACGCCTAATTGAGAAGCTTTTTCGTGGCAGTTATATTCTCGGATTTTTGTCAGAAGTTCGCGAGAGGTGGCGACTTTGAAAACAACCTTAAGTTGGAATTTGTTTTTTTTTTTTTCGAGATTCGAACTTGGGACTCCTCGCTTAGTAGTCCAACACACTAACCACGAAGCCACTATACGCAGGAGGTCCTGCTTTAAAATTCTACATGTTTAACAAGATCGTCTCCCGTTTTAGAGACACATCAGACATAAAGAGGACCAACAGAACTCCTCAAAGCAGTGAAAATGGTATATCACTTTCAGCAGTATCCTACTTGTATCTCAAAGAGATAAATCGCAATTCCCAATTGCCGACTTTTATTATTATTATTATTATTATATTAACAGTACCGTTTGTTTTGGTTTAGCATCAGAAAGGACTAATCTCCAGAGTCTGCGATCCACAGATAGCTGCCAGCTACTCCAACTTCTACCTACACAACAGCCTCTTGGACAGTGCATTGAAACATGTCCCGCTTGTGCTCTTAACTGGGAATCTCTTCCCCTTTCATTTTCACTATGATATTTTGAAAACACGGGTAGGAGTGTACCTTCATCCCGCGTCAAGTAAAGATACCTAACTAGTTCAAGAGCCCACAGCTCATTTTCTGCACCACCATTATCTTTTCATTTATAAAACGAAGCATGAGATAACTTCATTAGAACGCTTTAAAAGCTTTGCTGTCCTGTTCTTTTATGGCCAATAAAGAAAAACTGTACACCCCACTCATAATCCGTTTATTTTAAGCAAAAGAACCGGCAGGAGCAGGACGATAGTCATATATCACGTTAGTGAAAATTTCACACCGCTTGCTCCTAAAAGTGCTAAGCTAACAATGCATTCATTGTCCTTGCGTTATGAAAAAGTTAATACGTTTTCTATTGTCCCCTATAACAACATAAAGCGCATAGAAATTCAATTATAATCCTTTGGCGTGAATTCGGAGCGCGATATTGTCGCATGAATAGGTGGTAGGACCATTTCTCCGTCAAAGGATTCACTGATTTGCACTTTTCATTTGAATCAGCCCACGTTTGCATATTTCCCAAAGGAGCAAATCAATATCCTTATCCGTCGAAGGTGCGGTGAACCGCAGCCGGAAAACAGAAAACAAAATCAAAGCGACTTGGACGTCGAATGTATGACGATGAATTTAATTTTGTCCTGTGTTGTTGGGTAAATTGAAGAGTATACGTCCCTCCAGTCAGGTGAAAGGAAAAGAGGAAAAATAATATTTATGCTGAAAACACCTAATTTGATATACGGAAACGTACCAGGATGAAGGAAAACTGTGCGCGTTGTTAGCGGTTTTTCTGGAATGAAGGAGTAGATGCTGATGTGTTCCATTTGAGACAAATTTACTCTTAAAGCGGGTTCACGTCATTATAAGTAAATTCGTGTTTCTTCTCCCGTCTGTGATGCGAGAGATGTCAAGCACTCGATGGTTATGGTTTAGCAATAGCAATTGAATCATTCGGTTATCCTTGCCACGTCGCATCCCATCTGTAAGCTGTGTGACAGATTATGTAATAATTCTTGTTTGAATATCAGACGGTGTTTTTTCGTATTTTATTTCGGGGGATTTCTATTTTCAACAGATGGGTGGGATTATCCTGTTTATCTATAAGCACATGTTCGTTTTGAGAATCCTGAAAGAAATTTCACGTTTGCTCTGCTCTTACGAGTAAAATAAAATCATCATTTGATTACCGAAATCATCAGGAGATTATTATTTATTTTTTCCAGCCTAGCCGCCTTTGTGGTTCTGTAGATACATATGCAGGACTTTGTGGGGAACTTATTAATTCTGTGGTGAAGTATTTGTATAGATTTCTTGCTTCCCCTGGAAATTCTTTCAATTTTACAAATTGCTGTACGTCTTTTTCTTTTTTTTTAATAGAAATTTTTCGATCTTTGATTTAATATTATATGCAGTGATTCCAGATCGGGGGATTTATCCCTTTTTGCGGGATTTTCTCACTTAAAATAAGCTAAGAGGGTCAAAGGGATTTTTCATACCTCATAGTACAAAAAAAAAAAAGGATTTTACTTTTTGGTCAATTTTTGTTCCTAATTGCTAATTTCATTAAGAATAAAAAGAATTACTACTACGATCTAATTAAATATTTTATTGTTTAGAAAAAAGTCATTCAAAATATCTGAATGCTTATTTTTTTTTTTCCCCTAAACGGTTTCATAAACTGACATATCTGTGGTGAAAATCTCAAACTCACCGCACACATGCTAAGGGGATAATAATAAAAACGACTGAATTTAATGAAATACATGTTTTTCTTTTTAATTTTAATATTTCGTGGGATAAATGTGTGATTTTTTAGGGAGTTTTTGGGTATAACCGTGGGATAACCTGATTCTAAAGTCTGGTATCACTGATTATATGTACAAGGTGGCGCAAAAGTAATCCTCCTATCAGAAAATGCTATAAATTTTGCAATTGGCCCCTAATGTCAGTTCTGTTTTGACATTTGTGTAGTAAACACATGCGAAATACACGTTAATAAACAATGTTACGCTACACTGCTCCAGAACGCGGAATATTGGTGACTATTTATTTGAGCAATAATCGGTCGGTGACTTTGGCACAACGTGAATTTCGTCGCAGATTTCCTAGCCGTCCAACGCCTACTGGTGAAACACTGCGACGTTTAGCCGCTCGCCTCGAAGAGACTGGCACAACACGAGATGCTGCCAGGCGTGGCAGACCCCGGAGTAGCCGTTCTGCAGAGAATATTGCTATTGAGTCATCGGACCTTTTTTCTTCGAAGACGTCGCGGGCCAAACGGTTACTGTGAATGGTGAGCGCTACAGAGCAATGATCAACGAGTTCTTTTTGCCCCAACTTGATGAATTGGGATTGGAAAACATGTGGTTCCAACAGGACGGTGCAACGGCACATACTGCACGTACCACAACCGATATGCTGAAGGATGCATTTCCCGGGCGCCTAATCTCTCTCCCGTTTTGGCGATTTGCACTGGCCAGCAAGATCGCCTGATTTGACCGCTCCAGACTTCTTTTTGTGGGGCTTTTTGAAGTCGCGGGTTTATGTCAACAAGCCTCAGACTCTTGCAGCTCTTAAAGAGAATGTGAGGACCTATCGCCGGAAGTTTTGGCCAAAGTGATGGAAAATGCCATAAAAAGGGCTCAAATGACAATCAACTGTGGCGGCGGCCATTTACATGACATCATATTCTCGACTTGATGTAAAAAAAATTAAAAGACCAAATAAAAATAATCCAGAAGAAGAATCAAAGTTTTTCATTTTTTTTTTTAAATTACAGCCAAAATACATCGGAAGGTTATTTTTGCGCCACCTTGTTTTAGGTAGAAGAGTGCTGGGCTGGATTTAATTTTAGACTTCGGGAGGAATCTAGTACAAGCGTTTGGTATGTGGATAATTAATTTGGCATGTGACATGTCGAATTAGCAATTCTTCTGTGTGCGAAAAAAAAACCAGAGCTGCTGGTAGAGCTGCCCATGAGCTCTACGGTCAAGAAAGAAGGGTAAAATTGACTTAAAAGGAGGAAAAAGAAAGTACCAGAAGCGAGCGGTCGAACCTATTGAAGAATGCTTTTGCAAAGGTATTGCTCAAAAGTTATTGTAGAAGATCTTCCGAATGATGCAAGGTCCAAACTGAAGCCTACAGAGATGATTATGAAAATAATTTATTCACAGTCGTTGCTAGGATTTAGGAAAACAATTCGCCGTCAAATAGTATCACGCCTACTGGTCGAGCTTTTCAAAGCAGCGTGAGACAGCTTGGTAAGGAGCATGCACCAACATTTAACCAAAATAGTTTCAGATCGATCTTATCAAAGTGATTGATGAGATGATATAAATGCAGTTTAACTGAAGTATAACATGTGATGCCAAAGGGAATGCAATACATAATTAATTCTTGTGTTTTTTCAACAACTAATGCTTTTTAACTTTCTCTATTACGTAGTAAGAGAAAGATATTGTATTCGTACAAAATTTCTAACTCGAGAAGTTAATCAATTCTGACAGTCTGTATGTCCCGAGGCCTACAGCCTAAGCGGCTGAACGGATTTCGTTCAAACATCGGATTTAAGGTTTGGGGGCTTACAGTTCGGGGTCGTTTTTTTATTTGCATGGTAACCTCAATATTAATGGTACTTTCATACCAGTTTGATTTGTTCGAAAACGGCTCTAACGATTTCAACAAAAATTGACACTTAAGCTGAAGTTGGTGAGTTAAACATAACTGCATACTCAGTTTTCAGATAAAAAATCGAGTAATGGTACTTTTAAAATTTGGACATAGCTCGAAAACGGTCCACACGATTGTAACAAAAATGTATTTCTAAGGTAATATGGTCATTTCTAACTTAATGGAAAACTCAGTTTTTCTCTGTATTATCGTTAAATGGATTTTTGAAAAAAGTCATTTTTGAAAAATAAAGTTTTCCCTAGTTTACCTCAAAACGGCATGATTTTGAGCAAAATGCAAACTAAGAGTAAAATTGATGTTTTCAAAATTATTGCGTCCTTAATTTTCAAGTCGAATTACTGGAAACGCTTACTTTAAAAACTGCTCATATCTCGAAAACCCCATTTTCGATTTCGATAAAACCCTAAAAACCAAGTAATGCTTACATCCCGAAAAAAAGATTTGCTGAAATGACTTTGAATTTCGGTGCACTTTATTTTTGCATACTTTTGGATACCTAAGTCTTTAAATTCATTCTTTAAAGCAGCACTTTTTAGCTTTTTTCACAAATGTAACATATTTTTTTATCAAAAAGTGATATTTTTGAAATTCCATTTCCCGCTACTTCAAACCCCTTCTCTTTCTTTTCGATTCGTTTCCCACGCAGAAGAACTAATCTAAGCGCACTCCATTCAGTTCGGTGATTAGAACTGCTGATTTGAAACTTAGAAGCCAATTTTTAACACATTTTAAAGATTTGCAGATTTGGGGTGAATAAAATTTCAATTTGAGAATTGAAACTCAAATCTTAAACAAAAACTTCGGCGACCTTAGCTGATGACCATCATTGCTCGGATTGCTAATACGTAATACCTAACAAGTTCGGTTTTATTCGTTAAGTCTTATTGCTGAAGTGTGGCCATCAAACCATGAAAGCTTTAATCGTAATTGTAGTTTTTAATCTTTTATTCAACTAACTGGCTCTTAAAAATTTTGAAATAAAAAGGTTTTGTCGCTGTATCATTACTCTAAGACTTCAGTGCAAATCTCAAAGATTTAAAGTAATTTCAAAGACTAGTCCCGGGTTACAGAGCTGTGAAAGTCTTAGATTAGGTTTAGGAAAAGCGATCTAATGCTGAGATAAACGTGTATATATGTGTATTGTGTGAGTATATGAATGAACGAATGGCTCTTTCTTGCTACTTTTAGAAGCATCCTAACCTTGAAATATTTAAACATTGTTGTTCTTGCTGTAAATACTACGCAGCTATTTTTTTTCACAAAGTATTCACAGATAGAAAATTTAAGAGACTTCCTGAGAGGATTCTATTTCAAGATTTGCGTTGAAAATCGGATAGCACGGCTACTACAGGGTGGCGCAAAATGAATCATCCAATTTAGTTTTTGAAATACTTTACTAATTAATAAAAAAATATTTTGAGTGATGAAAATATTTATTTGGACCGTTACAATATTTTCTGTTAAGTGGAAAATATGATATCGCAATTTCCATGACTTTCCGCAAGATTTCCGGTGATAACTGGTAAATTTTAAATTACTGTCGAATATTCTCCTTAAGGGCTGCAATTGTCTGAGGCTTGTGGGCATAAGCCCCCCAAAGAAAGACGTCAGGTATAGTTAAATCGGCGAATCCTGCTGGCCATGCCAAATTGCCGAAACTAGTGATTACGCGACCAGGAAACGCTTTCTTCACAATATCCATTAATTATTCGATTTAAAATCAGAAGTTTGATGGAAATAAAAATCGGTGTGTATGAATTATAGCATTTTCTATAGCTCGAAGATGCCTAAAGAATTGTTTAATATTGCTTATGAAGGTAAGCTTCGAAATGGTACTTACATATATCTTAATGTATTGTATTTAATAAAACATTTTTTTGCATATATGATTAAAGTTATGTACCTACATATCGCATAATGAGTGTTTAGCTTCAGTTTCTTCAATAGTTTTTGGAGAATCGCGCAGTATTTTATTTTAAAATGCACATTTTTCTAGGCACCAGAAATATAAAACTGTAGAGTTACAAATAAAACTCGTGATTGTCTGACGATCGACTGACTGCTCGTCGTTCCCAATGCTTCCTCCAAACCTACTTCTTCGTTGTTCCATTGTGCGCTCCGGGGTCAGCAAAGTAATTCTATCCGCGTTACGTATTCTTGCACTCGTTTGTTTATACAAGTGATCGCAAGAATACGTAACATTTGGTTTTGAATTTACTTGTGACCTTTTCGTTTTTGGGACCACAGTATCAGCATGTGTGGTTGCATATGTGCTGTTACTGGGTTATTGTTATTACAATCGGGTCAGTGTTGTGTGGTTCCCATGTGTTCAACTGGGTTGTTCGGTTTGGATGACAAAGTATATTTGTGTCACCAAATTGTTCCGTTACACAATATGTGTGGGCACAACAAAACCTTCCGTACGCAATTATAACAACTAGACTCAGCTTGACACATCTAAAATTCACGCAACTCAACTCACGTTTACAGCTTTCTGGCATGTATGAGCAGTATCATTGGACCCGCTAAGCTATTACGGATCGCTGAGTTGAACCAAAAGTCAGAAATATCTAAGATTGTACACTTCTTTAGAAATGCTTACATATATTCAGGATAATTCGAGCAAGACCATCTCAATTGTTTTATTGAGCATTCGTCAACTTACTCAACTATTCACCTCATAGGATTCCTCCCCTAATTTCATTACTAAAATTTGTTTAAAAAAATAATTTTTAAATGAAAGGATAAAAGCATTTAATTTAGTTTTAAGTATAAGGGAAATAAGTTATATAGGTATGTACAGAATGTATTTTTTTTTCATTTACAAGAAACTTTTTTATTTATTTAAAGAAAGCTTCTTTAAAATTGTAATTTCCTACTTTTCATCAGGGAAAAATCTCTCGTTATTCTTTCAGTATCGATAGTCTCTGTGGTTTTATTAACACCCGGACTTGAACACACTGCATACTACGAGTATGAATCCGAGAAGACTGCCACATGTTAAATAGATCTAAGAAAACAAACATTATATACCGTTGGGCCCCTGTTGTTGAGCCAACACATTTAAATATTAATTATTCACCATCATTTGTTACCTAGTTTAAGTCAAATTGTATATACCAAAAGTTCAATAAAACCAAATGTGAAATGTAAATGACTCTGTGATTTCCTAATCTATAGCCATGATACCCGGATTAAATAGCCTTAGAGTGTTCATTGTGGAGCAAAAATACTAACTGTTTGTATCTACATTATGTGGGAAAACACTACCTATTTTATTCTTATTAGGGAGCTGAGTAATTAATTTTCAATAATAAAGGAGACAAGACTGCAACTTCTATTGCCAACTAGAATGTTTGTTTATGTTTGCAAACTTCACTTCGTTTGAGCAAAATAAAACACAATTACATGAACTCAATAGAAAAGTATACCTGCACTGTTAGCACGCATCTGCATAGTAGGAGTTGCATTTTATCTAGAGAGAGTGTCTCTTCTAATTACCTAGTGGTGGCCACTCAATTAGAAACTACAACTCTAAAGGCATTTGATTAATCAGACATTTTGTTTTTAGCGCCACTGTGTTTGGATAGAGCCGTTAGTCCTTGGCGGCTGGCACGTGTGCTCCGAATATGAGTTTTATTGTACTCGAGCAGTTAAAAAAATGCCGTTATTTTAGGAAATTCATTTATACCTAGTCGACATTTTCGCTGGACAGACAATTAGAAACGACAAAAGAATTAGTGAATTTGTTTTAAAAAGAGATTGTTATCTATGTGAGTTGATTGTTTTCAGTTTACTTTAATTATTTTTGTATATTAATATTGATTAATTTATAATGTACAGTGACAAAAATGGGCTAAAAAAAATCTTGCACTCCAGAACTCCGAAGACTCATTGTGCAGTGCTATCAAAATGAAAACGAGTCAATGGATACCATAGCTATAAGAGTTGGTTGTTCAAAGAAAATAGTCTTTGGTGCAATTCAAGTGTATACAAAGATTAGCAGCTTTGAAACCCCTAGAAGGAAGCCAGAAGGTCGTAAAACGACTCCAAAAGAAGACAGACTGATATGCCGAATTAGCAAAGCCGATCCTTTTTTGATTTCTGCAAAAATTAGGGAGATTGTTTCGCCTCAAATCACTCAGGATCTATCAGCTAAAGGGTGATTTTTTAGCTGGTTTGGTTTTGGCAACACTGGTTTTGACAGCTGACGTGTGTTTAGTACCTTGTGTCACTGTCAAACAGCTTCAGTTTGGTTTGCAATTTAACCATGGATCGTCTTACAAATGAACAACGCTTGCAAATTATTGAATTTTACTATCAAAATTCGTGCTCAGTTCGAAATGTTCATCGCGCGCTGCTTCCATTTTATGATCGGCATTCTCGACCTTCTGAGCAGTCTATTCGGAAGATTGTGACCAAATTTCGCACCAAATTTACTTTGTTGGACATTAAACCACCAACACGTTTACGTACTGTGCGTAGTGAAGAAAATATTGTGGCCGTATCAGCTAGTGTGACAGAAGACCGCGAAATGTCGATTCGGCGCCGTTCCCAGCAGTTAGGCCTTTGTTACAGCACTACGTGGAAAATTTTGCGGAAGGATTTGGGCGTAAAGCCTTTTAAGATACAGCTGGTGCAAGAACTAAAGCCAGCCGACCTACCACAACGCCGAATTTTTGGTGAATGGGCTCTTGGAAAGCTGGCCGAGGATCCGCTTTTTTATCGAAAAATTGTGTTCAGCGATGAGGCTCATTTTTGGTTGAATGGGTACGTAAATAAGCAAAATTGCCGCATTTGGAGTGAAGATCAGCCAGAAGCATTGCAACAGCTACCAATGCATCCCGAAAAAGCCACTGTTTGGTGCGGTTTATGGGCCGGCGGCATTATTGGGCCATATTTCTTCAAAGATGATGCGAATCGCAGCGTTACTGTCAATGGTGAACGCTACCGAGCGATGATAACAAACTTTTTTTTGCCCGAAATGGAAGTTCTTGACTTGCATGATATGTGGTTTCAACAAGACGGTGCCACATGCCACACAGCACGCGAAACAATGGCGCAATTGCGAGGCGAGTTTGGTGAACAGTTAATTTCACGTTTCGGGCCGGTCAATTGGCCGCCTAGATCGTGCGATTTGACACCATTAGATTATTTTTTGTGGGGGTATGCCAAGGCTAATGTGTACAGGGACAAGCCCGCTTCGATTGACGCACTGGAAGCCAACATCCATGCATTCATTCGTGAGATACCGGCCGATATGTGTGAAAGAGTATGCCAAAATTGGACTCAGCGGATGGGCTACCTGAGACGCAGCCGCGGTCAACATTTGCATGAAATTATCTTTAAACATTAAATTGCAAGGTTCAAACTATCGATTCAAATAAATATTTCATTCATTTTTTCGAATTTTTTGTGTTTTTTTTTTTTAAAAAAAGTTCTAAACCTCTTAAAAAATCACCCTTTAGAACCATTAGGCGTCGACTTTTAGAACATGGTCTACGTGGATGTATTGCACGTAAAAAGCCATTTCTTTCCAAAAAGAATCTAAGGAGGCGTTTGGGTTTTGCCAAGCTTCACAGAATTAAAGCATTAGGATTTTGGAAAAATATACTTTGGAGTGATGAATCTAAGTTCAACTTGTTCGGATCAGATGGTAAAGTTTACGTTAAACGTCCTCAGAACAATGAATTGGATCCAAAATACACTCTGAAGACTGTTAAGCATTGGGGAGGAAAGGTAATGGTTTGGGGTGCATTCTCATGGCATGGTGTTGGCCCATTAGTAACCATAAACTGTCGAATGGATCAACACGTTTATAAAGGCATCCTGGGAGGTGTTATGGAGCCTTATTCATTTGCACACATGCCCATAAGTTATATATTCCAGCACGATAACGATCCAAAACATATCTCACGGATTGTTAAGTGTTGGTTTGCAGATACAAGTACGAATGTTTTGGATTGGCCCGCACAAAGTCCGGACCTCCTATCGAGAACTTGTGGGTAGACATCGAGAGAGGATTGAAGTCCAAGAAATAAAGAGGTTTGGGAAGGTATACCACAATCAAGATGCCGCGCCTTGGTCGAAAGTATGCAAAGAAGATTGGCTGCAGTTATTAAAAATAAGGGCTTCTCTACAAAATATTAATATGAATAGTAACTAGAAGATTTTTAATGAAATGTTTCTAATTGTTTGTCCTTGTGCAATTTGGATTATATAATTTCGCATGTTTTTTGTAATATTATTGTCACGCTTATATTTTGTTCAAATGTTCAAAAGTGTACTTTAGATCATGGGATATTAATAGAATCACTAATCAACCTCAACAGATTTCTTAAAAAAAAAAACTATGGAATGTAACATTGCTATAAAATTGTCGTTTCTAATTGAGCCACCACGGTATGTAGTATACCTAAAAATGTTAACCGCTCCAAATTGCCGCCCCTAGCAAAGTGCCGCCCGGGACCTGTGCCCCCCTCCCCCCCCTCGTTATTACACTGTTTAAAGCCCCTCTCTGTCATTTTAAAATTTGACGACATTTCAATAACTCCAACTCCAACTGCGATTGCAGTTTCTCTTCTATAAATTTCAAGGCAGCACCTAAAATATTTTGAAATCCCTTTGTCACCGCAACGAGGTAGGGAGATTTGCAATCTACAATTTTCCATTCACGAATTGATTTACAATTCCAACCGCAATCCAATATGCACGTCACTTTCGAGGTAAAATTGATTTCAAATCGTCGTCGTACGCACCGCCACAGCGTGCGAGATGAACGCAAACAAAAATAAAAATTCATAAATCTAGGTACAGGTTCACACCTACCTTCATCCATCGTTCGGGAATCCTTGCATCATACATTGCATCCAACGACTCCTTCAACGAGGGACTCATAACAATTGTACCGTCAATAGCCAGCTTTAAATCACGCAAGCATGAGAACACCGTCTTAATGACGCGTTGCATTCGATCGATTTCCTGTCTGTAATTGAGATTAATCAAAGCAATCGATCAAAACGTTTATCGCCACCATCTTACCTGAGAAATATGTTCATCGGAAGCAGAGCACCCATGCGAGTTAAATTTTCACGTACCTCGAACTCATTATACTGGGGCGGTAGTTTCCTCAGCATATCGTCGGCTAATTGATAAACTATAGACTCTCGGGTCTCACCGCCTGTATTGCCGCCCTCCTTCGGCTGTACGCTCAATATGGTATCCAAGATGCCTATCGCCAAATAATAACAAGGTTAAATCGTATGTATGATTTCAGTAAGGACTAAACAAACAGATGGCTGTGATTGGGAATGGGCTTTGAAAAGTTGACGGCACACTTAGATTCCCATTTTCTGCCCATCGATTGATGGATGGCGACGAGTTTATTGGTTTCCTTTATGTGTACAAATCAATGTGTGTGTATAGGCTCTTTCAGTGATGCCAACTGCGGCTCTTTCATGCCTTTTAGGCCTTATTTCATTAGTTAAGGCTTTAAGGCTTATTTCGAATATTTTTCTAATTTTGGTTTTTGATTCAACATACTAACTTTTTATTTTTTTAATGTATGATTTCAAGGACCACGACGATCTGAAAAAGTCATGAATCTTGATCGTATTAAGAATTTTTTCTGTGATTTATAACTTAATTTGCTAGGCATTAAAATTTTAATTATTTACAACTACCTACACATTTTGTAGGCGCAGTGGCTTAGTGGTTAGTGTGTTGGACTACTAAGCGAGGGGTCTAAGGTTCGAATCCCGAAAAAACCCAAATTCCAACTTATGGTTTATTTCCGCTGCGCCAACTCTCGCGAACGTCTGACAAACAACCGAGAGTATAACTGTCATGAAGGAGCTTCTCAATTAGCCGTTTGGACCCGGCATCAAATTGTAGATCCCTTTCATTCGTCGCAAAAATGAAAAACTCACACAAACGAATGGTTGTGAGAAGCTAGGCCTAGGGTCTCTACAGACCTGTTGCGCCAACTATTTATTTATTTAACCTACACATTTTGCTGCGGTGAGTCGAGTAGCTTCGACAAATGTCATTTAATTTATTTAATACCGTTTTCAAGATACGTCCAAATTTCAAAAGTACCGTTGTTCGCTTTTTGGCGAAAAACAGAGAAACCTCGCCTATTTAAGCTCAAATATCAATTTAGTTGAAGTCGTTAGAGCCGTCAGCTGTTTTCGAACAAATGAAACTGGTATGAACATTTTATATAGAAACCTACCATTAATATTGAGGTTACGTTGCAAAAAAAAAAAAAAAAAACAAATCGGGGCAACCGCTTAGGCTGTAGTCCTCAGGAGGATACCGACGAATAATCAATTGATTCAGTAGTCTAGTGTCTGTGTAAGACCCACCCTATAAGTGTCAGGTTCAATTCCTATTTTATGAGTTAAGATTTGAGCGAACCTACTTCCGGCGCCTCACCAGATAACAATTTTCGTAACACATTCACCAGTGAACCTGGGGAGTGACCCAGGTCCAGCGTGCCCATAGATGTTTTATTTTCAAAAATGAAGTTCAACGAATTAAAAAATGTTTGTATCTCAATAACAGCCTGTCTCCGCAAGTGGAACCAAACATACCCCTCCACAAAATGTTATTCAAAACGGTTTAGAGTACCGGAGGTCGATACCAGAGACTATACTGAGACCACCAACTCCGGCCGATTTCCCATTACTTAGCCTACAAGCTATATTTTTATGGAGTGTTCACGTTTGGTGCGCTAGTATTCTTACATATAAAACCGTATTGACAAATGTCACGAAACTTCAAAAATTGTGCTCACCAACACACTCCCAGGAGATATGAGACACTTCCGCAAAGTGTCAGGCAAAGTTGCTGGCAGAGTTCATAGAATTTTATCCGTTTAATTTGAAATTGTTCGTTACGTGTGGATAATATTTTTTTTTAAGGAATAAGTGCACATTTGCTTAAAATGTTCATGAAAAATTAACAATGTAGATTGGTGGAGGGAAAATGAAAACATTTTGAGCAAATTTTCTTCATTATTTAAGAAAAATTTACCCACGAAATCGAAGTTAATGATATCCAAAAGCGGAAAATACACAACCATGTATGTCCTAATATGTTTCTAGTATATAGAACATCAACTTTAGATAGTTTTACTAACCAAACAAATCAAATTATTCGCCTTTTAACAATTTATAATAACTAACCAATGGCGTTCAGTAATGAAAAAATGTGGTATTCCCTAACTCTTTCACATTTTCCCACGGTTGCAGAGGTTGGCAGCATTTATTTTTGCATTTTTTGTATGTCACACGGATTCTTTTTTGACATAACACCGATAGGAAAACAAAATGGCGAATTTGAAAAAAACTGAGGGGGCCAGCGGCAAGAGGATTGTGAGTTGGGGGTCTCAGTATGGTTTGTCTATGGTCGACACTATATAAATTATCTCCAAATACAGTACAGGTATGTTCACTAAAATAGCCAATACACATACAAAGACCCTATATAAAGGGTGATTTTTTAGCTGGTTTGGTTTTGGCAACACTGGTTTTGACAGCTGACGTGTGTTTAGTACCTTGTGTCACTGTCAAACAGCTTCAGTTTGGTTTGCAATTTAACCATGGATCGTCTTACAAATGAACAACGCTTGCAAATTATTGAATTTTACTATCAAAATTCGTGCTCAGTTCGAAATGTTCATCGCGCGCTGCTTCCATTTTATGATCGGCATTCTCGACCTTCTGAGCAGTCTATTCGGAAGATTGTGACCAAATTTCGCACCAAATTTACTTTGTTGGACATTAAACCACCAACACGTTTACGTACTGTGCGTAGTGAAGAAAATATTGTGGCCGTATCAGCTAGTGTGACAGAAGACCGCGAAATGTCGATTCGGCGCCGTTCCCAGCAGTTAGGCCTTTGTTACAGCACTACGTGGAAAATTTTGCGGAAGGATTTGGGCGTAAAGCCTTTTAAGATACAGCTGGTGCAAGAACTAAAGCCAGCCGACCTACCACAACGCCGAATTTTTGGTGAATGGGCTCTTGGAAAGCTGGCCGAGGATCCGCTTTTTTATCGAAAAATTGTGTTCAGCGATGAGGCTCATTTTTGGTTGAATGGGTACGTAAATAAGCAAAATTGCCGCATTTGGAGTGAAGATCAGCCAGAAGCATTGCAACAGCTACCAATGCATCCCGAAAAAGCCACTGTTTGGTGCGGTTTATGGGCCGGCGGCATTATTGGGCCATATTTCTTCAAAGATGATGCGAATCGCAGCGTTACTGTCAATGGTGAACGCTACCGAGCGATGATAACAAACTTTTTTTTGCCCGAAATGGAAGTTCTTGACTTGCATGATATGTGGTTTCAACAAGACGGTGCCACATGCCACACAGCACGCGAAACAATGGCGCAATTGCGAGGCGAGTTTGGTGAACAGTTAATTTCACGTTTCGGGCCGGTCAATTGGCCGCCTAGATCGTGCGATTTGACACCATTAGATTATTTTTTGTGGGGGTATGCCAAGGCTAATGTGTACAGGGACAAGCCCGCTTCGATTGACGCACTGGAAGCCAACATCCATGCATTCATTCGTGAGATACCGGCCGATATGTGTGAAAGAGTATGCCAAAATTGGACTCAGCGGATGGGCTACCTGAGACGCAGCCGCGGTCAACATTTGCATGAAATTATCTTTAAACATTAAATTGCAAGGTTCAAACTATCGATTCAAATAAATATTTCATTCATTTTTTCGAATTTTTTGTGTTTTTTTTATTTTAAAAAAAGTTCTAAACCTCTTAAAAAATCACCCTTTATAAGTAAAAAGTGTAGCGAAGAAAGCACGGAGCTTTTTTGTTATTGTTCAAATTTCCAGAAACAATCTAACCGTATTGTGAAATGTAAAAAAGAGCTTTTTGTTGTGAAACTGATTGAAATTAAGCGGTTTCTTTTTTTGCTTTTTTAAATTCGTATTTTTTTATTTGTTGGCCTATCAATTGATCACCGTAATTACCGACATTTTCAAAAAAAATCAACGAAATTGGTTGAAAATTACGGGCGATAGAGGGAAACATACCTACACTTTTTGCCACTTTGTTATATATAAATATATAGAGAAGAGATAAGTTTTTTTTTTTTTGGAAATAGAAATTGTTTTTGTTTATTTTTGTATATTTGTGCTTAATTTTTGATTTATTGTTCCAGTTTACCTAAAAAAATTATCTATTTTATTGAAAAAAACATCTTTTTTTTCTCAACTTAGGCATTTTTTCATCAAAATTTGTTGGCAACGCTGGGCTCATAACACACGACGAACAATATGCCTATTGCTGCTTTGAATAATTGAATCAATATGATGGGAGGCAAAGTGAACACTCATACGAGATACTGCTTCTGACAGAAGTGCAGACATTGATCCATCAATGGAAATTAAATTGAGATTCCCACTTCTCACGCTGGAGACAAGGCCAACGATACATTTTATGACATATGCTATATCAAGGAAGAAAAATGTACGTAAGGAAGGAGACAGGAGCATCATGCAATTCCATGGGTTGTCGTGTCGTGTGATGTTTACAAGTAGTGTCACGAGCTGACATTGAATAGAAGCAAAAGCCTCATTTGATGTGATAATTGAATTGTCTGAAGTATGTTAATGACTAGGGCCGGAGGGCTTTTAAGAACAATGAGCTTCATTTTGTGTCACTGACGTTTTAGAAAATTGACATTATGCGAATTTTGTCGTCGCAATAACGAATAAAGATGTTAACAGTGCAGCGTTTCGTCAAAAGCATGTCAACAGGAACAATGCAAGTGGGAGTGACTAATGAGCTATGTAAATAGCGCCTATTGGTTCTTTTTAAAATTTTTTTTTTTTAGCCAATATGCACCCAAATTAAACTAACCTAAACTACAACTTCACTGAATCTAAACCTCGTAGCCTCCTGTCCATGAAGCACCTATGGCAGATAAAGCTCTGATGGTATATTCAACCTCTACTTATACCTTAACGAGGGTTGATAACTTTCCAGAAAAAATAAAATAGGTTCAACAGATAGATTTAAGGGTCGGTGTTCTGATTTACCTTTGGCCAAACTATCCACCTAAGAGTACATTATCCACACACACTATTTGAGAAAGAAAATGGGTGGTGGTGGCTATGGCTAATCCTTTGTTATTTGCAAAAATGTCTAATCCTCTTGAGGGTTCATTCCTCACAAATTTCCGACAGTGATTTGAAGTTTCGACAGCCTCGTAGCAAAGCCTGCGGACCAATTTTTACTATTTTTGAACTCCTTTTTTCAGGTAATCCATTATTCTCTAAATTCTGTATGTCTGCTTCAGTAGGTAGTGGGATTTATCCCTTTTTGTATGAGAATTTCGATGTCCGAAAAGCCTTCCGCGGGAAAAAGGGAAAGAGCAGCCAATTCGTGGGAATTCAGGAACCTAATGGAAAATATATATTTTTCGTGAAATTTCATCAAAACTATTACAATTCAGAATAATTATTAACACCTATTAACGAAAAATTCTAGTACAGAAACAATCTGACGGCCCAGTGGCAGGCATTATTTACTTTTCTGATGTTTGTTTGCAGTACTTATCATAGACTAACCAAACTAGACAGCCAACTGAGAGGAGAAACGAAACGAATTTGCCCACAAGCTGCCTGTCCTACATAAGATTGCAAAAGTATTCGTGCCTGTACAAATCAAAGGAGCGCCATTGCTGCTGCACGCATACTTATACAATCTGCTGCTGGGACTTCATGTCCATCGGGCGGCCATTCTTATGGTGGGATTTCAAGTGTGGCGACTGTGTTCGGCATATTTTGTGCCCATTAGTTACATGGCGTTCACATCACAGTTAAGTTTTCGATTTGACTTTTCAGATTTTGATCTGAGATTTCAGATTTTTGCTGCCAAGTTGAACATAAAATCCGAATTTTATTCTTCTTGTGTGTATTGAGTTGGCCGCATTGGTTTTTACACATTTATAATAACTCATTTTGCAATAATTTAATATAAAAAATCGCTTCCATACTCGAAAAATAAATAAATCAGTTAAATAGCAATCCTTTCAACGATAAACAATTCGTTGCCGGGAGCTGTGTGTCATACACATTGGTATTAATGAAAGTATGTGTATGTGTCTTTTTACCAAATCGAAAACGACATAAGAGTTTATAAAGTTTGTGAACTTTATAAAATGAACTAACACGATTTTGTTTACTTTTGTTAAAAGATATTTTGTAACTTAAGCTTTTTTTGTATATTTTAATGCTTTAAGTTTCGAAATCATACTGAAACAAAATGTTTAACGTTTTAACGCCGTTTAGGGAAAACATTTTTCTTTAATGTCGTGGCAAAAAATATTTTTTCAGTTTTAGCATAAATTATAATCTGTAATTAGTACAATGAACAATAACATATCAGGTATGCAATTCGAAAAATGAATTCGATATTCTTATTGCTTATACTATTGCTGTCAAATTTGTATGCATTTGGCTTTTTCTGGTAAAGGCCATAATACAAAAATCCTCGTAGATCGCATTATATTTATGTGAACTACTCGGAACAATAAAAAAATGTTTTGATCACTTTTTGTATCCCAAAAGCACAATGACAATTAACTTGTTTTTGTTAATTAATAATTTATATTGTCTTTTTGTTAGGAGTTCAATCCCTTTTTTTGCTTTCCGATACTAATACTTTTTTTTTTAAATATGAATTGCATTTGCATTTTTACTGTTCCTAAGTAACATTATTGAACACTGTTCAGTGTTATTAAACTACAGAATTTCCAATCATATTTTGATTTTGTAAAAATATGGTGTTAAATAGACGAATTTGAAAACATTCACCAAGCCTAATAGAAATTTATTCAATGTTCATGAACATTTTCTAAAATTCTCTTATGTCCTAGTGGAAGCTTGGGTTCAACTTGCATGCTGCTAACTAATTTTTTGAACAACCCCCACGGATTCCATTTATGCAGCTGCATGAATTTTGCTGCCAAAAATAGAATTCATGCAAATAAAACTAAAAAAACAACTGAAATGTGAATGGATGAACAGTTTTTGGTGCCGAATATGGATAGAGAACAAGTTATGCTGCCTAAAAAAACCATAATCAACATGAACTTTTTTTACATTTATTGTTAAAAATCTATTTACAATTTGTTTGTTATTGAAATAGTGCCACCCGGCGGCCAAACACGTATTCACAGACAGGAAAAAATTGAGCGCGCGAGAGAGGGCTCTCATTCAATATTTGCGGGGAAAATCGGGATCGGGTAGTTGCCAGGGCTGTCATTTTAGCGCTTTCGGCGCTAGATCTGGCGCTTTTTTGGGCTTTTTTAGTATGTTTAGCGCGCTTTAAAAAATTTTAGCACCTAGCGGAATTTCTAGCGCTTTTTATTTGCAAATCCCCTCTATTATTTCTGTAGTAAATATCTCTTTTGCGGTTTTCACACTCAATCAATCTTAACAAATGAAGTGTCAAAAAAAAAAAGAATTAGTTGTGCTTCTTTTACTTTTTGAAAATATTAAAAATTAAAAAAAGTTTAATTTTACTACTATGACATATAACATGCGAGAGTTCTCGCACTCGCACGGGTAAGCTAGTTTATTATAATAACTTTTATGTGTAAACTCCACACAGAAAGATATTGGTATTAAACTTTGACATGTCATCGCCCTACAATTCATGTGAATCCCCGGTTAGAGAGCAAATTATTAGTTGTCTCTTTCTTGTTTATTATTATTGCTGCATCACCTATACTACGTGACGGTTACTATACCTACTACAAATCAGTTTTTAAAAATTTGGTTTGGTAGTGTTTCCTTTTAAAAATTTCGTAATAATTATTTCTGTTATGGAAGTCGCATTCCAAAAGAAAGTATATAAGCAACATTACAAAGTGGAGTGGGAGCGGAATGCCAAATACAAAAATTGGCTGAAGCCGGTTGCAGGACAAAATACAAGAGCCATGTGCATTTATTGCAGAAAAGATTTTTCAGCAAAGCTTTCCGACATTGACAGACATAGCAATTCTGGACAACATAAAGATCGCAGTAAGCCCTTTTTAGATAAAAGTCAGTTGCAGATTGTTATTCAAAAACCAAAAATAAATGAGACACATCAGGCTGAGGCTTCTTTATCAATGTATGTATCTAAGCATTCTGCAATTATGGCAATTGACCATTTGACTGATTTGTGCAAACATAGATTTAATGATTCAAAGCGTGTAAACGGTATGAAACTACACCGCACGAAGTGCACTGCAATAATTAGAGAAGTATTGGGCCCTCATTTCATCAATCTCATAAGAGCAGATGTCGGAACTGGAGCTTACAGCTTAATTATAGACGAATCGACTGATATATCAGCCAAAAAAAATCTCGGAGTGGTGGTGAAATATTTTAGTGGGAGTGATCATAAAATAATTTCAACTTTTCTTGGGCTGGTACAATTAGAAACCTCAGATGCTGAAGGAATTGTTTCCTCTTTGCTAACCTTACTGAAAGATTGTGGATTCAATTCAAAAAATCTAATTGGAATTGGTACTGACAATGCTTCTGTTATGATTGGTGCAAATGCAGGAGTTTATAAAATTTTAAAAGAAAAGCATTGTCTACCAAATTTGGTTTTGGTCAAATGTGTTTGTCACTCTTTTCAACTGGCCGTATCACGTGCATCCGTACAGACCATACCCAGAGATATCGAGTTTTTGTTACGAGAAACTTATAACTGGTTCAAAATTTCACCAAAGCGACAAAATGAGTATAAGCAAATATACGGAACTATTAATTGTGGAAAAGGGCCACTAAAAATACTAAGGACATGTGATACCAGGTGGCTCTCCATTGAACCTGCAGTGACTCGAATATTAAGTCAATGGCACGAACTTAAACTTCATTTTGGACTATCCAGGTTGAGGGAAAACTGCTATTTATAAGGCTGAAATATTATATGATATGTTTTGTGATGAACGAAATAAAATGTATATGCTATTTCTTCAATCCATATTATATAATGTTCAGAGAGCAGTAAAAATATTTGAACACAAATCTTCAGACCCGACATTACTATATAATACGCTTTATGATTTAATAAAAACTCTTTGCTTAAAAATTGTTATCTCGAAACCAGAATTGGAATTTGAAAAAATTAACATCGCTGATAACCTGTCACAAAATCCATATCTTGGATATATATTTGAAAAAGAACTTGGTGAAGCTGCTATTAATAATGAAGAGAAACTGGGTATTAAAAAAGGTGCATTGATTTTATAACCCATCTCATAAATGAACTGCAGTCAAGATTACCAGAGAATCTATAATTGCTACAGAATTCAATGTGTCTTTTTAGTCTCTATCATTTTGTCAGATACAAGGGAGAGGGACATGCACAAATTGATAAATTTGCTAGAAGCACTCGGGTATACAGAAGATATTGATATTGTTGTTCAACAATGGCAAACTATTAATTTGCAAACATGGAGTTGTACACACGACACGGTTGAATTTTGGAACGAGGTTGGACAATCGAAGGACGCCAGCGGCAATTGCCCTTACGAAAAATTGTATGAAGTTGCGACGAAAATTATGACTTTGCTAAAAGTTTATAAGCTTTGTTTATTTTAGATTTTGTTAAGTCCCTAATACATATGATTGTTATTTAAAGGATGATTGCAGCTTTTAAAATAAATGAGTTACATATGTAACTTGATCTTGCTGCAATACTAATACTAATTTGTTCCTTTTTCTTTGGTATTGTTTTCTGTTAACTAACCAAAAATATTAAAAACCAAGTGAAAATCAATCAAGTTTGATGTGTGATTTTTTTATTTTTAAGCATTTTGCGATAAAGGTTTTTGTAATACTGCGGTTTTTTGCGAAAAATTAACTAAAAATTGCGATATAAGCTTATAAAAACCTGGCAAGCCTGTTAGACACACGAAATCTGAGAGCGAATCTAAAGAAGCCCAATCGCATAAACTAAGTATTAAATAGACCGTCAGCTCTTGCAACTTAAGAGAATTTGCCTACAAGCTGTTTTCCGTGTTTCTATGTGGCAAAGTATGTGTGCCATGTGAAAGTAGATTAGCCGCACACATACTCTCGCACATAGGAACCTGACAGTTGCCTGACAGTTCATTTTGTGGTAACATTGAAATAAATTCAAATAATTCAAATAACTGCCCGTTATCGGGACGTGTTAAGAAAACGGTGGGTATGGTGTGGTGAATTTAGTACCAAATTCTATTAAAACGCATAGGTTAGGTAGGTATACGTATTAAGATTTCTTTCATTTTACCTAGATAATCTATATAGTACGGGATGTTTTCATCTTTGTTGTAAAAAATCAAAATCGATAAACTATATGAATCATTGACAAAAATAAAAAAAAAAACGCTTATTAATATAAAAAAATATTTGATTACTAATGATTATGAATCGTATATATTAAAAGCAAATAAATTGTAAGCAGCAAAACTTAAATCCGTGAGACATATCAAGGTACAAATCAGTAAACATGTTTATTTTCAATTTTGCTTAAATACATTTTGAGTTCGGTTCTTTCCCGTAAATTTTAAAGAAAATAAATTTTCGTTGATTGTGTCTACTAGACTTTTTATTTTTATTATAAATGAACATTATTCATATTCTCGGCTGACGCAATTGATTTCAAATGTTATTTTATTAATTGTTCAATTGTTCCAAATTTTCTAATAATTTTTTATTTTTTTTTTTAATAAACGGAATCTTCATAAAAAGATTATAACTAAAAACTCATACTATTTCAAATCTTAATAGTCGTAATCAATTCTTCTCTTTAAATTCTTTGCCGTTTCTCTGTGGACATTCACGGTGAAATCATTTTTCGCCAAAAACAGCAAACGAAAACAGACACAATAATTATGGGAACAAAAATATCTTATTTTATTTCACACATTATTCCTTTGTTTATTTATGTTGATTACATTTGCTATTTTAAATTTTGGAGAATATCTACATGTTTTCGTGGTGAAATAAAACAACGAGCTTAAACTCTCAGAACGCATCCATCAGCTGACAGAAACTCACCAAATACACTAACTCTCAGTCAGTGCTATCAGCACTCTCTCTTTATTTTTCACACGAAGCGTGTTAATTTATCCCTTTTCACTAAACTCAAATTCCCTTAGTTTTTTTTATGGAAAAAACATAATTTTAAAAGTAAAATTTGTATTGTTCGGAGAGAAAATCATATTAAATTAATCTTCAGTATAAAAATCGCAGTTTGCTAACATTATAATGATCATTTTTTGATAATAGAAATTTTTGCTTAAGGCAAATCTCTTTTTTATGTACATTTAGTGCGTTGATATTCATAGTGAAATGTAGTTCGACTGTTTTTCTGCCAGATTATTGATAGTCCAACAATTAAGACATTTTTTGCTCTTACGCAGGAAAGTTTTTTAAAAAATTAAATTCCCACAAAAAGGTAGAGATACCACAATGCAGGAACACTGCTGAGTGTCAGTATTTTATTACTCCTCCCACCTTTTAAAAATTTTTTTTTTGCTGCTTCACACGTATTCACAGATAGGAAATTTAAGAGAGAATTTTATTTTAAAAATTTGCGGGGGGAATCGGGTAGGTGCGCGGGAGCTGACGGTCTATTTAATACTTAGTTTATGCCCAATCGAATACCAAATTAGATTGTAGGTGGTTTGGTTTTTGTTATACATAGATAATTAGTTAGCTTTTTGGTGCCATTTTTCTTTTTTATTCCTGAGTCGTGATATTTGTAAATTGAGATCTACAATATTTGAATGAAGGTGATTAATACGAGTCGAATTAGATTCGATACAGTGCTTCAGTAAGTTCAATTTCATTTTGGATAGTCAGCTTATTTCAGGATTCGACATTTTCTACCGCTTTGTTATACTTAATGGGATTTTTCTTAGCCAATAAAGCTAAAGCTAGATAGCTTTTTCATTCGTTGATGTGTTTATTTTGATTTGCAGTGTTTATTTGATTCGCTGTCGGTGTGTGCTTTGGTTGCTGCTTTCGCTATTAAATTGTACATATCAAAGTTAACATTAAATATAATATATAAAAAATAGGATTTTGATTCTTATTGATTCATACCTAATTGTTATTTATTAATGTTTTGTTTAAAATGTGGCTAAAATATTCCCCAAAAAATTACCGTAAACTGGGGTTACTTTGTGCCTGCATTGTAAAGGGTGATTTTTTAAGAGGTTTAGAACTTTTTTTAAAAAAAAAACACAAAAAAATCGAAAAAATGAATGAAATATTTATTTGAATCGATAGTTTGAACCTTGCAATTTAATGTTTAAAGATAATTTCATGCAAATGTTGACCGCGGATGCGTCTCAGGTAGCCCATCCGCTGAGTCCAATTTTGGCATACTCTTTCACACATATCGGCCGGTATCTCACGAATGAATGCATGGATGTTGGCTTCCAGTGCGTCAATCGAAGCGGGCTTGTCCCTGTACACATTAGCCTTGGCATACCCCCACAAAAAATAATCTAATGGTGTCAAATCGCACGATCTAGGCGGCCAATTGACCGGCCCGAAACGTGAAATTAACTGTTCACCAAACTCGCCTCGCAATTGCGCCATTGTTTCGCGTGCTGTGTGGCATGTGGCACCGTCTTGTTGAAACCACATATCATGCAAGTCAAGAACTTCCATTTCGGGCAAAAAAAAGTTTGTTATCATCGCTCGGTAGCGTTCACCATTGACAGTAACGCTGCGATTCGCATCATCTTTGAAGAAATATGGCCCAATAATGCCGCCGGCCCATAAACCGCACCAAACAGTGGCTTTTTCGGGATGCATTGGTAGCTGTTGCAATGCTTCTGGCTGATCTTCACTCCAAATGCGGCAATTTTGCTTATTTACGTACCCATTCAACCAAAAATGAGCCTCATCGCTGAACACAATTTTTCGATAAAAAAGCGGATCCTCGGCCAGCTTTCCAAGAGCCCATTCACCAAAAATTCGGCGTTGTGGTAGGTCGGCTGGCTTTAGTTCTTGCACCAGCTGTATCTTAAAAGGCTTTACGCCCAAATCCTTCCGCAAAATTTTCCACGTAGTGCTGTAACAAAGGCCTAACTGCTGGGAACGGCGCCGAATCGACATTTCGCGGTCTTCTGTCACACTAGCTGATACGGCCGCAATATTTTCTTCACTACGCACAGTACGTAAACGTGTTGGTGGTTTAATGTCCAACAAAGTAAATTTGGTGCGAAATTTGGTCACAATCTTCCGAATAGACTGCTCAGAAGGTCGAGAATGCCGATCATAAAATGGAAGCAGCGCGCGATGAACATTTCGAACCGAGCACGAATTTTGATAGTAAAATTCAATAATTTGCAAGCGTTGTTCATTTGTAAGACGATCCATGGTTAAATTGCAAACCAAACTGAAGCTGTTTGACAGTGACACAAGGTACTAAACACACGTCAGCTGTCAAAACCAGTGTTGCCAAAACCAAACCAGCTAAAAAATCACCCTTTAACTTTGTGCCAACCGTGCTTTTTTAAATTCAATCTCACTTTACCAATACTTTTACATAAAATATGCACATTTTTTCACTGTGCAAGGCTACTGGGAAAATTTTCCAGTGATTCTCTAACATTCATTCATTTCTTTGCTTTACTGTTTTTGAATAATGACATGAGATTAAAAATCAAGTTTTTTGGCGGAAAGGTGCTAGTGCGACAAATTTCATCTACATCCAAAAAATTAAAATCGCTACGGAATTGAAGGTGGGCTATTTTTCTTTACGATTTATTTAACAATATTAAAGTATATATAAGTAAAACCTACTGTTTTAATTTTTACCCGCCCCTTTTTACCCTTTGTACCACCGTCCTTGTTGTTTCACTTGGCACAAAGTTACCCGCTGTGTATCGATTTTCTTTTCCACATTCAACGTTCTTGGTCCAAAGTAGCCCCTTACTTAATTTAAAATTTATGTTTCAAGAATTGAGACGAAATACCTCGAAAATAAATAAAAAAGATAGGTAGGAGGACCCTACTGCAATTACAGTCAGGAAGCATTGAAAAACGCCGTACAGGTCCGAAGTCCGAAGTCCGAAGTCCGAAGTGGAAGAATTTCCAAGGAAGAAGATCTAAGACGAATTGTCAAAAGCTATAACGACAAATCAGTGAGGAAAGAAACTCGTTTCCGGAACAACAGGCCTTTCCCTGAATTGACAAAATCATTTATGAACCGACACAAATCTTTATAGCCTTATAGCGTCCCCAATATATTTTATTAAAAATTATTTTGTTAACGCTTTTGCTTTTTTTTCGTAAATAAAAATCTGTTGTTTATTTAAAAAAATGTTGTTATCATGTGTTTTAACGGTACCTATGTGGGGTAAAATTAAATCAAACTTACATTTTCACAAGATGATCAAAGGATTTCGTCAGTGGCACAAAGTCACCCCAAAAGCGTTGAAGGCTTATATCGAAAGTTCAGCTGGTAAGAGAATGGACTGTAAAGTTGTTATACTACTCATGAAAACGTCTTTATTTTGTATATTTAATTATTTTTTCCTTTGTATATTTTTTGTTGCGTTGATTACAATCCTTTCATTTTTCTAAAACAATGAAAACATTTTCAACGAAAAGAAAAATAATAAAAAAGCTTAACAAGGAATAAGTATAGGAAGTATAAAACTAAACGTTGCTTCTTTATACCGTCAAATTGATCTTTTACAAGAGATACCGCTGCCGTTCCGACACAGCTTACATGTTTAAAATCGTAGGTCCTTTTGTTAATTTGAGAACATTTCCGTCATTGCTTATAATGCTTAAGATCAAAATGGTATACCTAATTTTGTTTCTTCCATAAAGAAATGTTTTTTACAAAAACATCAAAACCTGTCACAAAGTAACACCACAAATTCCAGAATTTCAATTATGGTTAGTGAAATAATTGTGACGCTGCGGATTGTAGTGCTCAGTCTTTTTCAACTTATATGAAAATTGTTTATATATCAAAAGCATTTCAATCACAAATATATTTCGATTTGGCAGTCGCAACGTCGCTGTAATGATTGGCAAAAGGAATTATGTATATAGAACTTTTTTTATGTATACAGTCGAACCCGAATAATATCACATCGCTCAGTAGCACAAATCGCTTTAAATCACAAAATGTTTCAGCCAGATGCCTTTTTACATAATTCATATTGGAATTATATCTCTTTATAACATATCGCTTAGTATCACAGCCCGCATATAGTCATTCGAAAATAAGCCTGATGAAATACTTTTCTAGTAAATTTTGTTCCGCTTAATATCACACATATTAATGAAAATGTAGTTGCAACACATATTGTCTTCGGAAGTATAGTTTTACGGGATTGAGTAGTCAAAGATAATATTTTTATATTATTTAACATATTCATCTTTTGTGATTATTATGTACCTACTTTTTTTAAATAACGTTGAATTAAAATTGTTGTTTATTTTTATGATTTTGATGCGTTCCTCCTCATTATCTAGCTTTAAAAAAATGTATATTCTTTTCCTCGATAATACTACAGCCTGCTTATAGTCACAAAGTTCGGCTGCCCGGTGACTATATCCGGGTCCGACTGTATTGATATATAAAGGGTGATTTTTTAAGAGGTTTAGAACTTTTTTAAAAAAAAAAACACAAAAAATTCGAAAAAATGAATGAAATATTTATTTGAATCGATAGTTTGAACCTTGCAATTTAATGTTTAAAGATAATTTCATGCAAATGTTGACCGCGGCTGCGTCTCAGGTAGCCCATCCGCTGAGTCCAATTTTGGCATACTCTTTCACACATATCGGCCGGTATCTCACGAATGAATGCATGGATGTTGGCTTCCAGTGCGTCAATCGAAGCGGGCTTGTCCCTATACACATTAGCCTTGGCATACCCCCACAAAAAATAATCCAATGGTGTCAAATCGCACGATCTAGGCGGCCAATTGACCGGCCCGAAACGTGAAATTAACTGTTCACCAAACTCGCCTCGCAATTGCGCCATTGTTTCGCGTGCTGTGTGGCATGTGGCACCGTCTTGTTGAAACCACATATCATGCAAGTCAAGAACTTCCATTTCGGGCAAAAAAAAGTTTGTTATCATCGCTCGGTAGCGTTCACCATTGACAGTAACGCTGCGATTCGCATCATCTTTGAAGAAATATGGCCCAATAATGCCGCCGGCCCATAAACCGCACCAAACAGTGGCTTTTTCGGGATGCATTGGTAGCTGTTGCAATGCTTCTGGCTGATCTTCACTCCAAATGCGGCAATTTTGCTTATTTACGTACCCATTCAACCAAAAATGAGCCTCATCGCTGAACACAATTTTTCGATAAAAAAGCGGATCCTCGGCCAGCTTTCCAAGAGCCCATTCACCAAAAATTCGGCGTTGTGGTAGGTCGGCTGGCTTTAGTTCTTGCACCAGCTGTATCTTAAAAGGCTTTACGCCCAAATCCTTCCGCAAAATTTTCCACGTAGTGCTGTAACAAAGGCCTAACTGCTGGGAACGGCGCCGAATCGACATTTCGCGGTCTTCTGTCACACTAGCTGATACGGCCGCAATATTTTCTTCACTACGCACAGTACGTAAACGTGTTGGTGGTTTAATGTCCAACAAAGTAAATTTGGTGCGAAATTTGGTCACAATCTTCCGAATAGACTGCTCAGAAGGTCGAGAATGCCGATCATAAAATGGAAGCAGCGCGCGATGAACATTTCGAACCGAGCACGAATTTTGATAGTAAAATTCAATAATTTGCAAGCGTTGTTCATTTGTAAGACGATCCATGGTTAAATTGCAAACCAAACTGAAGCTGTTTGACAGTGACACAAGGTACTAAACACACGTCAGCTGTCAAAACCAGTGTTGCCAAAACCAAACCAGCTAAAAAATCACCCTTTATATGCTCCGATTTCAAGCAAAGATTGTAGTTCTAGAAAATTATAATACACCCTTTATTTTAAGGAGCTTCAGGAATCATTTGGGACTCCCATTTATGAGACTGGCTGCTTCTGCTTAAGTGACGCTATAATTCAGAGTAAATTTGCAAGACCCCAGCCTGCAAGCATCTTCAGTTAGATTTGTCTTCCGCCACTCCCCCAAAGGCAAGATATATTACAATATTTTGCAATATAGTTCATCTCGCTTATTTACTTCATTTCCTGCTTTGACACTTCAGGTTTGAATCAGGTACAAAGCTTTGCAGAAGCTTGACGAAGGGCTGCCTCCTTTAAGACGCCGTACATATAAGTTTCTGTCAAATGAATTTGCTTTTACTGCGAGCAAACGAAATCGGGTTTGACGTCTCAAACAAAATCGCTCAAGATAGGAAACATGTGGTGGAGAATTTAAATTGAGATGAATACCATCCAAAAGCAGCTGGAAATGACGGTGTATTCCTGCGGTTACAAATCACGATAGCATATTTCACCCATGTTAGACCTCTAAAATATGCTGCTCGAAGGACCAACGTCGTCAAATTAAACTACCTCTCAGCAGTTAATTTGCAGATACTTTTCAAAAACCAATTCAGCCGATGCAATGCTTCTCCATTTGTATATCCATTCACCCACACACAAGCTTCCATTCAGAAACACGTATTCCCATCATTTAAGTTAAGCAAACAAGATCCCAAAGACAACTCACCTTTTGCCGTATTTATCTGATACGTGATATCTGCATTCGGATGTAATCCAAACACCTCGGGGGTATCATTTGCTGGCAAACTATTTATATAATCAATGAATCCTTGGAGACTCTTCGTCGATGGAACTCGATAGCCTTTATAAAATTCAAACGCCGACGTCAGCAGGGTTTCGCAAAACCACACCGCAGTGAAAGTAGTCAAGAGTCGTTTATCGAAATCATCGGTAACCCTTCCGCCGTACTGCACTTCGCCCAGCATATAGCAAACCGTCTGCCAGGAGACGCCCTTCTTCGGATCCATTTCGTCCAAGTGATTTTGGATAAATTGCACGCTTGCGGCAAAATCCGCCTGATTGAACTCGTACGGCACATTCCAACCGAGAGGACCGAACTTCCTACGCTCCTGGATGACAGTGTGCAGAAAGGCGACAGTATATAAAAGTGGAGGCCATTGCGGTGCCGATGTGTAGTCCAGAAAGTCCTGACTAAATGCCTTTTCGGATGAAAATGGAATAATACTTTTCTAAACAGTCCTTTGGATTATTATAAAAAAAAAAACTCACCTGATAGCTGCGCTTCATGCTTGCGCGGATACCTTGGGGCGGCTCATTGGTAAACTTTATTGCCATTTGCAACAGTCCAATGGGGAACTCCGAGTGGGGTTCCGTGGTCACCCACATGCGAAAGGAGTCGTCGATGTGTTCAGTTTCGACCAGCATGTCAATAACCTCCGAACAGAAGGGCAGCGAGAGGTGAACGTTTTGCAGCAGCACCCATCCACCGGCGGCCATAGCCTCTTGGATCATCTTTCGGGCGTGGAACTCCTGGCCTTGGCCCATTGATACCGATTTCAGTGCTGAGAGAGAATGGGTGTTAGTATGTAAATGTCGGTGAAGCTATGATCCGCCTTACGGATTCCTTTCTGTTTGGCCAGCAGTCCGATTTGCGTGGTTGGGTCTGACCCAATGGACAGCAAGCAAACGAATGGAGTGCGGGGCTCCGACTCCAGCCAAGTGGCCTCCAAGTCGAGGATCTGCATTTCGCTGTACTCCTGTCCGAGGGATTCTAGAGGGCGTTTAGGTTAGCACTATGGCGAGGCACGGCGACTTAATTTACCTTCAATGTACTGCTTCGCCTGCGAAATAGTCCGGTCCGGACTCCAGGAGCGCACCAGAAGCAGTTTTCTGAAACCATCCAACGAACTGTGATAGCCACATGGGATGTCTTCCATTTCCGGCTTCTCCGCCTCGTACCACGTGCGCCAGTCTTTCTCGTTCGCCTCAATCTGGAAGAGAAACAAAGCTTACCAGAGAAACTCGGGGTCACCTTACGCATCTTACTATTTGCAGAACATTGGCGAACGTCTCGAGCTTGCTGATCTCCACCAAGTTCAACCAGGTAATGTCCAGGATCCACCTGAACGGCTTCGGCGCCACGGCGTTAAGGTCCAGCGACGCGCCGCCCTTTATGAACGCCATGAACTCCTCGTGCGTTATGTTGCCCTTGTGGTAGTCGATCTTTATGGCCAGCATCAGGGTAAACAGCTGCTTGTGCCGCTCGTACAAGCTTCGGTTGGTGAAGGCCCACACCTCGTAGGTCAGGTACCTGAGTATGATGTTGATCCTCTCCTCAGTCACACTGGACTTGGTGGACTTGGTGATTGAATTGTTGAAGATGACCAGAAACTGCTTCAGCGAGTTTTGGTACATCACATTCACGTTGCTCATCTCGACGATCAGAAAGTACAAGATCGAGCCTCGAGCTGCAACGGCACGGTACTCCTCGCGCGCCTTCATGATTTTCTTTTCAGTGATCTCTGAAATTTTCAACTTTTGGTTGACCTCCTCTGCCGTTGACTTGGTTACTTGGAGCACTTCAATCAGAGCCTCATCGTCCACCAAAGAACCCTGTGATGAACTGAGGCGGTACAGCAGGTTGGCTTCCAGCTCCTTCATGTTGCGTTGATTCTGCATAACGGTCTCGAACAAGGCGACTCGTTCAGCCTCGAGATCCGACTTCTCCATGAGTATCACCCGGCCGAGGAGCTGATCCTCTAATCCCCTCATGGTCACCGTGAAGTCAATGATCGAGGTCCTTGCGCTGATTTCGGGACTGAATGCTGGATTTGGCAGCTTCGTCGTTACGTAGAGCATGAAGCCCGGCATTACATCGCACTCCTTGTCGCCGACGAGCACCTTTTCAATGCTGCCAGACTTTATGAAGTTCTTCTCCAGCACGTTGTCAATCACGGGATCGAGCTCGGTGCCGACGTCTTCTATCAAGAGTGGCCTGCCCAGCGACAGAGAGTCCTCCAGATGCGTCCGAAAGTACTTGTGATTCAGTGAAGTGATCTGCAACTCGTTGCGGTCCTCCTTGCACTTGATCCAGATCTTTCCCTGACTCTGCGGGTCCACCAACAGCGGGTAGCTACTAGACTTTGTCGCAATTAGAGCATTTTGCACTGACAGCTCGTCATTGGGCAGCCCCTGCAACGTCCACTCGGATACCGTCGATGAGTCCACCAGCATGCTGGTTATGTTGAGGCTCAAAGTGAATGGGATTTCGCGCTGCTTTAGAATCGCCATCCAAGTTTTGATTAAATTTGCCCGAAACTCCTGATTGTATGGTCCGCAATAGGAGAGGAATCCCGTAGCCAAAAGGACATCACCCACAAGTTTGCCTAATTGAATTTTAAATTCCTTGCTTTGATTTGTCCAACGGTGCTTTTCGTCTGTCAGACCGTTGATAAGAGCTGTCGCAGCTGTCATTTTTCGCAGGCAAACATTCGCAGCATCCGTTAGGCGTTGCTTTTCGCCCACTGCCTTGTCGTATTGGTTTTTCACCTGCTGCAAAGCGTCCTCACGTTCACGCAGTTGCTCCTCCGCCCCTGCCAAGTCCTCCATGGCAAGCTGTATGCGGTAGAGATTGCACATTTATGATATCTTTTAGGGGGAAGTACTGCAGACTGTACATACCTTTAACCTGGCTTCCTGCATGGTGAGATTTGTCTTCAGTGGGAGTACCTCTTTGTTCACGCTGTGGAAGAAGCCCATGGCCTTTGTCCAGGAGAGCAGACCGGCAACGTCACCGCAAACTCTGCGTGCCATGTCCATGTTGTAGTCCTCCATGCGGAAGTACGGCTGCAACAGGTCAATCATTTCGTCGTTTATGGTGTCCTTGGGGTAGTTTTGCAATTGCAGCAGGAACGTGGCACTCGCCATCATCTGAAATAAAACACATTAGTCTGATGCACGGGTTTACAGCGATTACCCACCTTCAGAGACTCCTGCCACGATGGCTTGGGGCAGGGAGTACCACTGTCTGCGATGCAGGGATGCAACTTTCTCTTGAACAGAATCAAGACGCAATCCATGATCCGCATAATGAGGTGGGGCGGCCTTCCGAGCTTCCTCACTGTCGCAATATGCGCTGGCTTTATCGTATTCAACGCGTTTTCGGCCTCCTCAAGAGCCGGCTTGGCCGCTTCCAACTTCTCTTCGGCCAGCGCCTTCTCGTTGGCAATACAAGCCACCAATGCCTCGGCCTTCTCCTTGACTATCATCACCTGGTTCTTGACAATCTCCGCCTGCATGGCACGCTCAGTGACCTCCACCAGCACGGATTCAGCCTTCTTGGAGGCCTCGACGAGCTCCTGCTCCATGACGGCCAAGTCTTTTTTAAGAATCTCCACCGACGCTGAAGCCTCCTTCAGTTTTTCCAGACCAGTGTCCATTTTCTCCACCCCATCGCCTAGCTCCTTCTGCTTTTGCTGATAGATGTTCTTGTAGCCGGCGATGAAGTTCAGGTATGACTTCGGAGTAACATGCGTGGCCCTGCGGAACCGCTGGAAATATTCTAGCGATGTCTGGGCGACCACATCTTGAATGGAGCCCAGAGCTGTCACCAATTCCTCCTTTACTGCCGACGTGCACTCGATTTCAAAGTCGCTGAGGAAGTGCTTGGCCACAGAGACCAACGCATCCTTGGGCCACGGCTGGAACCAGTCGATTGTGCATCCCGACACCAAGGCTGGGAAGCGCTGAACCCTTGCCCGGAAAGTCTCCCCCACCGGTGAGAAGCAGAAGGCCACGTGCAAATTGGAGCACGTCCGCTGCAAGAAGAACTCCATAACGCTCTCGGGTGTGGCGGTCTTTCTCTGATTTTCCCTTTTCATGACCGGCGTCAGCTCCTGGACAATCTCAGCCTGTTCGTCGCGGGTGAACAAGTTCGAAATAACTCCCGACGAGAGAATGTTGTTCAAGTACTCCAGGAAGCCCTCCTCCTTGATGTCCAAGTCGGAGAAAAGAAACGTCGTACCCTTGCCCTGGACTCCGCAGGTTCTGTAGAGCAGCTTCAGGTCCTCCAAGAAGTTGGCCACATTGTAGGACCTTGTCAGGCTTATCTGAAACGTCTTGTAGCCCGCAATGAAGGACGCCAGCTTCGTGAGCGACTGCTTGCCCGATCCGCCCACACCGACAAGCATAACGTTTCCACGCGGATGCCGGATAATCCGCGATATCTTCACCAAATGCAGCATGGCGTCGGGGAAGAAGACCAAATCCATTCCCGAGCCTCGAACCATTTCGTTGAACTGAGCCAAGAACATAACCAATCTCTCGCGGAGGATCTCATGTGAACATACAGGCTCGTAGACCTTGGGCAGCTCCATGTCGGTGTCCTCGCCCTCCTCGCCAGTCGGCTCTGGAGCGTCGCGCATAAAATCCACAAACACCGGGTTCGGCACGATCATCTCCACGTGACCATCGCTGAGCTCCGTCTTTACTAAGTTAGCCAATTCGGAGCTGAACCAGTCTTTGTCCTCAAAAGTAGTAAAGCGGTCCGCAAACACCCGAGTGCACTCGTGTTTCCACAGAGACATGAGCACGCTCTCCGAAGTGATCACAGTTGACAGAGTGCCCACCATACCCTGCCATATCCTGGACAGGTCGCGCAGACTGAAGACGTAGTGAAACTTGGCCGGGGTGGGCAGCAGCTTCTCTCGTGTCCGCTGCCATATGAACCGCGTTATAAATATCAACTTCTTGACCAGGTTTCTAACCTCCGGCGTAAAGCCTCTCTTGGCGTTATAGTGTCCCTCTCCCACGACCCTAAATATCTTGTCAATCGACTCGTTGTCGGGGATGTTGCAATTGAAAACACTAAATTGTCTCTTAAGCCTCGACGGGATGTCATTCCGGCCACCGCCGGGCAATCCCATCGCCCCCACATACTGCACATCGACAACAGTCGTGAAGTCGCCCGGCTTCTCGAGACTGTAGAAGCCCTTCATGTCCATGGTCTGGCGGACGATTTCGTTGGTTATCTGATCGCCCCACTGATTGATTTCCGGCAGATTGATATCATCGATGAATACAATCAGCTTTCGTCCTCCCGGCGGCCCAAAGGTCACGCCCACCCTCTTCTCCACATAGCTCTCGATGGTCCTCTGAAACTGATACGGACTCGTGGCCGACGAGAAATTGAACGACCGTCCCATGTACGACTCCGGGTTCATTTTCTTCATGAAATTCTTCATCATGACTGTCTTTCCGGTGCCCTGCTCCCCAATGAGCATGACGGCACGCTCCTGATTGGCAATGGTCCCTATCAGGTAGTCGATTCGGACATTATCCACTATCGGCACCAGGATGCTCAAGTAGTCGGGAGTTGAAATTTCCGGGTACATATATGGGGTCACCAGCGTCTTCCACGACTGCCACACGCCAGTGGGTGAAACGAAAAAGTCAAATATCGTGCTGTCTTGTCCCTTCATCTTGGGGTAGTCAAAGTGTGGGAAGGTTTCTTTTACGTAGGCGTCCAATTTACTACGGTCTGCGGAGCTGAGGTAACCACCCAGACCCCAGGCTATGGAGAAGATGTACAACCGATGCAAATGTTCTGGTGGACAGGTATCCTCCTTTTCGTCAGTTTTTACTTCTTCAAGGATCTCCTCTGAAAACAAACACGAGCAAGATACAAATTCAATATATCCTTGTTGACATAACTCGAGGACGGAATTGAGACATCACAAACAGGAATAAAATTGAAGAACACAGATTTTTTTTGTGGGATAAAAAAGTTTTTAAAACAGTGCTTGAGATAGTACACAAAAATAGACGGTTACAGACAACACGGACGGTACAGGATTTAAACAAACGATATCACATGTAGTACACATAAACACAGATTGTAAGTGAAAAGAATACTTTACCGCCTTCACTGGCGTTCGACGAACGCCGTGTTTCTTTTGATATCTCTTTTTGTGGGCTCGACTGCAGTGCTTGACCAGCAACAGTGGCTGTCTTACCTGGAAAACAATTTTATGCAACACAGGGTGCTGGTGAAATTTTGAAAATTCTTACCAATTTGAAAGATAAAAATAAAAATAACTGAGAACATGCAGTTTTGCCTATGGAGGGGTATACAATTGAAACTTCAACAAAACAAACACATTGACCGCTGGATAAAAAGTCGCGGCGAATGGGAATTTTAGGTATTAAATACCAAGCACTTAGCAATATGAGGATGGAAATAGCAACACCAACTGGAAATTTTTCGAATACACATTGATCGGTCCAGACAAACACTGCTTGGTTCCCACGAGGACAGCCAAAGGGTGTTTTTTTTAGAGGTATAGATCTTTGAAATGGAATAAAACAAAGGTAGATAGATAATTCTCTGGTGTCAGGTAGTAAGGGGTTCAGTCAAAAAAAAAACGGTTTTGGATGATAGTTGGATTTAAGTAAATTTTTTTTTCTCTTTCGTTTGGTCCTATCGGCATAAGTCTAGCGTAACATCTTCCTATAGAAATTATTTTATACAAAGGGTATAAGTTAGGAAAGTTTGAAAATTGTTTGGTATTAAGGGTGACTTAAGTTCTTTGTATTTATACCAATTTTATATTTTGAAATAATTAAGTTGCTCCTAAGGGCTTAAGTCATCTTATGCCTTTAAAATGACTACATATAAAAATTGGATAAGATACCTAATACTTTCCTTTATTATTTATTTGAATTAATTTAATGTTCCCAAATGTTCTTAATGAATTAAACTGATTATTAATGTAAACAAAAATTTGTTTTCTCGACTTAAGTCCTTAGAAAAAACTTACTTTTAACAGGTAACAAAGAGACAAATGGCTCTAAGGAGATAGGTCATCAGAAAATCTGGTAAGCACTTATTTGTTGGTCAACAGCCTATAATTTTATTACAGACGATTGTTTTGCATTATTAATTTTTCAATCGTTTCCGACTTATCGGCATAGACTATAGCGACTTCACATATCCCCACAGAAAATAGTCAAGCGGCGTTAAGTCGCACGATCTTGGGCAATTCACGGGTCCGCAACGTGAAACTATGCGGTTACCAAACGTTTCCTTCAATAAATCAATTGTGGCACGAGCTGTGTGACATGTTACGCCGTCTTGTTGAAACCACAGCTCCTGCACATCATGGTTGTTCCATTGATGAACGAAAAAGTTTGTAATCGTGGCTCTATAGCGGTCACCATTATTATTATTCCACCAACCCATAAAGCACACCAAACAGTCAGTTTTTGTGGATGTAACGGTGTCTCAACATACACTTGCAGCCTTATTCATAACATTTAACTTAAGCTGAATTAGAGCAAATTTTGGTTTAGTTGCAGACAACTTTATTCATAAAGTTTTTTTTAAAGATAATTCACACTTAATCAACTGTCAAAAAATTAAATGAGGTATACATTTTCGAATTTTTTAGATAATTTCAATATCTTAAGTTATCAAATAAGTATCCAAAGACGATTTAACCCTTTTCATCTTCCGGAAAGTGAATTTAGAAATAAATATAGATTCAGCAAAGAAAATATGATAAAAATAATTGAAATCGTTCGAGAAGGGTGACCCGAGAGGTGCGCATATCGAAGTTGACCTTCAGGTTATGACAGATGGATGGAGAGTTAAAACTTATCTTTTCTAGGGAATTCCAACTTTCCAACAGCTGGCACTTCTTTTTATACACTTTAAAACGTTTAAGTAAAATTTGTTTCCTTGGGTAGGTATTCTATTTTGTTGAATTTATTTGAGCTGTCAAAACTCAAAAGTGACACAGAAATACGCGAGTACTGCCAGATTTTCGGAGTAGTTTTGCTTAATTAACTGATTAGCTACTACATGGCAAAATTATTTTTATGAATATACATGTTCGACAAGAAGATTAAAGTCAAATTAACTCTTTTGACGTGAGTTAGTGGAGACACTGTTAATCTGTTGATTAAGGGAATCTAATGAATAAGGCTGTTGGGGATTATCATCACTCCAAATTTTGTTAACCGTTAACCGTAAAATGGACGTAGTGCGCGATACGTATTTCGAACAGAACCATGATTTTCAAAATAAATTTGTGCAATTTGGAAGCGTTGTTCAGGCGTCAGTCTATTCATGTTGAAATGCCAAGCCAAACTATAAATAAATCACTTGACAGCTGACAGAATGGCTGCCAGTTAAAATAGTGTTGCCAACTTAAAGTTCAATACCTCTAAAGAAAACACCCTTTATATGTGTTTTGCTCGCGGGTCGGAAAACCTTCTGATTTATTCATTTAACAGGCGGATAAATTAAGGAATATTGTGTAGGTATACGAAAGCACTTTAATAAACAGATAAATCTATTTACGTATATCAAGATATACTCAAATTCAGCAATGGCGAACCATTGCCAGGTCGGTTAGTATTAAATATATAAACAGCAGCACGAAGTCAAAAGGAGTTCATTTATGATATTAATCAAATTGTTTAGTTTTCTAATTTCTTACCGCTATATATAAAATATCCATATCCCATCCACAAGAAAGGAGATACTCTGAACTGCGCCAACTATACAGAGGAATAAGTCTCCTGAATGTCGCGTATAAGATCTTGTCCGCTGTATTGTGTGAACGCCTAAAACCTTTCGCCGACAACCTGATCGGCCGATATCAGTGTGGTTTTAGGCCAGGAAAGTCAACCATCGACCAAATTTTCATACTCCGTCAGATCTTGGAAAAAACCCAGGAATTTCAGATCGATACACACCATAAATTTATCGACTTTAAAGTCGCCTATGATAGCGTATATAGGGACGAATTATATAAAGCCATGTGAAGTTTTGGCATCAGCGCCAAACTCGTCCGTTTGTGCAGGATGACGATGGAGAAATCTCGCTGCTCCGTCAAAGTCGGCAAGAACACCGATGTCGAAAAAGGTTTGAGACAAGGCGACGCGCTATCATGTACGTTCTTTAACATCGGGCTTGAAGCAATTGTACGAAACTCACGAGCCAACACCAGAGGTACAATTTTTCAAAAGTCCGTTCAACTACTTGCATATGCCGATGATATTGACATTATTGGGAGAACGCGGCGAGCTAACAGTGGCGCATTTGCAAGCATCGAATCGGAGGCGGCGAAGATGGGTCTGGCTGTTAATGAGGACAAAACGAAGTATATGCTGTCAACGAGAAAGGACTTTCAACATCGGCGACTCGGACAAAATGTCACGATGGACAGATACAACTTCGAAGTAGTTAAAGACTTTGTCTACCTGGGCTCCACTATCATTTCGCAAAATGACATCAGTGCAGAGATCAAGCGAAGAATCACTCTTGCCAATCGCTGTTTCTTCGGGCTAAGAAGGCATCTAAGAAGTAAAGCCCTCTCTCATAGAACCAAGGAGATATTATATTTATAAGACCTTAGGTGGCGCGCACAATTGGAGAAAGTAAGTAAGTATTTATAAAATATTATTTTTCTTTGCTCAACTTACTTTTATACTTCATTTTATTAAAAAAAAGATTAAGCAAACAGAACTTTTCAAATTCTAAGAAAGAACTCTAGAACTCTTGCTTAGCCACCAGGAACCAAAAAAAAAGTTCCTGTCGATGCAATTCGAATAAAAATCAAGGAATTTCGTCAAACAAGCAACTGATTTTTAATTTTCAAACAAATAGCTCCCCGTTCGTTGTCAATATACCTAACAACGGATCAGAAAAGTAAAAATAACTTTCTTCAGCTTTTAAACGACAGTGAAATAAATAATAATTCTCATAACTATTCTTTTGTGGTTTTAAATTTTAAAACAAATGGAATAGCAGAGTCCTTAAACAATATTGTGGCAAACTATAAAACTCACATTTTTGATGAAAATTTGTGTATAAATAGTCCACGACGGATATAAGAAAAAGTCATATAAGAAACAATTTTTTTTTTGCTTTTAAATGATTCGTATATCCTGTGCCCATGTTCTGTAACTTTTCACATCGCAAACTTAGGAACAAAACATTCCGCTGTTTATCGCATATGGAAAACATTGGAGTTCTCTAATCTATGCGAAAAGTATTCTGTAGTAACTTTTAATTTCATGGGAATTTTGGAAAGCTGTCAAAATACTGCAAAACAAAACAATAAAAATTGAAAATTATTTCACAGGGATTTTCAGTATCGTTGTTTTTAAAAATGTTTAGCTTTTCACTAATTTTGGGTGAAGAATACGATAGGCGTAACATGTTAAGGATTAAACGGCATGTACTAAGAGATAGCACAAACCCTTTTGAAATGCCGGAAGCAAGATTGCGGGGTTGTATCGTTTTTCCCGTGGTTCAGCTCGGATACTTATTGACGAGCTAAGTCCACATATGTATGTGCAAAGGGCAAAGGAATAGGTACATTTATTACAAGCCCGATTCGGGTCTGTTTTGCATTACATTTTTTTGCAACTGGGCCCTTTCAGAGAGATGTGGGACATTATTTTTCTGCGGCTATTAGTAGGACTATGGTTTCTGGAGTGGTTTCGGAAGTGGGTGGTGTTTTGCAAAACAAAATGATGTCCAAATACACCAAGTTTCCAACCCCTCAGGAATAGAATGAGATTAACCAAAAGTTAGTACACGGCTTACATCTTTTATCAATCATTTGTTCACGAAATTAAATTAGATTTAATGAAATGACTGGATTCCCAGGGACGTTCGGATTAAGAGACCTAAGCAAGACGTAGAAAATTGCTACTTTAAACCGTAAGGGTTGCCATTCAAAGAATGTACAACTGGTAATTGTAATGTGACGTTTCTGATAATTTAACAATGAAAATTATATTCGTACCCACACTTCAGATATGTGATTACAATCTAAGGATTTTAGGAGGATTTGCAAGGTTTGGTGGAGCTGCTCATGATGCATACGTGTGCTATGAAATACATTTTTCTGTTTTAATACTTTATAAACGCGTTTCGTGATCAAATTCGACAGTTGAAGTGAATATTTGATCGCTCAAGATAATTACGGAACCTTAATATATCACAAATTTCCAGGGGTTTCATATCGAAATGTTCCATGTGATATAGTTTTCGATTCACACAGTTACAGAACGCGTCATGTGATATTATGGCATTTTGTTGCAATTATTCATATCGTTTTAATGATAGATATATCGATGCGATAATTACAGAACATAGGCACTGGACTGTGTTATATAGATAATGTTACTAAAGATTTTTTTTATTTCGTATTTTCTACAGAGTCAAAAAATCATAGTCAAAAACACATTGCCTTCAAAGTTTCCTCTTCAAATTTGATTTTATTTTGTTTGTAATAGCAAAAGCATTCCTTCAAAAGTATCCACTTAGATGTTAAACATCACAGTTTAATACACGACAAGTTTATTTGTCAAAAATCGTTTACGTATTTTCCGACATCAGATCGTCATAGAGGAGGACACTTCTCTTCGCTTTGGTCATGAATATTGTCAGCGATATGGCCATATAGCCACAAGGCATAAACAGTTGTTTTCAAATTTAATGAGAACTTTTCTTCACAAATTCCGTATTGACAGATGTAGTTACGTTTACATAAGTAAGAACAAATATTTACCTACAAGTACCTACGTACTTGTGAAAGGCCTATCAAAGATTATAGACAAAATTATAGCACTGCCCACTCCAGAGTCGCACAGCGGCAGCTGTCTTTTATGTTTCGGGAAATGTGTTTGTTCTTCGCTTGAATTGTACTTAATAACTTTTGCTTCACTTTATTTAATTGTTAAATGGACAGTAGGCATCTTTCTATTTGACACAACTTCTTGTGTAATTCCTTCAGCAATAAAATTCCTTTAAAAAATTGAACACGGTCCATCGAACACGGCTAACAAGGATTTTGTCATCGTAATAATATGGACTCAATTTTGTGAGGTAATCAAGTAGGATATGATGTTAAAGATGAGTTGTGAATTCGATGGGATTTGGGACTAGGTATGACAATGAAATGTTTTTTTTTTCCTAAATTAGAATGAGGTAGAGGTTGCGTTGTGTATATTAGTTTTAAGCCAGGCAGTGTTGTTCACCGAAAAACTGTTGACCTTTTCTGTATATTGGATATATCCCAGATTACTTGATTTGACATTTCACTTTCGGGCTTTAGTTCATGAGGCGGCCTTCTTTAAATAGAAGTCCCACAAAAGATAGACATTACGACGTTGGTTAGTTTGTTTACATTTTCTCAAGTTCTCTACTCTTTGCAAGTATGTAACCAAGGGAAAGAGGAAAACGTACATGGCGGTACATTTTGGTAACGATTGCTCCACTAGTAATTTACATTCCATCTTACTGTGCGCAGACACGTCAGAGACATAAAATACAAAAATTTCTTGAACTGACAGACATATACTGATGATTTTAAAGGGAAACTTCGATGGTGCAAATGCATGTTTTTTCATGAACACCTTGGATGCAAGGCAACTTATTATGTAGACGTATCATGAAATTTCCTTTAAAATGGCATATATCCGTTAGTGCATATTTTTGCATATTTTACTATAAATGCATATTTTGCAAATTTTTGTGCATATTTTACTATATTTGCATATTTTGCATATTTTTTTTAATATTAATTCATATTTTTGGAGCATATTGTTCAAAAATTTAACTAGACAGTAAAAATATATCCCCTTTATGTCAGTGCAAACGAAGCTTAAAACTATTATCTTTTTCTTTTGTTCATTTCACAATCTTGAACGATATTCCAACCCCACATTATAATGCACTATATAAACAAAGCTGCATGTATGAGCTTGACTAGATTGTGGCGGCAAAACATTGAAATTCTTTCAAAAGTGCTCCACTAACTTCAGTTGACGTCGAGAGATCTTTTTCGTTGTATAAGGCATTGTTAAGGCCTAATCGCCAACGTTTTGAATTCGAAAATTTTAAAAAAAAATTTCGTGATCTATGCAAATAAAACTTTTCAAAATGAATTAAGGAATTAAGGAATTTATTTTGAATTATTTATTTTTATTAAACAAAGGAAGATGTTTATGTTTACGTTAACTGTGTTTTTGTTTTTTTTTTATTAAATGTTGATCTCGTTTTAAGCTATTATTTTATTAAATGATAAAAATAAAAAATTTAACGTATTCTTATAGACTGAAGAAAATATGTTTTTAAATTGAACTAAAATTAAGTTTAACTAATTTTAAGTGCATATTTTAAGATCTTTAGTACATGAAAATCCGAACCCTAGTGATAACCATAGACAAACCATACATGAGACCCCCAACTTTTTTTCAAATTCGCCATTTTGTTTTCCTATCGCTGTTATGTCAATTAAGAATCCGTGTGACATGCAAAAACATACAAAAAAAAAAATGCTGCCAGCCACGGCAACCGTGGGGAAATGTGAAAGAGTTCGGGAATTCCACTTTTTTATATTACTGAATGCCATTGGTTAGTTATTATAAATTGTTAAAAGTCGAATAATTTGATTTGTTTGGGTAATTAAACTTCCTAAAGGAGATGTTCTATATACAAGAAACATATTAGGACAAACATCGTTGTGCATTTTCCGCTTTTGGATATCATTAACTTCAATTTCGTGTGTAAATTTTTCTAAATAATGAAGAAAATTTGCTCAAAATTTTTTTTATTTTTCCTCAACCAATGTACATTGTTAATTTTTGATAGATACTTTAAGCAAATGTACAATTATTCATAAAAAAAATTATATCCACGCATAACGAATAGTTTCAAATTTAACGGATAAAATTCTATGAACTCTGCCAACAACTTTACCCACAGCGGAAGTGGCTCATATTTTTTTGAGAGTGTGTTGGTTGGACATTTGTCAATACGAATTTCGCGGTTTGAATCGAACGCAATCGATATAAATCGATCACAATCGCACAAAGTCTATAAACGTGCTCATCAAAAATGACAGAAAAAGAGAAAACTCATCAAAAATGACAGAAAAAGAGAAAATTACCAAAATAACGAGTAACGAGCTCAGAGAATTTCAACCGGCAAGTAATGATAAAAATGTCAAATGCGCAAAATTGACAGGAAACAAATTCAAAATCCGTTTTAAAAATCAATTGTACACAAAAATAAAATATCGGAAAATAAAGAAAATTCGGTGGTGGTCGAATGTTCGCCTAGAACGTTTCATATGTTACGAAAAGGTAAGTTATATAAATTTATTCGTGATATCGATTAGATTTCAAAGATGTAAGTGGCTCAAAGTACCTCGAAGTGTATCCACGTACTTTGGAGTATATTTTCAGCTTTCTGAGAGAGTTTCGCTCAATTTTACGTGTTTGACAAATTTTTAGTGCTTGGCTCGTGAAAGTTTAGTTTAGTTTATTACATCAAACAAAGTTATAATACTTTAGTGATTACATGAAATATAAGATATAATATAAAATAAAATAAAAATAAAAATTAAACATTTCCACCAAGTTGCTTATGATTAATAGCAAATTATTTTTAAATGAAAATCTACTTAGACTAAAATCGATCATATCACAAACTGTATTAGCTTCTCTTGAGCACCTAGACAATGGTTCATTGGCAGCATAATTTGTTCTGTGATATGGAATCTTAAAAAGTGATTGGTTTCTAAGCATCCTCGGAGGCACATTGAAATTAATTAAGCCTAAGATATCAGAACAATCAAAGTACGCGAATGGACCTAATACTAGAGCAACAAATCGTGACCACTCCGTAAATATATAGCTTGTAGGCAAGTAACGGGAGATCGGCCGAAGTTGTTGGTCTCAGTATTATCTCTGGTTCTAGTAAAAGTTTTTAAAACACGTGGAGGCTTAGGAACTGGGCAGGCTGAATCTTAAACCAGAACTTCCATTTTTTGCAATCTTTGTATGTAACCTCAAGAAGAAAGAAGAGACATTGTGCACTTTATTGTAATGTTTCCAGTTCCAAAAGAATTACGCGAGATAAAATATGCAATAAGGAACCATCCCGTCTCCGTTGCTTCGACAAATCCCCAAACATTGATACATTCAACGGAAGTAATACCTCCGTAGCACAAAACATGACAGTTGCTCTCATTCTCTCAATATTTCCGCCAATAAAAGTGCCTACATCTAATTTGTGAAAACTGTGAACGGATTTAAGTAGTAAATAAAATAACTTTATCCGTCCCATCCATCAATACATAATAGGTTTGTTCCTTTACTTTTGTAGTAAGAATGGAAAAGACTTTTTGTACGTCAGCCACATATGCGCAGTGTCAACTTAGTACTCAGTTACGAATTTCTTGACTAGATTCGTCGGCTAACCCTCCATAAACGTCAACTGAAACAGCTCACATGACCGATTTCGACCAATCAAAACCGAGATACATCTAGTCAGAGAGCTGTGGGACTTACTAAACTAGATACTTGAACGTCCTCAGAGACACATACGAAAAAGTGAGGGAACGCTTTTGTAGTAATCTATGAAAATGGCAGATTCAAATTCAAATATTGAAACAAGTTGTACGAAAAGTCGTTGAAATATAGTATAAACTCAAAAAATTTGCTAATTTACAAACAAAAGTTGATTCATCTACCTAGCGATGAAAGTGATTCGGAATTAATCGAATTCATGAATCCGAGTATATGGAAGAGTTTGTACTGTGATTGAACTACAAGCATTCGAGTTTCGAGAAGAGGAAAAAGCAGCACAGCATTCAAATTTACGTGGAGGAGATTATCCATTCTTACTCCTTACAGCGAGGAACAATTTCGTCGCCACCAAAAGAATCTAAGGAGAACATTCAATTTTATTTTTTCGTCTGTTTATACCATTTTAATATACAAGAAATCAAAACAAATGTCAAATAGGGCAGCAAATTTCGAATCAGCTGTTAATTGACAGCTTTGTCAATTCTTACACCAAGAAATTTGTTGCGTAAAAATTCGTAAGATTCTCAGTGGAGGGGTAATTTCTTGCTCTCTCGATGCTGCTCTCTTTTACGAATTTTTCGAGTTAAGGAACGGCATTGAGTAAAAATTCATAAGATTTAAAAGTAAAGGAACAGACCAAATGCATTGAATATGCGTCACATTCCATAAGTTGGCATGTATTTTGTCATCTGTCCACCTGTCAGTTGAATACGTTTCCGCAACTGGTACGACGAATTCGATAAGTTAGGCATGTTTATCCGTGCATGGCTTGCAACAGAAGCGACACCAGCGCCAGTACTGCTACAGAAAATTAAACTGAGTTGTTATTGGAACCGATCACTCTGCCTGAAAATAGAACTCTGAAGCCTTAAGTCTCTTAGGGCACACAACTGCTTGATGGTTGCAGTTCAGTTGTCTCATAAAGCTGACCATGGATGAGTTGTCCTTAGATGAGAAATGATGATGAAATTGTTTTAAATCCGTCCCTAAGAAGTCATTAGCATCACACATAATATTTGTATAAATGTCAAGCTTAGAAACGTGAAAAGTACTAAAAGCTTTAAGTCAAAACTAAATTCTCTTTAAATTTAGTTTCAACAAGCAAAACTTTGAAGATCCGCCTTACCATCTTGACTCTCCTTGCTGGACAAGCTGACAGCATTCTCGTCGTCTTTCTTCACTGGCACCAGTCCCTCCAAGATGAACAACATTTGCTGAACAATATTGCACTGCAGTACCGTCATCAGGAGTTTCAAATTCTGTGTGCCCCAGTTGAAAATGGACAAGAACGACTGCTCGAAGAGATCACTGAAGACGGTCTTCTCCCCCGGCGATCGGGCCTTCAGCCAAGCTTGAACAACTGAACAAACAAAAGTTAAACTATTTTAAATTCTACCAAATCTCACTCCCTACTTGGTTTCCAATCCAAGCCCGAGGAGCTCATATAGACCATGCCATTCCTCGAGACCGTGGCCGGCGATGCGTTGTCAATGTTATGCGGCTCGAAAATAATTTTACATGTCGGAGCCATCACTAAGCGATCCCCATTGGCCAGCGTCAGCGTCTTGTTGTCATCCAGCACGGAATTAAGATTCTCTATCCAAATGCTATCCACCGGCCCATCCAACACCAGCCATATATTCTCCCCACTCTTGCTTTTGAGTGTCTTCCGCCATAGGGCTGAAAAAATACCATCGGTCCAGTCGTTTGTCGCCACGTCCAGCCGACCAAACATCTGAGCCGACGTTATCGCCTTCGGATTCATCCTCATCTCCCGATGCACCGTGCCCATCTGGGTCATTGCCTTCATCAGGGTGTGGATGCATGTTGTCTTTCCAGCACCACTCGGCCCCAGAGTCATAATGCCATGGCGGACCTTTTGTGTCTCGTACAACTGTATCAGTTTCAACACCCACGGTGGATGGTACACCAGTCCCGCTTCATCGGCTTGCTGTGCTATCGCCGCCTCTAGCTCGGGGTAATTCGTCTTCTCCAGAGTCTGTAAATCAGCGGGTAGTTAACAAAAAAGTACCCAAAGCAATATTAACTCAATAACTCACCTGGTTTGGGAACAAGTCCGAGACCAGCGACATGAATAATGGCTCATCTTCGTCAATCAACTTGGACAGATTCATGTCCCTCAGCACGCGCATAACAATGGTGCTCTCGGTGTCCTTAGAGTTGCAACGCTTCGAAGCGCCAAGTGTCCTTAACACCGAAAGAATGTTCCTCAGACCGAAGTCATAGTGGACCTGTTTGGTGAGTTGCTCCTCGCACAGCTTGTACAGGGTGTAAAACTTTCTGGCGAGTGTGATGTTCTCCAGAAAGCCGCAGGATGCGAGTTTCACACGAATGATGATCTGTCGGTCGGGCACCATCATAGCCACGGTACGGAATTGAATTTTCAAATTTTCCGGCAATTCCTTGCGACCAGCATAGCCCGGATTCTAGATTTATAGCAAACACGAGGAGTAGACAAATTAAAAATTAAATGGGAAACTTCAAATCGAAGGGGATGGATGTGCGAGTTACATAATTAGTATTTTAAAATGTCCCTCTCTCGGCGGAGGACTAAAATAATTAACGAATTATCCAAGCTGCCGCGGGATTAATGTCCCTTCATTAAAGCAAAGGTATAGTCTGCGTAATTTATTTACCCAACGTCTGCAAGGTATTCGCAGAGGAGCTTCTGTTTATTTATTGTTTTCTTTAATTTTACGCCACCCAGGGCAGTATATCGGTGTCGATTCATTGAGGCCTATCTGCTTACAAATGTCGCAGTGTCGTTTGTTGTAGTGGCGGCCGACACGTGAAGGCGAAATCGCTTTACGTCAGAACTCACAGCTAATGACAGTAATTAGAAGTTATAAGCAACGGATTTCATGGGAAACGGATATCGGGTTCTACGTAATTAATTTAAATATGGGTAAGAATTTCGCTTCTGAAAGCATTGGAAAGGGGTTTGGGGTTATATGTTACGTCGTTAAGGAGCGTGATGATTAGAGAGACAAAGTTTTGAGTAGAATTAATTCACATAATACTTGGAAAACCAGGCCAAAAACTTGTTTTTAAGTTTTCAACTTACGTAGGAAGTAAAATTTATTCCATTCGTACATAATTTCTAACTCGACTTGATTAACATAATCAATTTTCACATCACGAGGATAAAGAAGCTTAAAAAAGTCCGACTTTCCTGAGGCCTGCACCCTATAAATGGCTGAACGGATTTGTTTCAAAATTTAGAGTGTGCAAGCTTACAGAAAACCTCCAGTTAAGCAGTCACAGCTAGAAGGGCACAGGGCTTCAAAGGCACTGTGGCCCGTTTTAAATAGGAAAAGATCTGAAGAACTACTAAATCTCAGTAGAAAGTTAAGATTAACGGTAGAAATGCTCTCTGGACACTGCCTTCTAAGGAAGCATGCCATGAGACTAGGCATAGCTAATACGGATATATGCAGGTACTGTGAGGACCTACAAGTCACGGAACATATCTCCCACCTTCTATGCGAGAGTCTAGCAATTGTTCGGAGTAGAAGGAAGCACCTAGGCTGGTACTTCTTTAATAACTTAGAGGGAGGGCCGCACCAACCATATGTGCAAGATGTGCAAATGCACAGGGCGCCAAGTTCTGGGGCGCATTGCTAAGGAAAGAAAAATTAATTTTATCTTGCGTGAACAAATACTGCAATTTGCATTTAAAACAAAAAGTTTGTTCAAATAAGCCCAAAATAACAACATCCATCACACCTGTGCTGAATTATTTCTTGCACATTAACTCACATCACTTGCAATGTTGCAACTTCAAGGAGAGTCTAACTCAAAATATCGCAAAATAAAAAATCCCACTAAACCTATGCAAGTTCACTTATTACCTACATAATCTCAAAATATTCCACCTTGTTTGTGTATATTCCTTCCACATTAACTTACATTTTAAAAAAGAATCTAGTTCAAAAATCTCAAAACAAAAAATCACCCTTAATAAAAATAAAACGCATTGAAAATCTACCTCCTGAGTGATGTGAAAAAGACGCCGATGCATGTGTGCAAATAGGAAAACGGGCGCTAGTTTGGCTGGACCCGGCACTGCTTAGAGGAGGTTGGTTCCTCAAGCAATATTGCGACCATAATTAAATTCTGTAGGGAAATTGACTGGTTGGGCTATTTGGTTTAGGTTTTTAGCGTAATGGTTTCCTGGGGATGGCGATGTGTCCGTTTTGGAGCCCGGTCTTTTGTGACCATCTCACAACCCCACTCAACGTAACCTAACCTAACCTATCTAACAGTTTTTTTTCTGCAGGTTAGCTTCAATATAAAGGGTGTTATCTTTAGAGATATATAACTTTAAGTTGGCAACACTATTTTAACTGGCAGCCATTCTGTCAGCTGTCAAGTGATTTATTTATAGTTTGGCTTGGCATTTCAACATGAATAGACAACGCTTCCAAATTGCACAAATTTATTTTGAAAATCATGGTTCTGTTCGAAATACGTATCGCGCACTACGTCCATTTTACGGTCAACATAATGAAGCTCACTTTTGGTTGAATGGATACGTCAATAAACAAAATTTGGAGTGATGATAATCCCCAACAGCCTTATTCATTCGATTCCCTTAATCAACAGATTAACAGTGTCTCCACTAACTCACGTCAAAAGAGTTAATTTGACTTTAATCTTCTTGTCGAACACGTATATTCATAAAAATAATTTTGCCATGTAGTAGCTAATCAGTTAATTAAGCAAAACTACTCCGAAAATCTGGCAGCACTCGCGTATTTCTGTGTCACTTTTGAGTTTTGACAGCTCAAATAAATTCAACAAAATAGAAAACCCAAGGAAACAAATTTTACTTAAACGTTTTAAAGTGTATAAAAAGAAGTGCCAGCTGCTGGAAAGTTGGAATTCCCTAGAAAAGATAAGTTTTAACTCTCCATCCATCTGTCAAAACCTGAAGGTCAACTTCGAAATGCGCACCTCTCGGGTCACCCTTCTCGAACGATTTCAATTATTTTTATCATATTTCCTTTGCTGAATCTATATTTATTTCTAAATTCACTTTCCGTGGTAAAATCGAGGTTTATAATTTTTTAATCGCCTTTGGTTACTTATTTGATAATTTAAAATATTGAAATTATCTAAAAAATTCGAAAATCTATTCGCCATTTAATTTGATTTTGGGCACAACAGGTGAAACGAAAGTTAATTCACCGCTAAATGCAAATTTAGGCAATTTTTTGGCAGTTGATTAAGTGTGAATTATCTTTAAAAAAATGTTATGAATAAAGTTTTTTTGCAATTAAACCAAAATTAGCTCTAATTCAGCTTTAGTTAAATGTTATGAATAAGGCTGCAAGTGTATGTTGAGACACCGTTACATCCACAAGCCACAAGGGTTGGGAAAAGTCATCGGAAATTGGACCTCCGAGCCAGCCGTGGCGGTCATATGCCCGAAATCATATTTAATTTATAATGCCAGAAGATTATCTTTCGAATTAAGTAAATTGCATGTCAATTTAAAAAAAAACATCCTTGTTTTATTCCTTTTCAAAGTTCTATACCTCTAAAAAAACACCCTTTACATTTCATTTTCTACATAACGTTTTTTTTTTTTTAAACGCCTCAAACGATTTCAACTAAAATTGATGTTTGAGCCGGAAAAATCGAATACCGGTTCTTTTGAAAATTGAACTTATCTCGAAAACGCTCCATACGATTTAAACAAAGACTAATTTTTATGATAATAGATTTCCTCATTTCTAAATTGATAGCAAACTTATTGTTTCTCTAAATTGTAGTACAATGGATTTTTGAAAAACAGTCTTTTTTTAAGAACTTCATTTTCTATATTTTACATGAAAACGGCCCTAACGATTTTGACCAAATTCATATTTGGGGTAAAATTGATGTTTTCAAAATGGTTGCGTCCTTCATTTTTCATTCGAATTACCGAGCACGTTACTTTAATAATCTGTTCAAAAACCCTTTTTTTCAATTGGGTTAAAAATGTAGTTGGCAGGTAATGGGTTTTCGGCGCTTCTGCTAATTGAAAACAAGAACCGTAATCGGTTGGATGCCAGTGCCAATATGCGTTTGACTTTAAGTAACACTGAACCAAGGATGCAGAACTTAATAAAGAGTATGAAGTCAAAAAAATTTCATTAAAATAATATACTTATTTCTATAATGTAAAATTGCCATAAAAAAACAAAAAATACTATTGACTTTGAACAATTGTATGCGTGTTTTATTTATAGATAGAACAACCTTTTATTAATTTACTTTTAAATTTACTGTATAATACCTCTAAACATTAAATGGAAAGACTGAAATGTTGTCAAATGGTCAAATCACTAAAATGTTAAGAACCACTGGTATAGATTATCAAAGTACGTACTGTTTCCAGTGCAGGATGGAACGCTGACCAAAGTGGGGAATAAGTTTTAACTCTTTAAATTAGACGTTCATACCAATTAGAAATGAACACACGAAGTGTAAATTCAGTAACGCATCACTGGCATCATGATGCTCATAGGTAATGCTTTGCAAAATGTTCATTAATGCAACTATTGGCATCACTTTCAACGTCAAGTGTTCATTATTGCAAATTTGATCAAACTGATGCGCAAACATAACGAAAAAAAACATCACAGAAATACCTGATCACAGAAAAAAAGTAAGATAAATGTCGGAAGCGAAAGAAAGTAAATAAACATTTTTATCAATATATAAAGCCTATGTACGTTTGACGGAAAAATTTATAAATTTTTGTTGAATTCTTTATTTTAATTTTTCTCACAAACATTAATTTTTTTACATTGAATATTTCAGCGCGTCGGAGGTAAAGCTTTTAATAACCACGAGACTAAGGCATGAAAACAAATTTGTCGTCTTTTACAAAACTTCCATCTTGACATTAGAATGTTTGGTGTGAACAATGCGTTCTAAAACTCAAGCGTGATATTCAATCAGCAACGCATCAGCTAAAACTGTGCATTGCATCAGCATCGCAAATAAGCATCACTGCGCAAATGTTTGACGTTTCTGAATTTACACATAACTTTCCACTTTAATGGGGATGCTAAATTACCTAAAGGAAGATCATATCAGGAAAATGGTAATGCAGGTAATTTTGTGTGAATTTAATTGCATTTCTTCGGCAAAATATTGAAACGAAAATCAGTTTTACCACAAATATCAATAAGTTGTAGTGGCAAAAATTCACGCGCTCACGAAATATTGAGTATTTATTATATTCAGTTTTATTTCCCGATTATTTTTATTTTCCCAGGGACTTTCAAAATAATTGCAATCGCTGTAAAACTAAGTTAAAAGCATTATCTCTTCCATTAATCTAGTTCACATATATATGTATTTTGAGGAACAAAAAAGTTTCGAATTTCTTTAATTCAAAAATAAACTTTTATTGCTGATAATGGGTCCCAATTAGAATCAGAAAGCGGCCATTTGGCTTTCTTTAGGTGCACAGGGTGCTATACATACATGAGGAAATGTTTTATTTTGTTGTTGCGTTTATTGTCACAAAGTCGTAATATTTATTAAATGATTCATTCTATTGATTTTATACTTTTAAAGTATGAGAACATTAAACAAAAGTAGGGTTAAAATAATAAGAAATGGATTATGAAAATTTTTAAATTTCTAAAATTACTTCAGTAAAATATAAATGTATTAAAAGATATTATTAATATTTGATGTAATGTGAATAATCGCATGTTGGTGTACAAATAGTGGAAATTTAAGAAAAGCTATATTCTGGTGGAAATTTAAGAATACCGGTATTCTAGCTTTTCTTAAATTTCCACTATTTTTACACCAACATTTTATTTTCCACACTTTATTTGTTGTTGCGTTTCATTCATATTCTCCTAATATAATAGGCGTTTTTAATTTTGCCCACCTGATCATTATAGATCATTGGTTTCCATGGTTTACAACAACTGTTGGATATCTTACTATTGTTGTAAACCATGGAAATCAGTGATCTATATAGATAATGGGGGTAAAATAAAAAAACGCCAAACAGTAAAGACAGAAAGCCCGTCGCAAATAGTATAAGTAAACAAAAAAGTTTATTTAATGTTGTACTACAATAGCTACCAATTTTGAATACAATGTTTCAAATGAAAATGAATACTATTGGAGGATCATTACCTAAAGATAAACGTATAATAATGTACAAACAATTTTAAATTACATATATCGACTCTTTTAAGTGATTCATCATAAAACAATTCAAACATTTTTTTTTTTGCTGCGCCACCCTGTGTAGATACTTTACTGTTTGCAGAAAAAGCGCATTCAATCGTCACAAATCAGACTGTGCGCAGTCAACTTGCGTAGCTGATATGTGGTAACATTAAACACACTACACAGTTTTTGCGTGTTAATATGTTACAGTAAAGGACATTTGCATCTTTGAGTCGTGTAGTGGTAACAAAAATGTCAAATAGCTACCATCTTATTGGAATGCTTTTATCGACACAAAATTGGGTCAAATATACCGTGTGGTGACTATAATTTAAAAAGAGTATACATATATTATATTTTCTGAGTTCCTTTATTGTCACTTGATAAAGATTGCTTTTTCTTTCTTTCTTAAATTGCAGTAATTCTCTAATTTGTATCCACCTTTGTACACCGCACAAAGTTAAATATATCTAATGTGACATCATCTCTATTTTTCTCAAATACAGATGTCACTAACTATTCTGTATGTACTAGCTTTATTTAAAATTTGCTTTGTATTTTTGTAATTTTTCATACTTTGTACGTATTTGAATAAAGAATTAATTGAATTGAAATTGAATTGAATTGAGTTTTTTATCTAATAAAAATTAAACTTTGGAGGACGAGAAAGTTTCGTGCGAACAACTATAAAAAGATACGCATTTCAGTATGAACCGATTTATATGGAACGTTTTTTTCCGGTCCGTAACTTTACGCAACTGCTTAAATGTTGACATAAACACGACTTTTACAAAGTTAACACTTGACTTTACAAGTTGTGGCTAACGATTTTCTGCCAAATAAAATTGTTTATTGGTACAGGTATTTCGGTCAGTGTTTCAGACTTAAAAAGATAAAAGGCAATTTATTCTGAGCTCTGCTGGTGCTCTCAACGAAAAAAGAAACACAAATTCTGAGCTCTGATATATCTGAGCTAAAAAAGAAACACGGACTTTTTGTATAACAGTTCAGGTTGTGCTCTGCACTAAAAAAGAAAAACGCCAAATGTACACCGTCCTTCCGTATAACCCTCCAATTCAATATGATATGAAAAAGCAACTTTCTCCATTACAAGATGTCCATAAGCTGACACCTGCAGCTGCTCTACCTAAGCTTGTTACGATTTTTTGTATGACCAGCCCTCTTCCCCCCGTAAAATCATCATCTAGACAAACTCCGCCTTACCATTGTTATGAAAATTCCAAATTCTGGATTCATTTCGATTGTATCACCATCTGTGAATATAAATGATTTCTTTTTCTCCTTTTTCGCGGTGAGGACAACGGCAACTTGTTGCGCTGCAACCGACAACACAGGAAGCTCAATACGATTGAATTCATCAAAGCATCCCCATGTCCCGGACTGTGCTAGTCCCTTATAGATGCGTCCAAGGCCCCTGGTAAAAAAATAAATATAAAAAAAATATAAATAGGAAATTGTTGCACACACTGCGGATGGATTGTCTTTTTTGTTATCTCTAAACACACACACTTGGGTAAAGTAAAACAGACATCCAATTAGAGGAATGCAATAATGAAAATAGTTCTTTCAGTGACATTTTTAATTTACCCTTGAGCTCACATAAGCTATACAGAGCGAGGCACCTTTATGCTGCATGCTTACCTGTAATCCATTTGATCGGAGCAATTAAATACGACCACATATTTAGCTAATGTCTTGCCCATATCCTTGACGGTTTCTGTTTTTCCAGTTCCAGCTGGACCACAGGGGCTCCCACCCATGCTGAGGGTTAATGCCTGCGCCAAAGTGATGTAGCATCTGGTAAATGAAAGAATTTGCTTTCGGTGTGAGTGGTGTGGCTTAATTGAAAAGTAATTAACTTGGGGGTGCAGGAATTATTCGATTGTAAATACCTATTCTGTAAATTGCATTTTGATAGAGTCATGGAAATATTATGTGGGTAGATAAATCGAAGGGTTTGCTCTGAATAGGTGATATCGAGACGATTGAAAATCATTTAGATAGAAGACCCTTGGGGCAGATGTTTGTGGACTTTCCGATGAGATATGAGTTAACAATTGAAAATTGTAATGCTTTATGTCCATTCTATGGAAGATGTGTTGACAAGGTTTACTTCGAATTAAAATTTTTACCATACAAAAGTCTATGTGATGACCACTGCGTTGTAGCAGCTACACGGAGAGAAAATAAACCTCACACAAATGGGTGGTTGTGAGAAGGTAGCAACCAGATTTAATTTTAAACTACCAATTTCTCAATAAAGGTATATGTGAAACGTGACATATTAAAAAGGCAGGTCATCGTCAGTTTTCAACAAAATTATAAAAAAAAAAAAACAAAATATAAAAGCTTTCATTAGTCGTTCGAAAACCACATTTTGTAGTTTTCCGATCCGATCATTCATCCCCTGACAAAGGACAAATTTGATTTCCTATACTACTGTAATTTTCATTATTAGTACCGGCAGTATTTCTAATTCCGAATTCACAACGTCGCGTTGAACGCGTGCGTGCGTCGGCGCGCTTTGACACGCTTTACCGAAACTTTACGATTTTAAATGCCAAAGCGCGCGAGCAACAATTTATTAAAACGAAATGCGAGTTGAGAGCGTACAGTATGACAGATTAAAATCTCGGTTTAGTTTGGTTTAAAGTAATGTACACAAATCGAGAGCAGAATTCAAATTTCAAGTCTACTCTCTTTTTTCTTCTATTTTTGTGCAAGAATTCAAAAATGATTCTCCAAAATAGATCATTCATAACACCAATGCAAAGAAAAACCTTAACAAAGATACAAGACCAATGATTAACATTTTGTTTATCCAAGAAAATCTAAAGAAATAAGTATTAGCTGCACAAAAAAAAAAAAAAATTAAATTAATTATTTTGCACTAAAAAAACATCATATTGCTTTTTAAAACATGGGTGTGATAAACATTACTGGTTCTGTGCCACTAAAACTAAGAACGGCACACCCCATGACATGAAATCGAACAATTCAAAATTCTAAAGTTGTCAAACGCGCGTGAGAGTAGAGAGTAGGTCACTCACGTCGCGTTGAACTTTACGATATTTACGATAAAAAGCCAGGCAGGCTTTCCAGATTGAGCGATATATCGCAAAACGCGCGGTATTTTATTCTATTTTGCGGTGTAAAATTAGAATTTGCGATATCTCTTATTTTTTGAGATATTGATATTTTGTTTTATTATTCATTAAAAAACAAAAAAAATACTAATTCAATAAAACTCCCCCCATTTGAAAACACTGAATACAACCATCATTGCTTTATCAAAAATATTTCTCATTTTTATAAATATTTCTTCTATCTTGAGGTTGCCGTTCAATTTAGTTCAATCGCAAAATAAAACTGTTTATCTTGTTCATTGTTCTAACGATTTCTTACGGTGTTTTCTATTTGCATTTTGAAACATGTGTGCAAATAAGTTAAAGTTTTGTAAGTATCAAAAGGAATGGGAGGATCTCCATATTTTTGCGCAATCAAAACAAAAAGCCGTTCTAAGATCCAAGTAAAGTAAAATTCATTGATGCGCATTAGAATTCATTCAAATATAAAAAAAATTTGCTGCAACAATTTTGAACCAACCCCAGAAATGCTTCAAGCCTTCAACTCGAATATGTACGAACAAAGCTGTTTTTTATTATCAGCTATGATCCATATAGATCATCGATTTACATGCACTTACAACAACAGCACATGATCCTGCTTCTCATCGAGATCACGAATCATGATCTGAAAATTATTTCTACTATTTCCGACTAGGTGGGTTGTTTTATTTTTAAATGTTGGTGTGCCTATAAACGATAGCTACACAATACGTTGCCAGACTAAAAAATGGAACACAAAAACTGAATTGATTTTCTTCGCATTCGATGTCCGTATTCCTAGTTATTTTGTTTTTTTCTCGTTCTATAAAGGTATTCCAAACCAGCCAAACATTTGATAAACAATTAAATACCTTAATGTTCCATATTTATTTCTAAAACACTTATTAAACAAAATAATTTTTATGAAATGTTTAGAAATGTTTTGCTGGTTTGGATCTGGACACCAACAAAACGTTTATGTAATGTTTCACAGTTACGCAATCGTGATGGGAAATAATTTTTGTTTTACAAGTATCCTTGCAGAAAGTGAGCGCTGTTTTTCGATTATTACTTGTTTTTAAATAAAATGAAAATGTCCAGAAAAGCTTTGAGTACCTAATGAGAAAGTGATTCATTTAATACGATTATTTGAATTAAATCACGTGTTGCGTGATTCCCGAGACCAAAATTACAAAAATAAAAACTTTACTCGCTGCTAATAATTCTACCACATTATTTCCTTCTAGTCCAAAACAGGATAAAGTTGAAACATCTCATAAACATTTACCCCCGTATTAATAAACATGCATATTTGTTTATTAATACATATTTGTTTAATAATATTAATGTAAGTTACCTAGTAGACGTCAGATAGCATACAAAAATTTGACGTAACTGCTGAGTAACGAGTTGATAACTTTAACGCAGTGTTTATTAATACGGGGGTTAGTAAATAAATTTCAGAAATCTTTTATAAATGTTTATAAAATCTGTCCGATTTGCTTCAGACACATTTCATAACCATTTCTGAAATGTTTCGGTGGTCGGGACACACCTTAATATGTCAAGATAAACTCAAGCGGTAGCAGCAAAATATTGTTCATGTGTTGCATATTTGAACATAAAATACTAAATTTGTTTCACAAAAATATATTAGAAAAGAAAAATTATGCAAATGTGATTCAACATGGTAACACCCCCGACTTTTCAAGTGAAATGACATGTGCCTTGTGTGACGTCACGTTGAGAAGAATATTTGCAATATGGCTGGTGGCAATATGAAGTTTGAAATACCCTGTATTATCTGTTTTGTTTTTGAAAGCAACTGTTGCCACAATTCCAAAATTAAACTTTTCAATGATCCGTTTTGTTTTATTTTCTGATAATAAAAAACAGCTAATATTCCATTGAAGATGAAGAAGTCGTGAACGCGTACATCGACAGCTTTTAAAATAACTGAGTTACATAACTTGATCTTGCTGCAATACTAATGTCGTTTTTGATTTGGCAAAAAGATACATTTTTTGAGAAAAAATACATTTTTTTTTGCTTGAGATTGCTTTTTCATGTTTGATTTGCCAAAAAAAATCAATCTTTTTTTTGATCTGACTCTCTTTTGAGAATTCTCGATTTCTTCTCAGATTTCACACATGCTTTCACTTATATCAATAACACCCGTGACGGTTACGAATTGTTTATCGTTGGAAGGCTTGCTTTTTTAACTGAATTATTAATTTTTCGAGTATGGAAACGATTTTTTAAATTAAATTATTTCGAAATGAGTTATTATAAATGTGCAAAAATCAATTTAAATGCGTTTTTCCATTGCAAGTGAAAAAAATATTTTTTGCGGCCAACACACAAGAACCAATAAAATTCGGATTTTATGTTCGATTTGGCAGCAGAAATCTGAAATCTCAGATTAAAATCTGAAAAGCCAAATCGAAAACGACATAATACTAATTTGTTCCTTTTTCTTTGTCATTGTTTTCTGTTACCTAACCAAAAATATTAAAAATCAAGTGAAAATCAATTTTGATGTGTTATTATTTTTATTTTTAAGCATTTTGCGATAACTTTTTTGTAATTTTCTGGTTTTTTGCGAAAAAATAACTAAAAATTGCGATATAGGCTTATACAAATTTGGTAAGCCTGGCTGGCAGCATATGAACGCTTTGTTTCTTATATTAATACAACTTTCCAAGTTTCGCAAGATGCAAAACTTAAACAACATTTAATTTCGAATATCAGGTTGCGCCCCATTTATTGAAACGCTGATGATGACTTCATGCGCTAACTGCATCGGCAGTAGGTGAATTTTTAAAAAAATGGTGAGATAGGAGAGATCAATCTATCCTCATGTATATCTGGTCCGCTCAGTGGAAAATATTACTAGTGTTGTGCAAAGGATATGCGCCTAAACCTAAAAACACCAACTCGCCACCGATAGTCTTGAACAGGTATAGAAGTAAATTGACCATCCACTTAGCTGGAAAGGCAGGCATTCCTTTTCTTTAAGTGTTTTGCAAAATCTAACTTCCTTCATTTCCAATAAATGAATCCCAACTGTGTTCCCAAACAGCTGAAGCAAATATTTACAAAGAACAGACATGCACTTCCGTATCTCTGTAGAACGAGATTTTATACAGTCCCTTTCAAAACTACATTCGCATTTATATGTTTCGAGCAAGAGGAATGCGATGTTTGCGTACATCCGTTGCACAAATTTCTGATCAACAAATTCAAAGTGTCAGGATAATCAAATTGGAAGCACAATAATCCTTCAAATCAGTCAAAAGACGGAACGAGTCTCTTTCTTTGCTGTAGTTTGTGTGTTCGTCCAACTGTATCGCAACACCCAGTTAAAGCCTGAAAACATTTATAACTTTCATGTATGTCTGCAGGTAACAGGACTTCATTCCTGTATCCTGTATCCTTCCTTCTCTTGTCGTTATTAATGTTCACAAAATGAGCAAGTGAGTTATCGTGTCGTGCAACACGGAGCATGTGGATAACTAAATAAGTGGGTGGAGATGACGGTTAAGATATTTAAGCACCGCCAGGCGATAATGTTTGTCTTACCACGATGGCATTTTATGCACAGAAACACGGTATGTGCGAAGAGGAGGGCGTCCCAGTGTAGTTAGACGAAATTTGCGTAAATTTCGGTAATAAGGCGGACGATTTATAGTAGTAAACCTTATTTGGACGTGGGATGTAAATTATAGCGAAAATGAAGATTATATCAAATTGAAATTAAAGTGAAAAAGTGATGGCCAAATTGATAGCTTGGTTGACTTATTTACAATGAGCGTCAATGAGGTTTTACAACACTTTAGACAACAGCAAATTTGTGCGACAATTTAGAATAAAGTCCCTTAAAACTGAAGTCAAAGATTTTTCGGGATGAGGTGCTGGTGTTCAAGCGTTCTTCGACCAAGTCGATAGCGCTGTACAGCCCGTCTCTCAGGTGGGATCAACGAAAATTATACTTCCGTAATTTTGCAGACGATAATCATCGAAATCAAAGACCTCCAAAAACCTCCACGAAATCTGCCCCTGGCTCTTATAGTTCCCAACAGTTTGTCGACTTATTTTCTCACGCGCTTTAGCATAGCATGCATCAGAAAAAATAAAACACAAATAATAAGAAGACTCGTCTAAGTTATCAAACTTGGAACTCTGAATCTGATGTGAGTTGTTTTAGCAAAGCAGTTTGGAGAGTGGTTTGGTTTGGCGGTTTTTGATTTCGAGTGCGAGCTTTTATTGCAAGTTTATATGTTCCTAAAGCCTTAGAAACACAAAGCAAGTACGGTACATTCAGCTGGGAAATGATACAGAAAATAACTTTAAGTTGGCAACACTATTTTAACTGGCGGCCATTTTGTCAGCTGTTAAGTGATTAATTTTAGTTTGGTTTGGCATTTTAACATGAACAGACTGACGCCTGAACAACGCTTCCAAATTGTGCAAATTTATTTTGAAAATCAAGGTTCTGTTCGAAATACGTATACCATTTTCATAAGCTAAGAATTTTGTTTAGCGATGAAGCTCACTTTTGGTTGAATGGATACGTCAATAAACAAAACTGCCATATTTGGAGTGATGATAATCCTCAAGTGTATGTTGAGACACCGTTACATCCACAAAAACTGACTGTTTGGTGTGCTTAATGGGTTGGAGGAATAGTTGGTCCGTACTTCTTTAAAAACGATGCTGGCCAGAACGTTAGTCAGTGGTAACCGCTATAGAGCCATGATTACTGACTTCTTCGTTCATCAATTGAACATCCATGATGTGCAGGAGCTGTGGTTTCAACAAGACGGCGCAACATGTCATACAGCTCGTGCCACAATTGATTTATTGAAGGAAACGTTTGGTAACCGTATAGTTTCACATTGCGGACCCGTGAATTGTCCAAGATCGTGCGATTTAACGCCGCTTTACTATTTTCTGCGAGTGCGAAGTCGCTAGTCTGCGCCGATAAGCCCGAAACGATTGACCACTTGGAGGACAACATTCGCCGCGTTGTTGCCGATATTCGGCCACAAATGTTGGAAAAAGTCATCGAAAATTGGACCTCCAGATTAGACTACTTCCGAGCCAGCCAGCCAGCCAGTGCGGGCATATGCCAGAAATCATATTCAAATTATAATGCCAGAAGATTATCTTTCGAATAAAGCAAATTTCATGTCAATGTAGAAAAATCATCTTTGTTTTATTCCTTTTCAAAGTTCTGTACCCTTAAAAAAAAAAACACCCTTTAGTTAAAACACCAAAACAATAATTCCGATCATGCTACAAAAATAGTTTGTATAAAAATACATATGAAATCCTTGAAGGAATAAGAAACAACAGCCGTTCGTAGAATGTACAAAGGTTGCGTACATCTTACTAACGGCCCTACGAACTAAGTCCCAACAGGAACTAACTCCCACTAGCCAAATGAACTAAGTCCCACCAATTTTGCAGTGGGATTTAGTTCATATGTTTGGGAGATTTATGAACAAATTCCCAATGAATTAAGTTCAAATTTGAGAAAGTGTTTCGAAGAAAAAATAATTCTGTTCAAAGTGGGATTTGAGTTGAGTATTTTGAAAAGGTAAATATTATGATAACGAAACCATTTTGAAAGGAAATAAATCGTGTGCAGTCTATAGGAGAAACCGATTGCATTGTGAACATAAACCGTGGGATATGTATGGGTTGGCATGCTGCCCCCCTGCAATCACCCTGCTTGGGGTCACTGTTGGATTTGGAGTAAGTGCGAGATGGGGTGTATGTAAGGTTTCCTTATTTTCGTTTTATTTTAAATAATTTGGTAGTAAGTTCATTTAGAACTTTGTTCATAAAGAACTAAGTCCCACTATTGGACTTAAATTCATTCTTATATTGGGTCTTTGTTCGTTCTTAGTTGGGTTTTAGTTTCTAAAAATCGTGGGACCTAGTTCATATGAACTAAATCCCAAATTTTCTGGTACTTAGTTCGTCTAGACTAGTGGGAGTTAGTTTCAGTTGGGACTTAGTTCGTATAAGACCCTTACGAACGCAGTTCGTACTTTCGTAAAATGCCGGAAAAATTAATATATTTACACGGTTTAAGACTATGCGCCACTGCTGGGTTGTTTTTATCACTGCGAAAATCCAAGGATAGTGCAGTGGTACCAGCAAAATTTCAAGATAAAGTGTTGTCTTTTGCATGAGCGACATTGGAAAATAATACAAACAAAGCAATAAAATCACCGTTTTTGTTGGTGGCCGAATATCGATGAAAAACATTTGGAGGCAGTGAAGAAGAAGTCCTACTAAGGAATACCAGTTGGTCAATCACTGACTGTGTCCGAGAACGTTTACATTTGAAAGAGATAATGTAAGACCTTTCCCAAATTGTTCTTGGCTGTTATTAGCGAACTCACAGTCCATTGACCAACGACATTGTTGTCTGAAACTCAGTTTCTCCAAACTCCATTCATCACATCTGACCCGCTCCGTTCAATGAGGAAAGAAATAGGGGCGCGAAAAGAATGGTGCGAAAGTCTAAAACAGCTTTCCTAAAAAACTTCGCAAGACACCCCCAAATGTGATGAGGCGTTCGGATGAGAGCGAAGTACCTGATGCAATTTATTAACTATCCGCTATGATATCCGGCCTTTCATTGGTTAAGAAAACGTATCTTCAATAGAGAGACTCGTACACCAGCAGATCTAAAGATCTCTGCTACTGAGGACTTATTGGCCTTCATCAGGGAGGCCCCACGTCTCTTAGATTAACTTTTCCCCATTGATACAATAGATCTTTCAGGTCGCAGTGTTAGCCATCAGGGCAAGGGATTTTATTACTAAAGCAGGCGTTTTGTTAGGAGCATCAAAGTTCTGCCCAGGACTATACGTTTTCGTACGACAGTGCCTACAGAAGGCGAAGTGGTTGGAAGGCATAAGAAAAAAAACCCTGAGAAATAGAATGTAAGAAGAAATAAAAAAAGGTATCTGGAGTCGATATAAAAATTATATATGAATTCAACCGCCGAACAATACAAAGCAATTGTTTAGCTGTCACGATCCTGAAGCGAACCCACAGGCAACTAGTTTGAGTTCTTTTTCTAATCGTTTTTCAAATTTCAGTGCAACTGCAGCGAACAATCCATTCCGTAGTCTAGATGATTCAGAGGTTTTTTTGAATCCCGCGAGCAGTCCACCAAGCACTGTCCTTCTCACTGTCGCTTCGTCAAAATTGATTCTGCACCCAACGTCATCACCACTACAGAAACAGCGAAACCACCGCACGCCCGCTTTTGTAAGACATCAAACACAAAAAACACCCCAGCCATTAGCGGAGCTCATAATCCCTGAAATTCCTAAAACATCGCCGAGTTCTTCAACACCGAGACCGAGACGGTCTGCGCAGTTGCGCAATAAGCGACTCAAATTCTCTCAAAACTAATTAAAGAAAGATGTAATTGTTGTAACCAATGCCGTATTTTATTATTCATTGTAATTATAGCAAAACTTTAAATTGTCACTAATTAGACGCGACAGAAAGCTGACTAATTATCATTTTTAGTGTCCAGGCTAAATGTTTAAATGTTTCGAACTCTCAATGGCGAAATTTTCCATACAAAATTGCATATTGTGACCTACAAAATATTCAGTTTGGAGGTTAAATTGATTATTAGTAAGGCCCTATGACTCTAACTCGCTGCGGCGTACTAATAATAAATTTCAATCTCGACTTAAATTTACCGAAGCTCACGATTGCGGAATTTGTATGGAAAATATAGCCACTGTGAAGTGTGAACTTCTTAAATTTAAAGTCGAAACTAAAAATATTTATTGGTAAGGCTGTCTCAATTTATAATCACCACACGCGGTTAGCCTAATATGTTCTACATAATTAATAGGTTTTTAATAAGGTTCTATTTCCATTAAAGACTAATTAATATTTTTATTACAAAATTGGACGTGTTTTTATTTGATACAAGTTCAACAGGTGCCTACTATATATTGGTCTTTCACTCGTCTGCCTTTCGTTAGAGTGCGCTACGACAGACATACGTAGTGACAAATTAAGGACAAGTGTTTATGTCATAATGACGTCGGCATGTCAAATTTTGACATGAAAAGTCAAATTGTAGACTTGCAACTATTCATTTGCGTAAGTTTGTTTTTAGACGAATGGAAGGGGTTGGGGTCAAAATTGTGGATGGGTCAATATTCTTTTTACAAAATTCTGCCTCATAAAATTCTGCAAACAATAAAATAAGTTTCAAAAGCGCGCGCTTTTTAACATTTCCCAAATTTTTTTTTACTGTTGCAGAATTTTGTAAACCAGAGATGGAGAGAACATTTTTTTTCTAATTTTAGCTCCTCTCGTCTTAATTTTTTTTTTTTTTTAGCCTTTTATTTTCTCCTGGGAGGAAAATAAAAAATGTCGTGGTATTTTTTAAAAATTCGATTTTATTTAATTTTTATTATAGAAATACGAAAGTAAACAAAACAAGCGACACTGCTATTGATATTTTTTTAGGAAACTGACGAAAAGTCTTTGTCAGTAATAATGTAATGTCTTTATAATAAATAAAAGTTGTAATTTCTGACTGTTTTTTTTTAAATAAATCTCCCATTTTTTTTTAATAGATATTGTTTTTTTTTGTATTCAAATTTTTTGTCAATATTTAATCTATATTTTCTTGTTTGTTTTTAATTTTAATTTTATTTTTATTTAAAAATTAAAAGTAAAAAAGATTTTAAATAGTTTTTTTTTGTATCTGCTTTTTTTTCCTCGTCGTTTACATTTTTGTTAGTTGGAAAAAAGCAGACCAAGCAGATTTTTATTGCTGTAAATTTGGAAATCAGAATTTTGTAAAGCAGAATTAAAAAAAGCAGAATTTTTGTGTGAGAAGACAGAATTTCGACCGGATTCCGAATGGAAGTTCGGTTTTTCATTTCCCCCTAAACGAGGTATCAAACGAAAACGCAGAAAACTTTTTGAACTTATTATTAAATTAAGTTGGTCAAAGTTAGTTTGTTGTATTTTATTAGGTACCTAAAAACCTAATAAAATAAAAAAAAGCAGTAAGACTTTCAATGGACAATAAGTTTCGTGCAACTCAGTCGTGAACATAACTTTGCAATGAAACTTAAATACGTTTTCTGATGGTAACTGTTTCGAATCTACCAATATGATGGGTGCTAACTTTTCTATCCCTTTGAATAAAAAGAAATCAAAATGATTGTTTTTTAGTGTTTTTGTCAATGCAATTTCTTTACGATTTATTAAATGTTAGAATGATTTCCAAATATTATAGCCTAGTGATGTTGAGTTATGCCTTTGATTCTTGTTCCCCAGTAGTCGCTTGTGACTGCACCTCACTGCTCTTACCGTCCTCTGTTGATCCAATGACGCAACATGGACATTTCTCTTTAAGAGCCAGGCGGTACTTCGGATGACTAAAATTAGGATGAGAATGTTTTTTGTATCATATAATATTTAGCACTCAAAGTATTATTATACCTTATACCATACACAATCGGATTATAACAAGCGCTTGTTTTTGCAAACGTGGCACCCCAGATGGTGTTCAGGGGTGTGAGTCCTTCGAATTTAAACAGTCCCATACAATTTATGACCAAATACGGCGTCCACGCCATAAACCAAAGAGATATGGTAACTAAAGCCACTTTGGCGAGTTTTCCCTCAGCGCTCTTATCGGCATCTTCTGATGAACGCAACGATTTAACATTCATTTTCTTAGCTTGTTCTCGCATCGCTTTTTCGTGAGCTGATACAGCCTTGGGGATAAAAAAAAATTGAACACGACAAACCCCATTACTAATTTTAGACATATTTTTGGAACTCGAAACTTACTGCAATAATAAACCAATATGAATAGCATATTAAAAACAATGGAACGTAGTAAACAAATATGGAGTAGAATATCAAATATGTGCGAGGGTTCCAGTCTCTCTCAAGATATTCAATTCCACATGATGTTAAATTTCCTTCGGGAACGTATCTATGAGAAACAAAGACTAGAATACTTGTTCATAAGTTATTAGTTTGTTTTACCTGCTCCATCCCACCAGTGGCATAATTGTCCAAAAACTTCCAAACAGCCATATTGCCGCGATTTTCATTATCGCAAGTTTTATCGTCATTGGACGACCTGCAACACCTTTCACAATCACTTGATATCTGTCAAGAGCAATCATGCACATAGACCAAATAGAACCGCAGCCGAATATTGAACCGCATAGTGCGTATATGTCGCACATTAGAGGACCAAGTATCCATGTTTCGAAAAACAAGTTTATTGTCATCATAGGGCAATTTGTTGCCATCATGCAGAAGTCTGAGAACGCCAAATTTAATACCAATAAATTCGCAGGTGTTCTCAAGGATTTTGTCGTTGAAAATATATAAACAACGATGCCATTTCCGCAAAAAGATATTATTCCCATAACTGTTAAAAAAGTACCAAGTATCTTATACCACATGGGCTCCATTGCTGGAAACTGATTCCAGTACGGATGAACAAGGTGCGCCATATCGGGAGTGACCTGCGATGAAAGGATGGCTAATATTGCTTGCAAGAACACTTTATGCACTACTTACATTATCGGTAACAGACCCATTTCCGGAAAATGGCGAATATCGCGGCCCAAGTCCTATATTTTGCACACTTATAAAAACAAACGTATTCGAAATAACGTAACTGTATTTGCTTTTGTAAAGATACATACTTCTCCATATTGTGATAATACTATACGCAGTTATTTTTAAATGGCTACGTGCATTCCATCCACAAAATATTTCCGTCTAACAAAAAGTTCTGTTCTTACTGACGCGCGCTTTATTATGATCTATTTATTTGTTGATTCAACGACACACTTTTATACACTTTCATAATTGAATTATGTTTTCTGTTTACAACAAATGTTCGCTGATAAATGTGTTAACAGACTGTTGAGTACTTCTTGTTGTAAGTATTGCAATTGTCAATGTCAATGCACTAAAAAGGTTTCATGCAAAAATGTGTACTTACGATATTGAGTAGGCAAATATTTTAAGCCTTAAATGCTGAAATAATCAATCACATCAATTTTTTATTTTATTTTTGCTTTGTGTTGGGAATTCGCTGGAAATAAAATATCATCGAAAGACATTGCAAAGCTAGTACGCGAGGGATGCTTCTGCAATAGTGATGGACTTTAACTCATCTAAAAAAAACTCCCGGGGGACTGACATTCGTCATCCACCAATAGTCGTACGACTAATCAGTAATTTATTTTTGAATTATTTTATGAATTTAAGGGATAAGTCCGCTGTTTGTCGGATTTCTAAGCTTGTTTTGTTTGAAAACAATACCTGGGCCAGAATCGGCTAAGGTGATAGTTGATTGTCGCTTTTTTGACTGTCGTTTTTGATTATCAGCTCTTCTTTGCTCTGCGTAGAGCGATCACTAAAAAGTGATTAAGCTACCAATCAAAAATGAATATTAAAAAAAAAAATGCATTCTTACATCGGGCTTGGAAGTTCCAAGATATTTGGTTTATTTCTTAGGTTTCTTATCAATAGTTGGACATTTTTGTAATTATTTTCTTCATTTGTGTAGAAAAGTTCGAATGAAGTAAACAAACATTGCACTTCACGAATTTTCAAATTTCACATAAAATTATTTATATTTGATTTTTTTAATATATTCTTTTTTCACTAAAGTATTTAATTTATTTGGAATTGAAGCCGAGGTGCATACCTATGAAAATGTATGAAAGCGACACCTAAATAGCTGTCACCCGAAATGGATCGCAAAAAAGCGATTGTCAATTTGATAATCACCTTACGTGGACGTAAAGCTATGATTTTGATTCAACTATCAACTATCACCTTAGCCGATCCCACCCCTGATTTCGTAGCCCTAGCTAAATCTTATAGATCAACAGGTTATATCCGTCTCAATCTCCTGATTACATTGTCATTATTTAAAAGTTTCTGTGTTTACGTGCTTGAGAAGCCTACTTCTGTGCTCCCGAGCAACCTTCACCCAAAAAAATTCCGCTTTAAATTATACAACATGTGGCAGTCAAATTTACAATAAGTTGCATATTTGTGTATTTAACAGCAAATGCGTTCATATTCACAATTAATTGTAACTTTCACAGAGTTTGCTTTTATTTCAGCAATAAAATTGTTAAATTGATCGCAATTTCTTGTTGTAAAATGGACAGTGCGTTGTCAATTTTTGTTGTTAAATGTACATGTATGTATTGGTCAAATCTACAACCAAAATGTAAAATGCACATACAAAATGCTGTAGAGAGTACGTAGAACTTGTAAAATGCACAGCATATGTATTCAAATCTACAACCATTTTCAGTTGATACTATACATTGAGTTGTGAATATGACAGCTGCATTAACCGTAACTCACTCGCCCAGCCAGAACATTTTCATGGTTTATAAATACATTCCTGCACATTCCTTTGCTCTTTTAATCATCAAGTCTAGAACCAACAAGACGAATTATTAGAGTGCAAAGTTGTGAGGTTTTTTTTTTCAAATGATTTCTGACTTTTTTTTTTGTCTAAAAATGCTAAGTATTTATATAAGGATACTGCTCAGAATAATCCCGTCATAGGAAACGCGGCTACAGAAAAAACATTACTATAAGAGGTGGAAGTTTTTGAAGTGGTGGGCAATTTCACATTGTCAACAAGTGTTGTGCTGTTTGAATAAAAAATTTCTATTTTAATTTTCATTATAGTTGCTATGTGGTTGATTTAACAAAAATACTTCATGACTTTATTATTTTAAACATTAATAAGTTTACAAGTCCACCTATTCACTTAAATAAATAAATGAATGGATGGGACAAAAGTTTTTCGAAATAAGTGTACCTATTTAATTTTTATTTTTTTTGTATAACCAAACGTAATATTTATAACTATGCCATTTATGGATTCATTAATACTTCAATAAAAGGTATTTGAAATTATTTGGTGTATGCTTTTTTTTTATTTTGGAGCATAGATTTTACAGAAAAAAATTGTGTAGGCCAAAGAGCTGCAAAAATTAAAGCAAAGGGTAATCGTTTCTGGAAATCGAGATGTAGATTTTACGACAGAAATTGCATTTTGACCGCAAGGTATTGTGAATAATACAACCGAAATCCGTAGTTTATACACATAAGTATTGTGTATTTTACAAAATTTGCTGTACATTCAACAACAAATGCTGTTTATTATTATTATTATTTACAATTTTTCTAGTTGTAAAATCTACAACAAATGCTCTCATTTGCATAATTTGGTCTCTGCTAAATTGAAAGCATTGGATGTCGGATCGATTATGACAACGAATGCAGTCGATTTAACAGCGGTTTTCAACATTTGTACGACAATTTTTTTTGGGTGAACCTCATCTTCAACCATTTCAACATTTAGATCTCTATTCAGATCGGCATTGCGTATGTACCATGGCGCATTAACTACATATGTTCATTATTACTTTATTTTGGAAAACCTAAATTTTTTGTAAATTTTTTTGGCATGTGCATGTCCACAACTGGAGCCCGTAGGTCCATACTGGTTTCAGAACTTGCGTGTATAGCAATACCTTATTGTAGTTGGACAGGGATGAGTATCTCCCAATGAGCCAATACATTTTACTGTATCGCATGTTCAACTCATCTTTTTTATACCATCCACAGGAAGGTATATTCACTTTGTTATTACATGTGAAGCCAAGAAGGAGTCACCGAAGACCTCATAAAGTATATATATTATGAATCAGGATTACATTCTGAATCGATTTAACCATGTCCGTCTGTCTGCTGGTCTGTTTAAAGCACGATAGCGCCCAAAGGAATTGATGTTGGGGAATGAAATTTGGTGATAGAACTTATTTTTATCGTCGTCAGTTTGGTATTGAAAATGGGCTATGTCGGTCAAGTCTTTCAGGTACTTCTCCAAAGACGATTAGACCACTTTGTTATTAAGTATGTCACACCTATTCTATTTTTACAAAAGAAACACTTTCTAGAAATTTCATTGCGTTTTAAAATTCAATGGAAGAATCCAGTTAAGAAAATTTATCTTAGTTGACCTGTGCTATCGACTGGGCTTTTACAAACATACCCATTGATAATGTGAAAGCTACTACATACGAAACTGCTCATAGCTATCTTGAAGGCATTATTTTGCGTATAAGTTCGAGTAAGATATAAAAAAATTAAAAACCATTTCAGGTCAATTTTAAACTTAGTACTTTCCAGAATTTGGCGCAATATAATTACCTGGAGGTACGGGTCCTAAAAAATTTACGGAAGTGTTATAATAGTCGATAAATAATAAAAAAAATTACCTGGAACAGGTAACAACAGGTAGAATTGTAATTAGATTACTCAAAAGCTGATTTTTATTATTTGTGGACCTTTACCTATACCTGTCTATACCACTTTTTGAAAAAGTCGAGTTGACGATGTATTTTAGTTCTCTTTCTGGAGATCTTTCTATTACTGTTTTCGTTAGTTTCAAAAGCCAACTAATTCCAGAGACATTTTAAGTTGAATACTGGGGTAAGAATCAAAACATATGTATTCCTTATTTCACTTCCTTGATAAAATCAAAATAACTCTATTCCAGTACTGAATTCATATATTTGCTTATGTAAAAATTAAAATATGAGTATTCCAAGGCTTAAGAAACGTTTTCTTTGAATATTTCAAAACTAGTAAAAGTGGAATACGTTGTTTTTTATTCTGATAAACACCCTGTTCAATGGTATTAAGGTTATCACATGCCTACAATTTTTCATGACTTGTATGCAGTGGAGGGTATCAAAGCATCGGCCAGGCCGATAACACTTTTACTTGTTCTGATTTAATATTTTAGTGAGACTTCTGTATCCCTCTTCTTCAACCACATTGATTTTGATGTCATTTTTTGCTTATTAGCGCTGGACTAGCTTTAATTTTATTTTCCTCCAATACTTTGGCCAAGCTTTCATACTTTTTTACTTGCAGCGCGATAATTGTAGGAGGCTTGGTTGGATTTTGTGTTCTATTTTCTTTGTTTGAAGCATTCGCAGTGACTGTGCAGCTTTCTTTTGTTGGTGAGACTTTTGGGGATACACTCATTTTGCGTTTTTTTATTTTTATTCCACTTGTGACGATGTCCTGCTGTCTCTTTGCATAGTTCTTCTTCGTCTGTTGAGAACTCGGCAGGTTGGACTTTCACTTTTTTTTGGTTGTTGACATCTTCTTTCAACAATTGCAACTCTTGCTTAAGATTATTTATTTCCTTAAGCAGTGTCGCATTCAGTTGCTTAAACCCATCTCTTTCATCACGGGCTTTTAAATATTTAGCCTTCAATATTTCTTTCGTTTCTTCTTTTGTAGATGGGGGTGTTCTCTCTACCCTTATACTTCTCCCAAATGGGTTATTGGTTAGCAATAAATGGTCCCCCCCAGAATCCATGGAACCGACCTCCGAACAGGGTGGATTTGGCAGAGTAACTGGCCTACCACCTGGGGTACTTATATCTTTCGTTTTTTTCATTGCATGTTTGCTTTTAGCATTTGTGAAAAGTCGAAACTTTTTTCTTTTTTTTTGTGCACAGCCGCTCCTGACATGGAGAAAAACAGACGCTGACCAGGAAGCCGCCCAATATGGGTCAGATTTTTGTGACTAGGGTCCGCGGGGTCGTTACCTCTCTCTAGAGAAGTACCCTTGCGGATCAATCATATCAATATCAATTCAATACCTACACTCATTCATTTAATAAACCATTTTAAGGTTGGATATTATGACCAAATAGTAAGCCACTCTCAAGTTAACGAACATTATAGCTTCTTGGCCAAAAGCAGGTCCAAAATTATGGATGCTTCACTACGGACAGCAGATGCAACAGATATGTAAAATTAAGTTTGCTGTCAATGTGAGTACAATAAAATGCTAGACTAGGTCGCACAAAATTTTCTCGTTCATTTCAAGTATGATTTAGCTTTTCGGTTTATTTTATTTAGTACGAGTATTTATATGAGAAAAACCCTCCCACTCTCTCAAAAAATACGAATATACCTTGAAAGAAAACTAAAAAGAAACCACCACTGAGATCGATTTGAAAATCTTGGTCAATTAACAAATTGATAAAAAAGGAATTTCGCTAAAGAGTTGTTAATATTGCTCAGCTGATATAGCAAATAGAAACTACATTTTGGACTTTAAAGATGCGCGTTTTAGATATCTAAAATCTGGAATTTATTCCACTCAAATAGACGAAGGAGAAGTTAATTTTTTTGTGTTCAAAGTCTAACTATTGAATTTCTTGGACTTCCACAATCAAAATCAAATATTTTGAAACTCACAAACTTGCTCCTCATAAAAACCTAATAAATAAAAAAAAATTCAAAATCCGTTCACCCGTTTCTCGTGTAGCTTCCTACAAAAAAATATTCACTTTGTTTTATATTATTCGGGATGTATGTAAAAGGATTAGAAGCGATAGAACTAGATAAAATAAACCGTTCATAAGAAATATGAAATTAAGAGCAAATTTTGGATTAAACATATTCGGTTCTCAGTAAAAGTTCCCCGGAAACGAAGATTTTGCTTATTGATGCAACCGGTTAAGTGGAAATGCGCCTCGTCGCTCATTATGATTATTATCACAAAATCGTCCTCTTCCTTGTTGAGATTAAGGGCTTGACTGTAATTCATACGCGACTGACGGTCAGCAGACTGTATTTGATTTTATACTGCAGCTGTCTAGTTCTCAAATATCAAATATGATTAACGTACAAATCCATTTCGAAAAATTATACCATCATCCGGTAGGTTGATTAATTTTGCCCCACCTTGTTTAAGCTCTTACATCTTGCAAGTATCTGGAAGTTTCTTATCTGTTAGGCAATGATTTTGTTTTTGAATGGAATAGATTGATGATGCTGGTTTTAGGTAACCATGGTTAGAAAAGGGTTCGTGATTATATACAAGGTGGGCCAAAAGAGATCACCCTATTGGAAGATGCTCTTATTTTTGCAAATGGCCGCCAATGTCAAATCTGTTTTGACATTTGTGGACTAGACAGATGTAGAATACAAGTGAACAAGCCATGGAGCGATACACTGCCCAAGAACACGGACTAATCGTGTCTATTTTTTTGCGTAACAGTTCGTCTGTAGTGTTGGCGCAGCGCGAATTCCGTCGCCGATTCCACGGCCGTCCGACACCGACTGAGTAAACACTGCGCCGTTTGGCCACCAACCTTGAAGAGTATGGGACCACGAGACGTTGCCAAGAGTGGCCGGCCCCGGACCAGACGCCGTGCCTCGCAATTAGCCATCAGCCGGTCGTCCCTAAGGCGAATTTTGGTCAAAGACTTGCGCATGTTCGCGTACAAAGTCCAGTCCGTGCATCAGCTGTTGCCTGTCGACCGCCAAACGCGTGCAACCTACGCCCAAACCATTCTCAATCTCGAGGTCGAAGTGGACGATTTTTCGACCAAAATCATAATGAGCGATGAGGCTCATTTCCACCTCAGCGGGTACGTGAACAAGCAAAACTATCGCTTCTGGGGCACCGAAAATCCACGAGTAATGCACGAGGAGCCATTACACCCGCTCAAAGTTACTGCATGGTGCGCTGTTCACGCTGGATGAGTCATCGGGTAGTTTTTTTCGAGAACGCCGCTGGTCAAGCGACAACAGTGGACGGTGCGCTCTAAGGGGCCATGTTAACCGAGTTTTTTCTGCCGCAATTGGACGAATTAGGACTGGAAGACATGTGGTTCCAACAGGACGGAGCTACGGCACACACTGCACGAGCCACAACCGATATTCTGAAGGCGGCGTTCCCGGGTCGCCCCATCTCTCGTTTTGGCGATTTGCACTGGCCCGCAAGATCGCCCGATTTAACCGTTCCAGACTTTTTTGTGGGGTTTTTTGAAGTCCCGTGTTTACGTGAACAAGCCAGAGACTCTAGAAGCCCTCAATAACAACATTCGACACGAGTGCGAGAATCTGTCGCGACAAAGTTCTCACCGAAGTGATGAAAAATGCCATAAAACGAGCCCGTATGGCAATCAATTGTGACGGCGCCCATTTGGACGATATCATCTTCTCGACTTGACCAATAAAATTCTAAAGGTTCAAATAAACATAATCAAAAAACAGAATCGAAGTTTTTAGAAAAAAAATGAGAGCCAAACAACATCGGATGACTTCTTTTGGCCCACCTTGTAGATGGTTTCTTTATTTCATTTCCTCTAGCGTGAAATCCGGACATGTCCGTAAAGAAGGCGCTTGCTTCCTGTTTTTTTCTCTCCATTAGGCCATTTAATAACGTCGGGACTAAGGTTACTTTTAAATATCGTTGCTCAAATAGAGCCCTAGATTTTTAAAAGTGCTGCGAAATTCTTCTTCTAAATAGTTCTTAAGACACAATTTCTTTTTTTTTTCCAGCACAGACTTTAGTTAGTTCACGTAAAACCAATTTGTCTTCGCTATCCGAATCATCTATCACGAGCTCAAAAAAAATGTTCATCACTTTCACATTCACTTGACGAATTTAATACAATGATTGTTTATATAAGTAAATATACATAATTGTGAATTTAAACCGTATATTTAATATTCAAAAACAAATAATATAAAAGGACACCCCTCTTCCAAAGTTAGTGTTTCATACGAAAGAATCTTGGCGATCCGACGAGCTTACCTCAGCCCAGCGATGCCAGACTTTGCTGACTGACTTGCCCACGGAGGTTGTCAAAAATAACCTTTTTGTCCATGCCGTTGTTAGACAAACCCCACGATATTAATTACACTATACCTATATAAAGCAACAAAATTAACAGAAACAGTCTTCTCTTTTTATTGAATTCGAAACTGTTTTCTTCAGTTTCAGTATTTGAAATGAATTTTTTTGTTCTTCCTCAGCCATTACAAAAAGCATCTCACAACTGTAAGCGTGCAAACTCCAAATAAAATGTTTGATGGGTGAGACTCATTTTTTAGGGTTCTGTAGCCAAATGGCAAAAAACGTCATGTCTGTCTGTCCGTCCGTATGTCACAGGCACTTTTTTCCGAAACTATAAGAACTATACTGTTGAAGCTTGGTAAGTAAAGGGTTTTTCAAAAGAGCGCTACAAAAGTTTTTAAATAAAACAAAAACGGTTTTGGATATCAATGAAATTCTTTATTCCTGTGAAAGTACGTTCGATGCCATTATTGTATGGAACTTGATTTCTTTTGCATGGCCACCACGGGCACGCTTGCAGAAGTCCAGACGCTGAACCAAATTTTCGACGGTTTTCAAGCATAAATCGGCCGATAATGCTGCAATTTCACGTTCGATATTCGTACGAAGTTCATCAATCGTCGCTGGCTTGTTGGCATAGACCATAGACTTGACGTAGCCCCACAGGAAATAGTCTAACGGCGTCAAATCGCACGACCGAGGCGGCCAAGCGACTGGACCATTTCGTGAGATAACACGTTCTCCAAACTTGGTTTCCAATAAATTGATTGTGACATTCGCTGTGTGGCTTGTGGCGCCGTCCTGTTGGAACCACATGTCCTCCAAGTCCATATCATCCAATTGGGGCCAAAAATATTCGGTTATCATTGAACGGTAGCGATTCCCATTCACAGTAACGTGCCGGTCTTGATCATCACGGAAGAAGTACGGCCCAATGACGCCGCCGGCCCATAAACCACACCAAACCGTAATTTTTTCGGGATGCAATGACGACTCATGGAGTACGTGTGGATTGCTGCCTGACCAATACCGCATATTTTGTTTATTGACGAAGCCATTCAGCCAGAAATGAGCCTCATCGCTGAAGATGATTTTTCGATGAAAATCCGAATCATTTTCAAGTTGTTGCTCAGCCCAATTCACGAACATACGACGCTTCTGGTGGTCAAGCGGCTTCAGTTCTTGCGGCAATTTAATCTTGTAAGGATGTAGGCCAAGATCTTTTCGCAAAATTCGCCACAACGACGTCACAGAGATGCCCAACGCTTGAGGACGACGTGTAAGAGACACATTTGGGCTTTCTTCAACTAAAGCCTCAGCGGCAGCAATATTCTCGACACTACGGGCACTTCTTTGTCTCACTGGCACGGGAACATTTTGTACTGTGCCTGTGGATTCAAATTTTTCCACTAGACGCTCAATTGTTGATCTGCTAGGACGATTATTACGACCATAAATTTAACGGAGCGCTCGTTGAGGCCACTGACTCTGAATTTCGGTAGTAAATTTTAATAATTTCGACTCGTTGTTGGCTCGTATATCTTTCCATCATGAAATGGCAAACCTTACTGAAGAGAAATGTCAAAAGAGCGGCAAGAATTCGGCGTCGTTTGCTGTCCCTGTCGCTCTTCTTTTGTAGCGTCCCTGTTGAAAAACCCTTTAGATGTATTCTGTGAACCGCATTAAAGTTTTCACATAAAAATAGAAAAAAACAATAAATTTTGGGGGTTCCACATACATAGAACTGAAACTCAAAATTTTTTTACTTGGGGGTATCTATGGATAGGTCTTCAAAAATGATATTGAGGTTTCTAATATAATTTTTTTCTAAACTGAATAGTTTGCGCGAGAGACACTTCCAAAGTGGTAAAATGTGTGTCCCCTCCTGTAACTTCTAAAATAAGAGAATGATAAAACTAAAAAAAATATATGATGTACATATTTACATTACCATGCCAAATTCCACCGAAAATTGATTTGAACGAGATCTAGTAAGTAGTTTTTTTTAATACGTCATAAATCGTAAACCGCAATTTACCCTCCATTCAATCAACTCAAATTCAACAAAAAAAAGCGGCCAAGTGCGAGTCGGACTCTCCCATGAAGGGTTCCTCCGTAGCAGCAAGTAACATAATATAAATGTCCTTGTAGTTCGTTGTAACTTTGATCGATGTTTTAATAATAGTGTATTTTTTTTAATTAAGTTATTGATAAGTAAACATTATAATTAGGTACCTAAATGAAGGGATTAAGATTTTATATGCGAGCCCGTATAGGCTGCTACGGAACCCTTCATGGGCGAGTCCGACTCGCACTTGGCCGCTTGTTTTTAGTTCTTTTATCATAGTAATATCAGAATTGTTTCAAGTCTCGAGTTCGAAATTTTGTACGAATACAATAAATTTCCCTTTCTGAGAAAGTTCAAACAAAAAAAAAATTCTTAAAATAGGTACTTTAACATAATATTCCGAAAAGTGTGAAAAGTTAGTGATTCTTTCGTATTGATTCTAGTGCTGCTCATAAGTGTTTATAACCAACACGATTTCATTGGTGCACACGACTTATTTTAGTGGTTGGCTCCAATATGCTCACCTACGAACAAAACATTCCCACAATTGGTATATATGATATATACAAATAGAAAAAACGCGAATACATGGTTTAAGAATGACCTCTTTCCTAGACTAATTTTAAAAGGCAAATAGAAACATAATGTAAGCAGATAATGTAATTTAATTACGGAACATGTATGTTCAAATGTATTATAAACTGAATTAGAAGTCCATGAGTGTTATTATAGTCAGAACAGTACTCGCAGTCCTTACAAGAGTCAGTATCGAGCAGATTGTAAAAGAATAAAAAAAGTTAATTTAAAAAAACACAAAAAACCAGACTGACTGTAAAAAAAAAGAATTAAAAATATATGAACAAGACGCATTTATGTAAGTACCTATACCTAACTAATTGACAATCGGAGACTATATACCTACACAGTCTAACAAATATATGTATGAGTGTTGAGTACCCTCCGACTGCCAAATAGGTTATAGGCACGGTCATAGACTAACCAAACTAGACAGCCAACTTCCCGTGCACCTACCCGATTTTCCCCGCAAATTTTGAATGACAACCCTCTGTCGCGCGCTCTTTTTTTCCTGTCTTTGAATACGTGTATTTATTATTGGTCGCCGGGTGGCACTATTTCTCAATAACAAACAATTTGTAAATGTATTTATAACAATAAATGTACAAAAAGTAGATGTTGACTATGAATTTTTTAGATAGCAAAACTTGTTCTCTATCCATATTCGGCACCAAAAACTGTTCATCCATTCACATTTCAGTTGTTTTTTAATTTTATTTGTATGAATTCAATTTTTGACAGCAAAATTCATGCAGCTGCATAAATGAAATCCGTAGGGGGCTGTTACAAAAATGAGTTAGCAACATGCAAGTTCAACCCAGCTTCCACAAGGGGATAAATGAATTTTAGAGAATTTTCATGAACATTGAATAAATTTCTATTAGGCTTGGTGAATGTTTTCAAATTCGTCTATTTAACATATTTTTACAAAATCAAAATATGATTGGAAATTCTGTAGTTTAATAACACTGAACAGTGTTGACTAATGTTACTTGGGAACAGTAAAAATGCAAATGCTATTCATATTTAAAAAAAAGAATTATTAGTATCGGAAAGCAAAAAAAAGTGATTAAACTCCCAACAAAAAGACAATATAAATTATTAATTAACAAAATCAAGTTAATTGTCATTGTGCTTTTGGGATACAAAAAGTGATCAAAACATTTTTTTATTGTTCCGAGTAGTTCACATAAATATAATGCGATCTACGAGGATTTTTGTATTATGGCCTTTACCAGAAAAAGCCAAATGCATACAAATTTGACAGCAATAGTATAAGCAATAAAAATATCGAATTCATTTTTAGAATTAAACAAACGCATATTTGATATGTTATTGTTCATTTTACGTACTAATTACAGATTATAATTTATGCTAAACTTAAAAAATGTTTTTCGCCACGACATAAAAAAAAAATGTTTTCCCTAAACGGCGATAAAACATTTTGTTTCAGTATGATTTCGAAACTTAAAGCATTAAAATCAACTAGAAAAAGTGTATTTTCTTTAAAGAAAAGCTTCAAGTTACAAAATCTCTTTTAACAAAATTAAAAAAAAACCGTGTTAGCTCATTTTATAAAGTTCATAAACTCTTATGTCGTTTTCGATTTGGCAAAAAGATCAATTTTTTGGAGAAAAAATTTAATTTTTTTTGGATCGAGATTGCTTTTTATGTTCGATTTGCCAAAAATCTGACACTCTGAGAAATCTCGTTTTTTTCTCAGATTTCAGCTGTCGGTAACGAATTGTTTATCGTTGAAAGGATTGCTTTTTTAACCGAATTATTCATTTTTCGAGTATGGAAACGATTTTTTATATTAAATTATTTCGAATGTAAATGTGTAAAAACCAATTGGAATGGATTTCCAGTGCAAGTGAAAAAAAATATTTTTGCGGCCAACTCACAAGAACCAATAAAATTCGAATTTAATGTTCGATTTGGCAGCAAAAATCTAAAATCTCAGATCTAAATCTGAAAAGTCAAATCGAAAATGACATTAAATTCAACTGTGATGTGAACGCCGTGCACAAAATATGCCAAACACAGTCGCCCACACTTGATGTCCCACCATAAGAATGGCCGCCCGATGGCATGAAGTGCCATACATATATATATATTTCGAGAGATAATCGAATCAGACCACCATTGTCGGGTCTCTTTTCGTCTCTCTACCACTGTAAATCTTACTCAGAGAGACTCTGTGGATTTCTCCACAGTTCTTCTCTGGGCTCAATTCCTAGTGTTAACGCTAGCATCTGTTTATGGGAGATCCGTTTCATCGACTGGGTCTCGACCCATTGATGTCCCAAGATCCTCATTCTTCTGCCAGCCAATGCCGGGCATTGACACAGTATATGTGCCGCTGTCTCAGATTCCTCCAGGCATAGTCTACAAGTATCATCCTCTATAAGGCCCATTTTCCTTAAGTGTGGAGCAGGTCGGCCATTTTATTGCCATTTTAGCTTGTCTACATTGTTCCACGGTTGACCACCTTCTCAGGTGTTCTGCCGTGATCCATTTGTGGACAAGCTGTTCAACCATTCCTCTGCCAATTGAAGAGAATGGTTCTGGTCCCAGCAACTTTTCAGTTGACCCCTGTTTTGCAAGGGAGTCCGCCTTTTCATTGCCTTCGATCCCTATGTGTCCTCGTACCCAAGTCAGTGTTACTTCATTTTTAGATGAACACTTATTGAGTTTAAGTACGCATTCCAGTGCCAGTGATGTTGTGATGTTTGTTTGTTCCATGCATCTGATCACCGCCTGATTGTCCAGTGCTATGAGGATATTTCTTCCTTCCACCTGACACTCAAGCAAGTAGTCCAACGCATAAAGCAAGGCAATCATCTCAGCCTGGTATACTGAAGTGTATTTCCCGAGGCTAATGTGACGGGCAAGTTCCAGCTCTTCTGAATAGATACCGGCCCCCGCCCCGCCATCCATCATGGATCCATCCGTGAAAATCACTATTTCACCATTTCTTTTTTCTGGAAGTAATCCGTTCTCAATACGAGTTTTGTGATTTCTTTCCATAATACGCACCCTTGTTATTCGATCCATAGGCATGTTTAGCTCCCTAATCTCGTCTTTAACAAGTTCCAGGATCTTCCTATGTCCATAGATCGTACCACGATGGTGCCATTTCGCATCTCGATGCAAGCGAAGTGCCGTTTGGGCCGCTGTTTTCTTAATAAATAAGTCTAGCGGTAATATCCCCATGATGACTTCCAATGCGCATGTTGGGGTTGTACGTATTGCACCTGTAATTCCCATACATGCTAAACGCTGAACCCTATCCAGGTGCTTCCTCACAGTTTTCTGAGAGGCTTTCGCCCACCATACAACCGAGGCGTACGTGATAATGGGTCTAGTTATCAGCGTATACATCCAGTATGCTGACCTAGGCGAGAGTCCCCACCTCTGTCCACACACACGTTTGCACTGATGTAGTACTCTTTTTGCCTTCCGGACCTTCTCCTCAACATGGTAATTCCAAGTAAATCCAGTATCTAGATAGACTCCCAGATACTTAACCTTCTTAGTCATTGTTAGTTCCGATCCGAAAAGTGTTAAGGGCCGAAATTCCAGATTTTTCCTCATCCTAGTGAAGACTATTAGATCTGTTTTCGCCGCATTAATGGAGAGCCCTTGTTCCAGACACCACCGCTCAACCACTCTGAGTGCATTCCTCATGATATCTGCGGTGACGTCCATGAATTTGCCTCTGGCCATTATTGCTATGTCGTCGGCATATCCCACTGTGTGAATGCCCGTCGCCTCGAGTCTGTCGAGAAGAGAGTCCACAGTGATATTCCACAGTGTAGGTGAGAGAACACCTCCTTGTGGGCAACCTCTGCTAACCCTTCCTCTGAGTTTTGAGGTTCCCGTCTGAATATTAATCGCCCTCGTATTCAACATATTGTCCACCCATCTTACCACCAGTGGGTTAACCCTACGTTTTTCCAAGGCTTGTTTCAGACTTTCAAAGCATATCTTATCGAAGGCACCTTCAATGTCCATTTTAGTGGTCATCGCAATGCCCCCGGTATTTAGCTCTTCCTCCGCAACGCGTACTACTTGGTGTAGCGCTGTTTCTGTAGACATACCTACCCTGTATGTATGCTGTCTACTATTTAAAGGATACATCTTAAGCGCAGTACTCTCCATATAGTCCACCATCACCCTTTCCATTATTTTTAACAGGAAGGATGTTAGGCTGACTGGTCTGAATGACTTTGCCTCGGTGTAGTCCTTTTTTCCCGGTTTTGGAAGGAAGACCACATTTGCTTCCCTCCATGTTATCGGGATATAGCCTATTGCTAGGCATGCAACGTATATATTCCTGAGCCTTGGTGCAATTACGTCTATACCCCATTGCATTACACCCGGAAATATACCATCCGGCCCCGCAGTTTTGAAGGGAGAGAATGTTGCTATCGCACCCTTGACCGCTTTTGGTGTCACGATCCGTTCTGCTTCCGTCCTATCCATCCTTTTCGCTCCTTGTTTCTTTGGAGCCCAGGGCTGATCTGACTTATAGCTTCCTGGAAAGTGTACCTCCATTAGGACCTCATTTGTGTGATCCAGTGTTTCCACCATCTCCCCCGCTCTATTACGAATGAGTCCGATCTTAGAAACTGGATCTCTCGAGACAATCTTTTGTAGTCTACTGACTTCAGATGTACTCCTCATACTCGAGCAAAAGTCCCTCCATGACTCCCTTTTACGTCGTCGCAGAGTAACGTTTAGCTCTTTCTTTTTCGCCTTATATTCATCCCATGCTTCGGGTTCTCCCCTCCTCATGGCGTGATTGAAGGCCTTCCTCGCAGCCTTTTTTAGCTTTTCAAGTTCCCGGCACCACCAAGGCGCAGGATCTTGTTTTTCCACTAAAGTAGGTGTACAAGCCACTCGGTACGCAACTTCAACAGCTGATTGCAGATGCTTCAACTGTGATTCTACATGCCAAGTGTTTTTCGGTATTCCGAATGTCATTACATTCAGTTTTTCCTCCAACACTTCAAGGTATTTTATCCTATCTGTGTTCTTCGGAATTCTGATGTATTTCCGATGTTTTTCCTTTTAGATCCATAGCGAACATCAAATGAAATGGCTCTGTGATCCGACAATGTAGCCTGATCCATTACCCTCCAATTTGATATTCTTTCAATTATCTGGCTACTGCACAGGGTAACATCGATCACTTCCATTCGTCTCACATCGACGAAGGTTGGCTCTGTTCCCCGGTTTAAGATAGCTAGATCCTTGCATGATACAAATTCGAATAAGGCTTCTCCTCTGTAATTATCGTTGGTGCTGCCCCACACTGTATTATGTGCATTGGCATCACAAACAATTATTAGATCCTCGTTCCTGTTCCTGCATGCATTCACCAAAGACTCTAACTCTCTTGTCGGAGGAGGTTCTGGATTTTTTAGCTGGTTTGGTTTTGGCAACACTGGTTTTGACAGCTGACGTGTGTTTAGTACCTTGTGTCACTGTCAAACAGCTTCAGTTTGGTTTGCAATTTAACCATGGATCGTCTTACAAATGAACAACGCTTGCAAATTATTGAATTTTACTATCAAAATTCGTGCTCGGTTCGAAATGTTCATCGCGCGCTGCTTCCATTTTATGATCGGCATTCTCGACCTTCTGAGCAGTCTATTCGGAAGATTGTGACCAAATTTCGCACCAAATTTACTTTGTTGGACATTAAACCACCAACACGTTTACGTACTGTGCGTAGTGAAGAAAATATTGCGGCCGTATCAGCTAGTGTGACAGAAGACCGCGAAATGTCGATTCGGCGCCGTTCCCAGCAGTTAGGCCTTTGTTACAGCACTACGTGGAAAATTTTGCGGAAGGATTTGGGCGTAAAGCCTTTTAAGATACAGCTGGTGCAAGAACTAAAGCCAGCCGACCTACCACAACGCCGAATTTTTGGTGAATGGGCTCTTGGAAAGCTGGCCGAGGATCCGCTTTTTTATCGAAAAATTGTGTTCAGCGATGAGGCTCATTTTTGGTTGAATGGGTACGTAAATAAGCAAAATTGCCGCATTTGGAGTGAAGATCAGCCAGAAGCATTGCAACAGCTACCAATGCATCCCGAAAAAGCCACTGTTTGGTGCGGTTTATGGGCCGGCGGCATTATTGGGCCATATTTCTTCAAAGATGATGCGAATCGCAGCGTTACTGTCAATGGTGAACGCTACCGAGCGATGATAACAAACTTTTTTTTGTCCGAAATGGAAGTTCTTGACTTGCATGATATGTGGTTTCAACAAGACGGTGCCACATGCCACACAGCATGCGAAACAATGGCGCAATTGCGAGGCGAGTTTGGTGAACAGTTAATTTCACGTTTCGGGCCGGTCAATTGGCCACCTAGATCGTGCGATTTGACACCATTAGATTATTTTTTGTGGGGGTATGCCAAGGCTAATGTGTATAGGGACAAGCCCGCTTCGATTGACGCACTGGAAGCCAACATCCATGCATTCATTCGTGAGATACCGGCCGATATGTGTGAAAGAGTATGCCAAAATTGGACTCAGCGGATGGGCTACCTGAGACGCAGCCGCGGTCAACATTTGCATGAAATTATCTTTAAACATTAAATTGCAAGGTTCAAACTATCGATTCAAATAAATATTTCATTCATTTTTTCGAATTTTTTGTGTTTTTTTTTTTTAAAAAGTTCTAAACCTCTTAAAAAATCACCCTTTATAAGTATTCGTGCGGCAGCAATGGCGCTCCTTTGATTTGTACAGGCAAGAATACTTATGCAATATAATGTATGGCAGACAGCTTGTAGGCAAATATACCGTTTCTGCTCTCAGTTGGCTGTTTAGTTTGGTTAGTCTATGGGCACGGTTGCCACTTTGGTAATTTTTTACAAAATTTGCTTTTTGAGTTTTGGTAACATTTCGAGCAGGAGCACCAAAAATACGAATTCGATATCAATTCATTTAAATGCTGGTGCATTTGAATATGCGTCAGCAGCACCCATCTAAACCTATTTTGTTCAAAAAATTACTGAATTCATTTTCTTCTTTTGACAGATGGTGAACTTCGAAATATTTTCTGTTTATAACTTGACAAAGTTCCTACTACGTTCCTTACTGAGCCTTATGTTTTATAAATGTTTGTTTTTGAAAAATGAAATTAAATAATTTGAGTTTAGAAAATCATGCAAAAGTATTTAAAGTGGATATAATATCTATTGCCTAGTATGCTGTTCCAGGAAAGCGAAAATTAAGCGCTTCTCCAATGTTTCTCTCCACCGCTTCGCTTAATGTTCGCTTAATTTTGACAGTGTACGTTCGGTCAAAAAAACTGTGTTGGAATTTTTTTTTCCTCTTCCAGGTACTCTTCGTTAAAATATTCCATTTCTAAAAGAAATTAAATTAACAACAAAGATTTTTTTTGTGTTGAACTTACCATATTCTCCACACTGTTTTTTTGCTTTCGTTGGAAATACCGATATTTTCCCTGATTCAAAATTTAGCATTAATACGCCTACTTAAATTCTGTAGAGATTTTACGTACAGCGGTTAACAAATTTAGCATGAACTGCGTACTGCTTGCCTTAACTGCTTTGCTTAAATTTATCTTTGGAGACATTTCTGTATGAGGGCTTAATTTAAGCGCGAGCAGCATACTAGGCTTATTGCATTAGTAAGTTAGGTCTTATTTATTTCATTTTATAAAGTAGTCGTTGTTTAACAACTTAAGGACTGACTAAGTTCCTACAACCCTAATGTACCAAATTGAATATTTTAGAAGACATAATGTTTTTTTTTTATGTTTTAAAAATGTAATAAATAAAAATAAAGTGCTAGGCACTCTACACTTTTCTTTTAGTTTCTCTGAAGACTAAGCATATGGAAGTTTTTACGCCATTCATGCCATTTTTTATATTATTTCCGTAAATCAGAGAAAAGTCTTAGGATAGTGATAAGGCATTTTCACATTGGCTCAAGACTATATGTATGCTATTTTATATCTTTGTGTTCTATCAACGTCTCCAGATTTTTGGTAAATTTTATTTCGGTTTGGTAGCTTTTTTTCCAATTTTGGCAGCTAATTTTTTTTGGGAGTGGCAACAGTGGTTATAGGTACTTTCATAAATGCGTCTTGTCCATTTATTTTTAATTCTTTTTTTTACAGTCAGTCCGGTTTTTGTTTTTTTTAAATTAACTATTTTTATTTTTATCTTTTTAGCCTATGACACTCCGGGGAAGAATACGAATATTATGATGCCTCACTCTTCAAAAGCGGTCAAGCCGTTTAGGCTACAGGGCGTCCCGTAGGAACGTACATAGGATACGCGCGAAACACATAACCCTCCCTGTCGGGTAAAAAGAGGGAATAACAGAAACCAAGCGTTCCCTTTTTCGTCTTTAACTGTATTCATGAACTTTCTTATTACAAAAGTAAAGGAACAAACCTGATATTTCCACTTATGAAAGTGCTTCCTCTCTCGATGTGACAACCGTCAACGGGTGCAGCTGAGACACGCGCTGCTTATGGCCCTATGGGTCAGCTTCCATAAGGTGATGCGTATTCTATCAACCTGTCAGTCGAATACGTTGCTGTGGGTTCGGCGCTTGAGTACTACGTTGACGATTCGCATATGTGGCTGACGTAGGAAAAGTGATATTCCCAACCAATCTAGTTTTTGCATTCAGGTTAAATCTAGTCCAGACCAATCTAGTCGACTTAAGAAAACTAGATTTTTGAATGTGCCCCTGTATGAACTGACAATTTTGTCTAACAATTTTTGGAGAAAAGTCATTGTCAGATAATTGTCAGACCGCCATTAGGCAATGAAATGGGAAGGTATCTGCCAATCTTCTAAACCCAATTGTATCATTGCCAGACCATGGCAAACGTTTAGGACATTTGCTGACAAATTTGCGAGGTGTGTTAGATTTGTTGTGCTTATGACACCTTTTGACAATTTTTTCATTGGCTTTGTCAGACAATTATATTTCACGAGCAAAACGAAGTTTTGGTGATATTTTTCTGTATATTGGTGCAAAATTAGTGAATTGAATAATTTGGAATACGTGGACGAAGAAGTCCCCTTTAATCTTTTTTTGCTAGAAGATCAGCGAATTGTTTGTGATCAAGATTAACTTTTATCATTTAATTTATTCAGTTACCCAACAATGTAATATTACGCTATTCCATTTCATTTCATTCCTGAATTGGATCTGTCACTTTGGCAGACTAGTTTCTTTCTTTTTTATTCTATTCTAACCTCGATCCGATCAACACGTTTAAATTAAATTACCTATTTTATAAGTTTTTACATAATAATTTCTGTTAATAAAGAACAAGTTGGACACAAAGTTGGACACAGTTCGAAATCCCTCCTGCTGTCGGCGGGCCACCCAAACCTTTGTCCAAACACTTCGACGTTTATGTGACAATTCATACTCCTCTCTGCTTCCCAATATCTACGTACGCGACCAAAAAGTGCAAGAGAATCTTTCAGTGACGTGAAATTAGACCAAATTCTCAAAATTTAGCATTATTTCGACATCAAAAGTGAAATTCGCTTGTTTTCGTCATGCAAAACGAAATAATGCCAATAATAATGGAAATAAGACGGAACCCGATCCACAAACAGTGGAATTTGAATGGGGAACATGCCGTCCCCCTGCAACCCCCCCTGCTCGAAGTCACTGTTTGGAGATTGGAGTAGGTGTTAGGTTGGGTGTATGCAAAGTTGTGTTTATTCATGTTTCGCCTGCATTTAAAGAAACTTGTAAGGAGACATTTTTATTAGTTTTGTGAGCCATAAATTTTACGGCCGGATTTAGATAGATTTTTTTTCGCAAAGGACGGAATTAACCAACCGTGTAAACGTGAAGGTACTGCTATACATTAATAATTTTTAAGTGCTAATAGATTTTATCCTGTCCTATACCCAAGCAGTTATTTTTTCGTTGACGTTTGGGTATGGGCAAACTTTTAAATGCCAACGTTGGGGATATAAATTATTTCTAGTGAATATTTTGTTTGCTAAATAAAAAATAACGAATGTATATTGTAATTATTTTGGAATGTTTTAACGATCCATAAAAGTGATCGAATGTCATCGATAAAATAGAACGATTAAATGATTTAACCGAAATGTGTTTGACGTTTATGCTGCCGGCAATGACTGCGGTGCGCATTGTCATTATAAAGGGTTTTCCAATAAGAGGTGTTATTTTGGTATTCAAAGAAAAATGTCATTTTTTGAGACAAATGATCGGATGTTTATTTCATAATAAAGAGGAAGGTATGCCGTTAATAATGAAAAACAACATCAGCCAAATGGCCACCACGAGCACGCATACAGGACCATGTCCTTTTCATGAAATTTTCCATAACCAAATCGCAAAGCAACGAATTTTATATTTGAGGTCTTGAATCGTCTTGAATCGACGACGGAAGAAGTCGCAAGGTGTTAAATCACAAGATCTCGGTGTCCAATTGTGATCACCTCTTCGAGAGATAACACGGTCCGGAAACTTTTCCCGTAAAAGTTCAATGGTTTCGTTGCTTGTGTGACACGTAGCGCCGTCTTGTTGAAATTAAACGTTGTCCAGATCAATACCATCCAACTCCGACCATAAAAAACCATTAATCATCGACGACCAAAAAATGCTTTACCTAGTTTTGCGAGTGACTGCAAGATTTTCACCATTTTTGTAGTGAATTTAAATAATTTCAATGCGTTGTTGAAGCGTTTATCGTTCCATTTTTAGTAATGGCGTAGTTTCTACTTGTCAAATGTCAAAGAATAAAGTCTTCAAAAGTGACAGCTACCGAAATAGCGGGTCATTCACAATAACACCTCTTATTGAAAACCCCTTTATAATCAACCGTGAAACGTTCGTGAATCTTGTGTTCTATTGAGAAGAAAAATGTCGCATTGCTATATCGGTGCGGAGCACTTCGGAATTATCGCTGCAATCAACCATTTCATGTCGAATCTCGTCGGGTCGTTTGGACACCCAGGTGGAGATCTCAAAGAAATCGAACTAATGTATAAATCTGAGTGTAATATTAAAAGTTGTGTCCATTGTGGGCTATTTCAAGTACGACGAGTCGACGACAGTGGACACATTTTATTTGCCGTTGAGGATATATTCCACTTGGATATGGAGCGAATACGTGAAGGTTTGACCGTGTTTCACGTTGCGCCCTGGGAAAATGGTCTTCCCGAGCCGGAGTATGTTGACGGTCCATTCCTTGAATTGTTGACCGCTTGCCGCATGATTGTGAACTATTTCTACAGTCATTTGAATTGAATCTGCGAATGGACTTGAGGAATAGGTTTGAATCTGGATCCGTGCCGATGAGCAAGCCGCATGTACATAAGTACACACACATTTTTTTTATTTAACATACCTTTCGCGATATTTCTCTTTTTGAATAACAGAGTAGAATTACTCTTCAAATTAATAACTGTTTCAATTATTTATAAAATAGGAATGAATAATGACAGAGCCCTGCAAATTAATAATGAATTTACTTGAGAATTATACTTAAATAAATAAATAAATAAAAATAGTAAAATGATATTTGTAACCGAATGATGAAAAACAGTATTAATGTGTTTATTTATCTTTTTTTTGCTATTAAAAAGTAGGGGTAAGTGGTAGGCGGGTGAAAATTAAGGGCTGAATGTATTTTTTAATGCATGGTGTGGCATTAAAACCAAAAGAATTATTTAAATTTGTCCAAACAATGAAAAAAATGTTTTTGGGGTAAGCCACCCTTAACACTTAGGGGTATACAACTTAGTTAAAAACCTACTCTCAGACCTACTGAATATACATATAAATTTCATCAAAATCGGTCGAGCCGTTTCGGAGGAGCATAAACACTAAGACTGTGACACGAGATTTTTATATATTAGAAGAAGAAGATATGTCTTACCTGTCAGTCAGCGGAGTTATCACTAATCTGTCAGTGCATCCCAGGTACTCATTCTGGTAAGTAAACGTCACATCAGTGATTGATATCCACGTCTTGTCAAGATCCTCCTTAAAATAGAATCTGGACTGTTTCAGCCACTCGAAGTCATTAGCCGATTTGATGTTCATGCGGAACTGCAAAGAAATACTCAAGTCTTAAAAATCTTTCTTAAAAAATTGGTCCATTTTGTGTGCTCTTTTCGTTTTCAAATAATTGTCTAGTTTTACAAAGTTAAGGTAGAAAGAAATAACTTGTCTGTCAATAAGAGATATTTCTATATGGAAAACATATCAAAAGGAAGAAGCTAGAAGACTGTTTCCGTACGCGATATTATTTTACTAAATTTAAGTATATCCAGAATCCATATGCGACATTTTACAAAGCACAAGCAAAAAAAAATGTTCGGTACCTAATTTATATTACAAATTTGTATAAAGAAAGAATTCCTGTTCTTTTTAGTGACTTTCGGCCTTACCAATAATCAACTTTAGTCTGGCAGTTTACGCAAAGACTCCACACTTTCCAAAATCCCTTTACCAATAAACAAATATAGCTGCCAGAATATCGCTAACTGTAGGGTTAAGTGTTAATGTTCAGAAACCCATGTTTATCTCGGGCAATAGCTAAATAAACCCTCCCTTAATTTCATTTTGAAGAGGAGTGTTGCCCAACCATCCTAAATGATGGTATGAAATTTCGTATTACATACGCTCTTGTTCAGCCTGACCGTTTAAAATTATTAACTTATTTTAGTAAATTGTAAATGTTTTCTGATTTTATTCGTTGGAATACAACAATGCAAGTGGTTTTTAAGTGTAACAAACACAAATTTGTACAAATGTATGCACAAAAGTGAAAAATATTGCATTTTTGTTTTAACTCTGAACACTTGGAATATATATTTGAAATATTTCGATTAAATTAAATGGTTAATACACTTCTCTGCTTTATTTTGTTTAACTTGTGCTTTCTTTTTGATTGGTTTTTCTTTTTTTAATAGATTGCAAGTAACGAATACTTGGTAAAAAATATATTTGATATATGTTTGGGATCTTTCCAACAGAGACAACAATACTCCGGCCGATTTCCCGTTACTTAGCCTGCAAGCTATATTTTTACGGAGTGGTCACGATTTGGTGCGCTAGTATTGTTACATAGAAATTCGTATTGACAAATGTCACGAAACTTCAAAAATTCTGCTCACCAACACACTCACAGGAAATATGAGACACTTCCGCTGTGGGCAAAGTTGCTGGCAGAGTTCATAGAATTTTATCCGTTTAATTTGAAATTGTTCGTTACGTGTGAATAATATTTTTTTTAGAAGTAAGTGTACATTTGCTTAAAATGTTCATGAAAAATTAACAATGTAGATTAGTTGAGGAAATATAAAAACTTTTTGAGCAAATTTTCTTCATTATTTAAGAAAAATGTACATACACACTAAATCGAAGTTAATGATTTCCAAAAGCGGAAAATACGCAACCATGTTTGTCCTAATATGTTTCTAGTATATATAACATCAACTTTAGATAGTTTTACTAACCAAACAAATCAAATTATTCGCCTTTTAACAATTTATCATAACTAACCAATGGCGTTCAGTAATGAAAAAATGTGGTATTCCCGAACTCTTTCACATTTTCCCACGGTTGCCGCGGTTGGCAGCATTTATTTTTTGTATTTTTTGTATATTTTTGCATGTCACACGGATTCTTAATTGACATAACTCCGATAGACTGGACAGCTCATACCTGAACACCTACATTTTTTGTACAATTCTCAGTACCTAAGGCGGCTTAGGTAGATATTTGGCTGCAACCAAACACTTTTTGAAAAAGAAGTTGGTTTCGAGAATGAAAATGTCTAATGTTGGTGTGGTTTCGTTGGTGTGAAAAGGTTGACTTATATATATATAAGAATTGTCAACATTCAACAAAATTCACGCGAAATACTTAATTTAGTAACTTCTGTAGGAAAAGGTACTATGTGCGAATTCCAGATGTACAGAATTCTGTACCTTATACTTGGTGCGAATTCATAGAGAAGAAACCATGACAGCTTTCGTGTAGAAGAATGTCCACGTCTTTATATTTGTCGGTTTTTAAGCTTCCCGAGTTAAGTTAGTAATATTAGCTATACAATTTTAATTAAATAAATTATATTTATTTTCACACGTCCACTTACTTTTGCAATTACTGTTTCGTAGCTTGGCAAATTGTAATTCAAACGGAAATGAATTAGGAGGCTATTATTTCTTTTAAAAGTTTTCACTTGCTAATGATTCAAATGTTATCTTAGACTACCAAAGCTTTGATTTGCATCATCAGCCTACGAATAAATCAAAGCGTTCTAATAAACTATGTTCCGTTTATTGAATAATTTGAAAGAGATCTTATTACGACATAAATTGGCTCAGAAATCAATCGTGACGTATTAGAAACCAAAGGAAAGCGTTAAAGGGTTTTCCAATAAGAGGTGTTATTGTGAATGACCCGCTATTTCGGTAGCTGTCACTTTTGAAGCTTTTATTCTTTGACATTTGACAAGTAGAAACTACGCCATTACTAAGAATGGAACGATACACGCTTTAACAACGCATTGAAATTATTAAAATTCACTACAAAAATGGTGAAAATCTTGCAGTCAGAGTTCGCAAAACTAAAGCATTTTTTGGTCGTCGATGATTAATGATTTTTTATGGTCGGAGTTGGATGGTACAGTCGAACCCGGATAATGTCACATCGCTTAATAGCACAACTCGTTTAATATCACACTAATGCGAAGCCAGTTGTCTTTTTTGTACAATTTGTACTGGCAAAAAACCTTTTATTAGCACATCGCTTAATATCACAACTCGCTTAAAATCACACAAAAAATATGCTTACAAAGAAAAGCTGCATGCAATTTTGCCCGCTTATAGTCACATTTCACAATCCATACGTAATATGTATGGAAGTCGTCTTCAATGCAAAAATGGGGTGTGTATGTACATTTTCTTTTGTCGATTGTCTTAATATATGTGACTTTTACTGTTTGTGACTTTCTCACAGTGAGATTGATACATACATATGCATATGCTGGACTTCCGTGTTTATTATAAATGCCTAAATGTATAAAAGTCACAACCCGCTTAAGTCACAGCCCGCTTAAAGTCACATTATTTTGTTGCCCGTTTGATGTGATATTATGCGGGTTCGACTGTATTGATCTGGACAACGTTTACTTTCAACAAGATGGCGCTACGTGCCACACAAGCAACGAAACAATTGATCTTTTACGGGAAAAGTTTTGTGATTTAACACCTTGCGACTTTTTCCTTTGGGGCCACGTGAAAGATAAGGTCTACGCCAACAGTCCAGCGTCGATTCAAGACCTCAAAGATAAAATTCGTTGCTTTGCGATTTGGTTATGGAAAATTTCATGAAAAGGATATGGTCCTGTATGCGTGCTCGTGGTGGCCATTTGGCTGATGTTGTTTTTCATTATTAACGGCATACCTTCCTCTTTATTATGAAATAAACATCCGATCATTTATCTCGAAAAATTACATTTTTCTTTGAATACCAAAATAACACCTCTTATTTGAAAACCCTTTAGAAAAAGTACCGAAAATTGTGTCCGATCGGACGATAGGGCATTACTGATTTGCATATTTGACAGATCAGTGGATATTTTGTGCATTTCCTATTTTGTGTTTTGTTTGTTGCTTATAATATTCCTTTTATTAGAATAAAATCCTCGTTGCGAAATAAACCATCGACCTTGTTTTTCACGAAAACAAATTAGATTTGAAATTTGAATTCTGCGATGACAAAAAATGTAATAGCTTCTAAGAAAGCCGCACTAGCAAATGTGGAGGTCTAAATGTTTACTGGTACCGTTTCACTAATGCTGTTCATTTTTACTAAAGCTAATTGTCGACATTAGTGTTTGATTATTAGTAAGGCCGTTTGATTACAAATCTGATATCCTACAAATTTTTTGTAAGAAGATGACCCTGTAAATTTTTTACAAAACAATTCTTTCAGTTCATACATTTCCATTCGAAAACAAACTCCACATATGAACAGACATCTCCATTCTCATCTTACCAAAATGTCAAAAATATCTCTTTGATGCACATGTATCGTGATTAACGTCTCGAACTTGGTCCGCTCGATTTTCGTCAAAGTCCTTGTCGTCTGATCGATGAGGGTGTTCAAAAGTTCCAGGAACTTGTTGTTTGTTTCCGACATGACCTTCCTCTCATGCCTGGCCTGCATTAGAGCCATCTCAGCATCCCGCGTCCAAATCATCTGAATACCTAATAGACCAACCTGTGCCGGCATCTTCTCCAAGAATGCCAATAAGGCGAAATTTGGATCATTTATGGTCAAATAGGCGGTCCTGATAATCGAGTGCAGGGATTGCTGTGCAGTGACCAGTAATTGAGTTAGCCATGTCTCAACAGAACCCTCAGCGCGGATAGCGCGATCCAGTTGAATGATCTCGCCCTCGCAAGACATGATTGCCATCATTTTGTTGTATTCGATATCGTGGAAGCGAACATGGCGGGTGTTGTCGAAAATCGACAGCAGATGGTTCTGGATGGTATGCGAGTCGGAGGCCTGACCGAGGATTTCCAGCAGAGCCGGATCAGAGACGAAAAAGAAGCGAGGAAACATCATGCGCTTGCGTTCTAGGTACCCACTTAGAGATTTCTGACAAATTTCGAGTTGCTCCTGCAAATGGGGCAGCAGTTGCTTGAGTAGGTCATCGCCGACACAACAGGCAACGACGCCGGGCGTTTCGTGGGCTCTTTGCATGATTTTTTGCCAGGATTTGTCGATTTTGGAGAAGCGTTTGGCTTCCTTCGGAAGTTGCTTGGCTATGTCACCACCGACGAAAACAGCCTCCAGGTAGACCCACATGTTTTGCACCAGTAGCCATCGCTCGAGGATTTCATTGGAATTGGAGAGGTCGTAGACCCACTGTTGGATTTGTTTCCGGAATGGGGCATTGTAGCGATTGGAGAGGAGAGAGCCAAGGACCATTAGACTATCCTCAAGCTGGCCGATTGTTTCGGCTGTTGTGTCGCCTCGTAGCAGAAGCTCTCCACGATTATTAAAGCTCATAAATTGAAGCTCGTGCACGGACCACTCATTGGTGACCTGCTTGAGCTTGGCCTCGATGTCCTTCTCCTTCATTGCGGATATGCATATGTCCTCGATGTCCTCCTTGTGCTTGAGTAGCGGCGCTTCCAAAATATTCTTGAGCGAGAAGCCCTCACTGTCGAACTCAAAAATGTACTTTGTGACATCCATGATGCGCTGCCAATGTCGTGGCTTCATGGCTTTGTTTGCCATCAACTCCAGCAAGGGGCACATGTCGTTGAAGTCATCGATTGTCTTCTTTAGCGCATGGAATGCCGGCCATTCTTTCAGGCCCTTCGGCAACTTACGGCACCGGTTTTGAAACTCCATGAGTTCATTGTTGATCTCCTCGATGTCGACCTCATTCCACGGAATGTCATAGTAGCTGCTCACTCTGTCTATGACGTCGTTATACAGCTTGTATAGCTTCTGCAGCAGATTCAGCTCCTTTCGGATCTGTCCCAGCTCAGGATAGTCCGTCTGTTTCAATCCGAATAGCTCCTCTCCGCTTTGGTAAGTCTGCAGCCTACGCCACATGCCCTCAAAACGATTTTGAAAAAGAATCAATCGATCGGAGGCCTCCCGCGGCGTCAATCCCGGTTGCATCGGTCCGGCGTTGCGATACTCATTCACGTAGTCAATTTTGTCCTGCTTGAAGTTGGAGAGGTTCGTCTTGAGATCGTCCTGGAAAGTTGGCTGCATTTCAAGCAGTTTCACCTGTGCCTGCAATGCGCACGCCTGAAGGTTCTGAAACGTTGATCGGAGGTTGTCGACCAAATCGAACTGCTCACGTTCCACTTGGACTTCGTAGCGGGTCAGGACATTAAAGGCTTCCTGAAAGTGAGGCATTAAAAAAAGTTTGCAGCTCTTTTTTGGCATTACCTCGATGGGATCGATTCGCATTTCCATGTCCACCTCTTGTTCGCGAATTTTACCCAAGGTCTCCATTATCATACGAACATCGTCCAAGTCACGAATAGAACGGTCCAGCTTTCGGTCCATTTCATTGATGACCGCATACACGTAGTCCATTTCTTTTTTGTATTTCTTCTTCATGGCCTGGCCAATTTTGTGATTGCAAGCTGAAAAAAAGAGAAATGTCAAGTGAGACAAAAAAGTGATAAACTCATAGACCGCATTTTTATTTCTACTGTCATATTGATTAATTGTGCTACATATTTGTCAGGCTATTCGTTGTTACTTGAAGGTTGTTGGGCGATTTGAGAAGTGCTTTATGGCTAATAAAAATGGCCACTTAAGTCCCATTGGTCACTTGATTTTCTTTAGTTTTCATAGACAGTTAAACCCAATTATTTCTTAACTGAATTTTTTTGTTTTTGCTTTGACGTCTAAACCCGCCTTTGTTTTTTCTCTGTACACTAATATTTATATATTTTCATAACAAATTTCAAAGTTTACTCAGGATGAAAATTTCACACTACATATGAAAGAAAACAGTATACGTAAGAATTTTTGTGTATCAAAAGTCGTTTTTGATTTGGCTTTACAGATTTTGATCTGAGATTTCAGATTTTCTGCTGCCAAATCGAACATAAAATCCGAATTTTATTGGTCCTTGTTTGTATTGAGTTGGCCGCAAAAAATATTTTTTTTCTTTTGCACTGGAAATCCATTTCAATTTATTTTTACACATTTATAATAACTCACTTGAAATAATTTAATATAAGAAATCGTTTCCATACTCGAAAAATTTATAATTCAGTTAAAAAAGCAATCCTTCCAACGATAAACAATTCGTAACCGCTAGCTGTGTGTCACATACACATTGGCATTAGTGAAAGTATGTGTGAAATCTGAGAAAAAATCGAGATTTCTATAAAGAGGGTCAAATCAAAAAAATGATTTTTTTTGGCAAATCGAACATGAAAAGCAATCTCGGTCAAAAAAAATTGATTTTTTCTCAAAAAAATTTAATTTTTTGCCAAATCGAAAACGACAAGAATGTATTCACTCGTTTTGTCATTATGTCTAAAGCTGGGATTAGACTGTATGCCAATTGTGCATATGAATGCCGACAGGCAAATGACCAGATTAGCTGTCAAATGACCAAAATGTCAGGATTATCAAAACTGTATATGACCAAACTTACCAATATGGTAATATTTGCCTTGATGGTCATTTAAGGCATTTGTTATTTATATAAATATCAAATAAATCAAAATCCCACGAACTCAAACAGTCAAGCACCGATGACAACAAAATAATTCTTGTTCCATCAAAAATGTCTGCAATGCCATAACGAAATTTCAATAAAGTGCATATGAGCTAATAGTGCTTTACGCTTGCATTCGTGCTATTTGGGCATTTTTATCTGTCAAAATCAGCCTGGTCATATTTGACATTTAGGTCATTAGAGCATATGAGATATGCCCATTACATTGTATGACCATATTTTGACAGGAGAACTGTCAGAAATTTACATTTTAGGACCACTTGGCATACAGTCTTAGCTTAATAGAAAAGGAAATCATTGGGCACATTCAAGAATCTAGTTATATTAAGTCGACTAGATTGGTCGGGAACGTAACTTTTTCTACGTCAGCCACATATGCGAACTGTCAACTTAGTACTCAGTCACTATCTTGACTATATTCGTCGGCTACCCCTCCATAAACGTCAACTGAAACAGCTCACATGACCGATTTCGACCAATCAAAACCGAGATACATCTAGTGAGAGAGCTGTCAGACTTACTAGACTAGATACTTGAACGTCCCCATTGCCATTGTTATGTTTTATGCTTAATTTAAGCTTGTTAATAAAAACAGTTTACCTACATTTCTTTTATTTTTGCATATGAACATAAAACAAATTTAACCCGGAAGAAAGGGGGAATTTCTTTCCAATATAGGGAAAAACTAATGCTATTGCTCAAAAAAAAGGGGAGAACAGTCTTCACAGTCTGGGACCACTGGTCTAGCGGGTATTGTTAACTTTCAGTTATTAAAGACTGTAAGGACCCCGAACACGATCCACTCTTCAAAATGAGGCCAATTTACCATCATCTGAAAAAAAAATTGGATTTGGTTACAAAGTCAAGAGCTAATGCATTGCAAGCTATCGCCGTCCGCCTAAAACAAACTATTTCGGAGTTAAAGAATCTCATTTTGTATTTCGATAACTTTTATACATCACTTCTACTGCCTAAGAGATCGCGGTGTTTATGCGTTGGGCACAATACTTGCAATTAAGGTTAATAAGTGAAAGCTCTCAACTGACGCTTTCGATGTAAACATATCTTTGGCACTATAAAAGAATACAAAAAATGTTCGCCTAATATCAGTTATGTTGGTTGGTTTAACAAAAAGGACGTACAAAAAAAGCACAATACAAAAAAATAAAAAGCTGATAGTAGTTTGATGTCCACGCATTATAAGGAAATACAACTACAACATCCAACTAACCAGCAAGCAACCAACCACACTTATTCGGCGTTCACCCATTAGGACGAATTGAAAAATTTCTTTTGCGGTGGTAGTAACGCTGTCAAGAATATTTTCGCAATGACTTTTTAAGTCTTTTCCAAATTTGGGTCGAACTTCAGCCCACTGACAAACAGACGAGCACTATAATAGGCGTTTTTCTTTTTTAGTTCAGAGCAGTACCTGTGTCGGCATTCTGTAAGGCGAAACGTTCAAACGTTTTCTTTTGCACGAAGAAATTTGCTTGTGCAACATAGGCCAAATCATTCGTGCGCACGAAAACGTTTGATCGTTTCGCCTTACAGTCGCTCTTCAGCATCCACGGTGATCAGACGACTTTGATAGTGGGGCAGTGTAAGCGAGAGCAATTTCATAAATAGTGTTTTTGGACAACAAAATCCAATAAGCCATTTGGCTCAGTGGAGTATAGCATCGGCTCTGACGCAGGAGGAGCCCGGTTCGAGTCCCAGTGGGGGAAAACTTTTTTTAAATTAATAACTAAAGAAAACAAAACCAAGGGGAGGAAGTGCCGCAAGGCAATCAGGCGATGGACACTGGCCAGCCAAAGGTCCCCGCAAGAAGATGCCCCGTTGCCGAAACGATTGACAAGGCAAGTCAAGCAGCAGCAAGTGGGAGCAGAAACAACAATAACAAAAACAACATATCCAGCAGAGGTAATACCATCAACAAGTGCAGCAGCATTAGCTGCACTTACAAATATAAAGGCAGCAACAATAGCAGCACAAATGATACCAGCAGTGGTACAGTCGCTGGATTCAACAAAAGTTGAAAAGAGGCGACGTAGGCTGAAGACCATACCGAATTTGTCAGCCAAAAGGAAGACAAATCAAGACGCAGCGGTGATGACGACAAAAACAAATGCGTCAGAGGCCGAGTCAGACGATGATGATGCCCTCAGCTACTCGTACGAGTCCGAAGGGGGCGAGGGTCGGTACGTGGGCGAAGGTAACTCATTCCAAGAGTTACTGGACTCCGTAGAAGACGAAGAAAAACAACAACAAGACGACGAAGAAGATGACGAGGAAGCCCAGCTCGATCGTCTCATCAAAGAGCTCCTCGCGAAGAGGGAGAAATTGCGCCAGCTAAAAATGCTTCAGCAACAACAAAAGCTGAAGTAAATCCAAGCTGAGCAGCAACAACACAAGCAACAACAAAAACAGTTGAAGCAGCAGCAACAACAAGCACAGCTGAAGCAACAACAAGGGCAAGAGCAAAAACAAAACAAAAAGCAGCAGCAGCAACAACAAAAACAACAACAACAACAGAAGAAGCAGCTGGCACTAAAACAGCCGCTGCCACAGCAACAACAACAACAACAAAAACAACAACAACAACAACAACAACAACAACAACAACAACAACAACAACAACAACAACAACAACAACAACAACAACAACAACAGACGAGGAGAGAAAAAATACCTCCAATTAATGTAAGTTTTAGATATTAGTGATAGTATTAGGTTATGTAGGCTAGTCACTAAGGACTTTTATATTAAAAGGCTAAACGCCACAAAACATATAATCACTAATATGGAGGAGCACAAAAAATTACGCGCCGCTCTGGAGAAAGCAGAGACCGAATACTTCACGTATACTCCAAAAGGAGAAAAACGGCAAACGGTGCTGCTTAAGGGTATCGACCCTAACATAAAAATAGAGGAGCTTGAAAAGGAGCTCAAGAATTATGAGTGCGACGACCTTAAGTTCGTGGGGGTCAAGCCGTTTTCGTCGCCTGCGGACAGGGGTGGTAGCCGCAAATTACCATTCTTTTTGGTGCAACTAACACCCGACAGCAAAATTGATAGTCTGAAAAGGATCAGATTCCTGTACTATCATGCAGTACTTTGGGAAAAATTAAAAAGGTCAGATCGCGTACTACTATGTATGCGTTGCCAAAGGTTCGGGCACGCCGCAGCTAACTGCCACATGCAGTTCAGTCAAGTGTGACAAGGACCACAAACATGGGGAATGTGCTTTAGGTAGCGATAGGGTAGAAGATCGAGGCCAGCTCTCGTGTGTACTCTGCAAGAGCTCAGGACATCCCGCTAATTTCAAGTGATGCCCGAAGTATCAGCAGGTCAAACAGAATGTGCAGGCTCGAAAACAGAAGTCTGAAGAAGAGAAGGGTCGAAAGAGTCGCTCGTTCTCGAATTTTGTTGCACCTAATGTGTCCTTTGCCCAAATGGTATCTGGACCGGGTAGCTCAATTACAAAAAGCGCGCCGAAGGTTCCTACACCGGAAGCGGATCTGGATTTGAAAACGATCCTTCTGTCATTGCACGGAAAGATTAAGCCTTTTTTATTATGCTCACATGATCTATATAGATCATTGATTTCCACGGTTTACAACAATAGTACGAGATCCAACTTTTGTTGTCAACCACGGAAATCAATGATCTATATAGATCATGTGAGCATAATAAAAAAGGCCTATTGATCATTTCCAGAAACAATTAAATGAGCAAGCGGCTCGAATTTATCTATTCGACGCTGTTTGCCGAGTCTGCCGCGCCATTAATATGATGGGTACGCTGGACAGGGTAAACTTAACGATCCTTGCGGTGAATGTTAATTCACTAATCCGGATCGAGAGAAGGAACAATCTTTCCAATCTGTTGGAAGCCGAAAAGCCAGATGTTCTTCTGGTTAGCGAAACTAAGCTAACTCCGAAGCGCAAATTAGGCTATAGAAATTACCATGTAGTTAGAAGAGACCGGCCCCTCTCCACACAAGGAGGTGGGGTCGCTATCTTAATACGTAATGGCTTGCGCCATAGGGTCGTATATAGCGGGGACGTGCGAAGGTTCCAGGTGCTGGAAGCATGCATCGTATGCATTCCCCTCAATAGCCAGAGGCGGGTGTATGTGGTGTCGCTTTATGCACCTGAATCTCCTCAACGCATTGAATTTTTGAATGAGATCGAGACGCTTTTTCGTTGCTTACAGCTTCAATCGGAAGATAATTATTACTTTTTGGGCGGAGACCTCAATGCTAAACATGCGGCATGGGGAAATGATATTCCGAACCCTAGGGGCAACCAGTTTTACGACTGGTGGCGTCATAATATGATTGAGTACAAACTCGAATTGTACGCGACGGATATCCCGTCTTTCCCTAGAGATGGTTCTTTCTTGGACTTGGCGCTAGTTGACGATAGACTAGAACTAACGAACACTGATCTAAGCACGCGGAACTGTTTACGATCGGTTGAGTACAATAGTGATCACTACGGACTTGCCGCCGTAATACGGATCCCGAACGAGCAATCGCAGCTGGAGCAGTACGACCAAGTGCGTTCTTTCGATTACCGAAGGGCGCAGTGGTCGCGCTTCTCCAGAGTCCTAAAGCGCGAGATACGCTCATGCGAGATCGACCCACCGACAAACAGGAACTTAACGAACGATGAGATCGACACTCATTTACGGCAAATGAATGTCGTCATCAAACAGACAATGGAGCGGACTATCCCTCGGGTAGGACGTTCCACCGACGAAGAACAAACTGAAAAGTATCGAAACGCGACAATCGATGCTCTGTACAGACACAAAAGTAGACTGCTCTCGAGGCTTAAACGGCTACATAGACAGTTTACCGACAGGAACGATCCCGAGTAAAGGACACTGAAGTCGATGATCAAAAACTTGAAATAGTTGATCACCGAGAATTACAGAAAATCTGTAAGTTTGTATTGGGGCAATAAAATTCGGGCGATAAAATCCAGTTGTCCGAATATGTTCCCACAAATAAATAAACTGTTCAGGCGGAAAGATCATAACGACATTTCATGTGTCCGAATACCTCGGACGAACGAGAATAGACAGACACTACTGACTGCTGGCATAAGTCCGGAAAGTGCTGACTCGAACGACGGTTTTTTCGTGGTCGAGGACAGGGTGGATTTGATTGGAGCTTTCTTTGAGGATGTGTATACGGTGAACAATCCTGTTCGCTGTAATCGCGATCTCGAGGAGAGGGCCTTTCTTAACCACTTTTATCTGCGGACCGAAATCCAAAATTGGCGATCCGACAACAACGGTTTCACCGTGTTCAATTACGACAACCGTGCAAATGGCACAGTCGCCGAGGTAAATTCTCATCTGTTCGTGAAAAAAGATGAACTCCGGTGCATCTTCGAGTCACTGAAGAACCAAAAGTCGGCGGGAGTGGACGGTGTCCCAAACGTCGTATTAAGACACCTGCCGCTAGAGGCGATTGATATCTTCGCCACGCTATTTAACAATGCGCTGAATAATGCATATTATCCGGCGCAGTGGAAAATAGCGGTGGTACATCCTATCCCGAAAAAGGATAAAGATAGGACAAACCCTGCTAATCTTCGGTCAATTAGTTTGCTCCCGAATGTTAGCAAGGTATTCGAGAAAGTCGTCAATAGATCTCTTTTAAGATGGGTTGAGGAAAATAAGATAATTCCGGAGAACCAGTTTGGGTTTAGAGCGGGGCATGACACTATTCATGCCGCGTCGAAACTGGTCTCCGACATTCAATGGAACCAAAGTAAGAACCAATGCACGGGTGCCTGCCTGGTCGACTTTAAGAAGGCCTTCGATACCGTGTTGGAGGGGCTCTTCTATAAGCTGACTAGAATGGGCATGCAAAAACCCTTGCTGTATATGATTTATGACATGCTTGTGGGAAAGAAGTTCGTTGTCAAAGTTGGCAATGTAACTTCGAGCAGGGCTTTCTCCCGAATCTCAGTACATAAAATACTATCCCAACGAGACCCTATACAATGGAGCTCGACTGAATAGGATTGATAATTTTCTTAACAAGGTGATTCGAAAGCACGTTGCAAGGGCGATGGCCAGTGATAATAACCTGATCTCAGGGGGTTACCACCCCAATTTAATGTACCACGAGAGTACGCTTCGGTCTGGCTTTATCCCGCCTGAGGCATTTCTTCATGTAGATATGAAAGGGTTAGTCCAGCAAAAAGATGGTGTTCCGGTATTGTACCACAGCCACCGCGGCGCGAGGGATAAGCGGCTCATCCACGACGGGTACGCCGCCAATGCTCAGGAGCTCCTCCGTTTTAGCACCGCGATTGCGGATAGGGACAAAACAGATACTCTAAAGCAGTTCACCGAATTTTGGTGGCTTAATGAAGAGGTGAGGGTTGATACGCTCTCCCGGGCCGGTGCGCTACTGACGAAGCATCCTCCTTAGTTTTAAGCTAGAATTTAAGTTTTGTAGGTTTAGGCTTAGAGTAGGGGATCCTTGGGAGAGCCGGGCTAGCCAACATGAAAGAGTGCCACCGAGACTGGACCGACGCTTAAGGCCTCGCTCGAGTCTCGGAGGCGCGTATGTGCACCTTGTTGGCGGCTGCCAGGCGCCCATGGACGCAATCAGGATGGTGACCAATCGGAGAGATTGTTTGTGTTTCTTTTTTAGTTGGGACACATCAGAGCGCAGTGGCTTAGTGGTTAGTGTGTTGGACTACTAAGCGAGGGGTCCCAGGTTCGAATCCCGAAAAAACCCAAATTCCAAATTATAGTTTTTTTCTGCTGCGCCACCTCTCGCGAACGTCTGAAAAACATCCGAGAGTATAACTGTCATGAAGGAGCTTCTCAATAAGCCGTTTGGACCCGGCATAAAATTGTAGATCCCTTCCCGTCCCAAAACTGAAAAAAAAACTCACACAAACGAATGGTTGTGAGAAGCTAGGCCTGGGGTCCCTACAGACCTGTTGCGCCAACTATTTATTTATTTATTACATCAGAGCTCAGAATTTGTTTTTCTTTTTTCGGTCAGAGCATGATAAGAGCGCACTCTATGAGCTCAGAACAAATTGACTGAGCAGGTTGAGTGAAAAGCTGGTTACACAGAAAAAAAAAACAGGATAGCAAAATAGTTGAAATGGAACTGAAGATTAACCAATTTAATAAATAACAATTAATTAATATTCAATTTATACATATATTTACAACAAATGACAGCTATGTGCTCAAGTGTGTTTCATAAATACAACAGAACGATCTGAGCACGCTCGGTTCAGATCGCGCTCATAATGCTCGAGCTCAGTTCAGTGCTCAGACCTGAACTAAAAAAGAAAAACGAATAATGTGACAGAATTTGCGACACGTGAAAAATAGTTATAATCGTCCTGTCTATGCGTCATCGAAATGTTCTCGTAAATATTCCTTTAGGACTCGGGTTCGACGACATTGGGTTCGTTCGGGTACTTTTTGCAAACGTAAAATTATTAAAAATTTGCTAAGAAACTGTGCGAATGCGACCACGTACAGAGAAAATTAAAAAAAAATTATTCGTAATTTTGTACTCGCCGAATTCTGATTTACTGAAAAATTTAAAATTAAAACTAACAACTAAGTGACAGCTCAAAAGTTTTACAAGTAAAACTATTTATTTTTGTCTTCAACGATGTCGGAGGAAGAAGTTGTAATTGAATGTTCTCCTAGAACATAATGAGCGCATTTAAAATGTTAAGTTTAATAGGTATTTAGCTTATAAAAAATTCAATTCCAACTTATTTCGTAGATGCTGCATTTTACGGTTTTCTTACAAAAAGTTTAATAAATGTCATTTTGACAAAATCGTAAAATGCAGCATCTACGAAATAAGTTGGAATTTAATTTTCACGTACTTCTCTTGAAATTGAGAGATTTCTCTCTCGATTTTTGGTATTTGACATTTTTCAATTTTCTATGCTGAAAGTACACGAACGAACCTATTATAACTCTTGGACAATAATGAGGAAAGAGGTCCACTTTGCTTTGGCATTGTTGAGTTTTAGCTGGATACTAGGTACTCGTATTCACTTTAACCCTATTTAAGAAAGCAGTTGCTTAGAAAGCAATCTCTTAAAATTCAAGTCCGTCAAGGATGTTTATTGGCTCCAATACTTTTGTTGCATTCAATAAATAGATCATTAACCTCATTTAAAAAGCTGTTCTTTCGCGGGAGGGAAGTTTTACAAATCGTTTTTGCTTAATTTCTAGCTCTGACAAGCTTCTTCGCCTTAGTTGTTCTTGAGTTCGTTGAAGATATACCTTCAAGATATTGGCATGAATCAAATATGAAAACGACCTCCCGCTTTATGGCATCCGTTTGGTGACTCTACAACAGACCAAGGTGTTGCAGCCGAAGAACGGTCTATAGCAGTGGGGATATCATATCAGAGCTTCAACTGGATATCCATTCTGTTTACACGTGTTTATTCAAATTTAAAATGATGACTTTCACTAGTATCCTAGAAAAACTCTCGCCCATTTAGTAGCCCGGTACACCATAGGAAGACTGTATTGAAAATGAAGGTCGCCTGGTATTCGAAGCTCGTAGACAACCGACTAGTCACCCTCTTACGCAAGGATCCCTCACTGTTATCACTACTGTTATTGAAATGGAAATAACGCCCAAGCCTGTTTCACTGTTCAGTAAAAGTGACAATCGGTGCCGCAAGTAACTCAACGTCATGAAATTTGGCCCAAAATTCCTTGGCTACTTCAAACGTGGTGTACTACTTTCCAACCCCCCATGATTGGGTTCCTTGATTTGTCGAATCCCTACCTCACACGCAAAATACAATCATCGAACATCCTTTCAAAATTTGCATTATCCCAAGCTGAATATTCCCCGAAAAAAAGATCTCCTATTCGCAACCTCATCACCGTCTGTCAGTCATTACCATAATGCAAAATATGCTCATCAAGTGTGGCGTATGCGGGGATACAAGATAATCGCTTTATATGCCACACAAGAAAGACGTGCATTGACTCATTTAAATGTTAATCATGGACTTACACTTAATTTCGATGGCAAGGCCGTATTTCAGTTTCTCATTATACACCGCTATGCACTGACCAAAGACCTCAATATCAGGTTCGACGAGTAGGTTTGCGTCCAATTCCGCCAGGCACCGCAACGACGACTCAAACTCTTGCAGACCGAATTCCATCAGTTGTCGTGTGGTCCGGTCATTCTTCCATAGAAAATGATATGGTTTCCAGCGCTTGATATACGCTTGAATTTCGGGTTTGATATTTTTCGTGCAGTTGGAGAGGAGCGACAGTGCTCGGACCACCTCCTTGTTGTCCATAATTGAGCTGTAGAAGCTCTTCAGCATGTGCGGCATTTGTGGTCGCTCCTCTGAGGCCAGGCAATACATTTTGCGACGTCTGCCCTTTTTGTCGTCCGGCTGATGGCGACTGACACGAGGATTCACTGTATTCGTGGCCAATTGACTATCCCGCCCACTGGTCCATTGGGCGACACCCTTGGCAATGCCGGTGATGTTCTTTCCAGCCGTTATCAACATCTCCTGCAGTTCGTCGATGCTCGGCTTGATAGTGACATGCGGAATCATGAGAATAGCATTTAAGGCAAGAATTGGTTTCTTTGACACTGCCTCGCTGTCCTCTTCGGAAATGACTCTTCGCCGGATCATATCCAACGCAGCGCGTATCACTTTAATGAGCACATCAATGACCTTTCTGCTGTAGTAGCGTCGCATTTCAACCACAGCATTGCAAACCATATCCTTGAAAATAAAAAAATAAAATCACTTCCTGTTCAAGTTTCAATTTGGAATTTATTTCCGCACCTGCATTCCTTTTGGCAAACTCTCGGTGGTCGAGAGTAGCGAGAGTGGATTCTCGAAGCAGGACCACAGAATACTCCAGTCCTGCTGTTGGTTACTCTCTTTTTCAGCGTTCGACTTTGCAGATGACTGTTGATCTTTCGGGGTGGCTGTGAAGGGAGAATTTGCACTTCAACATTTTTCTTTTATGTCACATGAATGAACTTACCATCGAACAGAGTAACCACATCATTACCAGCGATTTCTTTGAATGTAACCGTTGCCTTGTCAACCAGACTGAGAACTTCTTCCACAGCTTCGGACACCATTTGGCTCTTGCGATTCAATTCGATTGCCGCTTGTCTGTAGGGTAGAGAGAGAAAGTGGTTATAGATTTGTTTGCAATGTGTGCACTGGAAAGTATATCGAATATCGTGGGAAATCAGGCGGTTTGTGATAGATTGCCATCACCTGGCTGGCTTAGTGTTTGTTGTTACATCTCGGCTGTAGAGTTGGTCGAGGAGAGAACGAATTTCGCCCGGTTAAAGTAGGTAGTCAAGTCAAATACTTTAATGAAAATTTCCTTTCATGTCGGCAAATACGAATTTTTCGCTCTGCCTAACTCTGACAGCTTGATTCAGTTAGACGCAGATGGGAATTTACATCAATGTCTGATGCAATCCATGTCACATAATCAAACTATGGTGAACGCCTTAAAGAAAGAACATGATTGGGTTGCATTGAAGTTCTAATCCAACTTTGTTGTTGTATTTGTATGCCGTAACTTTGAAAAGGATTATTGGACCACTTCAAGTGTTTGAAAGATGGTAAGTGAATTGTTGTCGTCCATATGCCAGCTTAAGACCACATTTTCTCAATGTGCTTTAATCGACACACATCATCATTTTATCGATTTCATGGACGCATATGAGATCATTTATATATAGACATAGGTACACAGACTTATTTTGCTTTAGAGGCCTGTCAAACTTGTCATATTGTGCAGGGGAAGAATGGCAATCGAAACCCCTCGATGCTATATTCGAATTCAAAAAACCTCACTGAGCGCTTCAATAAAAAAGTGTTTGACCAAGGTGACGCACTGTCATGTGACTCAATAGGTCTGTTCCTTTACTTTTGTAGTAAGAATGGAAAAGACTGTCAAAATGGCAGTGGTAGGGATAAATTCTCTCACAGAGAGAGACACTTACGAAAAAGTTAGGGAACGCTTTTGTAGTAATCTATAAAATTGACAGAAACATTAAAATATCGTCGTTAAAATATCTGATAAACTCGAAGAATTTGCTAATTTATGCAAAACATTAGTTGATTTATAACCCAGCGATGAAAGTGATTCGGAATTAATCGAATTCATGAATCCGAGTATATGTACTGATTGAACTACAAGCATTCGAGTTTCGAGAAGAGGAAGAAGCGGCACAGCATTAAAATGTACGTGGAGGAGATTGTCCTTTCTTACTCCTTACAGCGAGGAAGAATTTCGTCGCTTCGTGAGATTTAAAAGTAAAGGAACAGACCTAACTTTGGTGGGGGCAATACCCCCATATATTTGGCTTAATACAAGCTAAGACTAAAAACTAAGACATGGAAAACCTTAAAACTAAGACTTAAAGATAGAGAGAATGGTGAAGGAGATGGAGTTTGAGGTGGGCAGTGCTGCGGTTGAAATCGAAAACAGAAAGGATCGTCCCAAGGCAGACCTCGAAGAGCAAAACGGAGAAAGCGGCGTTGGACATTCTCAATTCTATGCTTATGAACTTGATGAAAGGGAGCCCATGCTTGACTAGCGTACTCAAGGAGGGGGCGAACAAATGTGATATAGAGGGATCTGGTCACGTACGGGTTCGAGAATCAATTTTTAAGGCACCAAGTCGAAAACGATCAAGGTATTGTTGAAGGAGACAGGAGTCTTGAGGTGAAGAAAACACCCGCGGGCTCCATTTCTTCTTTTAAGTTCTTATAAGGTCCATAACAACAAAGCATCAAAGCATTTCAGAATTGAGTACCTATTACAAGTTTCAAAACTTACTTTAGTTTCGACTTAAAGTTTTTTCAAACCCAGTACGATTTTTTTTTGTATTTATTCTTATTTATTTATTTATTTTATAACGCATATTCTTCCTGCAATTTATTTATGTGACTCTCGGGACTACTAGAAGTTTGAAAGATTCTACGGGGCGATACCTTTTTCTATTTTATTATTTTAAAAAAAATGCAGAAAATATTTTGAAAAGTGTCTGATTAAAGTCAGAAATACTTACACCACGTTTAAGAAAAATTAATAAACGCCAGAAAGCGCATTCCGGATATAAGTAACCTAACGCCGTCTTATGCAACTGTAGGTACCCGCTTTATAAAAACCCGGTTTTAAGCAACCCCTTCTTATTATCACATAAAAATCTCAACAAAAATTGTATATTGCCTGGTATTTCATCTTCTTATATGTAGATAAGCACGTTCCAATTTTGTTTCCGGTATTTTTTGTAAAGACGTTTTATTTTTGTTTGTTTGTTTTTTTTTCTGAATTCTTATATTTATGTATATATGTATATATTATTTTATTTTTTAATTTTGTCTTCATTTAAAAATAAAAATACCTGAACCTAAATATAATTACTATTTATAAATTCTAGAGAATACCCTCACACCCTTCATGGGAATTTAATTGAAAACCCGGCTTTAAGCCCTGTAATTGTATACTCATGCGCGTGTGCTATCGTCCGGGGAGTATGTACTGTCATTAAAAAACAGATTTACAAATTGAGCCAATACACATTCAGAAACAGTGCGCTTCAAAACAGAAAAGTCTCAAATGCGATAGAAAGTTCATACAGAAACAGCGTTTTCACAAGGAATATATATATATAGTACAATTTCGTCTTAAAAAAAAATTTAGTCGCATCCTATAAAGGTATTGAAAAAAATCCAGAAAGTGTTTGAAATGCTTCTGTGAAAACGTTACATATAAGAAAACACTATGCATTCTGTCTCGGTTATAGCCGGTTATTAAATTCAATAAAATTGGAAAAAACGCTGATCAATAATCTTGGTTTTTTATGTCAAACCAGGTTGGTGCGTAGACTTTCACAATGAATATAGCAAGGCTTTGTGGTTTACCGAAGGTTGTGCCGGTTGTGGCTCCATCGAGACTTGCACACAGATGACGAAGCGGTAGCTCATTTGCATGTAATAAGCACATAAACCATTGTAAAGGACGACCAAAATGACGCCGTTCTTATTTCCTGTTTTTAAGGCAGTGCCTTCACACCCAATTGCTACCAAAGATGTACGAAATTCAACATTTTTTTCCAGAAAGTCAACTATACTTCTTTCGATAGTAACTGCTTTTCCCGAATCAATTGAAAGATGACCGATATACTCTGAATCTGGCACCGATATAAGTGAGATATGTTCTTCAATTACAGTCTTTCGACGTGAATTGTCGTCGTTCTTAGCGATGAATGGTGTTTTATCTTTACGGCCGTCAAAGTAAAGTGAGGATATAGGTTTTCTAAGACCTACAGCTTCACATTGTAAACCTAGACGGACTTTTTGACGCTCTCGTCGTAATTTACTGCGATCTATTACTTTCGATGCATTTTCACTACTTATGACGTTTAAATTCAGCATAGCAGCGTTTACTATGATAGCTGCCGATCTATCAGAAACCCCTGTTCTATCACAAGCTGTACCCAAATTCTGCAGTTTGTTTCTCATTTGAAGAGTTTCTTTCTTTTTTTTACAGAGTTGTAAGGGCAAAATTCATTGACTTCAGTATAAGTAGAAGCATTGTCAGACAAACATTCCTTGGGGTATCAGCCGTAGTTTTCAAAAAATGTTGGTATTTCCGTTTCCTAAGATCGTTACGATGCAAAGACTTGGTTGCCACCTGATCAACAGATCCAATACATTTAACGAGAATTTTGTTGATCTTTTAAGAAGGGTTCTTCTGCAATGGGTACTTTGGTCTCACATTATACAATTCTCTTGAAATACATTTACAAGTTGCGTTATCAAACAGCTTTTGCACAGAATCTTGATGAAACTCATGCTTTTTTGTTTCATTTCGTAGTTTCTTCGTACTCTTATACTTATTATAATACGAAATCAACCTTGCAACAACTTGTTGATGACTGCTGGTTGGAAGTGAAGCTTTATTCCACATATTTTCGACGTCATTAGATACTATTTCGCTTACCTCCTTGATTGAGGGATCTTTCCATTATTTAATGCAATTAAATCGTTTCTTAATAAGTCAATGGCAATTGAATTTTTTACTTTAAGAATGGATGTCCAAGCAATGTTTATGAAAGTGGTGGAACGAGTAACTAAGTTAAAGGTATAAATATAAACATAGTTTAATATGCACATTTAGATTTTATAGGCAGCGATTCTAACACATTACTGCAAAAAAATATTAAAAATTACTCTGAACAAGAAGAATTAAATTGCAGGCCTTGAATTTATTTTTAATTCAAGTAATTTGCGGCAACTGAAAGTAAAATCATAGGTCCCTGAATTAAAATATCTCTAATTTGAGGGAAGAATTTTAAAATATTAGGTATTCATTTTTTTTTAATTCAAGTCGTGTGCTCTACCTGAAGATAAAGTCAAAGGTTCCTGATATTTTGCATAAATGATGTCCTTCCTAATATAGGGTCACCAATTAATAACTCAGGAAACATTTTTTTTTTGACATATTCTCTCCGGCCTACTGATCATAGCGTAAGGCTTACAAATATAACTATTCGCTGATACCTGAAAATTGCAATAATATTTTTAAATCAGAACATTTCCCGATTTATACAAATTTCTCCGCCGAACGCCCGCCGCATTTTCGAACTGTACCATCATCTATGGGAAATGACCAAGAAATTATTCTCACCTGCATGCCTCCTCGCTTTTTTCTAGAAACTCATCAACTGTCCAAATCTCATCATCTAATCAAACAAAGTGCAAAATTAAACTACAAATCTCGCTCATTCAACTTGCCGTCCGTACCACATGGAAGTATCTGTAACGATACATCCTGCATCGACATCAACACATTTAGTATTCGATTCGAGTAGATATCATGAACCCGGGCAACCAGAACCTCAAACGTCTCGATTGCCTGCTTGCAACGTTCATAGAAATTAGTCCAATTATGGTGTGTCCACTGAAAAGAAAATAACCAAACTCCCTTACTACACAGTGAAGGAAAGAAATGCAAGTTCCAGACATTTATTGTGCTCAATCCAGGCTGCAGCATTGCCGTGAGGCGCACCAATTGCGGCAAGAACAAAGGCCGAACTTCGAGTTTCACTGCTTTCACTGTTGAGAGAAACATCTTAATGAGGCTCTGCAAGAGGAACGGAACTAGTTTAAATGGCCTTATAAAATCGACAGTGCACTTTTACTAACATTTAAGGAGTCCTGTATAGTTGTAAAGTAACTCTGTCTGCACATAAGCGTTGCCGCCACAATGGGCAGTTCAACGTTCAACTTCGCGAGTGCTTTTGCTTCGCGAATCAGCAAAGGGATGGTAGCGTGTAGGTTCACGAAAAGACGCTCACCTTGAAGGCACAATACAGGCTGCAGGAGACAAGCATCGGCCACGCTAACCTGTAAAATTAAAACTGCAGTTACACTGAAACCAACAGATGTCGCTGTTCGCACTTACGTCTTGATCGAGCCAAATGGATAGGATTTCATTTTCATACTCAATCAGTATTCCCTGCACCGATCTATACTTGTTCTCGAGGTCCTTTGTCAATGGTAGCGTTTGCAGAACCGAATGATCAGCTATATCCAACATTAGTTCGTTTAAGTGACAATCCAAGGCTCGGCTCCATCTTACTCGCCCGGCAATTGGTGGAAAGTTTCGCGGCACTGGAGGATCATCCCTTTGCTTCCGGAACAGTTTCAAAATTCGATCTATCTCCTTGTCGCAGTATTTTAAAATTCGTTGATACTTGTCGTCCATATTTGAGAGCGGTATCTTCTCACTGACCTTCTCAAAGCGAATCAGAAACCGTATACACTGCGGTGTTTCCCAAACCGTGTCAAAATTCGTCTCAATAAGCATTGCTATGGTGTCCTTTAAGGTGTCGGTCTTGCCAATGAATCTATCGAAATCATCGTTGAAATCAGAGTTGCGATGATCAAGGTAGTCGTACTTTTTAGATAGTATCTCTTTTTTGGCCTCTTCGAAGGCGGTAGAGGCTTCTTCAAGAGCCTCGCCCAGCAGTAGACCTTCAAGCCTTCTCTCAAACAAATGGTTGTAGTCATCGATTAGATTAAACATCGATATGATCTTTGACAGGCGATCACAGAAAGTGTCAAACTTGCCGAATACGAAATTTTCCGAAAACCCGAAAGGAGTTTGATTGGGCAAAAAAGGTTGTTCTCTAACGGTGTAGTAAGTTTCGTGATAGATGTGATTAAGTTTTATGCAATTGCTTAGCTTGGTGCGAATAAGATTGCGATCCTGTGACCATATTGTCTCTTTGCTACGACATGTAATGTACGATTTGCAGGTCTCAATCATTTGATTAGTTATCTGAAAGAGGTATACAAAACAGCCATTCAATTTTGAATTTTATATGAACTGAGTGACTACACTAGCTATGTACTTAAACCGAACGCAGTTCATCAAACTGTCAAAAGTAATATGAGCAATACTGAAACAGGTTTTAATTTTTTTTTTAACAATTTACGTTTCACAGAGATTTTTGATTTTTTCCCCTTTGAATTCGTCCCTCATTTTACACTTTTTCATTTACGTTTCTCAGAGATTTTTGATTTTTTCCCCTTTTTTAAGTGTGTCCCTCGTTTTCCCCTCAATCTGGAATAACTGGATGTTTGTTTATTTAAAGCAATAGAGTATGCAGTTAGTGGAACGAGTACGATAGCTTAAGGTAAGATTAGACTGTATGCCAAGTGGGCATAAAATTCCAATTTCTGACAGTTCTCCTGTCAAAATATGGTCAAACAATGTAATGGGCATATCTCATATGCTCTAATGTCCTAAATGCCACATTTGACCAGGCTGATTTTGACAGATAAAAATGCCCAAATAACATATAGTGTAATCAGACAATAAGCACAAATGCCAGCGTAAAGCACTATATGCCCATATGCACTTTATTGAAATTTCGTTATGGCAATGCTGGCATTTTTGATGGAACAAGAATTATTTTGTTGTCATCGGTGCTTGACTGTTTGAGTTCGTGGGATTTTGATTTATTTTCGTTCTCTTTTTTTATTTATTATTCAATCTATAATTTGTGTAAATTATTCAATTGCGTCTTTTCTTTGTAATTTGTTTAGGTTTAATTAGTGTTTTATCCTTTTCCAGTAATTGTGGCTATACTATACACTTTTTCCTGTTGTGAAAATTTGTTTGTGTAGAAATTGTTTGCTATCTATTTGCTTTGTTTTAGTTATTTTGTTAATATTCGTTATGTGTTTTCATTGACTCGATTGCTTATTTCACTTGGTGTATAATGTTTGTCATTTTACCCTTTTTAGTTCTTTTGTGTGTCTGCTTTTTTCTTTTCATCTTTTTCATCTACATGTCTTGCTTTGTTTTTCTTTACAGCATTACCCTACTACAACATTTGTTAATAAATAATAAATGCCTTAAATGACCATCAAGGCAAATACGACCATATTGGTAATTTTGGTCATATAGTCTAATATACAATTTACAGCTAATCAGGTCATTTGCCTGTTGGCATTCATACGCACAATTGGCATACAGTCTAATCTTAGCTTTAGACGCTGAAAAGTTATAACCATAGACAAATCATACTGAGACCCCCAACTCACAATCCTCTTGCCGCTGGCCCCCTCAGTTTTTTTTTCAAATTCGCCATTTTGTTTTCCTATCAGTGTTATGTCAATTAAGAATCCGTGTGACATGCAAAAACATACAAAAAATACAAAAATAAATGCTGCCAGCGCGGCAACCGTGGGGAAATATGAACGAGTTCGGGAATACCACATTTTTTTATTACTGAATGCCATTGGTTAGTTATTATAAATTGTTAAAAGGCGAATAATTTGATTTGTTGGTTAATAAAACTAACGAAGGGAGATGTTCTAATATATACTAGAAACATATTTGGACAAACTTGGTTGTGAACTTTCCGCTTTTGGATATAATTAACTTCGATTTCGTGTGTAGATTTTTCTAGCTCAATTTAGGCGGGAGGAATAATTAAAAAAAAAATTAAGTGAAACAAAAAATTTTAATTTCATATTATTTTTAAATCAAGTTATTTCTGTTAAATTTTAATAATAAATAAAATAATCAAGCTTAAAAGTACTTGAAAATTCATTGTTGGAGTTTCACAAATTCAGCTATATATTCAATATTAATTTTTTGGAAACAAATTATTTATATTAGTGTGTGGAAATGAAAAATATTATTTGTATTGTTATTATTGCGATACCTATCTACTAAGTTTTATTTAAAATTAGCTTGCAACCAAATATATAGGTAATCAAATCTGTTGTTTCCGTGTAAAGGAGCTCACACCAGAGCGGTACGGGTAAATGGTAGCGGTGTACCGCTTTTATTTATACTGGCGGTATTCGCCGATAAAGATGAAAATTTGCTCAAAAGAGCAAACGTATTTTCGTTCAAAATTTGCGGGGAAAATCCGTTTGGTACAAGTCTAGTTTGGATAGTCTTTGGCATTGACTTATTATAATATGGACTGCTAGTAGACAACTTCGCGTTGGTTCCAAAATAAGCGCTAGCTCTCGTGGTTTGGATCGGAATAAATTGGAAACTCACATCCGACGTTTCCATTTCGTTGCAGATAGTTTTGCATAAGACTGTGTTATTGCGATTAATTGAATAAAGATTTAAAATTAAAAAATGAAGTGTTGGTCTTTAGAAGAGTTGAAACCAAGTTTTAAACATCCTGAAAAAGATGAACAAATTTCATCGACGCTTTCCATTGACTTAAATTAATTCGTAATACATGGGGAGCTCATAAAGTAATTTACGATGAGAATGGGAAGGCAATAAAGTGGGTACAGAAAAATTGTTAAATTTTCAACATAAACTTGGGCTTCACTTTGCAAACAAGTTAAATGACAAAAATATTAACTGGCATTCTAAAATCATGAATGTCAGTCTTGCTGCCCAGACTTTGAGTGAAAGCACCGCAAATTCTCTCCTTTTCCTCTTAAATAGTGGAGAAACTGAGTTTGTGGGACGCGAAGCAACAATTCTTTAAAAAACGGTTAAATAAAGAGAACAAAGAACAAATTGTCTGTTTCTTTGATAACGCAATAAAATATCTTAGCCGCTTAACAATAAATAACCGAAAAATCGTAAAAAGCAGAAATAAAGTGGGTTTTATGGGCTTTATTATTTGCATGCGGAATTTAAAAATAGCTTTTTTAAAATTCTCATGTACTTGAATGTGATTGTCTTGACAATCATAAGTATTTATTGATCAGAAATGTGATTGAAATATACGCTTAAGTATTATTACATCATATTTATAAAATTATTAATGAAAAACAACATAAAAAACTAATTCGCAATAAATATACGAAAATTTATGGGACAATGAAAAACGATTTTTTATTCAAATTTTGTTGGTTCCATCTATTATTAATTATTTAAACTAGCACAATTTCGAGATGACATCTATTGTAAACAATGCCGCAACTATTTGAATTTCAACCGTTTCACTTGGCAAATCCACTCACGCCCAATAGGTGGCTCTAGCATTCTATGGAGAAATCCAAGATGGTTGTCATTTTGTTTCACTTATTTTTCGCATAGAACCACGAGCTAGTTATGTTGGCGTCATTTTCTGGGCAGAGATTGTATGGAAGTGACATTTCACTAGCAGTCCATATATAATAACTCAATGGTCTTTGGATTCCCCCAATAAAGCAATTAAGGTCTCAATAAATCGTCGCCAAAGTTCACTTTTTGAGTTGTGAATGTGGACTTATATGGTCGCGTCCATTCTTTTCGATAATGTCAACTATTTGGGTATAAATCTAGCCAATTATAAGCATATCTTTAACCAAAATAAGCAAGTTTAGTTATTGGTTTGACGTAAGCGCCATTTTTGTGGATATACGTCGAATTTTTTGAAATAAATTAAATATATTTTTTGTTTCGTATTGTTTTAGCGTATGTTCATGGACTTCCATCAACCATCATAAAAATGTAAGCCTATATTCCGCGCTGTTTTGAAGTACCTACGTGCATGGCACTTACAAATGACATAATGAGTCTGAATTTCCGATCAAGAAAATATTACTACAGTAGGTACCTACCTATTATGTCTACGAAAGCCGGAATGAATATTGACAAACAGAATACAGTTCCAACGCAAGTTTTGGGTGCTTTGATCTTTAAAGCGTGTTTTCGGTTTTCGCTACCAAAAGGTAATGGCCGCATTCAAGAATCTAGTCATCTTAAGTCGACTAGATTGGTCTGGATGAGATGTAACCTGAACGCAAAAACTAGATTGGTCGGGAACGTCACGTTTTCTACGTCAGCCACATATGAGAACTGTCAACTTAGTACTCAGTCACGAATTTCTCGACTAGATTCGTCGGCTACCCCTCCATAAACGTCAACTGAAACATCTGCTCTCACGACCGATTTCCCCCAATCAGAGTCGAGTTTCATCTAGTGAGAGAGCTGTCATACTTACTAAACTAGATACTTGAACGTCCCCAATGCTTAAGGCACAAGAGCAGAAACAGGAACAGAAACAGAATCCTATTTCCCATACATTTGCAACAGAAACAGAATTAGGAACAGAACATAATTTTTTCAGCAACAGAAAAATAGCTGTTTGACGACAGAACGTAAACAATTGCTGGCAGCAACAGAAATGCCAATTTATAGTGGGGGAGAGGTTTTTTTAGTTTGGATTTTTCTGCATCTGTCATCTGGCTGTTTGTTTCGCATCGTACTATTGTATATTGTGATGACCACATATGAATAACCAACGAAAAATAGAAAAAAAAGTTTTTAGTAGACGAAGAGGAGAGTATAATATATTTCGTGAGAAATCACCAAATAATGTATATTGACCGTCACCCAATATTTTGAGACAGCGACATGTTTTCATGGGTCTGTTTCTGTTTCAGTTTTGTGTAGCTGAGCGAGCAACGTAAAGAGAACCAGAATTTACTACAGAACGAAAAAACTTTCTGTTCTGTTTCAGTTTGTGTTTTTTGTCACTTGGTGCTTTAGTCTTTTATTTTAAAAGAAATACGTTACCAGCCTTATTTATTAGAATTTGCTAAACACGCCTAAACTATACTGTACTATACTTGACACTTCGAGACTCAGTTGTAGTTGTTGTAATCGCGTGCTGAAAATCCTACTTTACTTTGCTTTGCTGAGATCGAAGCTCAAAAAAACACGCCTAATGTATCCAATTTATTTTTGATTTAATTTAAAATAAAATGTGACAGATTTTTTAAGTCAAAATGACATTTCGACACTATTCCACCTCTATACAACGTGGACAAATTTTTATTTTTTTTATTTGTTTTTGCGTATAGTGGCATTATAAAGGGTGCATAACTTTATACACTCTTTATAATACGTTTATAAATAAGGCTCGTTTTCAATATAACTGCTGCTGTTTCTGTTTCTCAAAATGCAAACATTAGATACTTCCTGTTTGATTCCAAAGCCAGGGCAGTTTTAGGAATATAAACTCTTATTTGATTGAAGATCACTATCTTGATATCTCAACAACGATCATTCGGTTAACGTAAACAAAATGGAAGACAAGTGACGAGCAAATCACTCAACTGACGTCATAGGTTCGTAAGTCCATTAAAATCAAGCTTCCATAAATGCATTTGTAGTTTCAAACGAATCAAAATTATTTTTGAGAGTCTTTTGTTATTAAAAATTATTACTCATACACAACGCAGTGGTTTCTTTTTTAGGTTATTATTCGCTACACATAGATTATTTTCAACCTTCATCGTTTGCAAATCACTCTATACTGCCAACACAATCAGATGAAACTTTACGTAGGTATTAAAACTGCAACTCCGTATACACTTGTGATTTTAGGACTTAACTTACGTCGTTTTTCATTGTTTTTGCAAAGGGTTACACTCATTCTGAAATCAAATGAAACAAGAAATCTGCTTCTGGTTAAAGCCACAAATGTATTGGTGAAATGTCATAAAAGGCCTCTTGAGTGGATTCACGATTCTGACTTTAAATAGGAAACGAAATTCTCTTCCCAGAGTCACCAGAAGAGTATTGTTTGTGCCAATTGAACAAATTCAGAAGTATTTTTTTTCAATTCCGGACTCTTCTGAACGCTTCTTTTTGCCCAATGGAAAATGAAATTATAGTTCGCCATTACTATATTCCTGTGTTTTCAAAATTTGACAGCCGTAGCGAGCTATATTTTATGCAGATTCCATTCAGGCAGAGAATGTTACATTGGGCAAAAAAAAACAATCTTTTTTTCGGTTCGGATCACTTTGTGTTCGATATTTTTTTCAGATTTACATATACCTACTACCACAAATAACAATATACTTTGCAAAGCGTAAGAAGTTTGCTTTCAAAACAAATGCGCAAAGTTTCGTGAAAAGTAAAATAAAGATAAACATAAGTAGCAATGAATATAACTTTGGAGGAATTATTATCTTCATCGTCGTCCTCATCATCTGAAGACTACGAATCACCGAAACTACTCCATTTATATTTTATCTTACATAAAAAATAATATGTCAGTAGAAAGATAAAACTCAAATTATCAAATCTCTGTAAAATGTGCAATAACAATAGTCCTGCAACATTCTTTTTATACGAAATTAAAATATCTATCTATCTATCTATCTAATAATGAAATGAGTAGAATGAAACTTATATCATTCGAAAGGTACCTACTGTGCCATAGATGTGCACAAACAAAAATTGTGGCTATATGTCGCCATTAAGGCTGGTAAAATTAAGTTAACAATACCCCATACTCATCAGTTAAATGAAAGTATTTTGGTGACATTCAATTTGTCGCCCCCATACCTATACCTACCATAGTTACGTATGTGAACAAAAATTATCTTAGTAGGTACCTAGGAATGCAATTTACCTACCCCTAAAAGTAAGTATTATTTTCTTTCAAGGATGATACTATGGAAAATGTTTTTGACAAAAATATTTTCCTCTAAATTTTCATAGTGAACTATTGAAAAGTAAATTATAAGTAGGTAGTAAATACTTATTTTCAAAGGGCCGTATTTTATCTTTATCTAGATGTCGCTTTATAAAAAAGAAACTTAAACATCGAATATTGTGGTACATTTTTTAGTACTACATACATACTTATAAAAGGTATGTTCGAGTTTCGCCCCTTTTTGGCGAATTCATTGTCTGTTATAAAAATGTCTTCATTTCAAAGAACAAGCCGGGCAAAATAGTTTTATTACTTTGGTACAAGATACAACTAGTACATTCTATTCGTTTTGACAATGACGTAGTTGACATTCACTGTGTTCTCTGTGAATACATCTCTTCGAGTTCATTCAGACAACAACGAAAATCCATAAACCTGTCAAAATACTTGTACTGCTTCAAATTGTACGCAGTGAAAATAATTTAATAAAAGGGGGAAATATTTAATGGCGTTGCTATGGTTACGTACCTCCTCAGAAGTCAATAAAAATACAGAAAGAAACTGAGAATAAAATCAATGATATCTTTGATTCAACTCATGTATATAAAAAAATATATATATTTATAACAGCTATATTCCTATTTTATGTAACCTAACCTGTCTAATGTTACGTTCTATCAAACTGACTACTAAATTAGATACATTATTTGTATAAACCGTGTCTGTACCTGAAAATCAAAACCATTCTGTTTGAATTTAACAAACTGAACACATTCATTTCCACATCTGTCAGTCGGTTTTCCTCCAGAACAAGCGGAATCTGTATAATGGAACTGTCAAACAGATGCATACCTAGCTGTCATTCGAAATTACTAAACGCCGCAGTCAGGTTGACATTTTATTAAATGCCAAACGTAGTGTCGATTTGTGAAAATTTGTTTTAGATCACAGTTAATTCTTACAAAAGGCATTATCGATTTGCAAAGAATACATTCCAAATTGTACAAGTTCGTATTATTAATAAATATACCTAGTTCGATTTGTATGCACTTGGGATCAATCGAAATGAACACAGGTACGTAATGAAACAAATGGCAAATTAACATTATTTTTGCTATGAAAACTGTATATACCCAGACATTTTTGTTGATGCATATACATTCGGTTGATAAGCGAATGACAGAGGACATAAAAATGGAAACAGGCTGGGGTAAATTTTGTTGCTGTGCTGAGTAGGTATTAAAATAGTGATTTTGACACTTGGGGTGAAAAGTATTGCGAAGTAAAAGCAAACATTATTTCTGTGTCAAGATGGCTCATGGGTGAATTTGCGTCTGCTTTTGTTTTCTGTTTCTTGTGTTAAGAACTTGTACGTAGACACCACGTAACGTAGTTTGCTGTTTGGAGTAGAAGTAGATGGAGTCGGTAGGTATATATGTAACTTTGTTTGAGTTTGAGTTGTAGTTGACAATGTAGCAAAGAGTTTGATTAGATTTTGTTTTTTTTTTGTGTGCTCTATTCATTGAATACTGACAGCACACAGGAAGCGACTGTTTTTTTTAACTAAAATGCATACAATATTGACACTTTGCTAAAATTGTTTTAGTAAATAATGTGCTGACAACGTAGGTTAGTAATTCAAAGCTTGAATTCTTCTTTATTGTGTTATCTGTCATATTGCACGCGATGTATTTGTTTTTCTATTATAACTAAGAAATAGATTACCAACAGAATTATGTATGAGTATGACCAATATTTACTGTGATATGTCTTATGTGCTTGGGTGGTAAAATGATGTGATTTGATTTTCATGATCTGTTTTTGTTTTGTGAGTGATTAATACAATTTGTAGCTAATTGGAATCGTATCACAGGGTGTTTGCAGTTTGGAAAATGACATTTTTGCGTGAAAACTATTTTTCTTGCGAATTACTTTTTCTCGATCTACTATTTGAAAATGTGCTCCACAGGGTACTAAATTATGAATTTTTAATTTCAATCAATATAAATTATGTTGCGTGGGAATTGTCGTTGATCGACATAGGTATAAACATCAGATAGTGAAGTGGTTGTATTTAACACCCTGTGATTGATATTTAGCTTATCGTCTTTACGAACTTTTTTTTATTAAAAATTTATTAGATTTGGTTGTCTTTCACGTTTATTGTCAAATACAGTCGAATGCAATTTACGTTTGTTCAAAGAGCTGTGAGAAATGTTGAAATATTTTTTAGGTTTTTGTTAAGATCATTTACATCTCTAATTCCTGTGTCAAATAATTTTTTTGCTGCAGATCTAACGAAAATTTAGGTATGCAAAACCTACAGGTACATAAAGATGAATTATTCTTAAAATGAATGTATAATTTCATTTTTTAACCTTCCTACTGCAAATAAAAACAGCATAAACAAACAAAGACAACTACAACAACAACAATTTTAAACTATCTACCTATTTAATGAAAAATAATTGTTAACTTAAGGAATTTGTTTTATGTCAATTTTATATATTTATGAATTATAAAATTTTAAAGGCCTTTGCCCTTTGCTTCAAAAAACAAAATCTAGCAACAAATATTCTATGTCTTATTTACAAAAAAAAACTAATACGAGGTTCTTAACACGAAAGCAGTCTCGGAAGTATACCTTTTTTTGGATATTTAAGTAAATGCCATAACCTAATTTCTTCTGCAGAAGTCTCTTTCAAACTCAAGAGCTCTAACAAAAAATTGAACTGTGTCTTCTACGGTCTACTAACTATTTGTGGTAGTTTGTAAGAAAACCACTTGGTCATTCTATACATACAGAAAAATTGAGAATTTCCGACAAATTGCGGATGAAATTCAATGGGTGCATTGAAGCTGCATGTCTTTATATTACCCTAGGCCTAGCTGCATACAACAAGTTGTTTTCTGTAAGTTTTTATTTTTTTGCGACAATTGGAAAGGATCTATCTACAATTTTATCTTAACGGATAAATTGAGAAGCTTTTTCTGGACAGTTATACTCTTCTGAAGGATGCGCAGTAAAAAACCCGAAATTTGTGTTTTTCGGGGGTTAAATCTCAGACCCCTTGTAGTCCAGTCCGCTCTAAGAACTGACCTTTTGTTCTTCCATTGTAGTTTACAATAATCGGTCCCCAAGAGATCGCGATGGGCACTTATGGTGCCTTGTGTCCTATGTGACCTCACTATCTCATACCACTTTTAACCTAGACTAACCTAACCTAAGCACAGCTTCCGGCTACCGGATCTATATTCATTAGTTATTCGTACTCTGGGCAGAATACATTTTTGTGCATTAGGCTACATTTCTGGCATCATTCCAATCCAAATTTAATGATTGTCTAAATAGGTACAGCTATAAGCAGCAGACAGAAGTTAAATGTGTGTACTAACTTTCTTAAAAAAATTGCCTTTCAGTTTCCTAATTTGCGTTTCTTGTCGTCGGAAAAGTAAATCCCCAGGAAACTTTTCCTTTTCGTTGGAAATTGTTTGTCTCTATAATTTTGTACAAAACTTTTCCGTTCAAAATGTTCAAAATAAATAAAAAACGTACGTATACCAAAAGATGTAAGTGCATTATGAATAACTCTATGCTTAATGGTTTTCATAGACTTTATTTCTCATTTCAGTTACCCAAGATGAGACGATGGCAATAATTCGGGCTAGGATTAAAATGAATCATTTATTTTCCCAAAAGCGTTTTAACCTGAGGAAAGCTTGGGAGTGAGTTTGAGTTTGTACTTAGTTTGTATACATTATAAATCAACATATATGCTTTAGGGCTGTTGGTCGTGAAGCTAAAGTGGATGTGCAGCACCATTGGTTGTACAAAAAATGGGCAAATTTGCTAGCAAACTATAAGGTATTTTGTACAAAATTCTTAGAAAGCAAGCGATGAACAATGTTTTATGTTTTTAGAAATGTATTGAACTCCAAAATGGGGATGGAACAGCAACAAGCGATGGAGAAATATCGGCAGCAAGTTGGGTATATTTTGAGGAAATGGATAGATGGGCATCAATCTCCACTAAAAATGAATTACCACTCGATGCGCAAGAAGGACCACACGAAAATGAAAAGTAGATAATTTGATACTGTTGTACCTACGTTGAGTTTAATTCTGACATTTTTTATTTAATAGAATCATCACTATTGAAGACGAAGATGTTGACAAAAGCTTTCCCGTAACATCGAACCTGGTGTATAGTCCTGTTATCCCATCGGATATGCCGCTTTCCATATCAGGTTAGTAGTTGCGACTATTTTGACGTGCATTGTTTCTTGCTTGTTGTTTGTAAAGAGTAGTTATTAAAATCATGTCAGGAGTGGTAGGATCTTCAATGAAAACCATCATAAGTCTTACATTCAAATTGTATGCCATTACCATTTTAAGCGTATACCTGAGCTTAAGTGAATTTTCGTATTTTGCGAGCTAGAAAACAACTGACACTTGTTGGAGTATCCATAATTCTTACCAAAGTGTTCTTTTGATCATTTTCTCAAAATTGATTCAAAGAACTTTTCATTTTAGTTTTTAGTAAATATATTTCACTTTGCTCAAATATCAAATATAATACCAAATTATTTTAATACAAGTAGAGGTTATTGTTCTCTCAATTAGAATCTTTATCTTTAAATGCTTCTGCATGCAGTTATTGTCTATTAACTTTTGTACTTATCCTAACCCGTTGCTGTTTCTATATGTATTAGCCCTAAATGTCGTTCAATTATTCTTTTTAGATGATGCTGTATCTCACCTACTTCAAATATGGGGCCTTTCAGACCTGAAGGCCAAATTTAAAGGTTAGTTTCGAGTCTGTATTTAAAAACCGTCAAATAATTCTAATTATATTTTATTTTTAAATTATACCAGCCAACTACATTGTCTTGCAAGCTTTTGAATACCTAACCGAAGAAGATATTGTAGAGCTGATACCAAAAATCGGTCAACGTGCTATATTTCGTGGGCGATTGCAGGAGTGGCGAAAACAAAATGGCATTGCTATAAAAATCCCCATTCCTTCAGAACCTTCACGACTATCCCCGCCTCAAGCGGTATTTCAACAATCTCTAGCGCCTGCTGAACCTCAATTCAAAAGGATCAAGTTGGAGCCAATTGACGACTACATGGAAAGCCATACAAGACCTAAATTATTAGACAAGATACCATCATCACCGAAGCTACGGGTATTGCTACCTAAGCCTCAGGAACATCAAAATGGATCTCCTAGGACTCAGCCAATGCCAAAACTCGTACACAAACTGTACGGGACACTGACGAAGTGTAATTCGAAACCGAACACACCAAAACCCTCATCTATGCAGTCTAAAGTAAAACAATTCTATATATCACCAGCTGCGGAGCCTATATCTCCTCCATTAGTTGCATCACCTCCACCACCTGAAGAGGATCTTTCTTCTGACGTAATCCGGGCCGATTTTGGCCCTTTTGTGACGTCAATTATAAGAGTGGAGACGAACTGTGACAAGACATATCAAAAGAATGTTTCACCTCTAGATCCGCCAACTAAGGTCAATCGAACTACAATACTTCAAAAGTTGACCTCGCCATCTTCAACGCAAGTTGCTCCACAAGACTATGGCCCCCAAAAATACAAGCCTCCACAGCAACTTCAACCCAAAACACATACCTCACCGCAGGCCAAGCAAGAAACACAGACCAAATACCCAGAGGAAATACAGCCCGAGCCGTGTCCACTCTATCCTATTGTCAAATTAGAAGCTGGTACCATTGATATGGATTGGACTGAATCGACGGAGCCACTGCCTGAGCCAGAACCACAACCGGTGATGAAAATAAAACCAGAGCCAGAACCCGAACCCGAACCCGAACCCGAACCCGTTGATAATGAAAGCGCAGAAAACCCCATCGCCGACTCTTCTGGGTTTCAAGCTGAATTTATCGAATCATTGGAATCGAATTCGACACAACTGCCAGCAACTGACAGCGACAGTGATTCCAAATCCCTGTCCAAGCTGAGGCGGATAGCTCCAGAAGTTTTTCGAAAAACCCGAAAAAGACAGGCTAAGGTTATGGGAAAGCTTGTAAGTACACAATTACTAAAGTTAGCCAACTCAGACTATCTGACGATGCATATGACTTCTTTTGTTCTCTGGTCAATAACATTCTATAATAATGTCGTTGTTCTTACTATTGTACTCATAAATAGTGAGCGAATAGACTTCTCGTCATCAGATGTATGTAAATTCTGTTCTCTCTATCTAATTTTTCTTTTAAACGGGACCATCTAATTTCTGATTGAGAAAATCATATGTCCTCTCAGATAGTCTGACATGGGCACTAGCCATTAAAACCAGTATCACTTTTTGATTTGTAATTTTTAACAGGCCATGCAAGAATTCATACGACTTCTCAGAAACAGATAGTCTGTGAGCAAAACACTATCATCAACTTCAATCTGCTTTAATTCTAGGACATTCGAAGAATTCTAATGAACTCTGAACAAGGCCTCCATGTTCTTGTTTACTATGAAAGTCAAGAGATCCTGGATGTGTCACGGCGAAGAAAGTTAATCGATGCAATCACTCAGCATTGTTGGCTTACAAACAAACGCATCATTCCAACCGATTGCAATAGATTAGCAGATGAAATTATTGAAATTTTTCCCAATGAGAAAAAGGTAATTGTTGTCATTATCCAGCTCGAGTTACTCGTACTCCTAAGCTCGAATCGAATCAAACGAATTTTGAAACATAATTAGCTCAAATCAAAACGTGCACTAACAAATTCAGATATCGAATCGACACATTGCCAAATGTGCTATGCGCTTACAAAATTATGTCGATTTCACGTTCCAAACTAAAAACTTTTCAGTTGCACGTTTAGCGAATCGATTCGGGATCAGGAATATGTCTGAAATTAGTTGATGAGTTTGATTGATGTTTGAATTATGAAACTAATTTTGTTTATTTTAGGAGGATTACTATATCCAAGAGGCAGGAAAAACTCCCAAAAGTCCGCTTTACACAAAATATAGGAACATGGGTCGAAATTTTTTTCTCAAGAATAATTTACCCATACCCGTGCGTAGGGCAACTAAGAAACGTCTGTGTAACCTAGAGTCAGAAAACGAAAACATTGAAGTTGATGATAGTTTCATTATCAGTTAATTTAATGAAAACAAAAAAAAAAAAACATTAAACTCTGTGTTTATTTATAAAAACAATGTATAAATAAAATATAAAAAAAATAGGTAGTTAAGTTCTTACCTTAACCATAAGTGCAGATGTCCTTTCGGATGTGTTATAGAACTGTGAAACACTGTAGATCAGACGAACTGTTTGAAGCAAACTCAAAATAGATTCTTTCATGCAGACCTGAAATGAAAACAAGTAAGTTGTAAATGGGACTAAACAAATAATATTAACGTATAGCCTTCTGTCTCGGAAATGAATCATATTCGTCATTGAACGCCTATGTGTATACAGATAGCGCCTAAGTGAGAAATTAGGCCTTTTTTATTATGCTCACATGATCTATATAGATCATTGATTTCCGTGGTTTACAACAAAAGTTGGATCTCGTACTATTGTTGTAAATCAATGATCTATATAGATCATGTGAGCATAATAAAAAAGGCTTATTGTCCATTCTTCAACAATAGACACCTACAACTCAGTCTCAGTATCGCTACATCAAAATACCCGAAATGACGTTTGTCTACTTGCCAACTAAGAGAACGGGGGGTTGTTAAAAAATATGCTTTGGATTTTAGATCGGAATGTTTGCTCTTTGAACAAAAAAAAACAAGTTACCTATCACCGCAACAAAGGAAATTCTGCATCTGATGGAGCAAAAGAAGCTAGGTGGATATAATTTAGATTGTTGAAAAAGGGGTGGGGCAAGAAAAGAACTCAAGTCTCGGTTAAATGAACTACCTGCAGTAAAGATGAAGTTGATTTCGTTTAATAAATCCAAGGCCACTGGATGTAATGGTTTACCAGTGGCGAATATATCACATCAAGTCTGATGAGCTAGATTATAAGCTCGGAAGTGATATCTTAAACATTCGAATCAGCTAATGTGGTTGACGGCTAAATTAATTCATTGAAAAAACCAGCGAACTTCAAATAACCACCGAACACTTTTTTATCAGCTTCAATGCCGCATAATGTAGCATAATGTATACATGACTACTTCCATTTTCGATTCCAGAGTCTCTCGGACGCTTCTTTTTTTTCCAATAGAAATCGACATTATAACAACAACAAAAAAAAAGACTTGCCGAATCGCATTTTGTTCGCTTTGAGTTCCCCGATTGAAGACTTTGAAAGCTGATCTGGTGGTTTGTGTAATGCAAGTTAACGAAATTGGATGAAGAAAGTTTATAACGTGTACTTTTCTTTTCACAACTTTAGTAAAGATCAGAAAATTACTTCAGAAGGCTACTATTTAATTAAAATCAAGAATCTGAATAGGTATACTCATACTTACTGGGTCATCCAAATACAATGAGTGGCAGCATGATTCCATGGCCTGTATGAACTTTGAATTATCTCTGGCCTCATTGTAGCAGAAAGTAATCTTTCGATCGGTGGCTTTCCAGTGGCGCATTATTCTTGATCCCGCCAAAAACAAACAGTGTAAGGTGAATTGAACTTCCTTCTCCTAGTAATCCAATAAATTTTAATTCAACCTAAGCATGCGAATTCATCAAGTTGACTGACCTGCAAATGGGCTAACAACTGTGAAAATTGTGCTCCCCGTTTTTTCCAATATTCCAGTTCATCCTGTGGTCCGCTATGATCGTTCTCCTTTCTCAACTGTTCGCTTTCTCCCAAAATTTTCATGATACCCTTAATCCAATTGGCAACTCGTTCCTCCAATTGCAGGCAAAACTCCTGATTCTTAGCCAACTCTTTAACTTCATCGACTTCGTCGATTTTCTCAAACATTCCTGCTCCATCGGCGAATACATTGAAATGATCACAAACCTGTTCGCAGACACGTAATGCACTACAAAAAGATCGTAGTCCCGGCAAAAGTTGTCCCTTGATCAAGCCACAACTGACATCTTCGTCGTCGCCCTCAAGACTTGGAAAGGCTAAAGCTTGCATGAATACATACTCGACAATCCGTTCAATGGACGTCACCAGACCGATGTTTTTCGCATCAATTACGCCGCAGTACCTGGTAGAGAAATTACATTTTAATAGTTTGTGGAGGGCAGCAATTTGTTAAAATTTTGGAAAGCATTAATACTTATGGTAGGTTAAAATCAACACCAAAGCCTTTGAGTATTTCGGTGAGCTTTAGTGGCAATCAGCAATAAGACTCACTGAGGTCGATACTTTGTCAACCTCCACAAGTTTCATACCATAATGCGGTAGAAAACATTTTAGATTTTACCGGAATAAAGTTGCATTTTTTTTTAAACACAATGCGCGATACGAACAATAAATTTTAATGTTCAGGCTGGATTTTAGAAATCACTCAACAATAAACATTTTTAGTTTCGACTTTAAATTTAAGTAGTTTGCAATTCCGAACGAATTTCGCAATTGTGAGTTTCCGCAAATTTAAAGTCGAGACTAAACATTTATTCTTAGTAGGTACGACGCAATGAATTTCTATTTTTTTTTTTTTTTGATTACTGGAGTCTCAAAAGCGAATCATACTAAGAATTGACATATGAGTTGAGGCGTACTTGCGCTATTTAATTCAATTTAATTCAATTATGTTCTTTTTTCACAAAAAGTTTTACATTTCTATTTTATAAATATTCCTTAGGTACACATTGTTTAAAGAAAGAGCGTACAACAATTACCAAAAAAACGTCGCCTGTCGGACTTAATTAATTTCTTTGTTTACATAATTAATATACCTAGTGCTAATTTAATTTATATTTTCTTTTTCAGCAAGGATTAGTTATATTCTAATATCAATATTTTTCGATAGGTACGCTAAAGCTAGTTATTTATCCCAATTTAAATTTAGATATCAATTTAAAATTTCTATGATTTCAAGATCCGTAAGAAAAGTTTTTCCCCAAAAGCAAGTAGGTAATCTGAATTTCTTGAGAACTGGGCGCCAATTTTGTTACCACGCTCGATGCGCAAAAACAAAAATTTGTTTGTAATTTTTTTTAGTTTTTACAATACAAGCAAAGTAAAAGTCGTGGGTTCGGAAATTAAAGCGTATAATTCCCCCCCTTTCTTTCAAGAAAATTTATTAAATTTTCGTTCAATATAACCTGACTTAGAGGAGGCTACCGCAGTTTCGGCACTTTGGTCAGTGAACGGTTTTAAATCCATCACGTTCCATATACCCATTAATTTCCCATCCTTTGGGAGTTCATAAGCATTCGATGAAATCTTTCGTTCTATATGGAACGGACCTACATACTTCGGCGGCAACTTAGCCATAAAATCAAAAGGGGCCCTTGACAAAGCGAAACTTCTTCTCAAAACTTGCTCGTAAAGAAAATATTCTACGGGTCGACGACCATCATTAAAGGACTTCACTGCTTTTATGTTAGCTTTATCTAATGGCGTTTTCGATTGAAGAAAAGAATCGCCCTTTCTATGAAAAGAGCAAATCTTGAAGTGCTCTTTCGATGTGTTCTATGTTTCATTGAAAAAAAGGGTATCTTCCAGGTTAATTCTTAACACGACAGAAGTGTCCGGAATATTTTTAGAGAATTGCCCTGAACTCACCAACACAGACGAACAAAATGTCAGATTGAAGTGTTTGTTGTGTTATTAGAAACAAATTTTTCGCAATGTGATCCGAAAATATACAATTATGGGTGCAAAATGTAAACTTAATTGAAATATATATTGATTTGGCTGTATTTATTATTGTAGAAAACAAAAAAAAGGATCAACAAAAAACCAAATCTCTCATATGGTGTCTGCCACTATTACAAAAGTGCTCCAACAAATTTCATTGAAAAGAACACTTCTGAATTTCGGGGCCATTCTCTCGGATCTTCAATCGAAAACGCCATTACGAATTTTTACTCAACAAATTTCTTGGTGTAAGAATTGAAAAAGCAGTCAGTCACCTTACAGCTAACAGCTGATTTAAAATCTGATGTCCTATTTGACATATGAGAGCATTTGTTTTGGTTTCTTGCGTATTAAAATGGTATCGACAGGCGGAAAAATAAAATTGAATGTTCTCCTTAGATTCTTTTAAAAAGTGGAGGCAGTGATAGTACATAAAAAAAAAAACCTACCCCGGGTACAAAAATTCCCTACCGACGTAAGATTTCCCCTACAAATCTGCTTGCCTACATAATATTTGAAAAAATTAAGAGAAAAGAAAAGTATTTAAAAAAGTTCGTTATTTATATAAAGTTAGTATGAAACAATAAGTTAATGTTAATATTATGAAAAAAGGATGTTATATTTACAAATATGAAGGCAAAACAATAAATTAGTAGGTTATTTATAGAAAGTAATAAAAATAGAGACGCAAAAGAAATTGTAGGCATAAATTTATTAAATTAAATTAGTTTATTTAAATAATTCAAATTGCTCGGCCATATTGTCTTTAAGCTAAAAGAGAGTAAATACATAAATACAAAATATAGGTATTGAAAAATCATATAACATGTAAATGTGATGATCATATACCTATACATCTTTTGAACTCATTTCGTTAATATGTGTGTCTTTGCACTTAAAAGAGACAAAAAGGCGCAAACGAATGCCTTTTGATAATGACATTTAAAGAAGAGTATACTTGGGCGAAAAACGTTAAGGTGGAAATAGAATTGTGAATTCAGGGTAAGATGTATGTAGCAAGATCTCAAATCTAGTTTCTCTATAGAAATACGAAGACATTGGGAAATTAAAAATAAAACATACATGTTCTCGTTTATCAGGCATTTTTTTATAAATTATAAAAAATACCTACATTTACAGCAAACGGTTTTAAATATTAAAAATCTGTCCTTTTTCCCCTACGGAGCAATTTTTTAGTCGAAAATACCTACATGTAGGGATTTTTCCCTACGTGTTCCACCACTGAGTGGAGATGAAATTCTTCCTCGCTGTAAGGAGTAAGAAAGGACAATTTCCTCCACGTAAATTTGAACGCCGTGTCGTTTTTTCCTCTCCTCGAATGCTTGTAGTTCAATTAGTACACACTCTTCTATATACTCGGATTCCTGAAAAAGAAGTTCGATTAATTGCGAATCACTTGCATCGCTAGGTAGATGAATCAACTTTTGTTTGTAATTAGCAAATTCTTCGAGTTTATATTATATTTTAACGATTTTTCGTACAACTTTTTTGAATTTTTGAATTATGTAGCTGTCATTTTCATAGATTACCTACTACAAAAGCGTTTTCTACTTTTTCGTTGTCTCTCTCTGTGAGAGAATTTATCCCCACCACTGCCATTTTGACAGTCTCTTCCATTCTTACTACAAAAGTAAAGGAACAGACCTATAGTTTCTTGTTTCATCGGCTAATACCACTATATCGTCCGCGTACAGTAGTGGCGTTTTCGATTGAAGAAAAGAATTGCCCTTTCAATGAAAAGAGCAAATCTAGATGTGCTCTTTCGATGTATTCTATGTTTCATTGAAAAAAAAATTGCACTTCCAGGTCAATTCCTAACACGACAGAAGTGTCCGAAATATTTTTACAGAATTGCCCTGAACTCACCAACACATACTAACAAAATGTCAGATTTGAATTATTTGTTGTGTTATTAGAAACAAATTTTTCGCAATGTGATCCGAAAATATAAAATTATGCGTGCAAAATTGAAACTTAAATTGAAATATATTGATTTGGCTGTATTTATTATTGTAGAAAACAAAAAAAACATTGAAAAGAGCAATTCTGATTTTCGGGGCAATTCTCTCGGATCTTCAATCGAAAACGCCATAAGTGTCTTATAGTTATACCATCTATATCTAAATATTCATGTAGATCAATATTACATAAAACAAACAGAAGAGGTGACAACAAGCAGCCCTGTTTTACACGTGTCTCAAAGTATAGTCCGAAATCTCTTCGTCGTCCATACACCATACCGCTGATTTTATGTTCTCGTAGAAACTTTCAATCAGTTTTGTGAATTTACTTTATACTCCCAACAGATCGAGCTTATAAATAAGCGATAAACATTCAAAATTCTACCTGTGCTTCAATAATTGCGGTTTCGCATTCCTATATAGGTATCGAGATTGCAAATAATTCTGCCAGTCATTCGGTAGTTGCATGTGTGTGTGTGTGTAGCCCTAGCCTCCCATTAAATCAGTAAAATCCACATTCAGACACTTTCTTATCACCTTTCATTCATAAACAACAAAGATTTAAACTAAGCCTTATTCCTTATGCAATAATCTACTCACATAAAGTGGAAAATCATCATCCCACAGAATATGCATAATGACGTAGGTACGTAGACTGATATAAAACTTACAAATCCTTCTGGAATCCCTCCTCGGGCAATTGTTTCGAAGTGTTAATCCGGAAGATGTAGATGCAAACACCCGTAAACGCACACGTCCAACCATCTGTGAGGAATAACTTCTTCGGTTTCTGATTGCCGCCCGATGGTGAGACACCTAGATTTGTTTGGGCAAAAAAGGAATTGAAAAATAAATCGGATTACTGTAGCATTTTCCACATAACAGAAAGTCCTACCTTGGGGAGTTTTCGAACTAGTCGAAACAGCACCTGCTCTTGACGGCCCCGGCTTATTCGCATCCTGTACCGGTGCCGGCTCTGGCTCATCAACTTCCTGATAAAACCACAAAAGTTTATTCTTCATATTAGGCAGAAACAGTTGGTTTATCTCATCCAACTGTAAGAAAGCAAAGCAGATAAATACAGTCGGATATTTAGTAAACGCCTACCGCTCTCACCATATCGCCTTCGAAAATGTAATCCATCAACTGATGCCTTGGCAACGCTGTACCATCAATCAACAACTGAAAGGTAAACTCCAGCCTAGGGTCCATCTCACCCCGACGAGCCTTGCGTTCACATTCCTCCCGTCGACGCTGCGCTTCATCATCCGTTTCGGTCATAGTTTTCAAGTGTTTTGAATGTTTTTTAACAGTAAGTGCGTTCAAATGATGTTTTGGGTTCAAAAATGTTTGTTGTGATTGTTTTTTTTTTTAAATCGAGAGCAAAAATCAAAAATTTGTATCTCAATTCGTGTTACAATATCAAAAAAGTACCGCAACAATTCGGTTTTGTTTATAAACAACAAAATTATCTAGAATGGCATGCGCATTTGATGTTAGCTATATGCAACATTGCAAACAAGTTGCTTTCAAAAATATTCATTTGTGCAGTTTGGGTTCTCAGTTTTACAGGGATAGTGCGATATCTACAGAACACCGAAGCATATTTATCTCTGTTTCATAAGAGGGCTTTTTTTTTTATTTTTTTATATCTGTTTTTCTGAAAATATAATTTATGATTTATTATAATGAAACGGTTTTTAAAAAAATTATTGTTATGAAAGCGGTATTTTACTTAATAAAAAGGAATTTTACGAGTTGGCTGTGCAGCCTTAAAGAAAGACAATTTTTGCGTCAATTTCTGTTACACTTTTTATTCAATTCTGCTTTATTTCGCAACAGAGTTGGCATCCCAAACTATATTTAAACCTTCTTCTCATAGGTATACCTTCTACGAAACTACTAAGAAACGTATTGGCCCAATAAAAGTTGTACTTTAGCAGATCCTATGGATGGATATTTGATTATTATTACTTGCTTTGAAACAAGCTCGTAACTTCCCAGAAAAGGATGCAACACTTTTTCTCATTTCATGTCTTAATTGTAGCACGCAGCTCGAGCTAAACTAAATTTTATCTGGTCTCCAACTTTTCTCTCCAAACATCACCTAAAGTCCTAGCTAAATTTTGACATAAAGTACGCCGTGGATAAGTGTCACAGAAAACAGCTGTTCTTTGAAAAAACTTCCTTCAAAAAGGTAATTCTCTCTTATTTCAACCATGTCTAATTCTAGGTACTTTTTGACCATGTAATAATTAAAAGAACTCATCCGTGCATAGTTTTCCGCAACAGAACAACAAATAAACAATGGTCTGTCACAATTTATCTTGAGAAAATGTGCCGACCCATGAAATGGGCACGTAAAATTTTGACAGACACATGAAGTACATTCGGAAACAAAGCTCAGCTAAATGGGTTCGCTTAGATTTAGCACAGCTAAATTTTGGAGTGAATTTTGTATGGGAGTACTAAGCTTTATTGGGAAAAAAGCCGTAATTACGATTTTCGACTCGATTGTTGCAAATTGTGTAGTTTGGTGTTCTATTTAACATATATCTTAGCAAAGTAAAGTACAATTGGATCTTTAGCACGGACCTACAAAAAATACACTCTATACTTGACACTTCCGAGATTCATACTTGGTGGTCGTATGCATCCCAAATAGAACTTGACAGCGGCAGCTTATCTTAAAACCTTCTTGAGATGTGTTTATGAACTTAGCCTATAAACTACTTTTAGCGCCATTGGGGCATATTCATAGTTATACTATAAACCTGGGTCTAACTAAACTACAATCTAAAGTTAACCCACAGGTAAAACACAACTGCTATTCATAAAGAATTTGGCAACTCTGTTTATTTAGATCCGAGTCTAACGTGTATTCTACTACAAATCTATTATATAAATACTTTTCTGACAGCAAAAAGTCAAAAGAATTTAAAACTTGTAATTTGCGTTTTGTTGTGGTTCTGCTTGGTTCTGGCGTTTTTTTTTCAAACAAAAATAAGGTATGCATTTTAATGCGAACATAATTATGTTTTGTGATGTGAACAAAAATTATAAAATTACAGATAATATTAAAAGAGCAAGAGTACAAAAGTGGACGGAAGCAGAAAAAGAAACGCTGCGTGAGTTGGTCCGAAGGCATTTAAATGTTGTGGACGATAAGAGAAACGATGTCAAAATGATTTTGAAAAAAAAGCGTAGTTGTTGTAATTGCATGATGAAAATCCTACTTTACTTTGCTTTGCTGAGATCGAAGCTCAAAAAAAAACGACTATTGTAAACCAAGTAGGTATCACATCATTTGCGAAATTCTTAAATTTTCTTTTCGTTCACTTGGTTTTGACGTTTAATGGAGTTAAAAACAACTTAAACATACGTTCTGTTGTGTTTGTTGTTAGACTCGAGTTTTTCGTTTAGACATGGGTTTAAATTGTCTACGAATTACATAAACTCCGGTTTAGTTTATTAGTTATAACATAGTAATAGCTTATCAAAGATCTATGAATATGCCCCATTTACTTTCCAGCGAGCGGATTCAGTAGAACGATGAATCCATCCAAAAGTCAGAACAAATGGAGCTTGAACAGTTTTATTGCATAGATTCGTCTACATTACTTTACTTTGCTTTAATAGGTTTTCAGTAAAACAGGCGTTATTATTATGTAAGCTATAACCCAATTGACGAGTTGAAACGTCACCGCTTTGATTTTCATCTTCACATTCTTTTCTATTTTATTTTCATTTATTTATTTATTTAATTTGATCGCTGTACATCGAGAATAATTTCTTAAGATAGTACGGTAGTGTATAATGTATATATATATGTATATTTTATAAAAGAAAAATTAATGATTAAAACATGATCCAAAATTTGGTTTAGATGCTCGAATTTCACCAACAAAAATAAAATAAAATTGGTAAGCACTTTGTTTTGGTAGGATTTAACAGCAGCTGATTTTGGTTTCACCACTCAACTACTGATACCAGGTCCTTGTTCATTTTTACCGCGGCATCTTCAACAAGACCTATAGGAAAATCGATATAGAGCTGAACATCGTCAGCATAAATGTGTAAGTTGCAACATTTAATGACATATTTAATGATGATGGCAAGTCATTTATAAATAAAGAAAAAAGTAGAGGTCTAAGAATAGATCCTTGCGGTACACCGCTTGTTAAAGGTAAAAAGGAGGAATGATTATTTTTCTATGCAACTCCCTGAACGCGATTATTTAAGTAACATGAAACCATTTTAGTTGCACTATTAGAGATATTGAACAGATTAGATAATTTTTGACATTAAATAGACGGTTCAACCGAATCAAACGCCTTTGAAAAATCTAATAGTGTGACCAAGGTTGATTTGTTACAATCTATCGCTTGGCGAATGTCATCCGAGTCCTTCAACAGGGGCGTTATGCAGCTGTGATCAGAGCTAAATCCAGATTGAAAAGAATTTAATAAATTCAAACTATCTACATACTCCTTTATTTGTTTGCTGACAATTACCTCAAAGACTTTCGACAAATAAGACAGAATGGCTATTGGACGATAATTATTCACAGTTCCTGAGGTCTTCGGTATCGGAACTATTTTAGCCCGTTTCCATACTATTGGATAATCGGACGTAGTTAAGATGGAATTAAAAATATAAGTAATATACTGTAGTATTTTAGGAATAAGAATTTTTATAAAGTGAGGTTGAATATTATCTAGTCCCAATCGCGTTGCCAACAGTGAAAATATCCACAGCAGAAAGAGAAAACGAATCTCGAGAGTAGTTGGGTATGAAATGTGAGGAGCTATTTTGGGTGACCAGGGTGGGGTGAGCAAATTTAATATTAATTTCCTCGATATCGATGTCATCATTTACAGACAGGCATTTCTTGCCAAGCCCCAAGTCCATAAGAATTTAGAGGAGCTGTTATTATTAAATTTGTGAACATCCTGAAGGTATTTTGCGCGTCTTATCATGCACGTAACACGGTTTCTGGCTATTTTGAATGCATTGAGCATTTAAGCGCATTCAAACCTTTCCCATCGCCGGAAAAGACTATCGCGTATTGAAATCGCATTGATAATATCACTTGACATCCAAGAACACTGAGAGTTTACAACAACTTTTGTTATAATTGGAACATATTTATTAAACAAATAAGAAACATTATCATTAAAAATGTTAACCTGGTCGTTTACGTCAGGCGTTAAGTAGATGTCATGCCAATTAAGGTTATAACATTCAAGAAATACATTTTGAATGTCAATGTTTCGAAAGTCCCGACATTGAAATCTACTCTGCGTGTTATTAGTCTCTAAAGCAAAGTCAATGGTAGTAAAAAGGAGATCATCTATTATGGCAACAACTTTCGTCTCTAAGTACCTTTGACTTTGCACACATGTATTGCTATTAAATATATGTATGTATTTTCTAAGTTTTTATATTTGTTAACAACAATTTCTTTTTGTTGCACACCTATAGCCAGTCGGTTTATAAAAAGGCATATGATCGATTTTAAGTCGGCAAACAAATTCTTAGAAGTATTTGGGCCTTGCACTATTTTCATACTTTACCTTTACATCATTTTGTTTTAAATTAAAACGTATTTCATTAATAAAATTAAAAATCTGCTTCAAAAACGTAATTTTACTTCGCTTTTCTTTTACCTAATCCGATTCAAAATACTATTTCGAAGACCAATTGCTGTTTAAAGTTCGTTCCAGTAAATAGGTAAACGTTGCGACGGATTCTAACAACCGTCATACAAAAACTTGATGCAACTGCTGTCCGCTGTATAACCAGTTAATTCCAAGGTACATCTTAACATCTGACGCACATCCGATTATATAAATATATGTCCTGAGGAAGCTGTTTAGGTTCAACATAGAGGGCCTTACCAATAAACATTTTTAGTTTCGACCGAGGTTACGACTCTAAATTTCAGTAGTTCACAGTGGCTATATTTTGCAATTGTGAGCCTCCGTAAATCTAAAGTCGAGACTAAAATTTGTTATCAGTACGGCGGAGAATGTATAGGTCATAGACTAACCATACTGAGACCCCCAACTCACAATCCTCTTGCCGCTGGCCCCTCAGTTTTTTTTTCAAATTCGCCATTTTGTTTTCCTATCGGTGTTTTCATTTTCCCTCCACCAATCTACTTTGTTAATTTTTCATGAACATTTTAAGCAAATGTGCATTTATTCCTAAAAAAAAATGTTATCCACACGTAACGAACAATTTCAAATTAAACGGATAAAATTCTATGAACTCTGCCAGCAACTTTGCCCACAGCGGAAGTGTCTCATATCTCCTGCGAGTGTGTTGGTGAGCAGAATTTTTGAAGTTTCGTGACATTTGTTAATACGATTTTCTATGTAAGAATACTAGCGCACCAAACGTGAACACTCCATAAAAATATAGCTTGTAGGCTAAGTAACGGAAAATCGGCCGGAGTTGGTGGTCTCAGTATTGTCTCTGGTATAGGTCGTTTTTACTCTTCTTCTTGTTGCATCCATTTTATTACAAAGCTAATTAAAAAAATAAATGAACCCGGAAAAAATCAGATAGCACAGTAGCACAACTCTCTTAAATGTAACATTTATGTCAATCGAGTTGTCTTACAATTATTATCCACGTTATGTGATAAATGGGATAATTTGCCTTATTTTTTCTAGTTGGACGCAGTCAGTTATGGACGACTTAGCATTTGACAGCCATATACGAGTATATGGATGTGCAGCTTTTTATATCAATAAATTCATAAAATTTAAATTCAAAATATGAAAACCAGTATTTTCAATAAAAATTTGTAATTTCAATTGTTAGCTAGGGAATTTATGTAGCGTGTATCACAATGTGCTCTTCGAGACTTTGGAAATGTGATCAGACTTTTATCGATCAAGCAATATTATGTACAGCTAATAAAATTAAAAACTACAAAATGCATTGATTTGTAATTAATACTTGTATCATACAATAAATTTTCTGAAAATGATTAACTATTTCATTTTAAATTGTTAGTCCTATATCATTGCATTTATTATACAGTGGTAGAAATACTTTTTTATAATCATACCTGCAGAACATCTCCCTCTTCTTCTTCGTCATCTGAGCTTGCAGACTCGCCTCCTGCATCCGGAGCATTATGATTCTTATGAACAAACATTTATGTGTTCCACAAATCAACTAAACTCGCACAAATGAATATTGAAACTATTTAATTTATTTAATTTACTGATATTCTGTATGAGAATTCTAAATAGTCGTCAAACTGTTGGAATTTCTTTGCGAACTTTTACCGTGTTATTGATCAAACAAATTGATAGAATCGAACGTGAAGGTATTTTTGTATCTTAATATTATTTGTATGGAGTACAAAGAGTAATCCAGATTGAGCCAACATGCGATTACATTGGAAGTATATTTTGTCACCATAACTTGATTAAAGGAGATGGACAGCATTTGCCAATCCGTGTGTTTGTGTGTTATGATTTTCACTCGAAATACATACGAGTTGGTAAATTAAATGAAGTGCTCACTTTTATAGCGGAATAGGAGAAATTTTGTGGATTTATTTTATTATACTTGTTCTATCCCAAACATTTCACTGATTTTTGTAATGATAATTGTGATACAAACTGAAAACGTAAGTATGAGAACATAATATAAACATATAGTTCTACATTGGATATCTTTTTAGTTAACATCAATCGCAGCACAGCATAGCAAAGTAGAATAGACAAGAAATGGTCAATAGAGTGATTTGCTCAGATTCAGACTGCAGAAGTTCAGATAAAATAATGTAAACTGGTTATTTTGTTGTCTGTCTCGACTTTGGGTTGAATAAAACGTTCCCGCTCGCTGAATGGGAATATCGCTGAAAGCAGTTAGTTATACAAAGAAAATGGGTCATTATTAGTCCACTAAAGGTTAAAAACATTCAGTTGGTGAAATATTGATTACAAAAGGCCTGGGACGATAAGAGCTGTAAAATTATAAGTTGATCACTTCTGTTTTTCAGAAGCACCAGAGGTAGCTGCAGAATTTTGATAAGAAATAAAATTGGAATTGACTTTCTATGAAATATATAAATTTATGCCATCACTTGAGTATGATTAGTTTATACGTGCTTCTAAGGTACACGAAGTTGAGGGAGCTTTAAGAAAACAAAAAAAAAAACTAAAATCAGAGACCCGTAACCCGCACTTCTTGCCGATGGCCCCTCATTTTTTTTAAAATCCTTCCATTTATTTTCCTATCTGTGTACGGGTGCGAGAATACGGGTGACGTTCATTAACACACAGAAGATAAAATAAAATTCTGCTAACCGTGGGGAGTTCGGGAATACGACATATTAACTTTACTGCTTTACTTATATTGTTTAAAGGCGACTAATATGATTTGATTATGTAATTAAACTATCCGCAGGAGATATATTTGTAACATATATAGGACAAATATGGTCACGTATTTTCCATTTTTCGATATCATTAACATCGATTGTAAAGGTTCTTTCATTAGCGACTTAACAACTTCGAACTTTTAGTGTGAACGCCCATAAAACCGATTACCGAACTGTCAATGTCAAAATATTCAGTAAAATCAAAATTATCATCATGGTATAGTACACGAAGGAACAACGTTGACAAATAACTAAAATTTGCTATCGAAATTCCGAATCATCTTTACCGATGAAGCGCATTTTTGGTTAAATGCCTTCGTCAATAAGCTTTAAGCTTATTATCCTGCTCGCGCTAAATTTTATCTCCCATACAAAAATGTCTACAAAGATAAAATTTAGCGCGGCAGTTTAGCAAAGCAGTATCCTGTTCGCACGCTAAATTCTTAACTTCATATAGATGGGCCGATGAAAAGTCTCCACTCATTTAGCTCGCGAAATAAATGTCCGGTACATTAAATCGAAGATAAATTTGAACATAAAAAACCAAGGAAAGTTTGTGTTGTGTTTACTTTGGATTTTTTTGGAGGAAGCTGCAGAAAACACTTGCCTGATAAATAAAAGAAAACGCAAAAGAAAAAATTGCTTTTCATGCTATGAAAAAACCAAAAAAAAATTGCTGTGGCTTCTGGAGGAACGATCAGCAATATGGAAATTGGAAAAAAATTCCATTGCATATAGCGATTTACCCGTCACGAAGGAACGTGTCGTCTTCTACTTGCTTCCACAGAAATTAAATATTTAAGCTGCTGCAGCATTGATAAAACTTTAATTGTATCCATTGTTTTGGAGATATTCAAATAAAGCGATGTACTCGAGCCGTATTTGCAGTCTGAATTTCGAAATTATAATTATGCATATAATTAAAATTGCGTTTACTGACATCTGCCATACGAACATATATGGTTTTTGTCCCATCTGCATGATGTTTAATAATTTAGCGAGCATTTATCTTTCGAGTGGAGAAACAAAGTGGAGACTGGGTCGCTAAAATTTAGCGATACTAGGCTTAAGCAAAAAATGCGTTACGGGACAGTAGAGAACCCTTAGGTGTTCATGAAACAGCACTTCATCCGCAAAAAGTCACTGTTTGGTGCGTCAGTGTCTTTCATTAAGGACTTCACAACTTCTTTCTTAAATAAAATGCAAAACTACTTGAGATATCTAAAAAAAATGTATTCGCTTGAATTACTATCAAAACATTTAGGAATGGAATTCGACTTCGTTCATATGTCCACCACGGGAACGTAAGCAGCGATCGATAGGTTGAACCCAATTTTCGATGACTCGCCCATACATTTCGACCGATACGGCCGCTATTTTTCGTTCATTATTGGCTCTGGGCTCCTCTAACATCGCCGGTTTGTGTGCATAGATAAATGATTTAATGGAGCCCCATAAAAAAAAGCCTAGAGGCTTTAAATCACACGATGTCGGCGGCCAATAGACGGGTCCGTATCTCGAGATAATTCGTTCACCGAACTGAGACTTTAATAACCCGATTGTTGCACCCGCTGTGTGGCTTGTGGCACCGTCTTGTTGGAACTACATGTCATTAATGTCAAATTTATGCAATTGCTCAAAGAAATAACGTTCCAACATGTGTCTGTAGCGAATGCCACTTATGACGTGACGGTCATTTTCATCGACGAAACAAAACGGACCAATGACGGCACCGCCATGAAAACCGCACCAAATAGTGACTTTTTGTAGATGAAGTGCTGTTTCATGAAGCACATGAGGGTTCTCACCTGTGCAGGAACTCATTTTTAGCTTATTGACGAAGCCGTTTAACTAAAAATGCGCCTTATCGCTGAAGATGAAAATTGGCGTTAATGCTCTTAAAGTTGCGAACACCGACTCGGAATTTCGGTATTAAATTTGAATTATTTGAAAACGCTTAAGGGTGCTCTCACACTGAAAGTTTGAAGCTGTCAAGTCGCTAATTAAAGACCCTTTATATAGTGTAGGTTGTGTGTTGATAAGTTGATAAGTGCTATTACAAATCTTTTATCAACACCCGGACCTGAACACCCTGAGGTCAACCCAGACAATGATGCAAACTACAAGTATGAATCCGAGAACACAGCTTACATAAATTGTGTAAAATATATTTCAGAAAACAAACATTGTATACCGTTGGGCCACTGTTGTTGAGCCAACACATTTATATATTTATAATTCACCACAATTTGTTACCCCTACTAAAAATTTAACTTTTAAGGCCTTTTTAATAAGGGACATTTATTTCGCGATTGTTGGGAATAAAATCTATGTGCGAAGTCTACTTTTAGTTAACTTTGAAGCTTAAGCTTAAAGTATAGTACGCTGCTCGAGCTGAACTAAATTTTAGCTGCTCTCCAACTTTTCTCTCCAAACATTAGCTAAAATCCTAGTTAATTTTTGACATTAATAATTGTACGGTGTGGAGTGTAACAGAAGTTCACAGAAATTGGCTGTTCTTTATAACCAAAAAAACTTCCTTCAAAAATTCAATTCTTTCTTATTTCAACCATTTCAGATTCAGGTTACTTCTCGCCGAGGTATTCATTAAAAAAGCTCGTCCTTATTTACTTCCGCAACACAAAAAAGCAACAGAGCAACATTATGTAACTCAACGATCTGTCAACATTGAACTGGAGAAAATGAACGAACGATTTTTCACATGAAGTACCTTCTGAAACCAATGTTTGCTTTTGTAGATCGAGTTGCGTATACCACTCGTCTAAAGGGTTCACTTAAACTTAGCTCTGCTAAAATTGGAGAGAATTCTGTATAGGAGCTAACATTTAGCTCGAGCAGCGTACTGAGCTTAAGTTTTCGTTTAGCTCGTTCGGCCGCAATCTGTCTATAGCTTTAGACTTTTACTGATTAAGTTCGGATCGCTAACATGAATAGAAGTTATTTATAATTTTATTATCCGTCTATTAACTAAAACATATCTTAGGAGCAGACAGACACTTATATGTCATATAGGTAGAATGCCCTGAAAACCACAAATTACATCTTAAGGTTTTTTCCACTGCGCCACCTCTCGCGAACTACTGACAAACATTCGATAGTATAACCATAGGCAAACTATACTGAGACCCCCAACTCACAACCCTCTTGCCGCTGGCCTCCTCAAATTTGTTTTTTAAATTCGCCCTTTTGGATTCCTATCGGTGTTATGTCAATTAAGAATCCGTGTGACATGCAAAAACATGCAAAAAATACAAAAATAAATGGTTACAGAGCTTTTCAATTGGACTCGGCATAAAATTGTATATCCCTTCCATTCGTCCCAAAAATTTACCTTTTTGCCAAATTTTTTTTGGGACGAATGGAAGGGATATACAATTTTATGCCGAGTCCAATTGCGAAGCTCTGTAATGACAGTTATACCAGAGACAATACTGAGACCACTATATATATATTTTTATATATAGGTATATATATATATATACAATATATATTTTTACGGAGTGGTCACGATTTGACAATGTGTAAATCTGAGAAAAAAAATCGAGATTTCTCAAAAGTGCCTCAGATAAAAATGGCAAATCGAACATAAAAAGCAATCTCGATCAAAAAAAATTGATTTTTTGTCAAAAAAATTTACCTTTTTGCCAAATCGAAAACTTTTTTTTGGGACTAATTACGAATTGTTTATGTTGGAAGGATTGTTTTTTTAAATGAATTATTAATAATTTTACGCGTATGGAAACGAGTTTTTATATTAAATTATTTCGAAATGCGGTATTATAAATGTGTAAAAATCAAATAAAATGGATTTCCCGAGCAAGTAAAAAATACAACCGAAAATCAATAAAATTCAGATTTTATGTTCGTTTTGGCAGCAGGAACCTCAAATCCCAGATTAAAATCTGAAAAGCCAAATCGAAAACGACATTACACAAAATATTTGGTTGTGAGAAGCTAGGCCCAGGGTTTTCGTGGATCTGTTGCGCCAACTATTTATTTATTTACTTATGGGTAGGTATTTATAGCCTTATTTATTAGAATTTTCTATACGCGCCTAAACACCTGTATAGTTACGCAGTGCGTATTTATGCAGCCTTTATACACCCTTCCACAAATTCTTATTTATTAAACATTTTTCCAGGGGCTTGCGTCAAAATATTTACTGAAAAGGAGATATCTATTACATTTATCTGACCGAAAAGATAAAAAAAACTCAGCAGCTTGTGAGAAATGCAAAACTCAAATACAAATAGGATTTGGGACTCCTAAGAAACGGTAGGTAGTCTTATGTTTCATTTACACGTGCACACATTCCTAACACGGAAGATTAAAGGGATCCTAAATACTAAATAGCCGTGTGACTGAAAGGCACGGCATTACCCAACACGCAGAGAACGTTACACGTTTTTTGGTCGGCCATCTTGTTTACGTGGTACGAATTATGGGAAAGCTATGCATGTTGATATTTTTATAGCTATGGCTTACGAAATTTCGCTTTCCTATAAAATAAAATGGCTTCCGGAAGTGATGAACGGAGAATTATTTATTTATTTCGTGTAACTGATTGATGTATTGTTGGTTTAATTTACTGAAACTTATAACCACTCCTATTTCACATGTCTTAAATCAGAAATAGAAATGTTTTCAAGTGATTGTAGATATGTTGTTCGCCGGAAATTGTGTTTATTTCCATTTTACGTATCTATAATTATGGGTAGGACATCCATGACACTTTAGGCGTCTGATTTGTGATCTCATTGGGGACGTTCAAGTATCTAGTTTAGTAAGTCTGACAGCTCTCTCACTAGATGAAACTCGACTCTGATTGGGGGAAATCGGTCGTGAGAGCAGATGTTTCAGTTGACGTTTATGGAGGGGTAGCCGACGAATCTAGTCGAGAAATTCGTGACTGAGTACTAAGTTGACAGTTCTCATATGTGGCTGACGTAGAAAACGTGACGTTCCCGACCAATCTAGTTTTTGCGTTCAGGTTACATCTCATCCAGACCAATCTAGTCGACTTAAGATGACTAGATTCTTGAATGCGGCCATTCTTACGCCTTTATTAGCATTGACTGCGGACCAACGGATCCCTCTGTCCCGTATCGTGCAAAAATGCGCGTGCGTGATGGTGTGAATGCAACATTATGCAAATTTAAACGAGTTTTTAAGACAATTTGATATATCTCATTTCTGCACATATTTCTTATCGAAGATACTTGTAGAATCTTGAAAATTGTATATAAAAATGTGGATGCAATCTAACCAATTAATTTTTGATTTCATTTAAAATAAAAGGGAACAGATTTTTTAAGTCAAAATGACATTTCGATACTATTCCACCTCTATACAAGCTCTAAACAACGTCCAAGCGCGTTTAGCTTATACAAGCCCTACACAACGTCGAATAATTTTTTTTAATAAGGTTTATGCCTTTAGAGGCATTTTAAAGGGTGCATAACCTTATACACTCTTTATAACACGTTTATAAATAAGGCTGTTAATATTTAAAAGACTTTTTTTATAAATTAAGACAGGTCATTAAAAAAAAAAAGACGAACATATATGTACCTACCTATCACTGTTCGGTTCGGAAACTATATCTAGGTTCACCATGTGGTTCCCCGACCCATTATAATAATTTTAAATAGACACATGTTTTTTCTCCAATATTTTTAATAAACACATAAGTTATATTTATGAAGATATAAATACATAATATGATATAGGTACGACGAAATGTATTTTTACTCAGCCACTCAAAATTTTTTAAATACTTAAATCATACTACTACCTACCTACCCTGGGTAAAATGTAGTTTTGTATCTGTCTACGTTTAATTAAATAGCATTTTCAGCTCTCTGCCTTTAAATGCAATAAAATTGTTGTTGGCATAAAATAGTCCCCCATTCTATGTTACAATTTACCTTACCATGTATACCAACCCCTACCCACCATACCATCCTATTATAGTTCCACCGACTAAACAATCAACATATTATACCAGCACATAGTTCTTCCCTAGTAAATACTAATGTAGGAGGTATTTTTTTTTAAATTTGAGCACACAAAAATTTGATTTTCTATTGATTTTCAATATTGTTCTCCCAAAGAGAAGCATTGCATATTATATATGAGACAGACAGCGCACAGCGGAACTCGTATGTATATTTGCAAGAAGAGCAGCACAACAATTTCATTGTACAGAAAAACCAGTTCAAATTGTTGTATTGTACTTGTGTGCTAGAGATGAAACAAGAAAATGTATAATTCTGATATCTCACCGACAAATAGTATACAATCGACTTTATCAGTGTTAAGTTGGCATCACCGTGTGTGGGCTAATGGAAAATTGTAAAATATACAGTAAGACATTTGAAAATCGCACAAATTGTTTTACATTTTCCACTGTATACAGTGCCTAAAGCAGAAAAAAAAAACAATTTTCCTTTTCGCAGTATCTACATTTAGTTGTCGTTCACTGCATACGAGTAGTTTTTGTTTGACAGTCGCTTTTATCTGCTTGCAGTTTGTTGAAGAGTGTCAACGGCGATTTAAGTAAGAAAAAGTGTAGGTAATTGTAAAAGAAAAAGTGTATTTCGGTGGGTGAACTATTGTTAATGTCGACTTAACTGTGGTGAATTTGTGTTGGGAAAAAAAATATAAAAGACTTTAATCGCTGTAGAGAACTGCGGCGGCATGGCTGACGAAGAAGGTAGGTTAAAAAGCATGCGCGAAAAAGCGTAACTCCCAGGGAGGAAAAATGTATGAGTCTTACAAGTAGTACAACAACTATTGCATGTTATGTAGGTAGGTGCTTGTATTTTTTAGATGTTTCTTTTGTGTGCCGCTTTCGTTGAGTGATTTGTAGTATTTGTTTTTATTTTTGTTGGCTCTCCATACACTCTTCGTAAAAATGAAAATTGTAATAATGTGCATAGGTAAGGTTAAATGTATTTTTCTATTAGTTAACACACAACGGCTTGGCGCCAAAAATGTAGTACTAGTGCCTACACACTTTGCAATTGCATACAAAATGTACAAAATGTGTTTTGGTGCCAGGGGATGTGGATGCATTTATTTGATTTGATGAATGCTAGCGTGTAGTCACTTTTGATTACGTATTGCTGCGCCTGTTACATTATGTCGGTATAGATGTTGGGTGCCTTCCTATCCTTAATTAATGGGTACCTATCTGATGGTATGATTGAAAGCAACAACTCGCATGTGCATATTTAACATGAGAATCTTTTTGTACCGATTTATGAATCTGTTTTTGCAGGTGTCTTAATAAATATTTCTTACGAAGACATTCATTTCATATATGTGTAGCTGCATACATATTTTCAGGTTGAAATTCTAAATAGGTGACTATAGGTAAAAAAGAATCCAATCTGCAAACAATACAGTGGCATATTATATTAAGCCGATGTAACAGGGATGCAGCGAATATCAGCGTGTTGGTATGATGTTGATCTCGACTTTCCTAAAGCTAAGATTAGACTATATGCCAAGTGGTCATAAAATGGCAATTCCTGACAGTTCTCCTGTCAAAATATGGTCATACAATGGCCGCGATCCACTGCCCGCTAGACGTCTAGCACAAAATATCCCAGATGAAGGAACGTCCGCCCTAGAATCCTAGCGCCAGCGGCAAAGTGACATTTAAAACTAATTATTTCCACACTAAAATGAAAGAAATGATACAATATATTATAAAAAAATATCTGAATTGCTATTTTACTTAACTTTCACAATTTCACTTGCTCGGCTTCTTATTTATTTTTATTTTGCAAACGTTTGAACGATTTCCTCTGAAACATCATTTTTTTTTTTTTTTTTTTCTCTCAATGCAGCGGGTAGTTTTGCGCTAGATTGAGAAATTGCCCTGAAAGGGATATTTCACAAAAAGTGCTAGACATCTAGCGCAAATAGTGAAATGTCAATTTATTTTTATATCGAGTTTGACATGCCGCTAGTCATCCAGGGGGCAGTGGAACGCCATATCTCATATGCTCTAATGACCTAAATGCCACATGACCAGGCTGATTTTGACAGATAAAAATGCTCAAATAGCATAGTGTAATCGGACAATAAGTCGTGCTTATAAAGAATTTTTTATGGAACAAGAATTATTTTGTTGTCATCGGTGTTTGAGTTCGTGGAATTTTGATTTATTTGATATATATATTTATTTGATATAACAAATGCCTTAAATGACCATCAAGGCAAATATGACCATATTGGTAATTTTGGTCGTATATTCTAATATACAGTTTTGATAATCCTGACATTTTGATCATTTGACAGCTAATCTGGCCATTTGCCTGTTGGCATTCATATGCATAATTGGCATACAGTCAAATCCTAGGTTAAGGCGACCCTAAAATGTATGACTAGGAAATAATAGAAATATACATAGCAAAGTTAACATTTTCCAGTGAGAAAAGTCGTAAGCAAAAATTATAGGTACCTACCTTTGATTCGATCATCTTATCGTTATACAATGGGTCGTATGAACAAAGTAAAAGCCCTTAGCAAATGCTTTGAATCGGTATGAATAAAAACCTAGTTTGCTAAAGTAAGTTCGAAAATTCGAACATAGCATTTACTTCGCTGTACATGTCCTTGCCTTGCAATTTCTGTCAAACTTGACAAGTGACAACTGTCCGGTGGCTTGTTTATTTTGAATTCAATTTTTTGTGGGGAAATGATCAAAAGCAATCTTTAGCTGCAATTGCTTCTGAAAACATAAATTTATCTGCAAATCGCTTGGTGATATTTTGATTTCTTCCTCAGTTGTCGGAAAATGTATCCTATTATCGGCTATTGACACACATACCATTTAGTTAAGGAAACGGTTGACTGATGAACACCAAGATCTTCTCCAACACCAACGTAAACACATAAATTTTGAAATGTTTACCTAAAAGCCCAGATCTCCTAAATACCTTACAGGTACCTATAATGTGAAAACTTATCGCATCCATGTTTTGTTTGGTTTTCCTGCACGAACAAAACTTAATTCAGCTTTTTATAAACAAAACATCGAAAATTCACAATGCTTAGATTGTTTTATGTAAAAAATGTGCGTACAAAATATTTAGCAAAAGGTCTGAGTCAACTAAATAGCAGACTCAGGATTTGCATAGCATTTGCTTTGCCTGTTGCCAATTGCTACGTTTTATTCATACGACCCAATTTATTAAGTTATTATTAAAGTTGTAAAATAAATAAAAAATATCCATAACCAATAGGCATCGTAAGATTTCAGGTTAAATTAACGAATTAAATGTTATTTAGACATGAACGTTAACCTTTATTAATTGATGCCAAGGTGATTCGGTGGTTTTAATATTTCTTATTTAAATTGAAAAGCAAAACCATCGAATTGTTGTTTATTATTAAAAAATTTTATTGTAGATACTTGCCCTTATTTGTGACAATATTTTTCTCAAATAAAACCAAACGAAAACATTTGATAAATTCATATTTTGTTGTTCAATTTATTAAAATAAATATAAGCTTTTAGGAAACTACACAATTTTATTTGAGTTTAGTGATTTATGTTTCTCTTGTTTTTCTTATATAAATTTAGTAGATCTTCTCTAGCTTCTTAGTAGATCATTGTAAATTTAGATTAAGCCGATGTATTCTTAAAACATAACGCAATGAAGAATGTGTGAGCTTAAGTTAAGCTCGAAATCACCTTATGTTTTAGCAGTAAGAATCATGATCCCTAAATGTCTGAATAACAACTCTTGAAATAAACTTACAAAAATTTAAATAAAAACAAGTTATCCTTATATTAAAATTTTTCGAAATGCTTCAAGAATGTCATATAAAGGGTTTTCCAATAAGAGGTGTTATTTTGGTATTCAAAGAAAAATGTAATTTTTTGAGATAAATGATCGGATGTTTATTTAATAATAAAGAGGAAGGTATGTCGTTAATAATGAAAAACAACATCAGCCAAATGGCCACCACGAGCACGCATACAGGAGCATATCCTTTTCATGAAATTTTCCATAACCAAATCGCAAAGTGGCTGCCCTATGTCCTCGATAGGGAAGCGAATTTTATCTTTGAGGTCTTGAATCGACGCTGGGCTGCTGGCGTAGACCTTATCTTTCACGTGGCCCCAAAGGAAGAAGTCGCAAGGTGTTAAATCAGAAGATCTCGGTGTCCAATTGTGATCACCTCTTCAAGAGATAACACGGTTCGGAAACTTCTCCCGTAAAAGATCAATGGTTTCGTTGCTCGTGTGGCACGTATCGCCGTCTTGTTGAAAGTAAACGTTGTCCAGATCAATACCATCCAACTCCGACCATAAAAAATCATTAATCATCGACGACCAAAAAATGCTTTAGATTTACGAACTGTGACTGCAAGATTTTCACCATTTTTGTAGTGAATTTTAATAATTTCAATGCATTGTTGAAGTGTGTATCGTTCCATTTTTAGCAATGACGTAGTTTCTACTTGTCAAATGTCAAGAAGAATAAAAAGCTTCAAAAGTGACAGCTACCGAGATAGTCATTCACAATAACACCTCTTATTGGAAAAGCCTTTATATCCCAATTTAACTCCGTCACTTTCCTGTTTAAGAAAATAAAACAATTAATTTTTTTTAAAATCATATTTTTTTATTGAAACAAAAATGCTGAAATGGACTTAAATCTAAAATATGTCATATTACAATGGATGCAAAAAAAAAGGGTGGGCTATTAACATTAGACATATTTTTTTATTGCAATTGCATGTAAAGGGTGATTTTTTAGCTGGTTTGGTTTTGGCAACACTGGTTTTGACAGCTGACGTGTGTTTAGTACCTTGTGTCACTGTCAAACAGCTTCAGTTTGGTTTGCAATTTAACCATGGATCGTCTTACAAATGAACAACGCTTGCAAATTATTGAATTTTACTATCAAAATTCGTGCTCGGTTCGAAATGTTCATCGCGCGCTGCTTCCATTTTATGATCGGCATTCTCGACCTTCTGAGCAGTCTATTCGGAAGATTGTGACCAAATTTCGCACCAAATTTACTTTGTTGGACATTAAGCCACCAACACGTTTACGTACTGTGCGTAGTGAAGAAAATATTGCGGCCGTATCAGCTAGTGTGACAGAAGACCGCGAAATGTCGATTCGGCGCCGTTCCCAGCAGTTAGGCCTTTGTTACAGCACTACGTGGAAAATTTTGCGGAAGGATTTGGGCGTAAAGCCTTTTAAGATACAGCTGGTGCAAGAACTAAAGCCAGCCGACCTACCACAACGCCGAATTTTTGGTGAATGGGCTCTTGGAAAGCTGGCCGAGGATCCGCTTTTTTATCGAAAAATTGTGTTCAGCGATGAGGCTCATTTTTGGTTGAATGGCTACGTAAATAAGCAAAATTGCCGCATTTGGAGTGAAGATCAGCCAGAAGCATTGCAACAGCTACCAATGCATCCCGAAAAAGCCACTGTTTGGTGCGGTTTATGGGCCGGCGGCATTATTGGGCCATATTTCTTCAAAGATGATGCGAATCGCAGCGTTACTGTCAATGATGAACGCTACCGAGCGATGATAACAAACTTTTTTTTGCCCGAAATGGAAGTTCTTGACTTGCATGATATGTGGTTTCAACAAGACGGTGCCACATGCCACACAGCACGCGAAACAATGGCGCAATTGCGAGGCGAGTTTGGTGAACAGTTAATTTCACGTTTCGGGTCGGTCAATTGGCCGCCTAGATCGTGCGATTTGACACCATTAGATTATTTTTTGTGGGGGTATGCCAAGGCTAATGTGTATAGGGACAAGCCCGCTTCGATTGACGCACTGGAAGCCAACATCCATGCATTCATTCGTGAGATACCGGCCGATATGTGTGAAAGAGTATGCCAAAATTGGACTCAGCGGATGGGCTACCTGAGACGCAGCCGCGGTCAACATTTGCATGAAATTATCTTTAAACATTAAATTGCAAGGTTCAAACTATCGATTCAAATAAATATTTCATTCATTTTTTCGAATTTTTTGTGTTTTTTTTTTTAAAAAAGTTCTAAACCTCTTAAAAAATCACCCTTTATATTAAATTAATATTATTAATTCCACCATTTTAGTTATCACATGCACTTTATTACAATTTTCCACTGTTTTATTTTTTGAAAGAACACTGTAAACTGTACGAGAAATCAATCGGAATGAATGAACTTTTTTTATCCATCATATACCTAGGTTTTTCATGATTGGAGAATATAAATTGGTTTATCCCGATCGTTTAGATCTAATTGGTATGCACATAAGTCCATCATGCAAGTTTAAGATTAATTGGGCTTGATTGGAGAGTATAATTCTTGTTCGATCCTGTACCTGTATTTGTATGCAAAAAAAAAATTTCAGATTTTAATATTGCATAGGCTTTATTTAACAATAAAAAGCTTGATTTTAGATTTTTGTTATTGTTCTAAGAATTATTCGGCTTATTTTGAGATGGAGCAGGTAAGAATGAAGAAAATTAAAAATAAGCCTGATCGGACTAGAATTTAGCTTGCGATATTTTTCTGAGTGATGTAATTTATTACACTTAATAAAATCCAGATGCCTTATATGCGGGGAATTTTCTTTTGAATAGTAAATTTTGTGAATGAAAATTCGTTTCTGTAGAGAATGATTAAAAGATTATGTAATTCAATAGATTACAATAGATTTTAATGTTACGAAAAATAATTCAATTTACAATATAATTGAGATTTGTAGGTATAAAAATATATGAAACAGCTTCACGGCTTACGGCAGAGAGAAAAAAAGAAGAAGAAGAACTGCTTATCACTGTGTCTAATATTTATAGCCAGAAATTATGAGCTTTTTTAGAAAAGCTAAACAACAGTATAAGCGTTGATTGATTGTGTAATGATGTAACGTTGAATGTAATTGCAGGGTGCCACTACAGTTGCCCCTACATATATATGTTACTTAAAAGCGTGTTTCTTATATCAGCTGTTTTTCATACGGACATATTATAGAGAAAAGTCACGGTGTTTCCACGTGCGTTTCTTATAACCGATTTATGCTTATATGAGTGTTTCTTATATCCGTGGTGGACTGTATACTAAATATTTCAACATACTGTGCTGTGCACTTTCAAAGATGGGCTAATTGACTTCAGTTTAAGGCTTTCCACATACGATCCGATCGGATGATTCACGAAAAGAGCATGTCTACTTCATCTGTCTCTGCAACTCATTTCTTTTTATCATAGCCAATGGGGATGTTCAAGAATCTAGTGAAGTAAGTCTGACAGCATGATGTGTCCAGTTTTGATTGGCCTCGATCTGGTCAAGACTATTGTGACTGTAATTTTGAGACCAACTGTAAATAAGTTATAAATTATGAACCAGAACTAGATGCAGATATTTTATTATTATTATTATTTTGCAAGGGTTTTCACTGGGTTAATTTTCAAAAAGACTTACTCCAGTTGGAGACGTTATGAAGTAAAGACGTTTTTACTTTAGATCCAAGAACACTTTTTCAGTTCTCACCCGCCGCTCCAATTCTGAAATTTTAACTACAACTGAAAAACTATTCTACTATTTACTGTGGCCCTATGTTTTATAATGAACTCAAAGGTACCAAGCACTGAGAAGTAACTTATACGAATTTTCAGCTACTCAGTTTTTATTCGCTAGTCCCCAAAACTACTACACGACTTTCAAAAGTTCAATTCTCAATTGGTTATCAGACTTTAATATGAAAATAGAGTTTATAGTGATTGCTTGTGACCTGTGTTTTGCAGGTTTGGGACCAGCAGCATATCCGCTGTCACCAAATACAGGGTGTCCACCGCGAAGGTATACTACTTTGTTTGTTTATAATTTTTGATTAAATGAAAGAGAATGGATCTTATATTGATAAATGTTTATTTAATGTCGGCAGTTATGTATGGAATACAATATCAGGTAAATGTCCGCCTCTGTTAGTCTCACAAATGCGAGCCCTTTTGAGCACATTTTTCATTTCGTTCTCACACATTTCACGCGGTATTTCATTAATTTCATCACGAATATTTTGTTTGAGTTGCTCAAGCGTTTCTGGTTTGTTTGCATAAACCTTGCTTTTCAGATATCCCCACAAAAAGAAGTCCGGAGCAGTCAAATCAGGCGACCGTGGAGGCCAATCAACATCACCATTTCTTGAAATAACTTGTTGTGGAAAGAGGTCTCGCAGTAATTCCATTGTAATCCTGGCTGTATGCGATGTGGCACCGTCTTGTTGATAAAAAGTTGTTAAAAAGTTTTCAATCATATCACGATATCGCTCCCCACTCACAGTTACCGTTACGCCGTTTTATTTTCAAAGAAGTAAGGTCCAATGATTCCTCCTGACCAAATTGCACACCAGACTGTAAATTTTAATGGATGCAAAGGTGACTGATGAATAATTTGAGGGTTTTCCATTGCCCGGAACCGGCTATTCTGTTTATTCACATATCCATTCAAATGAAATGTTTCTCCCAAAAATTTCACGTAACTTTGTCATCGTCACAGTAATCGATGATTGATTTTGATAAAATGTTTTAACGGTTAAAACACGTTGGTTTATCGAATATTTTTCCATAATAAATTTGCCACGTGTCTACTTCACGACTGCCAAATATGAACTGTCAAGCCTAATGTTTACCAAAATGGCGGCAAAGCAAAGTAGTATACCTTCCCGGTGGACACCCTGTATAATGCCACGCATTAAGCGCTCTCTGAATAGGCACATTCAAAAGTCTAATCTAATGTGAGGTTAAACAGGGTATAGCTTACATCAACATAACCTGCCCATTCCGATCCGCGTGAAATAGGAGGGCAGTGGCGCAACCTTGTGTTAGTCTGCTGACAATAGTTAAAACGATAGCAACAACAACTGTAAGCAGTCACTTGAAAAAAAAAGCCAATTAATTTGGGTTTGTTTCAGATACATTTTAACTTTCTCCATTACGTAGTAAGAGAAAGATATTGTATTCGTACAAAATGTTCGAGATGTTAATCAATTCTGATATTACGATGATAGGCGAACTCAAAAAAGTGGGTCGCAAAATTCTGTCCGTCTGTTTGTATGGCCCGAGGCCTACAGCCTAAGCGGCTGAACGGATTTCGTTCAAACTTCGGATTTTATGTTTGGGGGCTTACAGTTTGGGGACGTTTTTCCATGGTAACCTCAATATTAATGGTACTTCCCATACAAAATGTTCATACCAGTTTGATTTGTTCGAAAACGGCTCTAACGATTTCAACAAAAATTGATATTTAAGCTTAAGTAGGTGAGGTAAACATAGCTGCATACTCAGTTTTCCGCTGAAAAATCGAGTAACGGTACTTTTGAAATTTGGACATATCTCGAAAACGGTCCGTACGATTGTAACAAAAATTTTCATTTCTAAGGTAATATGGTCATTTCAAACTTAATGGAAAACTCAGTTTTTCTCTGTATTATCGTAAAATAGATTTTTGAAAAAAGTGATTTTTGGAAAATATAGTTTTCCCTAGTTTACCTCAAAACGTCATGATTTTGACCAAAATGCAAACTTAGAGTGAAATTGATGTTTTCAAAATTATTGCGTCCTTGATTTTCAATTCGAATCACTGGAAACGCTCACTTTAAAAACTGCTCATATCTCGAAAACCCCATTTTCGACATTGCAATATTTGGTAGATACTGTTTTGTTTGCCAAATTTTACAAAAACATCTCTAACGATTTTGATCAATACTCACATAAAAAGATAAAATCAGTATTCGAAATAAGATCCCGTACTTAGTTTTTCTCAAAAAATTCGAATAAATCAGATTATTAATTATTTCTCAAAAATGATTGCACAAATCCCGATCTATTTTCCAGAATCTATGCTGTATTTTTGTTATAATTTCGCCACTTCCGATAAAAATGCAATAACAGCTACGCAAAACTTAATTTAAGCAAATATTTCCCTTTTTTTTAGCCTTGTTGAATGCAACCAAACTTTTGACGAATGAGAAAGTTTTGTTCGACCCAGTCGTGCACTTTATTTTAAATTTGTATAGATTTCTCAGCTACTTATTGACATTAAAAGCATTTCGTTTATTGATCTATTTCTTTAAAAGTGCATGCGCCTTATGTAAGCGGTGATCCCGTCCTTAGAGAAAACGTTTCATCTTTACTACAGTCATGGGGATTGGACGATCTCAGATCAAAATTTAAATGTAAGTTGAGCTAATTCATTCTCTATATATGCGCTTGTGTGAGTAAATATATCTTCCTTAGCACACCAGGTAGAAGCACGAGCTCTATTTTGCTTAACAGAGAAGGATATCTGTGAGCTGATACCAAAAATCGGTCGCCGTGCGATCTTTCGATCGAGTCTAATGGAATGGCGACGACAGAATAAGCGCTTCGGCGTAACTGCCCACAGGTTCCACAGAAGGAAGGACTCACAGGAAAGTATACCAATACCAGGGCAAGTCATTAAAGACGAACAAAAAGACTCTGACGAGGAGTCAGTACATATGAGCGACATTGCTCACATTAATAACGAGACGATTTCAGATGACATGGGCTCAGAAGAACACAATCAGTGTCAGAATAGGCCTCAATCAGAACCAATCGAGGGAAGGCGATTCAGTGTGGCTGCTCCACAAAAAAGTTCCAAGAAAGCTTGCCAAATTGTAAGTTTTTTTACGAGTACAATATGTCTTGCTAACCACTTGTACTAGGATGTCAGCGAAATTTTAAACAACAGCTACGAGGGTCAGCAAATTATCGCATACTACGAAGTCAATGGGAACTTTGACTACAGTCATCGTCGGAGACTTGTCACTCTTCTGATCAATGAAGTTATCCGCAAGAACAGATGGTTGGTACAAGATGATTTTTCAAAGATCTCCCACGACATCATTCAGTTGTTCCCAAGGGAGGAAGAGGTGTGTAGTGAGTTTTTTGTCACTTCTTTGTGTGATTAGTTATATTTCTTCCCTCAGGCAACATACTATACAGCGCGCAATGGGCTTAAAAATCCAAAGGGCTGCCTGTACAACAAATTTCTGAATTTAACACGCAAATTGCGACAGGAGGGAGTTTTGCAGTATCGCAATAATGTACACTTAATGCCAGAGCGTACTTCAGCCCGACATAACGGTGAAACAAGATGCTATAGAGAAAGCTCTTAAAGAGTTATTTTAGATGAAGAGTAGCTACCATGATTTTCACACAGATTGCATTGGATGCTTAGTAAAATAGTCACTTCTTTAAGTACTGTACTGACTGATTTATGAATTACCTACCACGTTTATTGCTTCTATGTACTCATTGAATTTATATTAAGTTGCACTATTATTTACATTCTCGCAAACAGATGCCGCGACATTTTTATTTGATGTTTAAGAATGTTGATTCTCAAAATGTGTAAAGAGAAAATAAGTTCATGCAAATATAAATGTTTTTTTAGTGTTAAATTGTTTGACATAATAGGTCTGTTCTTTTACGTTTGTAGTAAGAATGGAAAAGACTGTCAAAATGGCAGTGGTGGGGATAAATTCTATCACAGAAAGAGACACTTACGAAAAATGTAGGGAACGCTTTTGTAGTAATCTATGAAAAACGACAGATATATAATTCGAATCGCGATAAAACTCAAATTCCAACTTATAGTTTTTTTCCGCTGCGGCATTGAGTAAAAACTCGTAAGATTTAAAAGTAAAGGAACAGACCTAATGGCATCTATGTGTAATTTTTATTTTCTGTCAACTGTGTCAAAGAGCGTAATCACAACAGGGGACCTTCAAGTATCCAGCTTAGTAAGTCCGACAGCTCTCTGACTAGATGCATATCGGTTTTGATTGGCTGAAATCGGTCATATGAGCAGCTGTTTCAGTTGTCACACTTCGCATATGTGGCTGACGTAGAAAAAGTGACGTTTCCGACCAATCTAGCTTTTGCGTTCAGGTTACATCTCATCCAGACCAATCTAGTCGAATTAAGATAACTAGATTCTTGATTGTGCCCAATGGCGATGAAAGCAGTTTAGAGGCAAAGTCATAAACAAATCTCAAGAAGCTTTTGAGATAAGCTGCCGCTGTCAAGTCACTTCTATTTGGGATGCATACGACCACCAAGTGTGAATCTCGGAAGTGTCAAGTATAGAGTGTATATTTTGTATTTTGTAGTTCCGTGCTAAAGATCCAATTGTTCTTTACTTTGCTAAGATATATGTTAAATAGAACACACCAAACGACACAATTTGCAACAATCGAGTCAAAAATCGTAATAGTGGATTTTTCCCCAATAAAGCTTAGTACGTTGCTCGAGCTAAATTTTCGCTCCCATACAAAATTCACTCCAAAATTTAGCTGTGCTAAATCTAAGCGAACCCATTTAGCTGAGTGGTACGCAGCTCGAGCTTAATAATCAAACTTTTGTTTCAGAATGTACTTCATGTGTCTGTCAAAATTTAGCGAGCCCATTTCATGGGTCGGCACATTTTCTCAAGCTAAATTGTGACAGATCGTTGTGTTTTGTTGTTCTGTTGCGGAAAAGTATGCACGGATGAGCTCTTTTTATTAATACATGGACGAGAAGTGCGAATCCGAAATAGCTGAAATAAGAGAGAATTACAATTTTGAAGGAAGTTTTTTCAAAGAACAGCTGTTTTCTGTGACACTTATCGACGGCGTACTCTATGTCCAAATTTAGCTCGGACTTTAGCTGATGTTTGGAGAGCAAAGTTGGAGACCAGATAAAATTTAGTTTAGCTCGAGCTGCGTACTACACTTAAATTGGAACAGTGTTGTATTGTAAGTGAGATCAAGGTTAGTTGTCCGAGAAACAGTAAATTTGTTCGCAATTTTTCTAAGGTTGACGGTTTGAAGTAGCAGCATTTCGTTTGTTCCCACCATAAGATAGGCACAAGCATAGACAAACCATATTGTCTCTGGGCACAAGAATTGCCGAAAAAAAACGAACTTCGACAAAGCATGACGTTGTCTTTTAAATGCGTCACAGAATAACATCCCATACCTAAATTTTTGTCTCTACAAGAAGTCAATTTTACAACAAAAACATGGAATTTCTATCAACTCGAAGAAAACAATATTTGTTAAGCGCATACCTATGGACTCAAGCCAGATGGCCTGTGCAATTCTTCATTTAGATCGTGATATACAATGTCGCTGGCATTTGCCGGCCATTAAAATATGTATCAATTTAATTTAGTGGCCCATTTCCGTCCCTTAATATAGAATAAGGGATTTTTGTTATTTGACAAAAGTTAATTATGTAAACAAGAATATTAGGAAAACTCTTCAGAAAAAGTATTTTAAATTCATTTTCCGAAAATCTCTGGTATTATATAAAGATACAAATATTTACATTCCCATATACCTACATCCAAATACATAGACGGTTAGTCCCTTCTCTCAGAGCACTCAACATGTAAATGGATTCGCAATTGCAGTTCTTCATCCGTCCATTAAGAGATTAAACAATGGTAACACGAAACCCACATAGGTTCAAATATTTCACGTTAACGACGATATTTTCGCTTCACATAAATTCTTCATCAGTTGATTGAAGTTAAATGAAAAAGCACTCCACACGTGAATCAATTTATGTTCCCACCTGTTTAATCGATATTGAAATACAATCTGTTGCTCGAGAGCAACCTACATTCCAAGCCATGTAACAGGTAACGGGATTGGCGAAAACTGAAACACGAGAAAAAGAAGAGTCCTTGAACGACGCTGTCTGGTAAATTCACGGAATACCACCGTACAACAATCAACAGGTTGTAATCTACTTGATAATGGGCTAAAGGCAGGTGGTGTTTGCTGAAACTGTTGCAGGTTGTTTACAATGGAATTTCCTAAATTTCGTCAAAAACACCTGCAACTGTATTTATATTCATTTTCTAGAGTACTTTATTGATTTTTACATAGAAACCTAATTTCGAGGAAAAATGAAATCCATTCATACACATTTACATGATACTACACACATACAGCCTTATTTATTAGAATTTGCTAAACACGCCTAAACTCCTGTATAGTTATGCAGTGTATAAGTATTTATACAGCCTTTATACACCCTTCCAAAAATTCTTATTTATAAAAAAATCCATGCATACTAGCATTGACTTACTATATATATGGACACTTCCATACAATCTCTGCCCAGAAAATGACGCCAACATACATACAACAACTAGCGCTCGTGGTTCTATGCGAAAAATAAGTGAAACAAAATGACAACCATCTTGGATTTCTCCATAGAATGCTAGAGCCACCTATTGGGCGTGAGTGGATTTGCCAAGTGAAACGGTTGAAATTCAAATAGTTGCGGCATTGTATACAATAGATATCATCTCGAAATTGTGCTAGCTTGAATAATTAATAATACAAGGTGGCGCAAAAATAACCTTCCGATGTTTTTTGGCTGTAATTTAAAAAAAAATGAAAAACTTTGATTCTTCTTGTGGATTATTTTTATTTGGTGTTTTAATTTTTTTTACATCAATTCGAGAATATGATGTCATGTAAATGGCCGCCGCCACAGTTGATTGTCATTTGAGCCCTTTTTATGGCATTTTCCATCACTTTGGGCAAATGTCAAAACAGAACTGACATTAGGGGCCAATCGCAAAATTTATAGCATTTTCTGATAGGAGGATTACTTTTGCGCCACCTTGTAGATGGAACCAACAAAATTTGAATAAAAAATCGTTTTTCATTGTCCCATAAATTGCACAATTTTCGTATATTTATTGAGAATTAGTTTTTTATGTTGTTTTTCATTATTAATTTTAGAAATATGATGTAATAACACTTAAGGTTATATTTCAATGACATTTCTGATCAATAAATACTTATCATTGTCGAGAATATCACATTCAAGTACATGAGCATTTAATTCATCATATAAATTGCTTACATCTATATTTCTTACAGTACTTATATCTGCAACGAAATGGAAACGTCAGATGTGAGTTTCCAATTTATTCCGCTCCGAACCACGAGAGCTAGCGCTTATGTTGGAACCAACGCGAAGTTGTCTACTAGCAGTCCATATAATTAAATACAATAAGTCAATGCATACTAGTTATACAGGGCTTGCGTCAAAAAAGGTACTGAAAAAGAGAAATCTATTACATATAAAGGGTGATTTTTTAGCTGGTTTGGTTTTGGCAACACTGGTTTTGACAGCTGACGTGTGTTTAGTACCTTGTGTCACTGTCAAACAGCTTCAGTTTGGTTTGCAATTTAACCATGGATCATCTTACAAATGAACAACGCTTGCAAATTATTGAATTTTACTATCAAAATTCGTGCTCGGTTCGAAATGTTCATCCCGCGCTGCTTCCATTTTATGATCGGCATTCTCGACCTTCTGAGCAGTCTATTCGGAAGATTGTGACCAAATTTCGCACCAAATTTACTTTGTTGGACATTAAACCACCAACACGTTTACGTACTGTGCGTAGTGAAGAAAATATTGCGGCCGTATCAGCTAGTGTGACAGAAGACCGCGAAATGTCGATTCGGCGCCGTTCCCAGCAGTTAGGCCTTTGTTACAGCACTACGTGGAAAATTTTGCGGAAGGATTTGGGCGTAAAGCCTTTTAAGATACAGCTGGTGCAAGAACTAAAGCCAGCCGACCTACCACAACGCCGAATTTTTGGTGAATGGGCTCTTGGAAAGCTGGCCGAGGATCCGCTTTTTTATCGAAAAATTGTGTTCAGCGATGAGGCTCATTTTTGGTTGAATGGGTACGTAAATAAGCAAAATTGCCGCATTTGGAGTGAAGATCAGCCAGAAGCATTGCAACAGCTACCAATGCATCCCGAAAAAGCCACTGTTTGGTGCGGTTTATCTGCCGGCGGCATTATTGGGCCATATTTCTTCAAAGATGATGCGAATCGCAGCGTTACTGTCAATGGTGAACGCTACCGAGCGATGATAACAAACTTTTTTTTGCCCGAAATGGAAGTTCTTGACTTGCATGATATGTGGTTTCAACAAGACGGTGCCACATGCCACACAGCACGCGAAACAATGGCGCAATTGCGAGGCGAGTTTGGTGAACAGTTAATTTCACGTTTCGGGCCGGTCAATTGGCCGCCTAGATCGTGCGATTTGACACCATTAGATTATTTTTTGTGGGGGTATGCCAAGGCTAATGTGTATAGGGACAAGCCCGCTTCGATTGACGCACTGGAAGCCAACATCCATGCATTCATTCGTGAGATACCGGCCGATATGTGTGAAAGAGTATGCCAAAATTGGACTCAGCGGATGGGCTACCTGAGACGCAGCCGCGGTCAACATTTGCATGAAATTATCTTTAAACATTAAATTGCAAGGTTCAAACTATCGATTCAAATAAATATTTCATTCATTTTTTCGAATTTTTTGTGTTTTTTTTTAAAAAAAGTTCTAAACCTCTTAAAAAATCACCCTTTATATCTGTCCGAAAAGATAAAAGAAAAAAACTAAGCAGCTTGTGACAAATGCAAAATTCAAATAGAAATAGGAAAAGGAATTTAAAAATTTAAAAGTAAAAAGAAAAAGAATGATTTGGAACTCCTGAGGAACGGTAATCTTATACAAGTTAAAACGAGTTTTTGAAAAAATTTGAAGTATCTCATTTCTGCACATATTTCCTTTCGAGGACACTTGTAGAATCTTGAAAATTTAAAATAAAAATGTCGATAGGTACAATGTATCTAATTTATTTTTGATTTCATTTAAAATAAAATGTGACATATTTTTTAAGTCAAAATGACATTTCGATAATATTCTCCCTCTATACAAGTTCTAAACAACGTCCAAGCGCGTTTAGCTTATACAAGCCCTACACAACGTCGAATAATTTTTTTAAATAAGGTTTATGCCTTTAGAGGCATTTTAAAGGGTGCATAACCTTATACACTCTTTATAACACGTTTATAAATAAGGCTGATAATCTAAACAGGAATTGAAATGGCATTCACAGTGTTGCCATTCTGACCGGTGAAATTTTTGAAATCCGGTCTAACCGATTTTTGATTGCAACGAAAAAGTTCTTTGACTCGCGACCTTAGAACATCAAGTGACAAATTTGAAAATGAATTAATTATAATCAAATCTTGGTAAATTGGTTATACTCTTTCGATTCACGCTAATTATTTTGCTCTATCTCTTTCCGTTTATAAGATACTCAGGGCTACGGAGTTCTATCTGCATTATTTCCATTTAAGATTTAGTCATTTAGTTTAAAAATTATAAAGACAAAAAATTAAGTTAGAACTTTGGTGCATTTTTAAGTGCAGCTAGGACCATAATGCTCAGAATATTTTGAGATTTTATTTCATGTAAATTTGAATTTTTTGACAATCAATACAATATGAGAAAATACGTAGTTTGATATCAAGTGGAAAGGTTTTAACAAGTGTTTTTAAGCGAGAAGACGGTGCTTAATTTCATAGATTTAATTTGAAGATTAAATAAGTGTTTTTAACAAGTTATATTTAAGGTTTGGTAACTTAATCTTTTACTTTTTTAGTTTATTTTGGGGTACAGTATTAGTTTTCTTGCAACAGAAAAATTCGCACCTAAAATTAATTTTGATGAAATTATAACTACTTTATGCGGGGGTGACGTCTTCGAGCCCCATCGGGCCCTTCAGTACTAATAGAAGAGGTCACAGTCGTCGAAAATGTGGGCCAAGATTCGACAACTACCTTATATTTGAGCAATGCCCCGGTGGTAGAGAATGAAATTAATAGCATCGGTAATACTCGAAAAAAATTAAGAAACCAAAAAAATTAAAAAGAAATGTTCGGAAAGCATATCGTCAAGCAGGAGAGGCTTTTGTGAGTGCCAGGGGAAAAACCGCTAGAAAAAAAGAAATTAAAAACACAAAGGACTGTCTCTCAATGTGCAGGTTTCACTGTCAAAAGCTTTTAGGTATCCAAAGTAGAGCGCGAGGATATGTTTAGGGGTTTTTACTCTTTGGATCAAGAAAGCAAAACTAATTTTATTCTTAAGTCCACAACAAGAACCGAAACTATTCGAATAAAAAAGTAAATCACAGTAGTCGCGTCGAAATTTGTATTGACTATTTTATGGATTTATGGGAAAATAATAGTCTGCAAGTTTGTAAACCATTTTGGCTTGGAACCTTTTGCATATCTCGAAAAACCAGGCTACAATGCTCACAAATTTAAAAATTATGTTACTGGTATTGGTAAAGAAGTGAAAGCGGTTATAAATCAAATAAAATGATACCAGAAAATAAGGTCTTAGAATTCAAGGCTCATATAAATACATTGCCAAAAGTTGAGTCTCATTACACCCGAGCAAAAACTTCAAAGTTGTACTTAGATTCTAACTTAAACATGTATAATCCTTATAAGGACCAAACTGAGGATCCTTTAAAGGAGAGCTATTACTGAACAATTTTTAATACATATTTCAACTTAGACTTCCATCGACCAAAATCCGACAGATGTGGCAAGTGCGAAACTTATCTAGTTGCGGCGAAAGAAAATGAATTGACTGATTGTATGAAATCAGAAATGGAAATCCATCTTAAACTTAAATCTGACATGAGAGAACAAAAGGCTTTGGACGAAAGTTAAAAAACCCCTATTCTTGCATTTGATCTCCAAAATGTTTTAACTTGTCCACGAGCAGAAATCGGTCCAATGTTAGCTTATAACGTGGAGTGATTCGTGCCTTCCACAGAATAAAAGTTCGATAATGACCTTCTCAATGCAATATTTGTTTAAAAACTCATACTGATTTCAAGACCATTACAATGAAGTATTCCCTGCCAGGATATTCAGCTCTGCAAGAAGTTGACAACGCTCACAGTCAAATTGAGAAATATCTTTCTGTTAACGAATATTTTTCTCCGATTGGCCTTATACGTCACTTGAAAAGCGTGAACGTACGAAAGCCTTTTGTTATTATTCAAATGCAACCAAATGATTTTAAGGATTTCGCCAAAAATGCAAAAAATTTGCTTAGATTATTCAAAAATTCCATTTTCTACTCTTAAAAAGTTGCGACTGTCCCAATCGGAATATGAAGCTCATTATTTGATGGATTATTCAAATTAAAATATGAAGCCCACGTTAGTGCTTAACGACGACCTTGAGCTTAAAATCGAAGCTGTTACAAAAACAAATTGCATTTCCGAATATAAATCAAAACATTTGCAATCGATGTTCAAATACATGATTACAACCGACAAGGTTTACTATAAAGTCATATTAAAACTAGGTAAATGTAAGAAATTTAACATCGTTTCCTTAAATTTATTAATCATTATAACATTTTTTCGTTTTGAATAGACTGATGATATCGGCTCTCAACAAAATTTATTAATTTTTCAAATAATTCTTTTTTAATTAAGTTTTTTTATTTATTATTTATTTGTTCAGCTTTCAATTTATTTTAACTACTTTAGGAATTTAATATTTTTGGTATTAATTACCATCTACTATTTCAATTAAGTTATTTTATCCATAAAATTTATCTTTTGTATTTCACAACAGCAGCTATATCCTTAAAACCACTCAAAATTGATTTTTTTTTTTTTTTAAATACTGTTTTCTTGTACCTCATTTGAATAATAAAATAAAAAATGTATTGATTGAAGCTCGTAATGCCGGATATTTTTATTCGTAATTGAATCTTATTATTACTGGAAAAACCTTTTTGACCTGAAAAATAATATCGTTCTAGTTCTAGAAATAAAGGCTAGATAACTATAATTTGAATGATACCTGGCCATACTTAACGAACACACTCATAATTTCATACAGCAACCAATTTATTGTGAATAATCCTAGAATACAGCGGCTTCTCGCGGCGTCTCATTCGAATGCTCTCCCCAAATGTGACTGGGTGTGTGCATTCAAACAAGTCTGAAGTGAAGACGATTTAGCATATTTGCAATTTATTAGTTCGGTGTTAGTTTTACCAAATTCAAACGCCGAAGTGGAGTGGAAAGTTACTTTTTCTGCAAAATGTTGTGATGCAAAGCTTCAATGAATTGTTTTTTTTTGTTTTATTATGATTTAAGATTAGTTTAGAAAAATAAAAAAACTACGTATACAATATGATATCATTTTTGTTTTATATTTTTAGCTAAAATATATTACTATATTTCATTTTTGAAAAAATGAAACAATCCTTTATCAAAGTGGAAATAGAGAATATATTATTTTGAATTAATTTAAGTGCAGAACCCTTGTATGTAAATATACAAAACAATACATTCTTTGACAGATAAACGTATGCAGGAATTTTTGAGAATTAGGGTCCAGAACCAAATATAATCCAATTAAAAGAGATAAGACTTTCTTATTGCTATCCTAACCTAAACCTGTTGTTTATTTTTATCAATCTCTCTTGTTTTTCTTAGCTAACTGCAACCATTTTACATTCCAGTAGGTACGCATTACATACGAAATTACGAAACACCTACACCTTCCAAAATGTTTCTGTCACTGCACAAACTGACATTTCACTGACAGAATTTACGTGAAAAGAAGAACTTCATAGGAAATCAACCAAATTGTATTTTTCACGCACAGTTTTTCCAATACTGACCCCACTAATGGTTTCTTTTTGAAGTACGGCTAACGCAAACGAAAGTTAAAATATGTCTGAAATAGATTCACAGAATGACTTGGATTTTTTTGGTGAACATATGGAAAACTATAATGTTGAGGTAGGTGTATGCATGAAATCTATTTAACATTCAATACCTAATCTGTGTCTCAGGCTTCAGCAATACATCGCAAACTTCAAAGTAAAATAGAAGCTCTACGCATTCTACGTAAAGAACTTGAACAATTCCGCACGGAACGTGATCAGTTTAAACTAATGGCAGAGACACTCCAGCTGAGATACTCTGCCATACGACGAAATACGGATTACAACAACTGCGGCTTTGGAGGCAAATCCAGTGTAGCCAATATACTACATGAAACTCGCGAGAGAAATATAAAACTCACAACAGAATTGGAAGCTATGAAACAAAAGCTTGGTGAACTGCAAGGCGACATTGAAGTTCTACGGAGTAAGGGAATGTATTCAACGAAGGAACTTGATAGTTCGAGCAATACCACGGATAAGGAAGAATCAAAATGGAAACAAGAAAAAGATGATTTTATCTGCCATCTGGAAAATCTGAAAAAGAAGGTTTGATTTGTATAAAATGTTAATGTTGGTCTTGCTCACTTAGTTTGTACATTTTCAGAATGCGCAACTGGCCTTTGATTTGAAGGCAATCATTGATGAGAAGGAAGAGGCTGTCACCGAACGAGATGCATACAAGTGTAAGGCTCATCGATTGAACCACGAACTACTTTTAGCTCTGAAAGCCAATGAAACACATCCCAGAGTAAGCAGTCCTAAGAAATGTCAAGTAGCTGTCTTCATGACAATTTGTTTTACAGCTTCTTGATGTGGATAGTATAGTTTTGGAAAACAAGTACCTGCAAGAGAGGCTAAAGAATATAGAAAACGAACTCGAGCTGAGCAAACAATCGATGAACAAGTACAAGGTATAAAAAAGCATTTATTGATTTATCGTCGTATTATTGCTTGCCACTAAAGTGCTAACAATTTTGAATTTTCTCACTATTGCTTGCAATTGGTTTAGACCATGCTGGACACGAAACGCAAGAAAGGTATCATAAAATTAGGCACTAACAGTCATGATATAATGTCCCATAAGCAAGGTAAACGCTAGTTTCAGTTATTCGCTTATTTTTTTTGTAAACTTTTCATTTTGCGTTGATGTTGTAAAGGTTGTTTTTTAAATTTTCTGTTGTGGGCTTCCTCTTTTTTACGGTTGTATACAGTGGTCTACCTGATAAAACGCGTTTTTAACTGCGACATTTGCAAAACAATATCTTTTTCGCGTCTTAATTTTATTTTACAATTTTACCTACAATTTATAATCAACAGAAAAGCGTACATACAAAAGAATTTATATAAATTTATATAAACATCAATTACATTGGTGATAAGCCAAATTAATCTATACTTACAAATATTTCTGGGCAAAAATATATCCAATTCGTAATAGATCAGTATGATACATACTGAGATAGGCTTACGTTAACCATAAAATGTAGTGTGGCTGCGATCTAAGAGATCTAGAAGGATCATATAAATTCAAACACTTATGTATATTCTCACAATCAACACATCATAACCTTATACATTTTTCTCCTCGATTCAAGAGTTTGAAATTTAAGTAAAAGACATATTCAACAATGTTTGTATTTACTAAATTGTTGCTTGATTGTGAATGCAGCTTATCATATACAAGGTTATCCAATACTTTCGGTATAACCGAGACTTTGTTAATTGGTCTGTAGTTAGAAACAAGCAGCCTTAATTATAAACTCACCGTAGAGTCTGCATATCTTTACGCACCCTCTAAAATGTCCTTACGCAGGAAAACGTTATAAACAAAAAACACTTTGCGTAAACCCTGTGTAACTTTAAACGCAAAAATTTGCGTTTAGAGGTTGCGTAAAGCTTTCATATTTTTATTTTCGTTTTTGAAATGTCATTTTGTTTACATTTTTTTGGGAAGATATGAAAATTGAAAAAGAAACTAAAAATTATTTACGACATTGATATGTATGATCGACTTAATAAATGAAAGTTCAATTCCAAGAAGGCGAAAATTATGTAAAACCAGGTTCAATTTTCCGACCGTTTTCTTTTTATTTGCTGCTCCATTTTTGTTTAAAAACAAAATAAATCTCACAAGAGAGATGTCAGTTTCTATTCATAGAAACAGCTGACATCATTCCGCAGGGAAAAAGTAAGAGATTTAGGTTTTTTTGTAATAGTTTCCTACTTATTTAGACACCAACCTTGCGTAGTAAAAAGTCAGGGGGCATTTTTTTATAAATAACTAGCTGTACCCACCCGGCTTCGCCCGTGTAAAATGTGGTTTCAGAACAGTTGATGGAAACAAAATTAAGAAATTTGCTGTCTTGTTGGGGACAAATTTTTTTGGCTGCTTTGTTTCTATCGACTAAGATAGTGATATTTGCTTCATTACTTACCCTGGAGCACTTTACATATAACTGCCCATGCTTGAAGCAATTCTTGCTTAAATCAACTCCCGCATTTCTTAAAGTTTGATCCTGTGACTTATGGATTGTCATTTCAAAACAAACATTAATAGGCAATCGAATCGGTTTAAAGTGAAATTAATAATTACTGTGAATTATTTGTATTCTTGGTATAAACACCGCATCTCCTTTACCACACCCAGTTAAAATTAAAGCCTCATGTCAAGCATTATGTTGCTTATGTTATGGGAACACCAACTTTTAATACCATTTTATGAGCATTGAGGCCATGGGCTGTTAAAAACGCTATTTAAAAACTCTACTCTATAAAAAACGAAATGGGTAATTACCCACGATCTGGTATCACTGACAAAATTTTATGAACACTGTCAGCAGCTTTGCCCACAGCGGAAGTGGCATATGCAAGGTGCGAGTGTGTTGGTGAGCCGGAATTTTTGAAGTTACGTGACATTTGTCAATACGAATTTCTATGTAACAATACTAACGCACTTAGCGTTTGCCACCCCATGAAAATATAGCTTGTAGGCAAGTAACGGGAAATCGGCCGAAGTTGGTGGTCTCAGTATTGTCTCTGGTAGATACCTTCCATTCATTGAACAAATTAAATAACGGAAAACAGAGGTTTCCAATATTTATCTAATTTTATTTGTGGTTTTAAACTATTTAATGTCGTGTTCCATTGAGAAAAAAAATCAATCTTTTTTTTCGATTCGGATCACTTTTTGCAGCCTCGATATTTTTTCAGATTTACACATACTACCACAAATTCCAATATACTTTGCACAGCTGTTTTACGTCATCTGAAGAAGTTTACTTTCAAAACAAATTCAATTCAATTCAATTCAATGGATTTTATTTCTACAAAAGAAGTTTTCATTTACATGTATTACCTGCAAAGCAGAGTGCTTATCTGCAGATGGTTAAGCATAAATTAAATAAGTTAACTTTGAAATGCGCAAAGTTTCGTGAAAAGTAAAATAAAGATAAACATAAATAGCATTGGATATAACTTTGGAGGAATTATTATCTTCATCGTCTTCCTCATCATCTGAAGACTACGAATCACCGAAACTACTCCATTTATATCTACAACAGGGGAAACATTTTTCAAGTTGATATCCATAGTTGATTTTTCCACAAACGAGTGCAATTTGAACAGCTGATACTGCTGTCAAATAACGCACTAATCCATTTACAAAAGCAGATCAATTTCTTTGCATGTTCCATGAGCCGCGTTAAATCTGAGATCTGAAAAAGATTTTTGGTGGTCCCAATGGAAAACGACATAAGACAGAACATCACTGAGTCACTGACGTCAAATGTGTATGTCAAGGGAACGAATATAGTTCAAGCCAATAGAAGTCGAGGATGTGGAATTGTAAAATTGTAAAAAAAAATAGTTGGCGCAACAGGTCTGTAGGGACCCTAGGCCTAGCTTCTGACAACCATTCGTTTCGTGTGTTTTTTTTTTCTTGGGACGAATGGAAGGGATCTACAATTTTGTGCCGGGTCCAAACGGCTAATTGAGAAGCTCCTTCCTTATACTCTCGGATGTTTGTCAGACGTTCGCGAGAGGTGGCGCAGCGGAAAAAACCATAAGTTTGAGTTTGGTTTTTTTTCGGGATTCGAACCTGGGACCCCTCGCTTAGTAGTCCAACACACTCACCACTAATCCACTGCGCCTACTCAGCGAACATATATTGCTGATTATTTTTGGGTCACTGGTTTGTTTTCTATTTAAATTCATCGCTGCTGGGAATCCAGTACTTTTTCGTTTTGTGTAGGGCACATACATGAAACAGACACGTCTCTGCAGACCAACATGTATTTGTTGTGCACATGTTTGCACATACCGTCTGTGTCGTGTGTATCCATGTCGAGTGTTTACAGCGACTGTCTCCGTGAATTCAATTTTTTTTGAATTTTTCTTGGTCTGCAACTCTGTCGTGTATGGTGAATTTTCACAGACGAGCGAGAAAATTCAAGGCCTCAACATGAACAAAAGAAGTGAAAGGCAATTCTGGATAGAATTTTTAGAACTTTATAGAAGTTTTGTAGGAAGTTAGTGCTGATTATTGTAATCTCGTTCTAAAATCCGATGCCTATGAAAAAATGGTGCGAATGATAATTGCAGCACAAGCTGTATGCGCCATTTTACCGACCCGACGAACACGACGAAACGATACAAACTAAAGTCTGTGGCGACATAGCAATAATGGCCAGAGGCAAATTCATGGACGTCACAGCAGATATCATGAGGAATGCACTCAGAGTGGTTGAGCGGTGGTGTCTGGAACAAGGGCTCTCCATTAATGCGGCGAAAACAGATCTAATAGTCTTCACTAGGAAGAGGAAAAATCTGGAATTTCGGCCCTTAACACTTTTCGGATCGGAACTAACAATGACTAAGAAGGTTAAGTATCTGGGAGTCTATCTAGATACTGGACTTACTTGGAATTACCATGTTGAGGAGAAGGTCCGGAAGGCAAAGAGGGTACTACATCAGTGCAAACGTGTATGTGGACAAAGGTGGGGACTCTCGCCTAGGTCAGCATACTGGATGTATACGATGATAACTAGACCCATTATCACGTACGCCTCGGTTGTATGGTGGGCGAAAGCCTCTCAGAAAACTGTGAGGAAGCACCTGGATAGGGTTCAGCGTTTAGCATGTATGGGAATTACAGGTGCAATACGTACAACCCCAACATGCGCATTGGAAGTCATCATGGGGATATTACCGCTAGACTTATTTATTAAGAAAACAGCGGCCCAAACGGCACTTCGCTTGCATCGAGATGCGAAATGGCACCATCGTGGTACGATCTATGGACATAGGAAGATCCTGGAACTTGTTAAAGACGAGATTAGGGAGCTAAACATGCCTATGGATCGAATAACAAGGGTGCGTATTATGGAAAGAAATCATAAAACTCGTATTGAGAACGGATTACTTCCAGAAAAAAGAAATGGTGAAATAGTGATTTTCACGGATGGATCCATGATGGATGGCGGGGCGGGGGCCGGTATCTATTCAGAAGAGCTGGAACTTGCCCGTCACATTAGCCTCGGGAAATACACTTCAGTATACCAGGCTGAGATGATTGCCTTGCTTTATGCGTTGGACTACTTGCTTGAGTGTCAGGTGGAAGGAAGAAATATCCTCATAGCACTGGACAATCAGGCGGTGATCAGATGCATGGAACAAACAAACATCACAACATCACTGGCACTGGAATGCGTACTTAAACTCAATAAGTGTTCATCTAAAAATGAAGTAACACTGACTTGGGTACGAGGACACATAGGGATCGAAGGCAATGAAAAGGCGGACTCCCTTGCAAAACAGGGGTCAACTGAAAAGTTGCTGGGACCAGAACCATTCTCTTCAATTGGCAGAGGAATGGTTGAACAGCTTGTCCACAAATGGATCACGGCAGAACACCTGAGAAGGTGGTCAACCGTGGAACAATGTAGACAAGCTAAAATGGCAATAAAGTGGCCGACCTGCTCCACTCAAAGAAGAGTTCTAAGCATGAGTCGAGGAACATTGAAATGGGTGGTGGCTTTGTCTACAGGACATGGTAATTTCAGGTATCACTTAAGGAAAATGGGCCTTATAGAGGATGATACTTGTAGACTATGCCTGGAGGAATCTGAGACAGCGGCACATATACTGTGTCAATGCCCGGCATTGGCTGGCAGAAGAATGAGGATCTTGGGACATCAATGGGTCGAGACCCAGTCGATGAAACGGATCTCCCATAAACAGATGCTAGCGTTAACACTAGGAATTGAGCCCAGAGAAGAACTGTGGAGAAATCCAGAGAGTCTCTCTGAGTAAGATTTACAGTGGTAGAGAGACGAAAAGAGACCCGACAATGGTGGTCTGATTCGATTATCTCTCGAAATATATATATATATATAAAGTCTGTGGCGTGTATGTGCCCTATTAGTAATAAATTTCCAGAAAGTTGTAGGAGCATTTTTTAGGTTACTCTCAACCGAATGAATGTAATTACTATAAGGAAATTTAGACAAGCATACTTTCTCAGACGGGAAAAAACAGCGTAATCATTCATAGAAATACGTTGTTTAAACTTTTCATGAGCAGCATTCTTAGCATTTCTTTATTTTATTAATTTAATAGTCTAATAATCCAAGAAGGGTGAGAATTAACTTTTTTACGGACCAAAGGTTCGCACTCTTCTTAAACCTTGTAAACAATATGTAGGGAATGTGTCCTATATATTTTTGCACAAAAACTCATTTGACCAGGAATCAATTAATGGAATTTGAATATCAGAACATAACAAGCTTGGCAATAACATCTCATCATTTGTGGGTGACCAACCAATACCGCCGCAATTAAAATCTCCGAGTACAGCTATTAAATTCAGGCATAGCGATAACCCTAACAATGTACTCTAAATGCTTTATGTATAGAAGCAATTAACTTCTAGGTGGAATATAACCTACAAAATACCATTAAACCTGCGCCAGCGTTATTAAAACGTAAACACGTACTGATCGATGTGCAATTGTTTTAGAACGCAGACAACATCGATTTTAACAGGAACAGCTCCGAGTGGGTGCTTCACAGCCAGCAGTGCAACACATCCACACAACATTTTGTCACATCAAGTCGATCACAGCTAAAAACGGAGAATAGGGAAACGTCAAAAAACTCTTCCTTCTTAACACCTTCGTAGAGCCCTCGCTCGGTGGAGGCAAAAATCTCACAATCGCATGCATCGATGGCAAAGAAAATCGGTCTCAAATTCGAGGAGAAGCCTCCAGTACTTTGATTATCTACATATTTCAGTGAATTTGTAGAATTGCCAGTGCAACGGCAGTTCATGGTGACTCTGACTTGTCTGTGCATTCGCTGATGGTGGTGATGATGCATGAGATGGTGAAAGTGTTGTTGGGAGAAATTTAAAGTATCGCACATAAACATTTATGGGCCAATTGTTTACATTGATTGCAGACGGTAATTTGCCTGCAGGAACACCGCCTTTTTTAAGGTTAACAAATCTAAACCTTCAAGCGTCGGCGTATTTCTTTATCAGTTTAAAGCACTGCACTTCGTTTATAGGAATGTTAAGTTACGTAGAGACGTATTTTTATAGAACCTACAAAATATTTAGTGTGAAGGTTAAAAATGATTATAAGTAAGATCCACAACCGCATAGCTTGGTTTGGTAGCTGTTTTTACTCTTTAAATGCAAATATCTGCTAAGGGGTTCCTGTGTTCAAACTAGTACTGTATGTATTAACTTCACAGTACAAACGAACCCTTAAGAGAAAACTTCTTAAACGTCGCCTGATCGTTGAAATGATAATAATTTGATCGATGTCGACACCAAAGCTATAAGGGGGGGGTTATTCCCAAATGCGCGGCGGGTAGCTTTTGATGGCGGATTTGAGTTTTTATGTTTCCATTCGACCACATTTTTATTAAGTCCGCAAACAATTCGCCAGCAATCCGTCACCTAAACACTTTTCGCTTTCAATGCAATCATAAAATGACGTTGGAAAGTACTTTCGGAAATACAAAAATTAAAATCCGCCATCAAAAGCGATCCGCTGCGCATTTGGAAGTAACCCCGCAGGTAACAAATGAAAATACTCTAAAATCGACGGGAGAAACGTATATTATCCTCTCAACTATGTTTTAATTTGTTTTCAGTTTTCTGTTTGATTATTTTCTTATATGTACTCGTAACTACATCGTTCAAGAACCGCATATGCATTCATACAACTTGCTTAACTTTCAGTGAAAACTTTGCTTGATGGTGGCGTCGAACTGCCCACCAAGACAGAAACCATATCCGATTTGAAGTCTCTGTGTTTAGCACTGCTGGATAACCTGAACGACAAGAATCTCGCACTGAACCATCAAAAGAAAACGAACAAGTAAGAGAAGCAAACGCAAAACATGTGCTTGGTATTCTTTGAGATGCATTTTTTTGTTGTTTTTTTTACAGAATTTTAGCAACGAAAATCGCCGAGCTAGAGCATCGTATTCAAATTCTTTCTGGCGGCGAGACTGGCTCTGATGTATGTTTTTCTCCATCGCAAATCCTTCTCAATGGATATTGCCCATCCAGCGTGGACACCGAACCGAAATCCTCAAACGTCACTGAAGATTCTGGCACGATGTCCTCCGAACCCGAGGATTCACAGAAAACGTCCAGAGTTTCCGACGACGGAATGTCATCATCGCTCTCAACGGAATCCGGTCGTAGTATTGTTTCATCGGAGTACGATGGCAATGCTTCGTGTAACCTACTCAGTAGCGATGTTATGTCATCGCTGTATGCTTACAAAGATGTGGACGTCAGTGGTATGTCGATATCATCGTCCATTGCGAAGGAACGCTTAGATGATCTAAAGGATTTGCCACCGGAATTGGCTGCTATGGTGCAGAAGGCATTGCATGATTTGGACATGCAAGAGTTTGAAGAGACACTAATCGAAGAAGCAGCTCACTAATTAGTAATCTTTTTAGCTTAAATTCTAGTCAGGGAATTGTTACGCGTAAATATTGTCTATCCATCCAAAATAATGTTATCGCACGTTCTACACGAAGCTCTTTTCCAACCTCCTCTATGTTCGTGTATATGGAAAAGTTTCATTGTAAATGATTGTAAATTGTAAAGTTGGAAGAAATAATATAAAGATTTTAAAACAGCACGCGGTGTTTTCTATTTTATTTATCCACTAATAATCATTCTTCACACTTAATAATTTTTAGGTCACAATTTACAGTTTTGAATGGAAAATTATGCCATTGTGAGCTCGAACAATTTTGCCTAAAATGATTATTAGTATCGCGGATTGTGTTTACTATTTACTAAACAGAACAGACAAGTCTCTACCCGATATACTGCAACCTTGCATCATCTGGGCACATGCTTCCAGTTTTATAGACCAAGTAATGGAATTGTCTTTTACTTTCGAAATTGTTGACTATTCGTTCCATGTAGCCGATGTTTTAGTCTACATCCATATACTGGTATAGATCGTAGATCTCGCGGCTGTGTTTTTCTATTTCTTTCAAACGAACCCAATATGAAATCTGCCACTCTCATTATTGTCCATCACTCGACGCCATAAAGCAGAACAACGAAAGCTTTCATAAGTACGCTTTAAAGGCGGTGGAAAAATGGTTCATTGGGTATTTTTAGGTTGTCTTTAGTCGAAAATTTGGTCTACGATCAAGAAGGAGTCACACTGGTTTAGTTTGATGCAGAATGTTTATAACTTGGCCTCAATAGTCAATAGACACGTATGGAGCTGGTGTCCAGCCAGCGTAGCGTATGCTTTTTCCATCAATGATTCTTGGTTGATGATTTAGTGAATGTGCCCGATTGAAAACTATCAGAGCCTTGTTTTTCTGAATCTTTTTATAGATAAGAGGTGGGCTCTTCTGCAACTGCTTTTGAATGGACGCTGGTTTTCTATCATTTACTCTATACACGATGCCAATTTTCGAATCACGGGAAATCCAGCTCAAGGAGTCATATTATTATGGGTGTCTATTAACTGTGTTTATTACAAAAAATGTAGATGTATTCAAATGTTAACGGCAATCGACACGCCTAAACAAATTCTTCGCTCTCACTACCCTAGCAACACAATACAAAAAAGGTTTTATCAATAACTTACTTGAATAGTTTACTCGAAAACTAACTGATTTAGAAGACACTCGAAAAAATAAACTTCACAAAATGTCAAAGCCCAATTTTGAAGATGCAGATTTACTTAATTTCGAATCCAAAGTCAACCAGGTGATGCAAATTCTTGAAGGTATGAATTCTGGTGATTGCGCCACCGAAGACAAAGCAGTCGAAGCAGACAAAACGTAAGTTCATACATTTAAACTAAGGATACATTCATAGCTAGTGTTAATAGATTGACCTGTGAAAAATCCAACTTGGACAACTTCATTGTTAAAGTACGAGACAACCGTACTGTTATCAATAAAGGTGCGCCCGATGCAAACACATCCGAACCCATGGATAAATTTACATTTATGCAGCAAATCGAACAGGATGCCGCTAAAAGAACAGAAGTGAGACTGGAACGGGAAAAAATAGCCCAACATTTTCGAAAGTATGCGAGACTGGGATGCATCCAAACTGCATATAACTCTAGTGTTATTTTCTTTTGCAGACTAGGAAATGACGCCTACCACAAGCAGGAATATGAAAAGGCTATAAATATGTTTACAAAGGCCATCAATCATGTCAAAGATAGCCCAATTCTTTACAATAATCGTGCCCTCACCTATATGAAGTATACTTAACTGTTATTGAAGTTTTTTTTTTTTTGTAAATTCACTATGGTTTCTTTAAGATTGCAGGTACACAAGAGAGCAATAATTGATTGCGATTTTGTTATTAACAAGTTGGATGACAAGAACCTACGTGCATGGCTTTACAGAGCAGCGGCCTACCATAAATTGGGCGATGAAAAAAACTTTGAGACCAGCATCAAGTGGGCCAAAAAGAACAATTCCAAGGAACTGTCAACAATTGACAAATTCCTAACAAATATAAAAACCGAACAGTTTTAATATAAAATGTTTCATAATGTTTGCGCTGAAAATTGTTTCAGTAAATTATAGAGTTTGAACGACAAAATATTCAGCCGTCGTAATCTGATTTATTTTTATCAAATATCACCGAGGTGACATCATCAGATGATGAAAGTGGACCGACGTACAAATATCAAAATGTGCGTTGCTTTAAATTGCCATTGACGGATTTTACCATAAAGAATGTTATGGTAAAAACTAAGAATTAATCCAAACTATAGTAGACATTTACAATTAAAATGTTTTTTATAAACAAAAAGTAAAAGTAACTATTAGAACTTAACGGCAACTCATAAACACTACACAAAAGCTGTTTTCAACTAGGTACATCATTTAAATGTTTAAATGAACTTAACTGGTGGAGCTACGGGCCAGAGACAATACTAGCTGTTTTTAATTATCAGCTATGATCCATATAGATCATCGATATACATGCATTTACAACAACAGCACATGATCCTGCTTCTCATCGAGATCACGAATCATGATCTGAAAATTATTTCTACTATTTCCGACTAGGTGGCTTGTTTTATTTTTAAATGTTGGTGTGCCTGTAAACGATAGCCACACAATCACGTTGCCAGACTGAAAAATGGAACACAAAAAAATCTATTGATTTATTTCGCATTCGAATAAACTCCCTGTCCGTAATCCGAGTTATGTTGTTTTTTTCTCGTTCTATAAAGGTATGTCCAGACCAGCCAAACATTTTATAAACAATTAAATACCTACATGTTCCATATTTATTTCGGAAACACTTATTAAACAAAACATTTTTTATGAAATGCTTAGAAATATTTTGCTGGTTTGGATCTGGACACCAAAAAAACATTTATGAAATGTTTCACAGTTAACCAATCGTGATGGGAAATAATTCTTGTTTTACAAGTATCCCTGCAGAAAGTGAGCGCTGTTTTTCGATTATTATTTGTTTTTAAATAAAATAAAAATGTCCAGAAAAGCTTTGAGTACCTAATGAGAAAGTGATTCATTTAATACGATTATTTGAATTAAATCGCGTGACGCGTGATTGCCGAGACCAAAATTACAAAAATAAAAACTTTACTCGTTGCTATAATAATCCCTCCACATTATTTTCTTCTAGTCCAAAACAGGATAAAGTTGAAACATCTCATAAACATTTACCCCCGCATTAATAAACAAATATGCAAATGTAAGTTAGCTAGTAAACGTCAGTCAGCATACAAAAATTTTACGTAACTGCTGAGTAACGAGTTGATAACTTTTACGCAGTGTTTATTAATACGGGGGTTAATAAATTAATTTCAGAAATCTTTTATAACTGTTTATATATTCTGTCCGATTTTCTTCAGAAACATTTCATAAACATTTCTGAAATGTTTCGGTGGTCTAGACACACCTTAATATGCCAAGATATAATTCAAGCGTTAGCAGCAAAATATTGTTCATGTGTTGCATATTTGAACATAAAATACTAAATTTGTTTCACAAAAATATATTAGAAAAGAAAAATTATGCAAATTTGATTCAGCATGGTAACACCCCCGACTTTTCAAGTGAAATGATCACGCTGATAATAAAAAAACAGCTACTGAGACCACCAACTTTGGCCGATTTCCCGTTACTTGCCTACAAGCTATATTTTCATGCGGTGGCAAACGCTAAGTGCGTTAGTATTGTTACATAGAAATTCGTATTGACAAATGTCACGTAACTTCAAAAATTCTGCTCACCAACACACTCCCAGGAGATATGAGACACTTCCGCTGTGGGCAAAGTTGCTGGCAGAGTTCATAGAATTTTATCCGTTTAATTTGAAATTGTTCGTTACGTGTGGATAATATTTTTTTTTAGGAATAAGTGCACATTTGCTTAAAATGTTCATGAAAAATTAACAATGTAGATTGGTTGATGGAAAATGAAAACATTTTGAGCAAATTTTCTTCATTATTTAAGAAAAATTTGCACACGAAATCGAAGTTACTGATATCCAAAAGCGGAAAATACACAACCATGTTTGTCCTAATATGTTTCTAGTAGGTATATAGAACATCAACTTTAGATAGTTTTACTAACCAAACAAATCAAATTATTCGCCTTTTAACAATTTATCATAACTAACCAATGGCGTTCAGTAATGAAAAAATGTGGTATTCCCGAACTCTTTCACATTTCCCCACGGTTGCCGAGGTTGGCAGCATTTATTTTTGCATTTTTTGTATGTTTTTGCATGTCACACGGATTCTTTTTTGACATAACACCGATAGGAAAACAAAATGGCGAATTTGAAAAAAAACTGAGGGGGCCAGCGGCAAGAGGATTGTGAGTTGGGGGTCTCAGTATGGTTTGTCTATGGTTTAAGTATTCTGTCCTAATATTTCCCACGAAACGTAATAATATTTCCCTATTCACCGCACTCAAATTCCCTTTTAAATAATTACATTGAAAGGTACTTTTTGTGAATAAATCTTTCTTTTAAAAGTAAAATTTATATTTTACGGAAATATGAAATTATCATTTTTAAAAAAAATCGCAGTTTGTTAATATTTATAATGATTTCCTTTTTGTACTACAAAATTCCCACAAAAAGGAAGAAATCCCACCATATAAGAATACTGTCGACAGCCAATAACAGATTCTCTCATGCTCTTAATATTTCCACCAATGAAAGTGCTGCCTCTCTCACTGTGGCAACTTTCAATGCATGCGACGGACAGAAAAGTAGAAAGTAAACCTACTTTATCCGTCGCATCCGGCACGTGCGCTGCTTATGGGTCACCTTCCATAAGCTACTGTGTATTCTATAAACTTGTCAGTCGAAAAAGTTGCCGCAACGGACGCGACGGATTCTATGGGTTGGGCCCTTTAAGAATTGTAAAAAAATTCAAGGTGCATTTTTAATAATGCTCCGGCCCGGAAAATCTTCGAATCCACACCCGAGGGACGGCGCAGTAGAGGAAGACCGCGACTCAGTAAGGTAGATATCATAGACAAACCATACTGAGACCCCCAACTCACAATCCTCTTGCCGCTGGGCCCCTCAATTTTTTTTCAAACTCGCCATTTTGTATTCCTATCGGTGTTATGTCAAAAAAGAATCAGTGTGACATGCAAAAACACACAAAAACTACAAAAATAAATGCTGCCAACCGCGGCAACCGTGGGGAAATGTGAAAGAGTTCGGGAATTCCACATTTTTATATTACTGAATGCCATTGGTTAGTTATTATAAATTGTTAAAAGGCGAATAATTTGATTTGCTTGGTTAGTAAAATTATATAAAATATATATTTTATATACTAGAACATATTAGAACAAACATGGTTGAGTATTTTCCGCTTTTGGATATCATTAACTTCGATTTCGTGTGTGAATTTTTCTTTAATAACTGAAGAAAACTTGCTCAAAATGTTTTTGTTTTCATGCAACCATTCTGCATTGACAATTTTTCATAAATATTTTAAGCAAATGTACACTTATTCCTAAAAAAAATACTATCCACACGTATATAAATAATTTCAAATTTAACGGACAAAATTTTATGAACGCTGTCAGCAGCTTTGCCCACAGCGGAAGTGGCATATGCAAGGTTCGAGTGTTTGGTGAGCCGGAATTTTTTAAGTTACGTGACATTTGTCAATACGAATTTCTATGTAACAATACTAACGCACTTAGCGTTTGCCACCCCATGAAAATATAGCTTGTAGGCAAGTAACTGCTCCAAAGTACGTGGATACACTTGGAGCCACTTTGAGCCACTTACATTTTTGAAATCTAATCCATATCACGAATAAGTTTATAACTTACCTTTTTGCAACATATGAAACGCTCTAGGAGATTATTCGACCACCACCGAATTTTCTTTATTTTCAGATATCTTATTTTTGTGTACAATTGATTTTTAAAACAGATTTTGAATTTGTTTCCTTTTGCGCATTTGACATTTTAATCAGCACTTGGTACCAGCGTTACCACTTCGAAAAAAAAAGCGAAGTAGATTTGACCCAAAAAGTGAAGTAGATTCAAGAAAAGGGAAGTAGATTTCAAAATCATAATAAATGGATCTTAATGATATCGAAAAGAGGTAAATACACAACCAAGTTTGTCCTAATATATAAAAAATATATTTTAGATAATTTTACTAACCAACCAAATCAAATTATTCGCCTTTTAATAATTTATAATAACTAACCAATGGCATTCAGTAATAAAAAAATGTGGAATTCCCGAACTCTTTCACATTTCCTCACGGTTGCCGCGGTTGGCAGCATTTATTTTTGTAGTTTTTGTGTGCTTTTGCATGTCAAACTGATTCTCTTTTGACATAACACCGATAGGAATACAAAATGGCGAATTTGAAAAAAAATTGAGGGGCCCAGCGGCAAGAGGATTGTGAGTTGGGGGTCTCAGTATGGTTTGTCTATGCTTTGGAGTACATTTTCAGCTTTCTGAGAGAGTTTCGCTCAATTTTTCGAGTTTGACAGATTTTTAGTGCTTGGCTCGTGGAAGTACGCGAATGGACCTATTTATTCACATTCACGCCTCACCTATAGATCTGTAGTTGATGAATGCATGAATGGCGGTTATTTCACTTCTTGAATGGCAGCTGTCTGCACTCCACCAATATTGTGATACCCACCCATTATAATTTTTGCATTTATGTAGAAATTAAACCTAAAGCTCCTTTTTACATACAAAACATGTTAAATAACTCTTACTCAAAAAGTGCAGTAGATTGATGTTAGGAGGCAGAAGCGCAGTAAATCATTTTTTTTTACAAAAACAGTATAAATATCTACTGCAATTGCAGTAAACGAGCCTCTTTCCTTAACATTGTGAGCGAACTATTACGATGCACAGGTCGAAATTGCCTTTGTAACCACCGTCTTTGTATATATAAAAGGTTTTCCAATATGAGGTGTTATTGTGAATGACCCGCTATTTCGGTAGCTGTCACTTTTGAAGCTTTTATTCTTTGACATTTGACAAGTAGAAACTACGCCATTACTAAAAATGGAACGATACACGCTTCAACAACGCATTGAAATTATTAAAATTCACTACAAAAATGGTGAAAATCTTGCAGTCACAGTTCGCAAAACTAAAGCATTTTTTGGTCGTCGATGATTAATGATTTTTTATGGTCGGAGTTGGATGGTATTGATCTGGACAACGTTTACTTTCAACAAGACGGCGCTACGTGCCACACAAGCAACGAAACCATTGATCTTTTACGGGAAAAGTTTCCGGACCGTGTTATCTCTCGAAGAGGTGATCACAATTGGCCACCGAGATCTTGTGATTTAACACCTTGCGACTTCTTCCTTTGTGGCCACGTGAAAGATAAGGTCTACGCCAACAGCCCAGCGTCGATTCAAGACCTCAAACATGAAATTCGTGAGGCTATCGAGGACATAGGGCAGCCACTTTGCGATTTGGTTATGGAAAATTTCATGAAAAGGATATGGTCCTTTATGCGTGCTCGTGGTGGCCATTTGGCTGATGTTGTTTTTCATTATTAACGGCATACCTTCCTCTTTATTATGAAATAAACATCCGCTCATTTATCTCAAAAAAATGACATTTTTCTTTGAATAGGTACCAAAATAACACCTCTTATTGGAAAACCCACTCTTTGTTAATAGATCGAATTGGTATCTCAAAGGGAAAAACTTTGGTAAAATTGTGTCGGTGCCGTGAAATAAGGCCAAGTGAAATAAGGCCAAATTTTCAGATTTGGCCTTATTTCACTTTACAATAGTGAAATAAAGCCATATTTCAACATTTGGCATTATTTCACTTTAGTAAAGTGAAATAAAGCCAAATCAGTTTGTGAAATAAGACCAAATATGGTATTATTTCTCTTAAAGAAAGTGAAATAAAGCCATATGGGGAAAAATATGGCCATATTTCACTTTTCCAAAGCGAGATAAGGCCAAATGTTGCGAGTTGAAGCTGTACTTTAATAGGGAAAAAAATGTTTTGCCGTTAGTAATGCAAATGAGTAGGTAAATATTTGCGTCACATGTTAGTCTAAGGTCAGATGTTAGTCTGAGAACATTTCATTGCTTGGTGATAGTCGCATTTAACAACGTTGCGAAATGGAAAGTAGTGCAAGCGATTTATTTGATGAAGTATGTGCAAAAGACATTGAAAGTGCTTCAAGTGTTCAGTTTGGGAAAATCAGAAGGCAGCTTATAAACATTAGAAACAAATCATTCCCCAAAGCTCCCGTTTCTGTAAAAGAAGTGTTGAACTTATTTAAAACAGATCATGTAATGAATGATTTTGGTATGTCACGATACCGAAAGAGCGAAGCCTTCTATAGGTGCACAGTTATGGAGGATAATTTTTCATTATCAATCTTCGTGTCCCCAACAATTGCAACTGTCATCCAAAAGTTGCCAGAGACAGCGAACCGCGAATATTTATTGGATGGCACTTTCAGTGTTGTTCCATCTTGCGGCTACAAGCAGCTTTTGATCGTGCACTTTGCTCATGATGAACATGCATGTAATAAAAAAATAATTGGATGTGAAATATATGTTTAATTACCTACGTTTTATTTTTATTATGCATTGACATTTTTCAATTTTTGAGTATGCATTGATGAACCTACATTCATAACTGTACGTATTTAATATTTTAAAATTCGATACTGAAACATTTTAAATTATTAAATACATCCATATATGAATGTAGATTGTTTGAAGAATTTGTGAAATTAATAGCAACAAATTTGTGCGAATTTGTTGCTATTAGTAGATACTTTTATTTCAATAAGAAAAGCTAATGAAATAAAACCAATAGCATCAAGTTCGCACTCTTCTCATTGAAATAAAAATAATAGCAACAAATTCGCGCGAATTTTTGCTATTATTTTTATTTCAATGAGAAGAGTGCGAACTTGATGCTATTGGTTTTATTTCATTAGCTTTTCTTATTGAAATAAAAATAATATCAACAAATTCGCGCAATGTTAATGTACAAATGTAATTGCACTTTTTACCAAGTAAAAACGCTTCTTTTAGGTCTACCCATTCATTTACGTACTCATGAGTAACAAATCGGAACAAATATATCTTCATCTCTTCCAATATATTGAAGCAAATTTGTTTCAATTTAAACCCAATTCATTCGTAGCGGATTACGAAAAAGCATTGCGAAACGGTCTTAAGAAACTTTTTCCAAGAGCACAGTTAACGGCCTGTTGGTTTCATTATTGCCAGGCTGTTAGGAGGAAGGCGTCTCAAATAGCGGCATTTGTAGGCTTCCTTAATAAGAACAAGGAAGCGAACCGACTCTTCCGTAAGTTCCTAGTACTTCCGCTGCTAAGACCCGGCGATATGTATTCAGCGTTCGACGTTCTATGTACAGAAGCATATGGTAAGGCATTCAAAGCAAATGGGGAAAGTGTTTTCAAGGATTTCTTAATATATTATAAGCGGCAATGGATGGAAAAGGTAATGCATTATTTAAAGTTATTATATACATTTTGTTTTTAAGAAATACAACTAATTTAGGAAACTCCATCTGCTGTTTCTGTATTTGGGAAAACTAATAGGACGACAAGTGCTCTTGAAGGCTACAACAGTCGCCTCAGTCAAAAACTAGCGAAGCATGGGACTTTCTTTAAATTTATTGACTGCTTGCTAGATGAAGATTGTATTAAATCAAGGGAATTTATCATGTCCTTAGATGGAACGTATGACATTTTTGAACCTCCAAAAAAAAAATTTAAAGACAGGCAACTACAGATTGAGGCAAGTTTGAAGAAGTTGGATAAAAAAATTATTTCAATCAATGATTTCTTAAATCAAATGACAAACAACAATAACAACCTTGTTAATGAAAAATCTACTAATTTGACATATCTTCGTGAGAGTGAAGAAGAAGTAGACCAAGATCCTGTGGATCACGATCTTTGCAATGCCGGTGAAATGAGAATCCTGTGTGCCATTTGTTTCACAAATGAACGTTCTATTCTTCTCCAACCGTGTAACCACTTTAAACTGTGTTCAGATTGTTTTACACAAATTTCGGAGAAGTACATGAAAGATAACAATCCAATTCTGTGCCCAATTTGTAAACAAATTGTAAAGAATAGCACACGAATTTATTGCTAAAATGTCATGATTTATTGTAAACATTACTTGCCTTTGCAAATAAAAAACTGTTGATCATACTGCTCGTTTCATTTGATTTCTACTAACTCTACCTTTTTGGAATGTAGTACCTACATATACTCGTACATTCACATACATAAGCAATCACGTAATGTATATATATAAAAATGGATGCACATGTGAATGTTTGTTTGTATCAATATTATAAACTGCAAGAAAGAAGAAATGCAATTTTTTTCCAAAATTACATTATAATCGTAGTATATATGGCCTTGTTTCACTACCTCAAAGTGAAATAAGGCCAAATGAGCACAATGCGCAATAATGCCAATTTGGCCTTATTTCACTTTACCATAGTGAAATAAAGCCAAATGTTGAAATATGGCTTTATTTCACTATTGTAAAGTGAAATAAGGCCAAATTTTCAGATTTGGCCTTATTTCGCTTGGCCTTATTTCACGGCACCAAATTGTGTCACCCTAGCAAAGATCCGAAAAATTTGTTAGCGTCCGCTTTAAATTGCACAGAGTTCGAAAAATTGAGTCGCATCACTAAGCAGGTTTTTATAAGTAAGTAGGTGGGTAGGTACATATTTTCGATACGAAATTATGTGGGTACCTAGGTATGGCTTAAAATAATGTGTGCAAACCACTCCAGCCCTTAAGGCTTCAAATTTGATTTGAATAATTGGACCGATGGATGAAAAACATCAGTCAACAAGGTCTTGGTAAATGGGCTTGACAGGGTGCGCTGCTGCGAACACACTTAATTTTTGCCACCTGAGGTAGCTACTTGAATAAAATCGTTTTCCACAAATAATGGAAATGTTTGCTATATCTAAAAAAGCCATAACTTACCGAACATAATTCATTTTTGTTCATTTTATTTTATATAAAAAAAAACTTGTGTTTGGACCACCCTTTGCATTCATTAGGTGTAGTCTCACATCGATTTAATATTTTACACCCTGTACTAAGATAAGAAAATGTCTAACTATTTTATAAAAAAAAAATCTGAATCGTTGCTTTGATTGCAAATAAAAACGCAACGATTCATACATGACATAGCTGGCAACGCTGCTGATTCATTGACGTTGTTTATCAAACCACAAACGAATATACATATTTTTATTTTCGCATTCGCATGCATGTATTCGAATAATCAAATAGTATGAGCAAGAGAAATAACAAAATACAACACACCTATCCCTATCAAATAAAAAAGAACCCCCCTGCCGTTGATCGACCAAAACGAAAATACAAACTGAAACTTGTTTATCTCGTTTCGTTAGTGTTTTTTACTTGCTACAAACTTATACATACAGATTCCAGTCTTACGTAGCTGCTAAAGTTGTTTGTTTTCACCGCGCTGGCGCAGAAAAAAATCCACATACGACAAAGGCAACGACAACGGCCGGTTGTGGAGCAAATGACGCCCAAGCCCAAAATATTGTTCTGAACTAAAATTAGTTTTATATCTTTTGCACTGTCATATAACAGACGAAACGTTATGCGTTTTACTGTTCCTGTTTGGTTTATCAGCTTTATCAACGGAGATTTCTTATAATGGAGCTTTGGTCAGTAAACAAGCTGCCAAAGACTTTTCTCTCCCTTCTAGCAGTTGTTTTTGATATAAAAAACGTTTGTTCATCAACAAAGAATAAGGAACGTATTATTATATATTATTTGTAATAAGTGTGTAAAGGTTATTAACCGATAATACAGCAGTTGAGTCATATTTTTATATCTGCTGTCTGAGCTTTGCAGCTAAGAATATCTTTAATAAGACGCGGGTTAGATACTAAAACTGGTCAGTTATTACTAACCTACCTACTAGTTTATATTAACACCTTTTTCGATAATATTTAGTAGCATATTTGCATGTCTATATTTTTACTGCTAATTTAGATAAGTCTTCGTAATCGGATGAGTGTACCATCAGTAGCACACATACCTAACGGATGATTAAACCCTAGCCATTGTTAATAAAAACAATCGCACCAGTAGTTAGATAGCAAACGTCAGTTATCATACATGTACAGTTATATTTCCGTACAAATTTGTTCATGTAATCACTCTGCATGCATATACGTCAAAATATAAAATAAGAATATGTTCGTCACAATTTTAATAGGGTTTTCAGTGGATAATACACTAATTACGCTTTACCTGCGGTTTATTGCACCTTTCCATCTTTTGAGAACGCTTGACATGTTAAGACTATAACCGTCCAGGGAAAGCTTCATAATTCAGCCGTTTGGAGCAAGCATTCATTAGACATGGTTTCCATTCTTCGTCGCACAGGCAAGTGGTGGTGAAAAGTTAGGCCTATGCCTTGTCGCGCCATCTACCTGTGGATTTTTTGCTAAGCTTAACATTGCATTCTTTGCATTGAGATAGACAAAAAAAAAGTATATACTAGAGGCAACATTAAGTCCGTCGGAGAGACAACCGATGATAGTTAACAGCAGAATGAGAACCTACTCATTCTAAAAAATTTGAAGCCTCTCTGGAAGCATATCGGGAGTTCGAGACGTTGCTAATTCGTTATAGGTTTGCCTTGCCAAAGAGAAATAGGTATTTATATATATAAAAAAAACGGTCCAAGTTTAGTTCACGGTTTTATGGCTAGATTTTGACAACAAATGTCTTCTTTTTTTTGATAATTGGAACCACTTAACATCTGCAGTAAGATTTCGTGGGCCCTTTTTAAAGCGGCCTTAATTCCAACTATCTCTCAGAACGCCACTGACTACATCACAAATTATATGGGTTGTATTAATCACAACCAGCTAGGGGATTTACCCAAGACTTCACGTTGAGTATTATTTTTCCTGGAACTGCGTTTGCAATTATTACATTTATTTGCTCTGGTGTTTGTTTCCACAGTATTTTATTATTCTCTGAAGGCGTAAACGTTTGCGTCGCATTATCGTTGCAGTTAGTAAAACATTGACATTGTACAAGTGAACAGTGAACATTATTAAATTATCTCTTAACAATCCGTGAACATTCACGTGATCATATTTTTATCTTTAAACTGTTGATTGAACATAAACTTACCATGCATAACGAGATATACGATATGGATAAAAAGTTATGTTTTAGTGATTGTTCGAATTCAATGTCTGTTCCTTCGCCCACATCGTCTCAGTCCTCGATGTCATCATCAACGTCAGGATATTCAAGTAGTGTTGTTAACAATAATTTGCCAATGAACTTTACGCGATATGACTTGAGTGCTGGTATTGATATCAACATGACATACACGCCGTTAACAGGACAAACTAATGAACTTACGCAATTGACACCAATGGTAAACATGGCCCATCAACATATTGGTGGCATTACAAATGGTTACACCAGTAAATTAGTTATACTGGAAGAACCAACTGAAAAATTCCGTTTTCGCTACAAATCCGAAATGCATGGAACCCATGGCTCTCTGAATGGAGTACGCTCGGAGAAAAATAAGAAAACATTTCCCGAAGTGACACTGGAGAATTTTAGTGGTACAGGTGTTATTCGGTGCAGTTTGTATCAGACAAATTTGGATAAACCATCACCGCATTCACATCAGCTGGTGGTACGCAAGGATGACATGGACGAGTGCGATCCACATGATGTGTACATCTCCCCGGAGAAGGGCTACATAGCGCGATTCGAGAATATGGGCATTATACACACGGCTAAAAAGAACATCTGTGATGCTTTGTACGCAAAGAAGAAGAAGAAGTTAAAATTCGAGACCGCATGCGAGGAACTGTCCCAAAGGCAAGAGAAGGCATTGAGAGATGAAGCCGAACGGGAGGGAAAACTGATGAACTTAAATCAGGTAAATATACCGCTGATGTGTATGCAAGTGTTGTAAATACTTGGTATTTAAGTCGATGCAGTCATCTAGTGGTTCCCCTTAGTGTATGGGTTTTTCCCCGAACAAACATTGTACAGATAACGTGTGGTTTACAAAGTATTCACGTTTATATTCATATCACATATAGAAGCGATTATAGTTATATTTAGTACCTACTTCAAGTATGTATTGTTGTGAAATTTGCGCGCAGTGTTGCCGCTTTGTAAAAAAGAAAAATGTTTGTTATGTTTCGTTAAAAAAAATTTTCTTTATTTTGCTGTTGAAATGGGTACCTACCTACGTGACTGTTCAATAAACTCTGGAGTATTTTATAAGAAAACAGGCCTTGAGTTAGATACAACGGTTTAACTAACGGCGTAAAAATGTGTGAAGGTTAGCTGGAAGTAAGTCATTCATGTAACTATGATTTATTGTTACGTTAATCAGAGTAAGCTCTCTGGAAAAGTTAAAGCGTTTTGTAGAATATGTACAACTGGACTTTATTCCATATTTCCAAATAGATTCAGCCAACATCTTCCTAGTACCAACAGTTGACCCTTTAGTTGTTACTGATATGCATTCAAACAAAGTGTTAAATGTCGAGGTTTTGCAAAACTAACAATAATTGCCAAATATATTACTTATTATAATTATAATAATTACTTATTCTTATTTTTCTTTTCTTTTTCTTTGTCTTAGGTCCGCCTTTGCTTTGAGGCATTCCAAATTATCGATGGAGGAGTTTGGACACGGATTTGCGATCCAGTATTTTCTCGTCCGATCAATAACCGCAAGAGTGCTCTGACAGGCGAATTGAAAATTTGCCGCCTAAGTACAGTGGTTGGTAGCGCTGCAGGCGGCGACGACTTAATACTTTTGGTGGAGAAAGTCAGCAAAAAAAATATACAAGTTCGCTTCTACGAACTATGTGACGATGATTTGGTTTGGGAAGCATTCGGGGAATTTTCCGATGCTGATGTACATCATCAGTATGCAATTGTAGTGCGTACACCGCCGTATAAAAACAAAGATATCGACACAAATGCAAAAGTACTGATCGAACTAGTTCGCAAAAGTGATGATGAAAGAAGTGTTCCGCTTGATTTCCGATACAAGCCACGAGACATTGTCCTGTCGCGCAAACGTAGACGAACATCGTATCCTTCATCAACGTCGAGCCCTTTAAGCTCATCAGAGCTACCCGAATCAGTGAAGGCAGTTACAAAGGCACTACCCCCACAGCATCAGCAGCATCACCTACTGCAACAGCCGACACAAACGATTAGTCAGGAGTTTGACAAGGAACAGCAGTTGAACGGGCTATTTACAGAGGGATCGAATTTGCTTCAGCTGCAGTTAAGCGGTTTTATGCAAAGAGTTACCAGCGACTCTGACGAATTGAAGCCCAGTTTTAATTCGGATCTCTGTTTTGATTTCTTTGACGAGGGCATCCTTCAGACAGATGGTGATTCATCTGCCAACATTAGACAACGACAAAAGCTTTCAAGTTTTGATGCAGCTTATCTGAAGACGCAGCAAGTTCATCATCCGACGATCAAATCTCTTATATCGGCATTTAACAATAACACAATGCTGAAAGCTGAGAAAAAGGACAAGATTCAGCGAATATTTGAAGAATTCTCGGCTGAAAACGATAACGGAGACACCATTATCCACGACATTGTGAAAAGTGGCCAACAGACGGACGCGTTAACACTTTTCAAAATACTTTCCAATTTCGGACTAAACGATTTGTTGTCGCAAAAAAACAACGTTGGACAGACCCCACTGCATTTCGCTTGTATATTTGATCATGCCATGTTCATAAGACCTCTGCTCGGTCTGAAATGTGATCCCAATGTGCAAGATAATGAGGGCAACACAGCGCTGCATATCGCTATAAGTGAGAATCTAAAGGAATGCCTTGACAGTTTCGTTTCCTATATGCCCTCTGCGGGTAATGTAAATGAGATCAACATAAATCTGTCCAATGACAATGGGCTAACACCATTACACTTGGCTATTCGTCAGAACAACATCAGCTTCGCTGAGATTCTCCTGACTAAATGCAATGCTTCAGCCAAAATTGCAACTTCCTGCGACGGCAACAATGCTCTACATCTTGCGGTGCAACATCAGAACAAACAAATGGTCAAATGCCTGCTGGAGAATAGCAAAGTGGAAGTGAAGGCAAAAAATCGATCTGGCCATACTGCCATCGACTTGGCTAAGGGTCTCGGCGGAGAAGTGAAAAAGGAAATTCTCGAATTACTGCTGGAAAAGCTGCCCTCTTCGAATGACGACGCGTCGACTCTCGGATCGATCAAAGACGAACCAGATGGTGAAAATGATAGTTCCACCGAAGAGGACGATGACAAATCGTTGGCCTCAGAAATCGAGGAGCGCAATGAGGATGCACTTTTAAAAGCATTACTGCAGGACGATAAAGTGTGCAGACAACTAGGCGAACTTTTGAACGTCGACAATAAATGGAAAAAACTTGTCAGCCAACTCAAGTTGGATCACTTGCTATTCCTATGGATGAATGCAGAATCAATGCTACGATATCTGGCGGCAGCCGACGGAGTAAACCCCTCAGAAATTGTGAATGCCCTCGAGGTGATCGACAAAGACGCTGCGAGTATAGCGACTTCGCTAATAAGATCATAAATTTATTTTATATTATGTAGTTATTAAAAAAAAAAACTAGACTTAAGTGTATTATTTTTACATCATTATGTATAGTTTACGCATTTTATATATTCAGCATAACTTTAATATAAATATTAAAACATCTTTAAGTTGAAATTTGCATCTTGGTTTTACTTGAATTTTAGATTAATTTTTTAGGTAAGGTTACCAATTTATCCGAACAGGTTTGTATTGGGACGTAATTGGCTGTTTATTCTCATCAAGTGGTAGCACAAAAAAGTCTGAAGAACTGTTTTGTTTTTTATGAATATCATTCATTCATAGTGAGACACGATTTTCAGCGTTTGTTCATCGGTGACTTTCGCTCACCACACTTGCTCCGAAGGTATACCCATTTTGTCCTTGAGCTGAAATCAGAGCCAATTCGATAAAGTTGAGTCTAATAGCACAATAAAGGAATTGCCGTTGACAAATCATGAGTGTGACCGTTTGTATATTCTTGTCAGGGATATTTTTTCATCAGGGGTGTTTTTTTGGCTTCTATCTTAGCAATGCAAAATAAAGTAGAATCTCAGCACGCAATTACAACAACGACTGGAACCGTTTTTCTAGCGCATTAGTCTACTTGTTGAGATAGAGGTATTCTAAAAAAAACACGCCTATTGATGCAAATATCAATGACCGTCTGATGATTACCAGAACGTCAAGACGCATAAAGCAACTCTACTATTTATTGACTTCTGATCTGTTAAAAGTGGGCAACTTTTAAATTTTAGTCCACATAATTGAGACTAGTTTAATGACAAAATCGTAGAATGAAATAGGTAGAATGAATCTTTATTGAGTATATACCTATATAAGATATTTATTGAGATTAATGGCTCGATACGTCTGAGTACTTCGGCTTTACTTTTATTAATGCCGTAGTACGGCGTCGCTGCCCGAGTCGTCTTCGTAGTGTTCTCCCTCTAATATTGTCGTTTCAGTTCGACCATCCTGACCTTCTTCGTCGTCCTCGTCGAAGTCGAGATCTAGTTCGATCCAGCGTTTCATTCGATCTGCCGACCATATCGCGCAGTAGGGCTTCTGAGTTCTGGTTGCGAACGGCATATCGGCCACCTGATATCTATCGTGTGGCAGTACAGCAGTAATACAGTAGGGTCCTCGATATCTTGCTTCAAGTTTTCGTGAAGTTCCGGTTGCTGCAACTCCATCGTTCATGGACATCACTAGGTCGCCGACTTTATAACTTTTTGCTTTGCAGTGTTTCCGACCGTGAAGTCGTTTCTGAGATGCTTGTTTCCTTTCAGTTGATTCTGAAAGGAAACCTTCCTCTCCTTCTCCTTCCTTACGGGTATCCTCAAGTTTGGTGACTGTTTGGTTCAAGTCCACACCATGGGCTAGAGCATCCCGTAGGGGATCGCGAGGAATGTAGCCCATTAGAAGCTGATGGGCTGTCTTTCCGGTAGTTCCGTTGTAGGTATTATTGCTTCCCCATTGTACGAATTTTACCTTCTGATCCCATTTGCTTTCTTCTTCCACCGTCGCTAATAGGGCATGCAGTATGGTCCGATTTTACCGCTCGACTTGTCCATTTGCCCTAGGGGTTTTCGTCGCATTCTGGATATGTTGAATAGAGTGGGTTTTCATAAAGTCTTCAAATGCATGTGACGTGAATGAAGATCCTTTATCCGAGATCAAGCGTCGAGGCGAGCCAAAAGTGAAGAAAATATCGGTGAGAAAATTAAGTACCGGTTTCGTTTGTATGCTCGGGAGGGCCTTTATAGTTATGTATTTGGTGAATGCATCCACGAGTACAATAAGGTAAGTATTTCCCTTTGTAGACTTAATGAAAGGGCCCAGATGATCTATATGCAGCGTATCGAAAGGCACATTCCCTTTATCGATTACGTGCAACTCCCCGCGTGGCTGAACTTCTCTTTTATTGTAGGCACACTCCACACATGCCTTTAGATATTTTTTTACGAATTGGGTCATCCTTGGAAACCAGTACCGATCCCGTAGATGCCTTATGGTTTTTTTTCAGAGAAGTGTCCCATCAGATCGTGGCTGTTTCGTAGAACTCTATTCCGAACCCCTTTTGGTACGAAGAGCCTGAGCTCACAGTTCACTTTCCTGTAGATCCTTCCGTTCTGAAGGGCATAGTTTAGGTGGAGTTGCTTCTCAATTTCATTTTTCGGAGCATTTTGTAAGCAAGTTGCGATTTCGGCAATTTCTTTGTCCTGCAGTTGTAGTGAGTAGAGCCAGTCAGGCTCGTCTATGCTAATTTTTAGTACATTCATATCCACAATTTTGGGTGTCATTGCCCTTTCATACGGATTTCTTGACAGGGCATCCACGTGTGCCATTTGGTTCCCTGGTCGATGAGTTACTTGGAAATCGTACTCCTGCAATCGCAGCCACCAACGAGCGATTCGGGGAACAATCTCTTTTTTCTTCATTGTCGTTTTTAAGGCTTGGCAGTCGGTGACGATCACAAACCGTTTTCCAAGTAGGAACTGTCTGAACCGATTAGTGGCTTCGACCACTGCAAGCGCCTCTAGTTCATAGCTATGATAAACAGATTGTTCTGTCGATGCTCTTCGGCTGTAATAAGCGACGGGGTGCAAGCTCCCATTTTGACGTTGAAGAAGTACTCCCGCAACTCCCATGCCACTAGCATCAGTATGCAATTCGTGTTCAGCCTCTGGGTCGTATAAGGTGAGAACTGGATTGCTAACTAGACAGTCCTTCAATTTATCGAATGCAGCTTGTTCCCTTGGGCCCCATACAAATTCCTGATTCTTTTTAGTCAGTTCGGTGAGTGGTGCGGCGATCAGTGAGTAGTCTTTGATGAACTTTCTGAAGTATCTGGTGAGGCCAATAAATTGCCTCACTTGGTGTTCATTTACAGGTCTCTCAAATTCTTCTACCGCTACGGTTTTGGCCCTTCCAGGTTGAATGGTACCGTTCGTGACGACATGCCCAAGAAACTCAATTTCCCTTTTGAGGAACTCACATTTTTTCAGATTCAACGTCAGGTTTGCCTCTTTAAGTATCGTCAAGAACTTTTCCAGTTTGTTCATTCCATCTTTGAATGATTTTGCAGGTATGACAAAGTCATCCATATAGGTAGCATACTATACGGGCAGGTAGCATTCCTTGTTTTATGGTTCTCATCAACTTCTTAAAATATGCTGGTGCATTTACTAACCCGAATGGCATAACTTTGAACTCAAACAATCCATCCGGAGTGATAAAAGCTGTGAAGGGTGTGTGTTCTTTTTTAATCGGTATCTGGTAATATCCCGATGCCAGGTCGAGAACAATATAAAAGTCAAGCCCTACTAGGTTGTTAAGCTCCTCTTCGACTAGTGGCGCAGGAGAATTCACCTTTTTTGTGACCAGATTGAGCTTGCGAAAGTCCCCATTTTTCTTTTTAACCAGTACAACCGGGGCGGCGAAATCAGATTGAGATTCCTGTATGACGTCGGACTCCAACAACGTCCTTATCATAGAGGTGAGTACTTCTCGTTTAGCGTAGGGTACTTTGTATGGGTGTTGCGAAATCGGTTCAGGCTTGCTAAGCTCTATTTCCATTTCAACGAGAGGTGTTCGCCCGAGTTCGTTTTGATTCATTGCAATGCATTTTCAGAATTGTTGAGAATAAGATCTCTTGAATCAAATTCATCGTTAAGTGGAAAGCCGGCTGCGGTTATTTTTGAGTAGACACCGTTTGTATCTGCTTTTTTATCTCTTTTCTGGACAGTTAGGACATTCCCTTCTTTCGATACCACACACTCCGGACCGTTGAGAACATCTTTGTCTATCAGGATCGGTTTGGAAAGACTTTCGTCCAATACCACTACAGCACTGTTTGAAAAAAAAGCGTCGTCGATCATTATGTCGCAGGTTATTTGGCCCAAAGCATGGCATTTTCCGCCTCCGAATCCATGTAAAATAACATTACATGGCCCGACTGTTAGCCCGGTCTCCTCAACGACAGTTTGTGCGACTACAGTTTGCTCGCTACCTGAGTCGATAATTGCACAGTATTCCTTGCCATTGATTGACACTCTTTTATCGTAACAGTCTGATGTGTTTTGCTGTTGAATGATATTTATACGAACGTGTTTGTCCGCTTGTTTTTCGGTTTTTGCCGGGATGCGATAGTTATGTTCTTTACCAGCCACCCAAGACCTTTTCCTGCTCTGTGTGCATTGCCGGGAAATATGTCCAGTCTGATTACAGTTGTAGCAGATCGTCGGGTTGTTCCGTGGAAGCGGCTGTCGATTATGCCAGCCTACCGGTTCGTTGGTTTGCTGCCGTCTTGGCCGATATTGTTGTCCACTGAATGTAGGTTGGTTGATGTAGGCCGGTTTTTGTGATACACCGCTTGACGATTGAGCAACCCGAAGGTTTCCACGTATGTTCTCACACCATTTTATTTTCTCGACGAGTTCTGCAATATCGCTGAAATTTCCTGCCCATAAGCTTGAACTGAGTTGTGGATCGTTCAGACCGGTGAGTATGTACTGCATAATTGTTTTATCTGGTAGTAGGATTCTACAGACTCATTCGACTGTCTAATCCTTCTTGCCAGTTGCTGGTGGACCTTAATTTCATTTAGCTGTTGTGGGAAACTAGTCTTAAGTCCCTTTGCTAACTGAACCCACGATACCGATACTGCTTGTGTAGTATCGTACCAGTGTCGAGCCGGACCATGCATTCTGAACCATGCTCCCATTAGGAGAGCCTTCTCATCCCAGTCGTAAAGTTTTGTCAATGCTTCCACTCGACTTACCCAGAATTCTGCTGACATAGACGACATGTCTTCTGGCGAAAATATGGGTATTGTATCCGCGATCTCCCTGACAGTATAATTAAGCCTCTGTCTGCGCATCCCTTCCTGAGGAACGACCAAGCTTAATATCGCATACACAAAGTATGTTCTAGGTGTTTTAGGTAACGTGGCAACTCTGCAAGCTCACATAGCAAAACTGAATTAAAACTATTTATATCATATTCTACCTATTCAAGTAATATAATATTCCGGTTACTCACTATTGCGTCTAAGATATTTACCCCGCTCCACCACATTTAACAAACTTATATCACAATGGTTAATCTTCCCTTTTAATTTTTTTTTTTTTTATTCTTAACTTCAACAGCCGCGTGTATCCCACTTCTGAACTTTAACGACAAAATCGTAGAATGAAATAGGTAAAATGAATCTTTATTGAGTATATACCTATATAAAATATTTATTGAGATTAATGGCTCGATACGTCTGAGTACTTCGGCTTTACTTTTATTAATGCCGTAGTACGGCGTCGCTGCCCGAGTCGTCTTCGTAGTGTTCTCCCTCTAATATTATCGTTTCACTAGATTTCCTCTTCGTCGTTAATGTCGCTTTTACCACATAAAAGGCACAAACGAGCAGGTATTTAACTCAGTTAAGACTTGACAATAAACTAGTAAACAGACCGCAAGCTGAAAGCAACAATTAAGGCACTGTGAAGGTTCAAATCCTTAGTTTACTGAGTTCGACATTACCCAGCCGTCCTTTCCTTTCCTTTACATCAGATGTAGATGTAGCTAAAAAAATCTGGTCACAAATTTCTTGAACTCGTAAGTTGACTTCAATCGTATGAAAGTAGTTGCCGATAAATCTTGTTTTTAAGTTCAGGGGAAACCTATATAATTGTTGCTGCAATTGACGAGTGGAAAAGTTTTCCTGCGACATCTGGTGGATAAAAAAGGAGTATGTAGAGACCTATAGAATTTTGACGTCTGTTTGTTTTGCAAAGGACTTGGATAAGGAATACGTGTGTTTTCGTGTAAGAAAATTAATTGTTTATCTATTAAAAAGCTAACCAACTAATTGAAAACAAACTTAATTTGCAAGTCTAAGTACTACTTGTCCGAAATTTGTATAGTGTGAGTCAATTCATCTTGTAAAACTAGCACAAAAGTCTGTTCAAAGTAGTGTTTAATTTAATGTAAACAAATAATAAATTTGCTTTTGTTTATATATTTTGGTTGCTTTTTATCTTATAAAAAGTGTGTTAATTATGATTTTTACAGATTTGCTTGCTTTGATGATGGAGGATCCAGCCAGCTTAGAAGTTTCTAAGGTTGTCACAATATCGCTCTGTGAAGTAATTGACTATTTCAGTGGTGTTAAAAGGTCTATCCGGGAAGGCGAAGAAATAGTGAAAGCTGGCTTGATACATAAGATTGGCCTCTGCCACCTCCATCCATAGATGAAGTTACTAGCTGGTGGTAGCTGCATCATCAATTTCATTAAATTTTTTGCAATTTTCATTGCTGAATTCGGAAGGTTTAGGCTGGGAAAGGCTCCTTTCACAAGTTTGGTTCCATACTGAAAACCATCGCCCATGTACTCGGTCGCAAAATGTCTTTATCTCTAAAATATGGACTGTAAATGGAACAACATTTGGGGAATTGTTTCCCTATCCATATAATATAAGCACAATACCCCATTTAATCAAAAGAACTTAAGAGTTCAATGTATTTCCCTCTTTACGATATGAATTGTCTTCTGTATTTTCTATACAAAAATAAAAACTTAGTATTCACTTTTATATCAATACTAATCGCACTCACTTTTAAAATATATATTTTGAATTTAGTACACAATTTTTTAAAATAACTTCTCGATTTTTCATAGAAATACATACCAGCTGACAAAATCTATAGCAACCTACCGATGCGAAAATTTACCGTCAGGGGTTAGCCTCCATTCGTCAATATATCAGTGACTAATCATCATCTCTTCCCATTGATCGTTCGAAGTGGCTATTCGCACGTAATTTTTGTACTGACTGTCGTTTCGTTTGTCTGGTTTCGGGACACGGCTACGTGTTTGACGCAACGTAATGGTATTTTCATTTAAAATAGTGTTTTAAGAAATAAGTTGGGCCTTAAAACGTACAGGATCATGCCCGTAAATGAAATACTGGAGTTTAGAATCCTTTTAGCGAGCGAAGCGCGCCACATTACCCCTATTTGCCGCGATTTAACTTTGACATTTCGTTACGTAGCCGTGTCCCGAACTACGCGCGAATTGCAACATTCTTGATTGCTTGCGAAATTTACGCCAGAATCTTCTTGTGGCTAAACTATTTCAAAGAGGAAACTTTTTTCTCACGACTGGTTTCAGTTCAACGAAATTTTGGCATATGAGAATAAAATAGTAACATTTTATAAATATTCGTACGGGAACAGACCTATTGATGCACTTATGTGATTTTTCATTTAATTTTTGATCGATACATTTAGTGATTCAGATCGCTTTTCCATTAAAAACAAAACAATTTTTTTTTTGTATCTATGTAGGTATTTACTTATTTCAATTTTTGACATAAACAGATTTATTTTAAAATTTATTGCAATGATACAAACTAAGGTCTTTGGACAACTGTCTTTAACGTTTACATCATTTAGGCGATTTTCTAGTTGCAAATGTATGTGTTTGCTAGAAATGTGAACAGCGCTGCCAAACGGGCAAAATATTTCCCAACAGATAAATCTGAAAGCCCCCAGAATTGACTATATTTCCCCAAAAAAAACCCAATTCTTTTGTATTGTTTTTTTTGAAATGTTTTATGTACGACTTCAAAATATGAATTTTGAATTTTCACCTGCAACATGTAAAGGCAGTATTGCAAATGCAAAATTATTTTTGGCATGCCTGAAAAGCAGCAAATAATATTTAAAATGTCTACGCTTTCTTTTTGAAACCAATTTGTAAGAGAATCTACCGAGCCCTTATACATCTTACAGATGAGGGGTGCTTAATACGGACGAAAAGGAACAACGTACCTAATACAGAAATTACCGAAATCTATAACTTTTTCCTACTGAAATGGGTATTCTACTTTGTAAACGAAAATAGTCCAAAGCTATTTATTAGAACAAATCATTTTTAATAGCAAATATGGTTTTGGAAAATGAGATAATACAAATAAAATATTATTGAAAAAAAAAACCCTCAACAATTCCTCCCCAAGTTATCCCCCGTTGGCCAAAATAAAAATACCCTCTGGAGGGAAATCCCCCAAACTGGCAACTTTGAATGTGAACTTCAGCAATGGATGGTACACTCATGAGTGTCTCGAGGAAAAAATATTATGAACCATGAATGTGCATTTGCAATGGGCACATCGGATTTTTTTTTCCAAGTCAGGTTTTTTGATTTAAATCACTTTTCATGTTTCATTGGGCAAAAAACCAATCTTTTTTTTGATTCGGATCATATTTTGCAGATCTCGATATTTTTCAGATTCAGTATGTGTGAATCTACTGGCCACCAATGCCAGTATTCTTTGCACAACTGTTTCACGTCATTTTAAGAAGTTTGTTTTAAAACAAACACGCAAGGTTTCTTGAAAAGCAAAATAGAGAAATATATCAATAGCCATGGATATAATTTTGGAGGAATTATTATCTGCTTCGTCTTCCTCGTCATCTGAAGACTACGAATCAGCAAAACTACTCCATTTGTATCTACAACAGGCGAAACATTTTTCATGTCGATGTTCATATTTGTGAAACAAATGCAATTTGAACAGCTGACATTGATTATTGCTGTCAAATAACGCACTAATCCATTTACAAAAGCAGATCGTTGCATGTTCCATGAGCCGCGTAAAATCTGAGATCTGAAAAAAAATATCTAGGGGTCCCATTCCAATGGAAAACGACATTACATTTATAATTGTATTCGAGCAGAACTTGACAAGTCCACCACCACCAGCTACGCCCCTGCACTTTGTGGTAACCACGCCCTTTGCAAACGCACCTACTCTAATGCGTCTTCAAAATCAATTCCTCGGAAATGTAAGTAGATAAGTGATGTAATGCCTACCCATGTATCAATCTTAAAAATATTCAGGCCTTCAAAAAGATGATTTTTTTACACTAAATAACCACATCAGATTCAAAATAAAAACCGGAAGTGCCCAATGATTCAGCATTGATATCAATTTCCTCTCATACATGGGTCAAAAATGTATTATCGCCTAGTAATCTATTGAATAAATCTATTGACCCGAGTAAATTTATTTACTCTGTTTCCTCTCAAAAGAAGAAACAATTCTGGGGAGATTTCCGTTGGGAACTACACATGCGTCACAGCTAGACTCGTAATTTCCTTGAATCTGTGCGCAGTGTAGATCCCCTTGGTAGAGGGTGATTTCTTTTCGCTCACTTCAACGTGATGTGTGTCGCATATAAAGGGTGATTTTTTAGCTGGTTTGGTTTTGGCAACACTGGTTTTGACAGCTGACGTGTGTTTAGTACCTTGTGTCACTGTCAAACAGCTTCAGTTTGGTTTGCAATTTAACCATGGATCGTCTTACAAATAAACAACGCTTGCAAATTATTGAATTTTACTATCAAAATTCGTGCTCGGTTCGAAATGTTCATCGCGCGAATTAAAACACTTGGTTCTTACTTTTAAAATTAAACAATATTTATTTGGAACTATGTCCTTTATTATTGAAATACTTTTTACTAATTCTAAAAGGAGCTTAAGGCTACTATGTAGTTACAATAAGACTATCGATAAATTCATCATACAGTCGTATTTATATACTTTTCTTATCTATCTACAAGGAGACCCAAGCGTACAATCGTCTTGCTTGATAATGAAGAAGAGATAATATTCCAACATTGTATACAAACGATATTATCTCTTTTACATATGTTATCATTGTAGCGTTGTGTGCAAGACTGTACTAGAGACTAAAGATATCATTGAATACAAATAATGTTATCTTTTTTCTCAATATGTTTTGCTATGGATACTTAACTCCCCCCCTTGTTAAACGAAATCGTCCCGATTTTTCGACGCTATTTTTAACATCTCTCTTTCATAAGTTTTGTTATATGCGTCAATCTTTTTTTGTTTTTGACGATCTGTTATACATTGTATAGTTTTTATCATTACGTACGTAAATGCTAAAATAACAATCAGTGTTACAATTGTGTATATAGTTGATAATATCGGTTTTTCTTCAAAAGGAATAATTAGTTTTTTTAAAGTATCTATGTTATCGAATTTGTATATTGTATCTTCTTTAATTATTTGGTCGATGTAAGACTCTGAATTATGATTTCTTAATATAACTTCTTTAATTTGCTTATGCATGTTTTTGTATATTTTATCATCTAGATTTATAGTATTTTCATAAGTAACTAAGTTTATACCATTAATTGTTTGATTATTTAGCTTATGCTTACCGCTTAATAACATAACACCGGATTCAATTTCTAAGTCGTAATCGTATTCTTGTTTAATGTTGCATTTTGAAGTTATATTCTTTAAAAGTGGAATAAGACAATTTTCTTCTTCAAAGTTAATTTCACAAATGTTTTTACTTAGATGATTTTGACAATTTCTTGTTCTTAAATAAGTTTGGTTACATAAGGCAATTGTTTTATCTGTAATGATTTTTCCATGTTTTGAATTTAAGGGTGTTACTTTATACAATTTACATGATTTAATTAGAACTGGATATTTATATATTGTGATGAAGAATTCATCAGTTCTAGCTAATAATATTTTAGAGTACTCAAGTATATTTATTATGGGTACTTGAATTATTTCATGTTGAATAATATTTTTAATGTCATCTAAGTCTAGGCTTTCTGATAAATATTCATTATTTTTTGCTGCATTAATTGTTCTGGTCAATAATAATAATTGTTCGTACACTTGTTCTATTACTAAATGTTCTTTAAGGCTCTGACCTTCGAATTGTTGCAAAATTTGTTCGAATCTAGAATTTATAGTTTTTTGTTTATTATTGTTTTCTATGAGATTATTTATACTCGTTTCTATGTTAACTAAGTCATAATGGTCAGGATTACCAAACACATATTTGAAAGCTGTTCCTAAAAAGTTAATTGATCTAGTATGCCTAGTATGTTCTTGTAATTGGTCTGCTAAATTCTTAATTTTACTTAACCAAATTTTTTCTTCTTGTGTAGGTTGATAGTTACTAGTTACGATATTTACGTAAGGTTGAAATATCGAAGTCAGGTTGGTGGCATGTAACAAATAAGTTTGTTCTTTGAATAAATACACGTCATCTGTTTGCGTAAGTATAAACTTCTTGTTTAGTAACTCAGTTATTTGAACGTTTCCTTGCCCTTCTTGACTCTGTACAATTCCTAGTAATGTTAGGAATATTAATATTTTCGTCATCTAAAAAATGATAATTCTTTATGTTATCCTTGTGAATTTTTATTCCCTCTTTAGAGATTACAGTGTCTCCTTTATCTTCTTCTACTATTCTTGTTATGTATCTGGCGTTAGATTTCTTTCTAAGACCTGTGATTCTTACCATTATCTTATCTCCTTTTTTATATTCTCTGTGTCGAGTTCCTTTATTTAGACGTTCGATCACTTTTTTGGATGCTGAGTTTAGTTTATTTATTATAATTTCACTATTGCTATATTTATTTTGATTAAAGAAAATGTCTCTAGGTTTCAAACCGGTAACTGAGTGTATGGAATTATTTAATTCACGCACTGTTCTAAATATTTCTTCGATAAGTCTTGTTTTATTCTGAATTGTGAATATTCTAGACAGTTCAGTTATTGTACCGTTTACACGTTCTACCTGACCGTTCGCTGTCGATCTGTATACTGGAGTTTCTACTTTAGTTATGTTGTATTTCAAACACATTTGGTTCACCATTTCTGTTTTGAATCCCTTCTCGTTATCTGTCATGAGTCGTTCACATTTTGGGAAATAATTAGATAAGACCTCTTCCATAACGTCGTACAGTCTGTTTCGAGTTTCGATTTCCCGAAGGATTGTATATTTAGAATACTTATCTACTGTTACAAGGAAAGTATACTTGTCGTTGAAGTATATGTCCATATGAATGTGTGTTCCCACATGTGTTGGTATTTCTGAATTATTCAGGGGTTCTCTGATAGGTTTTCTTTCATATTTTCCAAATAGACATGCTATGCATTTTTTGTTGAAACTCTTTGCTTGTTTATTTAGATCGGGCCAGTAATATTTCTCTGAGATTTCTTGTATATTGTTACGTAACCCTCGGTGTGCTCTTTCGTGAGTTACCCTTACAAGTTTTAGTTGTTCCTCCAAATTTGTCACGTCTTGAAGTTTTCTTGGTGTGAATATAAATCTTACTAGTGGGAATTCTTTTTTTATGTTTTCACCATATTTGTATATGTTTTCAAATTTCGTATGCAAAGCTACAATCTTTTGGGGTTGTATAACTTCTTTCATCTGCCTTAGTAAAGAGTCTTTGTCCTTAAACTTTATTATGAGTCTTATTTTGTTACCAAAATAGATTTGTGTTTCGATATTATTTGTTATATCTTCAATAAGTTCGAACTGTGCAGTGTATGCATTAAAAGGCTGATTCACAGTTTTTATTATATCATTAGAAGAACTTTCAGCTGAATGTGCTGTTTCTATGGTAGAAGTATTTATGCGTTGACGTGATAATGCGTCAGCTACAAGATTTAGGTTTCCTGGTTTATAAACTAATTTTGCTCCAAAGTCTTCAATGATTCCCTTCCAACGTTTCAGCTTTGTGTTGGGATTTTTTTCTGATACCGAATATATAAGGCTCTGGTGATCGGTATATATGGTTAAGTCTGCTATACCATATATGTAGTTTCTGAGTTTTTGTAAGGACCATATGATCGCTAATAGCTCTTTCTCGTTTGTGCTATAGTTCTCTTCTGTCTTACTCAGTGTTCTTGACAAGAAGTGTATAGGTTGCTTATTCTGACTTAGTACGGCTCCAATAGCTATGTTGGATGCATCTGTAGTAAGCTCGAATGGTTTACTATAATCCGGTTGAAAAAGTTCGACTTGTTCTTTCAAATAATTTTTTAAAATTCTAATCGCTTCTAATGCTGAATCATTCAGATTTAACTTAATATTTTTACTTTGTTTTTTGTTTACTTTACCGTTATCTCCTCGTAAATATAATGTCAGGGGCTTGGCTATGCTTGCGTATCCTTTTATAAACTTACGATAGTAACCTGTAAGACCTAAAAATCCTCTCAAATCCTTTACCGTTTGTGGGACTGGAAAATTTTCTATAGCTGCTATTTTCTCAGGGTTCGTAGTGATTCTACCATGTCTGATTATGTGACCTAAGTATTCTACTTCTTCTTGAAAAAACTTACTTTTCTCATCAGATATTTTTAATGTGGCTTTATTGAGTACGTCGAATACTTGACTTATGTGCTGTATATGTTCTTCCTCAGATGAAGAATATATCAATACGTCATCAATGTAAACGTGTACGAATTTACCTACAAAGTCTCTCAAAATGTCGTCCACGCA